>OY720426.1:51984851-53319817 GCA_963082815.1 Melanotus villosus
GTTCTACTAGACCTCGCGTTAGGTACACATTGAAAGTTGCCAAGAGAATTCCTGTTGTTTAAAAACCATAAATCTATACTCAGGTAAATATAGACAAAAAATAACTTTCTTAGCATATGCTTAATAGCATTTGAGTATATAAATATTAGCTAAGTAAATTTTGTACCTTATTTTTAGCACTGCCATTTTGTAATGATGCAACATGCATTTATTATGTATCACTTAAAGTGTACATTTTACATTGTTTACAAAAATAAAATATAAATGCTATTACGAGTACCTATACACTTTGTATCCTATAATTAATTACTAAGGAATCAACGTTCATTGCCTAAGAATCTATTTGGTGATTGGTAAGCGAAAAACGATGCTTTTTTACCACTTACATTTCGCAGTTGAACAAATGGATCATCACCTGTAAAAACGATAGTCCGTTAGATTCGCACTTGTAACAATAACAATAATAAATATGGCAAATCAGTTAGTGCACCAACTAAGTTATAACTGAATGTCTGATTAAACTCAAAAAACTAAACTAGTTTAAGCAGCAATTTTTAAACACTAAAGGAAAATTAGAACACAACAAAAAAACGTAATAAACTTCTTTATTTTTATTTTTTGTATAATCGTATTGAATTTTCATAAAGCTAATAACAGTTCTGAAACATTCAATGCAATGCTTAACAATATCTTATAAACACTACGGGGGTTTCAAAGTCCATCATAAGTAATTCTACACTTGAAGTAAACTTATTCTATGCCACTATTATATCACTTCTTACTTTTCAACTTATCTGATTTTTCATCGAATTCAGGATCTTGGATGTTCAACATAAGACTGTTACCGCTAAGATACACCTTATTTTGAGAACCGGCAATCTGTAATAAACAAAATTACATTAGAATCATATATTCGAGGTTACGTGTTACTCACCGTTCTTGCGATATTTTGTGCCGCTCGTATTTTCCTTAGCTTCAAATAACCGGGGTTTCTACCTACAGCTTCACCTAAGTAAGAGTCAGTTAAGAAAAATCGCCGTTGCATAAATGGGTAGTATTAAACAATTAATTTAAAAAGGATATCATTTTTGCAGCTTCAGCTTCACCCTCTGCTTGTACGATCTTTTGTTGCCTTTCCTGTATGGCTCGTTCGACTACAAAAGCGGCCCTTTGTGCTTCTTGGTGGGCCACTTGTTTAGCTTCAACAGCGGCTGTGTATTCCTTTCCAAACGACAATTCGGTAATTGAAACATCATCCAATATAATATTAAAATCCTTGGCACGTTCTACAAGCTCTCTTCGAACCAGAAGTGACACCTAAAAAATTGTTTACATTTCGAAGTACTTAACTAGTGATATTTAACAAACCTGCGCTCTCTGAGTAATAAGCTGTGCAGCATTAAATTTAGCAACGACTGATTTCAACACTTCGTTACAAATAGAAGGCAGAACTTTTTCATCGTAATCAAGACCTAATTGTCTGTACATTATAGGAAGCTGGGCTGCATCAGGCCTGGATAAAACTCTGAGTGATATGTTTACCATTTGTAAATCTTTTGATCCTGTAGGTGACGCTATTTTTCTTGGTCTTGATCTGAATTGAAAAGTATAAGAAAATATTTGTATATTTTGGTTTAGAGCTTACCGAATATCGTAAATAATTGGATATTCAAACCATGGAATTCTAAAATGCAAGCCTTCCGCGTAGATTTCTTTCTGCACTCCACCGATACGATTGAAGATTATTGCACGATGACCACCATCAACTGAAATGAGGTAAAAGCTACTTTTAAACCAATCCAAAAGCAGGTAATTTAAACAAGTCGACATCCATTTTTTTTTGGAATGTTATAAGAATTCGTTACGAACCCAACTCTTCAACCGTTCATCGGGATGAATTTTTTTGCCGTTTTTACTGAAGGTTAAATACAAATTTTAGATAATACAAACCTGTATACATGGACTGTGCTATACCGTAAACTGCAGCAGCTCCAACGCCTAACAATTTAAGACCTATACCTAAACCTGGTGGTCCACCTTTACCGAATTTTCCAGCTAAATCATTTAGTTTACTCTGAGCCATGATTAATTAATTTCGGCTCTTTACACAGTTAATTCACAATTTTTAACCGGACAAACAACGTGACTTTTAATGCATATGGCTGACAAGCGTGAAGTTGGTTATGTTAATCGTTATCGATTACTACTTTATCGGCAGTTGGCAGTAATGTGATAGTATTATCATAGAGGGCGCTGCATATGTTAAACCATCGCCAACTGGAATTAATAAGTTGCACTTATACGGCCATCCCATTCCATTTATTTTACATGTTACAATTCATACCTAAAACTTTACAGTTTATACTGTATTTGGCGGCCTCTAATGGGTTTTACCTTAATTAAATTAAACTGTCAATATCAGGTAAGATTTTTATAAACGTCTGTACAAGATTAAAAAGCACTTTTAAGATGAACAAATACAACTATTGTTTTAAAACTTTTCTACTAAGTGGTTTGGAAGATCGTGAGGTTTTCTTTATAGTGTCCGTTTTTTCTGTACAAATATTATTGAAAACTGGTTTCACTGTTGATGTTATACTAAGTTTACAAATTGCTGTTCTATGAATTGTACAGCGAAATATCCAATTTTGTTCCAATGGTTGAAGTAAAATATTCAGCAGCTGTTGACACGTATTTTCATAATTAAGGAATGGTAAAGCTCTCATTGCAACCGTTTTATAATCCCCACAAAAGTAGAATTTGGATAAGTTAAATTAAAATTCCGGTTTTGTAATGTAATTAATTGCAATAATGGGACTCGAATTGTCGTAGAAAGTAAAGATGCTATACAGGTGTCACAGTTAAACCGATCATCAATTTTTTTTTAGAATATATCCTGCTAAAAATGCTACGGATGCAGAGTAAATGCTATTGTCAGGTAAAGCGTTTATGCTTAAGTTTTGGATCTCACTTCTTGAATCTGTTGAAAACATTGGGTTTTGTACAATTTTTTTATTATTACAGTTGTCTCTGGAAGATGTGTAGAGCTAAGAAAATACTCATTGTTTGCAATATTTTTCCCATTTTTACTTAAAAATGTCAATTTTTCACTTAACCTCAGTAAAAATGTTTACAACAGTGAAAATTTACATCGAAATTTGAAATTTACGTAACTAAGATATAGTTTTTAAGTTTGTATATAATTTGAATTTTAAAAATCGTAGGAATTTTAAGATTCCTGTAAATGTTAATGTGATATTTTTCCCCAGAGGGCGTTTTTAACGTACGAATCTGTAAAATGCCGTAATAGCAACTTTCATTGTGATTGAAACGGCCATATAAGTGCAACTTATTAATTCCAGTTGGCGATGGTTAAACGAATCCGTTTTTAAAAATTCTTGTTCCCTTTTGAATAGGCACTGTTATAAATGAATTATTTTATTAGTATAAAAGCGAACTCAAGACTCCTAAACGACGAAAAGGTAAGAAAAGAAAAAAAATGGGACTACCAAAATGAGATTCTTTTGTTCAATTTACATTAAGAAACCAAATGAGATATGAAATAATTGAATAGGAGTTACGCGAGTTAGATATTTTATTGTAAACACTGTAAACAGTAAGATAAATCTTGCAAAAATAAATAAACAATCGTTAAAAAAGAGGCAGATTTGCCAAGAAAACGTTTAAATTAATTCAAGGCAAATAAGAAAATCAGCCAGTCCTATAATGTCCATATTACCCGATTACCCCTGATTGCCCTAGTGAGAAATAGAACATAAATATGTATAATGTTTAATTATACAATTATAGCAATGGTGTATTACTAAATAGGAATAAAATAGTTATTTATTATACATGCGGATTAAATTAATGTTTAATGAGTGGTACGTTTAACCGCGCGAGCGGCGGTAGCCGCAAGCGCGTTAATACCGCGAGTTAATACATTAATTTAATCCGCAAGTGTAATACAGCTGTTTATTCAATTTTGACATTTATTTGACATTTTTAAAGCGATTTGACATTTTTAAAGCGCTAGCGGAATAAAAATTTTAAATCGCTAGCGGAATAAAAATTTTAAACGATTGTTTATAAAACATCAACTTTTTTTATGGGCAGGTCAGAAACAAATAAACGTCAGTTTATACGGCAAAATTGAATAAATATATTTACAAAATCTACAATCAACAATTTATACAAGTAAATTAATAGCAAAAGAGTGACAACGGCACGCGGTGTTCCCAAGCGGTCACCCATCCAAGTACTGACCGCGCCCGACATTGCTTAACTTCGGTGATCGGACGAGAACCGGTGCTTTCAATGTGGTATGGTCGTTGTCTACAATTTAACTCATGATCTAGACTTTTTTGCTATTATTGTAACAATAAAAGTTCAAATTTGAAATTCAAAATTTTAATTAAAATTCAAGATTCGAAATTCGAATTTAAAATATAAAGATGGATGAATTTGGATGTACTGACAACTGACTAGGGCTGGAATTTTTCTTGATATCGCAATTCTAAAAATATCGAAATAATGACATTCATATTATTTGTGAAATAATTCCATAAAATTCTCATTTCGTGAGGAAACAATTACAAATTAAAGAATCTACAAGAGTTTATTATATTATGTAGGTACAGCAAGGTGTAGAAGTAATGACTACTGCGCCTTGCAAATATGCAGCCCATCTATCACCAGTCCGGCAGAATTTGGGCAGTTTCAAACATGTTGTTGCCGGACTGGTGATAGATGGGCTGCATATTTGCAAGGCGCAGTAGTCATTACTTCTACACCTTGCTGTACCTATATTATACATGTGAAATTATTTGATAAATCAATAGGTACAGCAGTTCATTTCCCGTGTTGAATCATTAAATGAATGGAATTATTTGAACCACCCATTTATTCGGCAAGTCGATTTAATCGATATATCGATAAATTCTTGGTCTATTTTAATAAAAAAAAAAGGTGTACTAGTACATGGCCGTTGTGTAAAACCAACAAGTGCGTTTATTTTCCCAACATTTAAAAAATGCATAAAATAAAAATAGTTTACCTACTTTAGTTGTCTATTTGTGATTAGGGGAAATGTGGGGAATGGCGGCCGCCTAAGCGTATTGCATCACCACTCCCAGAATTATTTTATTTAGTAGCAGTTTGGGCCATAAAACTAATCTACAGGGTGCCCGTTTTTCGACCTCAAGCATGGGGATCTCTGTTATTATAACAGATGCGAGATCGGTTAAATTAGGGCAAAGTTGCGCATTTTTATGGTAATCAATTATCTGAAAGAAAATTTGATCTGTCATTTTTAGTTTTTGAATTATTGGAGAAAAATGGAAAATTGTGATTTTTGTTTTAATTTTTTTAAACGAAAACCAATAAAACTAGACATTTTTAACTAAGACATTGTGAAGGCACTTTTTTACAAGGAATCTGAATCTGGCATCGTGTTTTCCAAGGCATCCTAGATGCAAGAGTTACAACACTTAATTTTTTTTTTCTTATGGGCGCCATATTTGATTTTTGCATTTTCGAATAGAGCTCTTTTTTCTGATTACGACTATGTATCACATGATATGGGCAAGCTTTACATTTTGATTAGAATTTAAGAAAAATGTTTTTGCGAAGAATGCTTTGGAAACAACAACATCTACTTTTGTCTAACATACAAATTTTTGACAATTCAATTAAATTTCACTATTCGGTTGCATTATTTTTAATTTTGTTCCAATTTAAATACAAAAATTCTGCCTTATCCTGTTCTTAATTTAAAACTTAATTTTGTAGGTAAATTGGGAAGAAATGTGAACGTGCAACTCTAAATTTAATTGCATTGTCAAAAAATTTGTTTGTTAGACAAAAGTAGATGTTGTTGTTTCCAAAGCATTCTTCGCAAAAACATTTTTCTTAAATTCTAATCAAAATGTAAAGCTTGACCATATCATGCGATACATAGTCGTAATCAGAAAAAAGAGCTCTATTCGAAAATGCAAAAATCAAATATGGCGCCCATAAGAAAAAAAAAATTAAGTGTTGTAACTCTTGCATCTAGGATGCCTTGGAAAACACGATGCCAGATTCAGATTCCTTGTAAAAAAGTGCCTTCACAATGTCTTAGTTAAAAATGTCTAGTTTTATTGGTTTTCGTTTAAAAAAATTAAAACAAAAATCACAATTTTCTATTTTTCTCCAATAACACAAAAACTAAAAATGACAGATCAAATTTTCTTTCAGATAATTGATCACCATAAAAATGCGCAACTTTGCCCTAATTTAACCGATCTCGCATCTGTTATAATAACCGAGATCCCCATGCTTGAGGTCGAAAAACGGGCACCCTGTATATACAGTCAACTAAAACTTTATTATGTCAAAATACAAATAAACTAAAAAACAAGGTTTCCAGAACAAAAAATAAAAATTGGCGAAGAATCTTCGCTGGACTTTCCATACTTTTTATTTTTGAAATTTTGAATTTTTTTTCAGCTAGTTCTAATCAGCCGAGCTAGAGGTACAATCGCCCAGGACGCAATTTATGACATAGAAACTTCGGGCAAAAATTATTCGATTACCTTTCAAATTCTCTATTGATTTCCTAAGTAAAATTTTGAAATTTTTTTCAAGAAAAAATCTGCGCCCAAAAAAACATGGCTAACTTCCGTTTCCGGTTCCGGATTTTTTTGAAAAGCTTATTTTACAGATGTACTGTAATTATAGGCCCGCATACCAAATTTGATGAAAATCGGCCCAGTAGTTTTCGAGATATGACGATAACGCCACAGTCATTCATAAAAAAGTATCATAATAATTAAAAAAGCTAGAAATCGGTAACTCTTTTAGGGAAGGATAGTTAATTT
This sequence comes from Melanotus villosus, assembly GCA_963082815.1. Taxonomy (NCBI): domain Eukaryota; kingdom Metazoa; phylum Arthropoda; class Insecta; order Coleoptera; family Elateridae; genus Melanotus; species Melanotus villosus. The sequence goes on from OY720426.1 coordinate 51,991,712, forward strand.
TAACTCCTAAATTAGGATCCAGCAACACCTACAATAGCCAAAATATTACAGTAATTTGATGACATAATTAAAGACTTTGCAACGAAAAAGTCCCGACAAGTTATTTAATAATAATCCTATATAATATGTAATAATGCTTCTATAATAAATAATTTGTATTTTCAATATAAATGAGCAGAGTAAGATAATATTTTTTTGAAAAAGTGGGTAATATAAACAAAAAAATATATATTGTAGTCACGCAGATTCGAACCTCCAACCTTTCAAGTGTATGCGGGTGGAAGCTTGGTCTCTTACCGCTGGACCAACACCGCCTTCGTTAAAACGGTGACTCCTGCCCTGATATTTATCTTCAGTCTTTGGAATGTGCCGTTTCCGAGAAATTTTTTTTGAAATTTTGAAAAATTTTTTCAGCTAATTATAATCAGTAGAGGTAGGGGTACAATTTGGCGTTAGGTTTATAAAAATATGTTGATTGCGCTTTTCAAAAATTTGCCGCGGGCTCAATTTTTGACATAGAAACTTCGGGAAAAAATTATTCGATTTCTTTTCAAATTCTGTATTGATTTCCTAAGTAAAATTTTGAAATTTTTTTCAAGGAAAAATCTGCGCCCAAAAAAACATGGCTAACTTCCGTTTCCGGTTCCGGATTTTTTTGAAAAGCTTATTTTATAGATGTACTGTAATTATAGGCCCGCATACCAAATTTGATGAAAATCGGCCCAGTAGTTTTCGAGATATGACGATAACGCACGCACCCACCCACCCACCCACCCACCCACAGACATTTTTCAAAAAACACATATTTAGGATGCCTGGACCCTAAAACGTGTTTTTTTCGAATTTTTACGATTTTGAATTTTTGCACGATTCCAATACTTTCCTATACATGCGTTGCAAGTATGGAAAGTAAAAACCTTTAGGAGGCCGCTATTACCCTGGTCTTTTGGGGTAATAGCGGCAGTGGCCCTTATTGCCCCATGTTCGTTCATTATATACTTAGGTAATAGATAAAATTAACAACAGTAGTCACAAATAAAGTTTCGGCCTTTTTCAAAATCGGTACAAGCCTTATGGTCTCAATATACTCGTATACAGGGTGACAATAATCTACCTGTGTTGTATGGGTAACTTTGTTATTATAGAAGTTAGAGAGTCGGCTAAATTAGCAAAGTTGGGCAGAATTTCAAGACAAATTAGATGTCAGTTTGACATTTGACATACACTTTCAACTTTTTCAAATATTTCGAAAAAACTAAAAACATGCGATTTTTTAAATGTTTTATAATTCCATAACCACCTATTCTAAAATCAAAGTGAAATATGTTTCTTGTAGATATTTTTACGTAGAATTATAAAAAAATATCTACAAAGTCATAGCACTATCGATTTTTGAGATATAAGCCAAACTTACGTTTTTTTAAATGGCAACCATAGTAGGCTATGGATTCATTAAAGAGCTTATTTTTTGCTGATTTCAAAAATGTATAGGTTGTCATATCTGTTTCCGTTAATTTTCTCAGAATTTGCAAAAAACTGAAGTTAGTGATCATAATTAATAATTAGCTGCATAGTATAACAAGAGTGCCTTGGAATTGGAAAACAACAAAACAAATTTAATTGTCAAAGTTAGTCCTGTTTTGCTGATAATTACAGATGTGAATATGTTAAGTAGTTCTCTTAAAGTTACTAAAAAAATGGCTTACTCGTGGGAAGAAAGAAATGATATGTTATTTTGCTATTACAATTGTAATTGTGATGCGAATGCAGTTTCTGAATTGTATCTGCAAACATACATGGAAATAAGGCAGCCAGATAAAAGGATTTTTGCAAAACTTGAATCCAATTTAAAACGGGATGAATCATTTTGTAAACCAAAAGAAGCTAAGAAAAATATTAATGAAGGAGCAGAGGTGCGTGTTTTGGCATACAATACTTTTAAACCAACTACATCTGTGCGAGAAATTGGACTTGAGTGTAATGTATCCAGAGAACAAGCAAGAACAATTTTGAAACAAAATAATTTAAAACCTTATCATCATCATGTTGGAAACACATTGTATCCAACAGATTTAGAAAGAAGATTCAATTATGCTATGTGGTTAGTTGAAGAAAGTGAATGAAACGAAGTCTTTTCTCAATCAATTCTATTTACGGACGAAGCCAAATTTACAAATAATGGTTTATTTAATAGAAAAAATCATATTTACTGGGCAAGGGAAAATCCACACATAACGGTTGAAAAGCGAGAGCAATACGTTTTTTCTATTAACGTTTGGTGCGGCATTCTTGGAAAAAAACTTTTCGGTCCTTATTTTTATGAGGAAAATCTAAATTCAGAGAGGCATTTGCTATTTTTACGTAATCAATTCGAAGAAATGTTGGACGATCTTCCATTAAATTTTATACAAAATTTGAATTACTTCCAACACGATGGAGCACCTGCTCACAATGCTCACATTGTGTCACACTATTTATTGGAAAGATTTCCTAATTGGATAGATACCAGAGGTCCTATTGCGTGGCCTCCCAGGTCTCCGGACTAGATTTTTTTTTATGGGGAACTATTAAAGACAGAGTGTACAAAGAAAAGCCTCATAACATTGATGACCTGAAAATAAAAATAAGAAGAGCTGTAGCCGAAATTAGACATAATACATTAAATAAATTGAAACGTGAAATATTAAAACAATGTCAGTTATGTGTTCAAGAAAATGGTTGTCACTTTGAAGTATTATTATAATCATTAATTTATTTTTATAGTTACATACATTTATTATTTAGTTCTGTTATCCATAATGATAGTTACTAAGTACCTATTTTATTTGTTATTTATTTAATTAAAAACATTTGATAATTTCAATTGTTTTTGATGATGAGTTACTAAACAAGAGACTATGAAAAAATTCCAAGGCATTCTTAGTTCATGGTTATTATTTATCATCACTAATTTCAGTTTTTTGCAAATTCTAAGAAAATTAACGGAAACAGATATGACAACCTATACATTTTTGAAATCAGCAAAAAATAAGCTCTTTAATGAATCCATAGCCTACTATGGTTGCCATTTAAAAAAACGTAGGTTTGGCTTATATCTCAAAAATCGAGAGTGCTATGACTTTGTAGATACTTTTTTATAATTCTACGTAAAAATATCTACAAGAAACATATTTCACTTTGGTTTTAGAATAGGTGGTTATGGAATTATAAAACATTTACAAAATCGCATGTTTTTAGTTTTTTCGAAATATTTGAAAAAGTTGAAAGTGTATGTCAAATGTCAAACTGGCATCTAATTTGTCTTGAAATTCTGCCCAACTTTGCTAATTTAGCCGACTCTCTAACTTCTATAATAACAAAGTTACCCATACAACACAGGTAGATTATTGTCACCCTGTATATGTATATCTGCAAATGAATATACATACAGGCTGTTTGATAAAAAACGGAGCAAGCCGTAGCACTCTTATTTATTAACTGATTTTAATAAAAAAAATGTTTGGTCTTATAACTCATAAAAATCTACATTTTGCCGTAAAAAAAATTTTTTTTCGGCCTCATTGGTTAAGCGTGGTGACGTCATGATGAATTTTTTAAATTACACTCTATATATTTTTTTAGATATTCTCATAGAGAATTTTTTTCTCTTTTCAACCGTATAAATATTTCATATGGTTGCATAATAAAACTTTCGAGTTAAAGACAAAAAACCAATACAATACTGAAACATTACGAACTTGTATCATGTCCGTCAATTCATCAGAATCCATTTTCTAATGGTTTTTCAGAGGAAATGCAACAACGCTGATTAAAAACACAAAGAAAACACTTGACACTTCAGTAACGTTTAGGGCGACTGTTTTTTGTTTCAAGTTATTTTAATTTAATGGCCTACTGGCTTGTATTGGTATTTTGTCTTTAACTCGAAAGTTTTATTATGCAACCATATGAAATATTTACACGGTTGAAAAGAGAAAAAAATTCTCTATGAGAATATCTAAAAAAATATATAGAGTGTAATTTAAAAAATTCATCATGACGTCACCACGCTTAACCAATGAGGCCGAAAAAAAAATTTTTTTACGGCAAAATGTAGATTTTTATGAGTTATTCGACCAAACATTTTTTTTATTACAATCAGTTAATAAATAAGAGTGCTACGGCTTGCTCCGTTTTTTATCAAACAGCCTGTATAATTGATTGATTGGTGAATTTTGATTTGATTTTTTTTTTAATTTAAATAAACATTATCTATTATTATTATTATTATTATTATTATTATTATTATTATTATTATTATTATCACGCATTGCAACCATATTTCACGATCCTTTCCGAATTCGTAGAAGAAAAAAAATAGTGGCGAGAACATATGGGTATAGTGGAAGACAAGCGCATAGCAAATTATGTCATAAATAACGGGCGAGGTCGCCAAAGTGCTAGCGGGTTAGTTGGATATCCTCATCAGAAAAACCAGGTTGACCATAATAAAAATGTTCTAGACCTACATAAAAATAAGGAAGGAAAATACTGATCAGGGGGATCTTCTTCTTCTTTTGGCGGTGCGAAGTAGCAGCACTCAGGCCCTAGGCCCATTGTGCATTTGCTACAGATAAAAGGATGCCTTCATACAGACCGACACCTAGCCCAAAGGCGAAGATCTTATCCATTAAGGCGCTGCGTTATCATCGGGCTCTAGAAAACCGGCCCCAAATAGGCAATGCGAAGAAGTAACCTAGGGAATTGCAAAAGGTGATGAAGAGAGGCTTCTTCTGCTTCGTTGCAGAATTTGCAACTTGTGTCCTTGAAAAGGCCCATCAGTTACAAATGTCCTTTAAAGAAGCCATTCTCCGAAAGGACGCCTGTGGTGCTTCCTGCTAAACCTAAGGAGCTGTTGGAACCCAGATATTGAAGATCTGTGGATGAGTTGCTTTGCTTGCCTCAACCCAGGTCGCGAAGTCCAGTATGAAATGAATTGAGAGTGAATCCAGTCTCTAATTATTTACTGAGCGTTTGCTTTAGATAGGCCGAGGGTCGGTTTCAAGGAGCCCTCTTTGGTCAGGCGGTCGGCTTCCTCGTTACCTGGAATGTTACTATCACCCAGATTAATCAAACCCAGTTCCAAGGCTCATCGACATTCCATGATCAGTTTTGATTTGGATTTTACAGAGCTCAAGGCTTTGAGCACTGCTTGACTGTCGGAGCACATATAGATATGCTTGTTTTGGTAGCAGATTAAGATAGCAAAGACCTCAGTCTGGGAAATGGTATAAATTTGCCTAGTACGAGAGACAATCTCATTCTAGGTGAATGAACATTCTTTCCCTGCAGGGATAGTTACCTCGTAATTTCTGGTGAAGGAGTAGCAGGGAGACACTGTATTGCTACAAGCACAAAGTAGCGGGTCAAGCTCTATCAAACGAGATAGAATCTGAACGTGTCCCTTCAGCCTTCCATCATCCTTCCAAAGACCGCTGGTAAACAGTCTGTAAGTCGACTTTCATGATTCCGCCTCAATCACAATGTGAAAGAGAGGGTAGTCGACAGGTAAGGGTAATGTGGAAATCTCTCACGTTTTCCTGGCTATATGTTACTGTGCTTCTTACCAAAGGGACCTACGTTTCTCAGCCATATCCAACACGCTGTTTTTCCATTCTAGTGGTAGCTTCTCCTTGGATCTTACCAAGCCTTGTTATATTTTCCACCCTTTTCAGTTATCTTAAATACTCTAGAATGTATAATACCTACATAATCCCATCCCCAGGTAAGAAAATATTGTTTCTTGATTGTAAATCTCCTTGTAATTTTGTTTTTAAAATACGGTCTCTTGGTGAACTAATAGAATAAACGCCTCCTTCGCCATTAAACATACCAAGGAACAGGTTCGAATACTTACTTATGTACTTAGTCGTCCTCTTCTACATGATACGGTGTAGAGGTGTGGAATCTTCTCCACTGTTTTCTGTTCATTTATCTCGCCAGCCGATTCCTCGTTTCTCGTTCGCGTCTTTTAGATTATCCTCCCATTTCAGCCGGGTCTCCTTCGTTGTTTAAGTCCTTCAGGTCTTGTTTACTAGGCCAATTTTGGGATTCACGCGTCATCCATCCGAAAGACATGTCCTGAGCTATCCTTCTTCAAAAACGGTATGGAGAGGTTTAACACTTAGAGTATTTCTGATATCTTCGTTTCTTATGCTATCCCATATAGAGTTATTTGATAATTTTCTTAGATATCTCATTTCCATGGCTTACAGTTGAGACTTAAGTTTTATTGTAAGACACGACGTTTTTAAGGCATATGTTAGAGTTAAAATGAATGTACTTTTGTAAACTGCCAATTTGGTTCTTGTGCTTATTTGTGGTTTGGATATAAGAGATCTGTTGAGAGCTCTGAAAAGCTTCCTCGTTGTAGCTACTCTGTTAACTGCCTTTTATTCGTCCATTCTATGTAATCGTTGACCCAAGGTAGGTACTTAAGTTTTTCAACCTGTTTAAGTTTGTAGTTATTAATGAAAATCGCATGTAATTTAGGTTCCATGATTGATGACTAAACCCCTTTTTCGATTTCCTGCTTCCAGATATTGAGATTATCCTAGAGATCTAGCTCGTTTTTCGCTATCAGAACGGTATCATCAGCATACAATAGTTCCGAGATTTTGATTGTCTCTAATCTGTAGTATGCTATCTTGAGCGACTTCGTTTTTTGTTTCAATAGTAACAGTAATGAATATGTTATGGACAAAGTGATTAATAGGGCATTATTCATATAATGACTGGTCAATGTGATCAATCTGGTCAGTATTAATAATGACCGGTCAATGTGAATAATGTACTTTTATTTTAAAAAAACTGTTCTTCCTCTACCTCTAACCTCCAATAAACACCTCTACTGTTTTGGCAGAGGCATTTATTGGAGGTTAGAGGTAGAGGAAGAACAGTTTTTTTTTTTTTATAAAAGTTCATTAATCACATTGACCGGTCATTATTCATAATGACCGGGCATTATGCATATTGACCGGTCATTATTAATACTGACCGGATTTATCACATTGACCAGTCATTATGAATAATGACCTATTAATCACTTGGTCCGTAACAAATACACCAATTCTCTGGACTAAGGCTGTGAATATACGAGTAAGTCAAACTGACATTTTCAAATATTTCTTGAATGTTGCTTCAAATAACAGAGAAACTTTCCACCCATACAAACTTTAATTTCAAAAATTAAAAATGATTTGTTCGCAGCAAAACAATATTTAATACCAGTTGTACACCCACATATCCATTGTAATTCATGTTAATCTAAGCACCGTATTAACTAACGTGCGGCACTGAAGGTTTCGATTTCATAAAACACTTTCAGCTTTGTTTTTCGAATTTCAGTATACTTCCGATTTGCATATGGAAATTTTATTTATTATCCATACAGCATAAACTCATTTCTTTTGACCAAATCTCACTTTCATTCCTAATTGTTTATGTACGCTTGAAATCGTTAATAACATCTACTTACGTAGAAATGTCACTTGTTTTCGGAAGTGCCCGGAACTAATGCGTCACAATGTTAATATATTAATATTGATTAATCGATGGTTATTGTATAGATCAATAAATTAGATTGGGAAGACACCACTCTTAAATAATTAAATTTGTTAAACTACAATTCCAAATAAATACAAATGGCCGCTCATTTTATCAACCGGTGGTTATTTGAACAAAATCGCATCAAGGCTGGCGTATTTACGACAGTGTAGTCGCTGCTCTTTTGTTGAAAACAACCGACGTTTGAAATAATCGGTGGTTGGTGCAATATAAATTCCAAGCAGTGTCTAAAAATTCTGGTCATTAATTTAGTTTACATCGAAAGTAAAAAGAACAGAATCAAATCATAACTACTTGGCATCCCAATTTGAATAATTTTTATTTTCTCTTATTACTGATCGAATAAACAATTAGTAACGAAAGTGACATTCAGCCTACATAATGCATTAAGCTCGGAAAATTAATTATTTATCTATTCACTTACGCTCGAAACGAATATAAACACTGCTCATTACTTATTACTATCTTAAAGGTCATCTTAATTTCTGTAGAAACTTAATATTTCATTTATAACAATAAATAAATAAGTAGATAAGTAAATAGAGATAATCATAAATTATCAGTTTAAAAATGAGTTTAGTCAAAGTTAGCGTTTCTAATAGTAAGACGAAAGTTAATCCAAATAGGGTTTTGATTGGTTGATCCAGTACGCATGCGCATTACATGCTTAAAATAATACTATCTTTGTTTTAAATCAACCAATCATATCATTGTTTTTCGATCAAAAAATTGCCTTTGGCAATTGTCTAACTGAACTCTTCTCTTTCCTTCCGTTTAGCAAAGTCGACCCCATAGCTTCTACATATCACGATTACAGAACTTTTATTACTATTATGGCGTAATACTTTAACCAAAATGCTCTACCAAAATATAATATTTTATCTTGCAAAACAAAAATGCAGTTGACCGTTCCTTGCATAAACTAACACTTCGATTTACTGCGGTTGCTTGCTTTACCAAAGCGCGAAATCTTTAGCCCTACAGGCTTATTTTAAGTACCTTGACTTATTAAACTTGTATAAACCCAAGAGGATTCGCCCCTAATTTCATAAATACAAGTAGCGCCGACGAATTCACATGACCTACGTTGGTCAGCTGTGTTTTCGACTACTTTTCGTAGTGTCTCTTCCCGTTACTCGTGCACCTTCTCTTAGTACTTTAATTAACAACTATCATAACATAACAGCATGTATACTGATATCTGCTTCACTTAATTTTAATCATTCTTGGGTAATCTGCCTGATTCTATGGCCTTTGTTATTGTTTAGCTTGGTTATGGTTTTAAAGATTAAATGTTTAAGATTTCACTCTTTAAAAGCAAATCGACTATAACTTATTGGATTTCTTCAGTGTTAGGGTTGGAGGTATGTAGCTATTTGATAGGTGAGCATGTTGTCGAGCTCATTTCCTTCTACATCGTGGCTTTTCTCTTCATTCAAAAGTGCGTCTTTTATCTCTGGAGAATGTATTTATTACTGTTTATTTGTCCTTCCTCACCTGGTATTTTTAGAGATTGGCTTTTCTACCCGTACCATTTGTCACGTGGTTTTGCAATTCCGTGTTATTTGGGAAGTTTAGAATCATTTTAAATCTTTGGTCAATTCTTTAGTACGGCCCTGTTCTTTTACTTCTGGTCCCGTGTTAATTGTGTTATTCTTGACTGCAGTTTAATTCCATTTTAGTCTGAAGGGCACTAAAGGTTAAGCCCGTCAGCGCGTTTTCTTTGCAGTTCTACGAATTTTTAAAGTCATTTCAGTATGTTTTGTCGTTGTAGAAATGTTCCTTTGTTCAAAATCCCGAGGTGACCCAATTTACGCGTATTTTGTCAAGGCATGTCTTGTTTCAGTTATCGCAGCTTCTCGTGATATGGTTCGGGAAATCACCTGTACGCCAGGCCACGTTAGCTGACCTGTGGCGTCTTTTCGAGTCTTCTGCACTCCCCTGCGCAGTACGTGGCCACTTCTAGATCATAGCGGACGTCTTTGGCTGCTCCGGTTTAAGACGTTCATTGTTTTCCGCTTGGGTATTTACCCCCACCGAGAAGATCCCTATTACCGTAGTTTTCAGAGAAAACTAAAATTTACGACTTTGTCTTGGAGATTTAAAAAAAAAGTCTCGGACGTATTATGAAGTTTTGCTAGGGCTTCTCCCACACCGAGTTATTTAGAAAACTAGGGGTCCTATAATGCGTCTGTTGTTGGTGGTTGCCCATTCTAGTGGATCTTTTCCTTTAGCTCTAAAGCACCTGGTCTGCATAGACGTATGAGGGTCCAGATCTGTAGGTACTAAAAGGTCAGTTAGGCCATTCCGTCACTTATGGCGGGTTGTTTGCATTCATAACGGTAGATATTTTACAGGGGAGGGATGTTAACACTGTGTCCAACCCTCTTCCTTCGGCTTTGGGGCTTCCAACTGGCTATGAAATCCCGTCAGACTTCTCTTAGGTAGAGTTATTTTCAAAGCACAAGGGGCCTATTGTTGTCTGTGGATGTAGGGTAGCCTCAAAAAAGTAATGTGGGTTGCCTGAATAATGTCAGTCAAAGCGTTCAAGGCGAGTTTTTTGTATTCGTAACGGTAAATATTTTATAGGTCAACCCTCTTCCTTAGGCTTTGAGGCTTCGAAACAGCCATAAAGTCCTAGAAAATTCTCCCAGGTGGAGTTATTTTCAAAGCATAAGGGGCCTATTATGCCTCTTGTTGATGGTTGCCCAAGCTCTAGTTGCCTCTATAAATAATGTGGGTTGCCTAAATTATAATTAAAAACAAAAATCCAAAATTCTTCACTATTTTAATTGTCTCGAACCTTTCCCCCCAGAATGTATAGCATTAACCAAGACCTAAAAAAGTATTTCGAAATTCACTTCGGTGCCCTATTTTGGAAAGTGTTGTAAGCAAATGTAATCACCAGTTTAGTAACTGTATAAATTATAATGAACACCATAAGATTTTGCATGTCCCCATCTTTAAGAAGCCCATTATGAAAATCAAACGAAATAAGGATTAAATCAGTTCGAAAGTACCTACAGGATAAAGGAAATAAAATTTTAAATTCTAATAAATTACAGTATGTTAACCTACCGGTAAAAATTAGTGCCTGACCGGTTTTTTGTACTTTAAAATATTCAAAGTATAAATGCCGATTATCAGCAAATAGCGGTATTGTGTATTTTGAAATTTAAATATCTAATCTTTAAAATATTTATGAAACATAATGTATGTATGTTTGCGAAATATTAGTTAAGTTCACGTCCATTGATAATGATACATTCATAAGGATTGGCCTGCATTTATAACAGAATACGACGCATGCTTATTTCAGGTATTTATTGAGGAAACCACTAAAATATGTTAATCGGTTAATTTGATGTTTAGCTTTTTGCAAGAGCAAGGCGCTCAATGATTGGGCTTATTTGTATGCAGTACTGTAAAATTAAAGCTCTACGAATCGAAGAATTTTCCTAAAGCTACCAAGAGTAATAATCATATTTCCATCATTACCCACCCACATTCACACTGTTTTACGAAAGCCCTGCACTCATGTTTTAATGCGAGCAGCTGTTGCACCTCTTTCTCTTTCCCAATTCCAATCTTGTTCATATTTATAAATTTCGAAAGATACCTGTAAATCCTTAAATTCGAGAATATTTTTAATAAATTATTTTGACGCCCTTGAGGTTTACACGTGTCGTATTTTCGAAGGTTGTTATATTTACTTTATGTAAGTTTGCATCAAAACTTATTAGAATGCAGGTAAAGGGTTAGAATATTTACTTTTAATAGGAATATTTCAACAATTTATTTCACCAGATTTAACAGAGGTTCAATAATTTAAATAACAGCCTATTCTTTGTGTTTCTAAATATTTTTAAAATTTGACGTTTCATTCCTTTATTGTTATAAGGTATTCATTTAACTTTTCCTTGAGGGACTACCACCATGGCAGAATTAGGCTATTGTTGTAGTTTGTATTTTGTCTACTTTTATCCTGCCAAAATAGACCTGTGCCCTCATTGAGTAGGAGAATATCGTTTACGACTCCTCGAAAGGCTCCCCCAAAAAGTTAGCTGTTTTGTTCTATATCTATATTTTATAGTGTTTTTCTAAGCCCTACGGTTTCCCTATGCCATCTATCTTGAGCGTTCCAATCGTTGGGTGTTAAGTTTCCTTCCGACATTGCTTTTTGGATACCACTCAGCCAAGTCACCTGGTCGCACCTTTTTTCTATATTTCCTTGGTATTCATCCACTGAAGCACTTGCTTGGGTATTCTCTCTTCACCCACCCTCTGAACGTGGCTATACCAACGTAACTGTTTTTGTTGTATGTCTTCTGTAATTGATGCATCCATTTCCATTGTTTTCTTGTCCTTCCATTTTTAACTCTGTCTAGGCGGGATATTCCCGAGTGTTGTCGCCAGAAATTTCTAATGATCAGTTTATTTTCCGTATCTATACCTATACAATGTTATAGGTACTTCTTACTTACTTTAATTATCGCCAGCCTTTCAACCTGTGGTGTAAGGCTTTGGGTTATACCCCTCATCTCGGCTTTCTTTTGCATATTTTCCTCCGTGTTTTTCGATCTTTATTATTATTATTATTATTATTTATTAAATAAGAGCTGAGGAGAGATCTCCTATAATGCTCCCAAGAACAAAAATGTATACAGTATACAAATTACAATAATGGTAGTAATTACAGTAACAATATTAATTAATATACTTAGTCTAAGTAGCCTAATGAAACAATGATTAACAAAAATGTGATAAGTAAACATAGAACATAGATTACAACGAGTCAAGTCGGTTTTTAAAATTGTTTAAGGAAGTTACTTCAAAAACAGAATCAGGTAGTTCATTCCACAAATAAAAAACACGATTCGATAAAAATATTTGTCTAGGAACAGATTTAAAGGTTTCACGTTGAAGTTTATACCGGTGACCACGTAAACGGTCATCATTTCGAAGGCTGTATAAATGATTTAGGTTCACTGTGAATGAATCCGTTAATATGCGAAAAGTCATTATTAAATCGCCACGGTTTTTACGTTCCTCTATCGATGGCAGATCGAGCAGAGCAAGTCGTTGTTCATAAGATGGCCTGCGTACGCCAAAAGGTATTCTGGTAATTCGTCTTTGTACACTCTCCAGTGCTGTTTTGTCTCTAACCAAGCAAGGATGCCACACACTAGAACAATATTCGACTACTGGTCGCACATACAGTTTATATAGTTTTGCCCACATTGTAGGGTTTAAATTGTTGAAAACTTTTTTAAAAATATGCACTGTACAGTTGGCTTTTTTCGTTATGGTAGAGATATGTTGTGACCACAGTAAATCAGATGTAACCATAACACCCAAATCATTGTAACTAGTTACTTCTTGCATTACAGAGTTATTAATGTAGTACTGCAGGTGAGGATTTGATTTACCGATATGTAGTACGACACATTTACTTGCATTTAGAGGGATTAACCACTCCCGACACCACTTTTCAATTAACTTCAAGTCATTTTGAATCGTATGTGCATTGGTTAAAGGATTACCGTATAGTTTAGTGTCATCAGCGTATTGGGAGCAGCCAGATGAAAGAATCACAGGTAAATCAGCAGTGTATACTAAAAATAAGATTGGCCCAAGCACGGAGCCTTGTGGAACTCCGCTATCAACTGGCCGAGGAATGGAATAATGCTCCCCAACGCGAACTGAGAATTTACGATCTTTCAGGAAATCACCAATCCATGTTAACAGTGGTCCACGTACACCCATATGATTCAGTTTTTGCAGTAGTCGTTGCCTAGGCACTTTATCGAAGGCCTTCGAAAAGTCTATATAAATGACGTCAACAGGGATGTTATTTTCTACAGCTTTCGTCCAGTCGTGCAGGCACGTCAAGAGGTTAGTGGAAGTAGAACGACCGGGAACAAAACCATGTTGCGAATTTGGTATTAAGTTATTTTTTAAAAGAAAGTCTAACATAGCTTTAACAATTATTTTTTCCATTAATTTGACACATATGGGCGTCAGACTAATGGGGCGATAATTTGTGGGAGAAAGTTTGTCTCCTTTCTTGAACACTGGAGTGACAGCGGCTGTTTTCCATTCTTTAGGAAGAATTCCGCTTGTGAAGGATGTTTCCATGATTAATGAAAGAGGTAAGCAGATGGATGCAGAACAGTTTTTTAGAAAATTCGCAGAAATTCCGTCTAATCCGGGGGCGCACGTAGTTGGCAATTTATTAATATATGACGCAATATCAGCGGTCGTGAAATTTACGTTTGTTATGCACATGTCATTAGGAGGTTGAGTTAAAATAGGTAGTTGTCCATTCGGTTCCTTTGTATAAGTTGTAGCAAAATATTCGGACAGTACTTCAGCAACTTGTAACTGGTTGTGACATATTTTGCCTTGCGAATTTTTCAATAGAGGTACTCCAACTTTAGTACTTAAAGAGGAGCGTACATATTTGAAAAATTGTTTGCTGCTGTTTTTATTCACCAGGCCCATCTCGAAGTTCGTTTTTGCCAATAAAATAACCTTCGACAGCTTGTTTGAAAAAGTTCTATGAGCGAGGTAGTCCTCTACCTTTTTTGAACGTTTATATCTGCGCCAGAGAGTGGATTTGTGCTTTATTTGTGTGAATAGAGAGGGATTCATCCAAGGCTTAAGGGGATCTGTTTTTACAGTCTTCGTATGCGTGTGCCCTGATATGGTTTGTGAAATCAGCTCAGTGAAGCTGTCCCATTGTTCATCAGACGATTTTTGAAGAAGTAATTGATTCCAGTCGAGTCCCAATAAAATTTGATTCACTTCATGGTAATTTGTGATAGATTGATGCCTAAGTTTTGTTGAGTTTTGTTGTTCGTTAAGAAGCTGCATAGTGGTGGTAATGACAACGTGATCGGATTTACCAATAGGTGACAAACATTCGGGTGGAGTTAATAGGTTTTGATCATTTGTCAGTATTAAGTCTAAAAGTGACGGGCGTTGATTTAATCGAAATCTGGTGTGTTCTGACACAAGTTGGGATAAATTAGAGTTGCGATACATATCAGTAAATAAGTAATGAGAATTAACAACAGTGGGTAATTCCAAATGTGGCCATGTAAGTTCAGGTAAGTTAAAGTCACCAAAAATAATAAGATTACTTTGGTTTATAGAGAAATCTTGTAGAATATTAAAAAGAACAGCGTCATCGTTCGTCAACGATAAAGGTGGTCGATAAAGAACCATTAGCGCGAATGAAATAAATTTTGTGTTGATTCGAAGGCAAAGAGCATCCACGTTAGGGCAATTGATATTTATTTGTTCAATAGATGCCTTGTGAAAAATTGATGTCTTTAAGTAAATACAAACACCACCGCCTTTTTTATCTTCGCGATCCTTTCTGTATATTTGATAACCATTTATATTAATAACAGAATCGGGTACCTGTGGTTTAAGATATGTTTCCGTGATTAGCATGCACGTAGGTGACATAGTTTGAACTGCGGTAACAAATTCAGGGAACTTTGCAGTTAATGAAGCTAAATTAGTGTATAAAAACAGCCATTCGGAGAAACTTTGACACATGTTTAGTTTTTTGGAGCAGATTTAACTATTGTTGGAATTCCTTTGACATATTTTATTGTAATATCGGTTTCGCCATTTTGGACACGCATTTGTAGTTCTTCTCTTAATCCATTCAAATAACTCATTTCCTTTACCGTTTTATCGTCGCCAATTTTGATCTGAGAAAAGTTAGTTCCAATTAAGTTCTGTTTCAATCGCAAGACTTTCTTACCAGTTTCAGAATCTGGTAAAACAACTTTAATAGGTCTGGGCTTATCGTGGTTAATAGTTTTACCAAGTCTAAACAATTTAACAACAGTGGCGTTTTCATCGTGCAATACAGTTTTGATTATTTCTTTAGATTTAGTTGTATCGTTTAAAGTTTTTTCAGATTGCGTACCGTTTGGTTCAGGCACGCCATATATGATAACGTTTTTAGAACGATTATTTCTTTCCGCGACTTCAGCAATTATTTCCTCAAAGTTGTGGGAGGAAAAATTATTAGCAGGTTTATTAGCGGTGATTTGGTTTTCCAATGTTGTTAATTTAGCGGTAAAATCATCTTTAAGGGATTGTATCAGGTTTTTTATCTCAGAAAATTGTTCTATGTTGGAACTGCATCTGTTACAAAACAATTTAAGTTTACGGCTGGTTTGGCGCGTAGTGATTTTAATTTCGTCCTCGTTGAGACCGGCGCAAGCTATATGCAGAACGCCGCCGCAACTATCGCATTTCGTTTCGGGCAGTCGGGTGTTGACGGAACTGCAATTCTGACATGCACTCATACTGATGTTGGCTTGTTTTTCTATGCTGTTTATAGGTATCCCTCTTGCTGCCGCCACTCTTCCAGTTTCTTCTTTCCATGTTTTTCTCGGTATACCTCTTTTCTTGTTAATAATTTTAGCTCCTTAGACTTTTCTGGTTGATCTATTTTCTGCCATTCGGTGTAGGAACGTGGCCCCCGCATCTCAACTGATTTTCTTGTATAATTTCATCCACCGATTTTTCCTGTATGTTTTGTTTCTTATTCTATCAAGTCTATACTAGTTAATCTAAACTACTCAAAAGAATTAAGGGGTCACTTTTTTCAGAAGGTATATCTTCCTTATGATATCAGCTAGAAGATAGGTGCAGAAAGTTTCAAATTAAAGAAAAATGATACCACCGCGGGGAAACGAACCACCGACTTAGGTTAAACGCACCACTGCTCTGCCATTGAGCTACGGAGGTCTGGTCCCCGAGAGAGCGCCAAACTTCCAAACTTGAAACTGTTCCCCGCGGTGGTATCATTTTTCTTTAATTTGAAACTTTCTGCATTTATTAGCATGATAGGGCTATAGCTATCTACAAGTTTCCAAATTATATTTAGTTATATATTTATGTAACGGGTGTCCATAAACTGTCAACATCCCAGTAGGTTGTGATTTCAGAAACATATTTCGTAATTTGATTCAGAACACAAAACCAAATGTCAAGATTTGTAAAATGTCATTGTCTATGATTTAATCTAAGACTAGTAATTTGTTTTTCAAAGCAACCGAGATGACGACTGTTTATGAACACACGTTAGAAGATAGGTGTTGATATATTCCATCAATCAAGTATTCAGCTACAATGTTTTATTGCGTTCGTTTGTTTTTTCCGCGTTTCTTAGAAACTGTACATAAACAAGTTTGTTTTGTATGAAAATTTGAGTATTTGCATAAGATTTTAATTACTGCAAAACGGCGGCTTTATAATACAACCACAAAATATTAGTGTCACGTGGTCAAACGAGCAATGAGAAGACACTTAAATCCAGTAGAATTGTCAAGAGCAGTTAGCTTACTACAAGAAGGTAGAGTGCAGCGAAGTGTTGTTCAAGAATTCAATGTAAGCCAGTCTGTGGTGTGGAGGCTCTGGCAGAGGCACCAGTAGGCTGATCTTGTCACCAGGAGGCCTGGACAGGGTCGCCATAGAGCAACGAGCCTACTAGACGACCGATTTTTGAGACTTCAAGCCCTTCGCAGCCGTTCGAAAACACCGCTCGTAGTCTTCAAATCTACCTTTCCAGAGCCAGGCAAGTTTAGATAAGCGACCAAACAGTAAGAAATCGACTTCAGGAAGTCTATTTGAGATCTAGACGCCCAGAAAAGAAGCCAAAGTTGACCAGAAATCATCAACGAAGGAGGATGTTCTTCGCACGTGAACATGAACATTGGCAATTGAGGCAGTGGAGTCGAGTGATGTTTTCAGACGAGTCGAGGTTCAAGTTATGGACAAATGATGCTAGAGTTAGGGTGTGGAGAAGGCCAAAGGAGCGTTTTATACCAGCATGTGTTAAAGAAGTCGTGGCTTTTGGGGGCGGTTCAGTAATGGTATGGGGCGGCATTTCAATAAACGGCCGCACTGAACTTGTTGTCATCAGAAATGGCTCTCTCACGGCATAAAGCCACATTAATGAAGTCCTTGAAGAACATATCCTGCCTCAAGTACTTGTCGTGTGAGAAGATTTTTGATTTATGCAAGATAACGCTCGTCCCCACACGGTTAGAGTAGTCACTGAGTATCTTGGCCAGAATAACATAGCCACTATGGAATGGCCAGCACTCAGTCCTGACCTTAATCCCATAGAGCATTTATGGGATCAACTCGGATAACGTATTCGCAAGCGTCTACACCCACCAGATACGCTGGCAGAACTGGAACAAGCTCTCATTGAGAAGAATGGCCACGTATTCCCCAGGAAAACATACGCAGACTGATTCGCAGTATGCCACTCAGGTGTAATGCCGTAATTCAAGCTGGAGGAAGCTTTGCATGATATTAGGTTTAGGTAATGCTTTGGTTTATTGAGAATTCTTAAGAATATTAATTTTTTGATATGAGTTTTCAGTTTAGTTTCTGGTTCACTTTAACATAGTATTCAATGATGTGGTAGATGTTAAGATGATATCCAATTCTTATAGCATTTCATTAAAATAAATGTTTCGACAATGCGTATACCAAGTTTCATTAAAATGTCATCGGCCCTAAAAAAACTTCAACCATTTGAAATTTTGACCCCTTAATTCTTTTGAGTAGTTTATTTTGGATTTTTACTGATGTTGTCCATGATTCACATGCATACGTCAGTGTTGGGATAGCTATTTTCTTATAAACTTCCACTTTTACATCTTTTCTACCTAAGAATTTTGTTTCCATGGCACTAAATAATCTTCCTGCTGCCCCAACTCTTCCATTAATTAAATTAAAATTGACAGTTTGATGTTGCGTGCTTCATTCTAACATAGTTGACATTCCTTTCATATAGGCTTTGTATGGCTTGTGTCATATATTCTTCTATTTCTCTTTTCTTTAAAGCTTCCCATACATCCTCTCTCTTATGCTATCTAAAACTTTTTCTAAATCAATAAATACGAGCCGAATTAGCTGTTCTGGAGCGGTACAGCGTTCTGTGCTACTGCTGTAGTGAATATATCCAGTAATTTCTTGTTTCCTATGTTTCGCCCATGTATTTTATCATTTCCGGGGTAATATTGTCTGAATTCGCAGCACCGCTGTTCTTTTGTGGTTAGTTACTAACTTTAATTTACTGATTGTCCCTGGGGTTTTACAGAAAAAAATACATCTGATATTTATTTATTTTCCTTATACAACCCAATATACAACAATTGCACATAAATACATAGGGTTGCACATCTTCCTCTTTATATTCTGTTCATAAAATATAATATACCGTCTAGATGGCTTAATGCCTTATAAATAAATAACGTATCTCGAGTTCGACTCTCCGTTAAAGTTGGCGATCCTTTTAATGCTCAAAAATATTTGCAAGTACCCCCTCCTTCAGTCAAACCTTAGGCCTCATGCCAATGCGATATTTAACATAATAAAAATCTCTTCGAGGGGTGGAAATTCCTTAAATTCGATAACACTTTAGTGGAGTAACGCTAAATAACCATAACAGTTGACGCGCGTTGAAATTCCTAGTAGCCGTAAGCCTAGATTTCGTCCAATAAATAAACTTTTAACAGAAAGATTACACATACACATCTTAACTCTTATACGTCTCTGTTTATAAGAACGGACATCTGCAATGTTAAGTAACGTTTCTTGTTTACCTTTCTTATTCCTAAAGGTAACTTTGATTTATTTCTAACATTGGCTAATAACAAATTCACGTTTTGCCACTGTTTTTCTTTTTATTTTGTTACTGGAGTTAGGTTCATTCATCTAAACTCGTAAATCGTTATTATCATATCTAATGTAACGAGATTTATGCTTTGTTTTTCGATGTTTATATCCGGAATTAATTCTTCAAGATTCGTAGATACACACATACATATAATTCCAAATTCCATAAATAAGTCAGTATTTGCATTAGGTCAGATGGTCACAAGTCCAAAATTTATAATTCGTATACATTTACCTACCTAGATTGATGTTAATCACAAGTGTTTGTAGCTTCATACCTGTATAAAGAAATGTTTTGTATACTTAGTCATCAATATTTTTATTTACTGTACTAAGCAAAAATCGTAAAATTTATTTCCTCTTATTTTTAAGTCGCATTTGAGATAACAGAGTTTAATTAATTAATTTATTTTTCCATATATATTATTATTTATTGCGATTAGATTGTTTCATTTCTATTACCCAAGTAGAGAGTTAATTATTAGTACTAACTCAAAGTTAGAATCTTTCGTATTTTAATTTTGGGCATGTGCTGAGCCTATTTACTAACCAAGTCAGCAAAGCGCAATCTATTTGTAAACGTAATTTATACAGGGTATCATTGAAAGTGCGACTTTAGTTTTGGCAGTGAATACCTTTCATAAAAAATCTAAGTTTTATCCACAAAGCTCAGTACTGTAGTTAAACAGATATCTTTTAATTAACGATTAGTCAAATATTTAGTTGACGAACGACCATTCGTTAAAGCATTTCAACGAATGAATAAAGCAAAATGTGCTTTGACAAACTGTCGAATAATTATTGCACAAGCATCGATTAAAAATAGCGAAATGTGCAAATTTTGATGATTACAAGGAACAATTTATAAAAAGACAATTTTTAACGTGTGTGCTACAACTTCATTAAATACAGTTTATCGAAGGTAAGGTTTTATTGTTCATTATAATAAATTGACATACATATAGGACCTCTCTGACCTTAGTTCTCCATCTTCTGAAGATGAAGATCTGTTTAATACAACAGTGTAATTACCCAATGATGAAGTGACGATTTTTAATTTAATATCAAGTTTCGATTTGATAAAGAAAAGAATGCTGAGATTCTTCTGCATTTAATAATGTTTTTCTCCGTCGAATGCCTGTTTAATATTCTGTGTCAAGCCATTCATTCTTGTATTTTTTCCTCTCATAGGTAGAAGTATTTTGTGCTGCCTTTCTGATACTAGCTTGTATGTTACTACACTCAGTTTCTACACCGTCACCTTCTGTTCAGTCTCTACAGCTTGTAAGTTTGTCTAGTATTTTCCTGGTTTAGCTCTCCGATTGCCCATTTATTGTATCTTGTTGGTCTTCTATATATTTTTTATATTTTGCTTTATTCTCGCTACAACCATGTCTGTGCTTGTTCCTCCGAAAGATCTTAATCTGTTATTAGTCTCTTATCTCTTTTTGACACCAGAATCTGATTTCCAGTGGTTCCTCCTGGGTTTAGCCCAATTATTTTGTGTAAATCCTGGTACTACTTATGTCTAAGTTCAAAGTTGCTGCCAAATTGCATACTCTGTTTTCGTTATTATTTGTTTGGTCATGCATCGTGTATTTTCCAGCAAATTTGGAGACCTTTCCATATTTCTTTTCTAATTTATTGTAAAATTTTTGTTTCCCATCTTCCTCACTGTCTTCCGTCGGTGCATACATATTTATAAATGACAAATTTTGTGCTTCTCTGATTCTCAAATACGTCATTCTGCCATTAACTGCTGTAAACTGCATTACTTCTTTTGTTGTCTTCAAATTTACTATAAATGCTACTCCGCTTCTTCCCTGCTTCTTTTCTTCAGAATACAACATTGTAGAATGCTTTTTTATTTCCCCATGTTCTTTCCATCTCATCTCTTGCAGCGCAGCTACTTTGATTCCATATCTTTTCATCTCATTGGCTACCTCCATCATCTTGCTAGGTTTAAGCAGTGTTCTTGCGTTCCATGTTGCAGCTGCTATTTTTTCCGTTGTTTTTTTGTGTATACTAGTTGCTGTTTTATATATTTTCAATTTCCTTTTTCTCACTGTAGTCCTCATCTCTTTGGCAATTATTTATATTTTTGTTAAATTCTCCTTGTTCTTTCTCCATCAATAAGCTCTGAGCCCATACTGTTTTTGTTCTATACTGTTCATCATCCTTCTTTCCCTCATTAGATTTTTTGTTGATACTTCCCCCTCTTGTTATATCTGTCCTTTCATCTGGTGATCAGTCTATTTCTGTTCGCACAATTGGTTGTGTTCTTTATTGTCGATATTCATTTTCTATTTCTTTATATTCTTCATTGTGCAGCAACTCTTTTATGGTGCATTCTTCTCTATTCGAGTTATGCAATCTATTTCATGAAGTTGTAAAGGTATTTCTAATTTATTACTTACATGGAATGCTGATTCTGTTAGCTCATCGATATTCTCCGGTTGCTTATCTTCTATATCAAAAATTATTAAATTCCTTCCTTGTATTCAATATGGTCGTTCATTCCAAGTGAAATATGGCCACTTTTGGAGTTCTACTAATCCAATTATCGGGGTGGATAAGTCCCCATTCCCAATTTAAAGTTTAGGGTGTGACTTAGCTTCATCTACTATTATTTTCCACTGCTTTCTGTTCTATGTTTTTTTCTCTCATTTGAACACTTTTATTGAGCGTAAATCATCCATTATACCATCAAGCCACCTCGATTTAGGTCTTCCAACATCTGGATTCCACAATGTTAGTTAATTTATGTTTGTATTTGCGTCCCTTCTGTATATTATGTGCCCTAACCCCTAACCATTTTATACGTTGTGCTTTTATATACTTAATAATGTCTTCTCCTTCCATTTCCTTTATCAACTCGTGATTCATTCTCTGCAAATATTGGTGTTCATTAATTTTTTTGGACCCTGAGATCATTTTAAATTTTTTCTTTCAAAAATTCTGAGCTTTGTAGAGCAAATTTTGCTCTCAATATCACAAGTATCGAACTTTTAAATAAGCTAAATTTGGCGATGTCTGTTTCAACCCTCATTGCAAAAAGGGTAATGAAAGCCATATTTCTTTCTATGATTTTAAATTCTAAACAGTCCAATACCTTTTTTCGAATTTCAATCTTGATTCCTACTGCGAAATTAAGATTCAAATATAGAAATCTGTTCTTGCATTAAAACCAATTTAAAAATATTATAATATGTGCGGCCAATATGATAATCAATTGTAAATAACTGTATGCACTAATCTAAGACACTGATTTTGCTTTTCACCGCAAGAGTTAATTAAAAAAAAATCACTGAGTAAATCAACGATATACTCGAAAATGTTTTTCAGAAAGTCATATTACAGAACTATTAAAACTGTTAGTTAAAAATAAAGCATTTGAAAGTGGTCCTCAAAGAAATAAAATTTTAAACTTTACATTTAGTCAGCGTCAACGTTGCTGAATGTAAATTTTGTGCACAATAATTTGAATATTTTAAAATTAAAATTTTATACGCTGATTTAGAAGATTCCAGAACGTAAGAATTCACTTAAATGTTTCGTTTATTGAAAGCCTCAAATCCTGAATTACAAAATTTTGATCGGAGTTGCTATTGCAAATTGCAAATATTGGTTGTTTTGCAATTTCAGACTGTTTAAATAGTAAAAACCGCTTAGAATCTTAAAAACAACCCTATGAAGTAAACCGAGCGTTTATTTAACTTTGTATTAATTTATTTAATATTCATTTAGTAAAATCCGACCAAGTATTAATGGGCCTGGAACGTGCATGTACTCTTCCTTACCTTTCAGAATTTTAAAAAGAATTTGAAACTGGTTTTTGATGATAATTTATATTACCCATCCATTTCGTACAATTCATTAGGTACTTAACCGGAAGGAATTAAAACAAAACACCTTGTAATCTGTTGAAACGCCAAGTGTCAAGCAAACGTATAATACATCATATAAAATAGGGGTCAATTTAAAGGCAGACATTTAATATGGGCGATTATTTTTCAATTTCATGGCCAACCCGGAGTGATGAATAGCTCATTTTTTCGGCACTGGGCCAATGTCAAAATATGCACATGTTCTTGACAATGAACGTAGCAGTGACGATACCTAGAATACATTGTTAACAGACCGAAATTAATGTGAATGTGTTATATTTACTGTTGTAAGATGTTATTATGATGCTAAGACTGCGTCAGTATGTTATGAATAACGTATTTGTGAAAATATACAAGCTGTGAATGTGGAGAAACTTACTGTAACCATCCTGTACATATACAATTATTATTAAGCACATACATCGTTTTAACATTAATACAGTAGCAACTTCTGGAATTGAAATTTAAAATAAAGCGACTAGCCAGTAAAACTTTGAAACAGTCTCAAGCAACTTGCAAATATTTATTTCAATAAAGCAAAATCTGTAAAATTAGGGAAAGTTATGACAAATCTTAAAATATATTATTAAAAATTATAATCCAGAATGAAGTAAGTAGAAATTAATATTTTACGCGGAATTTGAAATAGTATATTATGCAACGAGTTTATTATGATTGCTATTAATACACGAGCATGAAGTTTACAATACGAGCTGAAGATTTGTTAAAGCCGTATTGGAAATTATTCGAATTAAAAAAAGTTCACAAATTGGAGGTGGATTTTAGTGGCACCGAACAATTTCGGCTATGGAATTATTTTTTATACGATTCTACGAGTGAGTAATTGTACTGAAAAACAAAAGAGCAGTTTTCAATGTTGATATGATTTTAAGAAGTGGATGTAAATTCCTGTACATAATTTCTTTTGTAGATCCTCTTTTAAAATTTTGAAGGGTGCTTTCGGAAACGCAGTATGCCACCTTGGTATACTTCTGTATGTTTCTTCATCAGCATTTTCTTGCGTCCAACATTGGTGATGGGTCTCCTCTAGGTGTTTCCACGTCTCTCTATGTTGTGCTGTTGCAACCCAACTCGTTTGGATCCTTTTAATGTGTTCTAACCATCTGTTGAGTGGTCTTCCCCGACTTCTCTTATCAACTCTTAGTCTCCACAGAACTCGTACTTACGAGTGTATAACAGGCCATCGGCCTAGGCTTCGGCTATAAGAGGAAGAAGAAGAAGAAGAGTCTCCATTCGAGCACTTCCATCTATTAACCTTGCAATGTGCCCTGCCCATCTGCTTTTAAGTTTTGCAATACGTTCTACTCGTATTATCTACGTTTGTTCTTCTACGCAGCTCTTTATTTATTACCCTGTCTCTCAGTGTTATACCAAGCATTGAAGGCTCCATCTTTATCTGTGTTATTCCTAACTCTTTTTCTGAAGTTTTTGTAAGAGTGAAAGTTTCAGCACCACACTGGTTAAATGCTTTTGTCTTGAGGTTTATCGGTATGTTTGATTTGAATATATCTCTCATCTTGCCGTGTGCCGCTCAGCCCAAAGCTATTTCTCTTTGTAGTTCACAATCCTGTAGATCCTCGTTTCATGTCCCAAGTATACATACTTTTCAACAATTTCAATTTCTTGTTCTACTATTTTTATTGTTCTGCCGGGTACTAAGTTTGTCATCATCTTTGTTTTGGTGTAATTTATTTTTAAGTCTAGTTTTCTTGTTGCATTTTGAAGCTTCTTGCAGCATATCTCTGTATGTTTACATTCAATGAAATAAACTTTGTCTTCCTTACATTATTCATGAGAGATCTGCTACACGAAAAACAGTGAGTTAAAGTTTATTGTCCATGTTATCTACAAAATAAAGGTTATTGGAAACTGCCCAAGTCACCGATTATCAATGTCGTGAATTAGGACAAAGCCTGGCTGACTGCCTCCTGACTGACTCCATGCATGAAGTGCCTGCAGTTGTCCAGCAGTGCTGCAAGTTTCGCCATATTTGTAATAGTTAATCTTGTTATATACTAAATTAGACTAACTTATTTAGTCATCATTCATCAGTGATTGAACTCTTCAGCTGTTTTCGCTCTTTGTCCCTATCTCAACCTCCTGCCTCCCCTCTTTTCCCCCTCACCTTCTCTCACTATCTCCCTTTCTCCAACCACTGTTCTATATTTGGAGAAGCAAACATGGCTTCGAGCTTGTTCATCTCCATGTATGTTAGAATCTTGGCCTTTTATAATTTCGTGAATCTGCCGGTGTTGTGGTGGCCGTCCTTGTTGGATAAACCAAGAGCGTCTTTTCCAAAATCTTCTTCTTTAGCAGATGTCTAAATGATTGCACTCAGGAAAACGAATTTAAAACTAAACCTTCTCCCTTTGTTCTTTGTTATACCAATGCTATACCAATGACCATTAGTGTTCTTCTTTAGGTTGCGAAAAACCACTTTTTGAGTCATAGTGATTTATTTCCGTCTTAGAAGAAGTACATTCTTAAACTTCCTAATGTTTTGCATGCAAAATACATGTAGTTATTTATATTTATCTTTCAGAACAGAACAACAAGCCATGAAACATATTTTACATTCAAAGTGGCTTATGTAACACAGGTGACATAAGGTCTAAATGTAGGTTTCAAACTTGAAATATCTAATTCTTCATATTACCTTTCATATTGCCTACTTTAAATCTGTGAAATATTCCACTTGGTGGTATTTCTAAGAACGAATTATTTTAAGGTACTGTATATTACGATGATTCAGTGACGTTTTATGTTCGAAACTGAAACTGAAAATAAATCACGGCCAAACATAAAAAAATCAGAAGGTTGAAATTATTACTATTATAAATTTCGAAATTACTTTTGATTACTAAGTGAATGAATTCTAAGATTTGATTTGAGTGATTGATGTAGGTTGAGGTTTTGAACATTTTCCAGTAAATATCTAAGAATTTCCGTTCTACAAATCCTTTCATTCAAGAATGTTTCAGTTACTCACAGGAAATATTTAAAAACTTCGGCAAACCGATTACTAAAATCCAACCTTAAAATTCATTCAATTGATTTGAAGAATTCATGACGTCAATGCCTCCCATCCTTTAAAATTATTTAAGCAGCACTAAAGGTAAAGTTTAGTTAATTTTTATAAGAGCAACTTTTCTATGGAACTTAAAAAGATGATAACTATCTGGCTGCTTGGAGTCTTACGTTCAATACATTCAACGGTAGTTAACCACTAAAATTTTGTCAAATACGAGATGAAAGACTGAAATTTTAGAGAGATTTGTATTCATTTGTAATTCATTAACCGGAAACCAATTTATAATGAAGTGTTCGGCGGGCATACCCAAAAATGAATTCACTAAATTACCGAAACTGAAATTTAAATAAACACAAATACAGATTCAGTTAAATCCTCAAGGTGAAGGAGTTTGCAAGGTTAAACTAAAATTTTTGGCTAAAAATGTAAATTTTTTTAGAATTAGTAGACAACTAGACACCTTGATGTTATATTTATTGAAGCTTTTTAACAGAAAAGTGTTAAATAAATTTGATTGGAAAGTTTGTAAAGCATATTTGCTTGGTTTTTTTGTGGTCCCCCCAAAAAAATAAGCAAAAGTAACTTGATTGATTGACTATTAAAAACTAACCTTCTCTGAAAAATCTTTAAGTAAAAAATTCAATGCAAAATTAGGAGAATAAGAACAAAACGGAGACCGTGATTTGATGCACAGGAACGTAGGTTAATTGCACTGCAAAACGTACTAAAATCCAAATACGTATTTCGACAACTCAGTTGAATAATGCTTTATAGGAATGTTTTAGTAAAGAATCTATCCACATATAAAGGGGCGTCAATTTCCTTCAGGAAAAGGTTACTTTGAGCTAGGGCTAGGGCATAATTCTCAAAGTTAACGTTTATATTTTAAAATACCGTACAAGACAAATTTTCATCCGTAAATTATATAATTTTCTGACACCTTAAACATTAATGCAACTCTCAATTTCATTCCTAAACCATTTTACATTTTACTAACACGTTTTATTTATAAAGAAGCACTCGTATGTATTTTATTTGTAATTGTTTACATTATTTTTATAAATTTTTCGTGTTTAGTAGCCATTAAAATTAATTTAATCGCGGCTGTATTTGATCGCTGTACAAGAGGTTATCAAATCTGCGTAATATTAATACGATCAAGGTTGAGTTCTGAGCAAAGATTTTTCCAATACATAAGATGTTAATATGAATAACATTAACATATCAACATACTATACTTATTGATGGTTATCTAATATTCAGAATATCATAACGTTGTCATTTATTTCTGTAAAAACTTATATAATGTGATGTGTGATTTTGCGAAGATTTTGTTTTAGTTATTTAATGCTGGATTTTGACAAACTTGCTGTTAGATAAGGTAAGTTAATGATATTATTTTCACCGCAGGCTGTATGAATGTAATGAATGTTAGCGACGGATAATAAACTGATAACGCGAGACAGTTGTTATTTAAAAAAACTGTGTCAATAATTATCTAAAAATAACGTTTCGTTTACATTTTTATGAACAAAGATTCGACTATTTTCAAGTTTGACAATGCTGTTAGTTTTCGACTACATTTATTTGTGTCCTTTTGTACCATTTGATGCACAATTTGTCACCTTCGTTCTTAATATTAATCGATTCACTGCTAACCAAACTTTTGTAATAACCCCAATTTTACCCATATTTTGATAGATCTTTGCGCCACATTAATATTTTGCACATTTCTTAAAAGAAAAATACGAAGTTTAACAAATAGAAATTTAATTTTTAAAGTATAAGATGAATAACAATAATTCGAAACTAAAGGATGCAAAAGCAATAGTTAGTTTCAGCTCTAACATTTATTTATCTAAATGATTGAATATGATGGTGAGCCTCACTAAAGCATTTGGTTTTAACAAGATGTAGCTCTTAACACCGTTGGTTTTCAATCTATACTATAGAGTCGCTTGAAAATATAGTTTAGATGATTTCAAAGCTTCGGAACCCAGACTGCCCGAATGGTAACGACTTGGCAAGAAAATGGACAAAGAAAAAGGAAGGATAGACTAAAGAGAAAAGCAATACTAAAGTTATGAAACATTCAGTTTGGAACACAAAGAATCAAGACGTGTTAATTAAACTTGAAAAAGACACAATTAATTGACAACTATACTTTTATATAT
Source organism: Melanotus villosus (assembly GCA_963082815.1). Taxonomy (NCBI): domain Eukaryota; kingdom Metazoa; phylum Arthropoda; class Insecta; order Coleoptera; family Elateridae; genus Melanotus; species Melanotus villosus. The sequence continues at coordinate 52,020,154 of OY720426.1, forward strand.
AGCGATAAAACAAAGGACGAGGGAGCAAAATCAAGCGTAGTAGTACTCGTACACATACAACTTCAATAAAATATAAAGAACATTAAATATGTCAATGACCAAATATATTAAGAGTATCGGTAGAAATAGACAACAACAATACACATACTATTGCCATATATGACCCAGATATCACCAAGTCGTGAAAAGAAAGAAGACAATTATACGAAGAACTTCAAAACGAAATAAACAATATACCACCTCAACATTACTTAATAATAATGGGCGATATGAACGCCAGAACAGGAGACATCCCAATTCCTGACGTAATGCAGCGATTTAACGAACAAGTGTAGAACGACAATGGAGACCTAACCGAATTTTGTGTTTAAAACAACCTACGAATAAATAATACATTTTTCGACCACCCGTGGAAATATGAGTACACATTCACGAACACACAAGGACAGCAAGCAATATTTGATTACATAATGACAAATAGAAAGTTTCATCCTAAACACATACTTGACATTAGAACACTAAATTCAGGTACTACTGGATATGATCATGGACTTCTAGCTTCTAGCTAGGGAAAATTAATTTAAAACACAGTTATCAAAAGAAAAAGGAGATTGTAGTGGAGAAAATCAATTCTGAATCCTTTTACCACGACTCTACAACAATCTTATGCTAAGAATTCCTGAAAAAAAACAATCATAATGTAATAACTGATCAGAATGATGTAGACAGGGAACAGAAAAATAAAAACTAATAAAGTTCACCCGCATAAAACGCCATAGTTTACACCAAGTCAAGCAAATAACACAAAAAAAGAAACTAGCATTTAAAAAATGCAATGCCACAAAGGACTCTGAAGACTGGAGGAAATACGCTGAAAAAAGAGACCAAATAACTATCAGAATACGGCAAATAAAGGAAGAATACTGGCAAAAATTCACAAATGAAGCGGGGAAAGAGGTATGTGGCTCACAAGAAAAATGTGAAAGATGCTCCGGAATAGAACATCACAAATTAATGAAACACTCAATAGTATATTGTAATACAAGTGTTGAAAGCTTATGTTTGCCACACGAATGTGAAGTTTGCAGCACGAACGATAGTGAGTCGCTCGAAGTTTAAGCCCGCCTGAAGTTTGCAAAATCCGATGGAATTACATCAGGTCGGCGCAATCTTTCTTTAATAATTCGGAGAACTCCCGCATAGGATGATCTAATATTGGTTTCAGTATATTTCTTTGTTAAAAAGTACGGGGAATCACCCGACTGCGAGGTTACGCCACTCGAGGTTTCAATATTCCCGCCACGCGTACAACCAGGCGCGTTTGGTCATATTTTTCTAACATCCTGTTCACCTTACGAAAAAGAAAAGAGAGTACAGCCAGCCTTCAGATCAGTCGGTTGTAGCGAATTTTCTTTTCGGGGTCTCGTAGGCCAAACCCGAAAAAGCCTCTCGATTTAGTTTGGAAAATTATCTTACGACGTGTATGTCGGATCCCCATAGAGAGTGCATTACTGTTTCGGAAGATATTTCTGTGTGAAAGTTTAGTTTTTTGTGAAGTACCATTTCACACAGTTTCGTTTTGGATCAAGTAACCTACGAGCCCTAGGAACCCTGTTGTCTTCGAACCCGCTTCCGGGGAAGGACACACCCCCTTTCCATACCGACCGCTGCTACTTTCCCTGGGACAAGAAGTCTGCTATCGCTTCCACTGGGCCACCCTTCTGCCAAACGAAGCCCACGCCCAGGTAATAATATTTCAGGCTGCCCTTGCACTTGCCGGTCTCTACTGCTGGGTATCTGCACGCCGAGATAATTGAAATTCATCACCTGAGTGATTATTTGGTCGTATATTGCTAGTTTACAGCGCAACGGTTCTTTAAAGATTGTCATTGACAGCGTTTTGCTGGTAAATATTTCCATGTTAAATTTTTCAGATGTTGTCTTGAATTTGAATAGGAGACGTTACAAATCTTCATTTTCTGCCATAATTACGGCATTGGCAGCGTAACAAATTATTTTTAAGATCTTGTTTCCTATTCTAACTCCGACGTTGACCGTTTTCACACTTTCAATGATTTTGTCTATGATAATATTAAACAACGTAGGACTTAGACTGTCCCCTTGTCCTATTCCAGAGGAAACTGGTACCTCGTCAGTTAATTTTCCCATTTTTTTATCCTGGTTACACAGTTATAGTTTAGTTCTTTAATAATTTTAATTATTTTTGAATGAATATGATCAAATGCTTGCCTGCCTGCTAGTAGTAGTGTTTTTCTCAGTAAGAAAAGGTAAGTAGCATCCAGCAGTAGGATGCAGCCACCCCAGCCCCTCGAGCTCGGAAGGAACCATCTGCGGTACGTTCCTCGAGACCATCCTGGGTGACCTCCGTAGTGGCGTCCATTTTGCTCCCGATTACGACCCCCCCATTTAAAGGGTTAAGCGTTTTGAACCTTCTCCCCACTGCTTGCTAACCGCGAGCCACCCGATTTCGACGTCTCCCTATAGGTTGTCTTAGTGCAGAATTAACGCGTGACAATAAATGTTTTATGCAGAAAGCCTGTGCTTTTGACAATTACCTCACAATACGGGAATGCGACCTACAACGTCAGCTACTGAGCTACATAATCAGATGGGGAAAATGCTTTTTGTTATACTAATATCTAAAGTTAAAATGTAACTATTTTAATTATATAAACAAATAAATAAGTAAAAATTACTATTATCCATAATATGGCGTTTCTGATTTTTTACACTGTCACGTCTAGTCTAGCCAAAACATGCCTTCGTTTGTTTCCTGACAAATTGAACAATGGAGTTGATTTAGTTTAGTTTAGTTTAACTCTCCTTCGAATACAGGCCTATAAGGTAAAGTAACAAGGTCCTATACGTACACACACACATGCTGTATGTAGGCATAAAACGGCGCACTAATTACATTTCACGCGTAAGACCACATACGCTAACGCACCAGCCTCGACACCGAAAGGTATATGAGGTTAACGATAACAAATAAACAAACTCGACATTAATTACACCAGTTTTTACAGCCATGCAATTCGAACTTCAGAGGCCTAACGGCAATAAAATGAATGTATTTGACAAGTTTTCTCTTATTCCAGGCAATGGCATCCACAGGAATTGTCGAATACGTTCTGGTCCTCACGCATTTCCTGGGTACTGTACCCGAATACGGGGAAATTTCCCACATGGGTGCACGTTACTACGACATCTATTCTCCCCATGGACTTAAACAGTTGATCAGCACCACACCAAAAGATTTCGATCATCATTATATCCTGAACCTAAAAATACAAGAAGGTATCGACCTAAATCATGAAATTTTCAAAGGGTTAAAACACTTAGAAGTGCTAAATTTACTACTGAACATAACGACAGTACCTGCCGGGGCGTTTTCGGAACTTAACACGTTAAAATGTCTAAATATCGAAGCCCACAATTTAAAAAAATTAGACAACAGAGCATTCGCCGGCCTTAATCGTTTGGAAGAACTGAAGTTTACTCAGCATCACAATAATTTTCCTCCGGGGTTGTTTGATAACTTAATGACGTTGAAGGTCTTGGATTTAAGTTGGAATAAAATCGAGAATATACAAGATGTAATCTACAAAGTGCCTGACGCGTTAACTAAAATTCAGTTGCACCGAAATAGGATACAAAGGATTGTTACAGAATCCTTTAAACATTTGCCTTGGTTGAAGTTTCTGCGTCTAAACGGAAACAAAATCAGAACCATCGAAAAGTATTCTTTCATAGGCCTAAAAAATTTGGAAATCCTCTTTTTGGCCGATAATTTAATAGAAAGTATAGCTCAGGGTGCTTTTGATGGTTTAAGTAAGCTCAATAAGCTTTTGCTTCATAATAACAAACTGGAATTGATTGAACCCGGCACTTTTAATGGATTATTTGCGCTTCGCTACTTGGATTTGGAATACAACGAAATTTACTCGTTAACCAGGGATAGTTTCAGTGGTTTACTGAATTTAGAAACTCTACTGTTAAGTAACAACAACATTACCATTCTTGATTTATTTACTTTCGCAAATATGAACACGCTGAAAATGCTCGATATGGACAACAATATGCTATATTATTTTCGTTCAGAAATATTCGCGGGCCTTAAAAGTCTTCATACCCTGGACCTTGGCGAAAATTTCATTTGGAGGATAGAAATCGGCACCTTTGACGATGTAGCCAATTTGACTGATTTATGTTTGAACTCTAACATGTTGCAAAATTTGGACAGAAACACGTTTGCTCGATTGTACCAACTGGAACACCTAGATTTAAGTCGTAATAAACTCGAACAATTAGACAGTATTATTTTTAGTCAGAATATCAAATTAAAAAGCTTAGATTTATCCCATAATTTCATGAAGGAGTTAACTCCAGGACTTTTTGCTTCCTTGGACTCACTTTGGCACTTATATTTAAATGACAATTACATACATCAGCTTTCGAGTTACGGTTTTACCAGTTTAAAAAATTTATGGGAGCTGCAACTCAGTAACAATATGATTGAAAACATCAACAATCAAGCCTTTTACGGTCTAAATCGGCTGGGACGGTTGTACCTCGGCGATAATAGAATTAAAACTTTAAACGAATCTACGTTCCTTGGACTAAAGGAGGTGTATTATTTGGATTTACAAAATAATAAGGTTAGGTATTTACATCCGTATACGTTTAGCCATCTTCATGCGTTGACGAATCTGTTTTTAGATGGAAATCATGTTGAAGTTAGATTATTAAATGTTACTGAATTAGAGCAAGATTAATAATAATTAGTTTTTAGGTTTTTTAAATTATTCTTGTATTTTTTTTTTCAAAAGGTTTGTAACTTAGACTGACCCCAAATGCAATAACCATTAATCTCCTTTTCATAAATAAATTAAAAATGTAATTTAGAACAGTTCTGTAAATAAAAGGAATACTATTTGAATCAATTTAGTTTTTTTTTATTCTAATAGATCAAGAATTGTTAGTGTTGAACTGGCCCATCTACAGAATTTAATTGATGTAGTGCATCTTTCAAGCTAGTTTGACGAAAATGTGTTAAAAATCCAACCCTTGTCCTAGCACAACCTTGGGGTTATACACCTGAGGACCTGTCGATTTCCAGCAGCAGCTACACAAACGTGAATCTTCGTTTAAAATCCGACTTTGCATCGTCGAGATGCCCTGAGGGTCTGTCGATCTACCAGTATAAACCTCAAAAAAGTGTGAGAAAATGTATCCCTCACGACCTGGAGTTGTAAACGTAAAAGTCAGTCGAGTCCCAGACTGCGCCCTTTGAGTTAAACTCCAAAGTTGCGCCACTTATTAAGCAGGACTTGGAAAAGGTTGAGATGGTCCTGCAGGTTATCTGAGGCCAAATGTGGGTTTTAGAACATGGAAATTAATGCGACATTGGCCACAAATGTGGCAAGTTTTGCACAAGCTGTAGTTGGGATGTCAGCAGTAAACATTAAATAGAGGAGGGGGCCTAGCACGCTACCTTGTGGGACTCCTGACGAGATGGGGTAGTATGTGGATGTATCGAAATTGAATTTTGTTTGAATGTAGCGGTCAGTCAGATAAGATCTTAGTAAAAGGTAGTAAGATGTGGGTAGGAGAAACTTCAATTTAAATAATAATCTCTTGTACCATACCCGGTCGAAAACCTGCTGTATGTCCAGGAAAGTAGCCGTACATAGTTTCTTCTCTTCCAGATCTATTTCAGTCATTATTCTTGCAAGATTGTCGGGTGGTATTCTCGGAAGCCAAACTGGTGTGATGGTACAATTTCAGTAGTACGCCTCTTCAGCAGAAGCCTTGAAATTATTTTGGACATAAAGAGTTTCGCTTCTGGCGTGGTAGACATGTTGAGTTACCGTGCCCTTTTAGTGTCCCCTTTTGCTCGTGATCAAGTTGAGTTGAGTTCTTCTGTTTCAACAGTAACACGGTTCCAACCCAAGACGTTCTGTTAATATTTTAGACATGGTTGGAAGTAAGCTAATGGGTCGATATGATATTGCATCATATTATTATTATTTGCTCCAATTTCCAAGTTAACTACTGGATACTATGTTAACTATAACATGCTGTTATACATAGTAGTCAACAACATGATTGCCTTTCTAGGTAGCTCTTTGAGAATTAAAGGTGAAATTTACTCAGAGGCTTTGTGGTTTTTGCATTCAAAAATTCCTTATTTCACTTCTATTGGAGGGAAAGGCAGGAACTGCCCAAAAGGTTTTAAATTTCTTGATCATTATTATTGTTGTTTGTCTGCTATGCAAATATTGTTGCTTTTCCCCGATTGATCTTTTGAACTTTTTAGGCGTATCAGCCGGAATGGTCCTCTTTTGAAAAGGTGGGTATTAAGATCTGAAGGTAGCACTTCTAATTTCTTTACGCCGACTTTAACTGCCTTTTTAGTCCGTTTTATACATTTCTATCTATATGGTTTCGACTTCTTTGCCATTTATATCTGGCTCACCTTTTTTACAACAAGTGTTAAAAAAATTACGAAAACATTAATTAATGGAGTGGAGCAGTGCACTACAATTTAGGTAGAAAATCAATACACAACAGACTAAACAGAAAATTACCAATTGACGTTATTAACAAATAAGATTGCGGAAATAAATTAAAATTTATTACCGTAAATGAGAAACCTTAATATAGTCAGTATTGTCCGTGGTCAAGAAAAAAACAACCGTCTTGTACACACATTCGTTATTCAAATTTCAAGGGCGTTCCAATATTTCCCGTATTCGATAAAATTTTACATTATTCGAATAAAAAAAAAACAAAACAACTTGCCCTTAGCAACATCCTGTGGAAATATAAATCACAAATGAGTCTAATGAGTGGTTGTTAGCAAGCTGAAACAAACATTAAGGCAGCATTTAATTTGGTTCTGGATTTGCAAGATTCTTAAATAACAATTATTAATAAATAATTAATTAAAATAAAAAATGTTAATTCTCCATTTTTTTTTTGTTGGTGGGCGCCTATCGAAAAATTTCAAAAATTTTACTGATTAATGTGCTTTGAGCGTAATGTTAAATAATCATTATTTTTAGTAATCACTTTTACAATAAAATGCTATAAAAACTAGCTGGGCCTCGAAATTAAACTAAAACAATGACAGATATGAATCTGGTTCTACAAATGTATGAATACAAAATTAACATTTACGTAACGCATTACTGAAGAAAAAGTAACTTCAATGATGGACCTGTAATTCTTTCCGTATTTATGCAAAGCGTATTCCGTCTGTGAATTAAATTTTTGTGTTTTTTATTTCCTTTATTATGCTAGAATTCGTTTGAATACTATATTAGCACAGTAAACAGGAAATGTGTTAGGATTATATCGTCTGTTCTTTGTCTGGTTTCGGTTTAACCTTGTTATTTAATTAAATCACTGAAGGAACACGAAGGTCTTCTGTTCGCGCATGAAACTAAAAGTAAGTAGGTATTTTCGATGTGTTTCTTAGTTTTCTTTCGATTGGCCAATTTTTTGTTTTTTATTAAATCACTGAACATTATTTTTTGGAAGACTTTGGACAAGAATATGCACATAAATACACAAACAAGCTAATAATTTTATGAAGATACTGTGATGGTGTCTTTTCTATTTTGGCGTTAAGATATTGATGAACTAAACCAATTTTTTTAAAGTTTATCATCGTGCAGAAAACTACGAGTACAACAAATTTACTTTAGAAACAGGACAATAATCAATTACCTTTCTCGATACAGAATTTATTAAAAATGTTCTTCAAGCCAATGGCTATTCGAGAAACCTGATACAACAAGATCAACGGAACACAATAAAACTAAATAAAAGAGAGAAATGCTCACTAAATTAATAATTCCATATGTTTCAGGCAAGAGAAAATAAAACGAATTAGTAAGCAGTTCAACAGTTCGAACAGTTTTCAAAACCAAGAGTACTTTTGAGATCAATTCTTTCTAAAACTAAATTGATAAGCGAAATCGATAAATGAAATCGATAAACGAAGAATAAAATTCAAAAACTACATAATATACAAGGTGATTCAAGTCCGTTGAGCGGACAGGCCACCACAGGTTGGTTGCATCTGCATCTCTACCAAAGTATTGTTGTAACCTCCTCCTAACAGTTCTTGTAAAATAGAGTGAAAGTCCATCAATGCATGTTTATAGTCTTCTACGATTTCAAAACGGTGGTTTTCCAAAAAATACCCATACACTTATGTAAGTTCTCTCATAAAATACGAGGTCTGATCAAAAAATATCCAGAGTAATGACTGGGCACAAAGTGTGCTTAATATTTGTATACAACAAGAATAAAATTATAGAAATAACAGAAAACTTCTGTCGCCAACCGTACACTTCGCAGATTAAGCAAACTAAAGTTAATAAAACAAAGGAAAAAACAACTCAGAACATTGTTTCTGAGGAAATCAGGGCTGCTATAGCAGCAATAGAAAATGGAAGAGCACCCGGAGACGAGGGTGTCATACCAGAGTTAATTAAATTAGGAAACGACAAGCTGGTTGAATACATACGACAACTGGTAAATAAATATATTTATGAGAAGAGAATGCCCAGTGATTGGAACAATGCGTCAGTGGTGCTAATTTACAAGAAAGGTAACAAAACTGATCTCAAGAACTACATGCCTATTAGTCTCCTGTTGCACCAGGAAGCTTGATTTTTACCAACCACCTGGACAAGCTGGTTTCAGAAAACGATTTAGCACTGCAGATCATCTCCAGACAATCCGTAGCCTCACTGAAAAGACAAACGAGTACAACATTCCCATATTCATTGTTTGCATAGACTATGAGAAAGCATTTGATTCACTAGAAACAGAATTGATTCGAGATATACGGAACTAATGAATAACATCAAGAAAGAGGCTTAAATGACAATAACATTAAACACAGTCGAAACTAAACCAATAAGGATAAGTAGAGGTGTGGGACAAGGAGATGTGATTACTCCTCAACTGTTCGTATTTAAGAGAGTGAGCTCGAAAACTAAAGGTTTCAATAGAAACGGCAACTTACTGAATAATTTGTGACACACAGATGACGTAGCACTTATAGCTGATATTCTGAAAGACTTAGAATGTATGATAAAAGATTTAAACGAGCAATCTAGAAAATCTGGATTAAAAATAACTATTGAAAAAACAAAAATACTACTACCAACTCAATATGAACCAATACGACAAATAAGTATTGATAGCAAAGTAGTGGAATATGTGGAGGAATATGTGTATCTCGGGCTGTACATTAAAAATGGCCAGAAAAATCAGACCGCGGAAGTAAAGGGACGGAAGAATTTGACAGATTGTACTACATACAAAAATAAAAAATCTTCCAACTTACCAAAAAGTGAAAGTATTCAATCAGTGCACAACCCCCAGTAATTACGTACGGTGCAGAAACCTGGGTGCTTACTAAAAATATCATAAAACAACTTCAAGTTATCTAAAGACGAATGGAACACATTATCCATGAAATTACACTGAAAGACAGAAAGGCAAATAAATGGATACGCAAGAAGAAGAAAAATTGACAAATATAGCAGCAATCATAACAGAAAACAAGTGGAGATGGGCTGGTCACGTGGTTAGAATTAATGAAACAAAATTGACAAAAAGAGTAGTGATCTGGAGACCTTGGGATGGTAAATGGAATATTGGAAGACCAATAGATGCGTTGAAGGGACGACATTGAGAAACTTGCAGGCACAAACTGAATAAAAAGTGCACAAGATAGGATGCAATGGAGAACCCTTGGGGAAGCCTACGTCCAAAGATGGACAAATAAAGATTGATAGAGAAGAATGTCCTTGGCATCTACTTGTACCTACATGTACTAATAGTATTTCATTGTTGCACTTACTCCTTAAGTTTGTGTTACCAAGCTCAGAACAATATTTTCAGTATTTGAAATACGCTTAAATAACAATGACATCTTATCTTTATTTACAAATAACACTCCTACGATACTCCGTGGAGACCTTAATTACAAAAGTACGCTTTGGGGTTATAGAGTCAATAACCCCAACGGATCCTAGGCGTTTACGTCATAGCTGCAACAGAACCAACTCACTACCCCTACAAATCCACACAACGACCAAATATTCTCAACTTAGCCCTACTGAAAGCAGTGGCGGCTGGTGCTAAAGGGCACGTGCCCTCCCTACACTCGAGACAAAGAAAGTTTTTTTAATAACACTTATCACTTCTTTTATTTTTTTTTTTAATACAACAATCTATTATTATACCTATAATATCAATATTATAGTCCATTGCCGCGTTGCCTGCCGAAACGAAGTTATCAAAGCTTTCGTCCAGGGACTAGATGAAAATGATACCTATTTTTTGTGATTTGCGCAAGCGCAGTGGAAAATTACAGCAAAATTTGCCGCTGCTTGACCGGCGTAGAGGTGTGGCCAAGGGCACATTAAATAGCGGCCGTTGGCACGTCACAAATTCAAGTTATTTAGTTGACAAGTGGAAAGGTGCATGTATAAGAGTGAATTGTGATAAGCGCGCATTTAATGCGCCTTCTGTTTAATTTGTTGTTTTTATTTTGATTTCGTGGTTTGTTCGTTGTTACAGTTATTACTGTTTGTTCGTTACTGGTTATTGTTGTTTACAGTGAAACTCGTTAAAATTCGTGGGACCAGAAAAATTTGTTCGTTTAGGCAAGTTTCCGTATTTAAAGGTGTGTAATTTTTAGACACAATCAAACATTAGGTATTTGTAAAAATTTAATTCACGAGCAAGCGGAAAACTCTAACTTTTCTTAACTTGTAAAACAATCTACTATTTTTTTAATTCAGTACTTTATATTTCTGGTCATACTGTACTTATGTGAGTTTTAGTCTCTATCTACCAAGTCCAAATCTTGCGGTAGCTGGCTTTTGAGTCTCGTACGATTTCGTTGCTATTGTTTTTGGTGTTTACGATGAATTTTTTTATCAATCTTCTGAGAAACAGTTCTATTGTGTCTATTCAGAGTTCTTTGTGGATTTGTTCGTTCCTTACAAACTACGGGGAGTTGATGGCAATGCGGAGCACTTTGGTTTGGTATAGTTGTAGTTTTTTGATATTTGTTTTTGAAGTTGCTATCCATACAGGACAGGTGTATGTTAATATTGGCCTAATAAGCAAGGGCTCGAGCCTCCCAAAACCATTCTTAGGTAAGAGTAAAAGTAATTTACTACTTATTTAATTATAACATACAATTTATTGTTAATTATTACAATCAAATTTTGCATATCTATATAAAGCATTACTAATGTATAACACATATTATTATCCGCCTGCGACGCGACGGCTACCTATATTTTAAATCTAGGGCTCAGCCTTCGTCCGTATAAGAAATATATGAAAAAATTAACCGTGAACGGAAATGTCGGAAATTGTCGTTTGCGGATGCTCTATTGCTTTCTTTAGTATTTAGTTATCCGAGCAAGGGAAAGATTTGTATTGGTAGCCGTGCATGTTCGTAGCTATTCGAACCCTGTTTTGGGGTTCAAATTACGGCGTAGGAGTATTTACTATGACTGCGAATGAACTTCCTGATAAATACTATTTATTTTGATAGCGATTCTTAGAACTCGTAAAAAGGCGACTAAAAATACCTACCTAGAAACGATTAGTAACTAGGTAATCACTAAAAGTACCGATTTCGGGATGTGATGACGTAAATACTCTGTTTTATTTTCGATGTGTCTTATTTTATTTCGATGGACAAAACATGGTTGATAACAAGCTTTAAAGATCTAAAGCATTTAAATCAGAAAATAAAAAAACATGAATTAGTGCACATCATATAAAGTGTCGTACGGATTTGGTTGTTATAGGCTCGGTAAATGTAGCAGCTCGGTTGGGCGCAGTTTATAGACAAAATATTATAAAACACAATGAACAGGCGACCAAAAATAGGTACATTTTAAAGAGAATTATAAACTGTATTAAATTTTTTGGAAAATTGGAACTAGCATTGGTATTTTGCTGGAGTTAATAGATTTTTCATTTGTATGAAATTGCTCAGCTACTGAAGGTGATTGTTTATTATAGTTATATTATTATTTGTTTATATTCTCTCGGCAACTAGAGCCCCCCAAAATAAATTAGCACAAGCCGCCACTGCTAATAAGTGTTTTGTACAACAAGATGACACACTCTGCGTAACGGAGAGTTTCTAATGATTAAGGGGAATAGGTTTAATCTTGCGTAAGCCTGGTTTAACTTAATATTTATGTGAAAACTCCAGGCTAATCTGGTGTCCATATGCACGCTTAGGTATTTAACTGTCCCAGTTTTGGGATCCCATGGTATATCTGCCCCTGATATTCGTATTTTCGGGTAATAAATTGTTTGTTTGAGTGTAAATATTTTGCCAACACATTTGGTGAAGTTTAGTGAGATGCACCATTTGCTTAGATATAGGCTTAGGATATCAATGGCCGATTGAAGTTGGTTGATGGCTGTGAGAAGGTTATTATGTTGGGTGATAATAGCTGTGTCATCGGTAAATAGTACAATTTCGCTCATATTCGGAGTAGAAATATCGTGGATAAATCGATTAAAGAGTGTTGGCCCCAGGACACTGCCCTGAGGAACGCCGGCGTGTATTTCCTTGACACTAGAGATAGTGGAGTTGATGCGGACGACGAATGTACGATTTTCTAGAAAGGAGAAGATGATTGCTATTATATAATGTGGAATTTGTGTTTTTAGAATTTCATATTGTAGTGCCTCTATCCATGCCCTCTCAAAAGCCTGGGTAATGTCTAGGAAGACCGCCACTGTAAATAGCTTATTTTCGTATCCTTGTTCTACTAGCTCAACTATTCTCTGTAGCTGATGACTGGTTGAGTGTTCTTTTCGAAATTCAAATTGGATGGCAAGAATTATTTGAAGTTCATCCATCGATGCATTCAGGCGATTACTTATTATACGTTCAAGTAGCTTTGACAGGGTAGGTAAGAGGCTCATTGGTCGGTAGCTGTTGCAGTCATGTTTACTTTTTCCCGGTTTACTAAACATTGGCATATGGTCAAGTTTCCATTCATTTGGGAAGTAACCAATCTTCATACACGAGTTAAATAGTGTGGCCAAGTAGGCGAGACCCTTTTTTGTTAAGTATTTCAGTGCTACATTAGGAATGAGGTCGTAGCCCACTGCTTTTTTAATGGGTAGTACTTTAATGTAACCTTCTATTTCTTTTGGAGATGTTGGATGCTCAAAATCGTCGACTATGCATGAGCATCGGTATAGGCATTAATTATACGTGCTGTGTTGGTTGGTTTTTATTAGGTATTTTTGGAGTAAACACAGTCTCGCAAAAAAATTACATTTGTCTTCGTCAGATGCATAGGAAGTGTCTTGGCATATTATGGTGGGAATAATGTCGGTTTATCGTGTTTTGGTTGCTTTCCACAGTTCTGCATTGCTGGTTTCTAGGCTTTCGAGGTGTTTACTGTAGTTGTATATACGGTATTTATCAATTTCCCGTTTTATGAAGTATGTCAGGTTGTTTAACATATTTTTGAGATGTGGTTCTCTTGATTTTTGCCATTCTCTTCGAATTTTGCTTTTTTGCTTGATTATTTCTACAATGTTTGTTGGTGGAATGTTGTAACTGCGTTTTAATTGGGTTGGGTGAGGTTTCGTTAACCGTTCGATAGCTTCTTTAATCGAATTGGTTAATTTGTCTATACTTGCATCGATGTCCTGCTTTTTTTAATATTATTGGGGTTGATAAGAAGACACTCCCCCTACCGTCAGACGGCTCAAAAGGCGGGTTACACTAGACTTAGCTTTATCCAATGATAGTGACTAATAGTGAACCTAGTACGTATATTTAAAAAAATAGAGTGCGTCAAGGGGATGTTTTAAGCCCATACTTATTCAACATATTACTTGATGAAATACTAAAGCGTGCTAAGTTGAAGATGAAAATATTTTACTGGAGTCACCACCATTTAAATAACATTAACACAAACATCCTGGCTTATGCTGATAATTTGATTTTACTAGCCGAAAATGCTGAAGATCTACAATTCAACATAATAGTATATTATACACAACGCTATAATGTATGCTATTATTACTGAGGATAATGTTTGTAACACGAGCGAGCTTGCGAGCGAGTTTTGCAATTATCCGAGGTAATAGTAGCCATTATAGCGAGTAGTATACTATACTTTATCCTCGACTACAAAATACTAAGAATTTTGAATTAAAAGTTAAATTAAAATTTAAATAACAACATAACCTATTTCCTTCATTATACAGCATAGACAATGATGTTACCATGACACCGTGCATAATGAAATGATGTTACCATGACACCGTGCATAATGATTTCAGTGTATAATGGATAGCATTATGAGTGACCAAACACATGAATAATTGACAGATTATTGACTAGTCGTGGATAAATATTATTACAAAGCTATTACAAGACAATAAGTTACTGGTGAATATCTCAAAAACTAAAGTCATGGTAATAACCAACACCTCCACGGATATTAATACTTATACAAATTGGAAATGAAGCAATTGAACCAGTCGCTTCTTATAAACATCTTGGTTGTGATATTCATGAAGATGACTAATTGATGAAGAATTGGATAAGAGAATAACCGGGGCTAATAATCTATACTTTTCACTAATGAAACCCCCTAAAGAAAAAAGAATTAAGCAAGAAAACAAATCATTATTCATACCAACAATCACTTACGATTCAGAATCTCGTGGTCTTACTACAAAACAAAATTCAAGAATACAAACAACCGAGATGAGATTTGTCCGATACATTCGAATCCGCAACGATACAATACGTCACAGATTGCAAGTGAAACCCCTCATTAAGGACATTGAAAGAAATCAATTAAGGTGGCTGGGTCACATATAGCGGATGAAGGATAGCATATTACCAAACATTGTGTGCAGTGCCGGTGGCCTAGGAAATCATGGCATAGTGAAATCGACAAGCTACTAAATAAAGATTGACTTGGCTAGAAGCAAACGTTTAGCTCTTTATACCTCTACACTGTCTCGACGGTAGGAGAGGACGGATAAGTAAGTAGTAAAAAAAAAGAAGAATCTGACATTTCTGTCGATCAGCTCATTCCAAACCTGGTACTTTAAAATACCTCAGTGCAGCAGAGTAAGTAGAACTAAATAATGGTCGAATACTTATTTTGCCGCATGTTGAACTTGAACTACCTTATCCTAGCGAAACCATCCTTTTTCATACATCTCTGTTTCTCCCGAATGTTTCAATTGACGATTAATATTTTCGTCTTCTTCTTCTTCATTCTTTCTTATCTAGGCTGTTAGCCTGTTTTTGTTCAACGGAACGTCACATGCTATCTTTCCATCGTTTCCCCAGTCATCCTACTTATCTTTTTCCTCTTGCTTTATCGTCACTTACTATCTTTACACAGAATATCAATAACATCGTGTTTAGCGTAGTTTTTTGCGGATAGCCACGAGCTCACTAAAATTGACTTTAATGTCTTCCTTTCTTACTATTCCTTTGTGTTTTAGCTTGGTCCTTTGTAATTAGGCTTATAGTTTCAATCGTCGAGAACCATTTAAATTACAACTCCTTGACATTTTTCCTTTTTTTCTGAGGGTTACTGCAATATCAGCCTATTTTTTGTTATTTTGTTTGTTATTTGGGCCATTTACACCTTCAATGCTTAAAATTTAAAGTTTAACCTTAGTCCGAAACCATCAAATTTCCTTAGTTGCTAGAACGTTTTTATGGTCTAAACCGTAAATAAAGTTTAAGCAATTTCGATGTAAACCGTTCTTAATGTTTTTCAGTCGTCTTAAGTAAAAGAATTATTGTAAGTTACTAGTATTGCAAAACGATTAATTGTTAGTTTTTACTTAAAAATTCACTGCCGTCGTTTTCTATTGAAAATAAAGACGTGAAACTGAATGTATTAAGCAGGCAGGAGAATTTAATTTTTACGTATAAGACCTTGACCGTAAGTAATGAAACATCTTTTCTGGCTGTACGTACTACAAGAACTTCCGGTGATTCGACATACCTAAAAATAGTAACTTAATTTTGAATACATCTGCCAAAAATCGGTTCACGAGGTACCGGTATCGTCTTACTTAGCACGTGTAAACGAGAATCTACCTAAGCAATACTTTGTAATAACAGAACATAATATGCTAAATATTTTCGAGATCTACATTAAAATCAATGAGATGCAATTGAATATTCGATCGTTTTAGGAGACTATATAAACGCACCGATATGAGTTTCCGTCAGACAACGTTTTGTTGCGTGTAAGAACGTTTTCAATACGTTTGTCCCTCACCCACTATACAATTTTTTCAAATTTTCAACAACTCAAAAAAAACTACTTTAAAAATGTTCCAATTTTTGTACCTAACCACTTTGTCCGCTTTCCTTATTTTCCTTTTAATCGTCATCCTTATCTTAATCATCCTAGAACAATGTTTCCAGAAACAGCAGGTCGAATCGTCAAATTTACCCGAACCACCAACCCCAAGATCCTTTCCTATCATCGGGCACCTTCACCTCCTCGGTGGTTACGAAGTTCCTTACCAAGCATTCACAGATTTGGCCAAAAAATACGGAAACGTAATTAAATTGAAACTCGGCTACGTAAATAGTGTTGTGATTAACGGACAAGAAAATATTCGCGAAGTTCTTGTTTCCAAAGGACATCACTTTGACAGCAGGCCAAATTTTGAACGATATCAGCAATTATTTGGTGGAAATAAACAGAACTGTAAGTATTTAAGTACAATTTTGTGCTTTAAAATCGTTGCTTTATTTTGCAATTTTATCATTCCAGCACTCGCTTTTTGCGATTGGTCGGAAACGCAACGTATTCGACGCGAAATGCTAAGAACTTACACTTTTCCACGGGCATTTACTAATAAATTTGCATCATTAGAAGACATAGTAACCAGGGAAACCTCAAACCTAGTATCAAGAATTTCAACACAAACCGAAATTAAACCTTTGGTACTTCACACCTGCGCTAATATTTTCACAAATCATTTTTGCTCGAAGGATTTTAACGAGGATGATAAGCTTTTCACCGAGATGATTGAAAATTTCGACGAAATTTTTTACGAAGTGAATCAAGGCTACGCTGCTGACTTTTTACCTTTCTTACTGCCTTTTCATTACGGTCGCCTATCCAAAATGAGCCAACTCGCCCATAAAATCCGCGAATTCATTGTCGGAAATGTTATCGGGGACAGGTACGATAATTTCACAGACGAAGAACCAGCAGATTACGTCGAAAGTTTAATTCAACACGTCAAAAACGGCGAATCTTCAATCAACTGGGATAGCGCGCTCTTTGCTTTAGAAGATATCATCGGGGGACATTCAGCTGTTGGAAACTTTCTAATGAAACTTTTGGGTTTCCTTGTTAACGAACCTGAAGTTCAGGCTGCCATCCAAAAAGAAATAGATTCCGTTACGTACACCGGAAATGGATTCCGAAAAGTCTGCATTTCTGATAGGACGTCCATGCCTTACACAGAAGGAGCTATTTTTGAAGCAATCAGACTCATTGCTTCACCTATTGTTCCCAGGGTTGCCAACCAAGAAACTTCAGTTAATGGTAAATTTTCTTTTTTATACTATTGTGAGGTAGAGAAGGTCTCAAGGGGGGTTAGGACCGATACCTTTTTTAACTTCCTTATACAAACATTTATTTATGAATCTACAGATTCTAGTTCTATTCTATCTACCGTTATTTAGTTTGAATAACTGATTAATAAACAAAAAAACTAAAACAACAATATTGTTGCAGGTTTCAGAATCAAGAAAGACACCTTAGTTTTCCTCAACAATTACGATCTCAGCATGTCAGAAAAATTATGGGAGGAGCCCGCAACTTTCAAACCCGAAAGATTTATCGTCAACAATCACATTGTCAAACCTGAGCACTTTTTACCTTTTGGTGGTGGAAGAAGAAGTTGCATGGGTTATAAAATGGTCCAGCTCGTAAGCTTTGGTATTTTAAGCGGTTTATTACAAAATTTTACCATTTTACCTGTAAACAACGCATCTTACAAAGTTCCAATAGGATCTTTGGCTCTTCCTAAGGAAACCTTCAGTTTTAGATTTGAACGCCGGTAATTAAATCACTTTTTTTTTGTTTTAGCCAACTTGTAATTTTTATTTGACTTGTGTGAAGTAACTACAGGAATTAATAATTTTAAGATATCTTAAATTATTAATTTCTGTAAACGCAATTTTTGTTTTTAATATTTATAACTATAGTTTATGTAAACTTAAGTTTCGGAATTTTTACATAAATTTTTAAACAGGGAATCTGACTAGAATGTAATTCGTCCCTTGAACTGTTTTAAAGCAAGACCTGGAAATTTTCTGCCTTACAATTATTAACCATTCTTAGCGTGGGTTAGACAAGTTAACTAATGATTAAGCCAACAAGCTAAATATTTAAGTATAGCTTTAAGTACTTAAGCATTAAGCCAGCTTAAACTAGGTTTAAAATTTTGAGCGGTAAAACTTAAAGTGTCTGCTTACAATACGGCCTTTCAGATTCCCGCGTTTTTATCTATGTATGACTTTCTCTAGAACTGACTTATTTTAATTATTTTAATATTAAATCAACCCGTACTTCTAAGATGACATGTGATAGTAATTTTAAGTCTAAACCTATAATTAATTCCAATATTTATGTATACGTAAAAAACTTGAATAATGTTATCTTTTATTGTTATGTAAAGTAATTACTTTTTCTATGAAAACCAATCTATGTTACACTTAATCTAGTACAACAGTTAAAGTACAAACCAAAGATTGAAAATAAAGACGGATCTTTTAGAAGCGATTGGGTGTTATTTTATTTTATAGGCCTGAAAGCTGGTCTTTCAATTTTCTAATAAATTAATTTTCCAGTTAGTTTGTTGGAAGCCTTTGTCAGTACAATTGCCTCCATAGAAGGTATTCCACAAATATTTGATGTATGAATTTATTATCTGTAACCTCTTATACCTTACAGTGGTGCGTTAATGTATGAGGCTCTACGCGTGCAGTGCACAACCTGGCCGGCCTCTGCGGGTTACATAATTGGTGCGCCGTTTATACCTACTCGTACGTACTGTACCGTGTGTAGAGTGTGATGTGTATGTAGTATGTGCAACACCTTGCTACTCTACCTCCTAGGCCTGTATTCGGAGGAGAGCGTCGTTAACTAGGTGCCCATCGACGAATGGTCACCAGGGAGATTCGAACCAAAGACTAGCGCAACGCTAGCCTGACGCTTTGATTAAGGGATTAATTAGGGGATCGAAAGACTAGTATGAAATATACTCTTTCCACTTCCGATTCGATAAGTTGCATTTACTACATCTAAAGAAGGCAGTTTAATTTTCCCATCTTTTAATTCACTGTCATAACAGTAGTTAAATAAATGCGACTTTACGACCTTATGGAGCTAACAACTACGTTACCATCCAAGCATTTGTTGTTAATACATTTATTTAGTTTAAATCGAATTTTATTGGCACTTGAATAAAATATTGCACTTACATACCGAGGGAAGTAAGTGATATAGACGCTACCTCAACAGAGAAAGCTCACTTGCCTCCCTCACTATAGAAATAACGATTAGAAATTTGAAATTTCCCGATTTATATAAGCGTTAAAAAAACAAAAAATCTAAGGATAATATTTCAGTACACTTTTAAGCTGAAGCTTAACTTAAGTAAATTTAAACTAGGCCTTAAGCCAAGCTTTGTTGCGCTTTAGCCGTAATATAAACCATGTTAAGTTCCAGCTTTAACTCTTAGCTGTAAATATTCACTAACGTCTTGCAACACCTATACATTTAGTTCATTTAGTTTCTGTAATTATTACATAGCCTCTGAAAATATTATTTAAAAAGCTTGAAACATTGGTGTACCACAGCGTTTTTGCTTTTCATTCGTCAAAAAACAAAAAAACATCCGTTCCTAATTCCTAAACTTTTTCTTCACATTTCTAAGTAAAGGGATGCCCGTTCAGCGCTAAAATGTAACTACAGAACGTATGTCTTAGCTATTCAGAACTTATGAATAGCTTCTTGAACTTTCCGTAACTTTTAGATTCGGCAATTGTTACGCACTATATGCACAAATCAGGCCGCTTTGTCCGTGAAACAAATTCAAATGGTACTTATAAACTCCCTCACTTTCCGAAAATATAGGATTTGTTAACTAACAACAGAAGCTAATTACCATCTCTTGAGATTACGGAGAAACCTATCAAACATCATCTTACTATTATGAGTTCAATGATTTATTGATTCCGTTCCAAAATGACGAAAGACTCTTAAAGACTTTTAAGAGAAAAGTACTAAGACACATATTTATATAAGGGAATAAGAAATAATGGAGATTGGCGTAGATACTACAACCATGAACTAGTTATACCGAGAGTTTGAACAATCGGACATAATAACATCAATTAAGATAGTGCGTAAGATGGACATGTGGAAAGAATGGCAGAGGCACAAATCGTTGGGCAAATACCAGTCGGAAACAGAATAGCTGGAAGACCGAAAGCTCGTCATATGGATAAAATTCAGAATGACATTGCAGTACTGCACACTACGAGGGTTGCCGAGCTAATGATGATGATCATACCCCCTAATTTACCAGGAGAGGTGAAATCTAAAATGTGCTACGGTTTTCAATGCCACACTACTTAACACTTTTAAAGATCCCAACAGTTAGACCCATGGAAACCTAACCTACGGAGTAAGCAACCCCTAAAATTTTCAAGGGGCCAGGAAAAACAGAACCTCGTTACCATGTTATAGAATAACAAGAAAGGCTCTGTCCCTTCTTTTCTCATAAACCATTTTTACGTTATCCCACAAACGGGTATACGTACTCCCATTGGGGACAATCAAAATCCGATATTTCTATCAGTCTCATCTCTTTTATTTTGCCTAAAGAAATCCAACATAATTTTTTTTTATTTGAGTTAGGCAACTGGCAGTACCAAAAATTGTTAATAATTATATAAGTAACACAATACTGATAAGACTGCGGCCCCAGTCAAGGCAGTTTATTTACCAGAAGTGTCTTGTCTTGGTGTTCACCTCTCAGTCATTCATCTTGCGTGGTTCTCCAGTTTTCTTTTGTTCGATTTTTTCTGTTACAGACTATATACCCAATTGTAACCCTTAATTGACCCAAAAATTCCCAGATCTCGAAACCACGTAGTAGTAGTAGTCTTTTCGCACATATTTATAAATTGAAAATAGTATATCAACCAACACTAACACTAGCAAAACAAAAACTTTACGTTAAGAAAATTAATGAAATGAAACTGAATTTCAACTCTACTTGGAGACCATGGGTAGTCAAATATTGTAGCCTGTTTTTCTATATTGACGAAGTTGTGGGTTAAACGGCCTGCCTTGGAAGCCTGAAAATTCTTTTCTTTTGTGTTACCACTATCCCAATCCATTTGCCACTCTTTTTCCTCAAGCAAACTTGATCCTTTAAAAATTATCTATACAAGAGACTTGCCATATTGAATTACACGCACAAATTTACCGCACCCCACGGCCCGCTCTTCGGCTGGTCATGGCAGTCACCTACAGTTAGTATGGTAATGAGCCACCTAGTGATTAAGAAGCGAAAACTTGAATATCTTGGCATTCTTCGCCATATTCTAAGGGGTGTCAAAGTGCCAAAGGGAGTAGTTCGGCTTTAGATTAGCAGTAGATAAGGTTGGCGTAGCTGTGATGATTTACAATCTTCGATAGGAGTGAAACTTAAAGAAGAAGACAAAGCGGAAAACCCAGATAAAGTAATGCATTCCAAGTACTCCACATGCGGACACGTAAGATATCATCCTCATTGATTGGCTGAAGCCGGGTACCATCGTTAATAGCACCGCACATGTGGCTACTTTCCGAAGTCCCTTGCCAAAATGAATTTCCAGACGCTGTCCCGAATTCCCCTTCTTCTGGCTATTACCTGTTCGTAGCCTTGAAGAAACGCCTACGTGGACATCATTTCGCAGATATCAGAAAACTGGAAGTTGTTCAGAAATGTGTGTGACGCACTCCAAGAAAGCGATTTTGAGAGGAGCTGGAGAAGCCGCCATATCGGTGGCGTAAGTGTATACAGAAGGATTAACTATTGACGCTTTGTGTTATGAATGGTTTATAAAGGCCCAGAATAAATAAAGTTTTGTATCTGGCCCTCTGCTGCAAAATAAGGCTAAAGAAATAGCAAAGCCTCTAAGGACATCACGAATTCAGAGCATACCATGGTTGATTAAGTTACATATTCGGATTAACAAAATCTAAATTTAGGAAGAATCTGCCTGTGTTAAGCCTAAAGACGTGAATACTTTTACTGAAAGACTACCATCATTCATCCAACGAACCTGGACTATTTTATCGTCTATTTCCGGATGTTGAGTAACAAAATAAACGACCTGCAGGGGTTAAAATGTCTGCGATCTTATTTTGCGCTAATATTTTAGACGAAAAGAAAGAACCATTGGTCATTGGAATAGCTGCACGTTCCAGATGTTTTAAAAGTGGTACCTGTAACTTGGCGTTGAAATAATAAAGCATGGATGATAATGGAATTCAACGAATGGTTAATAGAATTTAGCAAAAAATGAAAACACAGAAAAGGAAAATATTACTATTTCCTGATAATGCTAGGTTGAAACTGGCAGTACACAATTACTGGCATATTTAAAAAGTTATATTAGAAGAAATTGTTGTTAATAAAGAGAAATGGGACTTACAGAAGATGTTCAAATATTCCTCCATTAACTTCTACACAAACACAAACTGTCTTTCAGAGCCAGTTAATTCATTTGCTGAAAGGTTAGGCTGACCTTCCATTAAAACGTTTGGAGAATGACTGACATACTGATCTATGTAATATACCTGGAGTCTCTTATCAGTTTGCACAAGAAAGGCGTTTGATAAATTTAGATTCCAGTGACCTCAATACAATTTTTGTGTTGATCTTTTTAATCTTTTTCTAAGCTTACCATATACTTCCGACACATGGTTTATTGGGAAAAGTTAGTGACAATACTTTTGAATCACCCTGATAACATCAGTTTGTCTTGTCAACCACTGAATCGGGGTATTATTAATTATTAGCATTTTTAAACTAAATTATAATTCTGGCAAATATGGAAATTGCAGCTTCTGCAATTGAACTTACAAAATCAGTACCTTTATTAGATACAATTATTATTTTACCAAGAAAGTATGGCAGAAAGTTGCACCAAACACTATCTTCTTCTTCACGTGCCGTGTTCCTTTTGAACGTTGGCGACCATTACAGCCCATTTTATTTTATTATTATTGATATTAACCGTGTCCATTGTCGCAAATTCCGGAGCCACAATATTCTTCGTCATCCTAGTCCCCTTTTACCGTTTATCTTTCCCTCTAATAATAATCGTAGGGTATCATACTTCTGGTTACTTATGACCAAATACCCCATCTCCTCTCTAATATCTCTCTGTTCTTTCCCATTCTCTCCAGGATTGTCCCATTGGTGATGTGATGAACCCGTGATACTCGCAGCATAGGGGTCGGTGAATAGTTATCTGAGATATGCAGTGAAGCTTTCTGTACCACAATGCAGACGGTCTTAGGTTCAAATCCGAGGCGGATGCCAGGCAAATAGTCTACCCAATCACTGAAAACAATTGGAAACCGAAACACAATTTGATAAACATACGAAGGTAAGCCAGTGGTTATTGAAGGGGTGTTACTTATAAATATTAAAACGGCTCTAAGAAGTTTTAACCCCTTCCATATTACTAGATAGATTCCCTTCTAAAGTGCCAGCGCCAGCACTTTTCTTTGGCCATTTGAATGTCTTGTTAATTTTGTAAGTGTGTCCATACTACTTTTTCAAAAATAAAGCAAAAGATTCAATCTCGATGCTTAAAAAAAGAATGACTTATTCTTTCTTTCTTTTCTATTAAGAAAAGTATTACACGATATGACCTATTTTAAACCTATTTAGAACATGCAACATCAATTATAAATTATGCTAAACATTAGAGAAATTGTTTATATTACCTACATATACCGTTATGTGTGTCAAAGTTAAATAGAATTTGTAAACCAAAATAATGTGCATGAAAAGCTTCGGTATATTTATAGGTAATTCATATAGGCCAAGTGCTCATTACAACTGTAAAAATGTTAACTACAGGCTATTTTTATATTCATGCTTTCCCAATTTGAGTTTCATGTAATGTGAGTTCGTTCAAATCAAGTGCATTATAGATCGTGGCACATATCTAGGGTCATGAAAGAAGTTTTTAGAATTTTTTCTATGATTAATAAATAATATCTATAGCTAATTTGACCATTTGTTTGAAAAGAGACGGTATTGTTTGCTTATTTAATGGGAGAGGTCTAGGCTTGCGGATGACAAGGATCTCAACGCGCATCGACCACCATATAGCTACTCAGCATCGCCAGACTATAATTTTGCCGAACTTCAAAGAACTTCCGTTTTTGTGATGACAAACAACGAAACGGTGCACGGGATCTACGATTTTATGCCAAGTCCAAAAGAAGACAACGTTTCGAAATTTTTTCCGCACTAAACATTTCACTCGACCTCAACTAGGATCGAATCCGCGTCGTAAGGTTAAAGGTTTCCAAAGTACGTACCTTGCGAATCTTCTACATCTCTGAGACCATCAAAAATGTTATAATGAGAGGTAGTAAAGGTCAATGCAAGTACATTCAGGGCATGAAAAATCTGAAATCCGTAGTTTGAACCAAATGAAAACGTTGGTGCAGTCTAAAACAAAACAGCAATTTAAAAAATTATAGAATACCTAAAGAGTTGCCTCTCTCTCTCTCTCTTTCTCTCGGGTTTTCAATTTCGTCGATTGGTTTGTTGCTTTTTCTTGGAAAATTTGGGCTGTCTTGTGTGAAGATAGATTTATCTACACGCATTTTAGAAACCCACTGCGTTCGAGTTTGTTAAGTTAAAGAACTTTGAAAGGTTATCCTCTCCGGTAACTGAAAATGAACATAAGCAAATTACTGGGTTCGGTAATTCAGAAAAGCTCCATATTCCTTTACGGTAGTTAAAGGTTAGGTCAAATAAAAACCATTAACATTGAAATTTATAATGATCTAAACTGACCTTCGCACGGAATAGTTTAGACTTTGTGCCACCTGAAACTGTGAACTTGAAATAAAAAATTGCAAATACGACCTTGATCGGCACATTAATATGAACGCTTTTCGCCACACGTGTTAAACAGACAAAATCTTATGAATGACATAACGTCGGTTGCTTTAATCGCATAGAGTGACGTATCACCCTTAAAAAATGATTGTATTCTTAATCTTAACATGTTGTTTTTAAGTGTTTTAAAGGCTTTTCTAAATCACTTGAGGTTCAGAAAAACTGTAATAAATAACTGAATGCATGATGTATTGAGATTCCTGGCATCCGCATCCCTAGACCTCGCCGAATAAACACACATAGATACATTTTATAATTTTTTAAAGATCGTTTCTGTCTTAGTTGAAAGGAATAGTACAATAAAAGGATTGACAAATTGAGGTTATTTATTACACTATATTTGCCTTTTTTGGTCAAGTTTTGGAGATATTTAGAACGTGCCAAGCTTTCAGAAAACAAATAAATAATTAGAAATATTACTACTAAAAATGAAACGCTGGTGACACTCGTAAAGGAATGCTTCTTCTTCATCTTAGACGTGCCATGTCATCTGTCGACGCCGGCTAGCAATCTTTCTAATGTTAAATTGTTTGTAGTTGATGTCGTCTTTTAGGTCCTCTCCTTCATTCGATCTTTTCTTGTGGTATGAATTGTAGTAGAGCGCCTGCAATATGAAAAATACATACCTACGTAGATATGACGTCATGCGCAGAATACTTCTTCTTCTGTTTCCTTTCCTTTTGCCCTTTCAGGCGTCGGATTGTGAGTCTCGGTCTTCTGTAACCCATTTCTTCCATGCTTTCCTGTCTTTTGCTAAACTTTCCATCTCTTCCTTTGTTTTCCCTTTTTTTCTTCCCTGTTCTTCTATTCCGTCTAACCATTTTCTTCTAGGTCTTCCCCTTTTTCTGTTTCTTGGTTTCCCTCCTTTCATTATTATTTTTGTCAACCGATCGTTGTTCATTCTTAGGACGTTCCCGTACCACATTAGGTTTTTTTCTTTAATTCTTTCTATTATTGGTGTTTGATTTATTTCTCTCCTTAGGGTTTCATTCATGACGTGGTCCCATTTTGTTTTCCCTGCTATCTTCCTGATGTGTTTCATCTCCATCGCGTTTATCTTGCTTTCATGTTTTTTCGTCCATGTCCAATTTTCCGCTGCATATGTGATTGTTGGGATTGTTATTGTGTTGTGTATATTCTTTTTGGTTTCTCTGTCTATTTCTTTGTGTCCCAGTATGTGGTTTAATGCATAATATAGTTTTGTGGATTTATTTGATCTGTTTGTTATTTCTGCATCTATTTTTCCATCATTTGTTAGTACTGTACCTAGGTAGTTGAATGTTGTTACTTTTTCTAACATTGTGTTGTTGCTTTTTATTTCTTTGTTTATATTTTCTTTCTGTTTTTCATTTATTATCATCAGTTTTGTTTTATTGTTGTTTACTTCCATTTTCATTTCTTCTATTTCTTTTACCCAGATGTCAAATAGTTTCTGCATTTTTTCTCGTGAGTCCGATATCAATACTACATCATCCGCGTATAGTAAGCTACTTATTGATATGGGTTCTAGTTTGTTATATCCTACTGTCGTTTTTATGTCTTTTTCCCTCTTGGTTTGTTTTACTATTCTGTCCATTATTATCACAAACAGTAGTGGGCTCAGGCTGTCCCCCTGCTTTATTCCTTTTTCCATTTTAAATTCTTCTGACCTGTGTCCTGCGATTTGTACTTTTCCTCTTACTGCTTTAAATGTGCTTTTAATTATTTGGGTAAGTTGTGTTGGCACCTCTAAGTCTTCCAAGCAGTTCCATATTGTTTGTCTGTGTACTGTATCGAACGCTGCTTTCAGATCGATGAATATCAGGTAGAGCTCCTTATCTCCTACTATTGTTCTTTCTATTAGCGATTTTAATATATAAATGTTGTCACTTGTCTGTCTTCCTTTTCTAAACGCCATTTGCTCGTCTTCCAGTTTGTGTTCTACGTATGTTCTCAGTCTTTTTTCCAGTATTCTTGTATATAGTTTTAGTGTGGTTTGGGCTAGGCATATTGCTCTGTAATTCTCACAGTTTGTTGTCTCTCCTTTCTTATGTAACGGTATTATTAAGTTTGTTTCCCAGTCTTTGGGGATTCTCTTCAGTTTCCATGCTTCTTTTAGCATTTCTTGAAGCCATTCCTTTCCATCTTCCCCTAAATATTTAAGCAATTCTGGTGCTATTTCGTCTTCCCCGCTCGCTCTTCCTGTTTTAACCAGTTTTATCGCTTCCTGTATTTCTTCCTTTGTTATCTCTGGTATTTCTGCTATGTCTTCTCTACCTTCCTTTTCGTCCTTTAGTTCTCCTCTAAATTTCTCTACGTAGAACTCTTTCCAGGCTTCCAGAATTTCTGCTATTTCAAATTTGAGCTCTTGCGGCTTATTTTTTATTGATTTTATTTCTTTGCTTTTTGTCCCTCTAAATCCTTTCACTATTGTCCAAAACTTTCTTGTGTCTACCTTGTGTTTGTCATTTATTTCTTGTCCAAACTCTTTCCAGCTTTCCTTTTTCGCTTTTTTGACTGCTTGTTTTACCTTGTTCCTCTTATCTATGTATTTTTCTTTATCTTCTTGGTCTTTTGTTCGGATATATCTCTTCCAGAATACCAAACCCCTTTAAAACGCCTATGCGCGATGTTGGGACATCATTTACCGCGTGACGTAGGTATGTATTTCTCATATTGCGAGCGCTCTAGTGATATTTACTATTTTGTTTTATATGGTATTCAAAATAATTCATTTTTGTCTCTTTAATGGTTTTTGCAATCTCCTCTTGTTGGTTTTCTTTTTCATTGTTCTTCTTATGGTCGAAGCCTAGGCCAATGGTCTGTTATTAACTCATAGGTCAGTTTTATGACCCCTCTTTACACATATGCCGGACATGTGGTTAACCTTACCCTTTGAAAAAGGTGAAGAAGATCGACCGGCAGTGTTGTGAGATTAGCCGTTATCGCCGGCTTAACGTGCCCTCCGAAGCACGGAGAAACGTACGGCCTTCTAAAAATTCCGGATGGGATATCGCCGGTCTCAGCAATCGAACCCTGGGTGCCTATGTGAACGACTCCTCCGCTTCTCTTATTGTTTCTTATTCTTTTAAATACTTACGTTGGCGTGAAGGAGATGCAAGTTTGCCATGTAAACCAAAGCTGTCAGATTTGGACTAAGGTGGGGCGAGATTTTTAATCCGAAAAAAATTTGAAACTTTGACCTTCTTCGAATACATAGTTAAACCGTTGGTCTTTTGCCAATATGATGTTTGGCCCGATAAAAGTCGCCTTTTCCACAGGTGAAAGTCGTTTGGGTTCGGTAAAATTCTAGTGGGACAGTGCTAAGTGACAACAGCAGTCGACTCGCGTTGAAATCGTTAACACTTGCAAGCCTAGGTTTCGGCCAATACACAAATAAATAAACTTGAAGATCGAATGTAGTGGATTATGATAGGGATTAATAAATTATTCCGAACACTTAGACATAGGACAAAAACTAAACAAACATTTCATACAGTAGAATAAGAATAAATAAGAATAACAGCCAAGTGCTTGATCACGAAATAAAGGGTTTTTCATTTTCAGCGCTGGATATTTGAAATTAAATAAAACAAGTTGTGTAAGTGATATCGCCATACTTTTATTTTTATTTTGAAGCATATTCAATGACATTATGTTTCAAAAATTATATCAGCCAAATGGCCGCCGCGGCTCCGCTAGGTGGCTCGAATCCTGGAGACATTCTCGCATAAAAGTGGCTCAATTTTACCAATGACGCGACTGATGTTGGCCTTTAGGGTAGCAATCGTCTGTAGTTTGTGGGCATAGGCCAGAGATTTTACGTAACCCTATAAAAAAAATCTAATGGCGTTAAATCGCAAGATCTGGATGGCCAGTTGATGTCGTCACCTCGCACACTGTCCCGGACGGCAACAATATTTTCAATCGATCTTGCGTTTCGTTGTGTGGTCTACCAACGATCGGGTTGTTTCTTGTTTCCAACTTATTCATTAGACGGCGAATTGTGGACTCTGCAGGACGACCGTGGATACCATAAATTCGATGCAGCGCACGGAACGTTTGGCGATAGGGTACTGGTTTTGATGATAAATTTTAACAATTTCCACGCGTTGTTGAATCGTGCAGCATTCCATGGTTAAATGTCAAGACTAACTGAACACGCCTCTTAAATATTACAGCTGTGTCACTCTCGGCTTGGTCGTGCGCAGTTGCCAAAGATAGGGCGTGACTATTGAAAAACCCTTAAATATCAAACTTAGGTATAATGATGGAGAAGCATTAATGATGATAACCTTGAGCATGAAGAGACGTAGGAATAGAATAATAATTGTAAAAAAAGTAGAAAGAAGAAACCTCATTTGCTTTGGATATTCACTGCAAATTTTAAAAAAAGGAAATGTGGAAAACCAAGACGTTCAGCAACTGAAATAATCAAGAAACCTATATTAAAAGGACAAGCAAGCTCCAGATACAATAAATCGTGGTTCTTCTTAAGTTCTATCTTTATTTATTACACGAAGCACATGCCTTCTTTAAACTCCACTACTTCTTAGATCTGTGTTCCTTTTCTAGTTTTTACTGTTTTTTGCTAGTCGATATTCTATTGTTTGTTCACCAATGCCAATGCCTTCTAATAGTGTATCCGTTTCATTCTCCTTTTCTTCGCTTTGTCATTTCTTCGTAAGTTGTTTAGTTCGTATATACATAGAAAAACGTGGCTATGGCTATTAGAATTTTGCAACCGAAGTCAAAATTCTAAGAAAGAAAAGATGGGCAACCAAATCTACGCGTAAGATGGAAAGATGATATCGACGGAACGAATCCACGAATGTCCCACGAAATCGTTACGATTGGTAGACGATAGGGAAGAAAGACTTCCAGAAGTGGATCGAAATAGGCTTACTGTGATTGTGAATACTGTGTTTAAAGTTCTACGTAAACTGCTAACCATAGTAAAGGCCTTACTTTTATAATTCATATGAATAGGGGAAATAAACCTACCTTTATAACAGGGCGAAGGCAGGAAGTTATTGATTTAACTCTATGCACCGGTTTTGTTAGTAATTTGATTAAAGACTGCCATGTGTCTGACGAGGAGAGCTACTCAGATGACAGATACATACGCTTTGAAATTCCTGGAATACAGCAATAGAAAGTTACCGCAACCCTCGCAAAGCCGACTGGAAAGCCTATAAGGATGACCTGGATGGTAATTTGACAAGAACAATGAAGACGGTAAGTAATAAGCAAGAGTTAGAAATAGCTGTGGAGCAACTCACGGACAGTTATTTCTGCCTATTATGACAACTGTCCTCTCATTGCAAGGATCACCAATAGAAAAAATGTCTGATGGAATGGTGACTCGAGACAGGTAAGAAAACTCTTCCATAGAACAAAAGCGCCAGGAGATTGAGATGAATATAAAAGATCCCTAACTGAATACAACAAAGCACTAAGAACGGTACAGACAGCATCGTGGAAGCCGGCATTGTGAGGAGATTGAAACCACTTCAGAATGTACCAGACTCCATAAGATTTTCCAAGGACCCTTAAAGCTCAATAAACACCCTAAAAACCACACGGGAGAGTTAACTAGAACAGGAAAGAAAACTATGGCCGAATTATTTCGGGTACACTTTCCTGGATTAGTAACTATTGACTAATAGCAGATTGTCAGAATCAGAACTGCAAGAAAGGTATCTTCGCCAAGTCAAATGGGAAATAGATTCATATGAATCGTACAAATCTCCGGGACCAAATGGCACTTTTCCAGACATGCTCCAGAAGAGTTCGGACCTTTTGCCTACTAGAATTTGCGTTGTACTCAGAACCAATTTAGCTTTGAACTACATGCCTAGAGTATGGAACTTAACCAGGGCAGTTTTCACACCAAAGACTGCTAAGGTGAACTATTCTCAGACCTTTCGGCTCATTGGTCTTATGTCGTTTGTACTTTTGTACTTAAGACAATGGAGAAACTGCTCGACAGGCGCATTAGTGAAGATGTTCTGGTAAACAGTTCTCTACACCAAAACCAGTTTGCCTACAGAGCAGGTTTATCAACAGAAACAGCGCACCTTCATCTTGTCAGAAGGGTGGAGAAAACGCTGGAAAATAAAGCGATCCTTCTTGGAGCTTTCTTGGACGTAGAAGGAACATTTGATAACACACCCCCTAAGAGATCGTGGGCTAGATGAGATCTGCTGCAGGTGGATAGACTGCGTGCTTTGAGGAAAGGTGGTCTACACATCACTGTTAGATGAAATCGCGATATTACAGTGTGTGCGGGAAAACAAGCGGACATAAGCGGATCTACATAATGACGGGCGGAGGCTCTGAAGGCTCTCTCGAGTAATAAGACTTCTTCTAGACTGAGATGGAGTGTATCGATACGTTTTTTCAGTCCGAAAAATAGCTTTGCCGACAGATGGCATTTACTTGAATACGTTTCTCTTGTTCTTCTTCTTGATTGACCTACACCTACTTTGGACCGCAGATCTCGCCCATTTTCAACTAGTTGTGCCTACACATCATTTTTCATTTCATTCTCATACATAAAATTTAGTAGGGTAAGATCTGGGCTATGAGGGAG
This sequence comes from Melanotus villosus, assembly GCA_963082815.1. Lineage (NCBI taxonomy): Eukaryota > Metazoa > Arthropoda > Insecta > Coleoptera > Elateridae > Melanotus > Melanotus villosus. Next base: position 52,052,051 of record OY720426.1, read on the forward strand.
GCAATCATTGGATTGAGATCCCCTTCCAATCACTCTATTGTTAAATGTTGCATTCAAGTGGTTTCTCGCATCTCTTTAATAATGAGTAGAAGCCCCAACGTTTGAAAACATGTTTTCTCCAAGATTCGGGGGAATTTCCCAAAGGAAGTACAGGTTTCTTGAAAAATGTATAAGCACATGGCTGCAGTAAGTTGTTGACTATCACGTTGCTAACATTAACGCCTCCTAGCCATCCAGTAACGTTTCTTGAAAAACCGTTGCGCTATATATGTTGAACAAAAGAGGTAAAAGCATATAATCTTGAGGTGCTTCTCCGCAAATCTGTACTTGTTCTGATAGTTCATGTCCAATTATTATCCTAACAGTTTCATTCGAATATAGATTCGACATTATTCTTGTGTTTCTGTTATTGATATTCTTGGTCAATTTATGCCCTTCAGTTTAAATCAGCAAATCTAAATTTGAATATGTTGTAAAACTATAAATATTCTATCATTTAATTATAATAACATATTATTTAAGCTATGTCACCCAACGAAAATAGCCATAAAAGGTTTCCAGCAGAATAGGCTACAGAATTATTTTTTTAAATTAATGTTTTTTAATGTTTATGCCGTATTAAAAAGACCCAAGACAAAAAAAAATTTTTTTTAATAATTAAGAAGCGTAAAAAAGGGTCGGAATTTCAAATGAAAAATTTTCCCGCCAAAACGAGCACGTATTGCTGTGACGTATGTAGCCGAACGCGTCAGCTGCATAGATAACCAATAATAGTCAGCTGTCGGCTGTCAGCAAAACATGCGCGAACGTTGTAGCGCGACGCGCGATATTAACGTGTTTATTTACCTCCCTCTCCTGTGAAAATTAACAAGTACTACTTCTACACCAGGCAAAATATTTCTATCTATACCTAATGAATAGGTACATGATACTAACCTTAAATTTTTTCCAGTCACTTTGACACTGCAGAGTCTATTATATGCATATTACCAGGCAACACCGATCCGTGCGGCGCGGTACGTCACATGCCGTTTTCGATTTTCCGGCGGTAATTCAAAATTGCTGAGATAATTTTCTATTTTTTTTCGCGGATAAAATTTTTTTTTATTATTTTAAATATTATGTAGCTCATAAGTGACCCCTCAACTACATGTAAAAACGATTTCACTTAATTTATAAAATTCAGTTCTTTAGCCTATTATTGCGTTTTTATACCAGCTACAATTTTAAATAAAATATAATAAATCTACCCAATGAAAAACATTATTGGTGCATTATAATCAGTTTTTTTTGTTCCTTGATAGCGCTTATCAGTTATTTACAACTCGGGTTAAAGTCAGTATTTCTCTAACGTTTTATCCAGTAAGTAAACTGAGCTGTGCCTTGTAAAAATGGTGATTTCAATGGAAAAATGGAAAGGTAAAGTTGCAATAGTAACCGGAGCTAGTTCAGGAATCGGAGCTGCTGTCGCCGAAGCTCTCGTAAATTCAGGTTTGAAGGTAAGACTTACGTTTTACTGTCATAGTCAGCCACAAATTATTCCATTCCTGGACCTTGGTCCTCCCCATTTCAAACCAATGTGCCTTTCTTTGATCTACGCTTGTTTTAACAAAAATTAGTTCATAAATAAGACATTCAGATTTCTTCTTATGGTCAAGAACTACACCGATAACTAGTTAGTTAACTCACCATGCAAACTTAAACTCGTAAAACCTTGTTTAGGTGGCTGGTTTGGCCCGTCGCAAAGAAAGATTGGAAGCTCTTGCTAAGAAGTTACAAAGCAAGCCTGGAAAATTATACTCTATCAAAGCTGACGTAACCAAAGAAGAAGATATCCTCCAGGCATTCAAATGGGTTAAAGAAAACTTAGGACCAATTCACATTCTTGTAAATAACGCAGGAATTGGAAGGAACACAAGTCTAATTGATGGGAATGCAACTATGTGGAAGGAAATTATAGACACGAATGTTTTAGGCCTATGTATAGCAACCAGAGAAGCAATAAAAGACATGAAATCTAATAACATTAATGGACATATCATTCATATCAACAGCATCTTAGGACATAAAGTCTGTTACCATTACAATATAAACGTATACACCGCGTCTAAGTTTGCAGTTACTGCTCTTACGGAAACTTTAAGGCAGGAATTAAATGCCATCGGTAGTAAAATTAAGATTACTGTGAGTTTTCATTATTTTTTAAATTTTGTTTCTGGTTTTAAATATTAAATTACAGAGCGTCAGTCCTGGTGTTGTGGCTACCGAAATAAGGGTTGCAAGTGGGTTAACTTTAAATACAGAGGATGAAGCAGAGTTTAAGAAACATCCACGTTTACAAGCCGAAGATGTTGCTGATGCTGTAATTTATGCGCTTTCAACCCCTCCTCATGTACAGGTAAGAAAGAGAGGTACTGACGTTCAGTTAATGCATATATAGTGTGTTTTAGGTTCATGAACTCATCATTAAGCCAGTGGGAGAGGTTTTCTAAAATTCTTTTTTTTTATAAATCTGGTTGATAACAACACTCTGCTAATATAAAGCATAAGTTTTGTCATCTTCGTCTTTCGATTATATAAAACATTAATAATAGTTTGTAGTGCTAATAAAATGGGCGGAATCGATAGTATTAAGGTTAGTATACTTGCCTTAGAAATCAAAGATCTAGGGGTTGGTTTTCGGTCTAGGTCGGTACCAATACGATGTCTGGCACTATATTCTATTCTAGTCGGGTAGTGCCAATGACTACAGTAGTCGAGTTGAAATCCCTGGCACCCGCAAGCCTAGATTTCGTCCACTAAATAAACAAATAAACCAAAGGGGGATCGGATCAAGTGCTATATAATATGTATGCTGGGTCATTCAAGGGTTAGATGTGTGTTGCATAATCGAAAGGCGCAGATAGCGAAACATCTCTACTTTACAGTAAATCGTAACCACTTACAAAGCAATTTTAAAGCATAACTTGAAAGTTGAATCCTTTAAAATATCAAGAGATGCCTCAATACTCTCTTAAGTCTTACTTGCTGCAAAAGGTCTATAATGACTAACAAATTCTAATCAATCTATCTTAGTGTAAAGAGAAGTGCTACTTAAAAGTAATCTTTTTCAACTTTTCTGGAATTTACTTACTTATTTCAAATATATCATTCAGCATAAGAATGCAGAAGTGCAGCATTATTAAAGAAATGTTTAGCTAACAGACTTACAAATTGGAAATTTTTATACACAATATGGATTGTTTGTAATACTAAAATACTTCAAATTTTATTGAAACTTGAAAAACTGATCTAAATACAGGTTTTGTTTTTAAAACATATTTATCACTTTTTCAACACCGACACCCGCTAGCCTAGAACTCGACCAGTAAATATACCAACAAACATCAACATTATCATCATCTTTTGCACTACAACCGTTTATGGACCTTGGCCTGCTTAACAATGATTTTTTTCCATGCTTCCTTTGCTTTTTCTTTCTAGTTTTATAAAGTGTTCTCAGGTTCCAGGAGTATATTGCTAGTTCTGTTTCATTTGTTTGAGTTTGGCCAGCCTTCACAGCCGGTTTTGTTTTCTGGAAAGGGGTGGTTGTTTGTTTGTTCAACTTCCTTACTGGGAGGAGTAAACTTGAAGATATGATAGATGTGAAATCGGATACCCTAATACCAAAGCAACAAGAGTTTTCCATGTGATGACAGACAGGAAAAAAATAAAGAGAAGGAAACTGCCTGTCACATGCTAATTCCGCACCACGACTTATAGGGGACGTCGATGTCCTTAGGCTCACGACTAACAAGCAGTCGAAGAAGAGGCATTCGAAACGCTAAACCCTTCAAATAGGGGAGGTCGTTATCGGGAGGAAAATGGGCGCCACTGCGGAAATCTACCAAGATGGTTTCGAGGAACGTACCGCAGATTGTTCCTACTGGGCTCGAAGGGGGTTGGGGTGCACCCTACTGCTGGAAGTACTTACCCTGACTTACTGAAATAAAATACTGCTACTGGAGGCCAGGCTCACAAGCTACACACAGTTATTACACCATAGGCATAAAACACAAATGAAAGACAATAATGAATTAACAATGAGATTTCATGAATGCAAGAAATATTTTTTTTTTATGTATATTTACAACCAGATCAACAAATTGCTTGTTACACATGGTTTGGTTACAATAGATTTTATTTCACTATAAATGTCATAATGAGGTCGGCTGTCAGCTCGTCGGTGGCGTGAATGTAATGCTACAATAATTAATTTTAATCACCTTCATCTGATGACGAACATAAGTCCTGAGGGAGTTTTCGCTTTAGTCTTTTGTGAATGTTTTTTTGACCTGAATTGTATAATACTGCACTATCACACTTCTTTTATATACTGTTCAATAGTTGGTATGTTTAATTCTTCATAAATTTGGGAGTTTCTAACATACCATGGGACGTTTGCACATATTCGGAGCACTTTATTTTGCATGATTTGTAGCTTTTTAATTTGGGTTTTGGGAGCATTACTCCAAACAGCACAACAGTATGTTAAAATAGGCCTCAAAATAGATTTATATATTAGTAGGGCGCAATCAATTTTTAGTAAATATTTCTTGTTCATTATTGGATATAGCAGTGCCAGTCGCGCATGACATTGGTTAAGCTTTTTATTAATATGAAACCCCCATTTTAGGCGTGTGTCTAGGTATACTCCCAAGTATTTGACCGCTGAGTCCTGTGGGTTCCAATTAATTAAGTTTCGGTTTATTACTAAATTTGGTGGGTTGTTTATTCTTCTAAGAGAAAAGATTTTGCACTCACATTTAGCTGCATTTATTATAATTCGCCATTTATTGAACCATTGTACCAGGTACCAGGTGGTTGACTGATATTTGTAGGAGTGAGATGGCTATCTCTAGATTGTAATTTTGCGTCAGCAAGACTGTGTCATCTGCAAACAATGCTAGTTGTGCTTCTGCAGTTTCCGGAATGTCATGGATATATACATTAAATAACAGTGGGCCCAAGATACTTCCCTGAGGCACACCAGCGGTTGCATTTCTTTTTTCTGCGAGAGTGGTATTAAGTCGTACTGCGAAGGTTCTATGTTGGAGAAATGATGTTAAGATACCAACCAGTGATTAAGGGATGCCACATTTACTCAAGTTACGGCAAAGATAATTAGCAGTTAGGCTCCCTTAATCGCAATCAAAAGCATAGTGATAACAAAAGCTAAAAATCTGATAACAAACAATTTTACACATGCAACATAAAATAAGCAAACGTCACAACCATTTGCAATGTTTCTAAATCGTTACCACTAAAGCAAAAATTAATGCGCACTACTAATTGAAGACTTAAACACTTTGCCGAACAAATTAAACAAAGGAAATATGTTTGATGTAGGTATTTGTATTACAGACGGTAATTTCTGGTGCCTGTCCACGAGTAAAACTGCAATATACGGTACTGAATTTGGGTTGAGTTGGTACGCTCACAACCGGCAAATAAAAGGGCAGCCTTGAATTTCGTTACCTGGGGAAAGGGCTGCAGCTGTCCCCTTTTAGTTCTTGCTTTAATGCATCTCTATATTCGTTACCTTTGTATTTAAGTGTATGTGTATTTATTAGGTGCTGTTCTCTTCTTAGAGTGGCATACCCTTTACAGAGCGTTGCCGGTCCTATCTCCATATGCCCGTGGTGGGGGTGTCAAGTAGCCTACAGACATAGGGGACCTACAACTTAACGTGGGCTCCGAACCGCGGAAGTGCTTGCACTTCTACTCCAGAGAGGACTTTACTAGGCAGAATACACCTCGGTGGTTTGCCATTGCCTTCCGAGGGAAGCGGGAGGGTATTTTCGGTGACTCTGGGAATCGAACCCGGGCCATCTCAGTGGTCAGACGCACGCTGAACCAACTGAGCCACTCTGTTCTCTTAAGTAGTTTTATTTATAAATATTCTTGCTCTAACGAAGCGATGGTCACACTGAGATACTTTTGTACATTTCAATGCAGGGTGCTATCCTTTTATTTACTACTATCTTCATTGCCTCTGTAGCATAAAACATTTCCTGATTGCAATGTGCATTGATATGCTCATTTTCTTCTTACTGCTGAGATACCTAAGACATTTAACTAATCTCTTTTAACTCTTCTTCTAATTCGTAAACTTTTTCGCCAACTAACATTGGCCTTATATTACTCATTCCTATTTGTAATCTGGTTTTATATTGATGTTGTCTATCTGTTGATGATGATTTCCTTTTATCCATCGAGCATTTGTCTCCCCCAGAATCCGTGAGGCTGACCGCCGAAGCAGTCTGGGATTCTTGGCAGTTCGCCTGAGTTAATTTCGTTGTGTTTCTCGACATTTCATTGTTGATTTGATTTGAGTGTTTCTATAATGGTTCAGAAGTATGGAAATCACTTGGTGATAAATCCAGGATACAAGCTGCGCGTTATGAAATCTCTCATTTTAGAGATTAAATTTTTTCCTTAACCATATGGACAACGTAACGACGAGTTCTGTAATGCAATAGAATAACCTCATGCTTAAGAATTTCTGGGTGTTTCGTTTGATAACTTCATGACTCCACGTTTGCCTCATAAGACTATTGACGGCTGCTTTAAATAGATCAAATGGAACCATTCCTGTTCACTCTCTAATATTCTTCAAACATAAGATTCTTCTTCTGGGTTCCCTTCTGTCGTTCGCTTTCCTCTTTCGTAGCACAACATTTTCCTTTAATCAAGTTTCTTACAATCCTTCTACTTTACTTAATAAATAATCGCAAAATCTTGAAAAATGATAACTGTTGTATTTGGCAATAACACCATGGTCCAAAGGCTCTTCATCTATATCAGGCAAAAAAAAGCTAACAATCTAGACCTAGAGAGTGTAAAATTGAACATTGTGTTCAATTTTGATGAAATACTCTCGTACACCACGTTCTAAGTTGGGCTAAACCCCGAAGATGATTTCGGAAGAACCACATTAACCATTAGGTAGACCTTCGAAGCTGGGATGAGAGCCAGGACATTGTTATGTTTAAAAGTGGAAGAAGGCCTAAGTAAAACTTTGAGATATCCTTAAAATCACCCAAATATAAGATGATTGATTTAACAAATTAAACTATCGCCTCAGTGAATTTCTTCCTCTTGTACCAAAATTAATAATACATAATTAGCTGCGGCCTTAACAACCACCGATTCCTACCGAGAACAAGTCAGATTTTTAATACGAAAAGGTACGAAACAAATTTAGATTTCGTCTAATAATTAAATAAATATAATTTGCTGGAAAGATTATTCTCAGTCCGATTGCTAACAGTATTACTAATATACTAAATTAAAACAGATTTCGTGTCTTAAATACTTGCATACCTACTAGATGGGTAGACGTAGTTATTAAAGAAATACCGCAACACAATCCTTTAAGCACCTCTTGAAACGGATCGTTATCATTCTTGCTGAAAATAAAAGATAACTATCAAAAATTACGTTCTATATTTGTTCTGATTAATACTACTCAAGGTTATAAAACTAAACTTAATCAATACATGCTTTAAAAGCATTGTAAATACCTAACTAGAAATAAGATTAGATAAAAGGCATTGTGTGAACTTTAACACCACGGCAATTAATGAGAGCTATCTATAAATTTGGTTGCAACACATAGCTTGAAAATAATGCACAGTCATTAGGGAATGTTTACAAAACATTATCTAAAAAGGTTTTTCAACTAGCGGTATAAATAATCGAAAACTCTCCTAGCAAAGTTAGTCTGCAAATAACAAACAGACAGTGCCGGTTGAACAGACAATACTCGTATCTTTTTAGGATGGTTCTCTCTATGGATAAATGGAAAGGCAAAGTCGCCATTGTAACCGGAGCAAGCGCTGGAATTGGTGCCGCTATTGTTGAAACTCTTGTAGATGCTGGATTAAAGGTAAAAGTAAAAATTACAGATAAGCTAAGTGAATCACTTTACACAAAAAATAATAATAAATTGTCCCAAGATTGAAGGGCACAGTTTGCAGCACAAGAACATGCTTCTGGGATATTTGTACCCCATTAGGGATAAGGAAGCAGGGCATGCTATTCCAGACAATGCAAAAAATCAAATTTACTAGTTTCTAATCTCTAACGCAAAACTTCATTCAGGCAACCCATAATTAAATAAGGAAATTTTACAGAAGAACAGTGTGGGTAGCATCTCCCAAAAATTCTTGTCAAAAATACCTATTACTTGTGTCCACTGCAGAATTTAATAAAAATCATTTCCAATTTTTACTCCTACTTCTTAAAGGTTGTAGGTATCGCCCGCCGTAAAGAAAGAGTTGAAGAATTAGCAAAAAAATTATCGGTAAAAAGTGGCAAACTCTACGCAGTCAAAGGAGACATGAGCAAAGAAGACGACATACTAAGCGCCTTTAAATGGGTTAAAGAGAACTTGGGACCGGTTCACATTTTAGTTAACAACGCTGGAATTGCAAGGAATACAAATTTAATAGCTGGAGACACACAAATGTGGAAGGATGTTTTGGACACGAACGTTCTCGGCCTTTGCATAGCCACCAGGGAAGCTGTTAAAGACATGCGTGCCAATAAAATTGATGGACATATTATACATATAAGCAGCCTGTTAGCGCATATTGTACCGGTTTATGAAAATATAAATATGTACCCTGCATCTAAACATGCTGTTAGAGCTTTGACTGAAACCCTAAGGCAAGAACTGAACTCGATTGGGAGCAAGATTAGAATTACGGTAGGTTTTTTATTTTAATTTCTAAAGGTCGTGGCTCAGTTGGTTCAGTGTGCGTCTGATCACTGAGATAGCCCGGGTTCAATTCCCAGGGCCACACATACAACGAAAACACCCGACCGCTTCCCTCGGAAGCCTATAGCAAACCACCGAGGTATTCTGCTAGTAAGTCTTCTCTGGAGTAAAAGTGCAAATACTTCCATGGTTCGGAGCCCAGTTTAAGCTGTGTAGGTCCCCTATATCTGTAGGCTACTTAACACTCACACCATAGACATATAGAGAGAAGACGGCAACGCCCTATAAAACTATAAAAGGCACACAGAAGAAATCTAATTTAGGAAAGAAACAATCAGTTTAACTATAGGCACCCTATGGTGGTTAAAATTACTCCAAGTTGGGGTTAGTTTTTCTAAGGTAGAGTTAATAAATAAAATAAAGCATTGGTATACTTACTTAAAAACCACAAGCCTATGGTTTATAGTTTGTCAAATAAGTAAACGAGCATTTTGTTTGTATAATATAAATATTTCAGCAATCATAGTTCAAGTTATTAATAACCATTTTTGTAGAGTATCAGCCCTGGCGTTGTATCTACCGAAATTAGAGACGCAAGTGGGCTATCGTCAAACGCCGAGCAAGAAAAGGAATTCCAAAAACTGCCACAATTACTATCAGAAGACATTGCTGACTCTGTTGTTTACGCCCTGTCAACTCCTTCGCACGTACAGGTAAAATCTACCTACAAAGAATTGTTTATCAGTTCTTAAAGCATTTTCTTACAGATCCATGATGTTATTATAAAGCCAGTTGGTGAAAAATTTTAATAACTTGAAGATGTAATGCAACCAATTAAAGCGCCAGCTGATAAGAGATAATTTTAGTGAAGTTGTTCCCTAAAACTATACAAAATTGAAAATTGGTTTTTGTTTATAATTTTTAATATTAAATAAAGCAAATGGCAGCGTATACAAGGTTTTAGTGACTCGCGTAGGCGTCTAGGGTTCGACTCTTGCTACACCAGCACTAGGCGTAGATATCAATTGTTATCCGGAGGTCATAACACTAAATAAACCCGCTACTCTGTTGCGTGGGCGTGAGGTTCCTAAAAGAAAAATAGTAGTGCTCACTAAATAACTAAACTAACGATGTTCCTTGGGCGCCAGACTCTTTCTTAAGTAACACTGTCTTCAGTCGGATCTCCTGAAGAATAGACCTCCAAAGTGAATTGACTTGATAATAAAACGCAAGGCTTTGTAATTAACGAAATAGAATATATTAACTAGTAAGCAAAACACATACACAATTGAAATTGAAAATTAATAATGAAGTTATCGTTCAAATAAAATAAATAAAGAAATTACGAAGATCGTAACCACACGTAAGTCTAAATGTAATGTTTCAAACAACAAGATCTAATTAAACAAACAAAAAACTATAGGGAATGTTCAAAATAACGAAGTTCGTAACTAAACGAAAGAAAAATGTAAATTAATCCAAATCGTAATTAAACGAAAGTAAATCCTCTGAGGATTCGCAAGGATCAGGTAATCTTAAACTAAATTAATATCTAACGCACACGGAGAAAAATGAGCTCACTTTTGTCGTCGTCGCAGTTATAGAAAATATAATAACACAATAGTAAATAATAATAATAATGTCTTGCGAGACCTGTCGGTAACAATCTAATTACGATATAATATAAATTAAAAGAAATAATAAATGACTAAGTTTAAACGCGTAAATTGAATATTCCTTTACAAAATCAAAAATACAATTGATAAATGAACGTTGCCGTAACTGCAACCACAATTTTATTTAATCGTACAGAAATACGATTTACTATATTAGCATTTTCCACGTCCCCGCACTAACTGCACTCAGTGCGCACTGACTGATTTCGGTATGTTCCACCTATGCACTGCTGGCAACTTGTTGCACTGCTACATGTTCCACCTTATAAACTAAGTGCAGTTGATTTGCACTCAGTGCACAAAAATTAGCACCGAGTTTTTTGACGGTGTAAAATTTAGTGCAATTAAAAAAGTAAATATTCAGTATTCAATTCAGTTTGGCCTTGTTATTTGCGTTCAGTGTTTCCCGTTCTTATTTGTGTTTCAGTGTTTGTTTAAGATTTGTGTATAAAGTGTTAAGCCTGCCTGCAAGATTTAAAGTTTCAGTTAAGTAGAGTAAATTTCAGTGAAGCAAGGTAAGTCACATCTTGCGCAGGGTGCAGCTATAACGACCCCTTTTTCCGAGCCCTTGGGAACCTTCCATGATGGGTTTCCTTCTTTTAGATCTTTGGGTGATTTTAATCATGATGGCGCCCTATCTACCGTTACGACCATCCCCTTTTGAAGGGTTATTAAGTGTTATTAAGTGCTTTTTCAGCGATTCGAACCACCCATCTTCACTGCAGCTTAGCCGCGTGCATCCCGGATTTTGACATCCCCCATTAAATGTTTTAGTGCAGTTTTGGCAAGTGACAACTTCTTTCTATTTGAAATTATGTACCACTTTAAAAAGACATTTACAATAATACATTAATTACAAGGGTGTGTTGCTTAACAACCGCTTAAAATTTTAAACCGTCTCTGTATCTAGTTACCGTTTGTACCTACTACCTAGTACCGTCAGACAATATGTTATATCGATATTCTTTTTAATATCGTACTGGCGTAATACTGACTGCTCTAGTGAGAAATAGAACAATTATAGCAATGATGTATTACTAAACAGGAATAAAAATGCATTTAAAAAATCTATAATCAACAATCTATAACAACAAGTAATAATTTTAGCAAAAAAGTGACAACGGCACGCGGTGTTCCCAAGCGGTCACCCATCCAAGTACTGACCGCGCCCGACATTGCTTAACTTCGGTGATCGGACGAGAACCGGTGCTTTCAATGTGGTATGGCCGTTGTCTTAATATTTACTCATGATCCAGACTTTTCTACTGTAATTCTGACAATATTCGATTTTCTAATAAGACTCTTTTATATTGAAGTTCTATGATCTATGATATAAAAATTCAAATTCAAAATTATAATAGGGTTGGGTCTTTTTCTCAATAAATCAATATACCTAAATATCGAATATCAAAATGCAATTCCAAATATATTGTTTGTAGCGACTTAATTATTAGGAATATATCGATTTACTCGGCATTTTATTTTTTTATTTATGAAATAATTCCATTAAATCCTTATTTCGTGAGAAAACTACATATCAAATTAAAGAGTCTGTGAGTTTATTATCGACATGTTAACGACGGAGTTTACACCTTGAAAAATATTCGATTACATGCAGACTTTGCTCCATTTTTTGAAAACCAATTTTAATATAGGGGTGGCGGGCGATTTTTGTTTCTAATCATTTATTTTTTGTCTATCTATAGACACCTCCGTTTTGTTAAATTGAAAAAAAATAACGTTTTAGCAATAAAAAACGTACAACTCTATTTTACTTTAAAAGATTCAAATAGTATTTGCAAAAAGTGAGATATCGAAAAAATCTCCACGTCAATAGATTTGAATAGGTAGATAAAAACATCCCCTTTTCAAAGGCCACACGAACATTTTTCCAAAATGCAAATTAATTCGGAAATAATGGAAATAAGATTTTAGAAATATCGTTGTAACTCACTATGCATAATGTAACGTGTAGGCAACTCAACTAACAGAGTGCGATAGATCACAATTTTCTATTTCAGCGTATCCTAAATTATTGGTACGCGGAAAACAAACTATTTCGTATTATTCCAAGAAACAATTTAAGCATCCCAACTTGTCAGTTATTACCCGACTCTACAGTTTTGAGTCAGCGGAAACGAGATATTTTTAAATAATCCGATTTACCGCCATTTTCCAAGATGGCGGCGCCAGCAGCAACTTTTCGTGTTTACAAATTTCAGGATTTCATTAAGGCCCCAAAATGAACAAAATTGCCAAGTATAAACTTTCCCCAACCTTTTGCAAGGTTACCTATTGACTGGACTAAATCGAAAGTTAATTAAATAAATAATTAAAACTGCAACACAAAATCACAAAAAGCTAAATGGCGGGTGTAACAACCTTACACTTTATGTGAAATAATAAAGCATATCATTGACAAACAAAACTCATGCTCTTACTCCGACTCGGGCTAACGCCCTCGTCGGGCAACTCAACGCATTCATATGTTAATGATGCCTTTATCCCACTGATACAATAAATAACTATTCTCTCATTTGAACAACTCCATCTACAAGTGTGTCAGTAGAAAGAAATGTTTCTTATGGCTAATTTTGTAACTCTTCACTAATTTTTTAAACCACGAGCCGCCACTGGTTCCTAACAAAATTATGTACGTCCTGGCAGGAGCCTACAAAAGTTAATGTTAGTTTTCTACAATATAAAAAATGTAGAACGTGTTGTCTATTTTGTTACATAATAAACCAACTGAGGAATCTAAAGAACAGGTTTTGGTCGTTTTAAAGTTTACCTTGAAACTTTAATAATAATTCGTTGTACGTTGTAATGAGCACATAGTAAAAATCAGTGTACTAATCGTACATTTACGAAATTGTTTGTTTCCTGTGCACTTCTGAAGGCAGGCAATTAACTCCACGGAGCAGATAAACCATATCTAAAAGATTATATAAACAGTTCGATGCTTACTTGAAGTTTACTATCTTACAACTCTGTCAGTTTAGCTACTCTGAAAGGTTTATACAGCGTTTTTAAACATTAAACAACAGAAAGGAACAGACAAGCTACAAGCAAAATGGTAATTTCTATGGAAAGATGGAAAGGAAAAGTTGCTGTTGTAACAGGGGCAAGTGCTGGAATCGGTGCTGCGATTTCAAAACAACTCGTAGAAGCAGGCCTGAAGGTAAATTATTTTGCTCTTGTCGCAAATACTGTCCTAACTATCAGTTTATAGACAAAATTCCATATTAATTAAAAATTCTATCAAGTTTAATTTATAAAAATCAGGTTGTAGGACTGGCTCGCCGCAAAGAAAGAGTAGAAGAACTAGCAAAACAGTTAGAGGGAAAAAGTGGCAAACTTTATCCATGTTACGCAGACGTGAGCAAAGAAGAAGATATTCTAAAAGCCTTCCAATGGATAAAAGAAAACTTGGGACCTGTCCATATTCTTATAAACAATGCTGGGTTTAGAAGGAATACGAACCTCATCGAGGGCGACGCCAAATTATGGAAGGAGATAATGGACACGAATGTGCTGGGTTTATGCATTGCAACACGCGAGGCTGTTAAGGATATGAGAGCTAACAACGTAGATGGGCACATAATACACATAAACAGTATTGGTGGACATAAAGTTAATTACTTTCCTCAAATAAGCGTTTATTGCGCCAGTAAATACGCGGTTACTGCTTTAACTGAGACTTTAAGGCAAGAATTGAATTCGATTTCGTCTAAAATTAAAATAACCGTAAGTTTTTGAAGTTTTCTATATAGCTTTAGTTTAAAGTTATTAAAAATTATAAACGTTCTGGAAATACAAACTAAAAGTTTTAAAAATCCTGTATACAGGTTGTTCCGAATTTGCTTTATCAGCTGGATAAACTTCGATAAGCTGTAAACGATTACAATTTTTTTTTGCATAAGTATTTCGCAACCAGCTGGTAAAATACATATATCATATTATCAGCTTCTACAGGCCTTTTAGGCCCATCGCTGGACGATACTTTTCCATTCCTTCCTTTTTAGCTTTCCGTCTCCAATCCAACGCTACCTTTACGTTATAGTTACTCTCCTTCACCACCTCCAACCATCTGTTTTGTGGCCGTCCCCTTGTTCTAATTCCTTACACGTTTGTTTTAAGTATTATCTATGGCAATCGAGTTTCGTCCAATCTTCTCACTTGCCCTAACTAATGTACCGTTTACACCTTTACAAATTGGGTTATTTCTTTTCCCCGTATAACCACCGTAACGCTTCATTGGTCTTTCTCTCCCGTGCTTTACCACTTTTTTCCCTCTGAAAATTCTTCTAAGGATTTTTCTTTCCATACTTTTAACATTTCATGCTCAGCCGTAGCCATTTCTTGCTGCCTTGTCTAGTTTTCTTATTACTATCTTCAGCTCTTTTTCTGTTCTCGCCAAAAGTGTGATATCACCAGCATATGTGGACTCTATTTGTTACCTGTCCCGTGCTATTAATACTAACGTTGTCAATAAATTCCTGGTTCACCTAACAATCCTATCCGAGAATAACAAGGTTCGACTTATATGGGTGCCAGGATACACAGGTGTGGAGGGCAGGGCAATGAAAAAGCAGATACCCTCGATAAAACTGGCGTATCCGCCCTGTTTATAGAATCAGAACCTGTATTCGAAATACCTAAACGAAGAATCCGGAAATCCGGACAGCGATAGAGACGTGGACTAGGACACATCATGCCTCTCGCTGGGATGCAACACAGCGACAAAGACTGGAGAAGGAAATAATCAGAATGCCTTCTCACACATTAACGACTTACGTACTCCGTTTAGGACATACCCAGATCAAACGGCTGGTGTCACTTGATACATCTACAAAAAATAGGTGTATACAGAAGAGACACACTGTACAGACTATGCGAAGAAGAGAAGGAAACAGCCTCGCACCTAATCTTTGAGTGTCCTGCGCTTTACCGTAAGAGACAGCAACTCTTGGGAGAAATTTACACACGAAAACCTCGTACGTAACATCCTAAAACCCGTTGAGGACATGGGACTACCTTGATAGAGATATGATAGCGGGTACATAAAAAACCATAGAGTCGAAGTGCATTTATTGGGCAACGTTGTCGATTCCATTGATCTGATGACTTTTCTTGCTGCGATACTTCCTTCACTATTGCATGTAGTTGATCCATTCTCATTTTTCCCCTTAGTTTATACGTTCTGATACAATGCCGTTCCCATCTGGACTTTTACCATTTTTCAATTTTTCCATCACATCTCGTATATTTTTTTCTACTAGGTTCTTCCGTCCCGTCTATAGTTTCTGTCTCTTTTCCTTCTTCTTGGCCTCCTATGACTTCTCTAGTTTCTTCGTCTTCTTCCAAAAATTCTGTGAAATACTCTTTCCATTTCTCCATCTCTTCCACCAATAGTTTGCATTCCTTATCTTTGCAAAATGGTGTCCTTTGTCGGTAACTTTTACGTATATCTTTTATCTCTTGATAAAAATCTTTTGTTTTGTTGGGGGGGCTCTTTCGTTGCGCTATACATATGCTTGTCTTTTTTCTTCCTGGTATCTGCCTTTGTGTCGCTTTGTAGCATCTTTTCTCTTGCTCTTTTCCTCCTTTCTCGCGCTGCTCGGTATCCATCGTTGAACCAATTCTTTCTTTTTTTTTATATTTTTTATTACTTCTTCTGCCACATTTTCTATTATGCTCTCTAAATTTTCCCACTTTTTTGAACTGTCGAACAGTCTTCTCTTTTTTTCATATTATATTCTACTTCTATTCTCTGTTAATATCTAGTTGTATTTTCCTCCTTTTTTTTTCTCATTTTCATAAGTAAGAAGATTTTTCCTCTTACAAGGTAATGGTCGGACCCCTTTTCGGCTCCTTTGTATGACCTGACGTCTTTTACTAGATTTCCTGTATTTTCTTGAATAATTAGATGATCAAGCTGATGCACTGTTCGTCCATTTGGGCCGTCTTTATGTTGAAAACTTGTCAAAATAGGCAATTTTTCTCCGCTGCGAAACCTAATAGTTTTCGTTCGTTTTCGTTTGTTTCCTCGTGCTTGCTCTACCTGCCAATTGTCGGGTAATATACCTACTCGTATATCTTCTTCTCCCAATTGTGCATTTCAGTCTCCTACTATTATCTTAATCACTTGTTCTGGTAAGTTAGTATAGACGTCTGCGAGTTTTTCATAGAATGTATTCATTTTTTACTTCTTCTTCCTTTTCTTCGGTCGGAGCATCCATATTTATAAAATTTATATTCTTCTGTTTTCCTTTTATTTTAAGATGGCAATATCTACCTGTAATAGGCGTAAAATCTGTTACGGCATCTTTTAGCTTCTTGTTTACAAGAAAACCCTGTTTGATTAGTTGATTACCAATGTTGCAATATGCTATATAAATTTCCAGCTCAAAACTGATAACAGTGATAACTGTTTTTCTGTTTTGTCTCCTGCACCGGTAATATATCTAACTTGTATTTTTATGCTTTATTTTCTAGATTCGAAGCACCAGTACTAAACGTACCCAATGCTTCCCATGTTCCTAAAAATAGATCTTCGTTATTCTTCTTTTGTCGTTTCCCAGGTTTCGATTCAAAGGCGTATAGCTGGGAACTCTACTTTGCCATTTGGTTTTCTTTGCTTCTTTTTTGAATTGTGAGAGAAACCGCCCCAAGGTCGAAGTCTGTTGTTAATTATCATCTTCTTCCCGCCTTCGTCTGTTGTTTGCCTATTTCTACTTTATTGTTGCGTTTCCTATCTTTTGGTGTTAGGTCGCTTTATTTGTAGATTCTGGTTTCTTTGAGTTTATTTTTATTTTTCATGACAAATGGAACCACAAAGTTTTCCACAACAAACCTTCAAAAAATTTGTGAAAAGAAAGATCTAAATTAAAGCTCCTTTACTTAGATAAACTCGCTTTTTAAATATTAACGTGTATAATTAAAAGCAAGTAACATACGATCAGCAAACTTTAGTCTCTAGTAAGCTCTGCTATCGACGTTGTGAATACTCCCGCATTGAAGAATGCAACCATTGTAATGACATTTTGAAGTTAATTGCTAGGTTTCACTCAAGGTTTACTGCTAGTCATCGTCTATTTTTAACTGGTTTAGTTAATAAAATTTGAGTGAAACGTAAAAAATAACCTAAAAATGTTATTGTGATGGTTACATTCAACGATACGATTGACATGCATTGTCCAAAGCATAGCCTACTCAAACCCAAACCTTTTCAATCCAATTATACAGCGTCATTATAAATGATTGTAGTCGAAGTAGGCGGTGCCAGTGGTAATGAAATGTTGCCGTTTTATACAAACATAATAAATTATAGTGCAGGGATTTTTTTAGTGATTTTTATTTTCCCAGTGAACTGTCAATTGTCACTCATATGTCATTTACTGTGTTTTTGAATAATTGTATTTTGTGTTAGTTTGACTGTTGATTTCGCCCTTCCTTAAAAGTCTAAGTGAATAAAATTAGTCTTAATTAAGACTGCTGCTGATTCCAGAGTGTTAATACGTAAGTGTAATTAAAGGCAGTAATAGAAATTTTAATAAACAAAAAGCAATATTTTAGGTTTAAAATAGATAGAAAGATAATGTGTACAAAGAACGGTTACAAAATGTAGAAGAATTAATTGATCAATTTACACTATGTTGTGAAAACATCAATAAGGTAATGTTACAGAACATTTTTAAAAATAAAAAAAGAAGAGTGGCGCTATGTTTACAGTAAAATGGAGGGCACTTTCAACATCTATTGTAAATAAACATAAATAATCATTATTAAATAATTTTTAACTTTGTGTGTTTTTTTTAGCAATATGAATACATTATTAACTATGCATTAACAATGAGTTCATTAATCAGAGTCTAGTGTAAATATGCCTCGGGTTTGTATCGATCATTCTTTAAGTGAAAATTATGGTAAGAAAATTTTGATTTCGCTTAAAAATAATTTTAACTTTTTTACATAAGTATTGACTCGTTATGCAACCAATTTAACGCTTGTGTGTAGAACAGTGCATATCCAATATAATTTGAAAACCATTATTTGTGTGGAGCAGAAACAAGAAATTTTACATTTAGATTTACGGCATACTTCGACTACAATCAATTATAATGACGCTGTACAATTATACTGATAGATTTTATCCTCATGATTTGTTTTTGATCTATCAAATTTATTGCTGACTTCTTTACTTTAATTTTCAGAGTATTAGCCCAGGTGTTGTGCGTACTGAATTTCGTGAAGCCGCAGGAATACTAGTAAATAAAGGTCAGGCCGAATTATATAATAAATTGCCACAATTAGAAGCAGAAGATGTAGCTGATGCTGTTTTGTATGCGTTATCAACTCCTCCACATGTTCAGGTAATTTTTTTACATAAACTTACCTTCTGTTAATTTTATTTTATTTTCAGATACATGAGTTGATGATTAAACCAGTAGGTGAACCTTTCTAAATACTGGAATATTCCGCTTAGAATTTAAATTTAGCTTTAGGTACCTACTGGGGAAACAAAATTTTCAAAATTAGTTCCTCAATACTATTTGTTACAAAAGAAACCAGAAATAAAGAATGTAAATCGTTTCGTGTCTATGTTTGAGCATGTGCAAAATAAAAGAGTGTGTATATGTATACATGGTTTGGGCAATATTTGGTCATTACTTCAGTTTCTTACGTTGGTAATAAAAACCAGACTACAACTGTCACATTTGCCCAATATTATAAATTAGAGAAGTGGGCGCCTTGTTGTAAATATCCCTTTCGTTTAATACCATTTAGGGCCGGTCTTTCCATCTCCTAATAAACCTCCTAATAAGCTATTTAGCAAATATTTTCCAAGGAAACGAATGTATTAACAAGAGTTGCCATAGAAAATAATAGGAGAATAAATTTATTAGGAGATTGCAAGGCCCTTAATCTGCTTTAGAAAATGCTGAATTTTTAAAATAAAAACAAAAGCAGCTTTGGCAAAGAAGCCTGTCTGAAATTTGTATCAAAATAAATATTGTAACAACGAACTCAAATCTTAGCCTGTAGTCTCATTTACCTCCTTGCAAATCGAAGCTGTTCATTAATAACCCTACCATTTCTTGACACCCATGCTGCGAGTACTACGATCGTATGGTCTTCCTCGCTAATAGCTTTCAGATTTCAACGACTCACGGAAATTTCTATGCCACCGTCGGGATTCGAATCTGTGTGGGCCGTTCATGAAACAGATTCTCAACTTGCTGAGCCACCGAGGCCCTTTAAATAATAGGAGTCAAACATCGACGGTGCACCCTCGGGATTTGAACCCGCGAAATCAACCCTGAACCTATGGATCCTTCGAGCTCCCCTCGAGTATTTCTAAGAATTACGACAAAATATTTTATTTTAGAGAATTTCCCTAGAAGACGCGGAACTTAAGAATTTTAAAACGTGGCAATCAAATTCAAAGAACTCTTTGAGTTAATTCTAATACAATTACTGGCATTCTAACAGAGTTAAGGCAGGTGTTTTAAGACAGTTCGAGGTATTCTAATATAGTTTCAGCAAACTAGATACCTAAACTAAATGCTTTCTAAGGAAGTAGCTCGGAGAATTCTAAAGGCATTCTAAGACAGTCCAGGGCATGTCAAGGCAATTAGAGGAAGTAAATAAGAACAAATAAAACAGTTAAAAGCTTTCTAATAGAATAGCTTAATGTTAAGGCACATGTTTTAAAGCAGTCCGAGGTATTATATTGTAGTATGTGTCATCTAAGACACTGTAAGGCTTCTAAAGGCATTCTAAAACAGTTTAAGGTATTCAAATGCAAATAAAAATGTATTCAGGAGATATTCTACAATAATAAAAGGTATTCTAGGTCGATTCTAAAAAAAATACTTTCGTGAGTTTCTAATGTACGTATTTAAATGCATTGTGAGGCAATTCAAGGCTTTTAAAAGCAATCAGAGGCATTATAGGACATTTAGAAGTGTAATAAGGCAGTTACTAGGGGTATTCTAAAACACCAGAGGCATTCTATGACAGTTAAAGACATGCTATGATTGTTAATGGTATTTTAGGATGGTTAGGGGCATAAAAAAGCTATTGGAGGCATTTAAGGCAGTTGGGGACGTTTTAGAACAGCGGCATTCTAAGGCCATACAAGGCATCATAAGACAATTAAATTCATTCTAAGGCAGTTCTAAAACATTCAGAGACATTTTAGGATAGTTCGAGGCATCGTAAGGCCTTTTGAGAAATTCTTTGACCATCTGATCAATCTAGGGTAGTATACAACACCGTTCAAGGCATTTAAAGACGGTAGGTAAGTATTCTAAGTCAGTTAGGAATATGGAATATTGAATATTCTAAGGTTGGGGGCGCATTCTAAAGGCAGCTTGAAGTATTCCGGGACAATTTAAAGTACTTTAATGCAATCAGATGCATACTAAAAGTTATTTCGAGGCGGGCATTCTAAGATACATAGTTTAGAGCATGTGAAAGTAATTTTGAAACATTTTAACATAGTTTGTGGTATTTTAAAGGCAGCATTGAATTTTAAAGCAGTTCAAGGTATGTTAAGCCAATTTTGTAACGTTTTAAAGCAGTTTGAGGCATTCTGAGGCAGTTCGAATAATTATAAGGCATTTTGCGGCATTATAAGGCAGTTTGAATCGTTTGAAGGCGGTACAAAGCAAACCAAGACAATTTGAATCATTTTAAAATAGTTGAAAGCATTTTAAAATGATAAGGTAAGAAATTTTGTCTACACTGCAAAGTTCTACAAACGGAAATTCCTAAAAATGCCGTCATAAAAGCAAAAAACAAAAGATTCATACAGAATTACGTAAGTGTCAGTAAAAATACAAAAAAAGCATTCTTTAGATATTTCACTTAATGAAGTTAATTTCGTTAAGGATGCAGAAAAATACTCAGCCAAAAAATGTCTAGGTTTCCTATTTGTCAAAAGAAAGTCTTCAAAGCAGCATACAATATGCATATTGTTAGAAAGTTCTTATCATTTTAAGATAATTGGCCTCAATAATTTTTTTCAAATAGAAAAAGTACTTATCAAATAGGCCGGGCAATAGCTTAAAGCCATTGCTAAGGCAATAAAATGTACAATGCGTACATATTACCTTATTGAAAATAAGTTGAAGAGACCTAATACACCATAAAACTTGCATAAATAAATTATTAATACAAATTACACATAACATAACTAAGTGATGGTTTTTGCCAAACGTAGAATATTGCTGAAAATAATTTAATTAAAAGCATCGTACATTTTACTTGTAGCAACCCATTGATAGACAAATAAAGATAAAACAATATAAAATAATTTAAAGATAGCATTCAGTTAAACGTAAAAAAGCCGTGTAAATATTTACTATTTAATACCCAAGCAACGTCAACAGAAAGATTATGTAATTTTTATATTCAAGTAGACCATGTTTACTTTCATAGAAAATCCCAGTATTCAGGCAAATAACTTTCGTTTTTGAAATTCTGACCTATGCTCTGCGATAAGCTGATATTATAAATAGCTGATAAAGCTAAAATTCGCGTTAGTACCTCATTATACGGGGAGCTCTGCTATTCAACGATTTTTTAATTCCCTTTCACGTATCACTATGGTTGTTTCAATGAAAAGATGGAAAGGCAAGGTTGCAATTGTTACTGGAGCAAGTGCTGGAATTGGAGCAGCTACAGCCGAACTTCTTGTTAAAGAAGGTCTTATTGTGAGTTTTTCTATTAAATTTTGTAGCTTTATTAAAATAAACTTCACAAGCTTTGTTAAAAGAAAAATATTTATAATACTTGTATAGTGTGTTCGGGAACATTTTGGATTGAAATGAGCAATGATTAGTATTGCATGACTGAGGTTTTTCTCGTATGTTACTGGTTTATAAGGCTGATTTTAGTTTCATCAAAGTCAATGGCGGTCCTCTACTTCTTTCTCTTCTTCCTTTTCTGCTTCTGATTTGTCAGTTTCTTCTTCACCGTTTCTTCTTCTTCTTCTTCTTCTTTTTCTTGTACTTCAGACTTCTATAAGACTTGGACTTGTACCTTCTTTTGATGCTCTTAGTATAACTAATCTAAACATCAAACCTTAAATGGTTAAGCTGCGCGAGCCTATGAAGGAAAATACAAGCCCTATGGCTCCTCCCTGTGGAACCCCATTGGAATATTCTATTAATCTCAAGCAATACAATTCAACATTCAACTATGAAGATCAAACAGTTAAACAACCTCACCCCTTTGTGGAACAGACTATATCTTTATGTTCTATCTGCTCCTTATACGGTGTGCCCATTTTAAATCGTGACCCCTCACTGGCTCTGAATATGCAACCTGTATTACATTACATGTATAGTCTATACCTGTAATGTATGTAATATGTAATATGGGTTGCATATTCAGAGCCAGTAAGGGGTCACGATTTAAAATGGGCAGACGGTATATTGTTATTTTTCTGCAAGTGAGACAATAGCAATTATTTAAGGCAGTTACATTTGTAAAACTTTGCGACTCAGCCCCCCTTACTCTTCATAAGCTCGTAAAAACATAGCTTTGAAGTATAAAGTAAATGTAGTTCGGTATCTACGTCAAATGTAACAACAGAAACATAATTCGTTAGACTTAATTAATAAATAAAATGTATTGATTTATAATAAATATATTAATTGTAATTTTAATAATTATATTAATTTCCAATGGCAGACAGTCCTGAACCCACTTAGGATTTTTATTTCGCGTTACTTATAAATAAATATAAAAATAGTAAAACCGTCTAACCCTTGGCCCCAACAAGTCTAAATTTTATCCAAATGAGCAAACAAAGGATAATGCAGTTAACGTACATTGAGGTACTTGGAACCCATAGGCCTAGGTCAGCCCACTAAACAATAACAATGGTTGGCGAATCGGCGTCGGTAGATAGTCCAAAGTGATTTTTTTGTACTGAGGGGTTTCAGCTGTAGCCGCTTTGGCCAAATACTGAATATTGCTAGCCGGTTACACCAACAAGGAAATAGTTCAAAACAATTGGGTTCGCTTTAACTAAGTGAGAAAACAAAAGCTAAAAATTCGCTTTTTATACCTTAATTCCGTAACTCAATAATACATATAATATTTCGAAACTGCTTTACAGGCGCTTTCGGCGGTCAAGGTCGTTTGTTTTTTATCTCCACGTCGCTGATAACAACCGCGTTACTTTCGCTAAGTTAAAAAAATTAACATACATCGTTGCTAAATTTATTATAAACTATCCATAATTGGTTAAAAAATTTCACCTCTTTATTCTTTTGTTTCGACTCCTTTATGTTGGGTTTTCTGTATTTTTGTAATTTGACAGTTTCAGGCTGCAATTTTTTCCATTAAACTATTCAAAGTTAACTTTATGGATTTTTGGGTTTGTTGGGCAAAATTTTTACCCTTTTAGGAACCACATAACTCGAAACATGTCAACTGCTTGGTTTTTATTAAATCCAGAGGGCTTCTGCCTTTGGTAGGGAACCTTACTGCACCAAATACCGCATTAGTCTTTTGTATTTCTTTTTTATATTTGATTTTCTATATTTTTGTAATTCGATGGTTTGGGGAAACATCTGAACTACTTCAGCCAGATTCAAAGCTTTTTGGGTTTCATAGACCAAACATTGACCCTTACAACTACGTACCACAACACGTCCATTGCTTAAAAGTTCCAAAAGGCTTCCACGCCTCGTAGGTATCAGTACGGAACCTACTGTTTTATCTAAATTATGATGCGCTTGCTTTTGTACGATGACTGTTCAATGGAAACACGTTTGGACTGCGCAGCCGCGACTTCATCGCCACGACAACGGAATTCAGTTGTTTATATTGATTGTTTAAGTACTAGTGACGCGTCTGTAGTAGTATTTGCTGTTTGCTTCTTTCTAAGCGTTGTGATTAAATTGGAAAATGGTATTTATGGTAGAAAATCCATCCAAAGATAATCTGAGTACTGTTGTTCAATTTTTGGCCGCTGAAGGGCGCCAGCTAATGGAAAGTTATACGAAAATAAAAGCTGTATATGGTGACTATAGTTATTCTCATACGGCAGAGGTTGGATGGTGCAATAAGTTTGGACATGGAAGAGAATCCACTTAAGATTTGGTCCGTCCAGGACATGCTCGTGTAATAGCATCAGTTGGAAATTTCTTTAAGTGCAAATAGGTGCATTAAAGTTGAAATGTTGAGAATCAGCATGAGAACCGTTCATTCCCTTTTTCATAGTCTTGGCTATCACAAAGTTGCTGCTCAGTGGATTCCTCGACTGCTTACTGTTGAGCAGAAGAATTATTTGCATTCGGCCTTATCACTACAGCATTTTATACGCTATCAACAACAAACTAGTGCCTTTTTACACCAGTTGTGTTGCCGGTGTTATCACTACAAACTGGATGCCCAACGCCAAGGTATTCAGTGAAAGCATGCAGAATCTTCGAAGGCGAAACAATATCGATCTCAACCTTCAGCAGGAAAAGTAATGGTGACCACATTTTTTGATTACCGAGGTGTACTGCTGTTAGATGTCAACATCAGTGCTGAACGATATGCGTGCCAGCATCAAGAATAAACGTCCCTGGAACCTCACAAACAGTGTCAACCTTCTGCACGATAATGCTCGCCTCTATGTAGCCCGAACGGTGCAAGATCTGCTTGCTCGTATGCGTTGAGAAGTCTTACAACATCCACCTTACAGTCCCGACTTGCCCCGTGCTATTCCCATGTGGGAGACGGTTCAATTCGGACGTTGAGGTAGAGAAAATGGTTCCACCAACAGCAGTAGGAATTTTACCAGCAAGGAATCTATAGATTAGTGCAGCAGTAAGACACATACCTTAATGTTAATGGAGATTTCTTTTATATTCATTGCTTTACGGCATCTAAACGTGTTTCTATTAAACAATCTTCGTAACTATTTATACAAAATTTAACTAACTTAAATGGGGAAATAAACAAGAGTCACAAGCAACACTAACCCTTACACCACTCATATCTCACCAATAAATTGTGTAAATTTACTAAAAAATTATTTAAGGCTTCTGTTGTAGGTAGCAGGTTTAGCTAGACGTAAGGAAAGAGTAGAAGAACTTGCCAAGAATCTTCAAAATGAGCCTGGAAGGTTATATGCAATCAAAGCTGACATGACCGTTGAAGAAGACATTATAAACGCATTCGATTGGGTTAAAAATAACCTTGGTCCTATTCATATTCTTGTTAACAATGCAGGTATTAGGAAAGCAACCGATTTGTCAAACGGTGACACACAAATATGGAGGCAAATGATCGACACGAATTTGCTGGCGTACGTAATAACCTCAAGGGAGGCTATCAAAGATATGAAGGCTAATAATGTCGATGGGCATATTATAAATATGAACAGCCTTTTGGGCCATAGGGTTGTTTTCGTACCCTTGCAAAGCGTCTATCCTGCAACTAAGCACGCTATTACAGGTTTGACGGAAACTCTCCGTCAGGAATTGGTTAATGCTGGAAGTAAAATTAAGGTTACTGTAAGTTTCTAGGTTTTTTTTTGACGTGTTTATTATGGTTTACAAACTGAATTTGCAGAGCATCAGTCCCGGTGTTGTGGAAACCGAAATTCGCTTAGCAGGTGGAACAACGAAGACGAAAGAGACAGAAGAAATATTCAATTCGATTCCCAAACTACAATCTGAAGACGTTGCTGATACTGTAATAATGACCTTATCAACAGCACCACATGTTCAGGTTAGATATAAAATTCAGCATAATCTGTATTTCTTCTGTTTAGAATCTCAAGGTCAAGCAAGGACAGGCAACTGCATCATTGCTGCGCTAAAACAGTTTTGATAAATAAAATTTTCTTGACCTTGAGAAATTGTTTGTCAAACATAACGTTGTAGATCACTGTCAGTCAAATCAAAAACCATACCTCATCAGGTTGTTATTTAACAGAGAAAATTGTTTTAGTATTTTGAGGTAACAAGTAGTGTATGTAAAATTGATCAGCTCAGTTTGCATCGATTTAGGATACCCATAGGTCATTTACTTGGTTGCATTCTTCTTAAAGTAAGGTGTCTTTGTTGTCCGTTAGGTAAAGGCATCACGTTGGCCCTTCTGTGGCGAACCTTCAACAGTTTTTTTTTTATTTAATCGGCAATCAAAATTTATATTCTATGGGCTAATTTGACGTCATTACATGATTACATATACATACATTTTATGTATGTACACAGAATAGAATATATAATTGTAATCATATCGCATGATAAGGATTACACTCAGTGGTGGTACACCTATGTTCTTACTTGAGAGCTACGGCCCAGGAAAGCTTTCGTCATCAATTGTCAACACTGAGGATAAGCAGTTTCAACAAAGAGTTGCTGTGTGGAAGCAGTCGATCATAATGTTTGCTACTTCTGTCATGGATAACACCTTGAACCAGGGAGCATCTACGATCATTCTGAGAACTTTTGATTGCCTTCTTTGCATTGCCATGTTGGACTTAACTGGCACAGCCCTAAAGCGCAATGCTATAAGTACAAGTTTGCTTCATTATTGCCTTGTAAATGAACAACTTATTTTCCAGCGAGAGTTTTGGTCTTCCTCCTATTAACCAGTTCAGATCTATTTGCTTACGTTTGTTATGTAAAGTTAACAAAAGTGTAAATGTTAAATGCTTTGATTTTTGTCCATTTACGCCGTTTGATAAGCCATCGTTGAAGCTCATTTAGGTGGTTTTGTACATAGCCAACAGGCACTAGGTTATCATAATTAGCGAGGATAACCGTGTCATCTGCAAATTTACCTATGTTTGTGTATCTGTCTGTTGGTAAATCGGCCGTGTACAGGGTACATAATAGAAAACCCAAAACTCTGCCCTGCGGAACTCCTGCAGGATGTTTCACTGTTGAATTTAACTTGAAATTGCCTATGAAATAAATAAGATTGTATTAAACTATAATGTGCCTGTGGTAGGCTTCTTTTGACTTTTGCTAACAGGCCAGGATGCCAGACCTTATCAAAGGCCTAGCTTATATCCAAGAGAAGTGCTGCACAATATTGTCTATCCTCTAGCGCCGTATTTATTATTCGTACCATACGCTGACATTGTTGTGTTGTCGAGTGTACATCCCGAAATCCAAACTGATCGTCAGAGATCCAACTATCTGTTAACAATCTCAACAGTAGTACCATTTTGTTAATTATCAATCATATAGGTACTTTTAGATATCAACTGAATTTGCAGCAGTAAGCATATCGGTCCCTCTGGCGGATATAATCCGCTCAAAATGAAGTTCCTCCTCCAAGAAGAGAAGCAACTGGGTCTGTCCACGGATGGAGATCGCCACCATGTTAACGTACCCCCAACTAATTGCAGATGTATCGATATCGTTTACATGTATACCCCTCTTTGGTGGAAAGAAATGTCGCCTTGTGCCACCCTGTACATGGTCTATTGACTAGACAGGTCATTATCCGAGTTGTTTGGCACCCAACTTATACGCTGGAAGCTCAAGAGTCGCAGTTCAACAACTCTACGAGCCCAACTTCGATTAGCTACGATTATTGAGCGGGCCGAACGACGGGTGCTACTCTTCCGTAGTCCTGGTTGCTCCCTTGCTCAAATATTCAGAAGCAGCCTTTAATAATCTGGCTATGTAAACATTATATACGTAGTATGTCATAAGCACTTGCATCTAGCTCAGAGTCTGCTTCCTTCCAATTTAAGCTTCCTGCAATCCCTTGCACTGCTCGGACATCTCGGATCCTGTGGATACGTTATTACTCAAGACCCTGTTCTGATACCGGTAACAAAATAAAGGCGGGCCGGTTGACTATATTGGAGTCTCCTCTTATTGTATAAACTGTAACATAATGGGTTCCGGGTCAACTCCGCTACAATGTCTGTATTGACCCACAAAACCTCCGTGTGTAGCGTTGGGTTTAGCCAGTACAGAACGTCTCCACCATCAAATTACTTGTAAGTCGACGATTTAGAATTGTTATTCTTCGTTACCCACCTATTATCTCCATTCGATGCCGGGGATCACCGTCAATTTTTGAAAAATCCGGACTACGTCATACACCGTATCCATACCATCTTCAGTTACAAATTTTTCTTTCTTTTAGCTAACTTATATAAACATTCCCAGTTGTGTCTTTCTATAACATAAGCACCAAGATATAAACTCTGCCGTTAAGTAAAGCCAGACAATTTTTCCCTGGCAGATCTAAAATTCTAAATTTGGCTGACGTTAGTACCACGTTGGACAATTAAACCCGTTAGGTGGTTAACTCAGTTCCGTTTCAAAGATGAAATTTTACACGGTGTGTGTTAGCATAGTTTTGCTTCGCATACAAGAATTTTTCTTTGTGACACAAAGCCTGATTTCAAGCTTTAATTGAACCATGATGTTTCAAAGTCTAAGGTCAACAGCAATGAAACGCATTGGCCATAGCCCTATTTTTGGTGAACATTTCGAATATTTATTACTTTTTAGTAACTTGTATCTTGACTGCACCCTATGCCTATCTAAGCATAATTCCACGTGATGGTATTCTCATCCAGTCTAAATGGAACTATCTGTTCGATATGGATCTAGAATAATATCGCAGTTATGGTTATGGTCTTCGTCTTCTTTAGGTTTCTAAAAGTGGATACCAAACAACTTGTTTCAGTTATCGAATGCTCAAAGATTAAAAGAACGTCAGTTTTGGTTTACTAATGCAGTATTTACAATATAAAATTTAAATTTGGTTCGAGCTTCTTCCATTTGACGAAGCTGTTGAATCATATCTGTGCAAAGATTTAGTTCAAATTGGACGTCATACTTTTGTAGGTTTTGAATGTCGTTTTTCCCCATCTTTGGCACCCATCTCCTCTTGGGTAGTACAAGTCCTCTGACCCCTTATGTTAAGCAGTACACCCGTGGTGTTAATATCACACACAGAAATGTTGCTGATTAGTTCTACAATGCCATCTTCAAATCTGAGGTACTTTAAGTATTCTTCTCTATTATCAATGACATTGTGGAACCACTGTAGGTTTTCAGAGACCCTTTCAAAGAAGGACTTAGAAGAGGTGATCTCATCTTGTCTAATGTCCGTTTTCATCACTATTTTATTAGTAGGATTAAGCATTTGAACAGGAAAGGCGAGATTTTTCTAGAATGCTCTAATGGTTTGGTGTATCCATCCTCCACCCAGTAGTGTTACATTTATGTCATCTTTCGGTTAGTAACGTCACTGTTTGGGGATGGTCTACTGCGGTATAGCCCAATCTAAACCTTGTCTGTTCTCTGGATTAGTACTCCTCAAGTTTATTGCAGAATCTGTTCGTTACAATTTTCATAAATTAGGAGGCCTTAGTCCTCCATTTGGAGTGGAGTATTAAGTGCCGATACCTTTACTTATACAAGGACCCTATTTTATAAATGTTTTGGGCTAATATGTGGACTATTGGCCCTTGTCACCTTCGAAGTATTTTCCTTCTTGACTGATACACTTCACCCAGCTTTGTTTCCACACTTCTTGAGGCAGTCCTCGTAAACCGTTTTTGGGATGTATTTCAGCACTTTAATTTCCTCAAATATGTCAAAACGTCTCACTTTCAACATTGATTCCAATTTAGGGAACATGAAAAAATCAGCTGGTGCTAGATCGTGGAAGAAAGAAGGCTTGGGAAGAATCGTCATTTGATTTTTCGCACAAAATGAACAAGGAACAGAACGAACAAGGGCATTGGCGTTAATAAAAAAAATAAATTTCCTTTAAAAATTAATTTAGTCCTTAATTCATTTAATCCTTATACATTGCTTTAATTTTTTATTTTTTACAGATTCACGAGATGATAGTGCATCCAGTTGGTGAACGGTTCTAAACTGTCCAAGCCATTACTACATCAAACTTTACGAAACTCGAGGAAGGATATTTTCAGTTACTAAAAGGGAATTAAAAATCTGAAGGCAATATTATACTTTAATTTGCTCAATTACTTTATCCCTGTAGTGATATACGTATTATACACATAATAATTACAGCTTTTATTTAAACAGCGTATTTTTATCTCGGTGCTCACACCATAAAGTTTTATGGTTACAGTTTTATTTAAAGACCTATTTACAGACTCTAAAGATTGGGGAAAAGCTGATATTTATAAATTGTAAAATTGTGCAAGTGATAATGAATTTACAAAGTCATTTCATATGACTAAACGAATATCTAAAATTAATTGAACCGTAGACAAATACGAAACATCGATAAACCAGGTCATCGTTTATTCTCTTACAACTTAGGGTCATGTTATATGGCGTGCAATAAAAATTGATTAATAACCAGTATGCAAACGATAGACTACAAATAAAGAGATCCTGCAATTACTCATTTTTACATTTTTACTATGTTTATTTAATTCGGTCCGACTGCAAATTACTGCGCTTTTTTACAACTGGTCTATATTAAAGTAAAAAATCAAATGCAAAGTATTTAAAGAAAATAACAAGGAAATCTTACTAAAGTTCTGTTTATTTAAATGTCTAACATACTAAGGAAATAGTTCTAAGTATGCCATTGTCGCTTTCACGTAAACGACAAATTAACGAAGAAAGTTCTTCGTTTTATGAACTTTCTAAGTTCTGACATTCAGTAAACATGGAACGTTTTAAAGGTAAGGTTGCAATTGTGACCGGTGCAAGTTCAGGTATTGGGGCTGCTATTGCGGAAGAGCTCGTAAATGCAGGTTGTAAGGTAAACTATTTTCACGTATTAACTAATATTAAAATACATTCCAAGTCTCCGTATAAATTGCAGTATCTCACGTTTGAGTTTTAGTTTGTACAAAACGTCAGATAAAAGGAGGTCACATTCTTTAACAAAAACCAAGTAAAGTATTGTTTTATACAAAGCCAAAGTTTGTCCTTCCTGAGTAACTATTTACTTGTAGAAGCGTGCAATAAATATTGGTTTAAAAGCTTTTGTGTTACTGTCTGTTTAGAGAGTAATGCTCCAAGTTTGGGTAAGCCGTTGCAAGCTCGAATTGCAGTATTTAATGATTGAGAAACTTACCTCCCATGATACGTACAATATTCTTTCCATTTCCAATATAAACTAAGTACCACAAGTTGGTTTAACGGCCTTTTTTAAATGTCTATCTAGAAGAATAATTACTTACATAGCAAGGGAGGTAAGTGTGTAAGTGGACACAGACCCTTGCTATGCTAGAATCTACAATATTCTTGGTGCGTCGAAAATTTTTTCCACTGTCAGTATGAACTACCCTTAAAATATAGATCATTTTTGACAAAATTATTTCAAGTTAATTCTCATTAAATTTATTTATCAAAACATACGCAATAATTACTGCTACTTCTCTAGGGAGGTAAGATTACATTAACTCTCCTACTGTTATGATAACTAATAAATAAATGGAAAAATAGTACACCCGGTTTATATTCAGCCCACTTCCGTGGCAGTGAGCAGGAAAGTGAGCATGAAAGTGGGCAGCGCGAGTATGTAAACACGTCACTCTCGCTGACCATGCTCCTGCCATTGCCGCTGCTTGACGCTCCCTTCGTTGGCGGTATTTTGTGCGGAAGTCAAAGGACCGACAGCGCGAGCGCGAGTGAGTGTTTACATTCTGTTCTCTCGCTCAGTTGCCGCCCAGCGCGCGAAAGATTTTTATAATTCCTCAGGCTAAACCGTAGGTGATACAAACATCTAAAAGTTCTTTTTAGACTATAAACAATCTATCTAGCTAGGTAAAACGAGTTTAAAACGAATTTATTAATTTTTCGTATTTTTAAAAATGCGAGATTTTTATCCACCATCTCCTCTTGCGACGACGGCGTCTATTTTCTATATTTTTTCTTTTTAAAACGCTCACATAGTTACATAAACTCAGAAGGCAGAGCGCTGAAGCTGCACCTAATTCTACGTCCTCCATTGCCCAAGTTCGAATGCGAAGTATGAAGTGGCAATGTAAACACTCACTGCCTTCGACGCTGCCACAGCAGTATTTTGGGGAGTAAATAAAGCAGCGCAAGGAGCAGTGGCAATGGCTGTATGTAACTGAAGCAGTACATTACATCCGAGGTGGGAAATGTTTCATTACAGCCTTATGTAGACATAGCGCGAGGCTGTGATGAAACTCCCACCGAGGTATGTATACTATTTTATTCACAATTATTAATCATTGAATTTTAAATTGATTTTATTAATATTTTTTGACAGCTCTATTATAATTTATTTTGGCCTAGTTTAACATATAGATCTATGACAGTGTCGCTAGGAAACCATGCATAAACATTTCGCCCCGTGGGTGGGAAGTGTTTTCTGTTACTTCCCGCCCAAGAGATTGTCATTACGGTAAGGAATCACGTATTTCCCAACCTCTAAAAGGTTAGGAATGGACATATTATAATAATGATTGTGAATAAATCAACATACCTCATTCAAATATGATCAAAAGTGCACATCGTAAATGCAACTTACCAAATCGGCAGTAAAAAATTGTTTTATATGCATATTGATTTTTATTTGTGACTTTTACTATTTACAATCAATACAAGAAGTAAATTTTATGTTAACGATTTGATAACAGGACGTGACGAGACATGGCAGAATCCTTCCATTGAGTACCTCTCTTTAGTTACTTACTAAAGACATATAGGAAAGAGACATTAGAATCTGTGCGGCAAATCCAGTGGTTTAAACCTTTTAAGTCCAAAAGATTGTGCACTATTGTTTAGTAGATTTACAGCATAGGCATTTGGGTGGCTTGATAGCCTATTTAAGTATTTGTCACTGCACTTACTTATCTCGTGTCTTATTGGACTTTTAAACCAGCATTTCTAACGCAATAGGGCGTAACACTTTACTTTAGAACTCTCTCTCTCAATTGTTTGGATATGTTGAAGTCTTTCCAAATTTTATGCGTCTTTCTCATTGCTGCTTTGATCATTTGTCTGCGTCTCTTAACCTCGCCTTCTACACTTCACGAATTTGTTATAAGTAAACCCGTATATGATGTACAGTATTTTTCATCTAGCATTTGGGTTGACGTCAACTTTCCCCGTCCAAAAACTGTCTGTTTAACCACGCATTCGTGCGCATTAGGTAATGAAAATCTAGTTTAGAAAGAGATGAAGTATAGAGTATAGTTGGATTGTGAATTTATCAACGCAGTGTTGATAAATTCACAATCCAACTGACGACACAACCCAAATCCTAGGTGAAAAATACTGTATATATTAATTAACAGAGACTGGAAAATATGCACCAAAAATCAGAAAATATGAATGCAAATATGCCCTGAAAATTATTAAATTATCCACAATTATATGCAAAATTAAATTTTCATTAATCAATGATTTCGAAATGGTTTGAAAAATAGGATTATCCAGTTTATGAAGCAGAATGTTACAGCCTAAAAAAAGATTGCACAAATCTTTTGAAAATATGTCTTGAGTGTTGGAACGTGGTACATCGCTAAGAAGTGGCTGGACTAAGTTATTTGGATTTTTCTTTTTGGTAGTATGCCCTGCAGTTGCTAAATGTTGGTCTATTTGGAACTTTTTATCATAGGCAATCTATAAGACATTAAAACTTATTATTTCCAAAAAAGGCAAATTTCTAAAATTAAAATGTTTCGATAAGTATTTTTAGGTCAAAAATATTTTTGACATCTACTAAAAAACACTGTTAATCGCACATTTTCAATTTACTGAAAAATAAAATTTCATACTTAATTTAAGTTTAGTTTCTACTGTAACAAACACCCCAACTTTGGGGGTTCATTCATTGCCTCGGGTTAGCCAGCTGGAGCCAGGGTTAGTTTGTTGCAGTTATTTGACCAGGACCTGGAGCTCCTCAATCCAATCATATTCCTGGACTTGGTCGCCATAGTAAATATCTTTATGTTCCACAGAATAGAGTTGTTTGCAATATTTTTTACCTGCTTAAGACGGAGCAGAACAATAGGAAACATCCATGTAAATACATCACCCATCTTGAGTAACCGATAGGGTGTCCCTGGATACCCTGAAGCACCAAACAGAAATCACTAAACTTTTGTGACAACCACGTCGAACTACCAACCCCTCTAGCAAAATATTCGGATCATTATTAATAATAAGGACACTTCCCATTTAAAAGAATCGAAAATATCTGACCCTGTATGTATCTATGCAAATAGTATATTGCGTCATAAGGGAAGATATAGGCATATTTCATCCCGAAGATTTTTGCTGCACGAGCGAACGTAGTGAGCGAGGGCAGCAAAAGCTAAGGGATGAAATATGCCGTTAGATTCCCGTAGGGCACAAGTTATTTTTCCGCATCCATGAGAAGTTCGTATTAAATAAAAATAGTTATAATATAATACGTACCTATGTTTTTGACATATAACCTCAAATTACACATGTCAAATTTGCGTATTAAAAATAATTTCTATAATGAATTTATGTAAAAAATAATCGTATTTGCTTGAATTTTAAAAAATAATTACACTTATCAATCACTCAAATGAAGATTTTTGTATAATCAAATAATAATTTTGATTCTAAATTCTATCGGTAGATGTCACGTCGATAGCATGCACGGTAAAAACCCGCAAATGTTCATATCATCCCGCTTTTTCATATTTACCCGCCATCCGCCATTGTTAACCTCAAATGAGATAAATAATCTGTCAATTACATACCATGGATACGGAAACAATTTGACACTATTTTGTACCAGTGTTTGCGATGTTACGAGGTTATCTCATTAATTAAAGCTCTCGGATTCTATTCCAATATAAGTGAGCAAAATTCTAATAAATTCTAACTCTAAGTAATTACATAGGGTTAGTTTTAATTTCCATAATAACTATCTGAAGGTTAATTTTATCGAATTATGAAGAAATCTGTCAATTACTATAATATGTATTATAGTCTTTTCAAAATTTCGAACCTTCGACTTTAAACATATAATAAAGCAGTATTTTAACTCTTATTATCCTCATCATATTTCTAAAAGGTTGTAGGTTTAGCCCGTCGAAAAGAACGTGTGGACGAACTGGCTAAGAAGTTACATGGAAAAGCTGGCAAACTCTACGCGGTCAGAGCGGATGTAAGCAAAGAAGAAGATATTCTAAAAGCCTTCAACTGGGCCAAAGAAAACTTGGGTTCTATTCACATTTTAGTTAATAATGCTGGTATTGGCAAACCGACAAAACTGATAGATGGGGAAACGAAAGATTTTAAGAGCATTTTGGACACCAACGTGCTTGGATTAACAATTACCACAAGGGAGGCTGTTAAGAATATGAGAGATAATAACGTGGATGGGCATATTATACATATTAACAGTATTATGGGGCACTATGTAGCTCATGTGCCCAACATGAATGTATATCCTGCTTCTAAACATGCTGTAACTGCTTTGACTGAAACTTTAAGGCAAGAATTGAATTTAATCGAGAGCAAAATTAAAGTGACGGTAAGTAAACATTAATAGTTGCTTATATTTTTGAATAAATCATACCAGTAAAACATGTTTCTGATGGCAAAGCTTGACAAAAGCTCTTGTACTGCGGGACGACTTCTTGTTTTGTCTTTAATTTAATTCGATAATAAACATATAACTTTCGCAATAACCTCAAATGCAGAGTTTCTAAGATACCTCCATCTAAACACCTCAATAACTTTTTGGGCATCAAAATAGACAAAACCGCTTGAAAAGCGCATGTCAGCTACTTATTAGAATTTATTAAAGCTCGAAGTATACTCTAAATTAATTTATCTTACAAGAAGTTATTTAAGATAACTTAACGTAACTTGGTAACCTTGTCTAACTTTCAATAAAAAGCTGTTGCAGGAATATACCTATAGAGCTGCTTTCCTTCTTTGAAACTCCTACCCTTTATCTCTTTCTATATTTTGCTTCATGATATTCGCCCCTTTTTAGTATTTAATTCAAACTTTTCTTCTTACCTTTCATTATTTTCCTTTCTTCCATCCATCTTCATTCCATCAATCGTAATCGGTTTTCCTCGATCTTCCTTATGTGATTATTTTTTTAGGACAACAATCTTTTTGCTAATATGGTTTGCCACCTTCGCCTTCTTTAGCGAACCCTTTATTGTCCAATATATACCAGAACCTCAAGGGGGCACTACTAGGAGCCCCGTCAAAACCATACCGCATACCAGTGGCTTGGCGCACCGACGGAACTGAGTTGTCTCGTCGGTCATGGAGTTGCAGAAAATCTAGACTGAGAAACGGTTAATTCTGAAAGTTGTAGGACTTGTACATATCCAGACTACTCTTGGTGTGTTTGCTCACCAAACACCCTTTGAATCGGAATCTTAGTAGCTCGTGGTTTTGACAGCCGGACAGGACTTGAAACTCCACTGTTTGAGTTGGATGACCACACTCGGCTACTAACCTAACGCTTAGTGAAAACTTCTTCTTCTTGGGATGCTAAAGTGCAGATTTTACATGTCGACTTATTTTTGGGTTCATACCATCAACCAAGTCTCTTCAAAATCGTTGTTGTAACCTCATCCACATACCACATCCTCTACATTTCTTCTTATCCTCTCTCTAAGAGTAACACCTTTAACCTTGATTTCAATATTTCTCATCATTCTTCTCGTTTTTGGTGTGTCTGTCCTTACCTCTGCCTTCAGAACCTTCCTTCGGTCGTAGCGTGGTTTACTGAGCGGCTCAGTGATATCGGTACCGGTTCCAAGCTCGATTAAAGGAAAAGAGTTGAGGATTAAAAATTAACTGCCTTCTGAATAAGTAAATTTACTCAAAGGACTGAAGCATCACCCTCGATCAGTGTAGTATGTTTAATATTTCTTCTCACCAGTGAGATTACCAAACAATCATTGGTGCTTTTTCTCGTATTTCCCATTCCCGATTGGGGTTTTTCTTAGTCTTAGAAATGTCCATC
Source organism: Melanotus villosus (assembly GCA_963082815.1). NCBI lineage: Eukaryota > Metazoa > Arthropoda > Insecta > Coleoptera > Elateridae > Melanotus > Melanotus villosus. The sequence continues at coordinate 52,089,428 of OY720426.1, forward strand.
AGGAGGTAGCATACCTGTAAATTATTGCCGTTTCTGGCTCTTTAAGCTTTAAAACTTCTTGTCAGTCCAGTCACCTTCACGAATGGCTTTGATTATACCCTTTTGCCAAGTCTTCCGTTATCTTCCTCTTTTCTTTCCTCGTATAGCTGTACACTTGAAACGCTTTTTTTATGTATCCTGCAGTTGTTCATTCACTGGAGGTGTCCATACCGCTGTAGAGCCTTAGTTTCGATGCTATCTACAATATTGTCTTCTACCGCCATTCTTTGTCGTGGTTTGTAACATGTCTTCAGGGACGCTACAGCTTCTTCGCCAATAACCCATTTCCATAGCTTTTAACTTCGTGATATTTCTGCTTGATAGTTCCCATACTACACGGCCATATGAGCATATATTTCGTACAGTTGTGTGTTTTGTTTCTTTCCAGACTGTCTTATTTCGTAATACTGCATTCAATCTATTAATTGCTTTTTTCTATTTGGGTGCTAAAATAACTCCATTCTAGCACCCAAATGACGTCATTTGAGTGTTAGAATAAGTCGTTGGAGTGCTAAAATAGACTAGTAAAATTTACTGTATTGATGTTGGTAGCGTTGAACTGTCAACTGACATACGTCAAAAATTTTTTTTCATATTGGGATTTGGACTTGTCCCGCAATAAATTTTCTAACCTAAAATTACGCCAACATAAACGTCACCAACCACCGCAAAATTCCCTAGATTTAAAATTTTTATTTTTTAATTTATAAAATGGTATAAAGCGGCAAAATAGAAAAAATAGTATAAAATACTCGTTGCAGAAGGTCTTTCAAGCACTCATTTGTTCCTCAACTCGCCGCTATGCGGCTCGTTTCGGAATTTCAAATTCGTGCTTGAATACATGCCTTCTGCAACTTGTATTTTAATATACTATTTTGCTTGTGCTATTTTGTTTATAATGTCCTCATTACTATTTCCAGCCTCGGAAAAAGTAACGCCTAGATATATTTTATTTTGTACAACGCTTCACATACTGGTCGTCTATTTGTACTTCTCTCCCACTTTCTGCTAAGGTAAAATATTCTGTTTTGTCCATGTTCATCGTTAAACCCCACTTTGGGTATTCTTCTTTTAGTTTGAGCATTATATAGCTTGCGTTCTCTTCGTCCGCAGATGTTACGACCTGGTCGCTGGTGACCATCAAAGTGTACAATGTACCATATTTACCCATATTTTGACATTTGCGCCTTTCCTCAAAGTTTCGTTAAAGTATAGTTTAAATAAAGTTGGTGCTATATAACAACCCTGTCGTAATCCTTTGGTTATTCTAAAATCTCCAGGGAGTCTATTTTCAATTGACTGCAACTAACTGTTTGCATGTACAGCTGCTTCATGCCGTTTATATAATTAGTACTTATACCATGTTTCCTTCTTATAAAATGGGACACTATCGTAGGCTTTGTACAAGTATACAAAAGTGAGATGCGTTTCAAGCCCACAAGCGATACGTTTCTCTATCAGATGTTTTAGCGTAAAGATCTTATCTATAGATGAGTGACCGGCACGCTTTATTCTCCTATATCCCCTAGTTGGTGTTCTATTCTAGATTTTATTTTTCTGCCGTACAATCTACCCAGAGAACAGGACACTTATTCCACGATGGTTTTGACAGTCTATCCGACATCCCTTTTTGTAGTAGCTGATATATGCGATTTTCCAATCTTGTGGTATTGGTTCTCCGGTTAGGCATCATGAAAAAAGAGTTGCCAATATTCGGGACAATACTGGCGGAGTTGCTGTGATTAATTCAATGGGAATATTGCCTAGTCCAGGGGCTTTTCCATATTTCATCTGTTGAATTGCCTTTTCTACTTCTTCGGCACTTAATTCTACTTAGTTATTATTTTCTCCCATTTCTTCCGTCTCTATTATTCCCTTTAATTGTTCTCTCTCTTCACTAGCAGTTCTTTGCGGCAGGAGACCCAAGATTTTACATCTATTCGTATTATTCTATTATTTTGTGTACTCCCAGATCGTATACTGCGCAGGTACTTCTAGGATTGATTGGCTCTTGTCTTACCTCTGCAGTTATTGATCAATTTCTTATTTTTTACTTTATTTACCATTCTTTTCAACTATCTGTTTAAGTGGCTGTCTTCAATGTCTTTTGTTGTAAACGATCGCGAAAATGTTTCTCTCTTTTCTTGGGCCACTGCAATGGGGTTGGTCTTCTATATATATTTATTTCTAGGTAATCTAAAACTTCCTTTGCTGCTTCATGGATCGAGTCCCTCACCGACGAACACACTTACTGCTTACTGCTTCTATGATTTCTGATAACTTGTTTGTCAATTTCCATTTATATAGGAATTTGGTTGAGTCATGGTTAAGTGAGTCTAAGTTATATTGTATTGCGTTACATCTTTATTCTGATCCCTTACGTCATCCAACTGGTAATAAAATGACAAGAACACCTTAACAGATAGTAATCCGTTCCACATACAGTCTGGTTCTGGTCAACGGTCATAGTTTAAACTATGGGCACCGATGCTTAACTTAGCAGAGCGATACGCCGCACCAATACTCACTACCATACCGCCTCGCTACCTCTTTCCAATATTGTCCAATTATCTTTGAGTGTTTCGCACATTATTTCTTTCTGATTACCGATTTTATCCAGTACCATCGTTAATTCATTGTAGATCATATCGTCAGAGGCGTTATTGTTTGATGGATATACTCCAACTATTACTATTTTAAGCCTTTGATATTTAATAGTAAATGTATTCTCCTATCCTATTTCCCACGATTCGATGTACTACCGTTTAAATTTATGGTTGGTTTAGGTCGGCATTCTTTTGGCGCCTCGCTGCAGAAATGTTCTTTTCTTCTATTCTCTTTCCTTTTTCTTTTGTCTCTATCAATACGGCGATTTTCCGTTTTCGTGCATTTTTCCTGTTACCATTGTTGTCGTCCGGTTTTCTATGCTTAGGAAGTTTAGAGGAACAATTATTTAATCGTTTTTTTTTATTTGTTTAGTCCAAGATTCACAATCTATTTAATTAAGTAATAAGTAAATGTTCTAAAATAAGTTAGTTTGAGTCAAGTACTGTCCATTGACGATTCTCTGAATTCATATAGCCAGGCCTTCTAGCCACTTTCTCTTAAGTCTTTTGTTTTCAAGTTGGTCAGTTCGCTTATTAGCTAGTTCTTGTGATTCATGCTGCGATTTTTATGTTTGTTTGAGTAAACACTGATGACTTCATTTATAAATGGTATTTCGTGATCCATGCATGGTTCGGTTGAAGACATACTAAGGCATATTTGTTATCATACTAAAAGTCTGGAGGAGTTTAATATTAGATGGTTTGCTCAAGCCCCACAGTTCGATACCGTATGTTCAGATGGATTTCCGTATCGACTTGTATGTATTGAGTTTGTTTTCCAATGTGAGTTGGGATCTTCTGTTTGTTAACCATGACATACTTCTCACTTATATTTCTAATTGAAGTCTTTTGGCTTTAATGTGCAACTTCCCGGTTAAATTTTCGTTAAGATAAAGCCGAGGTATTTTGCCTCTTTTTTTTACATGAAGTAGTAAGTAAGTTGAGAACATTCAACTCTTCTTGTAAAAGTAACTTAACAGAGTTTGTCAGTGTTTACATTAATTTTCCAGTGCTTGAAGCAATTTCTAAGTTTCGAACTTTTATCGAATCGAGATATGTAGGAAGGATGGCTGTATAATCGGCGAATGTTGCCATTAGCGTATCTTCTCTAACCGGTACCTCAGTGGTGAATACTAAATATAAGAATGGTCCAAGTACGCTTCCTTGGGGTATGCCAGACTTAATAGAGTGGTATTCAGATAAGGTGTCTTCCGTCACATATATACGATTTAAGGATAAGGTATCATTGGCTCGGTAAGTTGTTGTTTTAACTTGAAAACTAAGCCTATATGCCACACTTTGTCTAAAGCTCGTTTTATAATAACTGTTTTGTTTCTGAGCTTTGTTTCATTTTATTAACAATCCTGTGACACTGTTGAATGGTTGAATGGTTGTGTCTAAAGGGAGTTACGCCCTTGATATTTGTAGTTTCTTCAAGGTTGTTAAGAATTAGTCTTTCGAAAACTTTGGACATAATAGGAAGAAGGTCTGTATGAACTGACATCAGTTGGAGATTTGCCAGGTTTCAATATCATGCTAATTTGTACGTATTTCCAAAGTACTGGATAGTAACATAGTCGCAACATACTATTATAGATGGTAGTCAGCAGCACCCTAGCTCTTTTAGGAAGGTTTTTGGCTACTTGTTATAGGATGGTATCCAGGCGCTTTTTGAGGGTTTAATAGGCTTATTTCTTTACTAACTTCTGCTGGAGTAATAGGTCTTATTGGTAGAGACAGCAGGTAAGGGGCATTTAGAAATGTTTCTATTTCATCACCACCATCATCGTGGATTTCTAATCTAAGATATGAATTTTTTTCCAAATATTTGAGTTGCTCATCTACTTTCTATAAAACAACAAAAAAACAGGAAGCTAAACTTGTTATTAAAATTGATTCTCATATTTTCAGAGTGTTAGTCCAGGATTGGTGGAAACTGAGATATTTGCAGCAAATGGATACCTCAATGATAATCAAGCTGTAGAAATTCTAAAGGTTTTGCCCAAACTACAAGCTAAAGATGTGGCGGATGCTATTTTATATATCTTGGGAACGCCCCCTCACGTACAGGTAAATATAAATAACTTTATCTGTTATTTCATTTGGTCACGCTGGGGTTGGGAAGGATACCAGCACACACCCACTGCAGACCATTTTCACTTCAGTGCCTACTGAAAGGAATGTCGCATCCTTCACCCTGGTATCCTAATAATGTTTGATGAATTGTGCCATACCATGTGCCCTAACACTATGGAGGAAGTCAAGAAGAACTACCTTTTAATTCTGTAGGTTTTGGTGGGGATAACCGGTCATGATAGATAAACGTAGGAAATACAAAAACGACACTGCAAATCAAGGACAACAGAAATACCGGGAACTAAGAAACAGAATAATAAGAAAATCAAAAAGAACTAAAGAGAACTTTATTAATGGAAACTGTGCTGAAATTCAAAAAGAACTCCAAGAAGGAAAAGTGGACAAAGCGTATAGGAGAATTAAGAAGATGTTCAAGAAAGGGAAACCTAAATGCCATGGAATACTAAATAAACAAGGAGAAATAATAACCGAGAATCAAGGTATAGTGAAAATATGGAAAGACTATCTAGAAGAACTGTACGAAAAAGACGTAGAGAACCCACTAATAGAAGTCACAGGAAATGGTAATAATGAAGAAGAGGAAAGACCAATCCTAAGATCTGAATTTGACAGAGCCATCCAATAAATCTCCAGGCGTGGACGGTATTTCAAGCGAGATAATCGAAATATTAGACAAAGATAGGTTAGACATACTCCAAAGATAGTAAGAATCTCAAAGAAAACAACAACATATAGATGAGATGAACATAGAACAATCAGCCTAATATCGCACGCTTCAAAAATACTAATTAAGATTATACAGAGATGAATCGAAAGAACAATCGAAGAAAACTTGACAGAGGACCAATTTGGTTTCAGACGTAATACAGGTACAAAGGAAGCAATTTTGGCACTATGAATGATAATAGAAAAGAGGATTGCGAAGGACAAAGACCTGTATATAGCTTTCATAGATGCGGAAAAGGCATTTGACAGAGTCAACTGGAAGAGAATGTTTGACATACTAAGAGAAATAGGAGTTCATGAAAATTATATACAATATTTACAAAAACCAATCAGCTATAATAGATTATAATGGAGAGAAAGAAGAAGCACAAATTAGACAGGGGGTAAGACAAGGCTGTGGACTGTCACCATCACTGTTTAATATGTATATCCAACAAGCTATAAATAAATTCCGATATATAAATAAAACTGGTATATTGATACAAGGAGAAAGAATTGACACAATTAGATACGTACATGACATCGCACTGATAGGAGAAACAAAAGAAGAACTCACACAAGCATTAAAAGTTGTGAACCAAATATTTCAAACTACATATAATATAAAAATAAACAAAAACAAAACAAAAGTGCTGCTGTGCTCAAAGAATAAAACACGAATTGACGACATTGTGATAGATGGTGGAAAAATAAAAGCAGTCACAAAATTCCTATACTTGGGCAGCATTATTACGGAAGATGGAAGAAGCTCCAGAAAAATAAGAAACAGGATAAATCTAGCGAAAAGGACCTTCTACGACAAAAAACAACTTTTGGCAACCAATGGGGTATCAATAACAACAAAGAAAAATTTTATCAAGACATATTTATGGAGTATAGCGCTTTATGGGTGCGAGACATGGACCATTGGGAAAGCAGACAAAAGGATGATAGAATCCTTTGAAATGTGGTGTTACAGAAGAGCTCTAAAAATTGCCTGGATTGGAAGAATATCAAACGAAGAAGTACTAATAAGAATGGGAGAGGAATAAAACATATGGAAACATATAGTCAAAAGAAGAATGCAGACAGTCGGTCATATTCTGAGGAGAGATGGGCTACTGAAAATAATTATTGAAGGCACAGTAAATGAAAAAAGACCGAAAGGTATACCCCGCCTCAGGTATATTAAACAAATAATTGAAGACTCTAGAAGCAAGAACTACGTCGATATGAAAAGGCAAGCGGCCGATAGAAGAGTATGGATTCCTGCAACAAACCAGCAGTCTAAGGACTAATGACCTTGGAGGAGAAACCAGTCAGCATGGTGAAATGATCTTGAGTTCCCAAGCAGATTTGCTTTACGTCCTGGATATATCAAGTTATCCTGAATGACCTACAGAATTAAAAGTTTTAATTTGGTTCAATTTAACAAAATACAAAACAAATGACAATCAGAACATCATCCATCAACATAAATCTAGACACCTTAATTTTTATTAGTTTTATTAGTTAAGACATGACTTTTAATTCGATGGGCCACTGACTTTAAATTGGATCATTTTGTATTTTCCCAAGCCCAAATTGCATACCATGGTACTACTTACTCTTTTTCGCCTTCTTAGATATACATATTTATTATTATTATTCACATCGGGTATTCTTTATTGCCCTCTACACTTGAGCTCATCGGCTTATTGTACCGCCCAAGATTTACATCCTACAGATTGGCTGCAGTAGGATGCATTTATTACTTCTTCGGATACCATTAAATCCAAACCAAAGCAACGCTGTCTTAAACTTCCAATATTGGGCACTCGCACAATATGTATTCCTCCCCGCAGAATCTGCAGTTTGGATCACTTATGACGCCCATTAATTGAAGGTGCCTTCTGAGCTGGTAGTGTCCTGTTAGCAGCCCAACTACCTTTCTCATTTTTCCCTGCTTAGAAACAGTAGTTCTCCTGCTCTAACTTTGGAGGGACTTCTCAAGAACATCCGCGATTGCCTTAGTCACTGTCCCTCCCTCTAATATCTGCAGGGTTCTTTTCGTGATCATTCTTTTACCAACTCCTTTGGGGTCACATATGCCAACCCGCTTGTTGGTTCAAGCCCGATTAGGGGTTTTTCTACACCCAGTTTTACAAGTTGATCTGCTGCTTTATTCCCTTCCACATTTTGGTATCCTGGCACCCATTTCAGCGATATTTTGTTATGTTATGCCACTGCAACCAGTGCTTCATGACAGTCGAGAACTACTTTAGATTTGATATCAACTGCTGCAGCAGCTTTAAATGCAGCTTGGCTGTCCGACAGTACGTATATTTGTCGATTTTGCATTCCCCAGTGTTTGCTTCATAAATTCCAGCTCCGAAACTTTCCGACGTTTTTGATCCATCCTCTCCCCTTTGCTGGGGTATATCAACTCTGAAAGGTTTTTTAAAGTCAAACACCATGCTGATTTTGTCAGTTCGCCTGGTGCCCCGAGATTAGTTGCTAATAGCCGAGCTTCCCCTCAACCTTGTATCCCCTCGGCGCGCACCGTCTTGGGAGGTTTTTATAGTGGTCTCATCCACGTAGTCCGGGCGATGAAACCAAGACCCCCGTGCCCCAATCCAGCACCACCCCTGACTACTGGTTATTTCAGATCATCTTAGAGATCGTTGCGCCTTCCTGCAGTTTGTGTTACGAGTTGATACGCGGCAGAGATTTTCCTGAAGACCTATTTAAGTCTAGTCGCACAACCCCCAATTACAGTCGCTACTAACCATTCCCCCAGATAGAGATGATTCTCTCCTATCAGCCACCTGGAGACGTTCCCGGTCGACTTTCAACCAGTATGACCCAAAGTCATACACATTCTGGGTTCTTAAATGAAATGTTAGGCTCTGCTGGATAGGTAAATTCGAGAACATGCAAACATTTGACCAAAAGGATTTATCCAACTTGGTGGATTGAAATTACCTCGTAGTGAGAAAGGACAAATTTCCCTCGGCCGAGACATACGGTACGGCAAATGACAAATCGTTACAGCAAAAATATCTAAGATAGCAGCAGATCACTTTCAGAAAAACATTACATCTTCGAGCTTCTAACAAAGCAGCAAACACATTTCCTTTGCAACAAATTCAATGCAGGGTTTTAGGGAAATTTCTCCATTTAAAGACTTGATGTGACATCTTCGGATGGGCCTTCACACCCTCTACAATTATGGAAGAATATTATGACTTATAACAAAAGAACGTGTTAAGGACACTAATCTGGCATGCTGACATAAAACCCTCAATATGGGACTTCAGTCAATCTGATTTCGAAAAATCAAAGATGAGTATTTTATAAAAGCCCTCTCGCTCCGCATGGCGAACAAGCTTTACCATATGTTTTCGCACAAGACTATGTTAGGTTCCATTATTCTGCCTCTTTGTTTTTGAACTAATAATTGCCATACGCTCTTCTGGATTAGAAGCACCTGCATTTAGTCGCCAATGTGTGGTCCAAGCTACTCTTCAAAGCTACTATTAGAAGAGGGGAGAACCCCCTTACCAGTTTGGCAATGTAATCTGACAGACATCAGCACGTAATTGCATGTATCCATTAAAAGCAATCGTTTAGACACCCCACACTTAGTAGCGCTCTACCTCCAAGATGACGTGAGAAGTAAATAGGCTGAAGAGAGGCTTCAATGGAAGCCACGGATCTTCCTGGTCCTTCGGTTGATGTCTGTGCTATCACAACGTTTCATTTCACTGCATTGAATGGTTGCAAACCTCGCTGGGTTTGAGCTGATGAGCTGATATTTGACTTTCATGCTCAACTGAGTGAATAGGACCTCCCTTGTTATACAAAATAACTTAATCTGCTATGTAATAAAATATAGCGTCGACCTTCCACGACTTTTTCTGTATTCCTTAATATGAAAGCCATTTTAACAAAAGGCAGTTTTTGCTTAATTTTGAAATGAAAGACACTGTTGACAAACGTATTGAATCCTTACTAATCACTGCTATTTTCTTGCAGATCACTGAATTGACTGTCCGTCCTGTAGGAGAGATGGCCTAAAAGTTGATGAATTCAAATTACTGCTTTAAAAACAATCAAATTTATTAATAGAACGTAGTGTATTGCCAGAGCTACATTAGTCATAGATAAATACCTTTATTTTTTTAATTATGCTTTGTATATTTTAAAATAAAACCTTCTAAAAATAACGTGTAATTACATTTTCAACGTGAAATGCTTACGTGTCGAAAAACTTTTCCAACCCCTATGGAGCAAAAGAAGAGCAAGGTTTCCTTGTAAACCAACGGTTTTGGGTTCAGTCCCAACCGAACCCAAACGAGTGATAAGATTTTCAATGTGGAAATAATCTGAAATGTTGTCCTCTTTCGGACGCTATGTGTAGCCGTAGGTCTTTCGTCGATTTTGCCCGAAATTGGAAGTCCCTTGTGCTCAACAAAATTGAGATATTAAGCACCCGCAACCCTAGATCTCGCCTAATAAATAAACAATCAAACAAGTTATGCAGTTATGACTCAGTCTGTTAAAACTTTCATTACACAAAATATGAAGCTGAGCTTGTAGTTTGAACCAATAAAACACTCAAGAACCCTGAAAATCACAAAAATTACTTAACAACCCAAATACTCGTACGTATTTGTATGAAAACAATCTAGGCAAACAACATCAAATAGTTTTCGCCACAAAGCGCAAATTTTCTTCACATGCAAAAGTTCACGTAAAGAGGAATATCACCGGGCAACATTCAAGTGGAAATTTGCTTAATATTTGGACCAATAGAAACTATAAAGCGCATCAAAATTTTCCCAAATTGAACAATGCAAAATCTTTCTGATATAATGCAGAATTTTCCTCCAGAGATATTTACTTGGTTCCACATTTGCCCATCACTATATAGTATTTGAGCAGCCTGTTCTTCATGATCCTTGTGGATCCAGAGGTCTCTACAAGGTGTGTGCCCGATCCAGTCCCATTTTCTTCTTTTTATTTGTGTTTGCACTGGTTTTTCATCTACGAGTTTACACAGATATTACCTCAATTCATCTAATACTCAGTGTAAGTCTTGAGCATCTATTTATAAAAGTTTGTATTTTATTGCTGGGGGCTTTAAAAATTCAGAACTTAGTTTGAAGTATGTCCGCTTATATTTGGGGGATCTATTTTAAATACTTCTGCTGGAAAGTTGCCGATTCCCGATAATTTTCCGTTTTTCTTTGTTTTTACCTCCTTCTGATGGCCTGTTAGTAACTTGTAAGAACGAGTTCTATGACCCCTCTTAGCACATATGCTGGGCAGGAGGCTAACCTTACCCATCGAGTAAGGAGAAGAAGAACGACTGGCAGTTGTGCGACGTTGATGATTGTCAGGGGTGGTGTTAGTATGACAACAGGGACCACGGGCTTAACATGCCCTGCGAAGCACAGAGGAGCATACGACATATATATTCCGGCTCCACCGGTCTCAGCAATCCAACCTAAGATACCTGCTTCAGAGGTCAAAGCCTTTTAAATACGGCTATGCGCTCCTCATTGCTTTTATGATATATTTATTTGTGTCTTTGTAGGTGGGGTTGTATCTACTCTCTTCTATTCTGTCGTACAACTACTTTTTTGTTATCATTATCTTCACTGTTATCATTTTCTTCATCATCTTTCTCGTTGTTTTCATTTTGAACGGGGTTAAGTATTTGTTTAAAATGTTCATATCATCTTGTAAGGTGTTCTTCTGTAGTTACTAGCAGTTTGCCTTCCTTATCCTTAACAGGTAGTCTTTTATACATATATTTCGGTTAGTAAGCTGTCTATATAGTTCCTTCATATTATGATGTCTTACTATTGTTTCTGCCTGTTCAGCCAGATAATATGTTCATCTTCTTTTGTCCCGTTGTTTTATTTCTATTCTGTTTTCAGCATATTTTTGTTTGAGAGTATTTGGGTTTCTTTCAGTGGTTATTTTCTGCTTCAGTCCCTTCTTGTCTTTTATTTTTTCCTATAGTTTCTATAATTTCTTCACATGTTTTATTAAACACACACCTCTTTAATATTTCTCCACCTACCTTTTACATCGTCCTGCGTGTCATTGAAAGTTTCATAGTCTTCTCCTCTTAGGCTTGTTACAAAATTATATCTTTTGTTTCCATATTTTAGTTTTTTGATATAACATAGACTCTGAAAGCTTCGTTAATGTTCCTTCTAGCCGTGGCTATTTTTAGTATAAGTTCACTTATTAGTAGATAATGATAGCTGTCTATGTCAGCCCCTCTTTTGTTTCGTACACCCAGAAGTGATTTTCGCCATTCCTTGTTGGGGAAAAATGGTCCTCCTATGACAATATCATGTTGACTCCAAAAATCTATAAGCATTTCTTCATTTTCGTTTGTGATTCCTAATCCGTGGCTAACTAAGATGTTCCTTCATTTTCGCCTACAACTTTAGCATTTACATCACCCATAACAATGATGATGTCTTGCTTTTCAATTTTCTTCATATTTCGCTCCGAATAAAATATTTCTTTCAGCCTCATGAAGGGATGTTTCATTTTTTTCGTTGCATAATCTGCAACTTGCATCCTCAGAGAGGCTCATCAGATGCAGATGTCTTTTAAAAAGGCCACGCCCCTTAAGGTGCTTCCTAATTAACGTAAAAAGCTGTTCGGGCCTAGTTTTTGAAGGCCTGTAAATAAGTAGCTTCGCTTGTCTCGGCCCAGGGCGTGAAGCCCAATATGAGATGAACTGAAAGTGAATCCAGTCTCTAATTGCTTGCTGAATGTTTGCTTTAGGTAGACCGAGGTCCGGTTCAGGGCCTAAAAAGGGTTCCGAGAAACCCCCCTTGACCAGGCGGTCGGCCTCCTCATTGGCTGAAATGTTACTGTGGCCGGTCACCCAGATTTGTCGAACCCAGTTTGTTAAGCCGAGCCTTTTGAGGGCCACTCGACATTCCTCAATCAGTTTTGATTTGGTTTTTACAGAACTCAAAGCTTTGAGTGCTGCTTGACTGTCGGAGCATATAATACAGATATACGTGTTCTGGTATCCTCTGGAGAGGTTTTCCTGGGCATAGACTAAGATTGCAATGAACTCAGTCTGGAAAACGGTAATCAACTGCCTAGTGCGAGAGACAATCCATTCTAGGTTGATCGCCATAAATGCCAGCACCCGAGCCTGCATCTGTTTTCGATCTATCTGTGAATCACGATAGATCAGAAGATCTGACACGGTCCCTGAGCGGTGGTGAGCATTCGTCCCTAGCAGGGATAGTTATCTCGGAATTTCTGGTGAAGGAATAGCAGGGAAACACTATATCGCTACGAGTACCGTGCCTCACTCAGTCCCAAAATTTCCATATTATTTGCTCTCATTTCTTGTATTGCTTGGAGTAGTCTTCTGACCTCTATTAGGGTTCTCATCTTCCAAGTACAAATTCATGTCCGTTTTTTCGCGCTAAAGGTCGCCATCGTTGGATCCATCCAGATGTTTAGTGTTTCGGGTTCTTCAATCAGTTGATTTAAGGCTTCCATCTGTAGCATCCAAACATACCTGGACCGAGCCCTATGTAAAAATACAACAAAAAATGGTGTATTCCTTTTAAAATAACAAAGTTACATAACACCTCTTCACAATGTATTATGCATCATGTGAAATAGTTTTAAATTGTAGAGTCTCTAACTATAAACACAAAGTTTTCTCCTAATCTGTACAATAATGTTATTGACCAAACATGTAGTTGTGGACTACGCTGTATTGTACGAAGATCATTATATTAATCTAACATCTCTCGCTCTTTAATTGATGATTTAATGTAGGTAACAGGAAACATTTATTAATTTCTTTAATGTTATAAATAACAGTTTTTTGAACAGCAATTGCCTGAAATGCAAATTACAGTAACCACGTATCTTTAATAAGCTAATGATTGTTCTGAGAGAATTTGCCGAATAATACGAGCCCCCTCAACAGCTTTGTGAATTAAAAAACAAAAAGGTCACGTCTTCAACCCTATAAAATGTCATTGTAATCACTTCTTTAATAGTTAACATAACCGAACTTTCACATTACTATCTTTCTACCTTAAATTATTATCATTAAAAACTAAGCAACTCGAAAATATAAATATAATATTAGAAATGTGGAAGTAATAGTTCAGTAGAGAAAATTCAAATAGTAAATATCTAAATTTTACTTGAATAACCAATGACAAATTTCAATTTGTAGAAAAATGATACCACCGCGGGGAATCGAACCACAGACCTTAGGCTATACGCACCCACGCTCTAACCATTGAGCTACGGCAGCCGTTCTCCGGGGCAGCGTCAAATTTCTACATTAACAATTGAAACCAAATATTGAAATCTATTCAAAGGCCGTATTTATGTTAAAGAGCCGCATTAAGCGGATTCACAGAAACTACTTACAGCAACATAGACTTCTAAAGATACACCATCAAGTAATCGTAAATATTAATATGTAGAATCCAACTTCCGCTTAATGCGGCTCTTTAACATAAATACGGCCTTTGAATAGATTTCAATATTTGGTTTCAATTGTTAATGTAGAAATTTGACGCTGCCCCGGAGAAAGGCTGCCGTAGCTCAATGGTTAGAGCGTGGGTGCGTATAGCCTAAGGTCGGTGGTTCGATTCCCCGCGGTGATATCATTTTTCTACAAATTGAAATTTGTCATTGGTTATTCAAGTAAAATTTAGATATTTACTATTTGAATTTTCTCTACTGAACTATTACTTCCACATTTCTAATATCAATTTATTCAGTAATACAACCAAATAACATCAACTTGGAATCCCCGGAAGTTGGATTCTACATATTAATATTTACGATTACTTGATGGTGTATCTTTAGAAGTCTATGTTGCTGTAAGTAGTTTCTGTGAATCCGCTTAATGCGGCTCTTTAACATAAATACGGCCTTTGAATAGATTTCAATATTTGGTTTCAATTGTTAATGTAGAAATTTGACGCTGCCCCGGAGAACGGCTGCCGTAGCTCAATGGTTAGAGCGTGGGTGCGTATAGCCTAAGGTCGGTGGTTCGATTCCCCGCGGTGGTATCATTTTTCTACAAATTGAAATTTGTCATTGGTTATTCAAGTAAAATTTAGATATTTACTATTTGAATTTTCTCTACTGAACTATTACTTCCACATTTCTAATATCAATTTATTCAGTAATACAACCAAATAACATCAACTTGGAATCCCCGGAAGTTGGATTCTACATATTAATATTTACGATTACTTGATGGTGTATCTTTAGAAGTCTATGTTGCTGTAAGTAGTTTCTGTGAATCCGCTTAATGCGGCTCTTTAACATAAATACGGCCTTTGAATAGATTTCAATATTTGGTTTCAATTGTTAATGTAGAAATTTGACGCTGCCCCGGAGAACGGCTGCCGTAGCTCAATGGTTAGAGCGTGGGTGCGTATAGCCTAAGGTCGGTGGTTCGATTCCCCGCGGTGGTATCATTTTTCTACAAATTGAAATTTGTCATTGGTTATTCAAGTAAAATTTAGATATTTACTATTTGAATTTTCTCTACTGAACTATTACTTCCACATTTCTAATATCAATTTATTCAGTAATACAACCAAATAACATAAATATAATATACTGTTGGAAATGAAGCATATACGCTCCTTTCATTTTTAGCACAAGCAGGCTACTATATTGTTGTGATATTCGATCACTTGTAAATAAAATTTATTATTGTGTAAACTAATTTTTTATCATATCTCAGGGTTTAAAAAAAATGTAACTGTATGTGTATTTGTGTATTTAAATATACATAAAATCAAACATTAAGATAACTTAACATCTGAACAAATCCTGTAAAGAAAACACACCACACGAAACTCAAAACAAAAATACTTGAACGCTATTTTTCAATTAATAATCAAATAATAAAATAATATGAATTCTTTTCATTGTTAAGTTTTGAAAATTGCATCATTATTAATACTGAAATTTTGATAAAAACAAATATCATTAAACTCCACTTTTACAAACATGAACAAGTAAACTCGTGAATAATGAAAAAATAGCAAAACTGATTATTGGTAAAAAAGAAATCAACTTATCTTGATTGACCTTGTGCTTCGGGCTTGCGACGAAAAGAAAACCACGTTCACGTGATGAGTGACTTCATAAATAAGAATGGCGAACAGCTGTTTGTGTTTTTTTTTTCAGTGCAGTGCATTTATAACATGTCTTTTAAGCAGACACAAATGTAATTTTTTTTACCTTAGATGAAATGTTATAATCGCCGATAAAGTAACACGTCGATAAAACGATTCTACCGGGATTTTAACAAATACCGGTAATTAAATACGTCTTCAAGCCTATAGGTAAAGGAAGCAAAACTTTGGTCTTACGTAATAAATGTTTTGACGTTTGTTAATACGCAGCGTTGCCAAACGTATATAAATAATCTAACCTCACTTTGTTAGAACTTACCAATTTACGTAAAAATTTGGCGGGTACAAGCGTACAAGAAGTCAAAAAAATAGCCAGTCGTTCTGAAAAGGACGTTGTACTGAACTGGATTTTAAAAACAATACAAAAAACCGGGAATGGTGATGCTAATAACGTATATAAAGAACACGCGCGGATTGTAATGACAACACTGTGCTCGATCACGTATCACTGCCAACCTTACGCAAGAAAGTAAATGAATATGACAGCTGCGGAGAGTCACGGAAAGAGGGAATATTTTGTTTTTATAGTGGTATTACTATTACCACGAACGGTGACGTAAGAACAAAGTTTTGCTTACTTTACCTATACATCGTCATTTTTATCGGGATATTGCAAATACCGGTATACCATTACGTCATTAATATTACGTCACAGTTTCTACCGGGATTTATTCGAATACCGGTACCGGGAGGCTAGGCACGGTGGTTTATAAAATTCAATATTAGAGATAATGCCAATAACGGTATTCATTCCACCCCAGACAAACAGAAAAAAAGTACAATTGGTGTATTCGCTTAAGAGAATCTAAAAAAGTTATTAATATTTGCTTGTATAATTTTGAAACTAATTTTAGTAGTTTGAATTCGTATTTCCCGCCAATTTGAGTTACAACAAAACCAAGTTAAGAATACTCATTTGTTATTGTTTGTTATTCACCGCTTGTTCACGTGTTTTCTGTTGTTGTTGTTGTTGTCTGTTGTCTAGCGCTGTTACATATGTTTTTTGGGTAATTACAGGTTAGTCATTAGTTACCAAACGCTATTTGTAATATTCTTTGAGATTTGTATTATTCCAGGAAATTATATAAAAAATGTCTGAAACAAATTCGAAGGCTAACCTCGAATTTGATTTCGATTTGGATATTATCAAAGAAGAAATTAAACTTGAACCCTACTTGGACGATATGAAAAGTGAATTCGGTGACGATATCCTTTACAATACCGAACAAAAACATAACTTCAATGAAACTAACGCTAATATTAGCCAGACCTTTGGACGGAATACGAGGGACGAAACTGCAGTTATACAGAGTAGTGCACATAAAGTGGACAAAATAAAAGTCGAAACAGCTGATACAGTTAATCCTTTTGACGAGGATTTGGATATTATCAAAGAAGAAATTAAACTTGAACCCTACTTGGACGTTATAAAAAGTGAATCCGGTGACAATATCCTTTACAATATGGAACAGAAACATAACTTCTATGAAACCAACGTTACTATTAGCCAGAACTTTGGAGGGAATACGAGGAAAGAAACTGTAATTATAGAGAGTAGTGTGCATGAAACGAACAAAATAAAAGTCGAAACAACTGATACTGTTAATCCTTTTGAAGAAGATGACCAAAATAAAAATAAAGGGAAGAGTTTTGCATGTGACGTTTGTGAATTTAGAACGACTCGTAGATCCAATCTTCAAACCCATAAAAATATTCATTTAATAAAAAAGACATTTATTTGTACTGTATGTCCATATACGACTACTTGTAAAAGCAATTTTGAACGGCATTTGCCTATTCATACTGGAGAAAAACCATTTGCTTGTAATTTATGTGAACATAAGTTTGTATATAAAGACTCTCTGAAAAAACATATGAATGTTCATACTGAAGAAAAACCATTTGCCTGTAATTCATGTGAGTATCAGAGTGCATTCAAAAACTGTCTGAATTTGCATATTATGACTAAGCATTCAGGAGAAAGACCGTATGTATGTAATATATGTGGATATAGGGGTGTGATCAAACGAGATTTGAAAAAACATTTGAATATTCATACTGGAGAAAAACCATTTGCTTGTACTTTATGTAAATATAAAAGTGTAAGTAAAGGAAATCTGAAAACACACATGAGTGTTCATACTGGAGTAAAACCGTTTGCCTGTAATTTATGTGAATATAGAACTATAACTAAAAGCCATCTGAAGTTACATATGAGTATTCATGCGGAAGAAAAACCGTTTGCCTGTGATTTATGTAAATATAAAAGTGCAACTAAAAGAAATCTCAAATGTCATATGAAAATCCACGGGAATGAAAAAGCTGGGGTTAAAAGTGACTTAGAGCAAAAAACATGAACCCGGCAGGTGCTGTACACAGTTCCGAACCTCAAAGGAAATGGCAGGGGAAATCATTTTTGGAATACCGTTGAGCCATGATATTGAAAAATAAATACAAATTTATTCGCATTTTCTTTTTTATTTAACTTACTTTCCAAACAACCCACATAGAATATACAACATTCATATTTTGCAATAAATTTTCCGGTCAATTATTTATGGTTAGTCTATATTTTAATTTTTTTCTTTTATTTGATGTTTATAGTGCATATTATATTTGAGGATTCCCCTGCTAATCATTATAAAGCTTGAGTCAGACTAGTAGATGCGGTCCGGAGACTAAGCGGTTTACTGTTAGGCAAGCATTCAAACTGAATGCGGTAAGTTGACGGTGAGCTTTGGTCACCGCAGGGGTACATAGTGTAGAGCAAGAGAGTAGTTTAAAGCAAATACAATTATCATGAATAATATCGGCGGTTTTCTTATCATACAAGAACTAGCCGACAACAACAAAAGAGAAACGGAAGCTCTTACACTGCTGAGAAATATTCCTTTACATTAGCTTTGAATTGGCTTGACTTAAAATGAGGAAAGGAATAGCTTCAATACCTCTTGATATTGATCGTCTTACAAAAATGAACAACACCTTCTGGCTCAGCCTTGGTTTAAACACTTGCAACCAGTCTATGCGCACTACTTTAACACAAAACGCAACATCTTGATTGTTTCCATGCCACAGTTGGAGAAACTCTCAGCAAAATTGTTGAGATTGCTTCAAAACGAAAATAGCTAATCAACAAAATGGCCGATGACTTGGTCTTGTTCTTGGTCTCTTTAGAACAGCGGTCGCCAAAGTGGTCGATATCGACCCCTAGGGGTCGATATAAAATTGTTAGGGGTCGATTCGGACTCAGGGGTCAATTGGGGGTCGATAGAAAAATATAAGACATCATTGTACGGATAATATTTAATTCGGTTAACTTGGATTATCTCCATCCTAAATGACAACGCAATTAAGAGTGAATCGTGGGAACAATGACATGAATAGAACCTGTGAGATGGAGTAAGGTCTTTTAATAGTTACGAGTAGGTCAAAATCACGTATTTAGATACCAATAAATGGATATCGGTGGTTCCCGCCCGGTCGGCGCGGCGGAAGCGAGATTTCAACACGTTCAAGGTTGCTTATTTACTTATACTTACACGTATTCGATCCCAGTCTCATTTTTACGTATCGACATACAAGTGAGCTGAACTTTTTTGACGTTAAGGGAATATACAACTGTAACTATAAAAAACACAATCTAAAAACTCACATAAGCGTCTTTTTTGCTAGTCCTATTATAATTACGCAATAGTAAAATAGAGGGGGTCGATGAAAAGTCAAGAAACTCTTGAAGGGGTCGACGGTCGAAGAAGTTTGGCGACCCCTGCTTTAGAACAACTTACAATAGATTAGATTGTTGAGGGATCGTTTAGGCTCATCATTTCGACCTAAAGAGATCTTTTGTGATTTAACCCTACTACAACTTATATCGTTCTCATTCTTTTTGGGGTCATTTTCCCTATTTCTTTTGGCGCAGGATCTACCTTTCCTAGGAATTTAAATCTTCTGCGAATTACTGCGCTGCACTCGCACAGTAGGTGTTCCGCAGTTTCATTTGCAAATTTGCACAATCTGCATGTTTCGTTATCTGCCTTACCTATCTTTTAAAGATGATATTGCAGAGGGCAATGCCCGGTGAATAGGCCAGTTATTAGCCTGAGATTTGTCTTACTGAGTTCGAGAAGCATTCTGTTCCAAGTAGTCAATGAACTTTTTCGCGTGATTTTGTCCCGAGAGGATTTTTTCTCCTCCTTTTCCCATTTTCATACCTCCTCCATAATGGTTCAGACCCAACAAATGAAGCTTTTGCACCCTGTCTTGCCAGGGTATCTGCAGCTTCGTTTCCCTCTACTCCCTCATGGCCTGACACCCACATTACTGTTAATGTGTTGTTCATAGCCAGTTACTTGAGCGATTGTTTGCAGTCCCAGATTATTTTAGACTCTTGAATATAAGAGCTCAGAGCTTTCAAAGCTGTCTAGCTGTCTGATAAGGTATAGATTTTACCTCCACGCAAACCTTTCTTAAGGCACTCTTGTGAACAGTGGTCTATTGCATGAATGTCGGTTTGGAAAATAGTGGGGGTGTTTTCTAGCAGTTTATAAACCTTACATTTAGGCCCTGAGATGCCTATACCGACCGTTTTAGGGCCATCAGTGTACCATACGCTTGCTCCTTTATCCAGCTGCAGTCGCTTTGATTCACTCTCTTCGCAGTTATCAATGACCACTTGAAAAGATCAGATCAGATCAGATCTGGTCGCGGACTCCAGGTAAATTGAATTTACAATCCTTAAGTGACCAACCAGATCCTCGAAATGCGTTGTCTTCTGCAGCCAGAAAGCACTTAACCTTGCATCTTTCCTCACACATAAGTGTAAGGGTAGGAGGTCTAGCATTGCTTGTATTGCTGCTGTAGGACATAAGCGCATAGCTCCCTAAACAGGCAAATCTTTGAAATTTCTGTGACTTGCACATGGCTGTGTTTTGTTCAGTTTTTGGACACCATACGCTTAGGTGACAATGGGCTTTACAACCATTTCGTATGTCCAATGGATCATTTTTGGCTCTATGCCCCAAGTCCTTCCAAACAGCTTATGGCGTACCCATAGTGCCAATGCTCTAAATGGGACTTCCAGGTAAGTTTTTGATCAAGGACAATTCCCAGATATTTAACTTCCATAGAAAATTGCAACTGTGTTCCATTCATAGTGGGAGCTCTTAAATTTAGTTTCCTTCTTCTTGTGAATTGAACAATGACCATTTTACTCGGATTGATACTTAAATGCTCTTCCGAATACCGTTGGCTAATCATATCATATCTGCATGAGGCTGGACAAAGCTATATCAATGCTTGCCCATAATGATAATTACCAGATCATCATCATACGAAGAGGATAAAGGAGTAAATGTACAAAATATTGAAGAAGAATGGGAAAAAGTGGAGAAAGTTGTGAAGCAAGCAACGGAAAAACGCAATCCCACTGAAGCGAAGAATAAAAAGGCTCACATGGTGGGATGAAGAATGCAAAAGGGAAGTGGAAAAGAGAAATAAACTAAGACTCAGGATGTCGAGAATGCATACCGGGAGCAAAGATCAAAAACCAAAAAACTGAACAGAAAAAAGAAAAGAGAGTACATGGAACAAAGAGTGAAAGAAATAGAACGCCAGTACCAACATAAAGAAATAATAAATTTCTATAGAGAAGTGAAGAACGGAAAGAAAAGAGCCAACCAAACAACGTATATAAAAGACAAGAAAGGAAATCTATTAGGAGGCAAAGAAGAAATAGAAGAAAGATGGAGGGAGTACTTCTATGAGATACTAAACGAGGATGGAAGAGAAATACAAGAGGAGGGCGAAGAAGATGATAGACAGACAAAAACAAGATAGGCAAAGGAAGACAGAAGAAGCTGAAGAGCCGCGAAGAGAAGAAATAGAGGATATAATAGACAGTCTAAGAAACAGTAAAAGTCCAGGAATAAATGGTATCACTGCAGAAAATATAAAGTATGCGGGAGAGGGCTTTAGGGAAAAAATATACCAGATTATATTAGAGATATGGAGACAAGAAAGAATGCCTACTAGCTGGAGAAACGCGACAATAGTGCCGATCCTAAAAAAGAGAGATACCACCGACTGTAACAATTACCGCGGAATTTCGAGATTTTAGCAAGCCTAGTTAAAAGGAGGGTAAAGAAGATTGCAGAACCACAAATTGGGGAGTACCAAGCAGGGTTCAGGAAAGGCCGAGGGACAACAGACCAAATCTTTTTGATGAAGGGGATATTAACAACCGGTTACGAATTCCAAATTCCTCTAGTAATACTTTGTGGATTTTAAAAGGGCGTACGATTCTGTTAGCAGAAGGAGGATGATGAGCGTAATGAAGGAATTCAAAATACCAGTAAAACTACTTGAAATGATACTCAATAACACAAAAAGCAATGTAAGGGTGGGCGGAGAAATTAAAAACGGTGTAAGGCAGGGCGACCCACTAGCCACGTTACTGTTCAATTTGACACTAGAGCTCGACGAGTAGTGGAAAATTCTTGTGGAATATTGTCCCAAAAATGACGAATTTACAATCAGATGATGCGGTTGGCTCCAGAGAACGTAGATATGGTGATAATGGCAACGTGTTGCCTTCAGAATATTTTAATTGATGGTGATACAGCTTCTTCTATGGAATCAAATACTTTTCCGAATGGAAATGTCCAATCTATACCAAAACAAGGCAGCAGATCTTCTACAGTTGCTTTTAACATTAGGGATAAATTCAAAAATTACTTTAATCCGCCTGAAGGGGAATTGCCATATCAACTAAAGTGAAAACTGGCAAACCAGATCCGTCTCTGGATATGCTAGGATAACCAACATCGTCACGAACCCAATATTAGAAATGAGCAGTGACGCTATGCCAATCAGGCAAAACCTTAAATATCCAGCTTGAATGTAATGAAGGGCTGATACCAAGAGGCTGTCAGGGAGATAAAATTGTCTGGTACACAGACGGATCCAAAACTGACAACGGAACTGTAGCTGGAATACATGGGGAATTTCCTTGTTTTAATCTTTAATGCATATGCATCTCTAGGGAAGCCTAAAAGCCTTGGCGAGCTACCGGATCAATTCAAAACTAGTCTGGGATTGTCTTCAAAACCTTATACCTTATAACACTTGTAAACCACAATAAGGTAACCCTTATGTGGGTGCCAGGACATAATGTAATTCAAGGGAACGAAAAAGCTGATATACTTGCGAAAAAGGGATCAGAAACCACCTTTACTAGGCCTGAGCCAGTATTTGGCATTACTAAGACCACAGTTCGCAACTGGCTAGAAGGTTGGATAAAAGACAACATCAAAACCACTGGATTAGTGTGGATGGCATGAGGCACAGCAAGTCAATGCTTAGAGCACCATCTAGAAAATTAGCAGATGACATACTGCAATTAAGCAGATAACAAATTAGGTTAGTAACAGGGCTGATAACCGGCCACTCTAACCTAAGAAAACACATAGGTACACACAATGGGCCTACTCTCGAGACGATCTAACAATAGAAGAAGTGGTAAAGGGACTGTTAAACCTAATCGAGGTTACAAAACTTTTTACCTAACAAGCAAACAAGCTATATGATGAGCAACACAATAAACCTAATTGGCTGAGGTGTTAGGGGCCTCCCTCAACTCTCTTCATGTATCGCGATTCAATCAATCAATCAAACCCCTATTTGACTTTCGTAACAAATAAAACAAGAATCTTTCTTAAAAAAATCAGATACAATACTGCGATACTTGGCAACCGCAAGCCTAATATTAACTCTATCTTCTATCCCTAGAAATCTGTGCTTTTTTTATAAAATATAAAACAACGAATAACTACTATGCCTTGATGTGATTGGTTAATTTAAAATAAGGTATATTGGATCCATAGCAACGGCCAGCAAACAAATAAACATCGTAAAGCGCATGCGCACTGTATCATTACGAATAAAAATCGACCTTGATTATTTGAAAACTCTTGTTATGGCAACAATAAAAGTTTAATCGATTTGAAAACAGTACCTATTAAAGTTTAGTCAATAACTTCCAAGAAAACAATCCATCCTGTGTTCTACAGTAATACATATTTATTGTGCAAAGAACCCTTTGCAATAGATAAAACAAAACGTGCATGTTGACTTCTAAAATACAAGCTTCAACTGCTTCAATGAAGAACCTCGAAGATAGCAATGAAGAATTTAATAATTTTATGTACCGGGTAAATGAAGTGAGCAACATCGTTCAAAAACTTAAATCAAACGACAAAGATATCCAGAAAATAGGTACGTTAGAAGCTGATCAGTTATTAAATGACAGCAAACAAGCACTGTACGAGAAGATTTGTGAAGATACCGTTAAATTAAAAATTAAAATGGACAGAACGGTTATTAATAAGAAAGCTTTAATGAAAGAAGATGCCAGTGGAGATACCATGTCTCAAGGTATGCGTTTAATTTTTGACCACCTTTTAAATACTCTGCTTTTTTATTTGTACGAATAGAAGCTTTCATGGAGGAAGTTTCTAAAGACGCGGAAATGAGATATCAAGATAAGTTAAAAAGACAAGAACGTGCGGACACGCTTAAAACTCAAGCAACAAAGGCTTTTCGCAGAGGAGAATATGAAAAAGCTCTATCACTCTACGATAAAGTAAGTTGGCTTACGTCTATTGCTTAAATTGACTAAGTAAAACTATATTTTTCAGGCCATAGAACAAATAAAAGACAGTTGTATGTTGTATATTAACAGGGCACTAACTCAGATTAATTTGCAACGTTATGAAAAGGCAATCGAAGATGCAGAAAACGCAATAAAATTAAATGAGAATTCTTTAAAAGCTGGGTTATTATTGGCAAAAGCTTACTTTTTAAACAACAACAAAGCAGAATTTAAACATACGGTTAAAGAAGTTAAAGAGAAACATCAGGATCAAATTCAGTTTATTGATGGTAAAGTAAATAGTATTCAGAAAATACTTTTCGGAAAAATTATATAACCAAAATAAAAAAAGCTTAATGTTTTCTCCCCAAAAGCAACTGTTAACCTTTGTAGTTAGAGCTTTGAGTATATTATATACATGGAGAGGGAAAGCCGTATTCAAGTCCACAGTCGAAGTTGTGTCCAACATCTGTGCAACAAGGATGGATAGAGTCGTACCCAAGTGTGATATGCGCATGTGCCGGGACAAAGTTTTAGGCGGGAATTTGAAATATTCTGTGTTTTTTAAATCAAGAACCTACTTTGGCGAAGTACGGTTTGACATGCCCCGCCTATTTTTACAACATCGTCAGAAGCGCTAACGCATGCGCACAATTTATTTCAGTGCGAGTGCAGGTATAGATTCTTTCTCTCTTTGATGGACACACTTTCACCGGGCTTGTTCCCTCTCCATGTATATATACTCAAAAAGTTAGAGTCAGTTTCAGTAAATTTTTGGTTATCGGGTTATACGAGTCACACATTTGTATTTTTCAGAGTATATCGAAGGGCTACTAAAAGAAAAAGAAGCTACCGAGGTTAATGATTAATTCTTCGCTATAATTCTTTTAATATCCTTAATGCTTAACATACACTCATTCATATATTTGATGAATAAATTACGTCTACTTAATGCTTAACATACACTCATTCATATATTTGATGAATAAATTACGTCTACAATAAACCAATAAAGGCCTTAATAAATATATGAAACTGTTTAATTTATTTTGCTGACCAAATACATTTCCGTTTATTTACACTGCAAGCACCGTTGCCGGATTAGTAGCCACTATCGCTTCCGCGTAGTGTACTAATAAATAATCAATACCACTTTGTATTTAAATAGATAAAAGTTAACTTTATTTGTGTAATACTTTACTAAAGAAAAATGAGTAACATTATTGGTAATTATAACCGAAAACGAGGTAAAAACCGCCTGCGTTTACGGAAACAACAAAATGACCCAATTTGTTTGACAACATAACCTCAATTTTAATTTGTTTTACTTTTGCAGGACCAGAATTTAATAAAAATTTTACTATTCCGAAAAAACAATTTAAAGAAGTCTGTCAAAATCAGAATAACACCGAGTATCAACGTTCGGAATCGTTCAATAATGCATACGATGATTACCAACCAAATTTTCAAAGATACGGTTCCCAAGGACCATCAAATACCTTTCACCAATCAAACAATTTCCATAATAACACGAGTTATCCTCCCTCAGATTATGATAACTTCGGAAATTATCCTCCGCCAGACATTCTTTTCGACCAACGTTTTCGCGGTAATCAACATTTTCAGCAAGATGCTGCAGCGGTACAGAATCACCACAAAGAGGTACCAAAGACTGGTTTTAGCAGTGGTAATGGTAATGAAAGACGTAACGGTATAGGTTATTAATTTTAGGAAGACAATGACCCAAAATACTTTCGTTGTGATGTATGCGATTTACCTCTTACCGGTCGACTTGACGCAGAATCACATTACATGGGTAAAAATCATCAAAAGTAAGTATAACGTTGAATTTATTATGACAATACCGATGTTTATTTATTTATTTTTTAAGGGCTGTTGCTGAAAAAGCACCTGCAGGTAAAGGACATTACGATGGAGAAGGCATAAGAACGTAAATAAATAGGTAAACTAACATCAAGTATTATTAACGGTAAAATGTATAATATTACAGTGCATCAAGTGTACCTTCAGAGCAAGATAATTTTGGTACAGATTTCGCACAAGGAGACGATTCAACAAACGATAAGGAAATAAAAGGTAGAAATTTACAGTGTGAACTATGTGGTATATAGGGGTTGTGCTTCCTCATTTGCATTTTGTTTCCTCTTCAAGGTGTTGTTCTAGGTAGTTGTAAATTGCAGTTTGGTTGTATTATTCCAACTTTCTAATATTTAGTATAATAATTAACTGGTTTGCATCTCTTCTTTCTTTGTTTGTTACCACATGTAATACATTATAAAAATCTTCTATCTCTGATTCTAGTACATTTTCAGTATACCTACCTGACAAATGCATAATTTTTCAGACTTGCTTAATTGTAGCTTGAGTGCTGCAATTCGTTCCGAGATTCCTCTGAATTTTTCCACCTTTTGTCTGTGTCGTTTGTTGGCATAAAAACCTACTGCAAATCCTCCTTTCTTTTGGTTGAAATGATAAAGTATGTGCCATGTTTTCCTTTCCACTATTTTTTTCGCCTGGTCTCCTTACTTCTGCTAAGTCTACGACATCCCATCGGATCTTTTCTAAAGCGTTTACCAACTCCCTTAATCTGTCCTCGGATAATAGCGCTCTTGTATTTAAAGTACATACATTGTAACGGTTCATTTTCCGTTATATTATTTTGCTCCTTTCAATTGCTTATTTACGGTGAATGCATTTATTGAACCTCTATTTATTATATATTCACTGGTAAAAGATTGCGTTGTTAGTGACTTTTTGGTTTTGAGTAGGTTTTCTGATTTGATTAGAGAGAGTCATGCGCGTTTGGTGATAGGCGTTGGGTTCGAGAAATCTTGGCTTTTTCCGTTTGGGTTGTCTGCGAAGCAGTTGAGTTTGGTAAAATTTATCCCGAAGTTACTTATTTAATTCTGATGGAATTTTCGTAATTATAACTTCCGAGATTTTCGGTTTTGTTTCACTTTGTGAAATTATTTTTTAGAAGCACCAAGATTGTGGTGCTTCTTTCTTTTCGTTTGGTTTTATTTTCCATTACTTTACCGTACTCCGGCTCTTTTGGTTATTGCCTTTTTGCGGCTGCATTATTTATGGAGTTGAAGGATGCGGTAGTATTGAAAAATTATTTATCATTGCTGATTATTCGCAACTCGATCGCTTGGAGGATTCAAGGTCGGTGTTTATTGAATTGTTAAGTGTCGTCGAATTTACCTGGTTTTATTCCATTTATTAAATTTCTTAATTTTTAACTTTGCTTTACTTAAATATTTGTACAATTGAATTTTAACGCCTTCAGCTAATTTAATTTGCATTAATTTAATTATCTCATATTAATTCTTTTTCGCTTCACGAAATAAATTTATATTTTTGTTGTAATATTCTGTAACGCTTTAGGTTGGTTTTTACATTTTATTTTATTAGCATAACGAATTTGCGTGTTTTTTTCAAGGTAATAAGCTTGAGTTTAAACAAGGCTATTGCTATATATTTTTTGATCGTTCATTTTTTTATTAGACTTGTTTTCACTCAGGTAATAAAGGTAAGCGCTTATTTATTTTTTATTTATCCACCTTGATCGTTTTTTTTTTCATTCATGTATATCTTTCTTTAATTCAACTAACGTTAATATTTAGTTTTTTTTACTTTGAAAT
Organism: Melanotus villosus; assembly: GCA_963082815.1. Lineage (NCBI taxonomy): Eukaryota > Metazoa > Arthropoda > Insecta > Coleoptera > Elateridae > Melanotus > Melanotus villosus. The sequence continues at coordinate 52,117,410 of OY720426.1, forward strand.
TTTTATTTTGAAAGTAACCTAAGCGATTTGTTTTTGTACGTTTGTTTGCATATTTTTGGCTTTTATTTTTTCATTTAATTTGTCTATTGTTAAATATTTTGAATTTATTAAAATTACTTATTTGTATTTCTATATTTTTTTGAAAACTGAAAAGTTTTCTGGCGCCCAATTTTTTTTCATTTTTTATTAGTATTCACTTTCTGAGTTTTAACTTTGATAAGGCAATCCTCGGCGATCTACGGCCCTCGCAAACAACTAAGTTAGTCGGCGAATTCTTTTGAGTTTTTTGTAAGTATACAGGTAGGTGATTATTTTTCTTTGTTTCGCTTTTACCTGTTATACTAAATTGACGCAGCAACGTGGGGCTTTCGAGATTGCTACTGGTTTTCTCCCCTTATCATTTTATCATTTTTTTTCGACACCTTTGTTCGGACACTTTGTCATTTTATTAATTCGCCACCATGAGTTTCAACGTTAATGCTTTGAGGGGCGATGAACTCTCTTATGAACTAGTCTTCCGAGGGATAGATCCCGAATTCATGTCCGTTGACCAAAAGCGCAAGGCTTTACGTGCTAAGTTAGCCCTGGAGAAATTAGATACCTCTTTAATAAACAGTTACCCTCCTATTCAGTACGATGTTCCTGGTGAGTTGGATGTTTGTGGAACGAAATTGAGTGAGCTGTCCTCCCAGATCAATAATGTTTTTCTTAAAAAACCTACTTCTTCTGAATGTGTGAGACTTGACGCTCGGTTGTCCCATTTATTTGCTAGGTTGAATCGTTTGAAACCCGAAAGTGACTTAGAATCCCTTCACGCCGATAAGGTTAGTCTTTGTTTGGACTTAATGGATTTAGTTAGGAAAACCGTTGACGACGATGAAATCCCTGAAGATGAATCCGAGGTTGAACAACCCGAATCCAATATTGAAGAAGTTTTACCGTTAGCTAACTCCACGAGTCAGCGCCCGCGGGTCTCTTTTTCTGACGTTCAGGTAGTTGATTTATCTCGTCCAAGAGCTCCTGTATCTTCGGGTGGTGGTCCAATTGAAGATCCAATTGATGAATTACGTCGTCAACTTGATCGTTTACAACTCTCTAGAGCTACTTCGAATTCTATCACGACTGCTAGTTTACCTTCTTTTACTAAGTCAGTTCCTGTTTGTAAGTGGGGTTTAACTTTTACCGGTGACGCCAGTGTTATTGGAGTCAACGCTTTTTTACAACGAGTCGAAGAACTTAGAGTCGCTCGCAATGTTTCTTTTGATCAATTGTTTGCCAGTGCGGTAGATCTATTCTCTGGTCAAGGTCTCGTTTGGTTCCGAGCTGTTAGGAATCGTGTTACTTCATGGTCTGAATTAATTGACAAGTTACGTTTTGACTTTTTGCCAAATGATTTCGACGAAGCATTGTGGGAAGAGATTAAAAGACGTAAGCAAGGTTCCGACGAAAAACCAAGTTTGTTTGTAGCCGTACTTTTAAACCTTTTCGACCGTTTAGTAGAGAAGCCTTCTGAGTCAATAAAACTTAAACATATTTTACGTAATTTACAACCTTTTTATGCTACTCAACTTTCGTTAACTGAAATTAGAGACGTTGATCAACTTCTTGTTTTGTGTAAACGGTTAGAGGAAGTTAAACTTCAAAATGCTAGGTATCGAAATCCTAACCTTGATTCTTCTTTACCCCTTGAACCTGATTTAGCTTACCAACCCAAGAAGAAGCATCCAAATGTTGTTAGTGCCGAAGTTTTCACTTCTAAACCTGCTTCTACTTCCAAAGTTTTTAAGAAAGTAGCGAATCGAGCCAGGTCTAATACTAAATGTTGGAACTGTCACGGTACGGGGCATACTTTTCATACCTGCTCTCAATCCAAGACTATCTTTTGTTACGTCTGTGGTAACCCTGGGGTTTATTTTGCCAAATGTTTAAGGTGTCATCCAAAAAACGAGGCTTAGGGATTGGATGTTGCAGCCGATCCATCCCTTCTGTAGAATTATTGAAGGCTGAACTCGAATTATGGCCATCTTGGTTGAACGTGGTACGTAATTTTTGTGTTTCCTCTCCTGAGACTTCAGCTATTTTTGCTAAACGTCCAGACGATAACAGGCCCTATGTTTCGGTTTTTATTAACGGCGAACCTGTTCAAGCTCTCTTCGATTCTGGAGCCAACCAGACTTTGATTGGTAAGAATGGTTTTTACCTAATTCGAAAACACGATCTTAAAATTAATAAAAGTAATTTACCTCTTTCCTTAACCACTGCTGATGGTAATTCGCAGACTATGTTGGGTACTGTATCACTTCCTATTTCTGTTGACGGGGTTTCTAAAAATCTTGACGCCGTTGTTTGTGGTACTATTCCGTCTACTCTTATTTTAGGGATGGATTTTTGCTACTCTTTTGGAGTTAAAACCGACTTTGTTTCTAACCAATTTTCGGTGTCTGAGGTTTCCGCATTACAAGCTATTTGTAGTACTGACGATTTGAGTCCGCAACAGAAATTATTATTGGATGAAATCATTCAAAATTTCACTGAAATTTCAGGTCCCGAGTTAGGTCGAACTGATAGAGTTTGTCATATTATTGATACTGGTGATGCAGATCCCATTAAACAACGTTATTATCCACTTTCTCCTGCTATGCAAGTACATGCTAATGCCGAATTAGATAAGATGTTAGAGAATGGTATTATACGTCCTTCTAAATCTCCTTGGAGTTCGCCCATGGTTCTGGTTAAAAAGAAAGATGGTGAATCTTTTCGCCTGTGTTTTGACGGAAGGAAACTGAATTCTGTGACAAAGAAAGATGCTTATCCTATTCCTTTCTTATCAAGTATTTTAGATAAATTAAGAGATGCGCGATTTCTTACGTCAATTGATTTGAAGCAAGCTTTTTATCAGATTCCTCTCCATCCTGATTCACGCGAAAAGACTGCTTTCGTTGTTCCTCGTAGGGGTTTGTTCGAGTATAATGTTATGCCTTTTGGTGTTGCCAACGCTCCCGCTACGCAGCAGCGTTTGATGGATTCTATTTTCGGTCCCTTGCGTGGTGATAACATCTTTGTTTATTTAGACGACATTATCATTGTTTCGAGTACTTTTCAGGAACATTTAAGCATGTTAAAAGAAGTTTACGACCGGTTGAAGAATGCCAATTTAACTGTTAACATTGATAAGTGTGAATTTTGCCGATCTAGTTTGACTTACTTAGGTTTCATCGTTGACAAACATGGATTGCATACAGACCCTAAGAAGGTCCAAGCTATTTCAAATTATCCCAGACCTTCTACTGTAACCGAGGTTAAACGTTTCCTTGGCTTAGCTTCTTGGTATAGGCGTTTCGTACCCAATTTCGCTACTCTTTCTGCTCCCATTTCAGACCTTATTAAAGGACGTGTTAAAAAACAAAAGATTACCTGGACGGAGGAGGCTGAAACTTCTTTCCGTGAAATCAAATTACGATTAACTTCAGCTCCTATTCTTTGTAGCCCTGACTTCACTAAACCCTTTAATATTCAGTGTGACGCTTCGAGTTACGGGTTAGGTTGTATTCTTACGCAAGGTGAAGGAGATGATGAAAAGGTCATTGCATACGCTTCACGTACTTTAAATTCTTCTGAACGTAATTACTCTGTGACTGAAAGAGAGTGTTTAGCAGTTATCTTCGGTGTAGAAAAATTTAGAGCATATATTGAGGGAACTCATTTTACAGTTTTTACCGACCACTATTCTTTATTGTGGTTAACTAATATGCGTGAGCCCACTGGTCGTCTTGCTAGGTGGAGTGTTAGACTTTCACAATACTCTTTTGATATTAAACATCGACCGGGCAAACACAACGTTGTTCCCGACGCTTTATCACGAGCTCCTGTCATAGTATCCGCTTTAGAACTTGCTGAAGTTGACTTAGATCCTTGGTACCTGAAGATGATTGACAATGTCCAGAATAATCCTGATAGTTATCCCGGCTGGAGAATTGAGGGCCATAGCTTGTATAAATATACTCCTAATCGACATAATATTACCAGTAATTTGATTGAATGGAAGCAGGTAGTCCCTAAATCAAGACGTAGAGAACTTTTCAAAATTTTTCATGATGAGCCTACCTCCGCTCATTTGGGTGTTTATAAAACCTTTCATAAACTTTGCGAGCAATATTATTGGCCCAAAATGCATGCCGATGTTGTTCGTTATGTCCGTCATTGCGATATTTGTGCGGCTAGTAAAGCTTCTCAGCTTGCTAGACCTGGTTTTATGGGAAAAGAAAAGAAAATTCTATATCCTTTCCAATGTTTGTCCATAGACATTATGGGTCCTTTTCCTCGTTCTAAAAATGGTCATACTAGCATCATCGTTGTGTGTGATTGGCTCACTAAGTTTGTTTTAGTGAAAGCAGTGCGTCAAGCTACCGCTAAATCGGTTGTTAACTTCATTGAGAACGAAGTTTTTCTTATTTTTGGGGTTCCTCAAGTGTGTATGGTCGATAACGGTCCACAATTCATTAGTTCTGACTTTAAAAAACTTATGAATAGTTACCAAGTTCAACAGGTTTGGTATAATGCTTCTTACCATCCACAGGTTAATTTTGTGGAAAGAGTCAATAGAGTAATTGGTACTGCTCTCCGTTCATATGTAAATGACAATCATCGCACTTGGGATGTTAATCTTTATAAAGTAGCTCATGCTTTACGTAATGCTATTCACGAAGTTATAGGTTTTACTCCTTCTTTTCTTAACTTTGGTCGAACCGTTCCGATTTCGGGAGATTATTATGGTCGTCTAAAGAATTTTAAAGAGGAAGAACTGACTCTTGACACCCGCGAAGACTTAGTCGCTGATGTTAATCAGTTGTCCGAATTGTATCAAGACGTTCGTAGACGCCTTAACAACGCTTACCAAAGAAATTCTAAATCTTATAACCTTCGTAAACGACCTTTAAGATTTCATCTTAATGATTTAGTTTGGAAACGTAACTACGTTTTGTCAGATGCTTCTCGTCATTTTAACCAAAAGTTAGCTCCTAAGTATGTCAAATGTAAAGTCATTAAAGAAATAGGACCTTTAACTTATCAACTCGCGACGGTCCCTGATAATAAACGTGTAGGTGTTTGGCATATTAAGGACCTCAAACCCTGCTTTGGGGAAGAAGAATTTGAAGAATAAATTTAGTGTGAATGTGGGTGAATGCAGTGTGATTGTTGTTGGTTGAGCTGGTAGATATGTTCGGTCATTGACCCTAAGGATTTCTTTATGGTGTTTGTTCGCTCTAACTATCTATATTTTGATATTGACCTTGATTAGGTTATTTTTAGTGTTAGGGGTCGAAAAGCATTTATTTTACTCCTTCATTTATAACCATTTTGGTTTATTTTTGTTTAGGGTGCATTAACACATTCCTTATTTTTAATGCGAACCTATTCTTATTTACCGATTTGTTGGTGCTACTTCCACTGATTATGGATTTATTTTGGGAAGTTTATTTGAGTGGCGGATTTTCTGTAAATTCAACGAACTCATCCGTTGTTAGAGTGGTCAGGCACTTTCGTGTCTTTGATTGAATATTTTTCCTGCGTGTGTTTGTGTCATTTACTTCTCCCTGAAGACCTTTTATCCATGTTTTGGTTAACAGAATCGTCTTCCTTGTACCTTTGTTTTTAGTCTTTTGTCCTCCATCCTTTCCTTTTCCTTCGCTAGCATTTTTGGGTGGTAGGTAGAGGATGCTGGCAGGCCACGGGGGTGTCTTTTCCATTTCCCCATACAAAAGGCACTCTCTAGGGTTTTACCTTCAGGTTGCCCTTGTGTTATTGTGTTCGTGTATTTTATATGTTTTTTGCAATTTTTGATTTCGTTTTCCTACCGTTGGTCACGGTGGCGGTTGTTTCAGTGGGCTAGTCGGTCCTGGACTAGTTTGCTTTACCTTGGCCTAGTGTGGTGGTGGGTTTAAGATTTTTACTGCTACTCACTGAAAGTTACCTACGTTCACTGATGTATTCTTTCGGGAACCAGTGCCGGGTGGCTCAAGGTGGTAGTAGTTTCATTTTTTTTCGACTAGATTCCATTTTGAAATTTTCTGTTGTCTTTTTAGTCAGCCACACGAAACCAACCCTCCTACCCTCTCCTTCTTCTGTGGTTATTTTGTGCCGTTTTCTCCCATTTTTTTTTATTGTTTTTTCTCGGTGCTGCCATGCTGTTGCTCATTTATTTTTTTGTTCATTAGTGGAGCTAACACTAGTTGTGTTAGGGTGGTCGGTTGGCCCACCGGCGCAGCAGTTTTCATCCATGCAGCGAGGGGTCAACTGGCATTTGTTTTGTCATTTTTTAGATGAGCAATGGTTGGGTCAGTACTGTGTTTTTTTTTCTCTCCTTTATTTTATTTTTTTAGTCCTTTGTTCTCCTTTCATGTTCCTCATTTTCTCCGGACCTTATTTTTCTCCAGTTCTATCTCTGGTGAGTTTTCTCCTCTGATCGATGGTTTCTACTTTCGTCGTCTTGGTTGGGGGGAGTGTAACGGTTCATTTTCCGTTATATTATTTTGCTCCTTTCAATTGCTTATTTACGGTGAATGCATTTATTGAACCTCTATTTATTATATATTCACTGGTAAAAGATTGCGTTGTTAGTGACTTTTTGGTTTTGAGTAGGTTTTCTGATTTGATTAGAGAGAGTCATGCGCGTTTGGTGATAGGCGTTGGGTTCGAGAAATCTTGGCTTTTTCCGTTTGGGTTGTCTGCGAAGCAGTTGAGTTTGGTAAAATTTATCCCGAAGTTACTTATTTAATTCTGATGGAATTTTCGTAATTATAACTTCCGAGATTTTCGGTTTTGTTTCACTTTGTGAAATTATTTTTTAGAAGCACCAAGATTGTGGTGCTTCTTTCTTTTCGTTTGGTTTTATTTTCCATTACTTTACCGTACTCCGGCTCTTTTGGTTATTGCCTTTTTGCGGCTGCATTATTTATGGAGTTGAAGGATGCGGTAGTATTGAAAAATTATTTATCATTGCTGATTATTCGCAACTCGATCGCTTGGAGGATTCAAGGTCGGTGTTTATTGAATTGTTAAGTGTCGTCGAATTTACCTGGTTTTATTCCATTTATTAAATTTCTTAATTTTTAACTTTGCTTTACTTAAATATTTGTACAATTGAATTTTAACGCCTTCAGCTAATTTAATTTGCATTAATTTAATTATCTCATATTAATTCTTTTTCGCTTCACGAAATAAATTTATATTTTTGTTGTAATATTCTGTAACGCTTTAGGTTGGTTTTTACATTTTATTTTATTAGCATAACGAATTTGCGTGTTTTTTTCAAGGTAATAAGCTTGAGTTTAAACAAGGCTATTGCTATATATTTTTTGATCGTTCATTTTTTTATTAGACTTGTTTTCACTCAGGTAATAAAGGTAAGCGCTTATTTATTTTTTATTTATCCACCTTGATCGTTTTTTTTTCATTCATGTATATCTTTCTTTAATTCAACTAACGTTAATATTTAGTTTTTTTTACTTTGAAATTTTTATTTTGAAAGTAACCTAAGCGATTTGTTTTTGTACGTTTGTTTGCATATTTTTGGCTTTTATTTTTTCATTTAATTTGTCTATTGTTAAATATTTTGAATTTATTAAAATTACTTATTTGTATTTCTATATTTTTTTGAAAACTGAAAAGTTTTCTGGCGCCCAATTTTTTTTCATTTTTTATTAGTATTCACTTTCTGAGTTTTAACTTTGATAAGGCAATCCTCGGCGATCTACGGCCCTCGCAAACAACTAAGTTAGTCGGCGAATTCTTTTGAGTTTTTTGTAAGTATACAGGTAGGTGATTATTTTTCTTTGTTTCGCTTTTACCTGTTATAACATCAAGATTTAATATGTTGTTGTTTTTCGTTTGCTTAGGTGGTTTGTTATTTATTGGTATATTTGTTGAAATGACCCATGGATATACCCTTCCCAAGTATACCACACTTTTCACTTGTTGAAAGTTATACTGTTTATCACCACAAACACTTTATTTTCAAATTTAATATCCTGTTTGGCTTCTTGAACATTACAAAGTATTTAATTTTTTTTCGGCGTTTATATGAAGCCCAAACTTGTATGCTTTTTTGTTTCTGTTTACCTAAACATATACTTGGTCCTTCTTGGGTTTTATTCAATATTGTAAGATCATCTGCATACGCCATTACTTGTTGATGTCCTTTGATAATATAATTCTCTTTATTTTATATCTTGCTGTTTCTCAGAATTCCCTCTAACACTATGTTAAATAGCGTGGATGATAGGGTGTAGTTCTCTTTTTTGTTTCGGTGGTATCAGATTGTATCCTTTCTTAATGATGCCTACTTTTCTATATATACCAAAAGGAGGGGGTCCACACGTCAGCCCGATCAGGGAAAACGTGACCTCCGGTTTGCCGACTCGGAAGAAGAAGAGAAAGGGACGAGCCCGGACGTATATTCGCCTGCCTAATGGAAAGCGCGTGATGATGCACCGCGACGACGTGATACGCTGTGGGACTATGGAAGAAGCTGTTAAAGAAGCGGAAAGAAGATATCAAGATAAGTTGCAAAAACAAGAACGAGCGGACACGCTTAAAGCTGAAGCAACAAGGAGAGGAGAATATGAAAAAGCTCTATTGGTCTACGATAAAGTAAGCTGGCTTACGTCTTGTTTAAATTGACTAAATGAAACTACATTTTTCAGGCTATAGAACACATAAAAGATAGTTGTATGTTGTATATCAACAGGGCACTAACTCAGATTAATTTGCAACGTTATGAAAAGGCAATCGAAGATGCAGAAAACGCAGTAAAATTAAATGAAAATTCTTTAAAAGCTGGTTTATTATTGGCAAAAGCTTACTTTTTAAACAACAACAAAGCAGAATTTGAACATACTATTAAAAAAGTTAAAGAGAAACATCAGGATCAAACTCAGTTTATTAAAGGTAAAGTAAATACCTTTCGGAAAAATTATACAGGGTGTATTAAAACATGCGAAGAATATTTACATCAAGCGATTCTACGGTGAAAACTAAGCAAAAACTTTAGTACCAATTAGTTGTTAACCCTTTGGTTACTGAGTTAATCATGGTCTTAGTTTCAGTTCTCGAATACTGATACCTGAGAATTTTAGTTAAATAATATCAGTAACTTACACTTTAGCAAGTAAGATAAAATATCCAGCTATAAGTTTCCCTGTTTCGTAATTAGTTTACTTATAATTTTTGTTTTAAGAACATGAATTCTTTGCAGCTTAGTAGTTTTCAAGATATTGCAACACCGGGCAGAATTGAGGGGTCTATGACACAACGGCCACCGGTCACAACGGCCACCCTGAAAAGTGGCCGTTATGGTCATAACCACAACGGCCACCTTGGTCACAACGGCCACCAGTAGTTTTTGGACGCAACGGCCACCGTGGTCACAACGGCCACCTTCGACTTTGGCCATAACAGCCACCTTGGTCACAACGGCCACCGACGCCTTATCGTCACAGTGTTTATCGACGTTGGTCACAACGGCCACCTTGGTTACAACGGCCAATTTAAATTTTGGTCATAACGGCCACCTTGGTCACAACGGCCACCATTCATTTTGGTCACAACGGCCACCTTGGTCATAACGGCCACTTTCCGTTTTGGTCACAACGGCCACCTTGGTCATAACGGCCACTTTTCATTTTGGTCACAACGGCCACCTTGGTGGTCACAACGGCCACCTTAGTGGTCACAACGGCCACCCTACTCGTGTAAGTCCGTTCGTTCGGGTCCGCAATTTTTGTTCTTCTTAAGGTATTACAATGGGCAATAAAAGTATTATGTATAGTTAGAAGTGGTAGATCCTGCCATAAACACCTTGCCTGTGACGGCTTTAAACTGTTCCCCCAAAATATAAAAACTTTTGATTTAGTCAATAACGGCCAGAAGAATTTTTCAGGATTTGTTTGAATTTAATGACGAGAGTTACGGCGAATATAAATTTTTTATGAATATATTGGGGTTATCTGAATGTTTATTCTGTTGGACAAAAAGAAATGTACCTACTTATAGATTTATGGCCTAACAGTTGTTACATTGTCCTTTATAATCAAATTTATTATAAAATAAACAAACTTCCGCTTAGTTATTTCTAAAAAAAATGTAATGCAAAACTGATGTACAAATTTCATTAACATACCTTTAAGTAAAACGGCAACATTTTCAAAAAACAATTACGGAAATCCATAGACATATATTTTCCCTGATATCTGAGTTTCTGAGTGAGACTAATTAAAAAATAGAAGGTTTAGTGTTGAACACAACCTTCGCAAAATGAATTCGATTTAAATCCATGTATTAAATGACAATTTAAAAAATTCAAAAAACATGCTGGAAAAGTGTGGTCATGGCAGTTAATAAGAAAAACAAACGTACATAAATTGTTCAGTATGAGTAATAGATAATATGCAAATTTACAAGTTTTTCATTTTAAACGATATTCAGTAGGTATACTTTTTAATTTTTTCTTTTAAAACTCTTTTACTTGTTTATTTACAGTGCTATAAAAATACATGAAACATAAAAGGGAATCTTCATTTTTTACAAAAATTTGCTGGTGACGCGTCTTGTAATTTTTTCACTTGTGCATAATATGCTTTTTACAACTCTAGTTATGCACTATATTATTATAGTTACTTGAAATGTTAGATTCGACAGTTTTTCACATGTTTATGCCATCCGGAAGAAACAAAACATTTCCTAAAAAAATAAAATCAAATAGGTTGTTATTCTTAATAATTAGAAAGTTGCGTATTGTTACTTTGTTACTCAAAGTTTAGCAAACCTTTTAATTTAGTTAAAACAAATAATGAATAAAAAAGACGTCAGTAAAGTAGCGATAATAAATGTGAAATGAACTATATATTAGGTAATTACAGCATATAACCGTAATAACTTAAAAAAGTCATAACGTTTGAAGTAAAATAGGTACACAGATGTTTGGGTAACTGTTATTTCTGAATATATTATAACAAAGAACTTACATTTTTCCAACCAATAATGTTTGTATTTATGATCGTTCCCAATATTGAATTGCACTTTTAGCCGGTTTGAAAACACCCTTTTAGATGGCAGGTATATTTTGTAGTTGTCTGAGCCTAAGCTCTTTTCGTATTCAGGTATCCGTAAATAAAGGTTTTACTTACAAAATGTATATTTACATCAAAAAATTAGAAAAAGTGAGGGCCACCATTTCAAAAATTTCATACATATCGTAACGTTACCATTTTGATATACATACAAATATTTTCGTAATCAAGAGATTTTTAGTTCAGTTACATACCTATCTATTTTAAGAAAAAGTTTAATAACAAAAGATGTACAGTAGTGAATTCTTGGCTACAAATTTGAGTTCTAAAGATTTTTTAAAATTACCAGTTACGAATTAAGGGGATAGTTAATTAAAAATTAATTTATACGTTTGTATAGGACAGACTTTAATAATTTTTTTAGTTTGAGAAATTTTGCAAAATTACAGAAAATTGAAAGACGAACACAAGGTTTTCGAAAATAAGCAGATTGTCAGAAAATCAACATGTAATATTTGTTAATGTTACATTTGACCATGAGAACTAAAATTTTTGGTTTATTTCTCGGCTTGGGAAGTATTTAAGTTGTAAAACTGTTATATTAGACGCCGGTAACTATTAAGGAAGGGTTATAAAGGATTTAAAGACTTTTGCTAGTACTATAATTTCTATCTCCATCTACTTCACTTATAATTTCGTTTCTATAGACTGGTACACATTATTATCACATAATACCAAATGTCTGTCGATTTTCTAGATCATTTCCGTATTAAATGGTTTTGTTTTTCTGAAAAGTTTTTTAATCCCGTTAACAACAAAAGCTTCTTAGCGGGCTAACGACAAATCGTTTGCAGCTAAGATAATATCAACTCGAATCTGGGACTTAATCGGATCTTAAATCGAAAAAATAAGACAGGGAAAATTCTAATCAAAATGGAAATCAGATGATCATATTTTTCCAGCAATGTTTTTTAAATTGTCATTTAGTAATACACGGATATAAATCGAATTCATTTTTTTCGAAAGTTGTGTTCAACACTGAACGTTCTATTTTTTAATAGTCTCACTTAGATATCAGGGAAAATATGTCTATGAATTTACGTAATTGTTGGGAGCTTGAAATCGAAAATAATTATTTTCAAAACTGTTACGTTAACGTTTTAGTTGAATGTTATGTTAATACGAAATTTGTACATCAGTTTTGCATTACATTTTTTTTAGAAATAACTAAGCAGAAGTTTGTTTATTTTATAATAAATTTGGTTATAAAAAACAGCAAACACTTAACGGATTCGCATTATGTAACAACTGTTAGGCCACAGAACAAATTCTTTCTTGTTCTGTGGTTAGGCCATAAATCTATAAGTATATTTCTTTTTGTCCAACAGAATAAACATTCAGATAACCCCAATATATAAAAAAAATTATATTTTCCGTAACTCTCGTCATTAAATTCAAACAAATCCAAAACATTTCTGCTGGCCGTTTTGACAAAATGAAAAGTTGGCTGTTTTTATATTTTGGGGGAACAGTTTAAAACCGTGGAAGGTAAGGTGTTTATGGCAGGATCTACCACTTCTAACTATTCATAATACTTTTATTGCACATTGTAATACCTTAAGAAGAACAAAAATTGCGGACCCGAACGAACGGACTTACACGAGTAGGGTGGCCGTTGTGACCACCAAGGTGGCCGTTGTGACCACCAAGGTGGCCGTTGTGACCAAAATGAAAAGTGGCCGTTATGACCAAGGTGGCCGTTGTGACCAAAACGGAAAGTGGCCGTTATGACCAAGGTGGCCGTTGTGACCAAAATAAATGGTGGCCGTTGTGACCAAGGTGGCCGTTATGGCCAAAATTTAAATTGGCCGTTGTGACCAAGGTGGCCGTTGTGACCAACGTCGATAAACACTGAGACGATAAGGCGTCGGTGGCCGTTGTGACCAAGGTGGCTGTTATGGCCAGAGCCGAAGGTGGCCGTTGTGACCACGGTGGCCGTTGCGTCCAAGAACTACTGGTGGCCGTTGTGACCAAGGTGGCCGTTGTGGTCATGACCATAACGGCCACTTTTCAGGGTGGCCGTTGTGACCGGTGGCCGTTGTGTCCAGGTCCCGAATTGAGTTGTTTGTACACATTGTAATAATAAACTTGGAAGGCTGACGTGGCTGACATATTGCCATTTATGACATTTTGTTGGTTTTATAAAACTCTTCTTGATTCGTTTTGTATTAGTTATTAGATATTATCATTGTTCTGAATTATTTTTGTCCTCATGTGTTTTTGATTTTGGATCAAAATCATGGCATACAGTTTTCCCGAGTATGCAGATATGTATTTAATACTAGGCGAATGTGGTGTTAATTTTCTTCAAGCTGCAAATTTATATGCTGAACTATTGGAATTCATAAGTACAAAAATGAATCGACACGTGAATCACATCAACACGTGAACCACATTTAGTTTACTTGTTTTCTTGTTTATATAAAATATCACGTTCCTGCAATAAGCAGAGAAGCTGACCTACTTATTTCCTTTATTAGGATTAGTCAGTTAAAATACAGTAACAGTCTTAAAGCATATGTGAGATATAAAGGACCTATTAAATAATTATTATTGGATATCTGTGTTTTTATTAAATACCTAAATACCTGCAGGCTCCTAATTAATCGAATATGAACGTTATCCAAATCGGAGGCATCCGAACGCTAATGTTATTCAAAGATTAGATCAGCGCTTAAGAGAAACAGGACGAATGGAGCCTTTGCAGGGAGTAGGTGGAGGCCATCCAAGGCATGTATTAGTACCAGAAATGGAAGAGAACATCTTGCGTATATTTGAAGACGCTCTATCGTTCGAAGACTTGATGTTAGTCACACCGCTGTACATCGAGTGTTAAGAGAAAATCTCTTACATCCTTTCCACTTTCGACGAGTCCAGGGGTTGCTTCCAGAAGATTATCCGCGACGGATAGTTTTACAGATAGTCAATACGGCATCAAGAGCTCGGCCCATTCACTGAAAACATTTTATGGACGGATGAAGCTACATTTACCCACAACGGAATGTTCAATATGCACCACTGGGCCGAAAAAACCCTCATGTCTTCCACCAAACTAATCTTCAGTTTAGGTTTAGTGTCAATGTATGGGCTGGAATCATTTTACCTCGTCGATTTCTTAACAAATGCTTTACCTGAGTTATTAGAGGAAGTACCGTTAATTATCAGGAGAGACATGTCCATGCAATTAGATGGAGCTCCAGTCCACTGGGGTGTTCAAACAAGGGAATGACTAAACTAAAACTTTCCTGGGCGGTGGATCGGTCGTGTACGAGATATACAACGTTTCCAGATTTAAAAATCTTAAACTGGTAATAACTTAAAAACTCTTCGTCGTAGAGTCGCGTGATGTAAATATTCTCCGCATGTTTTATAACCAAAATAAAGAAAAGCTTGATGTGCTCTCACCAAAAGCGACGATTAACCTCTGTAATTAGAGTCAGTTTCAGTAAATTTGAGGAGGTTATATGCCGTCAAAGTGTCAAGATTTGATGCTATGATTTCCGTAACAATGTTAAGCAGTGATAAGTCACTAAACATTTTTATTTTTTCAGAGTATATCGAAGGGCTACAAAAAGAAAAAGAAGTTACCGAGGTTAATGATTAATTCTTTGCTAAAATTCTTTTAATATCCTAATTAGTGATGTAAATACTTAACATATGCTCATTCATATATCCGATAAATAAATTATGCCTACAACACGAACTGTTCACCACGAACAGTTCGTCTACAATAAACAGTGTTATGACAGGTACTTCTTTTTTGGTACCTAGGTACAGGTACACAGAGAAAAAATTATCTAATTACAGGTACAGGTATACTTTTACCTAAATACCTAGGTAAAAATACAATACCATAAAAATGTACCTACCTAAATATTACAGGTACGGGTTAGGTACAACCTCAAAAATAATTTTTTTTTTATGCATCATCAAAATTTAAATATAAAAAAAACTACCACTTTTTAAATAGAATAAAAATTAAAGCTTTTTCTTAAATATACAAAAAAAATCATAACATTTCTACTATTAATTTTTCTTTAACAATAGAGTTTCAAACGCCTCCATCAGAAAGCCTAGTTCGTTTGGGAATTAAAATTTATCCTCCTGTATGAAACAGTCTTTCAACAGAGCTGATGAGGGTATAATGTGCTACACCAAAAGGGTAAAAACATAATAACCGAGGTAGCCCTCAGGAACACGCTGCGGACTGTCAGTGGGTAGGTCGGGGTTCTTGACAAGCTGTAAAAGAAATGAATGGGCGCCAATCAGTTACGAGCATGTTCTTCAGTCGAATAAGAACGGCAAATGATAACCGACTTCCTGAAACTTCTTCAAAATACAAACCCAATAAAGGACTCTCAGATCGTTCAAGTATTTAATATTACCAAGTAAATGCTATAGGTACAGCTAGAGATGATATCTAGTTATCACACATTTCTAAATTTATTTCAAATTTGCGTTATTACAAAGGAAGTAAATACACTGAGAATTTCATAATTATGTTTCAATGAATTATTATACAAAAAAAATAATCTAATGAAGGTGACGAATTATCGAATTTTTTTACAGTAGATATTTCTCTAATACAAGTACTAAATTCACTAAACTGAATTAGCACGTGTTCAGCTGTTCAGCATATTGTAAACTGCATCAAGTCACAATGAGATGTAAACGGAAATGGGGAAATGATTAATAAACGCAGTTTTACAGGTTATGCTAGATTCAGCCGCGCACGGCGTGCGGCGCACCACACCGTAATGTCACGTTTTTTATTAGTGGAAAAAATCTCCGGGTTGAGCTTCTAGAGGAGTTGGTCACCCTACAAGCTAGCCATTCGAGACTCTGGATTCGAAGAAATGGACCACCCCCCCTATAGTCTGGACATGCCCCCCTCTGATTATTATCTCTTCCCAAAATTGAAAAAGCACTTACGGGGAACGAAGTTTCTGGACGATGATATGCTCAAGATGGCTACAGAGGTGTATTTTGCAGAGCAAGAAAAAGAATTTTTCTACAAGGGTTTATACTTATTATTGAAAAGATGTAATGAATGTATTGAAGTTTAAGGGGATTACATTGAAAAATAAAACTAATTAATTTGGTTTCTACTTGTTTTCTTTATACCAATTCACATAACTTATCAGCCTGCCTTCGTATATGAAACTGTTTAATTTATTTTGCTGAACAAAATACATTTCACTGACTGCTTAAAATTCCGTTCATTTACACATTTATTGCACTGCAAGTACCGTTGCCGGATTGGTAACCACCATCGCTTTCGCGTACTGAACTGAAGTACTAAATAATCGGTACAGAGTTTTCAAATAGATAAAAGTTAACTTTATTTGCATAACTTTTCTAAAGAAAAATGAGTCGCATTATACATAATAACCGAAAACGAGGTAAAAACCGGCTGCGTTTACGGAAACATTACAAAATAACCCAATTTGTTTGACAACATAACCTCAATTTTAATCTGTTTTACTTTTGCAGGACCAGAATTGAATAAAGATTTTACTATTCCGAAAAAACAATTTAAAGAAGACTGTCAAAATCAGAATAACACCGAGTATCAACGTTCGGAATCACTCAATAATGCTTATGATGATTATCAACCAAATTTTCAGTACGGTTCCCAAGGACCACCAAATACCTTTCACCAATCAAACAATTTCCATAATAACACGAGTTATCCTCCCTCAGATTATGATAACTTCGGGAATTATCCTCCGCCGGACATTCTTTTCGACCAACGTTTTCGCGGTTCACAACATTTTCAGCAAGATGCTGCAGCAGTACAGAATCACCACAAAGAGGTACCAAAGACTGGTTTCAGCAGTGGTAATGGTAATGAAAGACGTAAAGGTATAAGTTATTAATTTTAGGAAGACAATGACCCAAAATACTTTCATTGTGATGTATGCGATTTACCTCTTACCGGTCGACTTCACGCAGAATCACATTACATGGGTAACAATCATCATAAGTAAGTACAGCGTTGAATTTATTACGGCAGTACCGATGTTTATTTATTTATTTTTTAAGGGCTGTTGCTGGAAAAGCACCTGCAGGTAAAGGACATTACGATGGAGAAGGCTATTGGATGAGAATGTAAATAAATAGGTAAACTAACATCAAGTATTATTAACGGCAAAATGTATAATATTACAGTGCACCAAGTGTACCTTCAGAGCAAGATAATTTTGGTACAGATTTTGCACAAGGAGACGATTCAACAAACGATAAGGAAATAAATGGTAGAAATTTACAGTCTGAACTATGTGGTGTATGTCTAACATCAGAGCAACAAATGGCTATGCATGTTAGTGGACAACAACATAAGAAAAAAGTTGAACAACAAGTGAAAGAAAAAGAAGACGAGAATAAAATAGGTTTGTTGTTTTTGGTATAGATAATACAGTATTATAACAAACTCACAGATCAAATGAAAGTGTGCCACTTCGACTTCTTATAAAAATAGATGGTTTGTATGCTACCTTTGGTATGTGTGATTTTCTATCCTAAAGGTAGAGCAACAGATACTCAATGTTTTAACAGCCATATTTAATGAAAATTTAAATGCTTTTAATATGGCAGATGCAGTAATACAAATCAATTTTAATGAGTATAGTGGGCCATCTGTTTCTGTTAGATATAATTATGTGGCCAACTTCTTCTGCTACTTCTATTATACCTTCAGGCAAGTACACTCTTTCTGTTACTCCGTTGGTAATCATCTTGGTTTTCGCGTAATTGATCTGTAGGCCCACTTTCTTGTTCTCTAAGGATAATTAAAGTATCATATTTATCATATCGTGAAAGTTTGTTGCTATGAGTTCCACATCGTCTGGAAAGCGCAAATTTGTTAGTCTTTTTCCATTTATGTTTATAGTTTGTCTACCTTAGATTTATGAAAATGCTTTCCAAAACATACTTAAATAGATTGGGGGAAAGAGGGTCACCTTGTCGTATTCCTCTTTCCAAATTGAAACTAGGTCCATCCTCACTGAAGCCACAGTGATATTCGCCGATCCTTCTTTCAGCAACCTCTCCCTTAGTTTATTATTTATTAGAGTTGTCATAATCTTGTATGTTATGTTTAGGAGGGATATAGGTTTCTAATTATTGATTGCACATTGGCGTATCTCCTAATCCTAATATTTCTCTTTTTTCTCAGACTGTCCTAATTAAATTATAAATACTTTCTGTTAGTTGCTGACTTCCACACTTTATTAGTTCACTTTGTATACCATCAGCTCCTGGGCTCTTATTTTTTTTCAATTTCTGTACCATGTACACTGCCGCCAAAAAGTCTGAGATCACCCAGACTTTTTAGCATAAATCAAAATTTGGTGAATAAAATGTATGATTATTGTATAGCAGAAGCATTATAGACTTTCTTAATTGTTATAGTGTTAATTTCACAAAATTTTGATTGGTTTATTTAAGAAAGCTAGTAATTTTCTTTAGTCCTATTGAATTACTACAGCTGGAAACGTTTTAATAAAGTATCTTTCATAACTTCTTCCTAGTTTTCTCAACTATCTTGTGCCTTTAGAATTTGTTTACATTGCATATAAGTTTGACAATTTCAACAAGTAACCGAAATTACACTAGTTCATGCCATTTTTATTATTTTTGTGTGCATTGAGGATTTTGAAGTGTAACCAATGTTTGCCCAAAAGAAATGTTGTGTAATGTGACAATGGCAAAATTCAAAAAAGAATTAACTGTTGAAAAATATGCTGAAATATGTATTCTTAGAAAGGAAGGCCATTCACTTCGTCAAATTGCGAAGAAAGTTACAGTTTCATGTGGTGGTACTGTTATAACTCTTGAGCGAAAGAAGGAGACAGGGGTTTGCAGTAGCAGAAAACGAAGTAGGAGGCTACGAACTACCACTATTCAGGAAGTACATGTTAGTATAACAACAAGCAAGCGAAATAGGTTCCTTACAGCGCCAGCTATTGCTCCAAAAATCAACAAAAATCGCATACATTCAATCAGCGTAAGCACTATCAAAAATCGTCTGAATGTTGCTGAACTTAGAAGTTGTGTTGCCAAGCAAAAACCATTACTTTGTGAAATAAACCGACAAAAAAGGCTTTAATGGGCACATGTCCATAAAGATTGGTCTATTGGACAATGGAAATCCGTCTTGTGGGCTGAGAAATTTAAATTTGAGAAGTTGGGATCCTAATGCAAGGTATTCGTTCGAAGATTAGCAAATGAAGCTTAACAATCTTCACTGTATTCTTCCTTGTAAAACATGGCGGGGGAAGTATTATGGTATGGAGTTGCTTTGGAAGAGGTAAAGTTGGAAATTTAATAAAAATCGATGGAATACTGGATAAAGCACGATTTCATGGGATACTTCAAAATCATGCAGTTCGTTTTGGATTAAGAATCATTGGACGAGGATTTATATTCCAACAAGACAGTGATCCAAAACATACTTCTGGATATTGTACAAGTTATATTCAACGTAATCAACGACCCAGTGTTTTGAAAATAATGACTTGACCGACACAGTCGCCAGATATAATTGCTATGGGAGAAGATTGACAGAATGCTAAGGAAATTCCCTTATCACCAACAAAATAATATTTGGGATAGT
This sequence comes from Melanotus villosus, assembly GCA_963082815.1. Lineage (NCBI taxonomy): Eukaryota > Metazoa > Arthropoda > Insecta > Coleoptera > Elateridae > Melanotus > Melanotus villosus. The sequence goes on from OY720426.1 coordinate 52,137,153, forward strand.
ATTCAAGCATGTTGGAATCAAATACAACCGGAAACTCTTCAAAAACTTATTGCAAGAATGCACAGAATCTGTCAGGCCTATATAAAGCCAAAGGTCGTCATTTCGATGAAAAGTTAATTTAGGATTGTATCATTATACTTTTATAAAAGATTAATTTTTGTTCTATTTCTTACTTTATGTTACTGTCTAATATGAATATTTCAACAAATAACCCATCATTTAAATCCTTTAATGCAACTATCACGCATAACATGAAATTTATGTTAGTGATCTCAGACTTTCTGGCGGCAGTGTAGATGAATTCTTCCCATTGACCTGTTGTTCTGTTTCCAGCGGTGTATAATTATGTAGTCCTTCAGTTCCACCAAAAGCTTCTTCGTAATAGTCCGTCCATCTTGTTAATACACCTTCTTTCCCACCCATTAGATTACCATCCTTGTTTTTTATGTAAATTTGGCTTCGGATTGTATCCTTTTTTAATGATGCCTACTTTTCTATATATACCAAAAGGGGTTGGTCCACACGTCCGACCGATCAGGGAAGACGTGACCTCCGGGTTGCCGACTCGGAGGAAGAAGAGAACAGGACGAGCACGGATAACTACTCTCCTGCCTGGTGGAAAGCGCCTGAGGATGTACCGCGACGATGCGATACGTTGTGGGATTGTGGAAGAAGTTTCTAAAGACGCGGAAAGAAGTTCTCCAGATAAGTTAAAAAGACAAGAACGAGCGGACGCGCTTAAAACTCAAGCAATAAACGTTTTTCGGAGAGGAGAATATGAAAAAGCTCTATGGCTCTACGATAAAGTAAGCTGGCTTACGTCTATCGTTTAAATTGACTAAGTGAAACTACATTTTTCAGGCTATAGAACAAATAAAAGACAGTTGTATGTTGTATATTGACAGGGCACTAACTCAGATTAATTTGCAACGTTATGAAAAGGCAATCGAAGATGCAGAAAATGCACTAAAATTAAATGAAAATTCTTTAAAAGCTGGGTTATTATTGGCAAAAGCTTACTTTTTAAACAACAACAAAGCAGAATTTAAACATACTATTCAAGAAGTTAAAGAGAAACATCAGGATCAAATTCAGTTTATTGATGGTAAAGTAAATAGTATTCTGAAAATACTTTTCGGAAAAATTATATAACCAAAATAAATCAAATGCTTGATGTGCTCTCACCAAAAGCGACGTTTAACCTCTGTAGTTGGAGCACAGTATAGATACAAAACAGTAGGTTCACTCCGTGTCGGCACCTTTGATGTTCGTGTCGCCGAATATCTACTGCGCACTACGCCAGAAGTGGATTTTATCAGCTAATTTAGAGGAAGGAATTTTGAATTTGACATAAATTCGTATGATAACAGGTTAACGCCTTCCACGTGATTTTACACCAGTAATAGACACGTAATTCACCATGCACATAGCTGGGAGTAGAACATGCGCACTGTAATATAGCGACACAATTCCGGGCAAGTGAACTTACTGTTTTGTATCTACCATGTGTTTCACCGAAGACGCAACATAGGGAAACACCAATGTATTTTTTCAGAAAGGATCCGCGATACCTTTGGAATATGTATGTATTCAGTGCTCAACGCATGTTATTGGATTTAGTTAACGCTAGAAAGAGATAGAAATACTGAAGGCGTCTGTCATTGCGACAGGCTATTATTTCACTGTTTGTTTTTTAAATTTGTCAATTTTCACAGCTCCTACAACTTTCATATAATAAAAATACGCAAAATGTGTAATTTTTTAAATCGCCTTTTCTGCATTCTGCATATTTTAAATTGAATTCGCCTTATTACAACAGCACACGTAAAGAAAGCGAAATGTGAGATTGTGTTTGCAGTATTTCAGATGATCAGCAAATTATATTCGTAATTGTCACTAAAACATGGAATAGTATTGAATCCTGTCAAAAGAAAGCAATGATCATCAGTCAGGTACCGAATGGACTTAAAATGTAATGAAAATAAGAATTAGACTAGTCAGTTTTAGGTAATAAAATTTCTGTCAGAAGTTATTAATGCAACTTACAAATCTTAATGGTGCATATAGATAGGTGAGAAATTGGTTACATAGAGAAAAATGTATAATTTGGTGAAGTACAGGATTGTTGTGCTAGAAAAACGTAACAATTATACGTTTACGTAAATGGTGATTTTAGTAAATATGTAAAGTATTATGACATTATAAATAAATTTTTTAAATTATATTGTTTTAGTATAATAATAATGAATCTATAATTATTGTGCTTCATTGCATTGTAGATGTAGATTCTTTAGTAACTGACAAGTTTAACAATTTAACGTTCTGTCGCTGTTAAAATTGCCCGAGAAGCTATCAAATTGCATTTTAATGACACCTGACGTTGCTATGCTGTAAAGTGGCCCATTACAGGACGATTTTGAGTATCGTAAAGTAATACATTACAGTACGAAATGCGAAAAACTCAATTACGTAGGTTCAGTGCTAAATTCGTACATATTCTGCAGATAACCTGGATCTGTTCTAAAAAAATACATTGGTGTTTCCCTATGTTGCGTCTTCGGCGAAACACATGGTATACTGTGGTTAGAGTCAGTTTCAGTAAATTTGAGGTTATAGGTATGCTGTCAAGGTGTCATGATTTGATGCTATGATTTCCATAACAATGTTAAGCAGAGATAAAATCACCTAATATTTTTATTTTTTCAGAGTATATCGAAGGGCTACAAAAAGAAAAAGAAGTTACCGAGGTTAATAATTAATTCTTTGCTAAAATTTTTTTAAATCCTAATTGGTGATGTAAATACTTAACATATATTATACTCGTTCATATATCTGATAAATAAATTATGTCTACAATAAACCAATAAAGGTCTTAATAAATATGTGAAACTGTTTAATTTATTTTGCTGAGCAAAATTCATTTCACTGAATTCTTAAAATTCCGTTCATTTACACTGTAAGTACTACAGGTATCGCAGCTTACTCAGTCAAATTTGCTGCGCAGATAACCTTGACGAAGTCCGCCCATGGCGTACACCGCGACGACGGTTAGAACTCCGATGTTATTTCGTATTGTTTTAAAACTTTAACTTTTTATTTGAAAACCTATTAAATCTAATGTAATTAACATTTCATGCATAATAATTGAGTTATTTGACTTTACAACAAATATCATATTCAAACAATTTCAAATCAACTTGATGTAATATCACTGCATTAGTGGTATGGTCCCGTCTCTCAGTAACCCACCCTTGTACGATGTTTACTGCGCAATCTTGAATTTGACTGAGTAGACTGTAAGTACCGTTCAGGTCCTTGAATCTCTTATGGCCAAGGTCAAACAAGGATGTTTAGTTCCACACTAGTCTCTGAGATGGCGCTTTTTTAGGTATCTAATTATTTTACATATTTACAGAATACTTTGACTGTAACGAAAACCAGGATCGTGTCACCCATTAAAATTTAAAAATTTATTACTTTGCAAAAATTTTGAACGGTCGCTATGTTTGTCAACAACTGTTCGTGAACTAAAACAGTTACACTAAAACGAAACTTGTAGGAATACATAATAAATTTGCGGTTAAAAATTAAACGTAAAGTATGGGCGTTTTAGGGTTAAAAACAAAAAATAAAGTACTTTATCTACCCTTGCTGTTAAAATCATACTTTATCTACCCTTGCTGTTAAAGTGCTACTTTATCTACTCACATTAATAGATAAAGTAGCACTTTAACAGCTGCTATTGAAAAAAACTATTTAAATGCAAACAAAAACTGTCTGATCTCCTTTTTTTTTTTGTTTTTACATAATGCAATTAAGATATATTTTTGTCTGCAATGAAATAGTTTTATAAAAATACGTAAACGTATATTCACAAGAAAAGGTTTAAAATTCGCGCGCGTATTTTTTTTATACTACTTTCCTAGGTGGCGCGCAAGAGCCTATTCTCATCGCCGGTACAGCAGATCCTCATCTGTTTTATATTATCTATGGTACCGTTGTCGGATTGGTAGCCACTATCCACTATTGCTTCGCGGTTTCGCGTACTGTAGTACTAAATAATCAATACCGCTTTTTATTCGAATAGATAAAAGTTAACTTTTTTGCGTAACTTTACTAAAGAAAAATGAGTCACGTTATACATAATAACCGAAAACGAGGTAAAAACCGGATGCGTTTATGGAAACATTACAAAATACCCCAATTTATCTGACAACATAACCTCAATTTTAATTTGTTTTACTTTTGCAGGACCAGGATTTAATAAAGATTTTACTATTCCGAAAAAACAATTTAAAGAAGACTGTCAAAATCAGAATAACACCGAGTATCAACGTTCGGAATCCGTCAATAATGCTTATGATGATTATCAACCAAATTTTCAAAGATACGGTTCCCAAGGACCACCAAATACCTTTCACCAATCAAACAATTTCCATAATAACACGAGTTATCCTTCCTCAGATTATGATAACTTCGGGAATTATCCTCCTCCAGACATTCCTTTCGATCAACGTTTTCGCGGTAACCAAAATTTTCAGCAAGATGCTGCAGCGGTACAGAATCACCACAAAGAGGTACCTAAGACTGGTTTTAGCGGTGCCCCTGTTAGATGTATGTTATAACTTCCTGTTAGTAAAGAACTTACTCATGACAGTCTTGTAGATCAAGATACGTTTCCGCATATTAGCGACCCATCGTTACCAAAAGAATTAACAGAACAGTTTCAACCGTTGTACTGTAAATTGTGTGCTGCCCAGCTTAGTAGCAATGTAATGGCAAAACTGCATTATAAATCCAAAAATCACGAAAAGAAAATACGAAAGTTTCTTGCTGAATATTCGGAACGAACTGGAGAACCTTTGCATGAACGAGCTAAAGTCGCTAACTGTAAAAAACAAAAACCGGATGTAAGTTAATAATTTCGTTATTTGTCGATAAAGGTAATGGGAGACGTAAAGGTATAAGTTATTAATTTTAGGAAGACAATAATCCAAAATACTTTCATTGTGATGTATGCGATTTACCTCTTACGGGTCGACTTCACGCAGAATCACATTACATGGGTAAAAATCATCATAAGTAAGTACCTACAGCGTTGAATTTATTACGGTAGTACCGATGTTTATTTATTTATTTTTTAAGGGCTCTTGCTGGAAAAGCACCTGCAGGTAAAGGACATTACGATGGCGAAGGCAATTGGATAAGAACGTAAATAAATAGGTAAACTAACATCAAGTATTCTTAATGGCAAAATGTATAATATTACAGTGCACCAAGTGTGCCTTCAGAGCGAGATAATTTTGGTACAGATTTCGCACAAGGAGATGATTCAACAAACGATAAGGAAATAAAAGGTAGAAATTTGCAGTGTGAACTATGTGGTGTATGTGTAACGTCAGAGCAACAAATGGCTATGCATGTTAGTGGACAACGACATAAGAAAAAAGTTGAACAACAAGTGAAAGAAAAAGAAGACGAGAATAAAATAGGTTTGTTGTTTTTGGTATAGATAATACGATTTAAAACGTTAGGTTAGTGTGGCAAAGCTGTAAAGTCTATACAGTGTTATAACAAACTCGCAGATCAAAAGAAAGTGTGCAACTTCGACTTCTTATAAAAATAGATGGTTTGTATCTTTCTATGCTACCCCTTGGCTTCTTGAAAGTTACAAAGTATTTACTTTAATCAGCGTTTATATAAAGCCCAAACTTTTACGCTTTTCTGTTACTGTTTTCCTAAACATATACTTTAGTCCTTCTTGGGTTTTATTATACTGTAAGAGCATCTGCATACGCCATTACTTTGAGAATGTAATTCTCTTTATTTTATATCTTGCTGTTTCTCAGAATTCCCTCTAACACTATGTTAAATAGCGTGGATGATAGGGTGTAGTCCTCTTTTTGTTTCGGTGGAATCAGATGTCTCTCCTTCTATTTTTACTTAACTCCCGGATTCCTTCAAAGTCATTATTACCAGCTCAGTTAGTTGATTTGGATTGGATGGTGGCACAAACAGCGCATGAATTGCTACTCCTTTCACATTTTGTCGATTGCTTGTTTCAGTGTGAAAATTTAGTCCGTTACTGATTTGCCTTCCTTGAAGCCATACTGATATTCGCTGATCCTTCTTTCAGCAACCTCCCTTAGTTTATTATTTATTAGTGTTGCCATAATTTTGTGCTTTACGTTTAGGAGGGATATGGGTTGGCAATTATTGCAGATTGACGTATCTCCTTTTTTTGTGGATGTGTAAGATTAAAGCTTGTTTCTGATCTATTGGCATTTCCCTTTTTTCCCAGACTGTTCTAATTAAAAATACTTTCTGTTAGTTGCTGACTTTCACACTTTATTAGGGCACTTTGTATACCGTCAGCTCCTGGGTTCTTATCATTTTTCAATATCTGTACTATTTTGATGAATTCTTCCCATTGACTCATGTTGTTCTGTTTCTGTAAGTCCTTCAGTTCCACCAAAAGCTTCTTTGTAATAGTCCATCCATCTTGTTAATACACCTTTCCCACCCACTAGATTACCATCCTTGTTTTTTACATAAATTTGGCTTCGGATTGTATCCTTTCTTTATGATGCCTACTTTTCTGTATAAGTTTCTAGTGTCTTTGTTTCTGTAATCATTCTGAAGTCTGGATACTATGTCTTTTAGATACTTCCTTGTATAGTCTTTTCGCTGCTCTTGTTTTCTTAAACTCCATTATACTTTCTGTAGATTTATCTTGTAGCATTTTGCTCGGTTCAACTGCTCTACCATTACTTCGCATTTGCTGTCGATCCATCCTTTCTTAGCTTTCTTCTCGCCTATTAGATTTGTTGCTGCTGTTATTTGGATATTCTTCTTTAGTCTCCCAGTTATCATTCACTCCTTCATTTAACCATTCTAACTGTAGCATTTTTACTATCTCTTCATATATATTTTTTTGTTTTCTTCTATCTTTAATAGATCCATATTCCATCTTTTTGCTTGGAATTTTTTTTCTCACTTTCTCTTCTGGAATTGCTTGATTGATTTTTGCACATACCATGTAATGGTCCCAGTCGATTTCCACTTCTCGACTATTTTACTGCATTTTCTTCTATCAGGATATGATCTACAGTCGAACTTCCATAACAATAAATTGTGATGCAAAGGAATTCCTATGCTGAAAAGTATTTTAGTGGAAAAAAGTGGGTTATTTGTGGCTGAGGAAAGGATATTTTATTTTGATTTTCAAAAAAAGCTTCAATGTTATTTAAACCATTATACAGAGGATCGGTTGTATGTTCATTGGTTTTTAAATACGAATGCAAAACGCTCAACGATTCCTAGAAAATTCGACTTATCGAAAGTGGCGCCAAATATTCTGTTCGAGTTATCAAGATATTCAAGTAATAGAAGTTCAAGTTATCAAGTAAAAATTACACGTAATTCTCACTCTTGACGCTAACTCCAACCAATTTATTTCAAGTTATCAAAAATTCGAGTTATCGAAGTTCGACTTATTGAAGTTCGACTGTATCTGATTTTTAGTCCTTCCGTCAGGACTTACCCAGGTTTCTTTATATAACTCTTTTTGTATTAAGAAGGTTCGACTTGATTTTCAATTTCTTTTCCATAGCAAAGTTTATTATTCTTAGACCATTTTTGTTAGTTCTGATGTGTTTACTAGACTTTCCTATAACTGGTTCACTCCTCTTTTCCAGGCCCACCGTACCATTACAATCACCCAGTAAAATCTTTATATTGTATCTTGAAATTGACTCATACAACTCTTCCAGTTCTTCATAAAAACCATCCTTCTCTTCGATTTTTGTCTCCTCTATAGGCGAGGCGAGGCGAGTAATCCTCTTACTCTCAAATAACTAAGTCTGTTCTTTTGCAACTTATTAAACTTATCAGCCTTGATTTCTTAATTAAAAACCCTGCCCCTAATCGGTTTTCCTGCCCTCCTCCATTGAAAAACACATACTTAATCCAAAGCCTTTTTTACCTTTCGGTGTAAGACTATTTGATGGTGGTGTCAGGGGTTCGGGTTTGTCTTGCTTAGCACTCTCCATGTCTTCCTGTCCTTTGCTTTTGAGTTTACTGTTTTCATTTCACATTTCTTGCTTTTGTTGCCTCCTTCACTTCTTCTTTCCAAGTTCTCCTCGGTCTTCCTTGCTTGTTTTTTCCTATCGGCCTTGCTTCGTACACTCTTTTAACCGTTCTGCCCTCCCCCATTCTTATTAAGTGTCCCAACCACCCTAACTGTCTCTCTTGCACTAGTGTTTTTATCGGTTTAGTTTTTAATTTATGTCGGAATGATGTGGTGCATTTTTGTTTTGCCGTCTATTTTTCGCAAAAACCTTATTTCCATACCCTCTATTCTACTCCTCCGGTGTGTATCCACCGTTGTCCAAGATTCACCTCCATAACATATGAGTATTGGTGTTGCAACTTTTTTGAATACTTTGACCTTGGCTTCTTTTGGCACCTCTCTCTTCCCTAAAAACGTGGTATTTATACTTCTAAAAAGTCTCCCTGCTGCTCCTACTCTTTCATTGTCTAATTTTCCATTTTCATGTATCCAAACTCCAAGGTATTTAAATTTTTCCACCTGTTCTAGTTCTCTGCCCTCTACTTGTATTTTATGTTTGCTCTTGTCTGTGGCTGCTATCAGTGTTTTAGTTTTTTCTATGTTAATCTTCATATTTTTCTTTTTTAGCTCTGTGTTGAAAATATTAATATTTGTTTCTAAATCTTCCTCGTTCTTTCCAAATATTACCATGTCGTCTGCGAAAAGTGGTTCTGTTATGTTTATATTTATCATGTTCCAGTTGCCTACTAGATAACTTTTGTCTTTTTTTTACATTATTTTATTACTTAGTCTAATACTAGGTTAAATAATATGGGGCCGAGGACACAACCTTGATTTAAACCTATATTAGTCTTGAATTCCCCTGACTGGGTTTGTCTATGATTGTTCCACTGTCCTCGTACAAGGCTTGTATGGCTGTTATTATTGTGTTTGAAATGTTCAGTTTTCTCAGGGACCCCCATATATTGTGACGTAAGGGTTTTGTTGGTTTCTTTTAATATTTAATCTAAATGATGAACTATACTCAACTCTAATAATTGGGGTAGCTTTAATAAATTTGGTAGAGACTTAATTTCCCTACGCCGCTTGTCGGTGTTTGAATAAGAAGTCTCAATTAACTAACATTCGTTTATTTTAACTATGTGCTTTAGTTCTTACAGTATAACATATGAACTGGGCTAAGTCCAGAATTAACTTCGAGTTTTACAAATAATTCTTACGAGTCCTGAGTGACCCACAGTACTCTAAGTCAGAGTCAAATTCAACTAATACAAATTATTATTTATTCATGAATAGATATAAATTATTCTAAGTTTAAATCAAAGAGACAAATCGGATAAATTCTGCTAAGTTCAACTTTTATTCAAACGGCTAAGTTTCTAAAATGACTTTAAATAATTTAACTCGAAGTCCCGAGACTGAGTTTAAATGATTTAACACAGATATTTTACAAGTCCAGAATTACATTTATAATTTACTTGAATATTCTTTTAAGTCCTGCTCTTTTATTTAAACGACTAAGTCCCTAAAATGACTCGAAACAATTTACCACAAATATTTTACAAGTCCAGAATTACATTTATAATTTACTTGAATATTTTCTAAGTGTTCACTTAACTGATGAAACGGCTAAGTCCGTGAAACGGATTTAATTTATTTATCTGAATATTTCACAAGTGTTTCCAATAACAATCTGACAAATTCCGCTAAATCCTTAAAAAGAACTTAGACGAATTAACGCCAAATTCACCAGTTTAAACTTAGTAAATAAAATAATGTTACATCAGTATACGAACAAACATCTCTGTGGCGGGCATCAAATTTTTGGTTTCTTGGAGCTGCTTCTTCAACGGATCAAACTTAACCATCCTGTCAGCTTGAATCGCAGCTCTTATATACGGAAATTCGATCCCTTCCACCCAAAATTATCGTGAGAACTTAACCACCGCACATGTCTAGCCTTGACTTCCAGCGGACATTACCCTGCATTCCTAACATTCTTTAACAATGCAGGTTGCTATCTTTGCCACGTGCGGTGTCAAGATTAATGACCGTTCATCATTTTTATTTGTTCATGTACTTAAAATATAACTTTAATTTGGCTTTATTACAATATCTTCTCTAATAATCCGATCAAAAGCCTTTTCTAAATCAATAAAACAAATTTGGATTTCCCCTCCCTTGGCTATGGCCTTATCGCTTAGTTGTCTAATTATAAATATTTGATCTTGTACTCCCCATTTTTCCTCTGAACCCTCTTTGTGTGTCTTCTAGATCTTGGTCCAATTTATCTTTTAACCTTGTTTCCAGTATCCTTGTAAATATGTTCCCTGTAATACTAAGCAGCGATATTCCTCTATAATTGTGGCATTCTTTGCTATCTCCTTTCTTAAAAATAGAGACTATAATTCCTATTTTCCAATCCCGAGGCACTGTTCTTGCTTTTAATATTTCATTGAAAAATTTCAGCATGTTTTCTTTGCCAGCTTCTCCCAAGAACTTTACCATCTCTGGAGTGATGTCATGTATACCCGTAGGAATTGCTAACTTGAGTTTTTTTTATCGCCATTTCTAATTCCTTGTGATTTTATTTGCTACCCTATTTTACTCGGTTTTCTCGGTATCTTTGTCTTCTGGTGCGTCTTTCTTCTCTTTTCCTCCTTTCCTCTCCTTCTGCTAATACGTCCGAGAAATACTCTCTCCATCTTTCCATTATCTCTGCTTCCATTGTAAGCACAGTTGCTTCAGTGTGTTTTAGAATAGTTTTTGGTTGCCTTCGTATTCTCTTTTCATTTTGGTTCCAAATTCTTCCCAATTTTTCTTCTTTGCTTCTTTCACTTTGATCTTTACCTCTTTTCTGCTCTAGCTATTTTTCTGATTTCTGCTTGTATTCTTCGTTCATCTTGTGTTTGGTCGTGTTCTATATATATGTTTGAAACACCCAACATTTTCTTATTTTGCATTACCTCCTGTTTTTTTGCCCAAGATTCCATCTCCACGATTGTTAGTGTCTTCTTCAGGCTATGTACATTTTTCACTTCAGTCTCTATATCCAGTTTTTCTTGGAGGAATTTGTACACTGTTTTCTTGGTATCATGTCCTCTGAACTCTGCCCCCTTTATTATTATATTTAGTTTTCTTTTATTCTTTTCTGCTGTCTACTTTTTCCTCTAGCTTCTGATACAAAGATCTTCTTTTAATCTTAATTCAAACTGTAACTCTGCTAACAAAGTTCAGCTTCTGTCTAATTCTGTTGTTAGCTCTCTACTTTCCCATTCCATTTGTGTTTCACGATTCTTTATAAACACGACCAATTGTTTATAAATTTAAATATTGTTAAGTTTCACAAACGAGAACTTACTTTGACGTTTAATTTCAGTCAAGCCCGGCGATTCTATACTGTCAAGTCTGTCGTGCAGCAACATTTCAAGTACAGATCTTTCAGTTTACAGAACACCCACAGGTTATTACTACTGCAATCCCTGCAACGTATCGTTAAACTCGGAAACACAATTTAAGCAACATTTAGGCAGCAAAAAGCATCGAAAAAAAGCTAGTATTAATAAGGAATAAAAATCTAGTAAGTATTGGTTTATATCTGATTCGTATTTTATATTTGTAATAAATCTGAAATGTACGATGTTTACTTAATTATGTTGTGTTGTAAACCTCGATTTTTTATTAAATAAGTAAGGCTGATTATGTATATTTCCAAGGGTATAAATTATTAAATCAAAAACTTCACGAAAAGTATTCGTAAATCAGTAGCAATAGCTTTGACGTCGTTTTATTTATTTTCGAGGTGAAATGCGAGATTTCGAACCTGTTGACTTCCATATCAAGATTTTATCTAAGTCAAAATTTGTATTGTAACGAAAAATAGGTTGTCAAAGTTAATTTGCAAGGAACATTTCTAACAAAGGCTGTCGCACTTTAAAAAAAATTGCGCAGCTGTTCAGGGGCGAAACTAGACCATTTCAGGGTGGGCGCGCGCCCCCTCTAAAGGAAAAACTAAAGCTTTTTGGAAATTTAATTTTATTTTTGATATCTCTCTTCTAAGTGTACTAAATACAAACAATAAAAATTGAAATTAATAAGTAGAAGATATTAGTAGGTAGTTATTATTGTTGCAAACTTGGATCATTTTAATGATTTATTTAGGGTTTCCGGTCTCGAGGTGGCTAATAAGGTATTTCCATGTGACGTCATGACTCCGCCCTTAACAACTTACCGCGTTTATGGAACTGTGACCTATTTTCTTGATTTTTTTACCTAATATAGACAATTAAAAACTTGTTTTTCTAATCGTGTGTGTCCACCAGGTTTGTACTACCTATTATGTGAATAAGTACTAGTTAAGTAGCTTATTGTTATTTTTATAGCTGTCAAAACGTATGACATTTGGAGGTTAACTTTTTAAAATACTAGAAATTTTTATCAAGAGAAACAGGTTAAAACACAGATTTACACACAAGTTCCACAAGAGCGCTAACAAACGTGGCCCGCAATCAGCTGTTAGGGGAGGAGCCAATGACGTCACTGTGACGTACTTGAAAATGGCTTTGATAACGCTTAGCTGACACATTTTTGGCGGACTTTCGTAGAATAATAACTGCATACTGCTTGTGTTGACACTATTGACTCTTATAAGTTCAGTAACCAAAGTTATTTTGACAAGTAGCCTCGTATTTTACACTTTATTAATATGTTGCGGCAAGTTTCTTGATATTTTTCCGTTGTCAGTAACTGGTGACAAACTAACTACGAAAAACTAGATGGATTTGTTTATAAGTATGTTAATTGCCGTAAGCATTCGATGTGATTCTGTACAAAAGAACAGCCGTTGGTGCAGACAACCCTTAACCCCAAATTTTTTGTTAAAACAAAACTTGAAGAATGTTGTTTCCCTTAATAATTATTATATTTCTACAATTATATAAGCGGTAAACACAAACTTTTTTAAATAACACATTTTATTGTAGATAGAAAAAGAGTTGTTTCCAAACGATTACTTAATTTAATGTTAAAATAAGAAGTTAATCAAGAGATGTTCAAGAAATATATATATATATTTAAATGTTATATTTGTAATTTCTTTGTTTCACTGTAAGCCTTCAACTGTAGCTGTATATTTTAAAATATACCAGCCGTCCCACTTTAAAAATAAGTTGTGCGAAAATCAGCATTTTCATATCTATCTAGGGTTTAAATTAAGTACAGGGTGGGGCAAAATAACTTCCCTACTTCCAATGAGGCGTTGTGAAGGAAGAGAAGGTCGTCGAAGGGTGGGGGTCGGCTCAAAACGAGCAAGTAGTCGGGAAGTTACTGTCCCAATCCCCCTCCCCCCCCAGTCGTAAAAATGCCGGGGACTAAAAAGAGTAGGGTGCGTTTGCCCTCGAGACTTACTTTTCGCAAAATTGCTCTATCGTGGCGGTGCAACGTGCGTTCCGTACGCGCTACCGAATCTCCCCTCGCGACCCTGTTCACGCCCGAAAAGGAATTATGTTGTGGCTGGAGTACTTTAGGGGAACGAAAAATGTGAGTAAAAGAAGGGAGGGCGATTTTGCGAAAAGTGAGTCTCGAAGGCAAACGCATTCTGCTTTCTGCTCATTAGTCCGCGGGAATTGGGACAATTTCCCGACTACCTGCTCGTTTTGAGCCGATCCCCACGCTTCGACGACCTTCCCTTCCTTCACAACGCCTCATTGAAAGTAGGGAAGTTATTTTGCCCCACCCTGTAGTATTAGACAGATCGGTTCGTCGTGACTACTTGAAACATTTTTTTTTAGTGTGAGACGGCTTGTACGTGTAAACCATCAAATGTAACCTAAGTTACTACTACTATAAACTGCTAAATCTATTTACTTACAAGTTTAGAGTTTATACCAATTGCAGTTTTTAGGAATTATAGTGAAAGTAACAAATGAAGATTTTACAGTGTTTTTTGAAAGGTAAATATGTGTAAGATGCTTTGTGCCGTACGATTTTGAACAGTTTTATAAACACAAACAAAGTTGCGATTTTCTTTCTCACACTTTAGTTGGCCCACTGGTTAAAAATTTGCTCAACAACAAAATAAGTGCCAAACTCTAAAGCTAGGTTCATGCATTAGCGATTCGCGATTTGCGGAATGCGATTTCCGCAAAATTTTGCGGTGTTTTTACCATCTAATTCATGCAGCAGTGATTTTACTCGCAGAAAGTAGTAACATTTTCAGAAATGAACAAGGTTTTTTTAGAAGTTGGTAGAGGTACTTTGACAATTCTGACATTTCGTTTCTTGTTGTATGCTCATGTTTCAGCAAATATAAACAACAGTATTGGTTTTTAACCGAATTCCTGAACACAATCAAAGACAACCAACGTATTCTCTACAACAAACGTGTTATGTGCAACCAACACAACCATTTTAAGGTTATGTTCTACAGTCAACAACGCGTCGATGAACGCATGCGCAGTTCAGAATATAACCAGTGGATACCGCAAAATATTGAAATCGTTCCAAGTTCTGCGGAAACCGCAGAATCTTGAACAAGTAAATTGTCACTTAAACTGTGTTCAAATTTAACCAATCAGAACAAAAATCGCATTCCGCAAATCGCGAATTGCTAGTGCATCAACCTAGCTTAAGTCAAAAAATCTAATTTCTAGACTATCAACATTTATTTTTCCTAACAAAAGGAATAAAGGCATAAAATAGGAGACCAAATGGCGCAGGTCGAAAACCTGCTTCGTAATTTAAAAATATCTATTTTTGATTACTTACTTAGACGAGGAAGTCACTCTTCTTTGTAGGTCTTTTGACCTGTTCTACTTCGTTCTTTTAACCCATTGTGACTTGGACGTCTAGCTATCTTTCCATCTTTTAGGTGGCCATTCTCTTGGTCTTGCTGTTTCTGGCCTTGCATTCATGCATATCTTTGAGTCCCATCAAAACGGGGTAACTGGACCACATCCCCCCTACTTTTGTGACGTTACGCTGTTTAACTGATTGGGGTATCTGGGTCTCTTCATACACATCTAAAGATCTTCCAGCGATATTAGCAATTTTGCTCTCTCAAACAAAAAAATTCAACATAAGTTAGTCAAGTCTGATAAATCGCTCGAGAAGCTTATCATATTCTGGTACCGACCTGAACTATGCATTGTGGGTTCAGATAGCTTTCGACTCACGTCATTTTCTGCAACAAAGAATGCCTCTTCTTCCGTTGTTGCGAACTTCATTGTTTGGTTGATTCGTTTTAAAGATTTTACCATGTACCCACCTCTTTCCTTCACGGTTATCTCAGCAACATACAGCCGGAATGAAGTTGCCTTGCCATATACTTTCACGAGACAATAGTTCCCAACATTAATGTTTTTTCGTCAATTTCTGTGTCAGAAAAATCAGACATGTCCAAATCCTCGTCTGACTGCATATACGACTTGTTTCATCATCTTCTTGGGTTTATTGTTTCTTTTTTTCTTGGCTCTTGATGACAGGTGCAGGCTTTTGATTTTTGGGTTTTCCTTTGGATTTAGTCCTTTGGACGTCTTCCTCCTTTTTTTTCAAGTACTCTTGAGTAGTTATAATTTCACAATTATGTACGATTCGTCGGCGTTTGGTGGGTACATTGGAATTACTTGCTTTGCTTTGTATCACTTCAAGAAGTACCTCTTCAAAGCTCTTCCGTTTTCCTTGATTGTTGGAAGAATTGAATGTGGTGGCAGAAGTATCTTACTGTGGTTTTGGTTGTACTGTCTGTCCAAGCTCCTCCTGTGGTGGCTCCATCTGAGCAAGGGTCTCACTTGGCTTTATTGGCACGATGGTGGTTGAAACTGGAAGATGAATTGCATCCACATGTAAGATTTTGCTGCTCATTAGAAGATCCTGGCAATGAGTCAATAGCTTATGGATGATCGTGTGTGTGACTCGTTGTTCTGTCCCAGAAATGGATGATCGAATGCCAGCTGAAAGGTCTTCTTGACCATGATCACAATTTTTCTGTACTGCTTCAGAAGTTGATGGCACGGAGTATTCTTTGGGCTGACCTTGTCGATATCGCACCAAATCATTAGCCTTGAAAACTGAAACCGGAACGGCGTTTCTGTTTGGCCCTTGTATTTCTACATCATAGATGCCGGTGCTTTTGTCTGAGGACACACCATCAACTACTTCAGTTAGAAGAGCCACAAACGTTCTATTTGGAATTTTTTCCTGGCATTGCTACGCTGCCATTCCCCCAACTTTTTGTCCCATTGGCTTTTAAGGCCACGAAAAACTGCCACATCTAAAGGCTGTAGTAGATGTGTCGTATGAGGTGGCGACTTCATTATGGTTACTTGGTTTTCCAGGGCCAATTTTATTAGTTTGGTAGAGACATGTGTAGCATGACCATCATATATCAAAATCACCGGCCTTTCTGATCCAATGTTAGGTAGAAAGACATTTCTGAACCAGTTATAAAATAGGGTGGTTTCCATCCATCCTCGTTCCGTTGCAGTTACAGCAGTTTGAGTGGCGGATTCGTTATTTAACCAGCTTTCCATTACATACTTGCCCTTGAAAACACAGAGCATAGCGATGATTCTGCCATCTGCTGCCCCACAAAGCAGGACTATAGTGTTTTCGCGGCCAGAAGAGGTCGTTTTACGAATGCACTGTGCCCCCATCTGCCCAACTATTTTTGTTTTAGATGGCTAATGGCTTACGACAAAAGGAAGTCTCATCACAGTTATAAATTTGCCCTGGCTTCCCTTTCAGATAAAGTTCTTCTATTGTTTTTTATGGTCAGTCCGTGTCGTCGCCTGAAACTGGTGAACCAATCTGACCCCGGCCGACCATTTTTGAACCGAGTGGTGAGGTTGTTTTGCTTTATGTAAAGTTCTACTAGATCCAGAACCTCTTCTCGGCAGAGCCCAAATCCATTTCTTTCCATTATTTTTATTCAGGAAACAATTTCTTCCTCCACTTCTGGAGATAAGTGAGACACAACTCCTCCCCCACCCTTTCCATCTCCTGATCCAGAGCAATGGCCTTTACCTCTATCTTCCAAAACATAATGTCGTAGAGTTGAACGTGGTATGTTGTAGTGTGCAGCTGCTCCTCTTATAGTCTTATTGCAATTTTTAACATCATCCACAGCTTGTTTCACGTCTACAGCCGAGTATTTTGTCCCTGCTCCTTTCTCTGTCTTCCTTACATGTGTTCGCGCCATGGCCTACAACAAAGAAATGAACAAAAATTGTTAATGAGGTAACTGGTCCAGGGGCGGGCACAGTTACCCCAGATCCCGGGCCGAGATGCCCGATTTTAATTAATTTTTGAGGTAACTAGGCCACCCCACATGTCATCAATCACAATGACAGGAGAGAATTGTAAACCATAGAACACTTGAATTAGGTCCCATGCAACACCCAACAACGAAAAATGTTGAAAAAAATACTCACTTTATGGACACCAGCGCTGTTTTTGTTGCAAGTTGTATACACGTTGTAAGCACAAATAATCGCAACTAAAATCACATTTCTCTCAGACTGCTACCACGTGTCTGATCTTCACAAGAGGGGTTGTTTTATTAAGGTTAGGCCTCCATATAATGGTACCAACCTTCACGTTCAAAATATCCCAAGCGGGTAGAGGAGGGGGAGACCCATGGCCCAGTTACGCCGACGCACCTTAGGCGAGATCAAGGACAGACAGTTGTGGATGCTAACATGCATCAACTATTTTATGAATAAAAAATAATAAAACAAAAATAGAAGAAGGTCATTTCGTAACTTGAAGTGCATAAACTCTAAAATTCAATATCAACTTTGTTGTATATTCTACATAAAAATACACATTTTATTCTACTACCCTTTATTTACTCCGCCATTACATTTCACACCCCGTCTAACGATAGTGCCTCCACTCCCACCGGTAGTGGTTCTTATACCTAGACACAACAAACTTGAAGGTGTTAGAGTAATGCCAAACAGTTACAACGGAAAGGTAGTGTGTGCCGTAGACCAAGGGGTGAGTTCAAAGCTGCTTAACATAGTTTACAACCAGCTTAATTATGCGTAGCCCGCCTACAGCTTAAAGATTAAGAAATGCAGTGGTCGGTCTGATCCGACTAGGCGGAATTTGGTCGAAGTAAGCGGCCATATCTGACCGTCGCTCCGCCGTAACTGTTTGGCATTACTCTATTCATATAATGTTTCAGTTACGATATTAGTCCATGCTATTTTAGGAAAAATGACCAAGTCCAATTTCTACGGATGCGATTTAGTCACAAACTTACTTTTAACTTTACATTAGCAATATTAGCATGAGGACTACGAATTGTCCCCAAATTTGTGTATTACAGAAGTTGTGTACTGTGGCGCCCCCAAAAACTGACACTAACAAATACAATCGGCCCAATTCATTCACTGCCATCTTTAGAGCCCGGATCTCTTCCATAGGGACGATAATTTAATGCCATTTTTGGGTAGGTACCTTTGTTTTTCCATTTATCTCTGTTGGTACTGAGGTTACTCCGAGATTATCTCTAATGTCGTCATTCCTCATCCTTTGTTCGTATTATCCCTGATGACATAACAATCAGATACGTCAAGTTAATGTAAAATTTGGCAAACAGTTTTATGCTTAGTTTGCCTTCGGTTGCCAGGCGTCGCCACCATAGTACGAGCAGACGCGACTCTAAAGTGCTTAGAATCAGCTGATTTGTATGATTCCAAGGGATTTTAAGGGAGAAATGTATAGTTCACCTCAAATGGCGCTATCGTCCTTTCTAATTTCGTCTTGGCTAAATGAAGTGGACAGGCCTTATATGCAATATGAATTCAGCGGGCCTTAATATGACCGATTGTATTTGTAGGCTAGTTTGTGCGAGGACGCCACTGTACAAAACATGTAATGACATAATATTACACATAAGAAACACTATGGTCACAGTATCAAAAATGCTTTCCATACTGTGCTATGGTGCTTTTAAAGGAATACTGCCAGCCATTTAAGTTACATAGGTACCTTTTTGTATGTCACTCTTGTCTAAAAGTCAGTTAAGTAACATAAAACATAACCTAACAGTCGGTATAAAGCATGATACAGTCATTTTTATACTTTTCAAAAGCCACTGCATACTGCATTAACACTTTTATTTTTGATGACAATGGTCGGTATTCTCTCCTCATATTTGAATTTAACATCATGTTTAATTACCATGGCCCATGGCAATATTGTGTAAAGTCTAAGTAAGTTTTAAATAGCAGTTGAACGGGTTTTTGTTTCCCCGCCCTATGCAGTTGGATATGGACGGTGTTATGTATAAAACCCAACGTTTTTACTCATACCAACTGCCCATTATTTTCAACCGTTGGTTATTTGAACAAAATTGTGTCAAACCTGATGGCAAATAAAATTTAAAACAAGTAAGACTGAAATAATGTGTGGTTGGTGTAGTCGATTCTTAAAATACTATTGTTATTTGAAACAAAAGTACTAACCAAATAGAGTTGACTTTTCTTAATGAAAATTTTTTTGTTAAATACGATATATTTATTTAATAGTACTTCAACTCTGAACGTTTATCTTTTCGGTCCAACTATGTAAAATTTGTAGATAACAAGTTTATAAGTATGTTCTATTTTCGGTGTTAATAAGAAAGTATTAAATGTTAATTAGATTTAAGAACAACGGAAATAATAAGTTATTGTTATTTATCCTCTTTTATGTATAAGTTTATTATCTATGAATCAAATGTTATTCCTAACGATTTTTGTTTAGTTTAAGACTGGAGGTTTCTGTCTTTTGAATCGTAGGTAGTTGTTTTTAAGCACACACAGTTAAAAGCAACTAGGTTTCTTGATGAACTGATGATGTAAGGAATGATGGATAGTTATTCTTTAACACTGTTAAGGTAGAACACCTCTTCTCGAAGTGTTTTGTTTTGATACAAAGACAGTAGTTAACCACTTTTTGATTTTTGTAGCGCTACATTTTGCACCTCCTAATTTTCGAAAAATTTGCTTTAGTTCAACGATGGATGACGTTCTCTACTTTATACGGTTTTCCTAATACCTGTGACATATATGAACAAATTTGTGAAACTGAAAATGCCATGCTCAAACTGTTAAAATATATGCAATTAAATTATATGTCATAAACTAAATTTAAAATTAGCTAATTAATTTGTAATGCCTTTGTATCATATCATAAAGTATGCGCTTATTTTTTTTATTACAATGTAACAATGCTTTGCTTTTTTTATTTTTTATGTGGTTATTATAATAAAGCAGAGATAATTCCTATACAAAATGTAGTTTTTCTTTTTGGTACTGCTGGTGTGACTGGGCGAGCCATGTGGACGGAAAATAGACCAACCGAGAACTGAGGTTTACGTATCGCGTCTAGGGCTTGAGTCGGACGGTTGCTTAAATATCAGCGGTCCTGAATAGTTTATTCTAGTGGCTGTCTTGTTATTTGCTTTGTTTATTATTAAGCGAAATTCCTAAGTATTTCAACTCTGATCATTATAAAACGACTTAGCAACTTTACTAGTCCAGCTTTATGTCTACTTATTCCAAAATATTTAGAAACCAAAGACACCTCTGCTTTTCTCAAACAGTTGTTTGTTCTGCCTTTAAGAGCGCGCAGTAATCACCCTCAACAAGTTGCGCGTTGATCTCTTTTTAACACGTACAAATACTGCAGAACGTACGTCTAGAAGTCGGTCGCCGATTGGCTCGTACACTGCAACGTGTAGAAAGAGGATAGTCGCTTACAAACTGTTGTAACTTGAAAGCATCAGAATGCTTACTAATTCTCGGCTAGTATAGTATACTCCTTATGAGTCAGAATACGGCTAAGAGCTAGTATATGACAAAGCGATGCATTATCGGCAACATTATTTGAGCAAGTATTGGAGAGAGACGAGTACAAAAAAGGCAATTAACAACAGGGAAGTGCAAATCATAGCATATGCGGAAGATTTAGCAATAGTGGCAACAACTAGAAGAAAATTAGATGAAGTATTCGGCCAAATAGAAGAAGAAGCAAGAAAAGGTTTACTGATAAATGAGAGCAAAACAAAATATATGAGATGTCAAAGAAATAAAAATACGGCACGGAACATAAAACTTGGTGAATACACATTTGGGGAATACAATCATTTAATTATCTATGAATAAACATGAATAGCAAAAATGATATGAGCATTGAGATTAAAGAATACTAAAGGAAATTATAGCAACAGGAAGATATGAGGAGGAAAGAGAATAAGTAAACAACAAAGATAACTATATGCAAAAGTTTAATAAGGCCGGTAGTAATGTATGCTGCCCAAACATTATGCACAGTTAAAAGGGAAGAAGGACAACTGAGAGTATGGGAGAGAAGAATACAGAAAAATATATTGGAGCCAAAAAAGGCAGAAGAAAAAGAGTATAGAGCCAAAATGAACCACGAAATACTAGAAGAAACAGTAGGGAGAAGATATAGTTAAAGCAATAAAGGTACAGAGAAGGAAGACAGAGCAATAAAGGTAATAACGGAATGGAGACCGCTGGGAAGTAGAGGAAGATCAAAACTGAGGTAATGGAGGATGTAAGGAAAATGGAGATGAAGATCTGAAGAAGGGAAGGTGAAAATAGAAAGGAATTGAGAGAGCTAGTTAACAGACCAAAAACACACGACCAGCTATAAAGAAAACAAAGAAAACAAGTGACGGATGATACGGGGTCTTATCCCCCCTAATTAGAGCTCTAAATGGGGCGTGGTAAAATTCTAGAAAGAATTATTATTATTAGTTGCAGTTACATCAATTTACAACCCAATCATAACTGAGTAGTTTTCATATTCTTAATTTCAATATACCTATTTACTGCTAATTAACATTAAGCCGAGAAATATTTAATGTGGCCTATAAACCAATAATAACTTTGAAAGTAACTTTAAATTCTTAAATTAAATTAAGAAATTTGCTTTTTGATCACCGTAAGCGGCAGCAGCAAGATAATAACTGCTAAGCAAACCTGTTTTATTAATTGTTTTATATTCCTTTGATGACCAACAGATAATTTCATTACTTCCTGTCATTAACACATTGAGGAATTTATTGGCAATTTTAAGCACATAGAAGCTAACAATTAGAAGTGTATTAAACCCACGGATTTCTGTTCCTACCTTATTTATATTTACAACTTCAGCTGACAAAATAAAACCATGTAATTGCCATGTACAACATGAATTCCCACATATGGCTCAAAAACGTATTGTTTTCCTCATGTCTGGTGCTGTTTCAAATTGATCAACAATTGTTTTGGGTTGGCATTTTTAAATAAAAGCAAAAGATGGTTTCTTCCTCTTGAAAACTGCACCTTTGAAACCGGTTTCGATATAACTAAGAATTTGAAAGAAATAGTTTTAGGTTACAGGGTGTTTAATGAATTAAACCCAATTTTTTTATATAGCAATAATATGTGCACTGCACATGCTCCTATAGAGGGTGCTGAAGAGAAAAAAGAAAGACAGCTTTATGAAGAGTTGGAGGATATGTATGATAGAGCACCACACCATAATGTTAAAAGGTTACTAGCCGAATTAAGCTCATAAATAAATAGGAACTGAAGAGGCATATAAGCCAACAATCAGGATGGACAGTTTGCACAGGGAAAACAACAATAATGGGATAAGAGTAGTAAGCTTTGTTATGAGCAAGAAAATGACAATCAGTAGCTCCTACTTCCGCCATAAGAATATCCACAACAGACATGGCATGCACTACAATGAATCAGATCAACCATATAGCTATTGACAAAATATGGGACAGACTACAGACATAATATATGTAAGGAGCTATAGGGTGCCGACGTGGACTCCAGCCATTTCTTAGTAGTACTGAAATACCGTCAAAGAATCTCAACAGTGAAAATAAAAACAAATTGAAAGCAAAGGTAGCTTAATTTGTAGAGTCAGGGTAAATGGAAAACTCCGATTACAGCACCAAGAACCAAAGAAAATAGGCATAGTTGACATAAATAGAGAAAGTATGACAATAGAAGACCAATGGTAGGAAATGAAGCAAATTTTGGGTGAGACAACAGTGGAGACGATTGACTATGAAAAGCAAGAGAGACGAGAAATCAATGGCGTGATGAAAAATGTGAAAAATTTGTAGGAAAAAAGAACATAGCAAGAATGAACATGTTGCAGAGAAGAACAAGAGCAAGTGTCGATGAATTTAAAATCAAGAGAACAGAAGTAACGAAGGAAATTAGACCAAAGAGAGAATACAAGAAAAACAAGATTAAAGCTGTAGAAAAATCATCAGAAAACAAAGAGATAAGAGCAACGTACAGAAAAATAAGGAAAGAAAAAGATGGTTACCAACCCAGAACGCCCTTTTGTAGAGACAAAGATGGCACACTTATAGGAGAGCAAGCACAAGCAATGAAAAGATGGGCAGAATATTTTGAGGAGATGCTAAATAGTCAGGAAAACGACCCAGAGGTGCAAGAAGAAGGAATATTCAGCCGAGTAGAATTGATCCTTATGTCAGAATTATATGAAGTGTGAGAAATCGAAAACCTGAAAAACAATAAGGCCCCAGGGATAAACAATATAAGAGCTGAAATGCTAAAATACGGAAGTGAAATCATATACCAGCACATTCATCAGCTTATTTTGAAAATATGGGAAGAAGAAACAATGCCATCTGCCTGGAATATAGCGGCAATTTACCCAATACATAAGACGATGGATAAGTTACAGAGCGAAAAATATCGAGGCATCTCGTTACTCTGCACGACATATAAGGTCTTCTCGAAACTGTTAGCTAGGAGATTTGACACCTACAACCTACACGGAAGATATATTAGGAAGTTATCCCTGACAAAATGCCATTAGTATAACATTGAACCCACCAGCTATTGATCGACTACAAGCGGGCATACGATAGTGTCTACTGTCTACAGAAACAAACAAACTATAATGAGACTGTAACGGTTTTAAAACGTTATTTAAAACTTCGGTTCGCGGTGTGAATTATTTATTAACAAATATTACAATTATTTAGCAACCAAGAAACACGAAATAACAACTTAACACTAATATTAATATCGGTAAACTAACTAATTTATTTAACAACTTATTTCACGCATTTATTTATTTTGACCGACGCACATATTCGCGACCGTTTTGTACGCTTTATTAGAATAAAGTTCGCTAAGAGAATGCGCCTTTTATATAGGCAAGCTTCCAACCCAGTAAATTCTACGCTTCTGTGGAACGACGAGTCATGGAACAATCCGGAATAGCTGACGTATCGGCGCGAAATGATTCACCTGGCAGCTGGTGTGTCTCGTTGCAAGACATTTTGGAATTTCCACCAAACTAACCAATCTAATGAAAATCACACTCACAAACAATAAAAGCAAGGTAAAGGGACAGGGAGAAATATTGGCAGAGTTCAATATTAGTAGAAGATTGAAGCAAGAGACACGCTATCAACAATCCTATTCAACATCAGCCTAGAATTCGTTATCCGGCATATATGGAAATCAACTCAAGAGCAACAATGTTAAACAGGACACTCCAATACCTCGCTTATGCGGATGACATTGATGTCATTAGCAGCACAACCAAGGAAAAGTGTAGATTTATAAATCAATCAGCCTAAAACAAAATACATGGTGCTATGCACGGATAAATAATCAGGCAACCGAACATTAGTGATAGACAACTATGAATTTGAGAAAGTAACAGAGTTCAAATATTTAAGAACAATAATAACGAGCAAAAATGAAACTCAAATGGAAACAACGGCTGCCTGTAGATGTTACCACTCATTCAACAGACTAATGAAGTCCTCATTAATATCTAAGAAACTAAAGATAACTCTTTATAGAGCTGTAATTCGACCTATAGTGCTATACGTGGCAGAAAGCTGGTGCCTGAGAAAAGAAGATGAGGACATTCTAAATATCGAGAAACGAAGAGTGTTAAGAAGGATATTTGGTGCAACATAAGAAAATCGGGAATGGCGAAGCCGTACGAATGCCGAATCCGGGCCTGATAACATAGATTAAGAGAAGACGAAAAATGGCTTGGGCAGTGAAGAGAGTATTCACAGGACGGCCAAAAAGATTAAGAACAAGAGGGAGGCCCAGGAACCGATGGCTGGATGACATTGAGGCAGATTTGTAGCATATGGGAATTAGAAGATGAAGGTAAAAGGCAGTAGATAGGGCAGAGTGGGCTAGAATCATCAAGGAAACCAGGGTCCTCCAAGAACTGTAGCGGCAAGTGCTAAGGTAAGGTAGAAATATGGATCTGTGATTAAACCATACTGTTAAGGTTTGATATTAAATTTCAGAATAGTAGGTATATTATGTAATAAGTACGTAAAGTGATTCATTATGAAACGAGTAAGCAAATTTCAGCACGAGCCATAAGTGAGGACTGAAAGCTTGCAAGTTGTTTATAATAAAATAAAAGCGTATTTGGGTGAATTTATTAACACTGAAGGAAAATAAATTTAATAATCTTATTACAGAAAACAAAAAATATTGAGAACTCAGAACCGGTATTGCTCGCACTAAGATTACATACGACATCGATGTTTATTGGACCTTCGCCGTTGTATTGTTATTACAGTTAATATTGTCATATTTCAGTTTGCAATATTATACTCTTAGAATCGCATCAACTTTTATCTAACAAAGTTTGACCAAGTTAAATCGAAATATTATATGAAAGTTTGTCTAAAAGATTTGGCGGCTTTTTTTACACGTACATCACAACCTATCGCTTGAGAGAGCGAATGGTTAGCATATCTGAGTACAACGTATATGTCGCAGTCGGATTCCAAAAACCGTCAGTTTGCAAACTGACTAGTCAGATTGCAAACTGACCGACGTTTTCTAAAACGCTTTTAAAATGCAGATCGTTTTACAATCGAACTGAAATTTTCAGTCAGTTTGTAAACCGCGAGCCACGCCTTCGACGGATTGTCAACTCTTTAAATATGTCGCAGTGGGATTCCAAAAACCGTCAGTTTGCAAACTGTCTAGTCACAAGTAAAACACTATCACAAGTAAAATAGGTACCCATTATAGGTTATGTTATTTACCGAGAGAGAAGAGATTGTTACAGTGGTATGGGCACACAGTGAGGATGTCAAAAAATAGACACCCCAGAAGAATACTAGAAGCAAGGCCAGAGGGAACAAGAAGCAGATGAAGGCCACGAGAAACATGGGAACAGAGCTTAGAAAGGAGGGTAGAACAGAGAGGAAAACACCTGAGAGAAATAAAAAGAATGGCAGCCAACCGCCACAGCTTCCGGAAGTGGATAGAGGACCCGACGCTTTAAGGGCACAAGGGTGAAGGAAAAGAAGAAGAAGAAGTTACTTACCGGAATAATAATTCTCGAGTTCTCGATAAAAAATATCCTTGTCTACAGCTTGAGGTGTGTTAGGTTTTGTAGGCCCTTCGGCGGTTTTTCCATATTCACGTATCAATATAAGACAGTATATAATAAACAAATTTGCATAAATGCCACTGCTCACCAATGCAGACACAGCCGACCGTTCAAATAAGCGGCAAACACTCAGTTTAGAAACGGACTGAATTTGTTTCAGGCAGAATGTAAAATGTTGAGAACGATGAAGAAGATTTTACGATGCGGCGGAGGCGTGGCTCGCTGTTTACAAACTGACTGAACATTTCCGTCCGATTGTAAAACGATCTGTATTTTAAAAGTGTTTTAGAAAACGTCGGTCAGTTTGCAATCTGACTAGTCAGTTTGCAAACTGACGGTTTTTGGAATCCGACTGCGACATATACACTATCGGGTGCAAAGCCATGCCAAAAGAGGTAGCCTACTCAGTTACTGAAAATAATTGGAAACCGAAATAGAGTGTTCGAATAGAAAAAGTAGACAATTGTTGAAGGTGTGGTATTTACCACAACACACGTATGCTTAATGTGCAAGACAATTAAAACAAAACGACTTAGGAGGCCTTAACCCTTCAAGTTGCTGGCTGGTCCTGTGAAGTGTTAATGCCGATACTTTCTTCCACCTTTGCTACGACCCATCAGCTACGATTAGTTTAATAGGGGGGTTAACGAGTGAAGTAGGTATACTTTAAAAGCTATTTGATTATTGACCATTTTTGTAAACGTGTCTTCGAAAGAATTTCATTAGTTTCTATTCATTTCAGCAAGTTTATACCAAAATGTTCTCAACGGCTGGAAGAGGTTAAATAATATGTTAATTATATAAATTGCGTTCTGTATGTAATGAGTAAAAACATCAATCAGAAATAAAAATAAAGAAGAAGCTGCTCCTTCCTAAAGTACAAGTTGAATGGAATGTAATCGACGCGTTCCGGTTACGTTACATACCAAACGCCAGTCATAGTATCAGGAGAACAGGAAACAATACAAGTTGAAATTTCCTCACATCAACGAGCATCGTATTTTCTCAAACAGCAATAATAAATAAGTAATTGAGAATTGATTCTGATTCCCTAATAAAAATGCGAGGTTACGTAATCGGAAAATCACTACTTACTAAGAAAGCTGGAGTAACGTAGATCACTAGAATTGTATTAAACAGGTCCCTGGTTCGAATCTCGTGACGGATCGATGGTGGCCTTGAGCCTTAACGATCGGTACATGACCTGTTTACATCATTTGACGCGGAATTAAATGTTCTTTAATCAAAAATAAGACACACGCCATAATGGCCATATCATTACACTCGCCCAATTCACATTGCTTGACGTATGGCCGTATCGTAAGCAATCAGCCCACGTGGCATAAATAAAAACAATTGAATTGAACTTGCGGAAGCTACACAAATGAATAAACAAATTATTTACTTATTGTACCAACTTACTATTTATTTTTCTGAAATAATCAAATAATAATCATACCTCCGCAGATTTTGTGTTGCAAATTCAACAGTTGTTTGTCAAATAACCCTAGCACCCAGGGCCGGCCTTCTCTATAAAGGAGCCCGGGTGCAAGAAACTTTTTGGGACCTTAAAATTTTTTTTTCGCCCTCCGGCTAGAAACACTCAATTTTCATGCGTATAAATCGGCTGGAAAATGCTATTTGCCGGACTAGTCCAGAAAGTAAAATTAGGATTTTTGATTGGTGGCGCTGAACCGAACTGACTCCGCCCTCTCATTGCTACGCCCATTGTCACGCCCAGAAAAATAAATTCAATAGAAAAATAAATTCTCTAACGTCAAATATTTGAACAAAAAATGATTTTTTATAATTAACGTATTTTTATCGGCCGAAAAAATATTGTGTATCACACGCCTAGAAACTACTTTGCAAGTACTCGTACTTGTAGGGCCTCGGTTGCACCTCGGCCTACAAACGTACTCGCACTTGCAAAGTGACAGTTTCTAGCCTTGTGATCAGTGGCGGACTGGCAAATTTAACCGGCCCGGGAAATTTGGCAGTGACCGGCCTCCTCTAACTATTATCAGGGTGGCTCATAAAAAATGTCGTTTTTTTGTGGAAAACTTTATTTAATAATAAAACAACAAACATCAACTCTTATTCACTAAAGTGTAGACCATTATGAAGCAGTATCTTTCGCCATCTTTCTGCAAGAAACTCAATACCGCGACGATACCATTTCGTGGTAAAGAATTGTCGGCATGCAGCTTCAGCTTCTTCAACTCTTGTAAAATTTCTTCCACGCAGGAAGTGTGCCATCGATCGGAATTAGTGGAAATCTGAAGGTGCAAGGTCTTGACTATAAGCTGTATGAGGTAGAAGCTCTAAATCCAACTCTCTGATTTTCTGCCGAGTTTCAATAGCAGTATGGGATCTGGCGTTATCTTGCTGTAGAATTGCGCGCCCCCTATTTACCAATCCAGGGTAACTCCGACGTAGAGCATCATGCATCCTGTCCAACTGCTAACAATAAAGGTTGGCGTCAAAGGTTCTTCCATCAGGAACCAACTTAAAGTGAATAAGGCTTTGAAAATTCCACCATACACACAACATGACCTTTGTCCTTTCTCGTTTTGGGACAGGTAACGCAGGTTGTCTGATGGTAATCCATCGAATTTCTTTATTAGGATTATTAAAATATATCCATTTCTCGTCGCAAGTAATGATCCGTTTAAAAAAACGTTCATCCCAAGGATTTTAAAGCAGCCGATTGCAGACCTCAACTCGTCTTTCTGCCATTGCTGGTGTCAATTCATGTGGAACTTCTCTGCAGCGTCTATTGACCTTTTCAATTTGATGTAAATGAAGGCGTATGATTTCTTTGAATTAACCAAGTTCTGCTGACAACTAACGAGTACTTGTAGATGGATTAACTTCAACAGCGTCTCGCAGTTCGTTGTTACTCAACAAATTAAGCCGACCAGAACCTTGTTTCCTCTTGCGACTTGTATCTCCTTTATTAAATTTTTTGAACCAACGCAACGTTGTGCCGAGCGAATGTTCACTACTCCCTCTCCTTCCACTACACATATTTTTTTAACTGCGGCGGTTGCAGGAACGTTTTGTTTCTAATGATGACGCAAAATTATCAAAATTTCGTACTTTTTAGCCTGCCATTCTGATGTTGGTTGTAGCTTAGAAACAAAAGAATAACAAAAGTTAATCAGGCGGAGATATTCGCCTACTTGACTAGTTTCTAATGGTGTATAACAACAGCACATTTAATGTTTTTCAAACGCGAGTAAAAGAGTTCTATAAAAACGACATTTTTTATGGGCCGCCCTAATAATTAGGCTGTCAAAATATGACTAACAAACTGTGGAACAGGATAAAGCGCGCTGGGTCTACTTCGTAATACTACGTCAATAACTAAACCTTATAAAGAAAACTAATAAATAAATGCATGACGCACCTTGAATGTAGTAATTGTATTAAAGTAGATACCAAACAAATAATATCAGCAGCATCGGCATGAAACATAATAAAGAGATAATTAGGGAAACAATGGGCGCATTCAGGGACGCTCAGCGGCTGATGCGCTTAGTTAGCAAAGTCCCTGAACAGACACGCTGTGAAAAAGCTTGCAGTAAGCCGCTGAGAAATTCGCTCAGCGTATAATTTGTTAGCTGACTTTGTCAGCGCTGTCAAAAAAAGGAACGGGAAACACACAAACTTAATAATTTGAATAAAAACGTATTAATTGGGGTGAGCTGATACACATAGTCCATAATTTGAAGATTTAGCCATAATTTCTTTAATTTTTGATGTATTACATAATAGTGAAAGTAACACCTAACCTTACAAAACAAATAACAAACTGTCAAAACGGCTTACTATCAGACGTTTCATTCAGGGAAATACTGTTTGCTGACATTTAGCATAAGCTGACTAAATTACCGCTTAGCTAAGCAGCTGAGCGTCCCTGAATGCGCCCAATAATAAATAAATACGGCGAACAGGTCTTTGAAGTCGCCGGGTGCGGATCAGTAAACGATTTACCTGCAGTCAAAACCATATGAACAATTTCTGATAATATTGACCGGCCTCAGTACTACCGGCCCACCGGGAAAGTTCCCGGGCTCCCGGCGGCCCAGTCCGCCCCTGCTTGTGATACAAATAACTATTTTAAGACGTATATTGCCTTGGGTATATGTATTTATATGATTTTTGATATTTCAAGCCTTTTTTTGTGGCACCAATTGTTATGGTCATACAGCCTAACAACCCCCTTTTTATTATTTTTTCCTTTAACATTTACTAATTTTCAATTTAATCCAGACCATGTAGGTGTGTGAAAACACGGGTGGTGAAATCAGAGAGCGGCCAAGAACCAAAAAGCTAAAAACTCTATTTGGCAAACAAACAATGAAAGCAAATGTAAAATAATAAATTAAAATCTATTGGTTATTTGTATGTGTAATTATAATCTACTTTAGTTCTGATTGATTTGAATATTAAAGGCGAAATAATGCATATTCATGCAGGGGAATATAGCACATAAATAGATGATATTTGTAGTAACCACGCAAACTGTTTCATGTTCCTCTAGAAATAATAAAATAACGGATTTAAATCCGATGATCGCGGAGGCCAGGCTCTTGGACCCCCAAAGCCGATCAAATGTGATAGAAGTTTTCATTTAAATATCCAACAGCTTGGCCTACTTGAACGATAATGAATCAATTAAGACGTAGATGGCGTGTTATCGTAGCTACTGTGTTAGAAATAACAATTTTTGATTGTAACACAAATGCTTAACTCCCTAACGACAACCAGTAATCGCCTTTTTATGAATTACTACTCAATGTTATATGTTGTATTCAAAGTTTAAATTGTGGATCTCCACATTTAACTAAATTGTTGTAGTCCAAATTGTATCTTCACACAAAATAATTCAAGTTTCTTGGTAATTTTGTAGGTGTTATTAGACTTTACTCTAACGTTTATTGGTTTGAATATTAACGTTGGCGTAATGTATATCCACGCATGTTAAGATAATACATGAAGATGATCTTTGAAGTAGCTTTTAATATACAAAAGGTTTCGTGTTCCTCCAGAAATAATGAAATAACCAATTTAAACCCGATGATTGAGCAGGCCAGGTTCTTGGACCTTTTTCCTTTAAATAACCAACAACTTGGCTTGCTGGGCACGATAACACGATACCGGATCAATATGACCTAAATGGCACTTTATCGTGTCTACTGTGTTAGAAATAATAATTTTTGATTGTAATACAAATGCTTAACTCCTTAACCAAAGCCAGTAATCGCCTTTTTATGTATTACTCAATGTTAGATGTTGAATTTACTGTTTAAATTGTGGATCTCCACGTTTAACCAAATTGTTTCAGTTCAAATTGTATCTTCACAATTTCACATGTGTTACTGAAATATACTTTGTTGTGTTTGGGGGGGGGGGTAAAGGGGGCGGAATTGTTTGTCACGAGCTAATTCCGCACTACGACAACTTATAGGGGACGTCGATGTCCTTAGGCTCGCGGCTAACCAGCAATCAAGGAAGGGGTGTTCGAAACGCTAAACCCTTCAAATAGGAGAGGTCGTAATCGGGAGGAAAATAGGCGCCACTGCGGAAATCACCCAAGATGATCTCGAAGAACGTACCGCAGATTGTTCCTACTGGGCTCGAAATAATCGATTAATATTTAAAATAATCGATTAATCCATTATTTTAAATATTACCGAAATTTTTTTCAAACAAAGTTTATTTTACATTAAAATGCCCACATATCTGCAGCATAAGTTTTTCTACCGGGTGTTCCATTTTCGCGCAATAATATGCAACTTTATATTTTATAATGACATACTTTCCGTGTGATTATTTATTATTAAAAACATGAATAGTTTCTGTACTGATCATTTTAGGACTATAATGAATAAGAACTGTTTTAAAGAGAAACAAAAAATCTTTAAAATTTTGTAAAAATATACAGGGTGTTCCATTAAAAAATATAAAGTTGCATGTCATTGCGCGAAAGTGGAACACCCGGTAGAAAAACTTATACTGCAGATACGTAGGCATTTTACTGCAAAATAAACTTTGTTTGAAGAAAATTTCGGTAATATTTAAAATAAGCGAGTAAAAAAAAAAATACAGACCGATGGACCACCCGGTATGTAAATGTAATTAAACGCACACTAAATATTATAGTCTCTAACAGTGTTGATTGGTTTGAATATTAATGGTGGTGCAATGTATATCCATGCATGAAAAGATAATACCTAAAGATATTTGTACTTTCGATTGTCTCATGTTCTTCTAGAAATAATAAAATAACGAATTTCAATCCGGTGATTGCGGAGGCCAAGTTCTTGGACCTCCATGGCCGATCAATTAATTTGTCTAATCTGCGGCTTGCCTTCTTTCATGTTGTAATGGATGAATATGATGTGAATCATAGTCATTAGAAACAGTGATCTTTAATTATTAATTGTAACCAATAATCGCCCTTTATATGTTTTACAGGATATTCGTTGCTAGATTTACAGTTTAAATTGTGCGATTTAAGTTTGCCATGTTAAAAAATCCTAAGTTAAAACACTTTGGGCCGTATTCTGATCTTTAAATGATGTTTAAAGTTGTCTCTAACTAAAGTCGTGTTTAGCGTAAACATAAAACGATATAGCTTTATATAATTTTTATATGTGTATAACAGAGATACGCGATATTGCTATGATAATTAAACATGATGTTAAATTTAAATATGAGATCAGAATACCGACCATCGATTTTGAGGAACTTTTTAAAGACAGTTTTAAGAAATACATAAATATCGGGTTACTCTGTATATATTTCTTGCTAATCCCGTTTCTGTGCGTACTTTTTGGTTTCAAAAACCACTTGTG
Source organism: Melanotus villosus (assembly GCA_963082815.1). NCBI lineage: Eukaryota > Metazoa > Arthropoda > Insecta > Coleoptera > Elateridae > Melanotus > Melanotus villosus. The sequence continues at coordinate 52,170,534 of OY720426.1, forward strand.
CTTATTTCTTATTTCGTGCATAAATTTTATAAGTTGAAAATAAATAACGATTTTACATAATTTGGAATTTATAAATTTTATAAAATCAGACATACCAAACAACTCTATATAAGGCAAAAAACGTCTGAGAAAATTTATTTTTGAAATAACTATAGTAACTTAAAACCGTATAACGGTAAAAATACTTTTTAGTCGGATTGTCGATTGAGTGTCTAAAACATTTTGTCGAGTCCAAACAAAAACATTTCGAACGAAACACGATACTTTTTATTTAAATTTTATGCTAAATTATTTGCTATTCACGACAAGAACAGTGTTTCTAGTTAACAAATTATTCTATTCAACTGTTCGACCATGACATCGAAACAATAAAGAAAATAACAATATTTATGTAACGGTGCTTTTGATTAAAGTTCGTCAATGCTATTTTAAATAGCCGACTACTGTTTCCTATACTTTCTTTTGTAACTGTTCTGTTCTGCCTTTATAGAGCAGTACCTGCTCATCGATTATAAACGTCTGGATAACTGTGAAAACTATTTCTTGGCGGCGATAAAGGCATTTTCTGTTTAATTAATTTTCTTTAATGAATTCAAAAGAATTTTTAACGAATAATTGCTTTAAGTTTAACTTGGCTTAGAAAGGCTGAAGTATGCACTCTATCACATAGAACGAAAACATTTCGTTAAGTTAATTGCACAATAAAAGTTTGGCGTAAAATATATTTCGTAAACTTCAGACAAACTCGCCACCAAGGAAGTCTGGCAACTTACGTGTTGAAATACATACTTGGTTTTAAAATTCTGGAAGTATTCGAGAAACTAAGGACATTTCCAAGAGTTGGAAACAGTGGAAGTTTCTTTAATAATCCAAAAATAATCAAAGAAGCAAATTCTCCAGAATGTTCAAAAATTCCTTAAAAGTTTGGTGTAATACAAGCTTACAATCCAATAAATCTTATGAAGTTCAAAACATTCTGGAGAACTGGCGGATCTGAAAATATTGGGGAAAATTAAGACAATTTGAAGGAGTTAAGAACCTTAAAAATCCATAAGTAATCAGTGAAGCTGCAAATTCACCAGAATCCTTCAGTCTGGGGTAATACAAACTTACAAGCAAACTTAATAAATCTTACGAAGTTTAGAGCATTCTGGAGAACTGGCGGATATGAAAATTTTCGGGAAAATTAAGATATTTAAAGAAGTTGAAAACCTCGGACTTTTTTTAGAAATCCATAAATAATCAGTGAAGCTGCAAATTCTCCAGAATGTTCAAGAAATCCCTCAAAGTCTGGGGTAATACAACCTTACAACTTACAAGCAAACTTAAAAACGTTACAAAGTTCAGGACATTCTGGTGAACTGGCGGACCTGAAAATTAAGAGGGCATTTTGAAGAAGTTAAAAACTCCAGAATTGTTTTAAAAATCCATAAATAATCGGAGAAAAATTCTGCAGAATATTCAAGAAATCCTCCAAAGTCTGGGGTAATACAAGCTTACAAGCGGACTTAATAAATCTTAAGAAGAACTGGCAGATCTGAAGAAGTTTGAGAAAATTAACACATTTTGAAGAAGTTAAGAACTTCATTTTTTTTTAATCCACAAATAATTGGAGAAGCTGAAACTTCCCCAAAATGTTCAAGAAATTCGGTAAAACTCGGAGAAGTTGGAGATTTACCAAAAAGCAAAAAATCCTTCTTCTTCTCAGTGCCATATCCTTGCGTCTGGTAAAACACAAGCAAACAACCCCAACGTAAAAAACAACCAATAAAGGAATGGTAATAAAAGCTCAATTCATAGACAATATAACACAAGCAGAAAAGGAAATTGATTCAGTTGTTTGTTTAATTAACAGTTAAGCAAACGGCTTGAAGATAACATCTGTTTTGATTTTGGTTTATTATTTCTTGGGCTTCCTTTGTTTTGTAAAAATATAAGCAGGTTCAGCCTTTTTCATAAAAGGGCACGAAAGGATCTTGCCTTTTCAGTACTGTATTTGTAAAGAGAAGGGTACAGTTGTACGTTGCACAAAAAGTTTCAAAATTTTGGGCTCAAAAGTGTCATTAGGAATAACTTGAACTAAAGAAAAGTAGAATTTCGATTTTCTTCCATACTTTCATCCATACAACATGTAAACTGGGTCAGTCCTTCGGTCTCAGGGTTATTTATAAAAGTATTCCGTAGTCTCAGAGCTACCTCATGTCAAGGAGTCAAGGCCAACTGAAGGGGAGCTTGAAATCTGGGCAAATCTTCTAGTAAAAGTGTATTTCTTCTAGTTCTGTTAGGGGCGGATTATAATCCCCTTGAACTTTTTGCTTGGTCATAATTTTATTATGGTGCCTAATTCCGGATTTAAAAATAAAACTAAGCCTTATTTTGGCTCCTTTTTTCGATGGATTTTAAACAGGAAGTTGCCCAACACGTCCTTCAGATGCTCAATCAATACCAAAGTGAACGACAGATGACTGCTTTTACTTTAGCTTCCTTTTTGGTTGGTATTTTGGTCTAAATTACGCTCCACAGTTTGTTTGAAGCAATGAAGCAAAAGGTTCAGGAGAAAGTATTTCTATATGTGTAAAGCCCATGCTATACACAATCATTCTCATATTTTTGCAGCAGAGGTCTTATGTTACCTCAAATGACGTTTCTCACCAAGGTTGAGCACGTAGGAAGTGGTGATGATGACTAACAAGCGACCACCATAAGAAACCATCGAAATTGCATTATCTCTACGTATAGTTCCCACTCTCTTACTTTGGTGGCAAGGACCATCGCACAACAAAGGATTCTACTAGGATACGGGATGATATAAGATCGTAAACTTCGCTGGACAGGTGAAAACAACCCAAACGCAAAATCTTCCGAACAACGAATCTCACCTTCCATAGAAGTCAAAGAAAATGGGGATGGACGAGCGTGTCGAAACGACAGAAGCAATAATGAATCTTGTACAGATAGATAGGTAGATGTGGAAAAGTTTACGAGAATGGTAGTTATACAGACATTTATGAACCTCCACCATCCCAGAATACCACCCCACATCTCAAGATTGGCAAGACTTTAAAACAGGATGGCTTGGGTAGGGTTCGTCATGATTCCGACGTAGAAACTAACACTACAATTTTTGTAGAGCATCTTAGAGGTCGTAGGAGGCTGTGGTGCTGAAGGTGGCTGCAATTCATAGAGCGGCGTTGCCTCCTTACTGGTAAAAACAGACTAACTTGTGGGTAGCGCGATTTGCAATGCTGATGCTGAGATTACGAAAAAAATACAGGTACGGTTGGTGGGTAAGTCTGACCCGAATTGGAACGGTTTGGAGAACTGATTGTAAATTTTTATTTGATGGCATCAACGTCTTAGAATGAAACGTATGGAAAGTCAGCTCTGCTCTAGGAAACCCTGATGCCAAATATTTAAACAAGCTGGGATCAAGAATTAGATCTATTGAGAGCAACGCTGGTGTTGCTATAAAGCTTGCCAAGGAGAACGGTCTTTGTTTCAATCAGGATGGTAGTGAACAGAACATCGGGCAAAAATTGATGCTTGTAGAAAAAATTCAATAATCTATAGGTAAAGATCTTGTCCAGTACGTTCAAGAGTGCAATGAGACGACAGTCGATATGGTTGGAATAAGTTAACGAGGTTTGAGGATGACAGTGGCTTTCGGAGTCTTCCAGACAAAGAGCAAACCTGCGTTGAATATGATAAGATGTGGAAAATTCTGGCATTTGAGAGTAGGAGAATGATTCTTCAAAGACGAGGACGGCCCAGAGGGTAATGGGATGATAGTTGGTGGGATCTAAATGCTTGTAACGAGATTTGAGAACGACAATGAAGTAGGCAATGTTCCTGGTATAGAGCGAGTTGCTGGAAAGGAGGCAGGCGTTGGTAATGAGTGAAGAAATTACGTCTGAAAGTTGGCAGGGTATAGAGTCTTCACCAAGGGCTATATTTCTATTGTTGAAGATGGCGTTATATTTGAAATAGTATTTGACGTATTTCGAATTAATTTTATTTGCAATATTTTTGATTTAAAATCAAATATATGTACAACATGGTAGTAAGACCCATGTATTAAAAATCTGGCAGATGTTAAATAAAAAGGGTTTAGATTTGTCGTGAAGCGTAAAACATTCCAGCGGAAACAGTCCGTATATTGACTAACTTATTTCAGTAGTAATGATTTATACTGACAAAGTTGTATGGTGAACTTGAACTGGCTGCTTCTAGCGGAGCCCTTTCTCTCTATACATCTTTCATTTTCCCAGAACATTGTTGTATGACACGAAGTTCTAATTAGTGATTCACAGGTGACTTGTGATAGTACATTTGCAACTTTTCAGAGGAACATTCCCGCTTGCTTATTTAATAATCTTAAGGCTACGTACGTAAACTGCTACGTATATTTTTTATAGAGTATTTAGTAGTAGGCATTAATGAGGCAATAGTGAGATTCAACATTTACGAGGGGTGGTTTTTATATTCCCGGAATAGAAAACAAAATAAACAACTACAGAACTAAAAAAAATTTATTTTTCAATATAACCCCCTCCCTTAACAATGCAGGTATTTGAACGTTTCAATAACAACTGCAAACCGTGATAAAAATATTCTTTTGTTTTTGTCTTAAAATGGCTCTCAACTGCTGCTATGAGTTCATTATCATGGTCAAATTTTCTTCCTCGGATGACTCTTTTCAAATTTGGGAATAGAAAGTAGTCCGAGGGAGCCAAATCGGGACTATAGGGTGGATGGTCCAGTTCTTCAAAGTCGCAACTGTCCATAGCAACCTTGACTGTTTTTGCCTTATGAACAGTCGCATTGTCGTGCACCAGCAGTATCCCCTTGCTTAGCTTTCCCCTTCTGTTTTGTTTAATTGAACCCCTTAAACGTTGTAATAAGCCCGAATAGTATTCTCCATTTTTTGTTTGGCCCTTTTTTAAGTAATCTATTAATAATACGCCCTCACAATCCCAAAAAATGGTGGCCATTATTTTTCCTACTGATGCAGCGACCTTGAAACTTTTTAGGAGGGCTCGAACCCTTAACATGCCACTGCATTGACTCTTGTTTAGACTCTGGGTCATAATAATGGACCCAAGTCTCAACTCCCGTACCAATTCTTTTAATTATAGAGTCGGGATCTTCTTCACATAAACTCAAAAACTGATTACATACTTGAAATCTGTGCTGCATTTGAAAGGGAGAAAGCATTCGGGGAACCCATCTTGCACTTACTTTTGACATGCCCAAATATTCATGCAAAATCCTAAAAATAGTGGTTTCTGATACACCAGTTAATGCTGCTAACTGCTTCTTCTTTAGTCTGGCGTCTTCTAACACTAAACATTTAACTTTATCCACAACATCTGCAGTAGTCGTTTCAGTGCGACGACCGGATCTCGGATCGTTTTCTAATGATTCTCGACCACATCTAAACAATTTGGACCATTCATAAATGGTTGATTTGGAAGGACACAGGTCACCATACATGGCTCTCATTTCTTCAACTATTATTTGAGGACTTTTTCCCTGTCTGGTGAGGAATTTTATAACCGAGCAATACTCAAGTTTATTAATTTTAACCTCTTAGCTTGACACGTCTTCAAAAACCAGAAGATAACTAAGCTATAAATTTGGAAATTGTTTTATAAATTGTCACATGTTGTTTCAAGGCATAGATGATTTTAAAAAAGTGAAATAGAAAAATTCCAACTAAATTACAGAGTACTTATTCCGGGAATATAAAAACGACCCCTCGTAGTAGACTGTTCAAATAATGCACAACATTTTTTGAACATTATTTTCGTTCATCATGGGAAATCTTGGCACATTTAAATTTCTGCTGTGGCCCCTTCAAAGCAATTGTATGACTTCACTTGGTGAACAGTTTGCTGATAGTTTCCGAAGTTATCTTTTTCAAATCCTGTGTAAGCTTCGCCTTGTAATCTAGCTTGGGTGTTCTAGACCCTCTTCCATTGTGAAGGAACAGCTTGTACTTTGTTTTGGCTTTTTTTATTCTTCCGTCCGTTTTGTTACGTACCAGTTCTCTATTATGCTCAATTTCAAGTTGCCTTTCATCTACTGTTTCTTCTTCTCCTGTCACTATTGCTTCCCGGAAGGACTCCTCTTCAGTACTAAGTGACTGAAATATCATTTTTGCTCTGTTAACCTCTACATTGTAACCTCCTCCATCTCCTTGCTGCTTCTCATTTTTTTTATGCGTCCATACCAGTGCATAATTCGAACCTTTATTATTTTAACAATGTCTGCTCACTTTTGAATATTTTTATTTCTGAGTTCATTAGCCTCCAGAATTCGCCTTCTCCAATTTTCTTTAAACCAAATATTCTCCTTATGACCTTTCTCTAAAAGATTCTTAGTTTCTCCTGTTCCGTATTTGTTAGACTCATCGATTCTGTTACATATACATACTACCACTGGTCTAATAACTACTCTATAAAGCCTTATTTTTCTGTCTTTCGTGATGCGTTTATATTTGTAGGACGTGCTATGCCCCACTTGTATTCCTTGGTCAATCACCTATTTACTCCCAAATAAGTATTTAAAATGTTCAACCTCTTCGCCATTTTTTTCCATCTATATTTGGCAAATTTACTTGCTTGTTGGTTCTTTAATGTGTCTATAGGTTTTGACATTACTCTTGTTATCTTTTTCTAAGGTGTTCATTGTTTCGTCAACCCACCTCACCCTCTTCTCTCCTATTAAATGTATGCTATCTTTTTTGATTTCCTGGTGTATTTTGGTCTTCTTCCCTTCCTGTTCTTAACATGCAAGTCTTGCATCCTTCTTGTTCTTTATTCCAAAACAATCTTTCTTTTCTCTACTACTTTTCTGCTTATTACCTTTTCTACTGAATTTTCGATACTTTATTCTATTCACCTTCAATGGTGTTATCCTCTATATTTATGGATATTTGACTATTCTTTTCTTTGATCTCTTCAACTTTCCAACTCTTTCTCTTTCTTGCTCTCTTCTTTCCGACAACCATTCTTAATTTTATCTCGGCTATCACTAGGAGATGGTCAGAACCAATATCTGCCCTCCCGGTATGTTCTAACGTCGTGAATTGTTTTTGTCTCTTTGTAGATATCAGCATACGGTCAATCTGATTTCCAGTATTTCTTCCCGGAATCGTCTAGGTGACTTTATGCTCCATTTTATGTTTAAAGCTAATGATGAACGGTGACACATATGAAGTAAAAGACCTAGAGGAAACACGGAAATCAGGGGTTCAAAACGATTATAAACGTACGGTAAGCGAAAGATCTTTGGAAACGACGACCTTAACCAACATTTAAGAAGGATAACAATATGATAAAGAAACCCGATGAATGTAAAGAATGACGACAAGGTAAAGAAACGGAAAACGATTCATAGTAAAATAAAATACAGAAAAGGAACGCGGAAGATCAGAACCATGCTGTTTTATGAAGGTGAAAATAACTAAGGTAGTAGAGGAACAGGATTCATGGTAAGCAGAAAACACATTAGAAGTCAAGAGAAGGAAGGCTCTCCTACCTAAAGTTAAGAAACAACGTAGATAACATCACCATAGTAAACGTCTATATAAACTGAGGATGCAGAAGAAATACAAAAAGGTGACTTTTATGAGGAACTAAGGAAAACATGTGAAGAAATTTCAAAACATGACACGTTTATACCTTATACGAGACCTACAAGACGGCTACGAAGTTTATGTGTGGTAAAATAATGAAGAAACTTGAACTTCGAAACAAAGTTTTATCAGAAAAACTGCCAAAGTTATTAAGAACCATGTAAACCAAAACAAAAAATATGATGGAAATAAAGAACGAAAAGATTCGAATATCTAAAAGTTACCGATTTCAGAAGTTTAAAATTGCAAATTCTTGAGATTTCCCAGTGCGAGCTCTTTTTTAAACATAAGAAAAACTCCCTATTGGTTTCCTCGTTCCCCCAAATTAAAAAACGTAATACTTACAAGAATCTCATCAAAAATATGTAAATAATAAAACTGAAATTAAAAATTAATTCTTATATACTTGCAGTTATCTCTCTTAGCGTAGTTCGTGCCCTTTTTCAAATAAAGATTAGACCAGATTAAAACGGAATAAGAGGGTGCATACAAATTGCGAGTACATATTGAATAGTTGAATGAAAAGTACAACGCAATAACTACATCCATCTCACTTTCATACATATTTAGAATGATATATCCTTTCTCCTTTCCGAAACTTTAATAAGATGAATCATTGGTGTTCAGTATTGAATCCGACGACATATTGTTCAGAACATATTGGGAATTAAACTCCCTGTGTCATCGAGGTGTTAATAAGAATTCGTTTTGGTATACGGAGGCAAAATAGGATATGCACCCCCGATTGTATTTTTATGTTTGTTGGGAATATCGATTCTAACTGGGAAGAGCTTTGAGTTCGTTAATTAATTAAAACGCTTTAAAATTAATTAAAAATCACGTTAGCGAGTAGTTCAGTTTCATACTACTAATCTGATTTGATAGCATTAAACTCCATAACTGCATCTGGGAAGTTCGTCTTAGTTTAGAACGAGCTAATTAATCGAGCCTGGGAAATGGCTACTTGTGCTATCTAGCAATACATAGCACATTCAGGACAATAAAGATATATCCACTTGAATTATTGCCCGGCAAAAGGTTTCCCATGGTAGAAAGCTTTAATTATAGTGTCTACGATACAATCCAAAATCTGGAGAAAATCATTTGTTTAAAGCTTAATCTGCAACAGCGGAATGTTTTAGAAACTGAGGGAAATATTTAATAGAGAGAGATGATCTAAAGCAGGACGAGAGCTTATCCACATAGCCATGAGAAAACAAGCAAAATTATTTCTTGGTGTGTTTATTAGGAGATCTAGGCTTGCGGCTACCAAGTATCTTAACAGTCATGGATATTCACAACTACCTAACTAAAATTTTGCAGAATTCAATGGATTTCCACCCTTGTAAGGGCGGTTTTACCTCGTATCCGAAGCAAAAGAATAAGAAATTAAAAAATTCGTCAAACGGAGGCCGGAGCTCGTTTGTCACTTACTACAGAAATGCAATATTAAAATAGTGCCCTGAAATGTATGGGGTTTAGCGGCGAAAAACAAAGTTAAATAAACCCAGACAGGCATAATAATATTAACAGAAACAAAGAAAAGGGGAACGAAAATAACAAAATACTCTTCTTTATACTCTGCAGTGCGGATTCAAACCCGAAACAAGCAGGAACAAGAAATAGACAAGCACAATATTGTAATACAGTGGGTCATATTCAAAAATAATGTAAAACATCGCCATAAGAAATGCATTCAATAAGTTAGCGTTTGGTTGTATTTGATATAACAAGTTTCGCAATCCTTACATTGTAGGGATCATTAAATGTGTTTCCTAACTAAAGATGCACCTGCATAAATATGTGTCATTCGAACATCGGGTCATTTGGTGAATCATATCAATGTACGACAATGTTGCAGTAAGTTCGTAACGTGGAAAACCATGACTTATGTTTATACAAAGTTAAGAATTAATGCGAAATGATGTAACACGAAATAGTTGGCTTAGGCAGCTGTTGAAAATGTGAGAAAGAAAGGGCAAATCTTGGGGGTATAAGTATAGCCGGTTTTCATACAGAAATTAGTTCCCTGGAGGAATTCTACTTAGTGGGTTGGAGTAGGCAGATTGAGACCAATTACACTAGACTAGAGTCCACCCCAGGTCACCCCGAGCTGGATCCTAGGAGTAGGCAGATTGAGGCCTAGGGGACAGACTCAAATGGGGCCAACCCTTCGAATAACTCAAGTATTGAGTTAAAAGTTAAGTTCCAACGTTGTTACCAAGATGTGTGCCTTTCTAAAGATGTTCATGTAAGAACAGTCGAGATGCTTGAGGGTTCAAGCATGGCGACCCCTCAAGTTAGTACCAACCGCAGTATGGGGTGATTTCTGAAACGTTTGCGTAAGAATCTTTTCTGTATTTAATTCAAATGTATTTCCATCCAATGTAAAGCTTGCTAGTAGTTTGGGTGTGACCCGTTAGGATGTAACTCTTTGTTTTATGATTTAACTTAATGTTTGTAATTTATCTCATTAATGTTTTAATGTGTTTATTTGTAACTTTGTCAATGAATGATATTTGTAAAGCATAATTCGGAATTCGAACAATATATGTAATGTTAGTTGTATTAGGCTTTCATTCAATAACCTCTTGCAAAATGCAAGCAAAACACTCGTAATGAAGTAGGCTCTAAGTCTCTACCATCGTAATCAATATAATAACATAGGTGGCCTTAACCCACTATGTTGCCAAAAGCCGCTTCGTTACAATATAACTGTGGGAAGACGTCTGAAGCCGCTTTATTACAATTACAGTAAAAATTCACGTGCAACTCGTAAGTAACAATAAGAGTAAATCCGTCGACTGTCGCGTCCAAGCAGGCAGCATTTATTTACCTTCTTGCAAATTTTCCAGAATATTCGGCGTTCGATGTGCGGTTTTTCTAAATACACTCGAGAACCTTCGTTCATTAGTGGTATGTAGCTCGTTACAATATGTTAAGAAAATTGAAAGAAAAATACGAATCGCAGGAAAGACTAGGATTTTCATAAATTTCCCTATTTTGCAAATCGAATTAATCCATTTTTAAAAGCTGCAAGTGATCCAAACAATTATACGTGTGTTAAAAGTCAAGTGTTTTCTTAAATTTAAAGGCAAAATTATATAAATGTTGAAAGATAGTTTATTATTTATTTATTCCGGGAAACCTCGTAATTCAACTTATAAACGAATTCAGTACCGAAAGCTGCTTTTAGAGCGACGTTTATTCTTTAAAAATTCATAGAAAGAAACAGCTAGGAAGATGCCGGGAATGTGATTTTCCACGAGAATAATTTTCCATGCGGCAACTTCTGCACTTATTCGATTGCCCGTTTATTTTTCTTTTTTTCGATTAAGAAATAAACAGATACAGAAACGAACGTTTCAGCGTATATCCAGCAGTATTAAAATTTTTAACAAGGAAATAAGCTAGGTCGTAGTTCAAGAGGAAGAACTTTATTTAGAGGTATCATCAGTTATAACCACAAAACTATGCGACGGTGATTCTCGGCCGTCTTTATTTACACTCCCATTTTTATATCAATTTTTACTGTAGGTACCCGCCGTTGGAGCGACCGTGTGGTTAAGGCATTCGACTACAGCGCGGACGGTCTCGGGGTCAAACCCGAGCCAGATGCTCGGCGGGTTGCCTACCTAGTAGGCGTTATACTTACTACACCACCCTGTATACATAACGTGCAAAACAACCGAGTATGAAAACGACTTACAAGGCCTAACTCACCGTGTTTCTAGTCATGCTCACTCGCGGGGCGCTAATGTCGATATCTTTACTTTTTTGTTATTGTATTCCCTTTCCAATCATTGTGTCATGTCACTGATGTACGCTAGTTGTTGATTGTTTTAGGTAGTTATTTCCATGAGAACACTACGATTGCGTTATTACCAATAAAGTTTTTCCTTTATATCGTCAGTGTTTGATTTACAATCCGCGTCATAAAATATGCATTGAAGTAGATTTCACATCTTTAACTATATCCGAGAATTCTTACAACTTCTTCACGTTAAGTCCCGAACATTATAGAAATGTCTCTGCGAGTGTGAGAAGGCTGACGACGGGTCCTAACTTGCAGGTATTCTTCAACACTCCTGAAAGTCAATAATCATAACGGTTTTAATACATAGTATAGAACAAGGTAGTTTTGTATGTAAAAATATGAAAACTGGACGTAAACAGACCTCCGACGAAAGTGGCACCATCAACATCAAGTGGACAGAGGAGAATAATTCCGAAAATAAACACAAGAAGATATTCTGAAAAATATTTAAATTTTGGCTTCATGAAGACCAAAGTAAATGATAAATAATGACTGTTGTGTGTTCTTTGTTTGAAAATTTTAGCGGCTCATAGCATGAAACGAAACAAACTTAAACGGCGTTTGGCAACACCAGTATATCTGCCAAACTAAAATCCTATGAATGCAAAAATCTAATATTCAAAGATTTTTATCGGGGCTCATTAGTCTTATGCCTTTGGTACTTAAGACTATCGAAAAACTGCTTGATAGGCACATCAGGGACGGCAAACCTGGTGACAAGGCCTCTATACCCATACTAGTTTGCCTATGTAGCAGGTTCATCTACTGAAACAGTACTCCACCGTCTGGTACAAAGAATGGAGAAAATGCTGGAGAACAAAGAAATCCGTCTAGGAGCTTTTATTGGTATAGAAGGAGCTTTTGATGGTACTATCTCTGCAGTTCTAAGATAGCGGGGACTGGAGGAGATTTGCCGGTGGATAGACTGCATGCTCAGAGGCAAGGTGGTATACACAACACTGTTTGGGGAAACAGTTTCGGTCCGGGTGGCCCCGGGGTTGTCCCCAGGCAGGAGTTTTATCTTCACTGCTATGGAACCCCGTTATGGATGGACTTCTCATGGAACTCCACAAACAAGGGTTTTGTCCCTGATGACTTAGTCATAGCAGTAGAATGGAAATTCATAGATACGACCAGAAAGCGCATGCAACAGAAAATTTAAAGCACATAGAGTGTCTACCAAAGATGGGCCCCGTTCTGAAAAGCCAATTTTTGTAGTGTCGCTTGAAAATATTGACAGAATCCATGGTTTGATAATGGAAGAACTAACTCAACGTACAAGCTTCTCTCACGGTGCTATTCAATGAATGTTAATGGATTGTTTGGAGATTAACAAGGGTTAGGGATTAGCGCGTTAGGGTCCCCTCATGCTTTCTGACGAGAAAAAGAAGGCTCACGTCGACATTTGTCAATCCTTATTAATGAGGAATAAAGCAAGCCTAGGTACTTTTTTGAATACTATAATAACCATGAATACCTTATTTTAATCCTGAAACGAAACGCCAATCTAAACAGTGAAAACACTCGGGCTCTCCTCCACCACGAAACTTCAAGCAAGTGCCATCAGACAATGTATGTATGCCATCTTTGGGGATAAAACAAGTTTAATTTTACCATATCCTGTACCTTTTTTCCTTTCTTTCTTTTTTGTGTGTGTCTTTTATGCGTATATATTCCATTTGCTCGGAATCGCCTTTTTTAGGCATTACTTCAAGTCAGACAGCTGTGTCATGTGTGTGTTACTACGTTTGTAGTGGTCTTGTTGCTCTATCTCATAGACCAGTCTTCCGAGTAGAGCACAGTTAATTAAGCCCAACTGTGAGTGGTCTCACCAGGCCTAGTACCGATCCCAGAGCCCTGAGAAAAAATATCCACCAACGTAGGGATTCGAACCCGGGACTTTCAACATGCAAGCCTAGCCCTCTTACAACTGACCAACCTGGCTACACTTAAACCATATCCTGTACCTAAGGGTCATATAACAACTGGTGAATGTACATGATCTTTTACGTGATGGCTTGCTGTCTGTTATCGAAAAACGTCATCCTCATCTGACTGGTGGAAATTTCATTTTGCATTGGGGCAATGCACTGCCTCACAAACCCCGGATTTTTACCGATTTTCTTTTAGAAGACGGAATTGAAACTCTCATTCACCTTCCGTATTCACCAGATTTTACGCCTAGGGATTTTTGGCTGTTTTTAAATCAGTTTTCCATCATGCTTTCCGTTATGAAGTGCTATTTATCAGTAGATTTCAAAAGAGCTCCCAAAGAAAGGTTCATAGATTCCTACGAAAATTGGGTAAAATTGGGAATCATGTATAAATAAGGGAGGGGATTATGTTGAAAAATAGTAAATAAATTTCCCAAATTATACAAGTAACTAGTTTTGATTTTACAGCAGAACAGTACGTAACTCTGGTACGGGCCTCGTATAAACCACCCTTAATCCAAACAAGTGGGTTAGAAACCAATTTCAAAATACTCTTGTTGAGCTCTCAATTAAAGAAAAATGAAAAAAATTTATAGACTTGCCATCAAAGGGTGAAATTAAAATTCATTTCTACTTTTTAAATCTTGGGTTGCTCTTGATGACAACGCTCCTGTATTGAAGTCAAAAGCTTTTCCTTTGTCATTTTTAACATCTTATCTTTTCAAAATTTGTTTTTCTGGAGTAGGTATAATAAACAAAATATAAATCTTTACTAATAATTGTAGAGACAATAAACGGTTCTTTGTTATCTGCATTTTGCTGTAGCCTCCCCCCTTCCCCAGGGGTCGTGTCCCACAGATTTGGAATCACTGCAATAAGAAATTAAGCATTGGAAATCTTTATACTCGCATTTTAACTCGTTATAAAATTTCTCGTTTTTAACATTTATAAAATTTTTCATATAAAATGCGGTACATTCATCTCCGGAAACGTAAAATTGTCCGACGATTTAAGGTAAACTAGCATAAAACCTATAAGCGCTCTTTTCCTTTTATTACGGCAGGTTTCGAGCAAAAACTCCACGTAAAGCTACTCGAGTTAGGTTCTAACAGAATTTTTTTGCAAGTTGTGGGAAACGTCCACAAGAACTGTTGTTACACACTGCAGTTAATAAGAACATAAATAAGAATTTAAAACCTCTGCTGAAAAACAGAAAAGTTATTATAATGAAAATGAAAACGGTGGTGTAATTATTTGCGTTGACGTACGTAGTTCAAAGCTAAGAAATTAAACAATTTTGTTTTTATTTCTTAAACTTTCAACAGTCGAATAAATTACTTTTCTAGCAAACATTAAGATATTGCTTTGTTCTGCAGGTTTGCAAAATGTTATGCTGAATGAAATTCAGGTACTTAAAAGACTATTTCTTTAATTTCGTTAAATGGATATCCACATAGAAGAAAATGTATGCAAAAAACTGGCAGAAATGCGACTCGAGGAAGAATAAAGTTCGGAATAAAAACGTTTTTAACTGTGGTTTAAATTAAAATATAATTTAAACGCAGTAAACGAAAGAATAATCCTAAATTTGTTTTTAATTTTGCTAAGGTACTCAGAGGTAGGTAAACATTCTCACGTTATTCATTAATTTAGTAATTGTTTACATTTAAGTACATTTAATAGCAGAAAATAATATTTAAAACGTGCATTAAGGTGATTAAATTATCTAGGAAGTCAGTATTTCTCTGGAATAGACTTCGTACACGTTGTTGGCTGTATTAACCTGAAAATGTAAGCTTTAATAAGTTTGTTGCAATTGTGTCAATTGATTTGGTAAGTTCAATCTTTGCGAATATTTTCACGGTCTTTGCCTTGCTAACCAAAGGTCTTGAGTTCGATTCCGGTCGAAGTCAGGTGGTGAAAGTACCTTTGGGTTCAGCAAAATTATAGTCTGGTAGTGCTAAATATCCATAGCAGTCGACACAAGATGAGATGCGTGCCACCCACAACTTCAACCTCATTCAACAGACAAACAAGCGAGCGTTCTAGTAGTTATTAGTTGAAGATGCAAACATGTAGTTAGAAACCATACGGAAGGTAAATTTAAACGAATATTCTCGTTACCATATGTCCATATTATAACAGTAAAGATGGCTGAGACAGAACTCCAGAAGAAGTGATCTCGACCAAGTTATCAGAATATCAGAGGAAGTTATTAAAAGTTACAGGGTTACTTGCTTAATGTCATCAATGCCTAGCTGGGCGAGTTGTTCTATAGTCATGTACAGTGTGTGTAAAACTCTCTGAACTTGGAATCGGTCCGAGGTCTTTATTCGAAATGTTATTTTAATTCACAAAAACAAAAATGCCTGATTGCCCATGTGCTCTTTGGATGTAATGCCAAAATTATGTTTTGTTTGCCCAATATATTTTGAACATTTAATTTCCTAAATTTCTAGTCCTTCCATGGTCTTAACCTTGTCTTTGGAATTTCCTAAATAACGCCTGTTGGAACTGCGAACAATTTTAAAACAAAAATTTGTACAATGCCCTTGATGGCGAGATTGAAAAGAACTGTAACCTCAATTTCGTTAGGAACCTTGACTTTTAAGGCTTGAAAAGGGCATGGTAACATGAATCACCTTATGGGAACACCGCAAGAGATATCAATCAGGAAGCAGAAGTAAAACACCTCATAACATTAGGTGCAATCAGATAAAATCATAACGACCTTTGACTTCAGAAAACCATTCAGGGTGATCATACCGAAACGGAAAGACTGGAGCAAATGAAATATATCTATTAACTACACATACGAATAGCGATATATCGTCTACAGATATGTCCAGAACTGAAAACGGAACCGAAATAGGCATCTTCGAAGAACAAAAGTGAGACAGGGTACAGCGTTAGCTAGAACCTGGGCACCTAGCCACCGTGTTCCAAGCTGAATGCTGCGAAGGTCCTATATAAATCTATATCATGACAGATAGCCAAGCTGCGCTAATGCACTAGCTACGTGCATCTTTAGTTTCAAACTAGTATTGGAGTGTCATGGGAATTTCATACAACTGGAACAAGACAATAGGTTACATCTGATGTGAGATGTGAGTGCCAGGACATGGTGGAGTACATGGGAATGAACAAGCCGACCAATTGGCAAAGTCTAGAAGCAATAAAAACTCTCTGAAACCAGGGCCATCCTGTGGAGTAGTTAACATATGTTGTTGTCAGGGAGCAAACCAGAGACTGGCTAAGGACAACACATCGTGAGTACTGGGAGATTTTCCCGGAGACATTCAAAAAGTCTCATCCAGGAGCTCTCTAGGAAAATGGCAAAAATAAGAATCCTGACAGAACACTGCCATCAGAAGAAACACTTGAGTGTAATAAAATTAGCAGAATTTGCAAAGACGATGAACAGATGCCTCTACATTGGCTCTGCTACTGCGATGGACCAACCAATCGTAGGATATAATACTTTGAGGAATTGGAACTCAAACTTCGAATATTTATTCAAGCCTCTCTAGATACGATCCTAGTTTTCTTTAAAGAACCAGGCTTACCTGTGTGAGACGAATACACCGGGGAGCACAATAGAACTCTTAGGCCGCGGAGCAAGGGATACTCAGCACCTACCCCGGGGGAAACAAAAATATGTGCCGAGTCTTAGTACTGATTATTTTTTACTACGAGTGAAAATGGGAAAAACAAGCCCAAGAAGGGCAGCCACTAAACTACAAAAGTAGGTACGAAGCTAGGAGAAAATTGCCAATTTGCATCTGACTTCCAAAAAATTGATCGATGTTTTTGTTGTTTAGGCGATAAAAATTCAACATGACATAAGAAAAGGGTCTGAATGACTATCAATAATTTAGTAACCTAGAGTCTAGAGGATCAGTGGCAGAACAAACATATTATAAGCTTCCAAGAAGCAAAAGGTTATAAAAAATCGATTAACATAGTTTGCAAAAAAGTATTAAACTAAAATGGTACTGTTGAAGCGCAAACTTCAAGAAATTAAGATAAACAACAGTGAACTAGGAAAATAAGCAAAGCGTAAGTGTTGATGTAAAAAGAATTGATACATAAGGCAACGTGTTGCCTATCCAAAAGTTAATGGATGGATCAAGTAAACCCATAAACCCAGGACATGGATGAAATTAATGGTAGACCCAACACCACATGGAAGTATATGATGTAAAGCAAATGCCTGAAGTAAACTGGATAAGAATAACCACCCACAGATACAAATCGACTCAAATGGGAAAAGCCTCCTACATCTAGCTGTGTATTGACATAGGCAATTTGTAATCGTATGACATGCACAGAAAGGGCTACGGAAAAATGTTTACCAAAAAGCAAAAGGCTGGTAATATTATTGTTTTGCAAAGATAAAGATAGTATATTAGTGGGTAGTATGGAGAATATCTAAAACAGATGAATGAGAGACTTTTTTGTAATTTCAAAGTATCGACGGTTTTGGTGCACCTGACCAAGCCCTACCTAAGAGGCTTCAAGCCTCGACAGTTCATAAAAATATCCACGCTACCATTGAGATGTGAATCTATGGGGAGGATTACGAAATAAATCCTGAATCAATTGCGCTTCGGAGTTCTTTTTTTGCTTAATTATGATTTAACTACAAGCCATCATTTTCCCAAGTTCTCCTGGAGGGTTCTCTTCTTAACAGATCGCCAGTGGAGAGCCGAAATCTGAAATGGAAGAAAATTAAATATAGATAATAAAGACAATAAAGATCTAGGAAAAAATCATGTGCTCTTTAAATTTCTAAGGGAAAGAAATTTCTAAGTTATAAGCCTCCCTCTTTAAAGCTCAAATCCAAATTTTTAGCAACGTGAATTTTGTTGTACATCCTCTGTGCTAGAGAACGGTATTCTCTACAGTGGTTGTCTTCTGCGTCATATATTATATAAATGTATAGTGCAGGTGCCTTGTTGCTCGCTTTTGCCATGACCCTCCCCCCTCACTTACGCAGATAGAACAAATCGATTAAATAGCTTGACCGAACTCAAACAGTGTGAGATTTTGTACTACCTTCTCCTTACCTTCTTTACCACTGGTGAGATTCCAGCCTGAGAGACGGTGTTCTACAATAGGTTTAAGGAGCAAAAACTTAGCTTAAGGTAAGGTAAAGGTATCGATAAATAATAATTATTCTCCTTTAAAACGGTTCAATTTATCTACGATACGTGTTGTATGTAGGGGTATGGCCGGCAACATGAAGCGTTAACACCTCCTAAATCGTTTTCATACCCTGTTGTATCGCACGCTATGAATAAGAGGCGATATAGTAAGCACCATGCCTTCGGCAACCGCCTACCTTCCCTAACTCCACACTACTGTGTTTCGGTTTCCAATTATTTTCAGTGACTGGGTAGGCCACCAGCGGACCATCCGACTCAGGTCTAAACCCAAGACTGTCCGAGCTATAGTCGAATGCATTGACCACTCAGTTAAGCCCTATCTAAGCCAGTTTTTTCTCGAGCCCGTATTGAAATACCAGGCGTTAGACTACCAACTAGGAGCCCACTACCCTTACCATTGCATCAGAGCTTACGTCATAAAAAAATACTGGACAAACAAAATGCTAAAATATCCTAAATAAATACTCTACTCGCTCAGTATACTTATAGAAAAGTTTTTGTGGGCTGTTTGAACAGAACAGCAGTAGAAGTACTAACAACAAGTAATTGGTAGATGACTACCACCGCATATTTAGAAAAAACGTATAAGTGGAATGAAGCACTTGCTATCGAACACAAGCTACTTTTCCACTAAGCACCATACCCCCTCGCGGAATAACTGCCGATGCCTTTACCTTTACCATACCATAAATAAACGTAAACTCTACATGGAGAGACAGGGAGGGAGAGACAACGTTAGAAATGCCCCCAAAATAATAAGATTAACTAAGAAGAGAGATTAAAGTTTTGATAATAAGGTTACGATCAGCTACAGTGTATCACCTTCAAGATTTGTCGTGGTTAAATTAGGTCGATTCTCATCTGCAGCCTTATTTAATCTGGGCGTAAAGTAGAATATACACAAAAACGTAGGCTCCGAGCTTTGAGGATCATTATGGAGACGCAACTAAATAACATTCTTTCTCTTAGACTAGAATATCGTTAGTTAAGTAAAACAGTTACGCAACTTTTGGAGACAATTTAATATGCAAAACCTTAACTATGCAAAAGTATCTGGTTCAGTTGCCAAATTTTGCTATTTGCACATTATGGGGATATGGGGCCCGGTGTCCCCACAACCTCGCTGCCTATACACGAAAACCAGAAAGGCCAATATTTGATTATAAACATCACTACCTATGCAGCTGTAGCCTACGCAGATGGCATTGCCCTGATGACAACGACCAGCATGCGGTGATAAACACATTACAAAGACTGAGTAAATCAGAAAGAAATGGTTTGAAAACCAGTTGACATGTAGAAAACGAAGTATATGGAAGTGTATGCCGAGGACCATAAGATCAAGTCCAGAATAAATTCGAAGACTTCCACGATTAGCGTCAGTGTTAAAATAATGTCTTCTGGGTTGGGACCGTGTCATTGTTGGGAAAGCAGAACTCATCATTTAGCCCACCTTCTTAAGCGGCTTCGGCAGGAGGAAAAAGGGGACACTAAAAGAGCACGGTAACTCAATGTGTGAACCACGCCAGAGGTGAAACTCTTTTAGCAAGAGGCAATAGGGTAACGGTAACTCAGCTTGTAAACCAAGCCAGAGGCGAAACCCTTCTGAGTCAAGACCAGACGCCTAAAATACAAGACAGGTGAAAAGCTTAATGATTAAATATCCAGATTTAGAGGTGTCATTGACTTTGTGTGACTATTGCTAATAAAAATGCAGATAGTAAAGTTCACGAAGGGAAATAAAAGCACGGCTGTTCTCTTATGGGTGTTCGGGAAAGCTATGGTTATATAAAAAAAGACTAGCTGTGGGCGTTGAATTAGCGAAATTGGTAAGCACAAGACATATCGAAAGCGATAAATTTCAATGGGAAAAGTAGATACATCCATGAGAACTAAGGCAAAATGCAGAAGTGATAGTGCCATATTGACGACTATCTACAGAGGATGTAATTAAGAGCCAAAGGATACACTGGGTGTGACTTGTGATAAGGCTAGAAGGTGGTAGAAATATAAAATATCTGCCTCATACCATGCAGTAGCAAGAAGTGAAAGCGAAAGGCCAAAAAAATGCAGATGGGTGGAGTAGTGAAGACCGACTTGGATTTTGGATTTGGTGTGGGGGATGAACTATGTTCATGTGCACTTAGGCCTCAAACTAAGCCTTGGTAATCTTATTCAAGCCATCCAGTCCTCTCAGTAAAACTGAGGCTGCTGACCAAGGGTGTGCTAGGGATTCCTGCCATAACAGGTCAGAAATCCCCCAATATGGCACCTCTAATCGGGGCGAGTGCAGGGCAGTCGCATAGACTATGCCGTATCTTCCTCCCAATTTCAACCTCTACAGATCGGACTGTTAGTTAGCCTTAATCTGTACATATGTTTCGTCAGTTTGCAGTGTCCTGAAAATATACCTATAAGACGTCCAAGTCTGCTTCTTGGTAACTGCATACAGAATTTAGACAATGTCGATGAGGGGGCTGTTATAGCCATCCTCGCTTGATGACATTTATCCAAGTTAACCCATCTGTCATAGTGGCAACTGTGGGTCTCTTGTTTTATTATTGTATGGAGCAGAGTTAGGAATGATACCACTGCTGGTTCAGAGCCCCAAAAGAGTTGCGTTGAACCACGTCTGGCCTGTTCATTTCCATATAATCCTGCGTGTCCTTTAATCCATATAAGTTGTAGGACATTGTTTCTGACAGCTAGCTCCAGTGTGTTCTGGCATTGGAGTACTACTCCTGAGGTTATTTTAAAACTATGTAGAGCCAGCAGTGCTGCTTTACTGTCACTAGCTATCCTGATGATTTTATTTAATTTGCACCTTGCATAATGGCAATAAACTCCGGTTGAAAAACGGTAGTACGTTGGCCTGGTGCTTTACTTATGTAGGGGTTCAGGTCATGTGAGAAAATTCCTGCACCCTTCTCTTCCACGGTTTTAGATCCATCATATTGTATTCCGAAACATCATCGGCGTTCATATATACATCCAAGGGTTTCTTGATATCTGAGAGACAGGGAGTTAACTACCGCTCCCAAAAGAGCTGTCCTTTTGACAGCCTCCTTAAAGATAAGATGATATCGCCCCCCAGTACCCTTATCATTCTACAACCCTCTCACTTGCAGTTTTAGTATTAACCAGATGACCAACTTGAAAAAACTGGGAGTTGAAAACATGGGGAGAACCGCCAGCAACAGAAACGTGTGACAACGATCATCGAGCAAGCCCCTGGGTCTTCTAGGTTAAGCTATTTTATACCCAGTGACACAGCCCAGAAAAAGACAGAAATTGTGGAATTTCAGCTGTGTCACCCTGTAACTGTAAATGCATGTACAGCGTGACCAAGAAATAGTGTTTTAGTTGACAATAAAACTGTGATTCTTCGCCAATAGATTAGTATTACTTGTAAACCGTGTGTGTTAATTAATTTAAGAGAACATTAATTAGTAGGTTATGCGAGGATTCTGGCAAATAAGGCAATATTTTCTAAAGGTTTGTTGTGGCGAGTTCGACATTTTACTTATATTTCTTAGTTAGGTTTTTCCCCACCAGTTGCTAAAATGGAATTAAATTAATTGACTAATAACAAACAAAGTTTTGCAGGAGATAGACTTGTCTCCGAAACGTTTCGTGAGTTATTACTTCATTAATTTAATTCTATGTTAACAACTGGTGGCGAAAAACCCAACCAACAAATAGAAAATAAGGCGATGTTTCTGTTGCTGAATAAATAGAAAAGGGCTGAAATCTAAAGGCACTGCTTGAAATGTACACGGTTATTTTGTATACGCATTTAAACTTTCAAACTACCAACAGGAGGAAGTCTTTTTTGATCACACTAGGTATATGTATGTATGGTCAAGCAGTTCATCCTTATAAATAATTATAACTTTTGTTAAGAACACATCGTATTTTTACAAATTTGCTTGGCATTTTTCAATCACTATGACGCCCCCTTCACTACGCCACTTCGCCTTTTTTCCATACTTCAGTGGAGGGGATATGGTTAGGCTTTGTAGAAATTATTGGTTGTAGGATTAGTGCACTTCCGCGTCCATTCATTTAATAACACTTAAATAAAATTATTAACAAATTTAATGTTAAACAAAGTAATTAACTAATAATCCCAATTGTTTTCTTCGTTGGATTATTGATATACATTTATAAAAATTATATTGTCTTCAACACACAAACTAATAATTTTAAAAATATTTAATTCAAGAATGACAAAAGTTCAAAGCCCTTTTAAAGGCAGAGAACAAAAATGTTTTTATAAAAAATGCTTGTATGAATAAATGCAACGAAATAAATTAAATATGCTCCCCACGTATCCTAAATATTTAATTTTCGTATCACAAAGTGCAGCTGCATGAAAACAAAGCTGTACTTGCAGTTTGCATTTTATTTTGAGATAAAGAAAAGAATAACTTGGCGCTTTGTAAGAAGGAATATAAAGGCATTTAGATAACCCGTAAAGTTCGGATGTTATTGTAGGTGACAAATACCACATCAAAACCACCTTCCGAAAGAAAGCAGGGAGGAGCCTTGCAACTTGCAACAGAAATCCCATTATAGTTTAGTTTATATTACTTTGTATCACTTCATAAAAGTTTCTTAGATGCAGAACGAAAATAAGCAGTAAAAATGTTTAAAATTCACGCAACTACTTGCTAAAACAACTTTTTGTTGTAATCCGTAGGGAATTTCGTTGCGATTGATTTAGTAATATTGACAGCATTGGCAGCACTGCGGCTTAGAATGTACCGAAGTCAGATTTACAGTATATCAGAAGAGTGCACTTTTAAACAGGAACAAAAATCGGACTCGGAATTTCATTAAAAATTTATTCTGTTCTAATTAAACTCACCGTATGCTCCTTGTCGATTTAATTTAACGTAAATTCAACTAAAACATTGAGGTTAGCTTGCGAAATTTCGTATAACACTGTGCATGGGAAATGATCCGTTTCTGCTGTGTAAACGAACCTTACTACCTAAAGATTATTGTCGAGTTCAGCGCACCAAAGATGCTGTAGAATTCATACAGAATTCGTACCTCATGTATGAACGTGTCGTTGTCGGTGGGTACGTTTAAACGGCTTTATTTTCGTGTTTCTAACTAAAAAGGGGCCTAAAACTATTTAAAATAAATAAAAAATCGCCTAACAAACCTAAATAACATACGTGCTGTCACCAAAGGACGAATTTTAATAAAAACTGGTTTAGTGTTAGTGCACTCCGCGTTTCTTAATTTCTTCTCTTTTTTTTAAATCCGGTATCTTCGCTTGTGATTCTTTCGTGAAAACGTGTAAAGCAAGTGGTTTTTATGATTTTTGTGAATTTGTTTTCAAGGATCTGTGTGTGCATTCAAGAAAATGTGACCAAATTCTACAGTAACAGGTACGATTTTATATATTTATGACAGAATTGTTGTTGTTTTGTTATCTAAAACAAAACAAAACCAAACTGGCGTTCCTGTTGTTATTATCAAGAGCACTATGGCCCATTTTTAATGAGATTCGAAGGCATGTGGAGGAATTTTTGATTACATTTATACCTGTTCCATACAAAATGGCGGACTGTTATGTGTGTTTTATACCTATATATAAAAAACTGAGGTGTGCAGTTGGATTCCAGAGCATTTCATGAACTTCCAGTAAGATACGCTTTGATACTGACAAAGAAATCAATTTCTTCAAAATGCGTTTTACAGCAAATTTCATTTGTACATGCCTTCAAGGGTGTTTTTTAGGGCGTTTGTATTAAATTTTTGTTGCTAAAACAAGTTCAGAAGCGTTAGGTGGTCAAATCTTGATCGGTTTTTGTTTTCTTTTTACGTCTGCAATTTAATTTAAAATAAATGTGCATGGAAATATGCAACGTATCTTAACTAAACATCGTGCATTTGATTTAAAAAAAATGCAAGTCTGAGGTACATGTGTATGTAAACATGTTTAAATTTGCCACAGATATGATTTTTTGTTATAAAAAACACAATATTACGTTTACGAGGAAAGCTCGGTTTGTTTAATTTAGATAAAAAATGTTTATTTTAGATTGCTTTGTTAATGTCGAACCTGTGTTGAAAGCCGATGAAATTGGGGGAATCTAATGTTTAGCTAAAAATAACTGTATCGTTTTTTGTAAGCAGATACATTCGTCTAAAGTGTGGAGTTATTTTGGGGTATTTTTAGTTTTTATTCATTTGTCATTTCATAATAAATCCACAGAAACAAATGAAGTATACTTTAGGCCTTTAGGGTATTAGTTAGACAAAAACAAAATGTGGGTGAGCGGTTTTTTATTAGTTTTATGCTTCGAAATATCGATTATAAATAACAGAACCAATCACTGGAATATTGGTGGTCAAAATCGATTCGTAAATTATCACCAAACAGAGTTTCTTCCTTGTTAACTTGGTTAAAAGTGAAAAAATCGAGTAGGTACTCGTCTCTGAACGTTACTCTTTTGTTTGCTTAATTTTGGTCGCCGAATCTTTTGTTTTTGATTTAAATGTTCTGATTTAACAAATAAAGCATACTTTAGAACATTAATATACACACAAAAACACAAAGTGAGCGAGCAGTTATTTTACTAGCTTTGTACTTTGAAATATTGCTTATAAATAACAGAACGCAATCATTGGTTAAAATCGACTCGTAAATTATCACTGCGGCTTTTGTAAGTACGCGTGTTTCAGTTTTGTTCACAAACTCTTTTGTTTTTGCAATTAAATGTAGGCTATATTGTGAAAAGTACATTCAATTAAACAGTCTTAAATACTTCAGGGCAGTAATTCAGAAAAACAAAACATTATCACTTTTGTGCTTCGAAATATCGATTATAAATAACAGGACGCAATCACTGGAATATTGGTGGTCAAAATCGATCCATAAATTATATCAGCAAATAGATTTACTGCAGTTGCTTCCTTGCTAAATTTGTTAAAAGTGAAAAAATCAAGTCGTTCTGAACGTTGCTCTTTCGTTTGTTTATTTCTTCATTTATTTAATTTTGGTCGCCGAATCTTTTGTTTTCCATTTAAATATTCTAATTTAACAAATGAAGCACACTTTGGGGCATTAATATAGGAAAACAGAACGTGTATGAGCAGTTATTTTATTAGTTTTGTTCTTTGAAATATTGCTTATAAATTATAAATAACAGGACGCAATCATTCGAATATTGGTGGTCAAATCGACTCGCAAATTATCACTTCTGTGGCTTTTGCTTGCTAAAAATCAATTGTCTCTGAACGTCGTATTTTAGTTTGTTCACAAAATCATTTGTTTTTGCGATTAAATGTTTGCAAAAATATATCCAATTAAGCAGTCTTAAATACTTCAGGTAAATTTAGAAAAACAAAGGTTTGTGCTTCGAAATATCGATTATAAATATCAGGATGTTGGTGGTCAAAATCGACCTATAAATTATAAGCAAATAGATTTACCCCAGTTGCTTCCTTACTAAATTTGTTAAAAGTGAAAAATCAAGTATGCGTTATTCTCTTGTTTGCTTAATTCATTTGTTGTGGCGTCTTTTGTTTTTGGACTGGAATCTTCAAGTCTATTCAACTAAGCAGCCTAAGTTTAAGTAATTTTAGTGCAGGTTTTTTGTTTTTTGATCCTTGTAAAGATACGAAATCAGGTAAAAACTGCACCGCAATTTCATGTTATTCTACCTGTTCTAATCAGTAAATTTGAGGGCATTTCCGTTCAGGTGGAACTGTTTAAGTAAATAATTTTGTTGATTTGGTCTGATAACACCGAGATAATGCCAACGTATTAAAATACGAAATATTAGAAAGTTTTATTATTTTTTTATTTTGTTAAATTCTGAAAAGCCACTTTTAGACGTATAGTTGTTATTTGCCAACCACTTAAGGTCTTAGAACTTGAGATTTTGAAAATTCAGGCCACGGCTGGGATTCGAACCTACGGTCTTCTGCTTACAGAGAGCTAGCTCACCAAGAGAAACATATCATTATCGTCAGCTGATTGTATACTTTGATTCATAACTCTTCTTCAAACTACAAAGTAACAAAGTTATCGCGAAATAGATAAAAAATATAAAAATGTTTGCAGAATGCATTGATAAGCAAGGTGTGTAGGTATTTATCGTACATTTGTAGGTGGTGTAACGAAATTCACGCTGTCATCATTTTATCTTTAGCGTTTCACAGAAGGATTGCTTAAACTGTCGCGTAAAGATTTTTCGAAACTAATTCATTAGTCGTCTGTTTTAAAACTGAGGTTTCAATTTGTCTTAATTTTACCAGTTTTATTTTTAGCAGGGTAACCTACCACGTATCGTGCACAAAGGGTAAAAACTTCCCAACAATCATCTACTTCCATTAAGCTTTGGAGAATTTCCGTCCTTTCCTTTGCTGTAATTATTATTACATTTTGTAGAAGGAAAAATTGATTGCTTTTTTACGTCAGTGAATATTTTTATCGTTTCCTTGCTTTAAAATTTACCTTAATTATACTTTGTAGAAAATTAAGGTGAATTATTAATTTTAAGCGTTTGTTTAAACCTTGTAAATATTTGATTAAAGTCGTCGATAAAAACAATAAAAACTGTTTGTGTTTCTAGCGTGGAATTCGGTGATTTTCTAACCGTTAGTTTTCTAAGATACCCAAACCTAGCCACAGTCTCATCTTAATTATTGAAAGTTATTTATTAGACCATTTATCATTTCGCGCGAGGTTAATATACGAGTTTTTAAAGTAGTCAAATATTACGGATTTGTTTTTGTACACCGCCTTTTAGATTTGACTTACGCATAAAATATGTCTTGATTTTACTCGAATTTACCAACAACAAGAAACGAGTTTTTAAACTAACATAAAAAAGTCGATTTTAGTTTAATCAAAAGGCAGCCCCAAAAATACACTTAAGATAATTTTGTGTTCCGAAAAATCCCATTTTTGTCATAAATTTGGTTACATTAATGCTATTTAATAGTACAGACCTGGAAAGAAACATGGAACTTAATCTAATTTACCGGCTCATCTCATTTCCCAAGCGTTGAGTTTATTTTCCCAAGCTAAAATTACTTCATATTATATTTAACGTAATAACGTAAATATAGGATTTTCCTTTTTATCGATTCGAGGTCGTTGGTTTTATTTTTTTTTCTGCTTTCTCTGTCAAGTTTATCGGCTTAATTTAATTTAATTTTTTTCTTCTTTAATTCCGAGGGAAGTATTTCTGTTTTTTTTTGCTTAGTAGGGGTTTTTATTATTAGAATTTCCCTTTTTTTAGATTTGAAGTTTTACTTTTTTTTTAGTTCAATGATTGTGCTTACAAGCTAAAAGACGAGGGTCAATGTTTTGTTCTTTCAAGAGGAATTTTTAGGAGTAGTTAGAAGTATTTTTTGGAGATAGAAGTCAATTTGAGGCACTCGTAAGGCAATTCAGGCCGGCACTTCGAGGCTTCTTAATACATTTCAAGCCATTTTAAAGCAGTTCGGAGTTATTTTCGGCCATTTCGAAGTACAATAACCTAGTTTAAAGTATTTTAAGGCAGTTCGAGGTGTTTTGAAACAGTTTGAGGTATTTTTAGGCACTTCCGGACTTTTCAATCCATTTCCAGATATTTAAAGACAGTTTAGAGTTATTTTAAGCCATTTGGAAGTATATTAAGGTAGGTGAGAGTTATTTTAAGGCGGTTTGAGGTGTTTTAAAACAGTTTGAGGCATTTTAAGTTCGGAACATTCTAAAATAGTTCGGGTATTTTAAGGCACTTTGAGACTTTTCAATGCATTTCCAGACACTTAAAGACAGTTCAGAGTATATCAAAGTAGATGGAGCTATTTTAAGGCAGTTCGGTGTGTTTTAAACAGTTTGAAGTATGTATTTTTAGACACTTCCAGACTTTTCAATACATTTCCAGATATTTAAAGATAGTTCAGAGCTTTTTAAAGCCATTTCGAAGTATATTAAGGTAGTTCGAGTTATTTTAAGGCAGCTTGAGGTGTTTTAAAACAATTTGAGGCGTTTTAAGTCAATTCGGGGCATTCTAAGACAGTTCGGGTAATTTAAGGCACTTCGAGACTTCAATGTATTTCCAGACATTTAAAAACAGTTCAGAATTATTTTAAACAATTTCAAAGTATATTAAAGTAGATGGAGCTATTTTAAGGCGATTTAAATTATTTTAAGGCGGTTCGGTATGTTTTAAAACAGTTTGAGGTATTTTTAGGCACTTCCAGACTTTTCAATCCATTTCCAGATATTTAGAGACATTTTGAAGTATATTAAGGTAGTTCGAGTTATTTTAAGGTAGTTTGAGGTGTTTTAAAACAGTTTGAAGCAGTTTAAGTCAATTCACGGAATTCTAAGACAGTTCGGGCAATTTAAGGCACTTCGAGATTTTTCAATGCATTTTCAGACGGTTAAAGACAGTTCGGAGTTATTTTAAACAATTTCGAAGTATATTAAGGTAGTTCGAGTTATTTTAAGACAGCTTGAGGTGTTTCAAAACAGTTTGAGGCATTTTTAGGTCAATTAAGACAGTTCGGGTATTTTAAGGCACTTTGAGACTTTTCAATGCATTCCCAGACATTTAAAAACAATTCAGAGTTATTTTAAACAATTTCGAAGTATGTCAAGGTAATTCGAGTTTAATTTAAGGCAGTTTGAATTATTTTCGGCAGTTCGAACTGTTTTAAAACAGTTTGAAGCATTTTAAGTCAATTCGGGGCATTCTAAGACAATTTTGGTATTTCAAGACACCTCGAGGCTTTTAATCCATTTCCAAACATTTAAAGACAGTTCGGAGTTATTTTACATCATTTCGAAGTATATTAAGGTAGTTCGAGTTATTTTAAGGCAGTTTGAGGTATTTCAAGTCAATTTGAGGCTTTCTAATACAGTTCGGGTAGGTACTTCGAGGTTTTTTAAAGCATGCCAAGGCATCTTAAGGCAGTTCAGAGTTATTTTAACTCATATCGAAGCATATTAAGGCAGTTATTTTAAGGCAGTTCGGTGTGTTTTAAGACAGTTTGAGGTATTTCAAGTCAATTCGGAGCATTCTTAGACGATTCGAGTGGCCGTTTTATGCATTTATAGACATTTTAAGACAGTTTCGAGTTACTTTAAGCCATTTTGAAGCGTATTAAGTTAGTTCAAGATATTTTACGACAATTCGTGGTATTTTAAAATAGGCTAATGAAACTTAATTTTAAAGCAGTTTGCAGGCATTTTTGAACCAGTCCGAAATATTTTAAGTCAACTTAAGGCAGCTTGAGGTATTATTTTAAGAGTTCGAGGTATTTTAAGGAAATTTGAAGTATTTTTAAGTAGTTTCGAGGCAGGTTTTTAAAGACAGTTATGTCTATTTTACTGCAGTTTGAGACCTTATACGTCAGCCCTTGATACTTTAGGGTAGGCTGTCTGATAAGACTTACTTTAGAGGAAAGCTCAGGCATTTTTGTACCAGTTCTAGGTATTTTAAGGCATTTTAAAGCAGTTCGAAGTTTTTTAAGACAGTTTGAGTCAGTTCAAGGTATTTAAAGACAATTTGAAATATTTTTGAGTCGTTTCAAGGCACGTTTTAAGACAGTTCGAGGTATTTTACAACAGTTCGTGGTCTCTTAAGATAGGTTGTCTAATGAGACTTAATTTTAGGGAACTTCGAGGCAATTTTGAACCATTTCAAGGTATTTTAAGGCAATTCTAGGGATTTTAAGACCGTTCGATGTATTTAAGGCGATTAGAAGCATATTTGAGGCAGCTCGAGGTGTTTTAAGGCAGTTGGATATATTTTAATGCAGGTTGAGATGTTGACGGTAGTTCAAAGTATTTGAAAATTTGCTGTTTAATAAGACTTAATTTTAAGAACATTCTGGCTATTTTTGAACTAATTTCGGGTGTTTTAATTTGAGACAGTTCGGAGTATTTTAAGACAGTTCGAGGTATTTTATTTGAAGTATTGTTTAGTCATTTCGAGGCACATTTAAAGATATCTCGAGGTATTTTACGTCAAGTAAATCTTTGTAAATCCAATTTGAGATATTTTACTACAGTTGATGGTATTTGAAGGTAGACTACGTAATAAGACACGATTATAAGAAAATTTCAGGCCTTTTTTGAAGTAGTTCAATGTTAAGGCAACTAGTTCGAGGTATTTTACGGCAATTTGTAGTATTTTTTAGTCATTTCGAGGCAGTTTAAAGACATTTCTAGTTATTTTAAGCCAGATAAATCTCTGTTAATACAATTGAAGGTATTTTATTACAGTTCGTGCTGTTTTAAGATAGGCTCTGTAATAAGACTTACATATTAGGAAATTTCAGGCATTTTTAAACAAATTCGAAGTGTTTTGGGGCAATTCGAGGCATTTTCCGACAATTCTGTGAATTTTAAGGCAATTTAAAGAGCATTTGAGGCAGCTAGTGTTAGAGTTCATTTAATAGACTTCGAAGTATTTTAAGGGAATTTAAGCATTTTGAGGTATTTCGAGGCTTTTAAAAGATACTTTGAGGTATTTTAAAACAGTTAGAAGCGGCACATTTGAAGTAGTTCAACGTATTTTATCGCAATTTCGAGGTTTCTCAAGCACTTTCGAGGTGTTTTGAGGCATTTTAAGGTTGTTCGAGTTGTTTAAAGCAGTTGAAAGTATTTTAAGGCAGCTTAAGTTTTTAAAGACAATTCAAGGTGTTTTTAAGGCACTTACAAGCCTTTCTAAAGTATTTTAAGCAATTGTAAAGACGGTTCGAGCAGAAGCATGCATAAAATAAATATGTAGCTACATATACGAAGCAGTTCGAGGTATTTTAAGGCAGTTCTGAAATCGTCTAAGTCACTTCGAGGCTTTTTAATTCATATTGAGATATTTTAACGAAATTCACAGTAATTTTAGAGGATTTCGAGGCGTTTAATGTATAAGGCAAATAGCTGAAGCAGTTGTTTAACGTATGCAAATGCATTTTGAATATTTTTAATGCATTTCAAGGGTTAATGTTTCGAGACGTTTTAAGCTCGGTTTTAAGATTTGGATTTGTTTTATTGTAGTTCGAAGTATTTTACAATAGTTCGTGTATTTTAAGAAGGAAATTCCAGATGCATTTGAGGCAATTCCGGCATTTCAAGAGAAGAAGAGGCATTTCGTGTTGTATTTTAAGGCAAGCCTTTAGGGGCAATTAGTGAAAATTCATAAGGCGGTTTTGGGGCGTTTCGAAGGCAGTTTGAGATGTTCTAAGATAATTCAAGACAAGTTTAGGGCGCATATAGCAAATGCCAGTCTTTTAGCCAACGCCTAATAATAATCCATATTATTTTTTTCGAGAAATTGAGGTACCTAGTTTGAACGACATTTTGAGGCAGTATAAGTGAAAGGCGAACTTAATAGTTCGTCATTTCTATTCCTTTAGGCTTTCATGGTTTAACGGTATTCTCTTATTTAAATTTAAAGTCATGCCATTGTCATTGCAATAATGTTCATCTCTGCCCTGCATATTAAAATTGCATAATAAAGCCATACCGTTTGTTTTATCATCATTTATCGTTTTATGCTGACTTTAAGGATAAGAACACAAACCAAAGCCTATTAGTAATTCCTGTGATTAGAAATTAACAGGTTCGTGCCGCTCTCTTGTTAAGCAACGTGTAAAGTTAGCGAGGATAACAAACAGGCATTGGTATTCTTAGATTTTGTTGTTTAATGTAATTTTTTTTAAATATTAAAGTGCCACTTTTGTAATTCGTTTATTAAAGCTAATGCGATTTTGAAGCATCATTGTCTGCCAGTCAACCAACCAACAGAAATTTGTTTTAAAATTTCAAGATTTTAGTCGAATTTAACCATAATTTACGGTTGCTATTAATACAACTTTGGATTTTAGTGGGTTTTATGTATGTTATTTTATTTCAAAATCAAATCAGAAGTAGAATTTCATAAAATTTCAAGTCTGGCCGTATTATAAAAATGCAATGGTTAACCATTTAGAGACACTCTAATAAGGATAGTTTTGAGAAAAAGTAGGATATTGCAAGACCAAGGCTGTTCGGGGTACTTTGAAGGTGTTCGGAGCCTTCCGAAGCTGTTCGGTGTATTCCGAAGCTGTTCGGTACTTTCCGAAGTTGTTCACGAAGCGACGAAGCATTTTAAGGCAGGTTAACGCAATTCACGACAGTTATAGGGGTAGTTTGTACCAATATTTGCGTTTTGAACTGGTTTTAAGTAATAACAATCCTGTGGTTTCAAAAAGGCATTGCACTTGGGGTAGTCAAGCCAGTATTAAAGGGTTTCCGAGGTAGAATAAAGAAAACACGGTCTTTAATTCGCAAAATTTAGCTTTAATCGACCTCCTTGATTTAATTCGTAGACTGGGTTTACTGAGACACAAATCTACCCATTTGTGGTTTAGCAAATGGTATTGGTTAATCTACAAGCATGTCATATATTATTATCTGCATTTCGTTTGCCTGTTATATGGCGCAACTAAGTACATTAAAATTGGTGGTGTAGTAGCAACTTAAAATGATTTTCTGAATCACAAAAGAAGACGAAACAAAGTTCAGTACGTGATTTAGCTTTGCCATTCTTTCATTTAGCCCAGAGCAGTTTTATATGGAGTTCATGTTGTTAAACGAAGAGTTTACCGGGTCATTTATCCAGTTGACCTATCGAAATTTAACATATGTTATGGCATTTATTGTCTAACCAACCAAAATAAATATTTTTAGATCGCCGCCTTTAAATATGGAACTTTGACTTCTGCTGTTAGTTAGAAAGGTGCCTTTTGCAGCCGTAACGTCAATCTCGTGTACATTTCGTTGTCATGTTGAATTTTTTTTATGAAACATTCGAATGATTGATCAGTCTATCTTATTTTTTGAATTGTAGATTTGTTTGTTTTGTCGGTGCTTCAAAATTCTGTTCTGTAACAGCAGTGGTTTAACGGTTACTTACGGATTAAGGATACATTTGCAGCCCCAGCCTGGCAAGGATTGCCAATTGAATCCCAGACTGATTAAAGATATTTACGCCCCGAATTGCAGGCATTTTGAACGTTTCCGCTTCAGATATAAATTGCCATTAGAATTTAAGTATTTTTGTGTGTTTGTTGCTGGTGGTAAGTTAATTAATAACTTTACTTACTGCGCCTGGGAGATACGTACAAACTTACTTCCCTAGAGGGGTAAGCTCGCATTTGTTTACCACTGTCGTGACAACCAATAAACAAATTGTAAAATACACTCGCCTCCCCCAAATATGGCGTGGTAGCTTTCCAAATCCCCAGTTGGAGATATATTTATTCTAAAATGTATATTTCGAATGAAAGTAATTTAATTTAAAGTTGGATAACAATGATGCTTGCCTGGCTATTGTTGAGTTGAATGAAATAATTAAGATTTCAAATCTAAATATTTTTTATGAGCCTTGAACATGCAAAATATGAATTCGTCGAAAAAAATAATTCGTTAATGTATATATCTGGTTATAATAACATTATTTAATGGCAGAAGTGTAATTGAGCGCATTAATTTTTATGTTCAATTAAATTTAAACAAAATAGAGAGCTTCTGGAAGTTAATCTATTTTTCTGAGAATAATGGGCATATATATTACTCACTTTCCTGTATTTAAAAACAGCTTAGTATTATCCGCGCTCCGGTAACTTTAAAATTACGTATTCCGTTTCATGATATTAAAACAATTTGTAACAGGCCGCAGTTGAGAAATTTTATTCGGAATGATAAAACATTCCGTACTTGTTTGTAATCAACAGATGCAACTGCTACTCTCAATTATTATTAGTTAACCACATATTTTAAATGATTACTTTGCATTTTGATTTAATTATCTTGCAGAATCTGGAGTATCACAGAATTTGCTGAAGTTTGATTTTGCGATTTTTCCTACGAGATTTTTTTTTATTATACGAAAAGAAGTAGGAATGTTCGTATTTGAAACCGCAAAAACCTTTTATTCACGTTGGATTGATTTTTTTAGATCGGTTTTTGTATGCATCTTTATCACTATTGCGCAAAACTTATCTCGTTTGATCTTCAAACTCGTTTATTGTCCTTGTTTCCGGAACAGTTTCTTACTCATTCCAAAGTCCGCATTCTCGGCTGTATTTTTCTTTAAAAAAAATAAACTCGCCGGCGCTATATTTTTTGTGGTATTGATTTTGCGTTATCAACCGATGTTGCCTACTTACCAGTTTCATAAAAGAAAATGCGAAAGATGTACGTAGCCTTTATCGGTTATGTTGTAACGTGTGATCAAATATTATTATTAAAAATTAAAGGGTTGGCTTGTTATTTACCAAAGAATTATTTTTGAAAAAAAAAATGGTCAACTCATTTATGTTTGAATGTACCTGGCAACGCCTTTTATAACGTTTTAGATATGAATTGAGTGTTTCAATTAGATATAAAAGCTTCTACTTAGTTAGGTTAGTTTAGTTAATATTTTTGTAGGTAAAAACGTTCACGGTTCAGCAAACTTTCCGTAAAAAGCCATTGTTTTATTTGGAAGATTGATAAGGTAGTTTATAAAAATAAAGCTAAAATAGAAAATCCTTTATCTGATAATAAATACCGTACATACATCTTAATCGCACACTTCTCCCCCTCAGTAATTCGTCAGCTGGACTGTTCAAACGGAACACTTCACGAGTTGTATTTACATTTTAATCAGAACTGTAAACGTAGTTCCCCAGAATGATTTCATTTCTGTTGTATTTTATCTTTTCGAGTGTTTAAGTGTCGATTTTACTTTTCGGGCCTTTTTTTACGTATTAAAAGTTTGTGATATTAATCGGTTTTAAAGTGACGTTTTTATTTGACAAATTATAGGTAAGTTCTAAGTCCAATAAGAATATTAAATTAATTTTGCATAGAAATACAAAGGAATTTTGTGGAGCGCTGCATAATAGCGCTAAAAACCACAGTAAAGTGTTAAAAAACCGCATACGTATTTCGACGTTACATGTTGTGGTTTTTGGGGTTGTTCAGCGTTCCATTTATCTAAAGTTAGAAGCTGAATAGGGTTTAAATTCAACGAAGTAGACTTCAATTTTTTTCCATATATGTACCTACATGTGTAACTCTAAAATCTGTGGAGCTTAACTACAGATTCCTGGGCGCAAAGAACAAAACGCTTTAATCGATTTGAATGATATTAGGCATGACACTCCATACGAGCGGGCATAAGACATCTTTTGAGATGACAATGGTTATTATTAATGTACCACTAGTGTATGAAACATGCGTGTCACAGCCTATACCAGACAGTAACTCTTGAATGGCAAGACCGATAATTAATTTTTTTTTCACTATCAGTATAAGATGACAAAACATGCTTAACCATCTCAGTCACATGTCCAACTCCCATTGAATATGTGACTTACTAACTACCTTGCACTGCAGAAGCGGTGTCTAGCGGCTAGCGTCACAGGCATGTTAACGTTATGCAGTGCTCCTTGTTGGCATGGGGTGGGCCTGGCGTAATCCTGGATTGATCCACGAGGATCTGCTCCATGTCGATTGATGATGATGATGATGAAAGAGACATTCAATAGTAAACTTTTTTGTCTCCTTCTAATTTGTGGTATCTGTTAAGGTTTAAACACAAAAATTTAAAATCTGAGTGACTGCGCTGAACATTTCTTAAAACAAATGTAATCTTGTAACTTGGTATTCTAAAAAACAAATGACGAAACGGGAAATTGATAAAGTTTATTAGGTTGATTAATAGATTTACAACAAATGTTTAAAGTGACCACCATTTTCCTGGATGCAAAGGTCGATTCTACGCAAAAAATGTAATTGTACTCTCTGCTACATTATTTCCAATTGACCATGAACCGTTTTGTATCCTAGTCGCATTCAGGATTTTTAAACTAGTTGTACGTAGGCATACTTTTCCTGGTTCCAGTTTTAAATTAATTTTAGGGTTATGGTTTGGTTCGTATCGGATCAACGTTGCCATATGTCTAACACATTCATGAATTTTTAAGGCGCTGTAGATCATGCTTGCAGACTGTTTCGTCAGTGTATATCATACTGTTCGTGGTATGAATTCGTCTTCTTCGCAAGCATTAATCACAACCGACGTTACCACGTGTATGGTGCATACTTACGGTGAGGTTTCCATTGGACCAAACTGTACCTTAATCACGTTTAATATAATTTAAAGCTATGGTTCTCGTTGGTATTCATTTTTTAAGCTGTTGCAGACCATATACGTAAGCAGTTCCATCAGTGTAAACCGTACTTTTCCTGGTATGAACCTGTCTTCCAGTCTTAAATTAATTTTAGGACTATGGTTTGGTATTGCATCAACGTTGCCATGTGTATAATACATTCATGATTTTTTAAATTGTAGACCATGCTCGAGCCGGTTTGGTTAGTGTAAATCATACTTTTCGGCAAACATCACGCTACATTAATCACAATCAATGTTGCCACGTGTATGATGCATAGTTACAACAAAGTCCCCATCGGACTAAACTATAGTTTCGGTCATGTTTAATAAAATTTAAGGTTATGGTTCACGTTGGTATCAACATTGCTATTCAGAATTTTTTCGACCGCTGTAGACCAAGTACGGAGACAGTTTCGAGGATGTAGCCCATAGTTTTTCTGATATCAATTCGTCCTTCCAGCAAAATCACATTGTATTAGTTTTACGCTCGTAGCTCAAGTCAAAACCAACTTTGCCAGTTATATGCAATTCCTTAATGTCAAGAACCTACCTTAGTACATCAGTTAAGCAATGTTCGATGTTTGTCAATGATTAACAGCATTCAAATTATGGGTCTTTTAAGAATACTTCAAATTCAATTGGCAAAAAGAGTGACTGACCAATGAAAAAGGTTTAAGGGGCTACATCGTCAAAGAGAAATTAATTCTTACGGTCATAAACGAAGCTACGCAAGTTTGGAACAAATAGAGATACAATTATTTCACACACCCACTAGATATACGATATACCTCAGTAAGTGAGAAGGTCTTAGAACAGAGAGAGGAAAGATTGTGAGAGAGACGAAAGGAAACAAAAAATATAGAGACAAAAGCCATTCATTTGTAATGCCTTAGCTTAGAATATTGCTTGGATCTTTCAAGAATGCCGTTTTACAAAATATTTGGCCGTAATTATTAAGCCACTGTTGCCATAATATGCCTCACACTGTCTCAGAATGCCCCGAACTGTTCAGATTTGAAATGTTTATATCTGACTGCCTTAAACTGTTTCTAAAAATCATAAGTAGAGTCCGGATTTTAGGGGACATTTTTAGGTGATGAGTCATCCAAATAGGTAAATTTAGCTAAATCCATAAGCTTGCTAAATATTTGTAAATAAGGTTGTCCCCCCGCCTATTTTAAATATATTGCACCATAATGATTGGTGAACTTTGCCATCCTTTTTTAGGAAACACTACTATAATTTCTAGAGAGCGGCAATAGTAAACAACTGTTTTAAAAGTGCTACTTAAGTGTGCTGCTCTACTGAAATGATTTTACTAAATTTTTACTAGAGCTTGTCTCCAATCATAAGAATGCCTCTAGACTGACAGACACTGCCCTGAACTGCTAAACAATTCCTCGGAACTACCATAGATTACATCGTACTCTCTCGGACTAACCCTGAAGTTTCTAGGCCTGCCTTAAACTGGTTCTAAGAATCGTAAGATTGCCTCAAGCTGCCATAAAATGCATGGAATTGTCTCCAAATGCTCCCGAAGTGCTCACCCCAACCGAGTCATGACTTAAACTGAGTCATAAAAATGGTCCTAGATTGCCAGAAACTGCCATAAAATGTGTGAACTGCTAACATAGAATGTCAACCTTTGTTCTTGCTTCTTGCTCTGCAAATTTCATTACCAACTGAACAAACTAAAATCATGGATAACTAATGTTCAAATAAAGAGTAAACAATGAATACTAATCAAAATTAGAAAGCCTAGATGTGAACACAAGTGTAGTATGGAGTGTTGGAAGAAGTTTATTTTATTTTGAATTGTAAGAAAATCAGCAAATTTAAAAAACTTACGTGTGAATAACGTACCTAAATATTATTTATTTGGATTTTGGCAATTTAGGAGTTTTCTTCGTCTGCTGTATTTATTATGAGACATTTCTTTGAGAGGTCTGTCAAGGTTAAACCCCAAGAACAAAAAGATTGCCATTTTCTTATAATGTCTTGGAAGAGGCTAGATTGTCTCGGAAAGATAGACTTTGCTACAGACTTTCCCAGGTTTCTTTAAACTCCCCCAAAGTGCCTCAAAATGTTCCAAGGGTTAACCAAGAATTTGAAAGATTACTACAACTTACCCCTGTAGAAATTATCCTTTTTTACTCGATGTTTGAGCCTTACTTGTCTTAATTACTTTTTAGAATATTTATTGTCCACATTGCCTTACGAAAGATAATCTCTGTGTTTACCTATTGCTTCGGAATGCCCCAAATTGCCTTAGATATTTATCCATATTTATCCTCCAAAGACTGCCTTGATAATGCGTCGGAACTGCCCTATTGAAACGAAACGACTACCAAAGTAGCCAGCCCCTCGCTTTACCATCTCTCACTTCTACATGCTTAATCTTAATTAACTTTTAATCTGGTTCATTTAACTTGAAGTTAACTAAAATACTGAAGAAGCTTTGTGACGGCCGGAGTAAGTCTATTCTTCAGTTTAGTTAACTAAAGGATTAACTTTCCGAATCTGGTTCAATTTAACTTGAGGTTAACTAAGGTTAAAACATTGACGAAGGTTGGAGTTTAGTTAACTAAATAACCATCCTATACCTCACTCTCCAGTCATTATATGTTTTGCCATCTTGTGTGGCTCTAATCCAATTTCCGACCACTCTTTTTATCTCGTCGACCCATCATGTAAGATGTTTCCCTCTACTTCTTTTATCTTGACAAGGTCTCCACTCTTTGTCCATCTTTCGTTACTGAACCTCGCCGCATGCCCTGTCCATTTCCACTTTAAGTTGATGATGATATCTGTATTTCTTATACGATCTCTCAATTTGATGCCTTGCATGGCTCTTTCCAATTTTCGTCAGTGTGAGTGTTTCCATCCCCATACGTCTTGGCTGGAAGAACACATTGGTCGTACACCTTTCTTCTGGGGCTTATCGGTCATCTCTCGTACATGTATACCCTCTGACTTCTTCTGAGGTTTTGTTCTTAATCTTCATATTTCCCCCAATTACTAAGTTTCGTGCTTGTTGATGTTTAGTCCGGCTCTTTTTATTGCTTCAGATAATTCCTTTGTCATCTTTTGTGCTTCTTTTAAATCGTCTGTTATGATGACAATATCGTCGATAAATCGAAGGTTGTTTAGTTTAACGCCGTCTATAGTTACGCCTTTGTTGTCCCATTCGAGTGTCTTAATGTGCATTCTTATACTGCTGCAAATATTTTAGGAGATATTGTATCTCCTTGTCTGACAACTCTCAAGTGAAAATATGTTACTATCGTTATATAGTGTGGGCCGTTGATTTTCTATACACATTGTGAATTAAACGTGTATATCTGTAATGTATGCGACATTGGTTGAGAGCAGCTAGCATGTAACTGATTTCTATTGTATCAAAGGCCTTTTCGAAGTCTACAAGTCTGTGATCTTGATTGGTTTTTCGGTTAGTACTTTCATGGTAAGTGAATGGTTATTTGTTCCAAAACTCGATCGGAATCCAGCTTGTTCGATAGGCTGGTAGAAGCCGAGCATCTTTTCGATACGATTGTTTATTATTCTAGTGAACAGGTTGCCCCCGCCTATCTTTATTCCTTCGATGGTACTCCGTCTTATCCCGAAGCCTTGTCGTTTTTCTTCTACGGTTATGTCAGGAATTACTTCAGATCCTTGATTATAAAGCTTGTTCTTTTAGTTAGGTACTTTCGGTTCGTCTTATATTTACTGACTGCGTGTAAATAGTTCTTCATCGAATTCTTCCACAATCAGTAGCATTTCATTTTCATTTTGAGCTTTCTTATGTCTTTCGTGATACTTTGGATATGTCTTTATTTGGCTGTCTTATGTGTATGTCTTCCAAAGTATTCCTTTTTCTCATCTCTCTTTGTTCCATTGGCATTTTTGAATGTTGGCTTAATTTATTTTCTTGAGCTTTCTGGAGTGCATTCGTTATTCTGCCTTGTCTCTTTTTTGTACTGGATTTTCTCTCGGCTATATTATAAATTGCCCTTGCCGTTTGTAAGGTCGCTTTGTTTGGCAAGTAGACATCTAAAATGTTTTTGAGTTAAAATAACTGAGGATTTTCATAAGGGAATCTGGTGTTAGCTGACCTAAACCTCTCTTTTAGTACAATACCAATCGAAGAGCTTAATTCATCTTAAAGTATCTTAATATGTATCTGAAATAAAACAACTGTTACGTAAGATCCTTCGTTTTTTTACATGAAGCAATCGTATGATCAAGGCTGTGACAAAAGATTCTATTAAGGTGGGAAAATTCTTTATACAAGTGTTGTTCACTAAAGTCCTGTTAGTTTAATCTAAAAGCGAAGATACATATCTACGTACCTACTTAACAAATCTACGTACATTACTTTATTTATATGGTCACGAAATCTGATGACAGCGTTACAAGAGTACGTAGGCCGAAATGGTATTTTTTAAAATATTTATCGCTTTCATAGGTGTCCGTAAAAAAGTCATTTGACATTAGCTTTTTAATAAAAGTTATGGGGAGATTTGGCGTATTACGCACGTGGACGACTACAACAAGACATGTTGCATCACAATATACATTGAAACGGACTGCATTCGTATTTAAATGTATTCGAAACGAGAATCGAAGTTCGAAGTTAAGATGCTTATAGATTTCCAACAATGGTAACGGTACAAAGCGTATAAACTGTATCTAATAAATAATGCTATTCAAATTCACTCGATTCAATTACCAAATGTACCACCTATCGAGAAGTTGCGGGTGTGACATGAGCAGTTTCAATTAATTTTTGAGTGATAAATTTTTCTTCACGGTCAGCAATAACGTACTTAATACTTATTTGGCATTCATCATCATTAAAT
Organism: Melanotus villosus; assembly: GCA_963082815.1. Classification (NCBI taxonomy): domain Eukaryota; kingdom Metazoa; phylum Arthropoda; class Insecta; order Coleoptera; family Elateridae; genus Melanotus; species Melanotus villosus. The sequence continues at coordinate 52,212,118 of OY720426.1, forward strand.
GTAAAATAGCCTGGTGTAAGAGTTTAACGTTGTTCATATTCCTGTTGAAAATGGGTTAATTCGCCCATGCATAACTATAAAGAGCTCTGCACCGCACAAATTAAAATAAAATATTCAGGAGTGGTCCGACAACGTGTGATCGATGGTATACGATTTCTTGACACTGCACCTATTTATGACAAGGAAGTGCATTGTTATCTTCGCCGGTTTTTATCGATAATCAACATTGTTGAATTTGTTAATATTCATTAATGGAATATTTAAGCTTTAATAACACGTTCTAAGGTCTACCTTCACCTGACATTACCATTTCTAGTTCTTCAAGTGAAAATGTCTATTGTTGATTTAACTGGACCGGCTGTTTGTATACATAATTTGCACTTGCCTTGAAAAAAATATATCAAACCGGAGAGAAATCTTTCGTCCTTCAGGTATTACTTCAGCTAACTGCTGTAATTACGTGACAGGAAGTAATTATTACTATTATTATTATTATGAATATTCTATGCGTTCTCTGAATTATATGTATACGTAGCCCTTCAGTAAAGCATTTTTATTGTTGAAAAATGAATAGACGGGAAAATCTTTTTACACAATAGAAATTCTAAGCTACTGGAGCATTGTAATGATGGAAAGTGTTTTAAATTTAGTGTATTTTACCGACGCGGGCCGTGGGCTCTTTTAGTTCCAAAATAAACCTTTAGTCGGCTAGGCCGCCAGGAGAAATCTAAAAGGGCAGTATTTTTTCCCTTAATGGGACAGTCTGAACATATTCTTCATTCTACAGTTCATGACATTTTGCAAATCCGAAATACTAAGGCAATCAGCTGCAATTTGAAGCTTAGACAGTTGTGAAACTTTTGATAATCCATAACTATTCGAAGTTCTGGTAGCTCTGCTAATATCGAGTCAATTGAGAGCCAAACACCCCAAAAATGTGAGGCATTAAGGCAGAACAGGGTATTCTAAGTCTCAGGTAGTTTTGAAATCATTGAGGGGCAAAGAAAACTCACTCCAAAATTTGAAGCACTAAGACAGTACAGCATTAAGAAAATTCCGGGCATTCTGAGGTTCGAATAGCTCTGAAAAATCCAGTTAGTTCAAAGTTAGACTCTTCTAAAAGTTTATTCATTAAGCCAGTATAGAGCATTTTAAGGTTAAGGTAGTTCTGGGAATATTGAGTCCATATGAGGCTCCGAAAACTTCAAAAAATGGTGGTACTAAGGAACTGAAACGTTCGGAAAATTCTAAACATTGTGAGGTTTAGATAGCTCTGCGCATATCGAGTCAGTTGAGGGTTAGACTCCTCTAAAACTTTAGGCATTAGGGTAGTACAAAGCATTCTAAAGTTGAAGTAGTTCTAAGAATATTGAGGCCATGGGAGGCCCAGAAAACTTAGAATATTAAAATACTAAGGCAGTACAACATTAAAAAGAAACCGGGCATTCTGACGAATCACTTGAGGCCTAGTCACCTTTAAAAGTGCAGACCTTAAGGCAATATACATGAGCATTTTAAGGTTAAGGTAGTTTTGAGAATATTCAGGCCGTGTGAGACTGTGTAAACTTCGAAAATTTGCGACACTAGGGCAATAAAACATTAAATAAATTTTGGGCATTCTGCGCCTCAGGTAGTTCTGCGAATATTGAGTAAGTTGAGACTTAGACTCGTCTAAAAGAAAAAGTTTAGGCATTAGGGCAGTACAGAGCATTTTAAGGTTAATGTAGTTGTGAGTATATTGAGGCCATGTGAGGCTCCGCACACTTCGAAAATTTGAGGCCCTAAGGCAATGAAACATTAGATAGCTCTGCGAATATCGATTTAGTTGAGGCTTCGACTCATCTAATAGTTTAGACATTAAGGCAGTACAGATTATTCTAAGGTTAAGCAGTTCTGAAAATATTGAGGCCGTTTGAGGCTCCACAAACTTCGAAAATTTGGAACACTAAGGCAGTGAAACATTAGAAAAATTCTGGGCATTCTGAGGTTCAGATAGCTCTGTGAATATCGAGTCAGTTGAGGCTTAGTCAGCTCTGAAAGTTTAGACATTGCGGCAGTTCAAGATATTCTGAGGTCCAGGCAGCTTTGGAAGTTTTTACCAATCCGAAGTGTAGACAGTTTGATGATTAAGGCAGTCCAGGGCATTCTGAGGTTCAGATATATATACAATTTTTGGAAATTTTTGAAGCACTAGGTTATTTAGAAGATCCTGGCGTTCAGGGAATCTAAGACTCGGACAGCTATAATAATGTAAGGCATTAAGACAAAAACTACGGCATACTGAAGCTCGTATATTCGAATCTAGTAATTTTGGGCCATAAAGCAATCCAGAGCATTATGAAACTTGGGTAATTCTGTAAATTTTGAATCATTAAAGACATTCAGAGTATTCTGAGGCCCAGTCGATTTTAGGAATTTTTGAGACATTAAGGCAATGCTGGGCATTCTGAAGTTCAGGTAGTTCTAGTAATTTTGAGCCGTAAGGCACTCCAGAGCATTATAAAACTTAGGTAATTCTGTAACTTTTAAATCATTAAGGAAATCTGTGGCATTGAGAGGCCCAGGTAGTTTTGAAATTTCTGTGGAATTAAGGCAATGTTGGGTTTTATCACACTCCGACACTTTTTGAAGCATTAAGGAACTTCGGTGAATTCTGAGGCTTAACAGTTCTTGAGAATTTTGAAAGATTAAGCTATTCCCTGGGATTTTGAAATTAATTAAGTTTTCGAAAATTTAGGGCATTAAAAAAGACAATCAGGGTACTCAAAACCTGAGGCTGTTCGGTGAATTTTGAGACAACATTAAGACAATGCAAGGTGGTATTTTGAAACTAAGTTTTGGGCAGTTTGGAGAAGAGGGCATTCTGAGGCTAAGGCAAATGTGCAAATTTATGCCAATTTAGTGTATTTTTGAGACAATTTGATCAACATTTGGTAACAGTGATGGCATAATTCGAGAAAGGCAGTCGCAAGAATCGTAAGGCAGCCTATCCTCCCTCAAGTTTTTTTGTAACAAATTAATCATCGAATTTCGTGGGAAAAAAGACACAATTCAAATGTGTTCTTACGGGTAGTATGAATCGACCCTGAGAATACAAACGATGAGGCAATTTGGGACATTCTAAGGCAATTCGAGCAAGGAAATCTAGGACAGTCTAGTAATTTTCTTGGCGACTTGACTGATATTTAGTTATAATAATTCTTATGAAGAACGAGGCAGTTTGAGGCAATATCAAGGGCATTCCGAGGTAATTCTAACGGCATTTCGAGCACAAAGGAAAGGTAGCATTTTTTCTCTAAAGTCTAACCGTAACCAACCCTCCGTCACTATCGAATCCCAGTTATAACATGCTGCCTTTTTCTTACGTAGCTTCAAGATACCTTTAAAAATTGCCTCGACTGTCTCAAAAATGCAGGCGCGAAATAAACTACAGTTTTATTAGTAACTTGGAATAATTGAGGTAATACATCAAAAGACGAAAAATTCCTAGAGGTTGTTCCAAAGTTTAGATTGCATCAAGCTGCCTTAGTGTTGGAAGGTTGGGATTGCCTCAAATCACCTATAAGAAGAGAAATATTAGAAAAACAGACTTGTTCTTTTATCCATTGCCGTAAGGAATTCTTTTATCTACAACAGTTTTCCCCCCTAAGTTTGCTTTAAAAATATGTTAAATAAATGACTTCGTGCTTTTCAATTCCTATTAATTGTAAAAATGTAAAGAAAACACTTGCATAACGTTTACTTAAGTGGCGATATTTGTTAAAGTACTACGTCGATAGCAGTTTTTCACAGTATTTAATCAATCATTATCGAAGAATAGCAAACAGAATCATGTGTGAAATACCATTTACAGGGAAAAGTCAAGGTTCTTTATATAAGCTTAGCTTAAACCTAACTAGATTTAACTTAAGCTCTAATTTAAGCCTACTTAAACTAGGTTTCAGCTTAAATCTTTAGTGTAACAACGGCCCTCGGCATTTTCTTAATTTATTATTTTATTGATTAATTCGCTGATTTATTTCTTTTAAAGGTAGCTGAATTTACAGCTTCAAACAAAGCTACAAGAAACATCTAAAACGGGTTTAACCCAGTGTAAACCCCACTTATTTATTAACCATAAAAATTGCAATAACTCAGATCTTTCTTTTTTATAACAATTGAATTTTATGGTACATAAGAAATTAATTAAAATTGTGAAATATTTTTGGAAAATGATGATTATCGTTGAATTTAACTCGTTGTATTAATTGCTTGTTTTTTAACGAATTTTTGTTAATTAAAAACGTCGAGATTTTATCAACTGACCTTTAGCTCTGTACCTCAATTGATAAAACATCAGTGCTTGACGGTCAGTGGTTCGAATCTCTGTGGGGGTGATTAATAAAAATTCATTGAAAAGGGGAACCCCTACAAATTTAGTCTCTTCTTTTGTTATTTTGGTAATTTAAATTATTAAATTCAATGAATGTAATAAAACAACAATTTCTAAGCGTTTCTAGCCGTTTTTGATTTGGTGACATAATAGCAGATAATAATAGTAATCCTCTAAGTAAAATTAGGCATTTATTCCGGAAAAAGCAATCGATTTTCGACCATAAAACCAATTAAAATCAAAAACCACAAAACAGCAGTTTCCATGGTGATTTCCTGGGCAGTGGCCATGTTGTATGTATCATTAAATGGCTATATATGCACTCGGCGATATTGTAACAACGAGTTTCGCAATCTATAAAATAACCTTCCGCCGTAAATTATTCCAGTACGTTATTAAATGTATCTAGTAAAAGGCTAAGCCAGTTTCATATATAGGGGATTTTAACTAACGTAATATATAGTTGCAACTTCATAAATGAACTCCCAAGAATTTATTACATGGCGATAATAAATAATTCTTTTTATTAACAAAACGTTAATGCCGCATACCATAAAGACGACGACGATGATTCGTTTTAAATCTGCCTAGATGTGAAATTTTTAAATTAGAATAATAAAGTTCTAAAATTCTACTTCGCGCAGATGAAACCTGTTTCCTGTTTAAACCGTTGTTCGTTGGAATTCAGATTTTTATTTCGACGATTTCCGTCCTGACATTGATTAGATTATCGCGCCGGATTAACGCAATGCGTTATCGTAATATAAATTGACACCGAACTATAAGCTCGTTAAAACATCGTTATGCTTGATTGTTTTGGGCATTTTATTTAAAAGCCTTCCGAATACTTTTCATTTCATTTAAAAACTTCAAACCGACCTCAGTAATTTTTTTTCAAATTCCGTCCATATTTTTGGACTCATCAGACATTCTGTTTACTAATTTATAAAATAATTGAAGGAGCCTCATATTAAAAATAAAATACCTAGTCTGGCCCATATTTGATTTACGTATGATTTGTTTTTAAATTACAATGAAGTAGTTTTTGGGCTAGTTTTTCACTACGATATAGAAGAGGCAAGCTAGCAAAAATGCACGAAATTTAACAAACGCAAAAAAAAAACAAAACACTCGGCATAGATGCGAAAATATTTTTTGCAGTATTTCTGCAAGACGATTTTAATAGATTTACTTTCAAGATATAGCAAAAACTATAGCATTAATTATAAAGCCTTGTAAATAAATTGTTTATAGCGTGTAAGGTTGACGGTTAAAGAGTTTAAAGGCAGATGATTTCGATGACTTTGAGAGAAGACATTCAACGTAACAATTGTTATGCATCATCTTATCATTAATTTTAATTAAAATGGTTGAACTTATTAGTGAGGAATAAGATAAATTTGAGTTAGGTATAGTAAAAAGGGGTTGTCACAGGGATCTATGGTAGGTCTAATATTCTATTAAAGAACGAATTAGAAAGTTGGGGCTCGATTGGTTGGCCTCTTACCTTTACGAAAGGATGCAAATGGTTGAAACTACATATTAACAAGCACAACAAATCTAATCTAATTCGTTCTTTAACAAACGGGGTGTCACAAGGCATCAGTGGTAGATCCAATATTGTTCACATTTAAATTTGTTACTAAACTCAGTCGCCGATACAATTATTTACACTGACTAAGGGACCGTTTTTATATTGATTGAACGTCGAATCATCCTAAACTTCGGAACAATTTTGAAAAATTTGTAGGAATATTTCGTCTTTTGATTTAATAATGGTGCACATTTTCACGTCTGCATTTTTGAAGCAAAAAAATCTCTTTAAGATACATAAGACAAAAGGCAATCTGTTTCGACAGTAACAAAAGGGTTGGTCACCGTTAAAGTTAGAGGAAAAGTTAGATTTCTTTGTGCTCGGAATGTCTTTACAATTGCCTCGGAATGCCCATAATATTATAATTAGAACATTCGAAAACGTATACAGGGTCCTGCAACAGTGCGTCGGGCTTTCCTAGCGCCCTTACCGTGAGAGATAGAAAAAAAGTTTAAAGCATAAAATTATTGGTTCAAAGAGGTCTACGTTGCGAAATTATTTTCAATAATACAGAGTGTTCCACTTTTGCGCTATAATAAAAACATACATTTTTTTAAATGCAACACCCTGTAACTTTTCATGTCTTCCGATGTCATTTTTTAACCTCTACATAACTGTCTACCCACTTTTGTATTTTGTGCCAGTGTTACCAACTTATTAATTTTTTTCCGAAAAATCTTTCATAAACAGACTTCACTTTAAAAATCATAAGCGACCTTGATTTTTGAAGTAGAGGGATAAATTTTAGCAATAATTGTAGTCCGGTTAAAGAGCAACATTTTGATATGAGAAAATGGGATTCAGTTGATACAGGGTGTTAAATAGAAAATGCCAAACTTTCCAAACTTCAAAGTGACATAGCTCATTTTTTTCAAATGGAACCACCACTGTTTTATTTCGCGAATCGATAGCTTTTTTTATCCTCTTTAATTTTGTATTTAGATGTCCGATACCTAAACCCCGTAGTATTAGAGATATTAAATACTTTTCACAAAAGTAACAATTTAATTACATTTTATGCACCGAAGTGGGCCGTGCTAATGCAAAAAACAAAAACAAAATGTAAGTAAGCCTCAATGTAACATTTTAGTAAATTTAGAATCAAAACGGATAATACTTATGTGATAAAATTAATTGTTTTATTCAAAAACTATGAAAAGTAACAAAATTCAAAATGCATAAAAGAAAAACGACTACAATAAATGTTCGAAATGTCTTCCATTTTCATTCAGGCTCAAATCAATTCGCTGCTGAAAAGATCTTTGCACTCTTCGTAACATTTCAGGTGAAATACTTGCAAAAGCGTCAACAATTCGTTGTTGCATATTTATTTGTGTTGTCGGTGGTTCGTTATAAACAATTCCCTTCACGTATCCCCACAAAAAAAAATCAAGTTTTGTGCCTGAATGAAAATGGAAGACATTTCGAACATTTATTGTAGTCGTTTTTTTTTATGCATTTTGAATTTTGTTACTTTTCATAGTTTTTGAATAAAACAATTAATTTTATTACATAAGTATTATCCGTTTTGATTCTAAGTTTACTAAAATGTTACATTGAGGCTTACTTACATTTTGTTTTTGTTTTTTGCATTAGCACGGCCCACTTCGGTGCATAAAATGTAATTAAATTGTTACTTTTGTGAAAAGTATTTAATATCTCTAAAACTACGGGGTTTAGGTATCGGACATCTAAATACAAAATTAAAGAGGATAAAAAAAGCTATCGATTCACGAAATAAAACAGTGGTGTTCCATTTGAAAAAAATGAGCTTTGTCACTTTGAAGTTTGGAAAGTTTGGCATTTTCTTTTGTAACACCCTGTATCAACTGAATCCCATTTTCTCATATCAAAATGTTGCTCTTTAACCGGACTACAATTATTGCTAAAATTTATCCATCCACTTCAAAAATCAAGGTCGCTTATGATTTTTAAAGTGAAGTCTGTTTATGAAAGATTTTTCGGAAAAAAATTAATAAGTTGGTAACACTGACACAAAATACAAAAGTGGGTAGACAGTTATGTAGAGGTTAAAAAATGACATCGGAAGACATGAAAAGTTACAGGGTGTTGCATTAAAAAAAATGTATGTTTTTATTATAGCGCAAAAGTGGAACACTCTGTATTATTGAAAATAATTTCGCGACGTAGACCTCTTCGTGCCAATAATTTTATGTTTTAAACTTTATTTTCTATCTCTCACGGTAAGGGCGCTAGGAAAGCCCGACGCACTGTTGCAGGACCCTGTATATCAGGAACATTTAATAATTTTTGAAATCCGATCTTATGCCCTATCGGCACTAGCTAGAAAAAGTGTAGTTGGTTTTATAATCAATGCCCATAATATTACCTCATACTGCTTCGTTTTCCATAAGAATTGTTATAGGTAACTAAATATCAATCCTACCTGGAAGGCAATTACTAGACTGCCCTAGATTTTCTTAAACTTGCTCGAATTGCTTTAGAATGCCTCAGGAACTATCTGAGCTTTAGTATTTCCAGCACCACCACCCTAGATTTCCTTAATGATCCAAAATTTATAGAATTTTCCAATTCTGACAATACTCTAGATTGCCTTATGGTTTAAAATTATTAAAACTATCAGAGTTTCAGTAAGCCCTAGGTTGTCTTAATGCCTCAAATTGTCAGAACTGTCCGAATCTCAGATTGCATCAGATCTGCTTGAATGTTTTGGATAACCTAATGCTTGAAAAACCTCAAAAACTGTCAGAGCATCAAAATGCTATAAACTGCCTGAATGTCTCAGTTTTCAGAATTGTTTGAGCCTCAGATTTCAAATTTAAATGTAAAATCACAACAAATATTAAAAACCCAACTTGTATTTGAAGTTGTTTCAGTCGAAGCCTTCCTTAAGGAAGTTGGACTTCTGACTTTTAGATTTTAAGAACAAATAAAACAAATGCCAAATGTTAAATCGAATGCTGATAACCTTAAAATTTACACAACATCACAACTCAAAAAATCAGTTTGTTTTTTTAGCGTTTCTACTTCAAAAACAGAGGGAAAACTTGACAAGCGAATTCTGTAAGGCTTGTCCTAATAGAATAGACCTCTAATGTTGTTTCTAGCGTTGAAATTTAAAGAAAGTTGGTTTCCAAGACAGTTCTTTTTTTCTACGGCTGAGAGACTTTAAAACAGGAATTATTAAGTATTCAAATTTGTTGAATTAGATAAGGGTCTCATATAAGATCACCTACGGATTATCTAATGAACGACCGATCCAAGTTTTGTATTTCAATAAAAGGGACGCCGCAGGGTATCTATAGTAGGACCAATATTGTTCACCTAGTACGTGCTACTGTGAAAAGTATTAAAACTGAATATGTATTTCCGCAACCAAGTTGCAATCTCCAATGAGAGGCCTGCTTGACAACAAATGTAATCAATACCGCCAAAAGTAATTATAATTCATAACCTGATAATTAAACAAGGTGAGCCGCAAAAACTGGGTCATAAAATGTCGATTTCAATATTATTATTTCAAAAATAAAGCAAAAACGCTAGGAATAATAATTGTATAATAAATTGTTGCCGTCAACGAAAATTGCTAAAACCACTTGAGCCTGAAATCTTAATCCCTTGTAAAACCTACCGAAAGCGTGAACCGCACTTAAAAATTCTATTTAAAAGAAGGAAAATTGTAAACAGATGAAATATGCTTCTAATTGCTACACGAAAATTTAACAATACGGTCTACGCCGGCAATCTGTTTAAGAGCCTCTTGTTACTAGGTTTCACAAGGGGTTATAGATGTAAATCTCAAGTGATTTTAACCATTTTCGTTGACGGCAACTATAAGACAGTCCCCCTGAACTATTTGCAGGGTTGAATATTCAAGAAAACTTGTATCTTTTTTTTTGTTATATGACCGAGAGACTAAGGAGTTTTAAATTGAATTGAAGTACATATTTAATTAGAAGCTTCATATTCGTAGGCTACATTCTTTACGAAATGATTCAAATAATTGAAAGTAACAAGAAGGATTCATCACCCCATTGCATCTGTGAGCGTCCTCTCATTCTCTTTCCGGTCTATGGTCTCCACTTGTGAATAATGTTGTTCCACCTGCTGTTATCTGTGTATCTTTCATAATGTCCTGCCCATTTCCATTTTTTGCCGAATAACTACTTCTGTAATATCTTATACTTTGGTGATATTCCTTATATGTTCGTTTGATTTACGATCTTGTAATGTTATTCCTAACATTGACTTTTCCATGGATCGCTGTGTTTTTGCCAGCTTGTGTATGTTTCTTTTTGTAAAAACCCATGTTTGCGTTCCATATGTTATGGGGTGATGACTGATGACTTAAAGAAAATCACAGGATTGAACTGGACACCACATACGAAACTTCGAGGAGGATTACGTTCAGTATTGGACAAGAAAGCTATAGAAGAAGAAGAACAAGGAGATAAATTTAACTTTGGTACTTTATAAAAGGGGTGTCGCAAGGCATCTATGGTAGGTCCAGTATTATTCACATTGTATCATCAGCCATTTATGTTTGAGTTTAAACTGAGATACCAACACAAATATTTAGGCTAGTGACAGGATCATTGTTGTACGTGTTAGATGAAATGTTGAATGACCTTGTAAAATCACAACAATACTAAAAACCAAATATGTATTTCGGCAAGTTGCTATCCTCAGTGGGAGAATATCATCAGAAAAACTAGTCTCCGAAGATATTATTTCCACAGAATTATTAGTGGAAATTGTTTAAATTTACAGTGCATTGTGTCAGCAAAGCGTATAACCCAGAACTTGGTATTGGTCCGAGGTTCTTATTCAGAAAATATAAAACTTGGCAAATAAATTGGCCCAATTTTGGTTAGACACTGTTTGTGAAGTTCAAAATTAAAGGCAAGGACTTTTCCTGTATGAGACAGAGAGAACATTTAAAGTAACAATTGACAAGTAGGGAAGATTCTTCCCCAGTGATACGGCAACTAAAATGTGTGTACATTAACAAAGTCGAAAATCTATGTAAAAACAAATTAAAGTTCAATCTAAACGCATTACTAATAAGTAACCTAAGTGATTGTCAGCCTATTTATTACTATCAGCGACATAAATTCGCTATTTTTTTAAGACTTGACCGACGACTCAACATTAAGATAAATTTTATGTGTTTCTTGCAAGTTATTACACAAATAGTTGTTGATTCAACGGGCAATTGTTGATAGCACGGCTTACCCAGATTATCTGTTTTATTATTCGAGTAAAATTCTAGAAGCAGATTTGTCCTTTAAGTTTAGCGATTTTATGCCAAGTTAGTTTTAAACAACCTTGTAGAATAAATAAGAGAAGGAAATCCAAGAAAAAAGTGATCACGTATTTGAAATTTCTTCCAAGAAATTGCCTCAATCGTATATAAAACTGTCACAGCAGCAAAATAATGAATAATGTAGATATAACCGAAGATACTTTCTCAAACGTTATAATGCAATCTGCGGTAATAGCTTTGTTACAGAAAGAATTTAAGCTAAAAATAGCAATAAAATGAACACGTCGGTGTTGAAACATTCGTTTTTAGAAATTCTTCCTACCGCAATTAGCGAGGCTTTGTTTACTTTTACTGTTAACGGTACGAAAAATGACCAACGTTGCGGTTGGTTTTGTTGAACCGTAATGCAAGTTTATCTAACCTTATTTCTAGAGGCTGCATGTTTTTCAGATTTAAGTAGAAGACAAACAACTGAATCACTTGCAGAATGTATCACGGGAAAATAAACTCGTGCTGGGTTGAATTCCACCAGGTTAAAGTGGGATTAAACTTTGTCTTGTGATAAGGAGGACACTGGTTAAAACCCTAGTCGAATCCAAAAGCCCCTTAGTTAACCAAGATTAAAGCAAAAGACAGCAATCGTAAACGAAACCATTAGGAATTTTGTAGCTGGGAAGTCCAAAAATTAGTAAACATTTGTAATTTAATTTAATTGTTTATTTAATTAAATTAATGCAAATGTCATAGCCACCTTATTTAAATATCTCACAAATTGGGAAAAGGCATAGCAAGACAATTAGGCAAGTTAAAAACCTAACGAAATAATCATTGCGAAACTATACGGAAATTTAAACAATATTAATTAGTAAACCTGACGAAAATAATAAAAAGATGTCATAATAATTAACGATTGTCCCAAAAGAAAGTGATAATTAAAAGTTACATAAATATTACGTCACATATTGAAGCTTGATGATCATTTATGTAGGTAGTTAATTTTCGATTATTTACAACAATAAATCTCGATATTATATGGTTTGAATTCTTGACAGTGTACGGTTTGCTTAATTCGTGGTAATATTAAACCTAAATTTGTACATAAACACGTCCGTTCTTTTGTGAAATTTCTTATAAAACGACAAATAGGGGGTGCTAAAGTATAATGGAATAGAAATAATGTGAAATGGGGTGTCCTTCTTAACAAAATCCCCAAAAAAATCTTTGTATCTCCGCATTTGTCACATGTCACATTGATGTCAAGGGATTTAGCTTTAGCTAGAAGCAGTGGCACTCAACATCTTCAGGTATATTTATAGATTTTAATCCTAGATTCGACCCTTGTAAACGGGTGAGAATCACCTATAAATACAGAAAATTAGTTTGGTATTTAAAAAATTCTTCGGGATTTTTGCATCGATTTAAAAAAAGACGTTGAATTAATCAGTAAAACCATACCAATGTGTTAAAAAGCCAAATATGTTTTTAGTGCCCTTAGTGAAAATTTTAAGCAAGTAACACTTTATCAAAACTATCCCCCAAAAAACTGCAACTGAAAAAAGTCGTTTCTAACTTTGGACAATGTAATTGACGACAATCAACACGGCTTTCGTAAAGATAAATCTACTGAAACCGCAGTGTTTTAACATATTGAATTGTTGCTGAAATCGATTCATTAAAATTTAAAAGATGCAATTTTCGTGGCTGTAAATAAACCAGAACACAAAGTCTTGCTTGGTAATCCTGATACACATTGAATTTGAGGTTTCGCATGAGATTGCCTAAGCTGTTATCTTTATGGAAGGATTCAAATGATTGAACTTTAATAAAAGGGGCTTCGCAAGGCATCTGTGGTAGGTCCAAAATTGTTCATATTGTAGATTATTGGTTTCGAGCTTAAACTTCGAGCCCAACATAATTATTTGCGTAGAAGACGGGGCCGTTGCTATGCATGCTAGATACAGGTATAACATTGAATATTCGCGAAAAGTATTAAACGGAATATGTACATTGTACAGGTATATTTGTATATCGGCCGTCCTCAGTATTCGACGTCAAACACTTCTTCGCCTATAAAATACAGCAAGGGTTTATTCAGCTTTTGGAGTAAGAATTCTAAGAAAAGGTTATAAAATTCTCGAGCTATCTTTAACCTAAAAATTGCTGCAAAATGTTTTAAAAAACATATGTTAAACATTTAGTATCGTTTCTAAATTTAATAATAATCGGCGATAATCAACATGGCCTTTATAAAGGTTTGAGCTTATTGAATTTAAGTAAGGCCCTTATACAACAGAAAATCTCGTTTGCTAAATAAATAAAATTAGAGGGTTTTGCGTTAGACTGGCCACACCCGTATCTTTAGGAAATGATTCAAATGGTTGAAGTTACTAATGAGAAGAGAACCGTAGACATAATCGTCGTACTTTAACTCCTGTATGTAAAACGGAATATGTATATCGGCCATCCCCAGTGGACGACGCCAAACTAGCAACATAGTATAAGTAGCACGCCTCTTCACCTATAAAAGACGACAAAGGTTTCTCCAGCTTTTAAGAATGAGAATTCTAAGAAAAGGTTACAAAATTCTCGAACTATCTTTAACCTAAAAACTGCGGCAAAATTTATTAAAAAACATGCTCTCGTTTCATAATTTGAATAATATAATAGGCGATAATCGGCCTTCATACAGGTTTGAGCTTATGGAATTGATACTGAAATCGACGGATTAAAATTTAAAAAGGACTTAATTAACTAAGGCATATCTGCTCTTATAGAACACACAATCTCGTTTTGTAAACAAATTAGTTAGAGGGTTTCGCGTTAGATTGGCCGCGTAGCTTTAGGAAATGATTCAAATGGTTGAAGTTACTAATAAGGAGAAGAGGACATAATCCTCGTACTTTAAGAAAAGAGGTGCCACAAGACAGGTATGGTAGGTCCGATGTTATTCACATTGCGCATAGTTCGGGCTTAAACTTGCACAATTCGTGTTAACACCTGCGTGGTTTTAAGTTCATCTTTAGGGTCCCTTAAGTGACTACTAATGAGGTTGGGCCCGTGAATAATTTTAAAGCCAAAACTATCGAGATTCTTTTTAACTCTTGCTACTGATGATGAGGCATTTTAATGTAATTTGTTAGGCGCGCTCGACTTGTAGAACTTTAATAACGAGTAAAATCAGGTCAGTCAAGATTACGCCATAATGCAGAAATTTAAAAAAAGGTAGGATTATAAACCGAAAAAATCGTCACATAAATTTCTTATCGGTACATAAAGCCGAATTTACGGCAACTGCCCAGATAATACGTCACCCTTTAAAAGTTGAAAGAGATATACGGCGTAAGGGAATGAATAAATCACCTGAATGTAAAAAAACAAACCTCCAAGTTTTATTCTGTGACATTTTTAAAGTTTTAAAAACTAAAGTTGAACTTTCACACTTGAAAAGATTTCGTTGATTAATGTTGCATTTCTCTATGGATAAAATAAGATAGCAAAACACAGCAATTGGGAAATTCTGATGTACAAAGTTATAAACTAATCTAAGACGAAAGTCGTGATGGAAATTGGAAATACTGCAAATAACACAACAAAGAATATTTAAAACAGGCATTACAAACAAGTATTTCCCCAAAGGAGTCGATCCATAAGAATTCTACAATTATAAAAATTTAACTTAGCTGACTACAAAAAAAAACAAGCAGATTAATGAACAGCCAAGCCAACATAAGTACCTAACAGATTGAGATGTTAACTTATATCAATCGAATGATAAATGAATCAAACTATCAGAATAATTAATCATTTGTTTGAGTCTTAATATAAAAAGTATTAACCTCTGTCGGAGATAATTTAATAACAAAACATTCGAATGTGGAACAGGAAGTTAATGGAGAAAGGACTGCTGCGTTTTTCATTTAAACAAAATCTAACATGTATCAAAACTTAAAAGGATTTCTATTGAGCACCTTTCAAAAAAATTCAAATCTAAGGTTGTTAATCTTGAAATTACAAACATGTGAAATTCTGATATGTTGTAGCAGAGTTTCAATTTTCTAATGACGGAAATTGTGTTAAAAGATTGAATTATTAAGAATTTAGTGTTTTGGGGATATATTTTTAAATTCGTTAGGAAAATTGGACTTTCTACTACGAAATGCTGAACATTTAGCGACATTCCAAAAATTAAATAAAACGTTCTAAAAATCTAACAATGGTCGAAAGAGCTTAATAAAATGCTTCACGAATATTAGAAAATACTTGAAATATTTAACAAAATGCCTCAAAACTTAAAAATTCGTAAAATTTTGAATAAATTATTTTAAACGTCTAAGAAATACCTCAAAAAAAATTATTAAAATTTCTCAAAAGCCTAATAAAAAGTTCTAAAAATCTGAAAATGGCCGAAAAAGTTTGATAAAATGTATAAATAAATGTTAGAAAATACCTCAAATATTTAACAAAATGTTTCAAAAACCTAAGAAAATATCTCAAATTTTGAATAAAATATTTCAAAAACCTACAAATGGTCCAAAAAATTAATGAAACATTCCAAAAACTAGACTAGATACTTCAAAGATTAAACAAAATGCCTCAAAAGTCTTAATAAAAAGTTCTAAAAATCTCACAATGGCCCAAAACGCTCAATAAAATGCTTTAAAAATGTTAGAAAATACCTCAAATATTTAACAAAAATGCCTCAAAACTTCAAATTTTTAACAAACTATTTCAAATACCTATTTACAAAATGCTTAAAAAGAATTAATCTATCTATCTATTTATATGTGTAACCTCTTTTACCTTTCGGTGTCGAGGCTGGTGCGTTAGCGTACGTAGGCTTTACGGGTGCAATGCACAATCCGGCCCCTGTAAGTATGTGTACGTGAAGGACCTTGTTACTCTACCTCTTTAAGGCCTGTATTCCGAGGGAAGCGCGTTAATTGGTGCTCAACGACGAATGGTCACTAGGGCTCGGTACCGACCTCCAGGCTGCAGGAAAATCCTGTCCATTGGGAGATTCGAACCAAGGACTAACGTAACGCTATTCTGACACTCTACCACCCTGGCATAACCCCAAAATCAATGTTTTAAAAACGTTAGAAAATAAAATATATTTTAGAAATTTAAAAAAAATGGTCCAAAATAAATAAGAAAACTATTTAAAAACTTAATTAAATTCTGCAAAAATTAAAAAAATTCTCAACCAACAAAGTTTATTAATATGCTTTAGAAATGTTACAAAATACTTCAAATATTTAACAAAATGCCGAATAAAATATGTCAAATATCTACAAAATGCTTTAAAAAAATTAATAATGCTTTAAAAATCGTTAGAAAACCTCAAATAGTTATTTAACAAAATGCTTAAAAATCCTCAAATTTTAAATCAAATATTTTTGAAATATTTAAAAAAGGGTCAAAAAAAATTAAATAAAGCTGTTTTCCAAAAGTAGATGCTTGAAAAATTAATAAAATGCGTAAAACTGTGTTACCAAATACTTCAGATACTTAACAATGTGCTTCAAAAATTTAAGAATATACCACAATTTTAAATAAAATGTTTCAAAAATATATAAAATGCTTCAAAAAAATTAATAAATCGCTCCAAAAATATAAGTAAATGCTCCGAACAGGAAACAAAATGGTTCAAAAGTCTAATAAAATGTGTAAATAAATGTTAGAAAATACCTCAAATTTGAAATAAAATAATCCAAACGTCTAAAATATGGTCCAAAAAATTAATACAACGCTTTAAAAACTTAAGTGAATGCTTCGAAAATTAAACAAAATTTTGCAAAAGTCTAATAAAATGCTTTAAAAGTGTTAGAAAATATCTCAGATATTTACCAAAATGCTTCCAATATTTAAGAAAATGCCACAATTTCAAATAAAATATTTTAAAAAGATATAACGTGGTTCAAAAAAGTTAATATTAAATGTTCCAGAGTATCCAGAGTAAACAAAATCTCTCAAAAGTCCAATACAAATTTCTAAATATCCAACAATGACCTAAGAAATCTACTAAAATGTGTAAATAATTGCTAGAAAATACCTCAAATATTTAACAAAATGCTTCAAAAAATTTAAGAAAAAGCCGCAAGTTTTAAATAAACTATTTCAAATATCGGCAAAATGACCCAAAAAATTAAAAGAAGCTCCAGAAACTTAGTGAAATGCATCAGAGATGAAATACAATGCCTCAAAAGTCCAACAATGACCCAAAAAATTTAATAAAATTTGTAAAAACAAATGCTAGTAGAAAATACCTAAAACATCTAACAAAATGCTTCTAAAATCAAATAAAATATTTCTAAAATCCAATAAAAGGCTCTAAAAGTTAATTAAATTCTCTAAAAAACAGATCAAAATTTTAACATGAAATTTATTATAAAGTTGCAGATTTGCTTACGAAAACTGTTACGTTCTCTCTTCTGTTACAATCCCACTTAAAAGTATGGAACATTTTTAAAAATTCGGTAGTACTCATATTTCGATAATTTCCTATGAAGCTTGTTGGCGCAGTGGTAAGGATTTCTACAAGAATTTCCCACGGTTCAAGGTCGGTACTTGAGCGAGTGATCGTTTGATTGTTGGTTACAATTAACAATTCTGTCTGTCGAGTGGTCACCTCCAGATAGTAACAAGACACACGTACTATACGACACTTAATACACGGCCAGAAACTCTGCAGAAGGCAACAGGAAACCACTGCAGAAAACACATTTCCCTAGTGTAAACAGCTTTAAAACTGCTACCAACCAGCTCTAAGAGCTGATGACCATACACACCGTGTTCAGGAATTATTTGAACAGTAGTTGGCCAAATTTTTAGTTTCTTCTGTTGCTAATGAAAATTTGACAATCTGTAACCGTGTAATTTGTCTCCAGTGCTAGGTTAAGTCGACCGTGCTATGTTGCCAAATGCCATATACATATTATCTGGCGCCATCATGATTATTAACTTTAAAATTAGCTTTATTTATGGAGTGAGATCTAAGCTTGTGGGTGCCAAGTATTTTAAGGCACGTAGACTGCTTTGGACATTTAGCAACACCCGATTGCAAGTTTTAGAAGACTTCCAGCCTTGATACGGGTCCACATCGTATTAAACATTGCACCGACAAGGCGAGATAGAATCATTTAATGGGGTTAAATACAGTATTCAGTGCGTTATTTATTGAAAGGACAGGTTTATAAAGTCTTGTTTACACCGATGAAACCGTCTTCCTAACATGGCCTACTGTTGGTTGTATTGAACTTAAAAGAACATAAATGCATGATGCATAGCCATTCATCTATAAAAACTTCATTTGCATACATTTGCAATTGGCGTGTAGTTTATTTTCGTTGATTTGTTTTCTGCAAATTTTGCGGCTGAAAACAAAAACAACAAAAAATAAGCCAAAGTGTTTGTTTAGATAAATCCCCTTTGAAGCCTTCTTGAAAAGCTATTTCCAGTATTTTTTGTCAATTTTGGGAGTTTGTTACAAATAATAAAGCATTCATCAAGTTGAATCTGCTCAAAATTGTTACTTACATACCAAGGGATGTAAGTGACCGCTTAGCAAGGGTTTGCAACCATACGGGCCCCACAAACATCTTTTAACTTTAACAGACCTGCTATCGGTTTTATGTTTCTATAAAGTAACGTAAGTTTCAAGTGAAAGTTTAACTAAAAGAACATATTAATAAATTAAGGGGCATAATAACCACCCATCAAAACTTTAAAACTATCCTAAGATTTACGATTGCAGTGTAATTTAAATTAATAAAGCTTGCATGGAACTTAACTTAGTTAATGGCTGTTAACATACCCTCGTTTCATGCTATTAATGTACTGGGAGGAAACTGCAAAGAAAAGGTTGAAGTTTTGGTTACTTCGCTGTTTAAACTTTTAGGGTTAAGAAGTTCAGGCTTTTGTTAGACGATTTGGACATGGTTATGGGGTTTTATACAATTCTATTAGTTTGATATTGATTTTATAACTAACTGATGGAGGTACGAGGGCGTATTTTTATGTTATCTACCTAACCATTTCAAAAAATATATTATTTTTCTACGTAATTCCCTTCAGCACTTATACACTTCTTCCATTTTTTTCCAATTCTCCCTCAGCGACTCTGCAAAATATTATTCAACAGCTTCTTTGAGGGCTTCATCAGATATAAAACGCTTTCCCCTGAGATGCTTTTTGACTAGAAAGAAGTCTGTCGGAGCTAGGTCAGGGCATAAGGTGGATGCCTTAACTCTATGAATCCCACAGTCATTGATTATTATCTGTTGGACTTTGACTTCATGACGCTATGATGTTCCACCTTAATTTCACTCATTAGTAAACCTTCCCAAATCTCTATTAGCTGCACAAATGAAACACAACTTAGCACATGTACTTCTAAATGTCACAGCTATTTTTTAATAATTGGCAAGGTATGCGACTGTGAGTCTCCCATATCATGGAATGCAACCATTGCGATGACTTTTAGGAGGTTATACCGAGAATTTGCAAAGGCATTGGTTTATTCTGGACGTTTCCCTTCAATGTGGCGGACTTAAAACAGTTCTTTGTCATTGAGTATGAAACATAAAGAACAAATTAAGGTCTGCAACTGCTTGGTAACATAACCTCAGAATGTCATTAGTTGCGATGGTTGCATTCAGCGATGCGGGAAGATTCACAATGATGTAATGTTGGCGCCTCATGTGCTGCCCGAAGATGAATTGTTGTTATTGATCGCATTGTACAAAGTTGAAATCTTTTGCACTTGAAGAAACTTTAAAAGCAATAAGCAAGCAAACAAACCTACAAAAACGGGTTAGTTTTCATGTATTTTCTTAACGTTTGTTGTCGCCAGTTTTATTTATTTTTTCTTGGGTATTTTAGCAGCGCAGTTTTACTGGTTTAATTTTTAATTTTTAACAATTCCCGAAAAAGTACAAAATATTTTTTTACAGTAATGTTCGTATGAGAGGCTTAACCACGTTTGTGAATTTCTCGCGTTCTTGCAAAAAAAAAGCACCGCTACGCACTAGGTATTTTCATTGCATTTGTGTGAAATATTTTCAAAGCGAGTTTGTGAAAGGAATCCTCTTTTATTGGTGAATTGTCGTTCAAGCTTCAAATAGCACTATTTGTGCGGAGATTGACTTCTTGTTCGGATCGCTTATTGTCACCGAACATTGACGTAATGTTTTGTGGTTTAGTTATACGACAAACTCTTGTGGAAAATTGTAAATGCAAGGTTGCTTTCAATTTTAGAATTTCGTCAAATTCATGCTTCGGTTATTTAGTTTAAACGTTTAACCAAAACTAATTTTAGTTGGTTACGTTGGAAATGGTACAATTAAATGTGAAAATTTAAAGAAGTGAAATGTTAATTAATGTTACTTTAAGAAGGTCGTAATTTGTATATAAAAGAGAAAATGATAGACAGAGGCACGTATAAAATTCATAGCTTTTGTAGATTGATATTTACTTATAAAAAATGTGAAACGTTTTCATTAAAAAAAATCCCTTAAAATTCCCCAGGAATTTAACAAAACGTCCCAAAAATTGAATAAAATGTCACAATAATTTTATAAAATCTTCCACAAATGTAACAGGATATCCTATAAATTTAACAAAATACCCCAAAAAATTATGAAAATGTTTCAAAAATTAAACAAAAAGTTCTAAAAATTGCCCCAGAAACCTAAATAAGTTCTCGAAAATCTGCTAAAATGTCTTAAAAACGTAACATAATGCGCTGGAAGCCTATAAAATGCCCCAAAAATTTAAGAAAAATGTCCCGAAAACCTAGCTTAAAAATACAATTTCAAAAATTTAACAAAATAACCCAAAAACCCAACAATAGTTTTATAGAATATCCAACTTGCCACAACAAATCTTCAGAAAATACACCAACAATACAACAAAATTCTTCAAAAATGTAGAAAAATGCATTAAAAGTCCAATAAAAACCTCTAAAAACCCAAAATGCCTTGAAGGCGTAAGAAAATAATTTAACAACTGTCTTAAAACTTAACAAGGCGTCCCAAAAGTTTTAATAAATCCCCCAAAAACCGAACAGAATTCTCTAAACCCTAACAAAATGTTTCGGAAACTTTAAAATGCCCCAAAAATATAACAAACTGATGCGAACATCTAAGAAAATGTCTCAAAATGTGTTGAAAACCTAGCAAAAATCTAAGAAAATCCTTGAAAACCAAAAGAAAATGCCACAAAAGCTTAACAATTTTTCTTAAAAAACCTAAGAAGAATTAATAAAATCTAAAGAAAAGCTTCTAAAATTTAATAAAGGGTTCCAAAAACTTAAGAAAATATCTCGTAGATGTTAAGGAATGTGATATTTAACAAAACGCTTAAAAAATCTTACCGAATTTTTCAGAAGCTTTAAAATGCTCCAATCTTGTAAGTAGTCTTTAAACACTAACAACTTGTTTCAAAAATCTTACACAATTTCTTCAAAAGAATTACCCACAATAATTTAATTAAATGCCTTAGGAACTAAGGAAAAAATCAAAAAAGAAAACTACAAAAATTAACAAAATGTCTCAAAAATCTAAAAAGAGACTAAGAAAAATTAACAAATGATTCCGAAAACCTAGCCAAATTTCTCAGAATTGTTCAGAAGTTTAACAAGATGTCTTGAAAAAAGAATTCTAAAAATCCAGCAAAATATTACAACAATTTAGCAAAATTGTAGTTTTCAAAACCATACACTTGTAGACTGGGTGTCTCAGGTAAGACGCAACATAGGAAAACACCAATGTATTTTTTTAGAAAGGATCCGCGATACCTCTGGAATATGTATGGTCTAAGAAAATTCTCCAAACATGTAACAAAATTTAACAAAACATTTAACAAAATGCCTCAAAAGATCTTTCACAAATGTTGCAAAGTATTCCATAAATCTGTAGATTACATCAAAAGTTTACTAAAATGTCCCAAAAAATGTAAGAAAAATCCTTAAGTATTGTTACAAAATACCCCAAAAGTTGATTCTAAAAAATCTAAGAAAAGTCAAAAATCCTGAATTTAGCATAAATCTGACAAAATGTCCCAAAAATGTATGAAAATTTTCCAAAACGTTTAACAAAATACCTCAAAAATTTTACAAAATCTCCTGAAAATCTCAGACAGTATTCCATAATTTAGTAAACTTCAAAAGTTTACCAAAATGTCCTAAAAATTCATGAAAACTCCTTAAATATTTATACCAAATTTCTTAAAATTCATCAAAACGTCCTAAAAATCTAAGAAAATTCGCTAAAATGTTTGAAAAATTTAACAAAATCATTTACAAACATTCCACAAATCTAGCAAAATGCCACAAAAGTGTACCAAATGTCCCAAAAGTCTAAGAAAATTCTCCAAGCATTTAATAAAATGCTTTAAAATTTTACAAAATCTTCCAAGAATCTCTTTCACAGTAAGTATTCCATAAATCTGTTAAATACTCCAAAAGTTTCTGAAAATTTCCCAAAAATACAAGGAACTGTCGTAAATATTTCATAAAATGTCCCAATAATTGAAAACTAAAACGTCATAATAAAAATTTCTAAAAAAAATTTAACTAATAGTCCAAAAAATTATTAAAACTCCCGAAAAATTTAACAAAATCACTAACAAATATTGCATAAATCTAACAAAAGTTTTCCAACTGTTCCAAAAATCTAAGAAAATTCTCCAAACATTAACAAAATGCATAAAACAATGTTACACAGTATTTCATAAATCTATAAAATACTTCAAAAGATGCCCCAAAATTTATTTAAAACGTCTTAAAAACCTAAGAAACATTTCCAAAAATTCCTAAAAAAATATAACTGAAACCCCTAAAAATTATTAAAATTCCTTAAAGTCTAAGAAATTTCTCCAAAAATGTTTGAAAAATTTAACAAAGTCACCAACAAATATTCTATAAATTTAACAAAATGCCTCAAAACCTAAAAAAAAAATCTTCCAAAAATCTTTCACAATATTCCATAAATCTGTAAAATACTGAAAAAGTTTATCAAAACGCCCGAAAACTCTAAAAACACTGCCTAAATGTTTAACAAAATGCTCCAAAAACACATCAAACGTGCTAAAAATCTAAGAAAAATTTCCAAAAATTCCTAAAAATTTAGGAAAATGCCCCGCAAAACGATTAAAACTCCCAAAAATCCAAGAAAATTCTCCAAAACATTTAACAAGATGCTTTGAAAATTTTACAACATTTTACACGGTATTCAATAAATCTGTAAAATAGTTCAAAACTTTAATGTCCCAAATATTTATAAAAAATATTTAACAAAATACCCAAAAATTGATCAAAACACTAGAAATCTAAGAGCAACTTCCAAAAGTCCCAAAAAGTTAACGAAACACTCTAAACTCATAAAAACTCCTTAAAAATCCAAAATGTTTTAACAAAATCACTAACAATTATTCCATAGATCTACCAAAATACTCCAAAAGTATTTCAAACGTCTCAAAACTGTAAGACAACTTTTTAAATATTTAACAAAATATTGCAAAAATTGATCAAAACGTTCTAAAAATCTAAGAAAAGTCCAAAAATTCCTAAAAAGATTAACAAAATGCCCCAAAAAAATATCAAAAATTCTTAGAAATCTAAGCAAATTCACCAAAAAATATTCCATAAATATAACAAAATGTCCAATACTTCGCCAAATATCCCAAAAATCTAAGAAAATTATTCATATATTTAACGAAATGTATCAAAAATGTAACAAAACGTCCCAAAAATTTAAGAAAATCTTCCAAAGATATAGCAAAATATCTCAAAAAATTAACCACTATTTCAAAAATCCATAAAAATGTCCCAACAGCTTACCAAATGTCCCAAAAATTTAACAAAAGGTCTCCTAAACTTGAACAAAACCCTAAATAAATTCTTAAAAAGTTTAACAAAATGGCACAAAAGTTTAATAGAACGCTTTAAAATGTAACAGAATTTCCCAAAAACTTAGCAAAATGTATCGAAAGATTAACTAAAAGATTTAATTAAACCCAAGAATATGTTCTAAAATGCGCTGTTGTTGATTAGAAATTTACAACAGTAGCAGTTCTTAACAATAAAATTATATATTTTAGAATAAACCAAGTGAACGTTGACTTGTTTTACAGCTCCATTGCACAACGTTCGCACTTTACATACATAATCTGGAAATCTCGAGTTGGGTTGGGCATTGTTGTATACAATTTAAATAAAATAAAGACTTCCAGAAGTTACCAGTAGATATTTCACGACAACGTTTCCACATTTACTTCGCATATTTCTTTAAACAATTCTTGTATTTTATTTTTTATTTGATTGGTTGATTGAAGTCGGAAATAAAACAAAAGAATTTTCTTAATTTTTCTAAACCACCGAAATACGACATTTAAACTTTTTGGTACCGCTGGACTAGCCGGTAAACCCCATATTTTAAAACAGATCAAGGTGATTTCGAGGCATCGAGCACAAAAGCCTTCAAATTTTATACCTAAAGTAATCGTTCCAAAGTAAACTTTCCCCAAGAAACTTTAAAACTTCGCCTTTTACGTTTGCTAAAGGTACAAACTTCAAATGTTGATACAAAAAAGCACCAGTCTCGTTAGGTAGCCACGAATAAAAGAAAACCCCCACTAACAGTTCGGCAAACATTTGCACAAAGTTTTGTATAAATCCGTGTTAAACATTTAAGCTGAAATTTTACGGCGGCGGCATCACGGATATAGCACGTTTTGAGGGAGTTTAAACTCTTAAGGTGCCCCCGAAAATTTCCTTTAAATTAGGGCTTATTTTAAGACGGGAAGTCGTGGTTGTTTGTGTGCCCTTTGGTTTTTGGTGCTTCGTTGATTTATGAGCGTAAAATTTTGAAATATTTTTGGTGGTTTCCTTCCTGTATGTGTGAATCGAATGTTTCTGGGTTTCTGTGTCTTGGAAATCCCAAAGGAGGGTGTGTTCATCTCTGCAGGGGACGATAAAAACCAACTGTTGTTCAAAAACCTTTTGAATTTTTAATGCTGATTTGTGTGTCGCATTCTTTTGGGAAAAATTTGTCTTTTGTCATATTTTTACCAATTTTATATAAGACTCTCTTCTATATTTCTTTTTTTCTTTGTCTTTTTTTCCTTTTTCCGCGAACTCTGAGGAGCCAATGAAGTTATTTAGTAATCTATTTTGGTGTTATATTACTTTGGGAATCGGCACTAACGCCCCAGTCAGCAACATTGAGAGTTACGGCCCCCTAAATCGTTTAACATTTTAATTTATTATAATAATAATCTGTTTGACTCTTGATGTATACCCTTAAATGCTAAAGAAATAATTATAATTCACCTTTATTTCCATCGTCCATACATATGTTGGTAGAAAAAATAAATTCAAAATAATACGTATTAAACCAAACTAAAATCATAGATGAAGAAAAAAAAATGAGGTTTAGAAGTGACTAAATTGATTGTCTGTCTATAATACCCTAGTGGATAAGGCGTCTGCTTTGCAACGCAAGAAACACAGATTCGAATCGCTTTCGCGATTTAATTCTATTAAATCCAACAGTTGGGAGTTCAGTTTAGAAGATCAAGTAAGCAGTAGACCCGGCTAAAATTAATAAAAAATTCTAAAAATGATTCTGATAAAAGTAGCTCTAAAAGAGTTCATTTCAATATCAAAAACCAATCTATCATCAAGCACCGCCATGAGTATTTAACAACAATTAATAAAAGACGCAACATCGTCAAAGAGTACGTGCTAAGACAGACAGACATATTAAAATTTACTCTTGAAACAATTCTTGTGGTAAATTGTGCCACCTTTAAGTAAAAACATTTTAACGCATCTTTAAAGCCAGCTAAATTTTTTACTTGCTTTATTTATTCACTAGAATGTTCGCATAGGACCTAGAAACACTTGCAAAGTTTTGAAAAACAAGGAATGTGCACAGAGGGAAGATCTTGCCGGAAGCAGACAGTTCAAGTTCAACATACGCCGTTACTAAATAAATTCATGAGATAAATTCGTCGCCATGTGAATAAATGTTGTTATTGGTACAATCATTCAGTTTCAAATTAGTAGTGTTCGCATTATACCTGCATAGCTACTTAATTGTTAAAATAAATAAACTTGTATATTAACAATAATTTTCGAACTCGCAGAACGCTAACGATATGTTTTCCGTTTGGCATGTTGGTAAACTTTTTTCTAAAAATATATGTATTTTCAGCTATGCATTTTTGTACTCTACGGTTATAAACAGATAAACACATATATGCAGTACAAGTACCAATAAATATATACATATTTTAAATGTGTATGTGTGGTAAGCAACAGCCCGTATAAGGGTCCTTTTATGTAATGATTTTTATTTTTTATTACATTCTTACTATTGCTCTAGTAAGTCAGAAATAAATTACAGAGTAACTAGAATAAGCTCAAATACACAAATGTAAATGTATATTTCACTTTCTACGTTTACAAATATGCATATACGTAGTATGTTTTTAAGGAAGATAGATTTACATTAAATTATTATAAACATTAAAGAAGGTTGCTATAAATATCATAATTATTTTGCAAATGAACTAAATATACACGAGCAAACATCAACAGAGTGGCACATGTACATAATAATTTCAAAAAGGACGCAACTATGCATTAATTTCTCAAAATATGCCTAAATAAAATGGGTGAAATTCAAAATAATAATCTTTTAGAGTGCAATACTTAAAATTTGGCTGCATACTAAGTAAATAATATACAAACAAATATCGACAAATCGACGCAAGTACAATGTAATTTCTTAAAAACTCAATTGCAGCAGGCCGTATTCTGTCTTAATAACCTTAGAACTGTATGTATTAAGTCAGAGTACGGCCTGCTGCAATTGAGTTTTTAAAAAATCACATTGTATATGCTTACTATTTTCAGTATTTTCAAAGAAAGCATTACATGCCAAAATAAAAAGGGTAAAATTCAAAATAATAATTTTTTTTAGAGCGTAACACTTAAAATTTGTTCGCATATTAACTAAATAATATACAATCAAATATCTACAGAACAACATACATTCCTACTATTGTCAAGAAAGGCTTAAATATGCATTAATTCTTAAAATATACTAAAGTTAAAAATGTAAAAGGCATAATACATTTCTGTGATTGAAATAAACACTAAAATTCATTTACATATTAACCAAATTAGACGGAAATGTAAATTTCCGTTTCACTTTCTAAATTTGCAAACATGTACATATATAATATACAATATACATGTAGTATATTATTAAAGACAAATTTGCATTAAATTGTTATAAAGGTTAAAAAAGGCAGAATTTACTGAAATATCTTTTTAGTTTTACCATCGAGAACGGCGCAGATATAGGTCCGACATACGAACGTTTATCGACAGAGTGGTATATATGCATATTTAAAAGGAATATGCTAAAATAAGAAATTAATATTCACGAAAAATTTATTTTTTAGAAAGCAGCATAAATGTAAATTTATGTTTTACTTTCCAAGTTTAGAAACATTCGTAGACTATACATATGTAGTATATAATTGAAAAAGACAAATATGCATTAAATTCTTCTTATTTTCTTTAGTGTAGTTGCTGAAAATATCCAAATTTTTTTCCAGAGTACCTAAACATACAAATATCAATAGAGCGCCATATAATATGAGTAATACTTTCAAGAGCGACGCACATATGCATTAAATTCTTAAAATATGCCAACATAAACAAGGTAAAATTCAAAATAATAATTAAATTTGTCTGGGTGACATATATGCGTACTGTTTTCAACAAAAGCTCAGATATTCGTTCCTTCCTAAAATATGCCAAAATAAAAAATTTTAAAAACAGAAAGATCTTTTCTGTGATTGAAATAAACATCAAAATTCGTTTGCATATTAACTAAATTTTACATTACTCGAAACGTATGCTTCACTTTCTAAGTTTACAAACATACATGTACATATGCAGTATATTATTAAGAAAGACAAATATGTATTACATTTTTGTAAAGGTTAAAAGGGGCAGAATACAGCAATATTTGTTTAGCTTAATTGCTGTAGATACCAAAATTATTTTACAAATTACCTAAACATGCAACTATCGATAGAACACCATATATGCATTATAGTATCAAAAACGACTTAGATAGGTATTAAATATGCCAAAATAAAAGGATAAAATTCAAAGCAATAGTTTTTAGAGCGCAAAACACTTAAAATTTGGTTGCATATTAAGTGAATAAATAATATACAAGCAAATATCCACAGCGTCACACGCATGCTTACTATATTCAAGAAAAGCTCAAATATACAATTAATTCTTAAAATATGCAAAAATAAAATAGGTAAAGATTAGAAAAATACTACTCTGTGACTGAAATAAACATCAAAATTAATTTGCATATTAACTAAATTATGGACAAATGTAAATTTATTCTTCACTTTATAAGTATAAAAACATGCATATACATATGCAATATATTGTGAAGACATACAAATATGCATTAAATTCTTGTAAATGTTGAAAAAGGCAGAATTTACATATATATTTTTTTAGTTTAGTTGCTATTAAATACCAAAATTATTTTGCATATTAATTAAATATGCAATCATCAATCGAGCGCCATTGCGCCATATATGCATAATACTTTCAAAAACGACGCAGATGTTTATTGAATTCTTAAGATATGCCACAATAGAAAGGGCAAAATTCAAAATAATATCAGCCTCGACACCGAAAGGTATAAGGTATAAGGTTACAGACAATACATACATACAATTAAATGTATATGTTATTAAGTAAATCATATACGAGCGTATATCGACAGAGCGACATACAGTACATATGTGTAATATTTAAAGTGAAAGCTCAGATGTACATTTACTTCTTAAAATATGCCCAAATAAAAAGGGTAAATTTCAAAATAATAATTAAATGGGTCTGTTGTTAAGTAAATAATATGCGAACGTATATCGACATACCCCGTTGTTTGTGACGCTTACTTGTATATAACTTGCTCGTACATGTATATAGCTTACTCTCCCTCTATTTTGTAGTGTAGGACACGTCTAAACATTGTTTTATAGCCTAAAAATGTACAAAAATATAAATCAAAATTTTTGGAAGAAACCTGGGTGTAGAAATAGGTTGCTGGAGAAATCCTACTTTATGGCCTGCTGGTTCTCCTAATCTAAGCCAGTATGATTTTTATCTCTGAGGACATCTGGAGTACTTTGTTTGATTTACTCTGGTAAACGATGTTAAAAAAATTATTGGAAACATGCCAAAATAACGTCGATAAAATTTTCTGTGGGGATTTTGGAAACGCCTTGTGTATTGTTTTATGACTTATGACATAAAAATGTACGTTAAGGTATATTACAATTGTTTTAATAGTCTTTGAAGAAACCTAGGTTTGCGCATGAATTGATTAAGAAGTCCTACTGTGTGGCTTGCTAGTTCACTTGTTCTAAATTCATTTTTAATTCTTAAGGATATGTAAAAGATTTTGTTTGCTCTGTTCTACCACCAGAACGATGTTCTTCCAAATGTTAAGGAATTGGTGTTTGAAATTGTCAAACAATTTAGCATTCTAAAAAATAGGAGAGAACTGAGGGCTATACAATTTTTTGATTATTTTTGAGTGTAGAATAGTCCTATAAATGTTTGTCAAACTTTTGGTAAACCCTTGAATGTGATTTGTTAATATGAAATTTTGATATTTTTACAAATGTAAACGCAAGTTAAAATTATTATAAAAGATACGAAATTATACAGTTTTAAAGAAAAGCCGTTAGAAATTGTAGGTTAACCACAACTTTTTACAGGATTATGTTATTAAATATTTAAATCCGTTATTAATACAAACAGCTGCGAATTTGTCTGCGGATTTACCTGCATATTAGCTACGGCATTACGTATTAATGGCGGAAGGAATAAAGGGACGTCACTACATTTTGTTTACATACGTTCAACGAACTACTAAATAAGGCCGCATTGTTGGCATTTTGTTGAATATTCATTTTAACCTGTTACAATTCTTCAAATTTCAGTTAATTATTAACAACCTACCTTTAGATAACGAATCGCTGTTGAAATAACCTGTCGTTTTCCTGATGACTAAATAAAATTTTTACAGAAACAATGCATAATAAACAGCACCGTTAATTTAGTTGCAAGATTATAAACGCGAAGTAATGGTTAATTTTTAAAGGCTATAAATACGTAATTTTCAGGATTCCTTACTTATTCCGGACGTTTGGAGTGAAATTTAAGACTTAAGACTATATTTAATAACGTGCTAGTTAAATTTTTATACCCATTACTGGTTGTTTTAATTTATACATGAAGATTAAACAAGCACTTCGTTTTAATTTAATTTAAGTAGGCCATGACTGTTAGAAAGATATTTTTCAAATCTATTAAAGTGTTTGTTGGACTTATTCTAAATCGATTGTTCAAGTAATGGTTTTAAAAGGTCGACCTTAACTTGATTAGCAGATTTGAAGATTAATTAATTAAATTAAAATAAAAACTTCTGTAAATTAAAACAAATGAATATATTGAAACATATCAAAGCCAAGTAACTTGTATCAAAAATCATGGATCATGGATGAAGTTTTAAGGAACAGAAACATTTTAAAGGCAGGTTTAGAATATGTTTTAATTTTTTACAATTTTCTTTTAATCTCGTGGCTTGGATAATCTGACGCACGAATCGCCATTCTTTGATAATATTATTTGGTTGTGTTTGGTCACAACTTCCTCTGTTCTTAAACTGTTCTTTATTTAAAAGCTGTAAGTTTAATTCATTTCTAGCACTTTCCCTTTTCAGGACATACGGACATACCAACTTTGTTAAAGATCATTTGCACTAGGGATTACAACTTAGTCGAAACACATACATACTTGGTTTTTTCATACATTTTGTAAGTGTATTGACGATTTCGTTAGCCTAAATAATCCTGTTAGAATCTGAGCTTAAGCCCCAACTTAGACTGTTGATATATAATGTGATTTTTTAAAAACTCAATTGCAGCAAGCCGTATTCTGTCTTAATAACCTTAGAACTGTCTGTATTAAGTCAGAATACGGCCTGCTGCAATTGAGTTTTTAAAAAATCACATTGTATTAGAATAATGTGAGCAATATTGGACCTATCATAGATGCCATGAGACACCCCAATTATACCCACTGTTCTCTTCCTCTTTAGTGACTTCAACGATTTGAATTCCTCCATAAAGACAATCTAATAAGAAACCTTACAAATGTTTAAAGTTTACGAAACAATGCTTTGTAATCTGCTATATCAGATGCTTGTCTTAAATCCAAGAAAATTGCTATTGCTTTTAAATTGTCGCCAATCGATTGCAGGTCTAATTCGGCAAGCTCAAACAGCGCAGCTTATCAGTAGATTTACTTCTATGAAAGTCGATTGTTCAAATTTATGTTGTTTTTTTTTCAAAATATTTTGAAGCGATAGATGACAGTTTTACATTTCTTATCTGTAAAAGCTGAACTAATTTGCAGTTTTTTGTGAGTTGCGTTACGGAGCGCACCAGTTTAAAAACTAATATTTATGTGTTTCTTCGAGTGCTTGTAATGTTTAATTGTATGAACAATGGATGCTTGGTCGCTAATCGTTTGTTTTTGTAAATATTACACCTTTTTAAATTAATTTGGCGCCTTTGGTTAAGTAGAAGTTGAAAAAGTCCTAATGAATCGCAATAGAATTCCTAAGGACTCTTGAAAGACAGAATAATAGAAGAAAGAAATTGTAGCATTTTAGTATGTATCTCACAGTTTTAAGATTAAAGTAAAAATAAACGTAATATGACGAATAGTATATCTTCGAAGCCCAATGCCAAGAATTTTATCAAGAGGTACTCCGCTTGTATGGAAACTTTGTTGTCCAAATTAATGATATCTGATAATACTAATGTGAGGTGTTTGTCAAGCACCCACACGAGCTAAAACTATGATTACCAAGTGAAGATTGAAAATATTTAACCCAAAAAATATTTTTATTTGAACCACTGGTAACTTTCTTTTCTTTATTTAGGTTATTTGTTTTATGTTTTTGAAGCAACTAAAATTTTCCGGAAGTTTTTCTTGTGTGTTCATTCATTTTGTTTTACTTTTATATTCTTCTTTTTCTTCGTCTTCTTCGCCCTCTTCCTCTTTTGTATTTTTGGAAATACTTTTAATCTAATACTCTGCAGCTTGTTTTTTGGATTTTTTGCCTTTTTATTTATTTTAGTGACTATGGTTTGTGGGGGTTTTTTGACTTTTCTAATATTAGATCTTGCAATTTTTTCTTGCGTTAATTTACTGCTTTCCGTTTTTCTTCTGCCTTTCTTTGTTTTTTTTTCGTATTCATTCAAGCTTCTAAAGTTTTTCTCGTCTGTTCATATTTTCTCTTTCATCTTCTTTGGCTTCTTTTCTGTGTTCTCCTTCTTTTTCTTCTTCGCCTTCTTTGTCATTTACTTTTTCCTCGGCCTTCCCTTTGGAGTTCTCCCTCTTCGTCACCTTCTTCATCTTCTGTATTCTTGGAAGTAATTTTAATGCAACACTTTAAATTCTCCATTTATTTACATTTTATTGTTTTTTTTTATATCTATTGTTGACTGTGACTTTTATATGCTTTAGCTTTTCGAATCTTACACCAGAGGAGTGGATAGCCACATGTAAAAGGCCTCGGACATAGGCATCTCGGGTTCGATTCCCGGGACCGGCGATATCCCCGCCGGAATTTTAGAGATCGTACACTTGTTCGTGCTTCGGAGGTTAAGCCGGCGGTCCTGGCTATCATACTATCACCTTTGGTAACCGTTAGCCAGGTTAGCCTACTTCGCACTACTGTGGTGTGATCTTCTTCGCCTCTTTCGATGAGTAAGGATAGCCTCTTGCCCGGTACACGTGTAAAGAGGGCTCACAGAGCCCATAGTTATGAGTTAATAACAGGCCATTGGTCTGGGCTTCACCAATTGGTTTTCAGAAAAGTTCGAACTGGTCAGATGAATAAATAATAAGGGCATTTTGTCGTGCAGAATATTAATAAGTAGTAGTAAAGTTTTTATTAACTGCTAACACTGGTATTTAAAAATTTTCGACTACGTGATAATCACCTAAAGGATTTTAAACGTTTTCTAAAAATTAACAAACTTCAGTTCGAAAATATTAACTTCCCCGAGTTAATTTAAAGAAAATCCCCATTTTCATTGTATTAAAATAATATAAAAAAATTCCAATCGATTAATCTTCGTGCTTAAAGTATTAAAAGCTTAACGACAGGATTTCAGAATGATGTCAAAGCAAAATTAAGTTTCTGGTTGAAAGGTCGGCTTAATTTTTTTCTTACCTATTCGCGTTATAATGAGTTTCTTCAGTTATGTTTCAATACATCCAGTGAGGCAGAGCCGTCTCTCATTTTCACCAGGATCGAACTTTTTATATGATTTTGTTGGTTTGAACTCTAGAAAGATTCTTTTTGGACGGCATAAATGTTACTTGTGTAGGCACACCAGGAAAAAATTAAATTAATAAAGGAAAAAGGAATATTCACATACACGATGTTGCTATTTTATCTTGTGTTCCTGTCCTGTTGAAGCAATTAAAAGCGTATTTCCCAACGCAACAAACCAGATAAGAACAGGAAATATGATGTCAGAGATGTTCAAAACCCAGGAAGGCGGTAGGCAAGGGGGGTACTAAGTCCACCGGTTTTGCTTAACACAATAGATGATATAATTAATGAAACCAGACAAAAAAATAAAGAAATATTGTGTAGAGTGGTACAACTTACAACCAGTACAGTTTGAAATGTGTCTATTCGCTGATGACATAGTTTTGTGCGCAGATGCGCAGATGGTAAGGAAAGGTTAGAGAAAAACTTTGGAATGTACAAGCTTCCAAGCATGGCCTAGAAATAAATACGAAACAAGTAATTATTTAGTTATTGCTGAAGAAGAAGAAACAATAACTATAAATTTGAGGGATAAACAAATTACACAACTACGAGGTGCATTCAAGTGCTAAGGTCTTCAATTTATTTTTTTATAAAGTACTTACAAAACATATATCAAACTTTAGTCACTTCTCAACATAGTCTCTTCCTAGACGTACACATTTTTCGCAACGACGACGCCATGATTACATGGCCGCTACAAATGCTTCTTTAAGTGTCTGTTTAGCCCACTGGAAAATTGCCGATGCGAGAGCAGCACGCGAGGAAAATGTGCGGCCCCGGAGACTATCCTTTAGCGTTGGGAAGAGCCAAAAATCACTTGGTGCAAGATCAGCCGAGTAAGGAGCAAAACATGGTTACCATCATTTTCTCGGCACTGGCAGAAACTCAAAGTTTCCTAGACGGCAGTGAGTCTGTGTGCTTCCATTGCTTTGATTGACGTTTGGTTTCAGGATTGAAAAAAGGCATCCATGTTTCATCCATTGTGACAATTTTTGGAAGGAAAACACCATTCATGCCATCATCACGTGCCAAGATTGACTGACACATTGCCACACGTCCATAACACCATCACCACATGTTTCAGTCAATTGCCGATGAATGTCAACTGGTTTGACCCCACGCAAGTTAAGAAAACGGATGATAACACGCTGATCCCTTGAACGTAAAATTCTCCATTTTAAGTATCAAAAACTTGTCTCACTGCAACTGCTGTAACTAGATTTGTGTGCACCCTATGGTTCTGCCATCTCTGCTACATTTGTAAAGAGTGCGTTCAACAATGAATAAAGCTGTATGTTTGTATCTGCTCCCCGTCCCAAGAAAAAAAATTGGAGACCTTAGCACTTGAATACACATCGTAATAACTACAAATATTTAGATTGCATCACAAACAGAAAGGGTACTATAGATGACGAACTTAACAGCAGATTGAAAACAGCTGGGAAACTATTCCAACCCATAAATACGTCATTTTTAAATAATAAAGAAGTATCTAGAACAAAGATATCAATTTACACAACGATATGGATGCGAATCTTGGATACTAATGAATAGACAAAAGTAAATGATCCAGACTACAGAAATGAAATATTTAAGAAGAACACTCAAAGTTAGATTGATAAAATTAAAAATGATCCATAAATAAGACAACAGCTAGGAGTATCGTCAGCAATTAAAGTGATAACTGAACAAAAATTGAGATAGTTGGACATCTGAAAAGGATGGATGAAAACAGACAAGTCAAAAGAATATGGTGAGTCAAAAGCACAAGGAGAAAATAGAAGAGAAAGGCCGAGTACAACGTACAACATGGAATGTGGTCTGAAGCAAAAGAGATGGCCAAAAGCCGAAAAGGTTGGCGCAAATTCAGTTTAAAACAACTCGAGTTCGACATCTATAAGTACAAGAGGAATGATGGTGATGATGATGATGACACTTCGCCTATTGATTTTGTAAGTTTGTTGCTTGGTCAAGGAATGTCGAGTGGCCCTGGAAAGGCTCGGCTCAACCAACTTGGTTCGACTAATCTGGGTGCCCGGTCACAGTAAGATTCCTGGCAACGAAGAGAGCGACCGCCTGGCTAAGGAGGTCTCCTTGGAACCCGGTTTAAGCCCTGAACCCGCCCGCAAGTAGAGTAGAGACTGGACTCACTCTCAGTTTATCTCATACTGGGCTGATACAAAGCTACTCATCCACAGACCTAAAACCAGGTTTGAACAGCTTCTTAGGTTCAGTACAAAGCAGTTCAGGATAGTCCCAAGCCTCCTTACGGGCCATGGCCTGCATCTGATGGGCTTCTTCTGAGTCATCGCCGGTGTTTTAGAGCCCGACGATGCACGGAGCGCATCTATAGGCAAGATCGTGGCCTTTGGGCTAGGTGCCGGTCTGTATGAATATGAAGGTATCCTTTAATTTGCGGTGGATGCATAATGGGCCTAGGGCCTGAATGCTGCTACTTCGCACCGCTGAAGACGAAGAAGTTCTGCCTTACACTTTCAACTGGTACTTCGTGCCGGAGGGACGGCCGTCCACTACCCTTTTTACGTCGAGTACCTACTGCAAGTCTTTAGATAGTAGGTATTTCTTTAAACAACGTCTGCAATTCCCTGAAGATTTTCACGAAACTCACTTAATACAAAAGCTTGAAGGCTGCAATATCAGTTTGCCATTTTGTGGAGCTCACTGCAAAAAATCTGCTTTTGTGTTGAAAGTTTTAAAAATGTGTTTTTTTTTTTTGTAGTTAATTGCAAATGGCTATATGAACTAATCTAAGACAATATTATATTTTTGAAGTTCCTACAAAATTATCATAAATCAGCAGTATAGATTAAAGAAGGTCAGTTTTTTAATGCACATCAACCAAATACAAATTGTAAAAAATGTTTTAATTGCGAAGTTGCGAGTTTCAAAGTTTGTTGCCTATATTGTCAAATTAAGGGTGCACAAAATAAAACGGACAAAGTAAAGAAAATGCGTTTGAATGAAGATAAATTACTTGAATTTTAAATTAAATTGTGGGGTTTTATAAAATAAGGGGCATGTTTTAGGACGTACTTTAAATTTATTGTAATTCCCTATGTCCTACTTTTCAGAACATGTTCTGGTAATCTTATCAAAAAATCTTGACATTTGTTTAGAAAACAAATCCTGATTTGTAACACGATACTCATTTGTAAAAACAAAGTTGGTACTTATTAGTACGAAAAATCTTTAACTAGCCGTGTTTGTTTTGCTTGTTTGTTAAGGAAAAGGTCTGAAAGTATATAAGATTTTGTGATAATTGATTAGATATCAAACAAAAAACTAATTAAAATCTCTACGTTCTAATTAGTGACTAAGCGAACTTGTCATTATTTTGCAATAAACTGAAATCATTTAAACTCCGGACTCCGGACATTACCCTTTTATTATCATAAATAAATTAAGAATCCAGCTTATTAAAGCGCTTTTTCCGTTTTAAAATGCATTTCTAAGTAATAAAGTATAGCAATCGTGACAAAATGATAAATAAAATGAGGTATAAAATCGCGGAATTCTTAATAAGGCCGTTAATGCATTTCATATTCTGAATAATTCGATAAAAATACTGTAAAATTCCAGAACGGATCGATAAAACGGGGCAAATTAGAACGTTTAATCGATTTATATCACTCAGTAATGCAGTTTCATTTACTACCTGAATTAATTTTCACCTTATATACCAACTGTAACGGAATTAACGTTTCTCACAGCTTTCACTTTTCTTTTTATGGGTTACGATTTTGTATTCGTTTAATTAATTTATACTTGATTAATATTGTAACAAGTGATTGCCTAATTATATTTACTAGCATGCCCCTTTGTTGGGTCGTTTTTTTATTTGATTAACAATAAATCGTTTCGATTTCACATTTTCTATTTTTACGGGAGATTTGCGGTTCTACGTTTAGAATATTGGTACTTCCCTTGCATTTATTTAAAAATGATCAACAAGTAAGAGTTGGCCATGGAATTTTGAAATCGTGCAGAAAACTAAACATCAGAGCGTTGACAGCTGTCATTTTGTTGTTCAAAATTCCATGGCAGACCAATGATTCCACTTACCGATCAATCAATATTTGAATGACGAAAACGGTCGTGTTTTTCCTAACGTTAATCTCAAGCTGGTAAGTTGTTTAGAGATTGAATGAGTTGTTTTATTTAAAAATCTTTGTGGAAAATTAAAAATTAAGGCCAAAGTCTTCAAAAAGTAACTTCATAAAGGTGGGCATGTATGTACGTACAAAACAAAACAGCAAAGCGCTTGCAACATTGACAGCTGTCACTTTGTGGTGTGAAACACACGAATTTAAAATTCCATGGCCTACTATGATTTCACTTACTGGTGCATCTGTATTTTAATACTAAAAACAGAAGAGTTCCTGGCATTAATCTAAAGCGTTCGCTTTAAGTTTAAACTGAAAATATTTCGTTTTTAGAGGTTTAATAAGTATTAAAAAAGTCCCAGCCGAGCATGAAATTGCAAATTGCATCTTGTAAAGGTTTTAAAATCGTAACTTTACCTTGTAGTACTGTTATTCACAGACAAGTTGTTTTATAAAAGCTTATTGTGATCCGAGCCACCGAACCTCTAATATCCGAATAAAAACTTTTCCAAGATTCTCTCATTAACAATCGCCGCAAAAAAGATCGTTTCCAACCATGACTGTGATCTTTTATTTCGAGACAAGAAGTACCGTAATTCGTAATTTCGATTGTTTTATGTTTTTAAATCGAAAGAAAAAGAGGAAGCAGAAGTGGGAGGTTATTAGTTTTATTTATGTAATTTGTAGTAATTTGCACTGCATTAGGTAATTAAGTAATTTTATTGTCGTGTTCGAAAACTGTCAGGTGTTTAATTAACAATCAATGTATGTCATGGCTCAACTATTAAATTAAAGTTTGTCTGCGATTATTTGAGGTTTTTAAATTGGACAAACCTTGGACGCTAATTTTTTTAAATTATTTAATCGACAGATTATTAATTTTAATTTACAGTACAGTCTGTAATATTTGGCAAGTTTTGTAGAACAATAATTGAGCTTAACACGTCATTTATTCCTATGCTATTACGTCATCGTTAATTTCCCCCCAGATTTTGATAAATCTCACCAGAAAAAGAAGAAAAATGCACAAATTAAGAAATAAAGTGAACAGAACGGGGCGGGCGGTACACCCAAAGCTCGATACACACATCAATGCTCACATCACCCAGGCAATTGTATAATACAGATAGCAGCGATACATGGAAGCAAAACAGGCACACAACTACATTCAGCAGTGTAGGTTCGGTTACTGCTACTTACAGGGGGGAGGGAATCCCATGTTGCATTTAGTAGAAAACCCTCAGGGATGTTGGGAAGTGAAGCGTGAACCTTCAGTTACCTATGAACCTGAAACCGGAAGATATGCGCGCGAGTCAACTATGACAGAACATAGTCAACCATCCTAGATGACCCATGCGGTCTAGGAAGCCAACGGAACAAAGAAAATGCGGAGGTGGGCCTACCTAACCATCCCGGGGGGCATAGCTCGGGAGTCACTGCGCTGCATCGGTTAATGCAGCCAGGTCAAAGGCCCTTGGTGACCACGCCGTATCACGCAAGTTCCCAGGCACATAGCCGGCTAAATGGGTCCCAGAGCCCCATGCTCCAGTGAACAACAACGAGCCTCGTATACTCACACAAAATGCCCCAGCACGCCTCAATGCTTACTAACATCAAACAACAAGCCTCACTGCTTGACAACAACAATAACTAGCTAACTACTACAACAACAAACAATAATATATCTGTTCATAACGATCTTATCTCATTGGACATACAATACAAGGTCAACTAGCTTAATCGTTATTCAAATAATCATCCAAAATACATCTTACGTCAATGCACCACGAATTTACATTTTACGCACCATACATAAACTCTTGGCTGTAATTAACGCATCCCGAGACCGGACCCCCCCTCTAAGATTCTGATCTGAGTCGGCCCTAAATCATAACTAATCGCCCTGTTTTAAATGCTTACGTTATCGTCGCCAAAAGTACGTACAACAGCCGTTTTATTTTTACTGCATTCCAGTCCTAGCAATTGTTTATCCAAACAATTAAAATGGCAATGTTCAAAGTCCAAACATTTGGTTTCAACAAATTGGGGCTCCTCCACAACTAGGCGCAAAAATCCGACACAATCGTGATGTTACATTTGTTCTTTGAGGTATAGATAAGGCGACGAGGACCGCTTCAATGGCCAACACGATCACCTGACTTAACGCTGTTTAAAAACGCAAATGTACGTTAATGAATCCAACCAATTTAAACGATTCAAGGTACAGAATTCGTGTAGAAATGAAAAATATAACGGCGGAAATTATCAAGCGTGTTCACACACGACGCCAGTCAATGTCAACTGGGTAATGCGGGATAATACCAATTATTTCATTAGATTTTACTAATTGAGGTTGTTCTATTACTGCGGGTTGTTTTTTGTTTTTATTTAGTGTGGAATTTTAAGATTATTTTTTCCCCATTTTTTCAAACAACAATCTAGGGCGACATGGTTGAACTAGCGAAGGGACCTATCAATTGGGGTTGTCATTTAAAAATCAATAAATAAACGATGACGTCATAGTACCGTTTGATGGTTTTTCAAAAATAACAAATTTGTTAATTTTGCGGAAGATTGGAACATTTTATCAACTGGTAAAATGTCTGAACATAATTTTATCATTCAATTAACGATTTTATATAAAGTTCAAGTGGTTAATAACTTACACTGTTGACATTTCCGTTATCAATTGCAATATTAGATGTAGGATAGGATGTCCCACATAACTTAAAGTATAAATTGGGTGTATAATAAAATACCCATAAAATCTTTGATATATGAAATTAGCCGATAACACTTGTATTACATTCAAAATTAATACAAAAAAACCGTAGGAATGCCAATAAAAATTAAATATTACCCTGCTATTTTTAGCATGTCCGAATGAAAAGCGCGAGGTTACGTGCTATTTAGTAATTAAAAGTTCGCGCGTCTAATTTTTTCCCTTTTGCAAGTTCAACTTATTTATTTATTGCATGAATAACATAAGGAAATGGTAGCCAAGAAGAAGAATTAAACCGCATAGACGGTGAACTTGTGCATACCAGGGATTTTTGCTTTTTTACTACAAGGAAATCTTGTTAAAGCATATTACCGGTTTGGGAATTTGAACGCCTCTGGTTTTTACATTTTATGATTGAAATCGATGTAATAAGATTAAACTGGGAATATCTCTATATTACATTGACTTATAACATCAGTTTTGATTTATTGTGTTTAAGTAAACGGCTTTGCATCAATTCGATTAGTAGTTGTTTCAGTTTTCCGCAGTTGAAAAGTTTTCCTTTTTCTGTTAGAGTTTTACGAAACTGCTAAATACTTGAAGTTAGAAGACGATCTAGAAAGCTTGAGGGAATATCGCTTGTAGCTAATTTATTTACACCAATAACGTCCACTCGTTGTCCACTTATTTCATGCAGTTAGACAGCGATTGTCTACCCACTTGCACTCGAAAATTGTTCTGAGGGTTTATTTCGCTACTAATTTGTTTTTTCGCCCTCCGGCTAGAAACACTCAATTTTCATGCGTATAAATAGTCTGGAAAATGCTATTTGCCGAACTAGTCCAGAAAGTAAAATTAGGATTTTTGATTGGTGGCGCTGAACCGAACTGACTCCGCCCTCTCATTGCTACGCCCATTGTCACGCCCAGAAAAATAAATTCCCTAGAAAAATAAATTCTCTAACCTCAAATATTTGAATAAAAAATGATTTTTTATAATTAACGTATTTTTATCGGCCGAAAAAATATTGTGTATCACACGCCTAGAAACTGCTTTGCAAGTACTCGTACTTGTAGGACCTCGGTTGCACCTCGGCCTACAAACGTACTCGCACTTGCAAAGTGACAGTTTCTAGCCTTGTGATACAAATAACTATTAACACTTCGCACCTATCGATGTACACGTACTTATAGTTACTATTCGACTGTCCCGTCCGGGCTGGCAGCGTTTATCTACCCTTTTGTAAATTTTCCAGAACACTCGGCGGATGTTTGGTTTCTCGAAACTCGCACCGTTCATTAGTGGTACCTACATAGCTGGCTACATTATTTATCTTTCTAATTGCTAGATGTTTGCCAATGCTGATATAAAGTGCCGCTAAAAACTTAAACAGTTGTTAACATGTTAATTTATCATCGTCAGTAAATTAATTACTTCATTCACTTCCTTAGGGAGGTAAAT
Source organism: Melanotus villosus (assembly GCA_963082815.1). NCBI lineage: Eukaryota > Metazoa > Arthropoda > Insecta > Coleoptera > Elateridae > Melanotus > Melanotus villosus. The sequence continues at coordinate 52,254,114 of OY720426.1, forward strand.
TGACAGTTCCTTCCGTAGTATTTTAACAAGTAGTAAACAGAAAATATTAATCAAAATAACTCCACTTCGGTGTTGCCAACCTCGTAGCAATAAATCATTATAATTTAAATATAAATATGTATTTAAAAGAATTATTGTTTCGGGGGAGTACTCATATTCCGGACGATCATGAACTCGGTTGGTAATTGTTTTTATTATCATCGTGATACTAATAATTGCCTGTCTTACTACAACATACGGTTTTAACAATTGTTTCAATTTTTATGACGTAATAAAAATGAAATAATTGTACACCAACAACAGCAAATTTGCAACATTGGGAGTTGTGTTTGTTTCAGTACTGATATTAATGCAGCCTACCATATTTGAGGTTATTACCGTACGGTTGGCAACACCGCTTTTTCCTCGGACACGGCGTGGAAAGTGCAGCTTGCGACAGTGGAATAGTTATTTTCGTATCAAGTGTCGAAAGTAGCAAATATCAAGCGAGTGTTTATAAATAGATATACGAGTGCGGAGCACGAGTAGAAATATTTATAAACACGAGCGGAGATATTTGCCTTTCGAACGAGTTACGAACACTATTTTTCCCACGACCAAAAATGTACATGTCAAAAAGTAACACTGACAGTTCAGGTAAAACGACCGTCATTTTTTGTTTTGAAGCGGCCGCAGCTTCCTATTATTGCGCAAACTGTGCGTGTTCATATCACACGGGTTGTTCATTTGTTTTGCGAAAGTCAATCCACGGGTGATATTGTCAACTTTCGCGCCTAGTTTGTTGTGCGTTAGGAGCGACTTTCTTATATGGTCGTGGGAAAAATATAATTCGTAAAAGGTTGGAATAAATATAACATTCGGTTTGGATCAGCTTTTCCAGTTTTCCTTCTTTAGTTTAGGTTTTTTATTACGATTGTTCCCAATAGCATGTTTTCTCAGTCCCCCGCTCCCCCATTTTTGTATTCTTTTTATCTGAATCTCTGTGTATTTCTGTAATTTCTTCCCTTTGTTGTTGAGGGCTTTTTGCTCGTTTCCTCATTGTAGCATGGTTGTAGATCTGGTTAATATTTTATGGTGGTGTTTCCGATTTATCTATTCGTGTTTCGTTTTCTATCTTAAAAGGTGTTTCATGTCTGCTGTTGATTTTTTAATTTTTGTAAAAAAGGTTTTGGCTATGACTTCGTTTTTTTTGGCTTACTTACCTTTTAGATTTAGATTATAACGTTTAGTGACTCTGGGGTAGTGTTTTGTCCGTAATGGAACAGTCCAAACGCATTTTTACGGATAGTTTAAGGTAAGGCAACGTCGGACATTTTGAGATTGAAGCAGTTTGGGGCAATTTCGAACAGTCTTTTGAAGCTTTCTAACCTACTTTGTAATTATTATCGTATGCTTTCGCAAAAGTATTCTTGAGGAAATAGGCAGAGTTTCAACATCCCGAGGTATTACATTTCTCCAAAAGATCTAGTTATGTAATTGATTTTTGTTTTATTTTTGCAATTGAAAATTTCTCTGTTCGTTTTGTTTTGCTCATAGTTAGTTCTTGGAACTTTCACGTATTTAGGTTTATTATTCCTATCTTCCGTTTGTTGTCATCTGCTTGTTTTGTATCCACTATCATCCTATTTCTTCAAAACTCCTCTGGTGATCACGTATATCGAAGGTTAATGTTTCCTAATATGCTATCATAAGCATGTATAGAACGTGTAAATGACCTTTAATCTCGTGATTGATTTTTGTTCTTATTTCATTCCCATATATTTTATGAAGAGGCCTTGGCGCTCGGCGCTGTCTGTGTTATTCCTGTCTTACTGCTTCGTACCTTCACTGCATTGCCTTATTTGCATATCGTAAAACTGGTTCAATTGATACATTTACCATTGCTCTGTTTGTATGAGATTTTTAAATTGAACTTTTAGTCGACCTGGATGGTGTCGAGGTTAGCATACTTACCTTGTAAACCAGAGATCGGGGGTTTGATTCCCAGTACCCTTACCAATACGATGTTTGACACGATAAAGACCCCTTAAGTTCGGCAAAGTTCTAATCGGGTAGTGCCAATGCCCAAAGTAGTCAACACCAGTTGGAAATCCCTGACGCCACCCGCAAACCTAAATTTCGCCCAATAAATAAATAAATTAATTGAAATTTTAACTGGGTTTATCAGGGTTTTGTTGCTTGAATTTCTACCACTGTTGTTGAACAGAAGGTTTGGTCCAAAAGTACCATGTATACATAGATCTGTACCGCCAGGGGTGTTTTATATTTCCCTCCTTATTTTTTCGCTTGATATTCGCCAATATATTTTTGTTTGTACTTGTGCTTGTATATTACTTATTCTGGAGAAATATTTTCTTTGCCGTAAAAGCATAAGCCTTTCGACATTACATAAATACATACATACTCCTGAGTCTTTCTACCGTTAGGTGTAAGGCTTGGTGTCGGTTGGTTGTCATCCCTCTTTCCCTGGAGCTTTTTGGCACCACTATTTTCGGTCTTGCGCTTTCTGCCTCGATGTATTCCATTCTAGTTCCTGTTCCGCTGCTACTTTTGCCCCTTCTGCCCATGTAATCCTTGGTCTTCCCACCTTATTTTTTTCTTCTGTCTTTCTTTGAATGTTTACTTCACCATTCCGTCATCGCCCATTCTATATACGTACTTGACCTAGCCATTCTAGTTGCCTTTACGTTCATTTGTTCTCTGTATGTTGTGTTTCTGATCCTGTCTTGTCTTGTTTTTCCTCTTATTTTTCTCCAGAACCCCATTTCTGTGCTTGTCAGTCTACTCTTCTGCTTTTCTGTGACTGTCCACGATTCGCTTCCTTAAACTACCACCACTTTTTTCACTCACTACCTCTGCTTTGCTTTCTTTTGGTATTTCCTTTTTTCAGCGCACAGCCCTATCGTAATCTTCTCGTTGCTTCAAATTCTTTTGACTCCTCATTTCTTGTTCTCACCAAATGTGTTGTATAATATTTTAATCATATGTATCTCTGTTGTTCCGATACCTCTGTTTTCTAGTACTCTCCATATATCCTCCCTCCTAATTCTATCGAAAGCCTTTTCCAGATATATAAAGCGTAGGTATGTATACTGTATACCTCACTTCACTTATTTATTGCTTTTCCGCTGATTTGTTTTAGTATAAAGATATTGTTCTGTAGTCCCCTTCCTCTTCTAAAACCGCATTAGCTGTCGTCTATTGTGACTTCTAATTTTTCCCTTAATCTTGTTTCCCATATTCTTGGACATATTCTATCCTATTATACTTAGTAGTGTAATTCCCCTGTAATTATAACACTCTACTGTTGCCTTTTTTGTGCAGCGGTACTATTATGCCCGTCTGCCACTCTTTTGATGCTCTTTTTGCTGTTAATATATTGTTCATTAATCCTAGTATCTTTTTCTAGCATGTTTCTCTTATGTACTTTATCGTGATATTCCGTCTGTCCTAGCTGACTTTCGGCATTTCGGGCTAGTTATTAGTGCCACGGGTTACTCATGAGTCAACAATTTGAATCTATCCATATGCCTCAAAGGGAGAGCCATTGTCGCGAAGCGGGTGGAAACTACGAGAATGCATAGAAAGGGAGGGTACCGATAAGAGTGAGCAGACCAAGTTCAACGTTCGCTACCAAAAGCTTGGCTGAAACACAATTCCCAAAGAAATGATTATTAGTTTTAAGCAGACCGCAAGCCCCGAAATAACGTTTGTTTGTTAATATGAACACTTAAAATAATTAGTTTTGGGGACAGTAAAAATATTTTGGCACAGGGTCTCTTGGACATTGGCGCCTTAAGAGCTAACATTTAAACAATAATTTATTTTTAGAATCCTTTTCATTGCTGGAACAATTCCATGCGTTCTGCAAAACGAAAACACTTGAATTACAACAATTTGTATTTTAAACTCTAGTTATTTACAGAAATGCCGGATATTGACGTTTAATACCTGTTGTTAGTTCCAGCAAAACGCATGCGGCTAATACTTACATTAAAATTTACATAATAGGAACGTTAAGTGTAAAAATTGGGTTTATGTTAATTTTCTTAATTTTTAACAGAGTATTCTAGTTCGCGTGCTGTTAATTACAAGAGCATTTAAATGCTTATTACATCCAGAAACGCATGTACTCCGTATATAAACTTGTGTTTTAAGTAAGAGTTGTAAAATGAAACTGGTTAAGCGACACGGTATAAGGGTGTATGACTAATTAAACTCCTCTTGTTAACAGGAAATCGCCGAACAAAAGAATGCGAAATTCTCCAGATTAACGTTTGTTGCAAATTTAATGGTTTTGCTGTAAAATGGCTCGGCTTAAGTCAGGTAAAAACAATAACAACCGCAAGTTAATTACCACCGTTTCGTATGTAATTGCGAATATTAATGTAACCGAAGGCGGTCCAAAAAAGAATTTAAACATCGCGATTAACTCTCTTTTAAATGATTTCATACAAGGAGAATTTAGGCTATAAAAGAAGTACAGAAACCATAAAAAGGTAATATCGATTTCAAGAAACACAGGTAGTTATGCCGTTTATGTGAAGCATGCGGAGACAAAGTATGTTTGTCTTTTTCATGCAAATTTTATGTCGTAAAATGAATAAACTTCTGAGGTTACGAGACAACCATGCAAAAATTATTTACCTACGTGCTTTATTTTCAGGATAACTGCATATTAAAAGACATTATAGGGAACTTCCAACGTTCTTCGAACCGAGTGCGCTTAAAAAGACTTCCGAATTTTTTTAAAAGTGGAAAACCCTGACCAAAAGCAAACTAGAAAAAAAATTATTACGGCAGCTGTTTCACCTGATATTTTACCGGAGGGCACACCTAAGACAACAAATTTCATAATTGCAAACCAGAAGCCGACTGCGTTATCAAGATAAAATATTTTGCTCAAATTAAAATCCACCCATATAATTTATAGTTGGTCATATTACTTCATTAAATTTTACTAGTCGTACGAGTTCCACCCAGTTGCCTGTGCACTAAATAAATTTCCTAAGGAAAGTATTGTTTAAGCTAAATATTTGTTGCTTGAGAAGCCTGTATGTTATAACAAATATACATATAAGACTAGACTGCAGGTTCCAAAACTAAAAATTAATCACAATATTTAAGTTCTTTTAAGTTTAAGCGATTAAATAATAATAATATGTAATCTTAGACACTAAACAATCTGATATTCATTTACACAAAACGCGTTTAACTCATGGATTTACTTCAAATGTTTTTGATCGTTTGTTGAAGTTAGACTACCCAACTCCTCGCGAGACCCTCCCTTTTTATCAGTTTGTGGTAATTTAAGCAGTTGAATAACTGTTAAACTTTAAAATGAACACCACCGATTAATCTCAAACTAACACGAAGTAATTGCCCAAAATTATTGTTTATCTCGTGGATTTACTTCAGGTATTTTTGATTGTGTGTTGAACTTAGACTACCCAGTTCCTCGCGAGGCCCCCTCTTTTTGTCTATTTATCATCTCAAAGTTTCGACCTGCTTTGAGAGAATGACTAACGCCTCAGGTCTTCCATTGAATTAGACATCATTCGTTTTCTTAAATATCATTGCTTTCAATGTACTTATAACTCGAAAACGATACTTATATCAAGTGATCCAGATTAAACTCGTCTTCGGTGACTCATGGAATTAACGTCTTGTTATAGTTTGGTTCAGGAAATGGTGACAAAACAAGTAATAATCACATAAATCTTAATACATCAATTTTTTATTAGTTGGTATTAGTTAAGACATGACTTTTTAGTTCCATTGGATCACTTGATATAGTCTTAAGAAACTTAAAAATCATTAAAAAGATCAAGGACGATTAATTGTAAATTAACACTCAGTAAAACAGATACAAACGCCGGAGTGGTTGAGTGATTAAGGCATTCGATTACAGCGCTGGCGGTCTCGGGGTCAAATCTAAGTCGGATGCTCGGTGGGTGGCTTACTCAGTCACTGAAAATTATAGGGAATCGAAACAGTGAAGGTAGGTGGTTGTCTAAGGCGTGGTGTTTAGCACACACTCCGTACGTATCGCGGGCGAGACAACCAAGGTATAAAAAGCTACTTATGGAACCTTAAAGCCAGAAACAGATTACTATCACGTTACGTCACGTTCTTATTTTCCACACATTTAGGTTTCACGTAAACTTACAAAGCAACCTCTTCGAAGTTGAGTATTCCGTTTTTGTATATCTTCCTGGTTAATAAGTCCATGTAAAAAATCGGATTCTTCTTTGATCATCCGAAAATACATTTGGAACCGTTTCGGATCTGATGGAATTCGCCCAATTCTTCTCTCTTCCTATTTATATCATGGACCCATATACTTCTTGATTTTGTTTGTTCACTGAGCACAAAATATGACACCACAGTTTCCAATTCTTCCTAATCGGAGGAACTAGTAGATCATGCACACACATCAGATTGTGGCCAATGTCAAGGCGTGATATATGATGGCATGATGAGACGGGACAGTAGTGTGTTTCCAAGCATGATTTCACGTTTAAAATTTGCCAACGTGACAGCATGTGAGCTCACGTGACGTGATGGTAGTCTGTTCCTACCTTAACCCGCCATGCTGTCGGTCTTGTTCCTTCGAGGGGCGTTAGTACCGATGCCTTAAAAAATAGATAAAAATACACTTGTGGGATCCACGCATTTTTTTAACTTAAACTATGCGCCGTCTTCAGAGATAAATAATGTTAAATAAATAAATAATAAAATAAAATAAATCAATTACAGAAGGTAAAATAACCATAGTAAATAAAATACCACAGTAGAGGTTTTAAGTAAAATTGGGATCAGTAATTGTCTAATATCCGCGCGTTTTACGGTTGCTTATTTACGCCAAAAAGCCAATTATTACACGTGGCTATTTTATCCTAAAACCACATACCATATGTGGAACTACTACACCTTGCTCCTCGCGAGGCCCTCCTCTGCCCAATTCTCGTTACGCAGGTTCGACCTGGTTCGAGGCAATGACTTCAATAGACGGATGTCACAATAACAATGGTTTAGGGATCTTGTTTAATTGTCCACAAAAGCAAAGGATAAGAATAAAACAAACCTGGGCTGCCAAAACAGATAGAAAACGACAAGCGGTTTATGTCCAAAGATGTGCAAAAAGGGGCAATTTAGGAATAAAAAATAAGCTAAAGCGAAAACCTACCACCCATGGGTAACTCGAGGCAGTAATAGCCTGAAAGGTTTGCAGCAGCGAAAGTATTTCAGCACACCTAAACTAAAATATGTACCCACAAAAACTTTTACATTTCTATACTATATAAAACTCTAAAACGGAACAGGAAACAATATAAATTGAGGTAGATACTAACACAACTAATCATGTAATCATCAATGTTGTATGTTGAAATTAGTCTGCTGGCTCCTCGCAAGACCCTCCCTTCTTATATGTTTATTAATTTCGAAGTTTCTAGCCCTTTCGAAATAGTTGTTAACTCTTCCAAATTGACGCTAATATTCCAGTCGACGACTCGCAATACTCGCAATAAAAATTACAATAATACTAGAAATATAGGTACTTCAGTTTGGCATTAAGATTCTCCCTTTAATTCGTACGTTTGTCTGGAAGTTTTTACCTGTTTCGTGACAATTATTAACGCATTCAGAGTGGCGTGAACGTTCCATTCGGCTCATGTGTGATTCGCAATAAAAGACGAATGATAGAACCGTCTTACTATCGCCGTATGTTGAGCTTGTACGGCTAGCTCCTCGCAAAGCCCTGAATGATATTCTCATCTGCTTCGAAACAATTATCAATTTATGACAACTACATACGAAATAGTTATATAAATTACGCCACGAAGAATCTCAATGCTCCCGCAAGCAAGCCATTAAAATTTTTTATACTTACGTAAATAATAGTTAATTTAGGTATTCTCTTACGTTTAAATTCATTACGCATTCAGATTTATTTTTATGCGGCTCAAAGCCTTCTGGATTATTTCACGCCTTAGCTGCTTTTACTTTTTGCAAAAGAGCGGATTTATTTCTTAAAAAAATAATCCAGTTCCTTCGTTTGTCTTTTTAGCTTTTTCTTAGAGGGATTAAAATTTAATGTAAAGTTAGTTAATGGAATAATTAATTCAACTCCTCTGCCTGTCTTCCCTGAAAATTTAACCCGAAAGGCAACTCCTACGCTGAAACCTTTAGACTTAGGCGAAATTTAAATGAAATTTGGTAATTTGATTGTTTTTTAACCTTAACTATGTTTACTTGCGCATTTTAGATTTGTTTTAGAATAATAAATTAACTGTCTTTGTAAATGTTTGATTTTTGTGTTTACAGTGTAACTTATAAGTAATTCACGTCTTTTTTTGCAGGTTAGTTTTGCTGTTGGTAGAAAACTTGGAACGTAGTGAACCATCGACTATTTGGTTTTTTGAAGAGGTAGGAGCTTTAAATAGATTTATTTAAAACCATTCTTAAATCTGTAGTTAAATAACAACAAAATTTTACAAGAAACAGGCGAACGAAATAAAAAAAATAAATGAATGTATTTCAGAAACAATTTAAAGTCGGTTGATATTGCATAAAACAACACATTTTAAGATCGTTCGAGAGAAAGGAAGGCCTGAAGCGTAAATTTTTACAATTGTAAATAAAGAAAAACAATAGCTTTTCAGTTACTTTTTAAAGACACCGGACAGTCCCTGATAATTTACTTCTTGCACCATTATATATTTGCACCTGGATTACCGAACCAATGGAGCGTTCACGTGCACATTTGTACTCCAATATCTGTATGCAAGGCGAATACAGGTCTCATTTGCATAATAAAATGCACGATCATCCAATATTTTGACCAACTCAGATTAAACGTAAAAATGAAATTGTGTAAATGAGACTTTGGCCTTCTTTCGCGTGACATGCGGGCAGTTTGAGTAAGCTTGAACAGCAGTGAAACAGGTTCCTCCAACACCACTTATTTAACCGGAGAACCAACTTACCGCATCTCTTATGCATAGTGCTACTTAGCAGAGGCGCAAACCAACGGAAGTGGCCCAGAATGTATACTCATATACTACTTTTGTCTGTGTGAAGGAGGCAGCTATTTAAAATTTCTTTGTTTTTTATTTTCCTGGCTTGCAGTGCATTAAGTTTAATTTATTAGCTAAAAATTTGCCTTTTATTTGATAATTTTGTTCAAAATGGGAATTTAAAATTATTTGTGCTTACTTAACTAATAAAGTTGATTAATATGATACCGCAACTTGAACAGATTATAGGTATATTATTTGTTCTAGCATTTCAATAACCGCTTAAATGTTATTTTAATTAATAATGTAAACAATATTTCAAATACCCCCTTCGTTAATTCGAATAATTGTTTATTATGCTGAAACGCAATACGTTATAATATACGCACTCCATTTGGTAATTGATGCCAATAGAAGCACTTGTAGTATTACCATAATGTAAATTATTTATGCACGTACGTATCATACATCCTAGAAAATGATCCGCAGAAAATGCGTATATTAAACCAAAAACAATGGCGTATGTTTCCTCGTTAATTTGCATATTCAATTTTAGAACACAAATATTAGCAGTTGTTTTAAGTGTTTAATAATGTGAGTTAAGAAAGGGTTTTCTGGGTATATAATTAGCGTTACGGAATTACAATTACGGTTAAATTTAGTGTTGCGAAATACTTTTATAAATATTTGCAAACCGGCGACTTTATGAATGTAAACATTCTTGCCTTCTAATTATTGAGAAATTGGTTTTTTACAATTAATTAAATACTCTTAATGGGGAAATAACGTGCTAAGTAATCGCTTGTGATGTTTATATAACGCAGCTGTGTTCAATCTTGGAGATTGCGGAAAACCTAAGAGATACGAGTGGCTTATATTAGATCAAAATTTGTGCCGAAAGAACTTCTTGAAATAGTTTTCTGATATTCTAAAAAACAGGTTAATTAATAAATTATTATGTTTGAGGCGTCCATTAGATTCTTATATTTCAGAGATCTTCTCTGTCAAAATAGTTTGTGTTTTATTAAACGAAAGATTAAATTATTTGGAAGGTTTTCGGAACCTAACGCCGAAAGTTGTATTAAGGGGTAAAAAGAAGAAGAAATTTCCTTATCCAGCAAACTTCAAATATGATATAACAAATAATTGCTACAATGTATAATTGAACCCTATTGTAAGCGGCCGAAAAGTAGCCCACCACGCTCGTAGAAATTAATCAAAGTTGTAACATTGGGCTTTATCTGGCGTTTTATTTATCTGAATATATTATAACACGTCATAAAAGGTCACCAAACGTCCTTGTTTCTGGTTATAATTGTTTAGGTAAGATACTTATTAGCTTTATTATTCAAATTATTTATGATAATAATATTACAAGTATTTAATAAAATGTCGTACACACCTCTGCAGCAGTTCGAACCATCTATCTTTAAAATAGCATTTAATATCAATAAACCGAAGTCGATTTTCTGACATTTCGTGAACTAACATCCTTATCAGTATTGCAGTGACCGTTAATGATGCGTGTTTTCCTGTTGAATTTTATTTGTGGTTCTTCGTATGGTAAACAAGTCGACCGAGTTTTTACTAAGAGACGAACGCTTATTAGCATTGTTAAAATTAATGGACCTTATTGAAGTTGTGTTGTCCATTCCGTTTCGGTATACTCACCCAGTCAAACCTTTCCTTCCTTTTGTAATTGCGACTATTCATATTTAGATTTTGTAGGTTGTAATTGAGGCTTTAGTTGTAATTTTAACGGACATTTGTATCTATTTTCCTTAAATTTTTGAGCTTAGTTTAAACAGAAAGTATCCTCTAGGTTACCATTGGGTTGTTTTTTTGGTGTAAACCATGCTTGCATTTTCGGAAAGTTCGATGCAAACGACCTTAAAGAAGAAGAGGTAACTGATATACCAAAGTATATACAAATAAAAAATATCGTAATAGTGACAGGGCTGTCGTAAAAAAATTAATTTAACTTAATTTATTGCCATACTAATGCCAACATGTACAAAGTGTAGGTCAAGCGAAGATGTCAAATAGGGCTTAGTTTGGCCTTTTTTTCCTTGTCCTCGCCCTTTTTGCCATTTTGTTATGCTTTATCTTCCTCGTTTTCTTCTGATCCTCCCGCATCCTCCTCGTCCTCCTTTTTCTTCTGATTTTTTGTCGCTTCTCGAATGTTTTGCTAATTATTGTGGTCTTGAATTATTCTGGCCCTCCACTAAACCCTATGCTTTTTAATATCATCGCACCTGGGGGGGGGGGGGGTTCCTTTTGTTCTTTTGCCGAACCATAGCTCCATTTTTGTATAGTTCCTCGCATCTGTTGTCGGTTTGTCGAGCAGTATGTCTTATAAATCTTCATTTAGGGTCGGATACTTTATCTCATATGTTCTTATCGTCATGTTCAATATCGGTTGTTTTGCTCATTTACTGATCTAAGCCTCCCCCAAAAGTTTCCAGCTTAGTTTGTTTTGGGCTGGCATAAACCCGCCGTCTTTTCCTCGTCACTAATTGATTTAAGGTTAGAGACTCGACTTTGTGTCTACATTAACATCTTCAGCAGACGATTTCTCCTTATCCGCCTCCTCCTTCCTCTGCTCCTTTTTAACTGCACATTTCAGACTGTATTTATAGATGCAGATCTCCCTGATTTTTACAGTATAATTCAACCCTAAGTTCTTCTGGTCCATATGATATCTATTGTTAATATCGTTGGACCATCTCATCAGAGGGCTTCTTCTTTCATTTGCCGAACCATGCCCAACATCTTTATATAACTATTCCATATTTCGTCGATATATTGAGAAGTATATCTGATAAATCTCCATTCAAGGTTCGATGCCCTTTCCCATGTGTTATCATCAACTTCATCAGCCGTCTCCCTTTCCTCCATTTCCTTCATATTCTCCGTTTTCATCTCCCCATTTCATTCCATTTCTAGGTAGAGCCCTCCACTGCATGCAGTCTTATGATCTTTTGGCCCATATAAAACCTAGTCTTTGTTCTTTTGCCATCCTCGTCATCTTTTTATAACTATTCCGTATATTGTCGATTTGTTAGGGTATGCCATTATCATCAGCTTCGTCCCTTTCCTCCAAGTACGTCTTGTTATCCTTTTTCATCTTCCCATTTCTTCCATTTCCAGGTAGAGGCCTCCACAATTTTTTGCTCTCTACTAAAGTATTAAACTCTTCTGGGCCATATAAAACCTGCTGATTACTATTTTTTAAATATTATCGGATCATAGCGTTTCAGGGCGCCCCCTTGTTTCTTTGTCATGGTCATCGTCTTTTTATGCCCATTCCATATATCATTGATTTGTCAAGTAGTATTTTTCGTAAATTTTCGTTCAAAGTTCAATACTCTCTCCTGTATGTCATCGTTATCAGCTCCATCAACGTCTAATTTTTCTCCATCTCCTCATTTCCGCTCTCCTTCTTCATCTTCCAATTTCATTCCATTTCTAGGTGTACACCTCCACAATTTTTTCCATCTATTACAATCTTAAATGCTTCTGGTCCGCATAAAACCTGCTTATTATTTTTGTAATATCATTTGAGGAAATCGCTTTGTTCTTTTACCATGCTTGTCATCTTTGCATAACTATTCTGTTTGTCGAGTAATATGTCTCGTAAATCTCCATTCAAGGTTCGATACTCTTTCCTATATGTCGTCATCACCAGTTTCATCGACCTTTTCTATCCATTTATGGACGTAAGCCTGCCCCCTAAGTTTCTATCTTTATTTGTGTTAGGCAAGCAAAGACCCGTCATTTCTTTATGGGCCCACTTAAGATGGGTTACCCTTTCCTGTATCCTGTATCATCATTTCCATCGGCTGTTTTCGTCTCCTTTACGGTTATAAGCGTTTTTCAAAGCTTTCATCTTTGTCTATTTCGGGTCAACATCGACCCTCACATTGTTTCATTTAAGAGGGGATATCCTTTATGTCGCCACCATTGTCTTCCTTAGTCGATTTCTATCCATTTATCAATAAATATTAAGTCAATCCCTTAAATTACCTTCTTGGTCGGCTTTGGGCTGCTAAAGATCTGCCACCTTTTCGGAATCGTCTGGCCACCTCTTTATGGGTCTACACTTACTTTGACGCTCTTTCCACGGGTCCATGTCATTATCTTACTACGCTGTTCATTTTTCTTCTTTAATGAGGGCGTAATCGACCTATGACCTTCGTTTTAGTCAGGCAACCCTTTTTGCAACCCCACTTTAGTCTTCTCACCAACCGACTCTGTAGTTTTGTCTTTCAAGCTTATGCTAAGCATATCTTTCAAATGTCCATGTTTAGAAGCAAGCATGGAGTTTGGCCATTGCCATTCTCTGTCGAATTTTAATCAACCTATCCGTATTTTCCTCAGTCCGTGTCCAAATTTGCACTAGGCAATAAGTCCCATTAAAAGCTTTGATGCCAAAACTCGATAAAATGATGTTATTTCGTAATATTTCACTTGGTGTTTTGAAGCGATCCAGGCTAGTTTGGTTCTTCTTTTGACCTCAGAGTCTGGGTTTCTTTATTTGGTCTGTTTAGTTGCTCTAAATATTCTTTTATTTTCTATTAAATTATGATACTTATATATTGTTCTGTATTCCACAGTAGGTTCGTTTTGGCCGAATAGATCTTTAGGGTCTTCTGTGTTTCCAACGATTAGTATTTTGTCATCGGAATATCGATGCCTGTTGTTTACTCAGTTAGCTATTTAACCCTTTCAAAGTGTTTATAAAGTTTTGAGCAGTCTGTTTTACGCTACACGTAAATAGAATAGATATTTCGTGGTGGTATCTTACTGTGATGATAAGGTCCTGCTGTACCTGTTGAAGTCTGTTTGCACCTGTAACCGCTTACCTTCTGATTTGTTGAGGCTGTTGCAGTACCGTAGCTTACAGGTGTACTGTATAATCTGGCCCATTTTTGCAAGGTACATCGTGATACATCGATTTATACCTGCAGACTATACCATCTGCATTGTTTAAGTCTTAAAACTTTACTTATCTTTACCATATCTCTTCCGTTGCCCATGTTAAAGGCATTCATAAAATCGCCCTTTTTATAAAACAATTACGTTATTGCATTTTCTATGAAGATATTTTCTAGACGAGCAGATAACCACGTGTAAAAGGCTTCGGTCTCTCACGTAGGCATCTCGGGTTCTATTCCCGAGACTAACGATACCCCCGCTGGAATTTCACACCTTTGATAACCGTTAACCTCGTAACACTTGCGGGTCGATCTTCTTCACCTTTATCCATGAGTAATATTAGCCTCCTGCCCAGCATACGTGCAAAGAGGCCTTACAGTATTCTTACTTATGCTTATGAGTTATTAACAGGCCACTGGCCTAGGCTTCGGCCATAAGAGGAAGTAAAACGGTGGGTTCCGTAATGAGCAAACCAACAAAGTAGTTTATTTCCTTAAAGTCGAAGAACCAAAAAAGTCCAAAATTAAATTGTTTTTCGTTTTTGAGTTTAACATGTAGGTATTTTTAAAAACATCCAAGGAAATGCTTTCTTAGCATTAATGACCATAGCTTGGCGACCGCAATCCTAGATCTGGCCGAATATATCAATAAACAGACAATGCAAAGAATTAATCTACTTTTAACAGATTATATCTGCATAAATTTTGTGATTCCATGAATGCTTGTATATAAAAAAAATATTTATTATTAAAAAATTTAATATGTATATTTCTGTCGCCATAGGGATATCAATCAAGCGCCAAATATTCGCAAATTAAACAAACAAAAAAATCCAAATGAAAGTATTACACACAACAAACAAGGTAAACACAAAAAACATGTATTCAAAACTGTTAAATCATTCTGTTTGTAATTAACAAATGCTTCCGAGTAATTTTTATTACGCATGCCGTCGGTAATGTGGGCCGTGAATGAAGTTTTAATTAACTGTTCGATTGCTCTCTCTAATTATACGAAAACATTTCAATAAAATATTTTATGAAAACTAAAACGTGTAATCCGATTTTATTACCTTTTATTATTGTTATAAAGGCGCATAGGTGGATATGCAAGATATATTAATGTAAAGAATAATAGAAAATATTCTAAGGTTATCTTAAAAACATTTTTTTCCCGTTATTTGCTTACGTGACGTGGTCGATATATAATTAATATTCCGAAGTAATCAAGTTTTGATTAATATGCGTGGGTCTTTGTAAAACAATTGCTTCTCTCTCTACGTTTATATTTTAATTGCTAAATTCGTGTTAGCTTATAAAATTATTTATTTTCGATTGTATTTCAAAAAATGTTGATATAAATAAATCCTTTCTGAATTTCGAAATGAAACGTTTAACTTTATTTTAACATAAAATTTGCGCTGAATGTAACTATTTTAGCTATAAATAACGAGAACTATGGACAAACAGAGATCAGAACAGCCTCTCCCTTCGAGATTTGAAGCCCAAAATGGTTGTAATTCAAACATTTTCGCCTTTTAGGGCATTGTAGTTAACATACGCTACATCGCCGTTTGTTGAACTTTAACTACCATGTGCCTCGCGAAACCTTCCCTTTTTATACATATTTGTTCTGGTTTTGCAGTTTTTTCCAGGGAATGTGACACTTTGGTTTTTAGATGTGTTTCTGGCATAACCATAAAGAAAGAAAAAAAAACTCGTTGCATCGTTGGTATACTTTTCAAAGTGTTCAATATATTTGCAACAATAAAAATCATTGGATGAGGCCACAACCTCCGTGTTAGGTTTAATAAAAATCATTAAAACCGCCAAAAGGAGTTTTTTTACCTTGCATTTTTTTACCACCCACAACCGAAATACCAAATACCGAAAGAAATATTTTTCTAAATAAATAGCAAGCGCACACTTGTCAGACAGAACTCGTTATGTATTGTATTACACGTTTTTTTATTAACCGCCTTAAAAATAGTTTGTTATTTTTACATATAAATGTTGTTTTTTGTTCGTTAGAACGACTTTAAATGATGGGAATGTGTGATTGCTTTTGAAAGGCACAGTCAAGTTTGAACTTTATAATCCATTACATCGCCTACTTTGCCTAATGTCACTATCTGACCTATATTACGAGCGCACTGTTTGGATTTCTTACAGAATGTTATTAACCTTAATTGCATTTATATTGTAGACAAGGCTGCTTTGATTATAACCAAATTTGTTAGTTGTTTTAGTCATTGTGTGCCACCTGTCTTCGGTTAAACTTTAGACAGACTTCGAATTTTGTTTTAAAAAGTTTAAGCAGCCTTTTTGATTTTATAATAATAAAAACTATTATTCACAAGTGCATCGGGTTGTTGCAATATGTTTAAAAGATTAGCCGCGACGTATTTCATGAATTTGAATTAGTTTGAGTTAGCTTTAAACTGAATTTTGTTAAAAATACCACAAAATCCGCGTTTGGTTTCAACAAGACGGAGCTCCCCTTATCTTAGCTTTTTTTTAAAATATTTCCTGACTTATAAGGCGAATGGCCAGCGCTATTTAAAAGCAACGGATTCGAATAACAAGTGATGATATCAGGCTGGAAACTATTAAACTAGAATAAAAGTTCTTCACACACGTGCTGGTCGATGCTTACTTGTTAATTGGTGGACAATTGAAACAATTTCGTTAAGTTTTACTTATTCAAGTTGTCCTAACTAAGTCGTTTAGTTTCCAATCTAAAAAAATTAATAAATTTGCAAATTTGTTTTCTAAAGAAAAATCCTTTGGTTTAAAAAAAATCTCAAATAAATTCCTAAAAAGGGGTTTGATATAAGAACCAAAGTTAAGTATCAATTCACGTTCCATCAATGCCAAGAAAAAGGTTTCTTAATAAAGTTAGCCGAAGTAATAAACTTCCAAAGACATTCTCATCGCCGAATTATGTAAAGTTGTTTGAGGCAAACTTCGGAAGATGCCGTTTTCATTAAATTATTAAACTCCGGATACGTATTTTGAATTTACTAAATATTGGGTGCGTTGTTTAGACGATTAATTGGATTTCAAACCGCCAACTCGAAAACGTGAATTTTCGAAATTTACTAATTTATTATCGGATTAAATGATTAATAAGTTTTCCCTTTCTATGGAATTACTAAATATTAGGAGTAATAGAAAGACACTCATATTCCAATTGTTTGTACTTAATTTAAGGCCCCAATTGTCGTGACCGTATGGCCTATTCGTTTTCTGTCACAATAAACCTTCAAATAAAAGAAAATAAATCAGGCAAAATATCTACGATTTTAATAGTTTTCAATTCCATTTTTCCGAAATATTTATTGCACTTCCCTTTGGGACCTTCGGAATTTCTTTGCAGAAACCCTTTTAAAACTACTTCCAGGTACAATTTTACAGTTATATTGCAGTACATACAGGGTGCCCCAAAACGAGTGAAACTCGGTTGCAAATAAAATTTAAAGAGCAATGCATTAAAAAGTCACTTCTGGTAAAACCGGAGGTAGCATTAACTTCCTTTGTTTAAACAGCAATAATGTGTAATTTTAGATTTTTAGTCTTAGAGTAAGTTTTTCTCGATTAAACTATTCTATATAATCCGTATTTTACATAACGAAACAATTGAATAATTATAGGAAAACTAAAAACTTGTTTTGTGTCTCGCAGAACTCTAGCTATAAAAGAAGGCCCCCAATAAAAGTGGGAAATGCATTCAAAAACTAATACCTTCTCACTTGCTGGTAAACTTTAAATATTAATCTATACAATCTCTTTAAATTTGCCTCTTGGAGTAATTTTATCAATTTTCTTACTCTATTACAGAAGCTAGTTAAATTTCTACCTTGCTATTAACGAAAACCGTCTTTTCAATATATTTTCTTAGTGTTTAACCTTTGTTTAGGGCGCTCTTTTGTAGCTTGCACATTAGTTATAATATACTGAATGTTGTTCTGAGGCAAATGAAACGTATTTTTATTTTTTTTTACAATTATTCAATTATTTGTTTGCCGAAAATTTTACACGGGGCTGAAACTCCCTGGGAAGGTTTAAAAAATCCAAAAAAAGGCGCGGAAAGCCCTAGCAAAGGCACTAAAAATGTAACAAAAACCTAACAATCGTTAACAAAAGCCTAAAAAATTCTACAAAGTCCTGAAACCCCTATAAAGGTATTAAAGCTTCCACAACCGCCTGAAAATCTCTCACAAAGGTCTGAAAGTATGTATTGACATCCTGATGAAGGCCTCTACTAAAAGGTCTTAAAACACTCTGGATGCACTACAACCTTAGTAAAGACCTAAAAATAGCTAACAAAGGTCTGAATACTTCTGAAAAGCTTTGAAAACTTCCCTGAAAGCTCTGAGAGCGTAGTAAAGGTCTATGAAGGCACTAAAGCTCTCATAAAAGAATAGAAAGCCCTAAAAGAGATCTTAAAACACCCATGAAGGTATTAAAACCTCCACAAACTCCAAAAAATTCGCCCCGAAGGTCGGAAAACTTCTACGAAAGCAGTGAGATCATATGAAGGCTTAGAAATACATACTAAACGGTCTTAAAACTCCTATGAAAGCATAAAACTTCAAGAAAGACCTGAAAAACACTAACAAAGGTCTGAGAACCTCTACCAAAAGCCTAACGATTGCCTGAAAATACTTAAAAAAGATTTTAAAATGTGTATGAAGGCACTAAAATATTCAAACTGAAAACTTTTACGAAGATAATAAAACCTTAACGAAGGTCTGAAGATACTTAAGGAAGACTTGAAAATCTTTACCAAAAGGTTTTACAACTCCTACGAAGATGCTAAAACCCTAACATAGTCCTGAAAATGGCTAACAAAGTTCTGAAAACCTCCGCGAAGGAACGAAAGCTTGAAAATCCTTACCGAAGGTTTGGAATACGAATACTACTGGAAAATCAGGATGATCTGAAAACTTCTACAAAGGCTTTAAAACCTTAATAAAGGTTTGAAAATCCCTAATCAAGACCCCTATGAAAACGCTAACATCTCAACCAAGGTCTGAAACTCCTTAGTAAAAGTAAATGTGCACAATTCTGAAAGTCCCTACAACTGTACTAAAGCCCCATGAAAGGCATGAAAATGGCTAACAAAGATCTGAAAACTTCTATAAAGGTGCTAAAACGCCTGAAAATTCTTAACGAATGTCTGAATACTTCTTCGAAAGCAGGAAGATTCTGAATGCCTGAAAAGGCCTTAAATCTTTTATGAAGACATTAAGACCTGGAAAATCACTAACAAGTAACAAAGGTCTGAAAACTTCTGAAAAGGTTTGAAAATCCCTACGAAAGCATACGAACCTAAGAAAGCCTGAAAATCCTTAGCAAGGTCTTAAAACCTTTATGAAGGCATTTCAAAGGGCTGAAAAACTTTAAAAAGATCTGAAAACTCTTACGAAAGCACTAAAACGTTAACGATGGTCTGAAAGTGTTATTGTGAAGAGAAAGGACTATACTTCGTCAGATAAAAATTACTTTTTCAATATATTTTCCTACTGTTTAACCTTTGTCGACCTTTGTTTAAGACATTCATTTGCAACTTGTTTAATAAGTTAAGTATAAAGCTGTTTTACACAGTCTGGGACACATAAAACATATCCAAATTTTTCTACAGTTATTCAATTTGTTTTTGTAGAAGATTGGATATTTTTGCCTTGTTGAAAAGAGAAAAATTAACTTCATCATTCAACAAATCCAAAATTTCACATTGCTATTAAAAAACGAAGTCAATTCTGTAATATTGCTTTTTCAATGTATTTTCCTTGTGTTTAATTTTTATTTAAATCGTTCTCTTATAGCTCGCATGATAATTAAAATATAATGTTATTTTACGTATTCTCAGACATTTTTTCTTATTGATTTATTAATAGCAATCAGAAATTACATGCTTTATGCTATTTTGCTAAATTAAAAAATATTTGAAAGTTCCATTCCTGAGGTTTCTCCATCGAGAAGACCTCTTCTACCTTAATTTTCAGTCTTCTGTTGTTGTGTTATTGCAAAAACGGTTGAAGGAGAGGATTGTCGTAGGATTCTAGCTTTTTATGTTTGCTGCTTCTTTCTTGGGCATTAGTAATAATTGCTCGGAGAATTTTTGATTGTGCGCGTTGGATATTGGCAATACTGGATTTACTAGCACAGCCCCATGTTTGAGACCAATGAAACGTATTTTTTTGCCTTTTCTGTAATTATTCGTTTTTTTGTATAACTTGATATTATTGAGAAGAGAAAACTAATTCGTCAGATAAAAAATCTAAAATTGCACGTTGCATTTAAATAAACACTCGTTCTAAAACACTCTGTATAATTAACTGTCATCCTTGAAGTTGTTCATATTGATTTGCAAGGGAGTATAAAACCATAAAATGCATATTTTGCGAAGCCTAAAATTCAGTTTGGTATTTATTCGCAGGAAAGGATTGTAAAAAGGTTTGAATGGCTCCGTACAAGTGTTCGTACTTAAGCCGCCTTAAAATTCTTGGAAAAATATGCCACCTCAGAAGATTTTACGGCAGAGATTTGCAAAAGTTGGTCAAAGCTGCCTGGGTATAAATACATAATTTATGCCCCCCCGATGACCTAAATAGGTGTCATAAAACTAAATAGCTTCTCCTAAATAAATAGGGTTCGGATCGTAAAGCAACTGCTAACTGCTATTGTTGAAATAATACCGTCTTTTGAACTTCGTTTCGGTCTTATTTCCCGTTACTATAAAGATCGATTTTACCAATTTATTTGCAGCAGATGTACGTCCTATAGAATTGGAAGCTGTATTATTTCGTTGCCGACCCAAAACGCCTCACATGTTGCAATATGTTGGCAGATAGAGCCGTAATTTTTGTCCATTAATTTTAGGCTTAGGTTATTTGAGAATGAACCCAACAAACTCTGATTTCAATATATAAAACTGGATAAATAGCCTGCTTAGATGACACCATGTAAGGATTAAGCAATCGCCAAATTGAAATAAATTATTTTGTCGGTTTTTTCACCGACTGTTGAAGTTTTTAGAAGTTGATACAACAGTGACAAAGTATTTATTTTATTACGCCCATTAAAAAATCCAAAGTTACAACGTGGCCCACGCCGGGATTTTTTACAGTAAATCGGATTTTTATTGATTAATGCCATTATTTAACAATTTAGACAATCACAAAATTTACTTTGGCCGTTAACCGTCGCCTAAAAAAAGTCGATCTATAAATCTGAATAATTTCAGTTTAATGCAACAAATTGATTAAAGTTGTTAAATCCGTGATTAATTGTTTTGCCTACAAATTGTGGCAACATTTATAAATTAATAAAGTATTCCCTGTGTAATCAATTTAACCGAGTTTGGGTAAAGTTGGCTTTGGCTTCGTTTATTTTATAATTTATTTTTTAAAAAACCACCTAATTGGAAATTAAGAATTAATCAAAAAAATTAATTCGGTGCACGTTTCAAACAAGTTCCGAATTAAATCCAAGACAAATCTGGGTGTTATTTATTCAAAAGTAATACGAATAAAGAGTCCCACGCGATATCTATTTAATAAAATGCATTCAGAAACTATTTATTCAAGGGCTTGTTATTGAAAGTAATCGAAATCGGCAGTCCCACGCGATATGATTTAATTGAAAGTGTCTTTGAAAATAATTATATTAACAAAGAATTATTATTACAGATAAATTTAACAATTGAACAAGTAATTTCCCGTGTATTAAACGCATGTCCAAGGTGGTCACTATTAAGAATGACGGAAATCTATTCAGACGTTAATAACAATTCTATTTTAATGTAATGAACTTTTTTTCCTAAGTCGCTATTCTTATTTGAATTTATATTAAAATTGCCAGAGCCACGCTTAGGTATTTGGTCGCCCGTGTGCGAAAATATTGTTACCGCCCTTCGCCCTTATTATTAATAATAATAATTACACTATAAAATTTTTGTATTTAAATAATCCTGTCACAAACCCACTGTATAAGTTTATTAAGATCATAAAATGTATCTCTATTTTTCTTTAGTTGTTTACAAATATGAAAAGTAGAAAGTGATCCATAAACAAACCGAAATCGAAATAAAAACTAAATCCAACCAATTGCACAAATTGAATTTTTTATATTTAATTTGAACAAATTCTTTTATAGTATTTTCCATATTTATATTACCTAATATATGAGGGTCGTTTGAATAGTAAGGTAAATGAAAAAGAAAAAACGAATAAATTTGAATTTATTTTTCAACATAATCAGGAACAAATCAACGTCAGACGGGGCTAAATCAGTGAGTGATGGTATCTGAGTTCATGGATTTTAGCCATGGAACCCGTTGCATTGTCCTAATGTCCTTTTGAAAATGCTTGCACGTTCGGCTACTTCGCATGATCAAACAATAATCTTACAATGCACCGAGCTGAAACCCGACAAGTGCTCGTTTGAAGGATCAAACTTATCAACCGTGCATCGTTTTTGATCATGGTGCTGCTATCTCTGCGTCGTTTAACTTACTTTTCAGACGACCCTCGTAGCATGCTCAATAGAAATAATAGCAAAATTACTGGCTGATTTTGAAGCATGGTAAATCTTGAAACAATTGATAATTTGGGCTTTTAAGAATAAGCCTAAAATTTGTGGAACCAAACCAAGCCAAGCTTTTTTCTATAAGTAAATTGCTTGTAAAGCTTGAAGCTCATTACAGGTTCGAAATTCGGTAAAGATTTGAAGTTCGGTAAAAGCTCGTCATTCAATTAAATTGGTCGAGTGCATACTCCTGTCTTATCTTTCTTCGTGCCTTTCGATAAAGTTCCATAAAAGATTAAAGCACGGTAGCCGAGCCAAACTAAGAATAAATTTGACATTTCCTCCGAGCAGAGCCGAACATGTTTCGAATTTTCTCCGAGCCGAGCTTAAAAAAGCAAAATTAAGGCTTTATTTGAAAAAGTCGTATGTAAATTGTCTTCAAATATATGTATATTGTGGTAGCTGGTTATATGTATGAATTTTTAAGATTTGTAGTTAATTAAAGATATCAAGTACGTCTGTATCTCCCTCTCCTCGAGATTCATCGCTTTGCTTAAATTATTAATTTTGAATAAAATATAAGCCGGAGTACGGCACGTGGTACTGCAATATAGAAAGTTAAGCAAAAACCTGCTTGGTCAGAACTGTGACAGAACATAAAGATTTATACTTTTATAGTATATTGTATACTCAACAGAACATCCCCGAAAACGGATTTGTTTGCAATTATATGAAAAAAATTAATTTTAAATTCACGAACAAATTTTCAGGAGTTTTTCACCAAAACACCCACAAATAATGCCTTATTGTGCTATTGCTTATTGATCGTAACTCAAAATATTTGTTTTGTAATACCGTATTAAAACAGGTTATTTTTTCAGAATGATTTTAGTTACTTTTTTTTTAATTTTGTTCAAAATTCTGTTATAACTTTGATGCTAAATTCAATTTATTTTTTGATTCAGGTGTATTTTGACAAAAAGTAAATATTAATTATTGAAAAGTACTCACAATACCACGACTGGTCAAAGAATTGTCGATTATTTTTTTGCTGTAACATCACGAATGTGCCTTGTGCTTGCATATGAATATCACGAGTGCGCAGCACGAGTGGTATTCGCAATCACAAGGAACATGAGTGATTTTACAGCAAAAATAATCTACAATTCTTGGACCATGCCAAGCGCTTTTGTCGCTAAATCCAGCGTTTTTCAGGATTGACAGTTCGACATTTTAATCTGATTTGCGACATCGTGTGATGTCAGAATTCTGGCGTTTTTCATATTTATCTATTTATCTAAAGAAGAAAGAATATTTTGATGAAAATTAAAAATTGGGATGTTCCGGAACCCACTCATTATTTGATTATACAAGAACCTGAAGACTAGTAGAAGATAGCGTAAGAATGACAAATGACTGGCAAGGAACTTGCATTTGCTTGCTTGGAAATTAAGACCAAATATCAGCTGTGTAATAAACAAGCAACAATAATGATAAAAGTAAGTTCTTATCAAAGATATCCAATTCGTCATTCATTATTTGTATCTTTTAGTGTATCCACGAATACACGCTCAAATATAGATTTGAGTGGGCAAAGTTACTAACCAAAGAATTTTTGACTCCTGATTTAATTTGTTTTGTCCTTTTCTTGAGAAACTATTTCTTGCTATTTAAATAAAACCGTATATTGTTTTCTTCAAACCTGCGTTTTTCATAACAAGTATATTCTATTGAATCAGTCCATGGTTGTAATCTACCTAAATGTTAAAAAGATGTGGTTTTTAGCGACATCTAGCGGTTATTTTTTAAATAGTTGTCTGCGTCAAATGAAATGTTATTTGGGACAGCTGGCAACACTGATAAAAAGCACCGGAAAGGCTACTAGTTAGTGTCTGGCACCCTGGCTATTGCCATTTCTGTATTGAAATTCTTAATTACTTTTTAATAGACATATGGACTGGGCATTTATTAAAATATCAAAAATGTGCCTTTACCATTTTCAGTGTTAAGTCCAAAAAATTGAATCGTCATAAAGAAAACATGCCGATAAAATACGAATTTGTACGTCAGGAAGCGTCTTTAAAAAATATTAAATAACAAATTTGTAAAATTTCTGCTTAACTTTATCAGCACTCGGTATTTTGTATTACAAACTATAATAACTCTGTATTTAGTGTGTAAAATGGTGTAGAACGCAGAAAACGTATTAAATTCGTAATATAAATTACACGGTAGATATGTTTTAAAATCGGAGCAAAAAATCAGGAGTAATTTTATAGAACAGAAGAACGCCCGGGGCAAATAACTACTTTTAATGTGTATCTGAGTGGCAGAAAATGATTACCTGCTGTTCGGTTTGCGTTATAAGGTCAGATTTATATCTCGAATAACAGGTATCAATACAATATAAAGCGACATTTTCTAAATTTACGATTAGAGTAAAAATTGCCATAAACTTTCTGAAGTGTTAGTTTTAGTGGCAGACTCGGCAATAAATGTCTTTGGGTAAAAGAATCAAACGAAATGAAAGCCTTAACGCTGCCGCATATAAACAGAAACTTTAGTATGTGTAAGGAAATAGGAAATGCGTAGGAATTTAAACGAACGGGAATAAGGAGTTACGAACAACGGTTTTCGTTTTATCAGGACGAAGTAAGTGAAAGTCGGAGAGTTTCTCTTAGAAAGAATTACAATAGGCCTGGTCTGTTCCTTCCATTTTTGAAAATCACCATTTCTGTTTTCGAATTCACACGCAAAAGGCTCTTATTTGACATTAATCTAGAGTTCAAAAACCATACCAAATCTAATTTTAAATTAGATTCTAACAGAGTTATGTTATGTATTAATAAGGTGCGGTGCAAAAATATAAAACTTTATGATAACCATAGGTATAGATTTTTTTAAATTATTGTTTATTTTGTGGTGCATAATTTATAACCAAGTGACAGATATGTACATTCTTAATCTAATTTGTTAATGTAATTTCTCTGTCTCTCGAAAACATCCATCATGGGTGTATGCATGCTATTTATAAAATTTCATATTGTTTCTTGATTAATTTCCCACCAAGCTTTTAAGATGTTGCTTTACTGCCGATTTTCAGCATAAACTTGGCGAACTAATAAGTCCCAAAGGGTTTCTATGGGTTTAAGCTCGCGGTTGCACGCAGGCCACTCCATTGTTGTCATTTTATTTCTTCTTCACCATGTTAGAATTCCTAGATTTGTTCATCTTCACTTATGTTGACACGTTGTTACGAAAAACTTATCAAACGATAATAAAAAGCCATAATCATTGTAACGCTTTATTTTGTCGGACTCAAAGAACGGCGCAATGGCCAAGATTCAAATATAATTACAATATAAATATTAATTATTAACAAGATTTAATTATAGACTTGATAAGACTTAACACACAAAAAATTTAAAGAACAGAAAAATAAAAATAAAGCTGACGGCTAAGTATGTCAACAAAAATCAAATTTACAACAGCTGAAGGCTTAATAGGGAACGCAAGGAATATCTGAAAAACAAATTCACCCCTAATAGCATAAACGTTTATCTCATAGGAATGAAATTAGTGGTAAATTAACCCAACTAACTCATTCATTGCGGAACCTTTTTAAATATGAATAACACATAAAAAAAAATCAAAAAAATATATCTAGAAAATATCAAGATCAAATAGTAATATAAATTTTACATAGCAAAAATTAAATTTTTCCTTCATTGGTAGGAATGGATAAGCAAGCCCAAAATTTTAAATGAAATAAAATTAATAATCCACAGGCTTAAACCATGAATGAACAATTTAAATATGAAATCTAACTATAAAAAAAACATATGGTACACAGATGTTAACCATACTAAATTTAGCAATTGAAACAGTAATAATAAGCACTTATCTCCCCAAATCAAACGTCGTAGGCAGGTGATGAGTGGTGAAATTATTCCAATATAGAATATAAAATGGAGCAGCAAAATGGCGTCCTCCACGTGCTTCAAATTTCCCAATTAGGCATAAATTAAACTTCTAGCACCACAGCAACGGAAAACAACCAGCTACTTCCAACCATGGGAATTAGATGAAAATTAAACCCAGTACAAGTTGCATATGTGCTAACAAATATGCAAAATACGAATAATTTAGATATTAATGAATCGAATAATTACTACATCGAAGTAAATCCATCCAAACATCGGATACTATAATTCCATACAAACAATATATTTAACGAATAAATCGTAGATTAAATTAACGTTGCAAAAATGGTAGTCACTTCAAGGAAGTTCAATGCAAAGAGAAACCTCGTGTAAAATTTCAATACGACACCTCGACAGAAATCCACACTGCGCATGCGCAAAAAAACCAAAGCCACATACTCCCACCCTATTTTCATTATGCAAATAAAGTAGCATAAATAATAGGCGGAAAAATCACATAAAAATATGAATTTCACTCGAAAGATTTCATAAATGAAATATACACGGTGCGTAACAAGAAATGAAATCACAACGACGTAGAAATGCTATCAAGACATGGAAAATAAAGAAACACAAAAGAAAATTTGAAAGATAGTAAAAATAAATTGAAACAAGCACAACAAAAATTCTTAATACTTAAACAACACTGGCATTTGACAAGGAAAATGATACAATTTGACTCTGAAAGCAAAAAAATTGTAACAACGTAACATGGGTATTACCCTGTTGAAATATGAATTTTGTGTTTCGAAAAAGGCTTATGTAAGGAAGTAGATGGCCTGCAAGAATTTTGTGATAATCATGACTGTTCATTTCGAGTACTGACAAACGCCAATTCTAACGTCCCATAATGAAAACAAAACAACTTTACTTTTTCATAGGTATTTTGCCACCAAAACGTAGAAAAATATCAAAAACCTCGGCCCAACGGACCTTCTGAAAATATTCTAAGAACAAACTACAACCCTAAAAACAAACAAACAAGCAAAGATCTTCTATGCTTTGTGGGATTCATTTGCCTAAAATATCAAAAATCCTTATTAGGGCATAGTCAAATAAAGCCCTGCAAGAAGCAGATTTTGAAACCAGTATATCTGCATAATGGGCACTGAAAGATTTGTTAGTTTAAGTCCTAATTTAATCTTCCGAGGTTCAAATATCTACTAAAGCAGCTATCAAATTCTAAATTTCGAGGCTTAAGCTTCAGGTTTATGGTTTGATGTAGAATAAGAAAGCTCTAAAATGATGGCAAAAGCTGTGGTTAATTGTATTCTCCCAGAAAAATTAAAAACAGTACAATGCAGGGCGAAAAACAGACGACGCAAAAATTATAAGGAAAAGAAGAAGAGGATCAAAGAAGCAAACGAAGGCGAAGGAAGAAGATGAATGAGCAGAAGAAGCAGAAAAAACAGATTAAAATAAGAATAAAAGCGCAAATAAAGAAGGACGGTAAAAAGGAGAATTAAAAGGAGCAGAAGAAACATATTAAAATAAGAAAAAAAATAATAAATATTTACTGCAGCAACAATCGATTCCCGAATTCAAGTTCACATCTTGAGTACAGATTTTCAAATTCTAAATTTTAATCAAAACAGATTAGATTCGAATATAAAGGCTTGAATTCTAGATTTATGGATTGATTTTACATCAGAAAGCTTCCGCCAAACTAGCAAACAGAACTCCAAAAGGATGACAAAAAAATCGTGTCATTGGGTTATTCTCTCACAAAAATTGTAAACAGTAAAATACTGAGTGGAAAACATGACTCGTCAAAATAATAAGGAAAAGAAAAAGATGAAGAGGGACAAAGAAGTAAACGAGGGTAAATGATGAGGAGGGGAGAAAGAGCAGGAGAAGAAAGAAGAAGAAGCGAAACAAGGAATAAAAAAGGCCAGGAAAAGGGAAAATCCGAAGGAGTAAAATGAGCAGAAGAAGCAGAACAATATATTAAAATAGAAAGATCTAAAAACAAAAGCGAAAGAACGCAAGATCAGGAAGAGTAGATGTGGTAGAAGAAGTAGAAACGCTCTCTTTTGTTTGCTCTTTAGCTCTGTGTACATTGTTTTTATTACATTAATCTGCAGTCCCATCCATTTTGCTGCTTCTATTATTCTTTTCATAATCTCCTCCGGTTCCTTTTTCCTACTTGCCAATAAGACCACATCATCAGCGTTGATGACTTTTAGTATGTATTATATTCTTTGTTTATCTTGCTGTCTCTTACTGTCTTTTCTAGTGCTAAGTTAAACAAGGTTATGGAGAGTGGGTTACCCTCTCTTACCCCTTTCTGAATTGCAAAATCGGTGCTTATTTTTCCATTTACTTTTATTACGCATTTCGTATTTTCCAACGTCATATTTATCAACTTTATTTGTTTAGATCAATTTAGTTCTTTTTATACTGTCGTAGGCACACATAAAATCTACAGTATGATCAAAAAGTCGTTGGATCGCGGTTGCTGTGGAATTTAAGGAATCTCTGAAATGATACACTTTTATTATTTCTATTTCATTGGCGTTTACTTGGCATCCTTTAAAAGTGAGTAAATAGTAATTCAAAAGGCTTCAAAAAGAATACCAAACGTGACATCCACAGCAATCGCGATCCAAGGCCTTTTTGATCATACGATATAAAGAGGATGTGTGTTGGTATGTCGTATTCAATAGCGCCAGATAACACTTGTTTTATCGTAAAAACGTGGTCAATTGGTTCTTCCTGAATCCTGCCTGATATTCATCCAGCGTAAATTTCTACTTTCATTAACGTTGCACTTTGTACGTAGTGTCTTGTTATTCCTCTATAATTTTCACATCTGATCAAGCTCCGCTTTCTGTGGATTGGATATAGAGTGGCTTTGTTTCATCTGTTTGACATTTTTTCTTCTTCCCAGATTTGGCATATTAAGTTATGTACTTCTTCTCTCAAACACACTCCGTTTTCTCCCGGACTTTTATTATTTTTCATTAATCTCAGGACTTCGTCAAATTCCTCGTGTGTAGGTTTCATAATCTCTGTCTCATCTGATGTGTCAATTCTTCTTCATTACTTTGGTGTTCTTCATACAAAAGCTATTTACAATATTCGTGCTATCTCTCTAGCTGCTGTTCTTCATTGCTTATTAGATTTCTCTGCATTCTCTTCGTATCTCCTTTACATCTATAAAAATATTTTACCTCTTTTCTTTAGTAGTTATCCTCCGCATTTTTTGATTGCAACGTCTTTTGTCGGTACATTTTTCTTCGACCTTATTTCTTCTTCGTATTCCTCATCCAACCAGTCTTTTGTCTTGTGTGTTTGTCTTTTTGTTACACTGTTCTTTGCTGCTAGTTTTGTATTGCTTTCCATAATTTGCAATTTTTCTTCAACATCTTTCCTTTGCTCTATTTTTTTTCTGCTGAATATTTCTTCAATCTCTCTATTGTATTTATTCTTCACTGTTTCACTATTATTTAAACTTTATACTCCTACATTACAGTTATTTCTTAGTTTTCGGTTCCCCAAATTATTAGTTTTTATTTTTTTTTAGTTTCCTTCTTTTGATTAATTGTAATACATTCAAATTTCGCTCTTCTACTGTTGCCACCACTTTATTAAACATGAAAAAAAGAATAGTTTTAAATATGCAAAGTTGCTTCAGTTCTGAAGAGTTTATTAAAAATGTAACGACTTTTAATCAGGAATTTATTCGGCTTTCAATTAAGCGCCGAATTTATATTTCGAAATCCGTTATTTATGATGTAAAAATCGTATATTTGAAACCGACTGAGTCGACAGCGATAAATTTATACCAATATTATCAGAGAGAAGAGCAGCGCGAATTTGATTAACATTTTAATGGAGAATTGTGTAAATAAAACCATTCGTATGTTTAAAGAGTAAATAATCTCTTTAGTAGCTTATTAATATTATTTGTAGCGACCGTTTTGTGTTAATAACACGTTTAGTTTTGCGTCCGAAAATATTTTGCGTTGTAAAAAAAACAAAGCAAATCTCCCAATTAAAGATTTTAATAATTAAGAGGCCCTGTTTGTGTAATTTTCCGAGCGTTCGATTGTTAAGTTTCGAAGTAAAAAAAACCTGAATAGGGCACTGGAAATAAAATTTAGGTGGTTTTTAAAATTGAAAATGAACATAAAATGCAGCGTATATCAGGTGAATAGCAACCGGGGTCGAGGCCCCACGAGTGGGTGTAATGTCTCATTAGTACGACTAGTTCTTTCTATAGTTTTTTTGTGCCTTTTTGTCACCTAGACACTCAAAACCTCGAGCTTTAATCGATTCACTCTGGATGCAGATGCAAAAGCGCGCTCTGCATTTACTACTTTGAATGCATAATATTCAGCTTCGTAATCAAGATAGTTTTTGCACTCATATTCACTAAAATTAATTTCCAACCAGTAATTTTGTGACCGATGATTGCGGCTTGGTATCTTCGCATCTGTGTGTTGTAATATATACATACACATAGTGAATAATTGAACGCCGAATGTTGGGTGATAGTCGGAGTTAATGGAATATTTTGTAAATGACTATCGATTATGAAAACTAATCCCGTAGGGAAGTGTTCGATTATGATTGGTTTTATTCTTGAAATTGGTTGTTGACCTGTGAAGTTCGTAATATTTTCAATTACGGTATTAAATTCTATTAAGAAATATGAATCTCCTTTCAAATTACTACAGATTAAATATCATAAGATGCCTTAAGTTAATAAAACATCACATGCAAAAATATATACAGGGTGAATTCTAAATACAGGAAAATATCCCCTTTATATTGAAAACCAATTTAATCCTGCCTTATTAAGCGAAGCGTTACTTAAAATATACCTATACCGGCTTGCCGTAGGATATTCCTACCAATTAATAGAATAAATAATTTGTAGTTTCATCTACAATTTTCCTTCGATTTTTAAAGATTCTGCGCTACCTCTACCTAGTGTTTCTCATCAGAAACATTGCAACGATCTGTGGTACTATCTAGCTAGGTTATCCTCGATTTTTATAACTGAAATGGTAGGCGATATCGTACGACTTGTATCACTATTTATTTATCAGAGCGTTGTTTTTGTTTTTATTCGTTGTGTTACCTTCAATTTAATTTGTCCGTAGTTAATTCGTTCCTTAGGCTTGTTCACTATTTACAAGTATTTTGATTTAATTACCTTGCAGAATTGTGTTCTGTACAGAAACTTCCACAAATTTTATATTAGCAATAAAGGAAATTATGAAAATACATGTTTGTCCAACAATCTCTGTATATGTTGTGATTGTTAAAACTGACAGTGAATGACCGAAACGCTGCACAATGTATATTTAAATATAAACATTAGAAATAGATAATCAATGGGTCGATTACGTACTACTGAATTAGATCAATAACATCAAGAAACGGAAAGAAGACAAAGTAACTTAAATAGAGTAAAGCAAACCGGATATAAAATTTTATGACGGCACGAATCTCCTTTCTATCCATCATGCTTGCACGTTCGTCTACTTCGCGTGACCAAACAATAACCTCACAATACACTGAGCTAAAACTCGACATGAGTTCGTTTGAAAGATCAAATTTTACTCTGCGTCGTTTACCTTGCTTTTCAAACAACCCACGTATGTATACAACAAATAATACCTCGGAAAGTAAGCGAGGTGAAGGCAGTAAAACAAAAATAAAACTAAAAGATTTTAATGGGGGTTGTAAAAACGCGTGCCGCTATTAATAATCGTTAACAATTCTTTAGTTGATCGTGAATATGTAATAAATTAGTGTCTGCTGATTCTAATATTATGGCCAATAAACAACACAAACCAGTGACGATTATAGAGATGGAGACCAAGGACAGGTACTGACTGCAGTGCAGATTTAAGCTAAAGCGTTGCTTAAGACGGTTTAAATTCGTACTTAAGTGCAGTAACGTTTGACTTAAGCCCTAATTTAAACCGGGTTAAGTCAAGTTTTAGCTTAAATCTGTACTGAAGTACTTAGAAAAAGCAAAAGAAAACATAAGAAGATAGTACCAAATATAAAAGGAAATAATCAAGAACCGAGGAGTTGGTCACGGTTTCACGGTTATTATTAAATATCAGCTAGAGTGCATCAACAGAACAAAAAATTGCTAGAGGCTGCCCTAGATTTTCTTAATTTTTCCGAACTGCCTTAAATTACATCTGATGCCCCGGAATGGTTTGTAGCTACAAGACAGGACTACCCCATTAACGAACAAGACTGCTTCAGTGGCCATCGTATTTTACATATTTTTAAGCTAGTGGCTTGTATTTCAACAACAACTTATGGTTCTGGAAATATGGATGTCTCCCTCCCTCTGTTTGTTTGTCCTGTTCGGATTGTTTCTTGTTGTTTCCATAAACTGTGAATGTTCTCATTTTCCCGCGGCCTCATTTTGAACATCTTAAGTTGACATTCTTCTCTAATAGTTTTGCTCTTCACTCTGTCTCGTCGTGTCTTTCCAGTTAGTGTCTCCCTCGTTCTTGATAAACTAAAAAAGGAGTCGGTGATAATAAAGATACAAAAATAATAGCCGAAAGGGTATGGTCATCTATGGAGAATGGAAGACAATAGAATACCCAAGCATTAACTGAATTAGACTAGAAAAGGATTGGCCAAAGGGAAGCCAAACGAAAAGAACAGGAAGGAGATGCATAACATAAATTTTCGGTCTTTTGGTTTAGATAACTACATTAAAATTGTATGATCCAATCCTATTAGGATATTTTGATATTTCATTAACTTATGAAAACAACAAGTTATGTAATAGTAATTAAAATAACTATGACAAATTTAAATTCCTACAGAGGAACACAGGGAATAATAATTTATAACAAAACAATTTTTATTTTGTGGTAAAGCATGAATCGCTACTTGACAACGGCTAGCCACAGACTTAAGTAGCACGTCGATTGTCAACTGAGGAATCTTCCAATCTTCCTGAAGTTGGCCAAACTTTTCGGTCGGATTCTTTGCCCTCTTACCTACCAGATGCCTCTCCAGCTCTTTCCACAATAGCTCAACGATGTTTAGGTCGGATGATTGGCTATCCACTCCATAAACGTCACCCGACGCCGCCGGAACTATTCCTATAGATCAGCCGCACAGTGCTTTGGGTCGTTGCCTTGCTGGAATACGAAGTTGCGACTAAGGAAACCCTGTGAATACGGAAACTTCACATTCTCAAGGAGAGGTCCCTTTCCTTTTGCCCCACACCATGACTGAACCTCTTCCGTTCTTCATTGTAGGCATTTGGTACGTTTGTCTGTAGATCAACGAATCAACTTTAAAACATCGCTGCCAAACAGCATAAACTTACTTTTGTCACTCTAAAGAACGTCAGTCCAGTTTAAGAGCTTTACACCACTCCACTCGCTTCTTCCTGTTGCTTGCTGAAATGAACGGCTTCTTCGCGGGTCGCCTACCATTCAGTCTCGCAGCCTGCAGACGTCGGCGCATGGTTCAGATGGTCCAGGTTCAACAGGAATGCACTTTCCTCTAGTAATATCCGTGAGATGTTGATTGCTGCGAAAATATTTCTATCAATAATACGAGTCGTGTAACGTAGTCGACGCTTCTACTCTTTTTAAAATAGCCCCCCTGCACCTTCCAACCTTGGAGACATTTTGTTAGCATGGTTTATCCAATAAAATATCATACATTATCTATAAGTTGCACCTACTGCCAGGTATATACGTAACATTTTTAGCCCACTAAACCTAATTGAGCAAAAAGGTGATATACTTTTGGCCGATAACTGTAGTTAAAACAAAGGAAGATAGTAGCAAAAGTAAAAAGGTTATAAAGAGTCCGCAGAACAACGCCTTAGGTGCCTAAAGAGGCGGGGAAAAGGAAACAAATTCCGATTTTTTTCTGGTGAAGCTTGGTTCAGCCTTTCGAGGTAGATATTAATTCACAAAATATGAGCTTATGGAATGCCAAAAATCCCTATACTTTTTAAGAAACACTCTTTCATCCATTAGATGCGTCTAGAAGCCACACCGTTGATTCTATATTCTTTCACGAAACTGTTATTGCTGAGAGGTACCCACCGGAATATTATAACCGAATTTATTAATTAACTTCATAAGAACCACCTGTAGAAGGGCTATTTTCAGCAATATGGCGCGACTGTCCACACAGCTCAACAAACCATCAATCTTGGTGAGTTTTTGAACGTTTGCAAACTTAGTTTGTGAGCAAATCCACAATTTCTACCTAGATCGCCATACTTCACTAATTTTAGATTGCTTTGTCTTCTACAATGTATCCACATAACTGTGCCGCCTTCATTACTAAAGATTGGCTATAATTCTGACAAACTCTTCTCTTTTGGGCTTCCTGAGAAGCCGGTCCATTTCCTGCCATTTTTGAGCCAGGAACATTTTCTTCTTCTGGGACCCCATCGTCCCTTCATCTTTCCTTCCATAATCAACCTGAGAAAGGCATACCTTGGTCCTCTGTAAATATGTCCGAAATAGCTGGCTTTGCATCTCTTGATGATAGATAGAAGCTCTATCCATTTCCATCCGTCTCAGAACGTTTTCGTTAGTCGTACGTTCAGTCCATGGTATTTTCAGAGGTCTTCGGAAAATCCACATTTCAATTTTCTAACAAACTTTTAACATCCTGTATCTTAAAAAAGAAATCGAACATTGGCGTATAAGAACTTTTTTTATTATTTTACGGTCCTCTATCGCGTGGTACTATGCATTGTTTTTTCAATGTCACCCTGTATAGTGATAACGTTCGTCAGCAAGTTCGACTTCGGCTTCAAGATCATTTGCTATCTAAATGCCCAAATACCTGAATTTCCTTACTTCCTCAATTTGTTTATTATTAATTTGAAAGTTAATATGAATGTGTGGTGTTATGGCAACAGCCATCACCTTTGTTTTGTACGTGTTTATCGTGAGTTCTAAAGCTTTCCTTCTCTGGTGATTTTATGTAACAGCACTGTCTGCTATTATAATGGTATCATCGACGTGAGAAATTGATGATTTAAGACTAAAACAGTTTCATTAAAAATTGCGCCTCTTATCACTTAACCACTTCTGAGATTTAACACCACAATGCCGATTGGTTACTTGCGCGTGCGCTTGTACTTACTGTGTTTAAATGTTAACAATGGATATTTGGCTAACAGAACAGTTAGCTGACTGAATTACTTTTAGATCAAAATATAACAAATAATCTAAGGTATTTAATTGCAACCTAACAATTATAAATTCTAAAGCTTGCAGTAGACATCAATTTTGTTTTGCCATGGCCAAGCCTTATGTACTTTTTTTAACAGACTATATAATCTTAAGCTTGATTAAGTTGTTACAAAACAAAAACGTGAGGAACCAAAAAACTTTGCTTTTTTAGCATAATTACGTGTTCAAGCTTTGTAATATTGTCGGAGGAAGCGTGCCATTTAAAAACTCGTAAATAATAACAATAATAGTCACAATGAGTTTGTTCCATTCATACATACATAAAATCATTTTGTGTTTTATACCAATGCCCAAGGTTTTTCCCAAATACAGTAATAGAATGATAAATGCGAAGATAACGAAGTTATTGCAGTATAAAACGTATGACTTCATCAGATAGTTTCACCTTGTGTTCTGCATTTCATTTCCCGAATTTAAGACTTAATTTTCCTGTGTTCTCAGATAACAATACAACATTGACGTTAGATAAATGTATTTCAGTGATACTTAGTTTGTTAAAATTGGCTTTGTAATATTTTCACCGTGTTTCTTTGGTAGAATTTAATAATTCAACTTGACAAAAAACTAAAATAACCAACGTAGCATCAAAGTTCTAATAAATTAATGAATCCCTCCCTATAACTTTGTAATATTTGTGAAGTATTCATAACTTCAGAGGATAAATTGCAAAACTAATAATAACTAGGAATTTACATTCTGAAATACAGCAAACAACCAGAGATCGGTCGTGTTTTCTCTTGCGGGAGATGTTTTATTATTGTTGAAAATAATTAAATTCTATAAATGTACATTTCTGTCGTTCGACCTTTTTATAGGGAAGCACTTTAATATATTATTTATTATCAAAAAATTGCCTTCAGGAATTTTTAATTAGTTACTGACTGTCTTTATTTCTGTAATAATAAGCAATGACTGAAAATCATGTGTAGTTACGTAGGAAAAGCTTATTTTCTTTTAATAATTCGCCCATAAACCTTTGTGAAATAAATACTGGTTTATTAAGTATTTCTGTAAAATACGAAAATAAAGCGGTGCTCTGCTGAAAATGATGCTTTGAGAATGTCGGTCAAACAGATTAATTGTTATTTTCAGTACAGATCATTAGCCTTTTACTTAATTTCAGCGCCTTTTATGCCTTTACAAAATGCTCTTCAATCCCTCAGAATGTCAAGCTTCTAATTATAAATTGTGTTGTCGCAAAAAATTCTGACAAAGGGTTAAAATTCGGCAAAATATTGAAAATTGAGAACTTCTCTTGTGTATTAAATTAAACAAATTCAGGAATAAAGAAGAATAAAATTACGAAACTCATTGAAAATCCATCACTAACAAATTAATTTTATGTTCCGATATTTGTAAACATTCCTGTTGCTTGCATTTTTTTTGTTTAAATGGCAACGTCTGTTATGGTTATACAACCTTCCTACTTAATAGGATTCAAACTTTGATGGTTCAACGTCAAAGTCGAGATTTGAACCTATGTCAGGCGATCTCGAGGCAATCTCTCAACCTACTGCGCCACCTCCAAAGCTCCCGAACAAGTATTTAAATATAAAGAGCTTTGGATTTTGATTAACTGTGATTAACAATGCCTTACTCACGCTGAATATTCCGGGATATAGAAGGAGATTGAACAGGGTTTACCTCCACTTTTGGTCTCATTTTGGCCTTTTATGTTTACTCCTGGTATTAACGCAACTTTTGACCGACTAACTCACGCTATCACACCCTTTTGATAACATGAGAAGCGTTGGCTGAGAGATTCAGGTGAATTTCAACCATGTCGCACCAGAACCTCCCCAATATGCATTTAGGTGAACTCGAAGCATCACTTTAGACCCATTTGTGGTTAACTCTGGAATCAACGCAGCTCCTGCTCGACTAACATCATCTTTTCGGTTAGTTTGAGAAGTGATCTCCAAACTAACTCCAATATAAACCCTCTTTAAATGTGGGCGGAACATTCGCAGAGAATAATGTGCTTTGCGTTTCGTCCATTCAGCTGGTACCATTTACAGGTTATAGTATCACCTAATGCAACCAGTCAACAGTGTTCCGAAAGTCTCCTACTGTAGTAGCAAACTGACGCAAAACCTTGTGAGAGGGCGGGGGGGGTTACAATGGTCATAATTGTGATGTTTAACCATATCGATCCACCCGTCACCATTGCTTGTTGGCCTAATAAGAAAACAAAATTCATGGAGATTTCCGAGAACAATAATGCCAGTAGTCAATTCTAGATAAACAAAGAACAAAATTAGATCGATGGGTAAGTTAGCCTCCTGCCCAGCATACGTTCGTAGAAGGCTCACAGTAGTTACTCATACTTTTGAGTTATTAACGGACCATTGGCCTAGGCATCGGCCATAAGAGGATGAAGAAGAAAATTAAAAAGCCCGACAAAAACAGACAACAGGAAAAATAAGTACAAACAAGGCTAGAAAATGCCAGTGGTATATGTGTGTCTGGGGAAGTCATTTAGCAGCAAAGACTGACTACTTAAATTAAGAATTAAAGTGTTGAGTCTTATCAGTACTTTTCTTTGACATCGAAACCTGGATATTAACGAAAGCTCTTCTCGGTAAGCTGAGCGTCTTTCAGAACATGGATATATCAAGGAATTCTGCGAATATCCGAGTAAAATGAGTCAGAAATGAAAAAGTATTAAGAAAAACGGCATTCACAAGAAAGGCAAGAAGAGGAAAAAGAGGAAAAAATGGTGTTAACAATGCTTAGGCTACATCTTGCGAGGAAAGGGTTAATACCAGTAGTTTTACAGAAAGAAATATTGAAAGACGTTTCTCATAGCTAGCCAATGATTTGCCAGTACCACAAACAAACTTGATGATGATAATCTCTAACCTTTGGTGACTGACATTGAGCGGTAAGAAGAAGAAGAATCGACCTACCGCTAGGATGATTCAGATGATTATGGTTTGATACTCTTAATCACCATTGGCGAGGATAAGATAGCTGGTTCAGGACTCCAGAACGTTTGTTCCAATCTTTGCCCATAACCTGCTAAGGCATCAGCCTGTATAACCCAGCATTATTCTTCACCCAAATTATTTCAAAGATATTATTTCTTGCTACCTGTTCCAGAGTACCTGCTCTGAGTTGTAACACACAGCAAAGTCAGTTGATGGTTGGTTCACCGAGTATCTACCATCCCTCAAACTCCCTCCACTTAGCCTCAATAATCAAATCTTGTGTCACTAGGTGGCATTTATTTTTTAAGGCGATACCAGCACCTGACGGGCTGTGTAGTTGTTCAAGGCTAAAATGGCAATTCAGCTAGCGTTATAGATTCTGATTGTTTTGTTCTGAATATCATATTTCAGAAAGACATTTGCGCACATTGTATAATACCCATAATCTTTCACTGAAAAATTACAGTAAGCCTGTCTTTATTTATTTGGAGGTTTAGGACAAAGCCAGTTGATATGTGAAACTGGCAATATGAATTACAGTAGTTATGGAAAAGGCACCACTAACGATCAAGGGTCTGTGAAGGGCATTGGTTAGACATTCTTTAGACATGCGTGGCGATATACCAATTGGCACATGCTCCGATCAACCAGTGGATGGTTTACTAAGTACCGACACTCCCTCCGACTCCCGTCCACTTGGTCTGATTTACAAAGTTTGACAGTCATTTTCATGTAAGGATACCAGCGCTTCTAGCGGACATCGCCATCATGAATTAAAGACCAGATTATATTAAATGTAAACATTAAGGCCTTCACATTTAATTCAGCCTACCCCCAATCGGGAATAACCATGGCACCCCGCACCATTCGTGGTGAATTTTGTTAATTTTAATATACTCTGGCTTTGCAGAATGTCAGCACAGACGGCCCCACGTTTATTCCCGATTGAGGCCAGACTAACTTAGCTGGAAGGGCCTTAATGTTTACATTTAATGTAGCCTGGTCTTGACCAAGTGGAAATGAGTTGGAGAGAATGTCGGCACTGATAAAACATCAACTAGCTTTGCTTCAGATCTTATACCAGCGCCATCTGTGCTCTTAGATTCATAATGTTAAATGCTGTTAATTTAGATTACTGAACAATTTTCTCTGTGAAATTTTGCAGTTATTCGAATTTTTGAAAGGCCTATTATGCATGCCCACGATTACTTACCATGATGTGTCATCTAACAAATACAGCCAAACCCAGGAAAGTCATTTCTAGTTCTGCCGGTAGTTGGAATTAATAAATGAACTTCCAAATAGCAACGAGTTTGTCTATTATGTAACAAGCAAAATGGCCGTTATTAAATTAAGGATAATCTTGGAGAGCTTCATAAAGTTCTTGTTCGTGTACTGAGGGTATTGATTTGATGTTTTTCCTCAACTCTCCCACCGGCTGAATAACTAATGGTTTTTGTCGCATGATACGAATAAATATTGCAGTTATTACCGAGTTTCCTTGTGAGACTTATTTTTAATTCGGTGACGAGAATTGGCCTGCTTGATCACAGGCTGAAGCTAATTAGATTATTCAACAATAGATGATGTAATTGTGACATCTTGTATTCTTCCCATATTTTTGTATAGAAACTAAGCGTTATTTAATATCTGAAATTAATTTTCCGACGGTGTAACAACCGTTCTTTAAATTTATTGATAATATTTCCCAACGTTCCAGATTAACATGCATGTTAATTACATTTCACAAGAAGTTTAATACAAATAAACATGTGTGATGAAATTATTTATTTGTTTGTTTGTTAATTCCTTTGGTATGTATTATTCATTCATGTAAGTGGATGTGAAAAATACAAATACCTAAATTGCTTTCTAGTGTGTGGCGTTCATTCCATTAGTTTCTTTTGCTTACGGTTAATCGCAGTAATCTTTGGAAATTTTATTTTTCAACTGAGAAACAGGGAAATTTCCCGCTTTTCATTTGTTTTTCGCCGCCTAATATTTTCATGTAAAAGCGCCTTGCACTCATAAAAACTACAAAAATTGTTTCATAACAACAAAAAATCCGTAAGTAAATTTTCTTCGGTGTTCCCCTTGAATTTGTATGACTGCAAAAGTTATTTTTTCCTGAGCCTTTGCATGAGGGTATCCAAGCCAACTTAACTGGGTAAATCGTAAAATTGTTATCTGTGCGATTTTCGGCCGGAGAAAAGGGATATGCAGGATTAGTATCCCACGTACTGTACATAAATTTTACGGATGCCTTTCCGTGTTACTGCTTTGTTTATAACAGTTATCGGAAAAACTTTTGTCTTTAAATTTCGGAATTTAGTTCGTGGAAAATCGTGCTTGTATGTTGAATAATTACGAGCTTAGTTGGATAGTTGATACAATGTAAATTCATTCGGGTTGTTACGAAAAGTATGCTTTAATTTTTTGTTTAAAGCTTGCTTTGAATTTTGCGCAATGTTAGTTTGAGTTTAAAAAATCAAAAATAATTTTGTGGATCGTTACTCATGTTTTAAATACTGAAAAGGGGGGCTTCAAAGGTCACGTTTGGTCTAATGGTTTAAATGTTCTCTCTTCGTGATTTGTAAGACATAGTTTCAAGTTAACCTTCTCCTTCTTTTACTTTTCTTATCCAAGTGTTTTGCTAACCTTTTCCCCTTTTCCTTACCTTCAGTCTTCAGTATTTTTCTGCTCGTTCTATTCGATTTTATCCTTAGTAAGGGTTCGTAGATTCGTACTAGTTTGGTTGTTTCTTCTCTATACTGCCCATTATTGATTCTTAACCTACCTCCTTTCTTATTCTCATTCCTATTTTGCCTTGACTGCTATTTTCCTTTCTGTTTTCCTGAAACATCTGTTATTTCTCCCTTCCTTCTTTTTCTTTCGGTTCGGTTTTTCGTCTCAAATATATCCTTTGCTTTTGCCTTTTAGCTCTAATTGCCAATTGTTCATCTTCCAGTCTTGTAATACTTTCCTTAATAGCTTTTTCAGTATTTTGTCCCAATAATAAACAAAGGTTTCGAATGTGTTTTTCGAAAATCGGACGCTGAACCCCGTGAAACATTTACGAGTGCAAGAGAGTAGATAGATAATCGCTGCCTGACCGAATGGAGCAGCGACTAATGAGTATACGTCAATACGCGCTCGGAGTTGCTTAGTGCATGAAATAAATGGACAATTAGTGAACGTTACTGGTGTAAATAAATTAGCTCTAACGAAATATAAATTGGACTAAGTTCATGTTTGTTTGATTGTCGCAATGTACTTAGTTAAATTAGTTTAAACAGGTGTTTCTGTAAATAGTTCCTTAAATAAATAGTTCACAAGGAACCCGAGTGAGAGTTTAGTAATCTTGTTACATATTTTGAAATATACTGTGGAGAGACAGATTGCTGTATAATCATCGCAACTTAGTTTGATTTCCTTTCTTGTTACCTTGGTACAATGAGTTGTATTCCCAATCGGGGTCGTGCGTCATTACACATTCCTTCCTCCCTCATCCATTTTACCATTTCTGGTTCCACATTATCTTTTCCATATACCTTTTCTAGCTTTATTTTATTTATAGGTTGTTCAACGGACCATTCATGTCCAAAACATGGTGTTTGAAGAATTCCTAGTACTTATTACTAATCAGCCAGTCCCAGGTTAGGGACAAGGGTTTCTTCTAGAATGTCCTGTTTGATTTGTATGTTTCATCCAATGCATTGCTAAAATTTTCCCAACTTTCTTAGTTTGCTTTTTTTTACTACTTTTTGCTCGGTTTCTTAGCACTACTTACAGCCCGTCATGAACCCTGGCCTCCTCCACAACACGCCTCCATTCTTCTCGGTTTTGGGTTAGGTTGGTCCACTTCTGCAAGGTGTTTAAATCGTCTATAACGTTGTCCATCGTCCTCTCGGTCTTCCTCTTGGTCTTCGGCCTTCTGGTATTTGGGTACGTACCCTCCGTGCTGCTCCCTCTGTCTGCATTCTCCATATATGCCCCAGCTACCTCAATCTCTGAGCTTTGATCCATGCTGACAGTTCTGGCTCTTGTATCCCTCTTATTTCATGCCTTATTAGTTGTCTCCACCCCTAAATTATTACCATATTTAGACCCATGTATTCCATATCTTCCTCTCAGATCTGTTTAACAGCTCTTGGTGGTGTTGTTTATTTACTTACTGCCGGGCGTATCAGTGTCTTGTAGAGTCTTTCTTTACAACTTTTTTTTAAGAGTTTAGAACGCAGCGGTTTTCCCACCGCAAACGAAGCTCTATTTCCTGCTAAGATTCGGTCCTTTAATTCATCATCGATGCTATTGTCTCCGATCTGTATATATTCTGCTTCCTGTTGTGGTAATTTACGTCCTGTTACCATATATTTACTCTTTGCTTCATTTATTTTTAGGCTCAGGGGGTTTGTACAATCCTTTAATTGTACAAGGGCTTCTTCTAACACTACTGTGCTTCTTCCAATCAGTACTACATCATCCGCATGAGCCAGTAGTTGGAGTTGTCGATTGTATATGTATATACAGGGTTCGTATTCGCTACATATTTTAGGAAAAACTACATATTTTTCATACTAATTCATATTACTTCATATTTCTAAGCTTTATTTCATAAAACTTCATATTTTTGAAACTTTAATTTTTTTTTATCTTAAATTCCCGTCGGCGAATCTCTGGTAGCACACGTGGGAACCGCCATTGT
Source organism: Melanotus villosus (assembly GCA_963082815.1). NCBI lineage: Eukaryota > Metazoa > Arthropoda > Insecta > Coleoptera > Elateridae > Melanotus > Melanotus villosus. The sequence goes on from OY720426.1 coordinate 52,297,448, forward strand.
TGACATTACTTGTCAAATGTCAAAGTCAAAACTGTTGTTTGCGCAACGCAAACAGTTTTACCGCGCAGTTGTCAAATTTTACACCTGTTTCTATTTATTATGGTCAGAGTTGCCAGATATCAGGATAAATCGTGAGATCTAACGATTTGATGTGTTGTCTCACGATAGAACCATTAAATCTCACGATTTAAAAAAAAAATGCCAAAAAGCGATTTTTTTTCAGCCTTAACAATATCAAAAAGCAATTTTTCCAGCCTTCGGGGCCATAATTATTCAGACTAACAATTCGGGCTTTACCATTTAATACGGCTACGGCATAACATGGCATGGCTGAGTGGATGATGCTTAAGAATTTAAATCTAGATGATTTCAATTTAAATGATGTGATTGAATTTTGGCGCAACATTTCCGAGATTACGCTAGGAAGCGGTGAAAAAAAATTACCTAATTTAAGCTCACTTGTATTTAACTTGCTATGTCTCCTCCATTCTAGTGTAAATGTCGAGCGAGTTTTCTCCCAAATTAATTTGCAAAAAACTCGAATTTATGCCAAAACAAATTTATATTATAAAATGTTTTGACAATAAATGCCCTCTCCTCATTAGAATATTCAACATTATTATTCATATAGCCCAGTCACTTTAGGATTTAACCTCTAAAAAAATCTTAGCGAAGTGGACTTTCGTATACTTCATCATTTTGGCATTATAAACAATATGTAAAAAGTCCATTGCGAAATTGTGTACGCTAAGCGAATTACTCGAGGTCAAAGGTCGCGAAAATCGTTTTTTCGGAAAAATCTTGTTATCTATTGGTTTTACATTAATTTTGGTTATTATAAAAAATATTTATTATAAAATTCTGCCCAAAAAAGTTATATACAAAATTTACCTACCACCAATAGTTTTCGAGCTCACGAGCTCTAAAGTTTTGGAGCAAGGCGCATACTCCACTAATATAGTCTATCGTACGTAAATTTTGTATATAACCTATTTTGTGCAGAATTTTATAGTAAATATTTTTCATAATAACCAAAATTAACGTAAAACCAATAGATACGAGATTTTTGCAAAAAAATATTTTCGTGACCTTTGACCTCGAATAATTTGCTTAGCGTACACAATTTCGCAATGGACTTTTAACATATTGTTTATAATGCCAAAATAAAGAAGTGTACCAAAGTCCACTTTGCTAGGATTTTTTTAGAGGTTTGACCATTTTTTCGCCTAAAATGACTGGCCTACATAGTAATTACAAGGTAGAAACGTGAATTGATAAGTGACAGGAAATAAAATTTATTTTGGCATAAACAAACTTCAAATTTGATCATGACCGGTCTACTTTGTGTGAATTTATTTATTATAGTGGTTAAGCTATTGTAAAGTAGTATCAAATTAAGCGTATTTTTTTGTCTTTCGATTGATGCCACTATCAATCCTACCAACTCAAACGGGGAGCAGGAATCTGCATATATACGATTTCCTATGCTATTTCCCTATATTCGCCCCTTAAGTCAAACACCCAGTATGTACATACTTATATAAATTTTTTACTTCATAAATACTACATATTTTTAATACCTTTAACTTCATAATTTCATATGTTTATCAGCAAAGTTCGCTACGGACCCTGTATATAGCACCTCCAGGATTTAATACTATTCCTCGTATGGCTCTCCAAAACAAGGTTAAACAATAGTGGCGATAGAACATCCCCTTGCTTTAGTCCACTCTTAGTTTCAAACTCCTGCGATAGTTGATTCCCCATTCTACATTGACATTTGGTTTCCTCCACTGTTGATCTTATACTTGAAAATCTTTCCGCATTTCTTCTTCATATATTTGTATTTTTCTCTGCCTTGTTGCATTCCAGTTGTTTGTTTTTTCGTGGTCTTGCCCATCCCACAAATTGTTGTCGTCTTTCCGTCGTAAGTTTTTCTTAAAGCTTTTCCATAGCCTTTCTAAAGTCTTTGGTTTATGGAAATCCTAACGAGTTTCTTCTCCACTTGATAGCTCCTTCTTATTTTTTCATCCACCCCAAAGCAACGCTGTCTTAAGACTCCCAACATCGGGCATTTACACAATATGTGCTTTGCAGTTTCTTCTTCCTCTACGCCAGGGGTTCCCAAAGTTTTGCCTAGGTGGGCCAAATTGTAAATTCTAAAATATTTGGCGGGTCAAAAAAAAAGTGTTATGGAAAAATACGTTTAAATCGATAAAAAGTTAGACACAAAGGAAAGATTTATACTAATTTTATAACATAATCAGTCACTTACGACAATAATTACTTTTTATTGCAAACTGTTTATTAACACATTTCAAAAATAATTAAACAAAAATAACTAAATAATATCAAATATCAAAAGAAAAAAATAATAAATTCATCAATCTGAAGTGTGTGATTTGTGCAGTTTTTGTTTTCTTTTAATAATAGGGCGGCCGTTAAGACAATAAAATATATTCAATCTATAATTATAATAACAAGATACAATGTGATTTTTTAAAAATTCAATTGCAGCAGGCCAAATTCTGTCTTAATAGGTAACCTTAGAACTGTCTGTATTAAGTCAGAATACGGCCTGCTGCAATTGAGTTTTTAAAAAATCACATTGTATATTACATATAAAATTTAGTATTTTTTTAACTGAACAGTTTTTAATTATAATATGATAACATTTATTTATTTTTTTGTAAAAATGTAAATTGCAAATTATCTCTATGAATTCAAGATCGCGGATGATATGACATCGCGGGCCGCATTTCTAGGGTTTGCGGGCCGCATTTGGCCCGCGGGCCGCACTTTGGGAACCCCTGCTCTACGCAGAACCTACAGTTTGGATCATTTCTTACGCCTATTAATTGAAGATGGCCTCTGAGCTGGTAGTGTCCCGGAGCCGGACGTTTAGCCGCGGCCATTTCGGCGCGGCGGTTTCACCGCGGCCGTTTAACCGCAGACCTACTTGGACGCAGGGACACTAAGACGCAGGGGAAAAGGCCGCAGAGACATTAAGACGCGAAACAGTAGGACGCAAAGACGTTAAGGCGCAGAGACACTAAGACGCGTGCAGTTGTGTTATTTTAACAACTGACCTTTCTTTAGGCTTTACGCTGTAAAATGTAAATGTAATTACCCATACAAAATAAAATACGTGGCTGTATATTTAAATGAAAGTCCTTATTGAGATCTTAACAATTATTAGCAATTATTAATCTTGTAATTATGGAAAAACTGTGAGAAACAAAAAAATGCTGTTACTAATTACAAACAAAATTTTTCAACAGTTTTCTGTACAATACAGAGTTTATTATTTTCTTTGTACTTGCTAAAATTAAACGAATTCTATTTGAATTTTAATAACTATAAGTTCCTAGTGGTCGGTTTTTAATTGTTCCGCTAAAAAAAATTATCTGTAAAGCTTAGGATACCCTGTACAATAAACGATTTAAAACTAGAAATAAAAAATTAAATAGTCAGAATAGTTGAAAGTGCATAATAATTGGGTTTACAAAATACTAAATTAAATAAACGCTAAGTTATTTTTACCTAACAATTTTGCGAATTAAAAATATTAAGAGTAATTTTAGGCATATCTTCACACTCGTATATCGTTAAATAGTGATTTTTAAAGACCTGTAATTGTAATGAGAGACATATTTATCAACCATTTTCACTAAATGTCACAAATTTAACTATATTCGTAAGACGGAGATAAACATAGTAGGATGGTATTGAATGTAAGATAGAAACAAAACGACTTAAAAGGTCCTAAACCCTTAGTAGGTAGTCACTTCAAAAAGGGATAAACTGCCTACCGAAGATTATCTTCGGAATAAACGTTACAAAGACGACTATTTTCAAATTATTGCTTACCATATGAATATTTGTAATTTATTTTCCTAAAATTGTATTTTTCAGAGTAAATAACAGGATTTAAATTTATGGGTTATCTACAATATATTTTATTTTTATTTTCTAAATAACCGAAAATTTCCAATTCGCCCCTTTTTATATTTTACTGATTTTACTCAATTACTTTCTGTGTAAAAACAAATTTAAAGTATAAATGTCTATGTTTCTTAAAGAATCCAATTTTTGAAACTAAACTCTTACAGGTATATTTTGTTCTGCTGTTGTAACTTAGTTTTACATAAAAAATCCACTAACTAATATTGATTTTATATTTAATCAGTCTCTAAATAGTTGAGTTGTCATACACGTACATACAAATGCATAAGACACTAATCATCATCTAATACAAAAGTCCAAATGTGTTAACGGATACATAAATATGTCAATCGACAAAAGAAAGCTTCATTTTTGAAAACAGATGTTAAACGTCTAAGCTCTGCTTTCGAGAATTCCATTGCAAATGGGTATTCTACCGGGTGGCCATAAATATCTGTTATCACATTACCTTTGGAATCTACACCGCTTTATAAAAATGATTAATCCAACTAACCTAAATGTCAAATGTCATTCATGTCATCACAACTACTACAGTTATCATTTTTATAAAGCGGTGTAGATTCCAAAGGTAATGTGATAACAGATATTTATGGCCACCCGGTACATGGTCCTGAATTGCTTCATGCACAATACGAATTTTAATTACTTTAAACGAAAACCGTAATAGTTATTTATGTACCAAGGGCGTAAAGATGCTTTTAAGGTCTGAGACGTGATTTTGAGCCCGAAACGCTAGTCGAGGCTCCTACAATTCTAATAACTAAATTAACAGTTAAAAATATAAAAAAAGGTATATTAAGATTATGTTCCTAACCTTTTAAGAAACACATATATTTAAAACAACATTTTTAAAATACGTAAGTTGCTGTTTTATAAATTATCGTTAATACTAGTTGGATCTAATATCTAAAATAATTAGAAAATCATTGAGAAGTTCCACTCGTTGGAACACCCAATATAATTTAAATATAATAATAAATATAAATATAACACTAAATCTTAGAGTTAACTGAATTGGTTGCTTCCCTACTTTGCGGCTTAATGTCCCTACGTCCTAATGTTTCTGCGCCCTAAATTCTCGCGGCCAAGTTTACTGCGTCATTTTGTCCCTATGGCGTAGTGTCCCTGCGTCCAAGCATGTTTGCGTCGAAACGGCCGCGGTTAAACCGCCGCGCCGAAGTGGCCGCGGTTAAATGTCCTAGACCGGGTAGTGTCCTGTTAGCAGCCTAACTACCTTTCTCATTTTTTCCCTGCTTAGAGGCAGTAGTTCTACTCTAACTTTGGAGGGACTTCTCAGGAACATCCGCGATTGCCTTAATCCTTGTTGCTCCCTCCAATATCTACAATGTTCTTCTTTTACCAACTCCTTTGCAGTCACATATACCAACCCGCATGTTAGTTCAGGTCTGTTTAGGGATTTTTGTGCTCCCAGTTTTGCAAGCTGATCTGCCTTTTCATTCCCTTCCACATTTTGGTGTCCAGGCTAGCACCCATTTCAGAGTTGTTTTGTTATGTTCTGCCAGTGCAACCAGTGCTTCAAGGCCTTCGAGAACTACTTTAGATTTGATCTCAACTGCTGCCACAGCTTGGCTGTCCGACAATATGTATATTTGTCGATTTTCATAGTGTTTCTGTAGCAAATCCATCCGAGTACCAGATCGAGGCCAACTAATTTTGCAGCTCCTCTGCCTTTTTCCTCCCATAGTTTTCGGAAGTGAAAGACAGCGCTGATTTTATCAGAGTATATATTTAAAACGGCGTAGCCGTTTACAGTTTCAAAGATTTCGGTATGGCCCCCTTTCCTCTAGGTATTCATCCCATATCCACCAATAGTGCGTGTGATTCCACTACTAATGGCAGCGGAGGTAAGTCTAGCAGTGTTTCCATGGCTGCAATTTACGTAGCGGTCACTGCCCTTGTTATTGCTAGAGCTGGGCAATTCAGCCTCTGTAACTTGAAGACTTTATTAGTAGCCTTCCTGGTCATGATTTTCCGCCACCATACCAGAGCCGCATAAGTTATTAATGGGTACTGCTATGTTAGTGTACACCCACAGCCCATTTTTGATTTAAATCCCCCAAGTTTTCCCTATGGTTCTTCTATATGCATACGCCCATAGCGCCCTTGTAACTTTTATAACTGTTTTATCGAAGTGTGAGTTGAAGCTCACGGTGTAACAGGCACCATAAACAGCAGATTATTCAGATTACAGAAGTGATTAAAAGCGGTTGCTATCAGCTTGTAAAAATATGAAAATATTCCGTGGTGTTTCTGGAATCTTCTACCACCCTATTTTTCTTTAATTTGTTGTTGTAGACCTTCAGCTATTTTACTGTTTTAACAGTTTCTTGTGTCGTATGGATTCTGACACCGGCGTGTTGGAAATCTCCATATTGTAACTCACCATTAACCTTAGCTGGTTGCAAAAAGACTTCAGATGTTTCTATACCTTTCAACAGTTTAAAATACCGACCCAATTGACTCCAACTTAAGTATACTGGGTGTAATAGAAATCCAGTAAATTCATGGAGATTGTCTATGTCTATACTTCACATATTTTTATTCTGCGACTTCTAATTCAACTTATAGAGACCTTTTACGTAATGCTTGTAGGTTGAACATATTTATTATAAACGCTGCCTTACATCTTCAACAGGCTCGTCTCGAAGGGATGCTGTCTGTTGCCTTTTTTTGACTTTGAGTACTGAGTGGGCGAGGTTTCCGAATTTTCTTACGAAATGCATTAATTCAAGCTGGGAGATTGTTTAGCGATTCGCAGTTTCCTTGAACCCCATTGTGGAATAATAAGATTTAATTTTGAAAATCTTCTGCGCTCTATTTTGAACCGTACGACTTTTACACGGCCTAACATTATTTGACCAAAAAGCAGGCTGTTATACCTAAATGTAATACCAACATAATTGATTAAAAATCACTGCTAACACACAGTTTCTGCATGTAAATTTAATAATCATTTCACCTTCAACTAATAAACCAACAACGTCAATCATATGACATCTTTATCTCTTGTTAGCACGCAAAAAATTAGCGGTGCAATAATTAAATTTGCAAAAAACCTAAATATTACATGTTTAATGTTAATTTAAGCTAATTTATTATATTAACTTGCAAATATTGGCTTTCGTTATTTTAATTTAAATTGCTAAAGTCACCTTGCCGGTAATAAGTTTTAACAATTTACAAGTTTATTTACTTATTGGCCTTTATTGTTTGTTGCAGTTCAGGCAATTAAATCCAGTTAATTAATTTAGCAAACCCGGTTGAAGTAGTAAATAACAAAAAAAGGTACCAGATTTTGAATGGTTTTTAATTATTTACAGCGCTAATTTTAGAAAGCGCCGAGTTAAAAACTCAAATCATAAGAATTTCCTGTGTTTGATATTTAAAAACTTTTCATCGATTAGCATAATTAATTAATTCTAATTGCTTATCTTTATAATGTTTGACATTTCGTTATGTAAAACGACGCTAATTAAATTGACGTTCACGTTTACTCGTGAGCAAACGTAAGAAATCAAAAAATAGGTAATGAATGTGATTAAGATTAATTCTTTCTAATTTTTTTCCAGGATGAAGTAGCGGGAGATGCAGTCCGCCAGGTGGCGCGACGAACACTGGCGAAAGCAAAAAGCAGTCGACATGGGATTAGTATTACAAATTTTGCCGTTTCTGGTTATCCTTATTCATCATGGTAGCGCAGAACAAGGTGAGGCAATAAGGATTAAAATTTTAAGTTGGTTTATTTAAACTTTTAATTAATGCTGGAAATCTTAAGAGCTTCAAACGCGGGAAGTTTTATAAGGAACACTTAGTTTTTTGTTTTTAATCCGGCCCCTTTTGTATACTTTTCTTAATTGTTAGCTTAGAAAACTTCATAGTCGATGCCTTCCAATACTGATTTTTTTGCAAATTAAGTTTCAGTACAGAATAGGATTTGCTATTCCAAATCATGCATAAAAATCACACTTCCACTCACGAATAAAGGAAATGCCAAACGAATTATCAAGGTAAATTTTTTATTTGAGTTTTGAATGAAAATGTTGATGTAATTATTTTTGCGCTAAAAATACTATTTCTAAATTTTTTTATTTTATGCAAAAAGGTGACATATTTCCTTTTAAGTCTTTATTTACGTTAGGAAAAGGAAGAACCTTGTAAGGCTACGATTTGCAATTTTTTAATTATTTTAAGTTCTGAAGAATAATAAATGTTTATTTCTCGGGCCAGATCTATGCTTGCGGGTACCAAGCATCTTAACATCCATTAGTTGATATGTCCCTCTAAAATGTTGCCGGATCTAAAGGGGAGTCGTCCTACTCTTATATTTCAGGCTATGAAACTTGAATTTTAAATCAAAACCTCAACTTAAAAATTAAATTTTAAACTCAGAACTCAAATTTTGAACCCCAATCTCGACAGTTAAGCCTGAATTTCGCCAAAAAAATACAGAAAACAGCCGCAGCTGAGAAATGTCTCTCACAATCTTAAGTCAAGTTGAAGCTAAAATTTTCAGTTCAAATTTTGCAATCAAGGTTCTAAAATCAGAACTCAGATATTCAACTCAAAACTTGATATTTCGCCAAAAAATGTAGAAAACTTAACAGCTGTAGAAATATTCCTCACAACCTTCAGTCGAATTTTTTGCGTTTTAAGGTCTTGAACTCGAATTTTTATTTCCCTAATCTCCAATTTTGTACTCGAAACTTCAATTTCAAGATTTAAACTTACATTTCACCCAAAAAAGGTATAAACCAGCTGTAAGGTGCAGAAATATTCCTCACAATCGAGAGTCGAAACTTCGGTTTTTAAGCTCTTGAAGCTCCAAATTTGGCACTCAAGACTCAGGTTTAAACTCGAAATTTAAGCCTATATTTTACCAAAAAAAATGTAGAAAACTCAACAGCTGTAGGAATATTCATCACAACCTTGAGGCCAATCTTTTGAATTGTAAGGTATTTAAACTCGAATTTTTAATTCAAATCCCAAATTTTGAACTCAGAACTCAAATTTTAAACTCAGAACACAAATTTTGGACTCAAAACTCAACATTTAAACTTACATTTCGCCAAAAGAAAATATATAAAACAACTATAACGTGCAGAAATATTCCTCACAATCGAGAGACAAAGCCTTGGTTTTTAAGGTCTTGAAGCTCCAAATTTTGCACTCAAGACTCAGATTTTAAACTCACAACTCAAATTTTGAACTTAAAACTCGACATTTAAGCCTACATTTCACCAAAAAAATGTAGAAAACTTACACCTATAACTTGTAGAAATATCCATCACAATAACCTTGAGTTGGGTCGAATCTTTGAGTGTTAAGGTCTTGAAACTCAAACTTTTAATCCAAATCCCAAGTTTTGAACTGAAAACTTGATATTTAAGTCTAATTTTGCCAAAAAATATATAAAACAGCTGCAAGCGGGTATTCATTACAATCGCGCGTTAAATTTTCAGTTTTAAGATCCTGAAACTCCAATTTTTAACCCAAATCCCAAAATTTGAACTCGAAACTCAAATTTTAAACTCAGAATTCAAATTTAAAGCTCAAAACTCAACATTTAAGCCTGAGTTTCGCCCAAAAAATGTAGAAAACAGCATTAACATTGGGAACTATTTCTCACAATCGTGAATCGAGTCCTGAGTTTTAAAGTCCTGAAACTCGTATTTTAAATCCCAAATTTTGATCTCAGAATTCAAATTTGGAACTCAAAACTCAATATGTAAGCCTAATTTCACCAAAAACATTTAGGAAACAGCTGTAACATCAGAAATATTTCTCACAGTGTGGTGAATCGAATCCTGTCCTAAAACTGGAATTTCTAATCCCAAATTTTGAACTCAAATTTTTATCTCAGAATTCAACTTTGGAACTCAAAACCTAATTTCGCCAAGAAATATAGAAAACAGCTATAACAGTAGAAATATTCGTTACAATCGTGAATCCAAGCCTGCGTTTTAAAGTCTTAAAACTGGAATTTTCAATCCCAAATTTTGAACTCAATTTTTAATCTCAGAACATAAATTTTGAACCCAAAACTCGACATTTAAGTCTAAGGTTAGCCCATAAAATGTAGAAAACTGTAACATGGGGGAATATTTCACACAATCGTTCATCGAATGCTGAGTTTTAAAAGTCGTGGAACTCGAATTTTTAATCCGAAATTTTGAACTTGAATTAATTTTAAACTCAAAACTCAATTGTAAGCCTAATTTCTCCAAGAAATGTACAAAACAGCTGTAACTTCAGAAATATTCCCGACAATCGTAAATCGAATCCTGAATTTTAAAGTTCTAAAACGCGAATTTTCAATCCTAAATTTTAAACTCAGAACTGAAATTGTAAACTCAAATAAATGTAGCAGAAATGTTTGTCACAATCGTGAGTCGAAACTTTAAGTTTTGAGGTCCTGAGATTCGAATATTCAATCTAAACCCCAAATTTTGAACCCAAAAGTCGATATTTAAACCTAAATTTCGTATCAAAAATGTAGAAAAAAACTGTAACGTGCAGAAATATCCCTCATAATGGGTCGTGAGTTTTGAGGTCATCAAACTCTATTTTATTCAAATCACAAATTCAAACGTTGAATTTAACACTCAAATTTTCAACCCTAAAATCTAAAGTTGTTCCTAAATTTCCTACAACAAATTTGTTACACATTTAAGAATATTCATCATAACTTAGCTTAAAAAGTTTGTTGATTTTAAGGCATTAACTTGAATTGAATTCAGGATTGATTAAACTTGTAAGGGAATTTAAGATTTCACTTCGAATTTTCAATTAAGTAAGTATATTTAGCAAAATTAAGATTTAAACTGACGAGTTTAAAGTTTTTAATTCGAAATTCCTAGTCAGGCTCAAAACTTAAATATATAGATTTGAATCGGATTAGACATTAGGCACGATGCAAAATTCGAAATCCTACCAATTATTCAGGATTTCAAGGATTTGCAACACGAAACGTTTGTGAACTGCAGCTTGAAGCTTAAATTCGGATTTAAACTAGATTCAAACTTATTTCAGAGTTGAAAATTTGGATTTATGGAGCTTATTAAATAAGGATTTGTATTTGCAGTCTAGGCTTGATTTAATCGTATAAACTAATTGAATAAAAATTCAGGTTTGATTCAAGATTCGAACGTTTAGTCACTATACAGAATCTCAATCATTTGATTTCGAATCCGGATTGAGAATCGAAATGCCGATACTATAAATCAAATTGAAACTCGATTTGCTATTTACAAATCAAAGTTTAGCCTTGGTTGTTTGGAATTCTAGTTTGGATTATTGAACATTAGAGTGGATTCGGAATCCACTTCGCGATTAGCTCACACAGGGTGCAAGTCTCGACAATGGCTTTGGAAATGTTGCACGAGCTGCCAAGATATAAAGCTACTTAATTATCACTGCAGTTGATAGATACCACAGCTTCAATTTAAAAAAATTAATCCTTAAGAATTATTTTTTGAAAAACAACTTGTAAGCTCGAATCTGAAAATTGGAAGCTACAATGGAAATCGATAATTAAAACCAAACTGAAATTCAGTCTGGTATTTACGAGTGAAAAACTAAAACTTGGATTGGGATTTTCAATTTGAATCCGGATCGAAACTTAAAACTTCAATCTAGCTTTATACATATATTCAAAACTGAATTGAAATTCAATTTGACTTTTACGATTGAATATGTTGGAGTTTACCTTTTGATTCGTAATTTTGGCGGGGATTCAATGATCCTAAATTTAAATGAGCGTTTGAATCTTTGAATGCCACCGATTTTAAAGCCAGTATTGGAAATTAAGATTCAAAAGTATGGTTTAATATTCCTGATTTGAAACTTGACGCAGTAGAGAATTTTGTAAGATCGAAACCAGATTGAGACTTCAAAAGTTGATTGTGGCATTTACGAATCAAAGTTTAAAATTTGAGTATGGGTTTGCGATTCAAAATTCTGATTCGGATCCTATGTTTAAATTTTCAGTTTGAATACCAAGTCTGAGAGCGAAATTTAGAAACCAAAACTTATCATTTTCAAAACAAAATTAGTAATTAAGGTTCTACATTCCTGTTCAATCAATCCGGATTAAAACTCGAAATTATATCTTCAAAACTGAATTGAAACTGGTGTTTACGATTCAAAGTTTAAAATGAGATTCGTTATCATTCCTAAATTGAAACTTGAAGAAGGGCATGCTGTACAAAGTTAGAATCTGGATTGAGACTCGAAAATCCAAATCTACCTTGATACTTTACGATTCAAAGTTTTTTCGGGTTTAGACGTTCAGTTTGAAATCGAGTTTTTTCGGGTTTAGACGTTCAGTTTTCCGATTCACTATTTCACTTCTAGGTATTAACTATGAGCTTCAGTTTCGAGATTCAAAGTTACGCTTTTATATTCCTGGTTTGAAATTTGAATCAGAAGATGATTTATTTAAATTTGAAACATAAAGATTTATACATTAAAAACTGACTTGAAACTTGATCTGGCTTTTATGACTTATGCTTTACTTAAACTTTCGATTCTAAATGTTGCAGTTTGAATGACAAAGCCGTTATTAAGAATTGGAACTTACGCTTACATCTAGTATTTCTAACTTGACTCGTGAGACAAAGCACGAATCCAGATTGATACCTAAAATTCCAATCCAAATCTATGTTTAAAACCAAATTAAGTTAGGACTTTAGATTTGAAACACTGGTTTGGATTCAATATTTAAGTACTTATAAACTTCAGCTTGAATGTAAACTGTTGATTCAAAATTGTAGTTTGGATCCGTTATTTAAGTACCGATTTCAAAGCTATTGTTGAAAATCAATATTCAAAATTACGTTAAACTTGAAGCAGAATGTAATTTTCTAACCCCCAAAGCTGATCTAGGCTCGAAACTAGGCCCCGAGTGTAAAATTTCGATTTGAATCTTAAATCGAATTCAGATTTATTGTATTGATTATTGTTGTTAGAAAGGTAATTTAATTTAAAAATCTGAAGACTTGGGTTAGGTAGTTCAGGCACACCGTTAAAAAATAAATAGCCCTGTCTTATAGAACAACATGGGCTACGGGTTTTATCTTTTTAATTTTTTTTCTAAATTAAGAGCTATATACGAGTATTATACAAGTTTAGGTTTATACTAGTCAAAGCATGGAGGGTGACTTATTAATCAGTAACAGCTTCTTCAATCACAAGGTAATACATAAATTAACATTCACAGCAGAAAAACAGAGACGCCAAGAGTACTATAGATTACTTTACCTGTACAATAAGTATGCTGTACGCTGTACTAGATGTGAAGGTCATAAGAGGTGCAGAAACTGTAAAGATGGTTAACAGCTAGGCTCCCTTAATCGCAATAAAATGTATGGCAATGACAAAACTTCGAATAAAAATCTGATTACAAATGATTTTAATCATGCAACATAAAATTGGTAAATGCAGTGACAGTTCGCACTGTTTCTGGATCATTACCACTAAAGCAAGTCTAATACGCACTGATTAAAGAATTAAACACTTCCCCCGAACAGATTTAAACAAAAGGAAGGATGCTTGATGTACGTAAATTACAGACAATAGTTGACTAATGTCTTTCTACGAGAAGATCGATATATACGGTACCTACTGAATGGGCTTCAAGCTGGTACAAATGCAACCGGCAAGTAAAAGAGGCAGCCTGAAATATCGTTACCTGGGAAAGGGCTTAGTTGTCAGGGCCCTTGGAAGCGATGGTAGCTTCGAATCCCAGGGAGAGTGTAGCAGCAGTCGGTAAAGAAAATGTGAAGGGTGTCCTTTCCCGGAAGCCTTTGAACTGGTAGATTCTTTAATCCAAAACAAAACCATGTGAAACGGTATACCAACAAACAATAAACTTCAACAAATATGTCGTAAAATAGTTTTTCGAAACTAAAACGAGAACGGGAGGCTTTTTCGGGATTTACTACCAAAGCCGGAACGAAAACTAGCACGACTGATTGATTTGAAAGCTTGCTATACCCTGCTTTGTTTCTGTTCTTTTCCGTAAGGCAAACAGCATGTTAGAAGAAGATGCCCAAACGCCTCTTTTCTTTAAAAAGAAATGAAGCTAAAAAACAGTCAAGAGAGCCAAGGAACAAACATGGGAACAATTTGGAAGCGAAACAGAAGAGAAATTCGGAGATAATAGGAATAATAAGAAAGAGCTTTGGATTACTGTCAATAATCTGAGCGGTAAATACGGCAAACAACTATGGAGTATTAAAAACGAGAAAGGAGATACAGTATCAGAATTACAAAACATCCTTGAAACTGGCAGATATTCTACAACTTATGCTAAACAAGTAGATGAAGAAGAAGATCACACAATAACAGAAGAAGAAGTCAGAAGTCAGAGAAGCAATTTCACACATGAAAGTAGGAAAATCTGCCGGCCAGCAGAGATGAAATGCCTACGTCGAGTGGTAGGAAGAACAAAAAGGGACAGTCGGAAACACAACCACAAGAGAGAAATTGGACCTAGAACCGCGTATTACGCATGGGAGAGGAAAGGTTACCGATAAAATTATTAGAAGCAAGAAGAAAGGGCAAAAGACAACAAGGCAGACAAAGGCTCATGTGGATGGACACAACCAAGAAAGAAGTATAGAAAAGAGGAAAGAACATGGCAGAAGTTAAACGATTGGCTAGAGAAAGGAAAGAGTGCCGGAAGTGAATAGAGGACCCCACACCTTAGGGTACAATGGAAAGATAAAGAAGATGAGCCAAAACGAGTACTAAAGTACCGACACTCCCACAACTTGGCCTCATTTATGATATCTTCTCAGCTAGATGGTACATTCACTGAAATACAAATCGCCATACCCCAGCGTACTTGTCGCCTTTGGTATGGGCTATATAAAATATGTGCGGTCTTAACTACGACGTACGTAGTTGCAAGCAGATATTGCACGATAATAGTTACTTGTAAGTACGCATATCGTAACTAAGAGCGGGTGTATTTTGTAGGGCTTGTACAGGCCAAAAATCTGCGACGGTATTATTGCCGTGCACTGTAAAGGCTTTTACTTCACATTCCATGAATTAAACGTCTCTAATACACCCTTTAACGACGTGAAACACCACTTGAATTACACATTGTGATTCGCTACACGCTATAATTGCATGAACAGTTTGAACACATTCTGTTAAAGCCGATGTGTACATAGTGTCAAACGCGATCATGCGTTTCAAGTAACAAATATTTAGATATTCGAAATTGCGACAGCATACGTGTTGGTTGGACGGACTGGTAAATTTGAACGTTTCTCAAGATTTCTCATAGCCTAACCGTTTTCGAATACCCTTCCAGTTATAAATCAAGTTTGATTAAGTAGACTTTGGATATAGAGAGGAAAATAAAGGGTCATTTTAACGTGTCCCCGTCTGTTTCCATAAGTTTTCCTTTGTAACCGAAGAAAGTTGCAGAATAGTTTGACACATTTTAGCGAACTTAACTAAATCCGACCCGTGCTGGTGACGTTTTTACGTTATTCGAAATTCTACTACTTCGCTAGGATTGTTGAATAAAAGAGCATTCTGTAGAACAGAATCCATTGTGCTGCAATACCGACGTCGGGGGAAAACTTTACCAAGTATCAGTTTTTCTTCTAGATCAATAAGAAAAAGAATTTCCCGTACTTGAGCTGAATACAGTTCCGGTTTTGTGTATGCGAGAATAAAATTAGATTCTGAGCAATTTCCTGTTATGCTACCTACCGTCTTGTGAGATGTCGTTCTGATGGTGCTGAAAAATCTCTATAAATTGCCTTTAGATGTGTCGGAATTGTAAATAGAATGCAAATGGGAAGAGGATGCGCAAACTAAAACTTTATTATCGGTACAACAGAAAAAAAAGATTTAACGCCGAAATCCTTCGACGCCTAAACTTCCCCCCATCTGTATGCATGTATTTAACAATGTTCCCCGTCATACGGACCTAAATTACTATTTTAATCTACGTGTACACACGTGCCAAAGTCATGTTGGAACGCAACTTGAACAAATAAGCGAATTCGGGAACTCCAAGTTATGCGTTGGCAGCCCTAGTCAGTATCGATTTTCTTAAAGCCCTAGGGACTTGTTCAACCCCGCTCTTACCAAAACCGCCCTTCGGCCGCCCTTTGAAGTCGCGAATACCTTTAGATTTCACCACTTTGCGCGAACTTGCCGCTACCTGCTATATCTGTCGCTTACTTCCCACTAACTCTATGTATTATAAAACGGACGAAAAAATAAAAACCCCCGCAAATATAGTTCCGTTAGAAACGGGCGAAACGGCGAAATTAAATACCGTAGAAATTAAAAAATATCTCGGTATAAAAAGGAGAAAACATTCCACTTCAAAAGGTTATTCGCTTTTGTTTGAAGGAATTTTAATTTTCTTAATGCGGCGATTTACAACCGCCTGTTTTTATTAACGATTACTCCGAATATACAATGTTCCGACTCGCTACTTTCAGAGTCTATCATAATACAATCTGTAGACTGTTAAAGATCATAGAAGGTGTCAAGAGTAGCAACTTTGTAGATAAATCCCAGATTAGAAGCCTAAGAGAACGACGCTGGAGATATCAAAAGAAGGCCTTGACAATCCCGGATCAGGCAGTTGAGATATCAAAAGAAGTGCAGGAAAAACCGTCACGTATTACAAAACGGGCGAGAAGAGTATAGTTTGGTTAGAAATGGTGGAATTTAATAGTATAGAAATTAAGAAATATCTCGGAATAACTCGCTGTTTACAGGGTGCAGCACAGTACGATTGATATTTATACTTTAAATCTTATAGTTTGCAACTTTATAGATTAATCAAGGAACGACACCTGAGATATCAAACGAAGTCCATGAAAATCTATATATTGTAAAACAGACGAAAAATATGGTTTAGTTAGAAAATGGTAAAATTAAATACCCTGGAAATTAAGAAATATCTCAGGATAAAAAGGAAAAAAGTCCTCTTGTGTTGGGACGAACTTTGTTTTCCTTAATGCGATTATTTTCAGCCGTCTGTTTTTATAAAGAATCATTTGGGATGCATCAGTATTCTAACTCGCTACTATACAGCGTGTATAAAATTACGATCGTCAAGGATCGCACCTTCTATAAATAAACTGGATTAGAAGCATAAGAGAAGATAGCAGTACAAAAGAAGTCCCAAAAAAACAGATCGGAAATCTACGAAATCGTCTCCAGAAACATCAAAAAGGTCTCTGAAAACAACGATTCCAGAGACATTAAAAGAAAACATTAAAACTCTTTGAAACCTCCGTATTTTATTAGTTTGGTTAGCATCTGCGAAATTAAATATCATAGAAATTAAGAAATATGTATCTCGGAATAAAATGAAAAGAACGTTCCACTTCCTGTGTTGGGAAGACTTTTAATTTGCTTAATGCGCCTATTTTCAATCGTCTGTTGTTATTAACGATTATACAGAATACTAATTGGCTACAGTACAGGATGTATCAAATTACAACCGATAAACAGGGGTCAATACGAGCAACTTTTGCATGTAAACCTCGCGTTAGAAGCTTAAAATAACGACGCCAGAGATATTAAAAGAACCCTCTAAAACCCCGGATTAAAAACGTAAGATAACTCTCAGAGGAGTTCTTGAAAATCTTGTACCAGAGATATTAAAAGAAGGCTCCAAGTTTTCGATCAATAGCCTAAGATAACGACGCCAAGTATATTATAATAAAGCCCTAAAAATCCCGAATTGGTAATCTACAATAACTACGCCAAAGGTATCAAATGAAATCCCTGAAAACTTCAGATTAGGAGTCGATAATGACACCAGAAGTATCAAAAGAAGTCCTTAAAGTATGTAACCACCCACTCGTACGGAACGACTATAGATACGAGGGTCGTTTGAAAAGTAAGGTATTATTCCAAAGCCATTATACCGTTTTTATAAAGTGATTTCTCCTGGTCTGCCGTTCACAGCAGGAACTATTTCATTGTCTTCCGAACAAATGGAAGTCAAACGGGGCTAAATCGATGATCTAACAACCTGAGTTCATGGATTTTAGCCATAGAAACCGTTTAATCTCTTTTCCCTCCATCATTTTTGAAAATGCTTGCACGTTCGTCTATTTCACGTGACCAAACAATAACCTCACAATGCACCGAGCTGAAACTCGACACGGACTCGTTTGAAGAATCGATTTTGATTATAGTACTGGCATGCGTCGTTTACCTTACTTTTCAAACAACTTTCGTAGATAACGATAGAATATGCAAACTAAGTTAATATTAAATCAAGTCGATTGTAATATTAACTATACGTGCCTTGTACATATTCCATACCCTCGAGGCGATTTATATTAATACACCTACTCAAACGTGGATAGTTCCGTACGAGGGAGGCGCAAGAACTATTTTAAAGCAAACAAAAAGCAACTGTTTTGTATTTTGATACTAATTTTACCCTTAACTTTGCTTCAAAATATGTTTGTACTGAAGTTTTTTATTCTGAGAATTTGGACCCTTCTTTTGTTTATCGTATTAAGGGTGACCTAACATTTTGTTTTGGTAACGAGGAGTATTAAAACAATAGGTTTTTGATTTAAAAAATATAGTTTGTTAATACTTTAATGGACTATTTATTTTTATAGATTCACTGTTGCAATTTTTAACTTCATTTCGGTGTCACAAAAGGCAAAAAAATAAGCATTTGGTGAGTGTTAACTGAACTTTCAATTTGTCAATAAAACTTTCTTTTAGTCCAAAAAAATTGCTGTATTTACAGAAGTTTCTAGAAATTAAAAACGTATTTAGCCTTACTGTCAAATTCAGTTTTTAATTTATTTTACCCAATATCATGGGTTACCGGGTTCGGAGTTCTTATATAAAAAAGTTTGGATTTTCGTTTACCCTGGGGCATTATAACCTAAATTGAGCTTTGCCCTCCTCAAGTTGTACGTCTGGATAACTTGATTTGTAACCGCACTTATTTAGTTCTTTACTCTTAGGACGTTTCTTCTGTTTTCCTTTTTTTTTCTGTCGACTGCTTGGCCACTTTTGGTTTTTCTTGGAGTTAGGTTATACATATTAATTGCATCCGGTCATTGCTGTGGCTCTGACTAAGCTCATAATTGAAATAAATCATAAAACAATACAGACTTAATACAGTTTTTAATGTGCGGAAGAGAGACGCACGATGTTGCCGCCATGGCGATTAAACATGAATTTGCATGCTGATGCTTCTACCTTTAATTTTTTTCAATACATTTTGCCTTGGAAACTGATTCCCAGAAATTTAAATGTCAATTGTCAAAACAATCGACGTTCACTAAGATACTTGGCAACCGCAAGCCTAGATCTCACGGCGAAATTAAATAAATAAGCAAACAAGCGTTTACGTTGAAGTTTGTTTCGTAAAGGTCGAAGAACCACAATAAAAAAAATATGAAAAAACGCTCAATTTTTTTTTATTATTTTCATATTCCTCTCGGGATAATTTTAGAAAAACGCCCACTAAAATTGATAAAAGAAACTTGATAATATCAGCGCCTTCTTGATTTCTTTTAAGTATGGAAAACATCATGTTTTCGTATCATTTCTAAATGTATAAATACAAGCAGATCAAAGCGAGATATCTAACCTGATTTCCTTTTTAAATGTTTTATGCTTTCAGATGTTTTTTGTACTTTCAGATTCGTATTTTTATCTGTAAGACGATATTTTTTATTTTATTTTACGAGGCAATTACGAACTCATTTAACTTTAAAAGTATGACATTCAGCTTTAAAATACGCGAAGTGATAAACTCGATTAACCTTTTTTCCTGGATATACCGGGTGCCTTCAATAAACTTTATTTAATTAATTTATTAACACGGTCCCAATCCGGAAGACGTTTTATTAATACTGACACTGACCGTGGAAGTCTTCGAATTCATTAATTAATTTAGTTTTGTATCTAACGCTTAGAATGTAATGTTCTCGATTAAATACTTGAACCTTTTTTTTCAAATGCAATCCCCAATCTAGGTAATTTGTAAATGTTCACCCTTGTAATTTACTTTGGAATTAAGGGCAAAAATGCTGATACAACAAACATCTAAAATGGTAAAAACTAACAAAAAATTTGTAAACTGCCAGTATTTTTGAAATAGTTTGATGTTGGAATATTCACCGTGTATTGAATTTGGACTAGCTTACTCCCCACGAAACCCTCCCTTTTCATGCTGGAGGACTAAAATAGCATGGCGCATGAGACATTAGTTAGACTGGTACATCCTTAGCTGCCTTAGCCACACCTTGTAAGTCACACACCGTCTGCCTGTAGGTACATCTATCTGTTTGCCTTGAAGCTTCCTCCCATCTGTACCAGAGGGAAAAAAACCTTTTGAATGACATTGATCTTGTTTCCAAAAAAACAGTCACTTTTTGACTGACAGTTCTGATCAGTCTTCATAAGTTGCCCAAACAATTTTTATAAATCTTCATAGTTTTTTAAGGTCAAAAACTAGAGATTTTGGATTTAAACGGTCAGATTTTTCTAACTGACTTGCCCAACCACTGAATCCTACTAAATTTAACTTTGTTCTCGTATAATATTCCGTTGGTTAAGGCATACGCCCATCTTATTTGTTCCACCTGAAGTTTAATAAAGGCGACACATTTAAGGCTGATTCTCACATATAAGACTGTGCGCCGACCGTGCGCCGACTGTACCGCGACCGTACTATGTCGTGAGCATTCACACATATAGAGTCGTGCACTGACTGTGTCGTGTCTGATTTGCTAGTATGTTAGTATTGACAATTAAAATAACAAAATAAAATGGATCAAACAGAAGAGGATGTTGTAAATGCTTGTACTTTAGAAAAAAGAAACGATGAGAAAAAAACACAGAAAATCAAAATACTGTATTCCTGATGTTTTTAGAGCAAGAGAAGAAGAACCAGTATAATCAATTTTCTTCATTCATAATTACAGATTAAAAATTCGAAATAACTCCAGGTTAAAAAAGTTAAAATAGGACAACAACGAATGATAAGCGATCTCAAAATCCGACGTCGGCAAATTTCGTACTTGATGTAAAAGGCCGAAATAGTAAATATGACCGGGAAGCGACCGTAGGGCGACCTGTTCTAATTCACACATACAAGACTGTGCGCCAGCTGTGCTGTGTTGCGACCTTGGAAAATCGCTTTTCGAACGGTCGACGACGACACAGTCGAAGCACAGTCGCAGCACAGTCTCTTATGTGTGAATTAAAAAACTATTTTCAATGTAATTTAAATGGAAACGACCTGTCTGCGATTTTTAGCAACACAACACAGCTTGCGCACAGTCTTATATGTGTGAATCCACCTTTACTTCCCAAAGATAACTAAATGTTCTTTCTGTGGGAATTGTCTGTTTGGTCGATGCGTTGCCCATTTTTGAATCTTCTGTCAAGAACAACTGAAATGGGCGGGCGCCCCCTGTTAGCACCCTCAAGTCTATTGTTTTTTGTATCACCATTTGTTTCTTATTATCTCCATGGTCTTCTGGGTCTTCACCTTAACCTTTTCTAAACTCCTACACATCTCTAAATTCTTCGTTTTTTATCACAATTTTTTGTTGTTATTTCCATATTCTTCTGGGTCTTCACCTTAACTTTCTAAACCCCCACACATCTCTAACTTCTTCGTTTTTTAAATCACAATTTTTTCTTATCTCCACGTTCTTCTGAGTCTTCACCCTTAACTTTTTTAAACCCCTATACATCTCAAACTCCTTCAACATACCTAGATACTGGCATGGGCTGAGGTGGGTTCTCGAGCCAGTAGGTATGCACGAAAGTACATCACTAAGTAGATGACGTAAAGCCACCACCACACGAAAAGTAGCTTCATGAGAAAGGCAAAGGTGTTGCGAACGGTTAAAATACTGGATGGGCATGGTACAAACATGAACAACACGGAAAATTGGCTGACTGTGTTTAAATCTTTAAATTACTAATAATAGTGTTTAAAAGGTTTTTGTGTCATTTACTGGTATTTTTTGTTGTATGAAATGGGCCAAGTTCACCTCTGGGTCGATCCCTAAACTATAGCATTCACCGTCTATGTACCTCTTCGAAGACTGCCTTATGTTTTTTTCAAATACAAGGCTTTGTTTTTGTACCCCAAGAACCCTGTTTACACTTCTACCAGCTCTTGGTTATTTTTTCTGCATATATCATATTATTTCATTTCTCCATATTTTCTATGGCCTCTTCCGTTCCTAGATATCTCTAATTTTTCTGTCTTCATCCTTCAAAGCCTAAGTCTTTCTTCTGCTGTATGGAGACATCAAGCGCACCCATAGGAGAATTACATGTGGAAAGATCAAGTTTGCTACTGTCATGTGAACAGTAATCATTAACGTGTGACAAGTCTGACATGAAACTAACAAAAAATACTTGACTTAATACATGTAATTTTTGTAGGGGCGGACTTGACGTCCTCAGTCTGTATAAGTAGCATACCTAGCCACTGGCCTTGTTATGGTTGTATTAAAGCCTCCTTCTTCGAGTGGCATGCCCTTTACAGGGTGTTGCTGGTCTTCTCTTCATATGTCTGTGGTGTACGTGTGACCTACAGCTTTACGTGGGCTCCAAACCACGGAAGTGTTTGTACTTCTACTCCAGAGAAGACTTGCTAGGCAGAAATACCTCGGTGGTTTTCCATTACCTTCCGAAGGAAGCGGTCGGGTGTTTTCGGTGTATGTGGCCCTGAGAATCGAACCCGCGTCAATCTTAATCTCAGTGGTCAGACGCACGCTGAACCAACTGAGCCTCAACCGTGAAGTCTAATTTACACAGTTCTGGTTCTAAAAAGTGGTAAAGGTCTCGGCGTTAACACCACACGAGGGAGCAAGGCCGACACCACGGAGCTTTTGAAGACCTTCTAAATCGCTTCCATGTCTGGTATTTTTTGCACTCAAAGCAACCGCCTACTTTCCCTACTCTATCACCGTGCTTTGGTTCCCAATTATTATTTAATGACGCTATTGGACGTCTTGTGGGCTTCAGAGTTTAAACTTTAAACCAGCCTTGTTCTGGTCAAATATATAACCCGAGGTTATTCCGGTGATGATGAAGTACTATCGTAAAGTTTAGGCGGACCATAAGTGCATTCGAAAAGCCCATTATGGAAAAATGTTGGCCGCACACAGGTGGTCATCGAGTTCTTGTGTAAAACGTCAGATAAGGCATTATAAAGGGCACCATGTCTCCTCATCCTGCTTTCATGAGTTCCATGGTAGCACTGAATAGTATGTGCTACCTTCTCAGTCGCTGGACACCCTTTTCGGAATAATACAAGTAATTAACTACCAAACTTGCAAGTGCCGGTCCCTGGAAACTCTGACCTGAGTTCATCATCTTGCAGCCTGTAGTACCCACTGCTAGGTGTAGGCCTCCCTCAATGTTTTCCATTTGTTACAACTTTGTGCTTCTTGCATCCAATTGGTTAAGATGCGCTTGGTCTCAAGGGCGCCACTCTAACATTTTCTTGGTCCACCTTCTATCTTGCATCCGTGCGACGTGTCCCGCCCAATTCCATTTAAGATAAGTTATTCTATCAATTACATCTGTGAGGCATGTAGTTTGCCGGATTTGTTGGTTCGGAACTTTGTCTCTAAGTAATAGACCTAGCATGGAACGTTCCATAGCACGCCGCATGACTCTTAGTTTATTAGTGGTATTTTTTGTTAAGGTTATGGTCTCAGACCCGTAAGTCAAAACAGGCAGTACGCATTGTTCGTATGTTTTCCTTTTGAGATATACGATATAAGTATATTGGACATTTCGAAGTTTGCCAAAAGCCGCTCATATTAGCTTTATTCTTCTGCTTAGTTCTTGTGTTTGGTTGTCTCAGCCAAGGCGCATTTCATGTCCAAGGTTTATAATGAGGTATAGGCAAAGGAATCAAAACGTTGGTCTTACGTCACCGTTCGTGGTAATAGTAATACCACTATAAAAACAAAAATATTCCCTCTTTCCCTGACTCTCCGCCGCTGTCATATTCAGTTACTTTCTCGCGTAAGGTTGGCAGTGATACGTGATCGAGCACAGTGTTGTCATTACAATCCGCGCGTGTTGTTTACGTTATTAGCATCACCATTCCCGGTTAGATTATTTATATACATTTGGCAACGCTGCGTATTAACAAATGTCAAAATATTTATTACGTAAGACCAAAGTTTCGCTTCCTTTACCTATACATGTTCTACTTCTACTCCATTGAGCTCCATACGTTCTGATGGTACTAAATAAGTCATACATTTGGTTTTTGATATGTTGCTCTTTAAACCCAGTGTTTGATATGCTTCTGATAGAGTTGCGAACATATCTTTTGCTTGATTTTAGATCAATCGTAGTGCTCGTGGATTGATGTAACTTTCTCCGCAGTACTGTTTCCCTGTATTTCTGACGGTGCTTGGCAGTCGGGGCTCTTGGTGGTACTCTCCACCCAACAAAGTTTACTAACTATCCGCATGGAGGAGGAAGCTACTCATTAAACCCCATAAATGTTTTCAAGAATTTCTTTTATATCTCTGGCGACGTTTTCTCACATTTCCGAACAGAAATTGACAAAAGTTACGCACAATAAAATTGCCTATTCTCCTTATAATTACACGCCATGTATACCATATCACCTTAAGATTTAAAAAAGACCGCAACAGTAATTGAAAATAAAAATAAACGGTAAATTTAAACAATTTAATATGAAGCACGAAATCTGAAATAATACAATGAGGTGATTAATGACAGTAAAATTGAATTAATGGGTTAGTTTTATATTTGTACCGAAGTGGCATTCCAAAGAAATGACTAAATACTTGCACTTGTTTTTTACACATCGGTAGCCTTGTATAGGTGCATTACTAAAGTTAGGATGTGATTAATGGTATCGCTTGTTACATTATGTGTGTGAAGAAACTGTTTTATAACATACGTCTGCTTGGACTAATTTACTACAACTGTTATTTGTGGCGATTGTCTTCACCATTTTTGTTCTGTACCGGTTGCGAAATGTTGGGATGTATGTGTAATTATTTATCAAGTATGGAAGGTCCAGAGAAGATTCTTCACCGTTTATTTTTACCTGAATATTTAATTTTTTTGGTTTCCTAAATTTATTAGAAGTTTATAGCAGTAATTAGTACGTTTTTATTCAATAAAATAATGGTCTAATCTCCAAGTAAATCTTTTCCTTCTGATATATGAAAAGGAGAGTTTAATATTCTCTTTTTGTTCGTCTTTACCATTGGTCGAGCTGCAATAAAATAATAACTGGAGATTTTTCCCTTTCGTAGAAGATTATCAAGTATTATAAATCATAGTAGGCAAGTTTAAAACTTTATTAATCGCTTTCTAACCGATTATCGTCTTCTATACGGGAATATCTGCTCATTAGTGTATTTTTATAGCCCTACCTGGCGTCTCTTATCTAAACACGGCTTTAGTTTTTAGAATGGTAGCGGTACGTGTAATTAAGAAGTCACCCAAAATGTGTAGGATACACGGCTCTCTGCCTTTACCTGTCTCTCTACTGGTTTCTCTTGCCGTATTATGACGTATAAAATATTTTCAAGAAACGATTCTCTTATCTACTACATACATTTCAGCAGCTTCCAGGATAAATCGACGTTTTAAGACTCGAACAGAACCCGTGTGCTCACTCACATTCTATCGGATTTCGGAATTTATAGAAGTCTCGTCGAATTTATTTTTGTTTTAATTGTGTAGGATGTTCAGCTCTCAATATAAAAAAACAAAAGAAATCGCAACCGAAACTTTTGTTTTATGCATAAACTTGTAGAAATGCAAGAAAATCTAGAAGCTTATTGTTGTTAGTGTTGTTTTTTGCCTGGTATCAAAACAAAAAGCTTAAAAAGGAAAATGCATCTCTGCAACATTGATTTGGTGCCGTTATTTATACATAACGGCTAAGAGGCTGGAAGACACCTTCATTTGTTTGCATTAATTAATGAGGGACTAAGCCTACTAAGATGTAGCAATAAAATTCGATTTGTTGCAATAACAACCTTTTCCAATGAAATCTTTGATTGTTGGAGGTTCTTCCTTTGGGCTTTGGGCTTTGTATTAAATTTTTAGATTTTCCCTTACAACGAACACTATCAATTTTTAACCAGGCTTAAATTTATTATCGAGTTCTCCCAACGACTTTTTCCTGAACATTTTAATGATTAGCGTAGGTTTGATAAATAATATTTGAATCATCTTTTGAGCTGTCTCATTTTTCGTTTATAACGAACCTCACATACAACGCGTTTCTTTTCAATTTGACGGGCTTTTTCATTTTTTAATTAAGCTTAAATTTTTAAGATGTTTTATTGTCCGCTTTACAAAGATTTTTTCCAGAAATAATTCAATTACGCGGCCATTTTTATTTCCAAGCTATTTTTATTATCAGTTTTCTAAGGAATTTTCCTAAAATAATTTTCATTTCTTTTCATATGACTGATATGTACTTTACAACAAACCTCGGATAAGTATAAGTAATTAAGTTTCTTAGAATCTGAGGGAATTTTTCGTTTTCTGGCCAAGTTTAAATTTCTAAGTTGTTTTTATTACCTGCTTTCTATAAAATGTCCCCAGACTATACCAATTACACGGCCATTTTTCGGGTTTCTCTTTTTTATAAACAACCTCGCTCTTTAAAATCTGATGGAGTTTTTTCAATTGTTGGCCGAGTTTAAACGCTCAAATTTGGGGACTTTCAATTATAAAGCCATTTTTAAGATATCTTTCTTTTCCACTATCTAACGAATCTCAGCTTTAACGAAGTTTCTTGTCAAATTGAAGAGGTCTTTTCATTTTCTAGCCAAGCTTAAATTTCCAAGATATTTTTATTACCTGCTTTCCAAGGATCTTTCCAGATATTACAATTGCGCAGTCATTCCTTTTAACATGGCCAATTGTTGCTCTACAACGAACCTCGGATATAACAAAATTTCTCCAAAATTTTACGAGATTTTCCATTTTTGAGCCGAGCTTATGTATGTTTTTTCCGACTTATTTAGGAATTTTTCAAGGATATTTTAATTGCTCGGCCGATTTTTTGGCTGTTCCATTTTTTTTGTATGTAAGAAAGTTCAAGTATACCAAAGTTTCTTTTCAATTTGATGGAATTTTCCATTTTTTAGTGGAGCTTAACCTCCTAACGTATTTTTATTATTGGCCACTTTCTAAGCAATTTTCAGAATATTTACAGGCATTTCTTAATTATTCCAGTAACATCATTATAAGAAACCTCGGATATAATGAGTGTGTTTCTAACTTGCCGGCATTTTTTCATTTTTAAGCTGAGCTTAAACTCATAAGTTATTTTGATTGTCGACTATTTATCTAAGAAACTTTTTCAGAATATTTCAATCGGCGATTTTTGTAATGTCTCGTTTAAACGAAATTTCTTTAAAATCCGTCAGGAGTTTTCATTGTTTAGCTGATCTTAAACTTATTATTGACGACTTTCTTAGTAATTTTTACAGAATATTTCAGTTATACAGGCCTTTTCTCTTCTCCCATTTTTTAGTCCACTTTAAATTTCTATGTTGGCAAAACTTTCTAAATAATTTTTCCTAAATATTTCAATAGTGAACTCAATTTTTTAAATGAATTGGAAGACTTCCACGGTCAGTGTCAGTGTTAACAAAATGTCTTCCGGGTTGAAACCGTGTCATGATTAAGACAGAAGAACTCAACGTTTCGCCCACTTTTTTAGGGGTCTTCTTCAGGAGGAAAAGGGAATCTTGTTCGAAAAATCTTCGATCATCGCCAATGCCCCTTATTTTTTCAACAGAAAAATCCGTGAAGCCATTGAAATCACCAAGACCTCTAACAACTTGAATCGTGACACTGGTTATCATCTATCAGGCATATATCTACTGGCTTCGCCCCCTGTAATACGCTTGACCGGTCACAGTCGATATAAATTCGCTGCCTTTTTGTGTTTTTCCTCAGAAGGGTTTGACCTCTGGCTTGGTTGACAAGTTGAATCACCGTTCCCCTCTTTCTCTTGCTGAAAGAGTTTCGCCTCTGGCGTGGTTGACACGTTGAGTTACCGTGCTCTTTTAGTACTCCCCCTTTCCTCCTGTAGAAGCCCTTTAAAAAAGTGTGCGAAACGTTGAGTTCTTCTGTCTCAATCATGACACGGTTTCAACCCAGAAGATATTCTGTTAACAATTTTTTTTAATGTATGATTTATACTCTGTAAGAAGTTCAAGGCTAACCATAAGTGCATTCGAAAAGCCGATTGTGGTAAGACGTTGGTCGCACACAGGTCGTTGTCGAGATGTTCGTCTTTAGAAGTTCCAGCCTGTGTTCTACCACCCCAAATCTTCAACTTCGCGTATTTTGTTGCTTCCAACGACCTGGGCATCCTCCTTCCTGGCTGTGATATGGGCCTTCGGAGTCCATTCGACGTATGTGCTCTTAGTTTCTGTCCCACTTCCAATCACTAGTTGTGCAAAGCATCAGATAAGACATTATAAAGGGCACCATGTCTTCTCACCCTGATTTCGTGAGTTCTATGGTAAAACAGTATGTGCTACCACCTCAGTCGCTGAACACTCTTTTCGGAATAATACAAGCTTTCGCCGCAGTACTGTTTCTGTGTTTCTAACGGTGCTTGGCTTTTGGAACTTTTGGTGATACTCTTCACCCAACGAAATTTACTAACTACTCGCATGGACGAGAAGGTTACTCAGGTTTTTTCTTGTCCCACTTTTTTCTTTTATACGAAACCTCTGATATAACCAGCTTCTTTTCAGCTTGACAGGATTTTCCATTTTTCAGCCCAGTTTAAGTTTCTGTTATTTTTATTGCCAACTTTTTCAATAGTGAAATCAATTTTTTAAATGTGTGATTTTTACTCTGTAAGAAACTTCGGATATAACGAAGCTTCTTTTCAAATTGGCAGGATTTTTTCCTCTTTTGTTGAAGTTAAACTCTAAGTTATCTAAATTTGTAAGTTATTTTTCATAGCTGACTTTGTAAAGAATTTTCCCAGAATATTTCTATTACTACGAAAATTCATTTTTTTCTTTATAATAAACCACGAATATAACCTGGCTTATTTGCAATTTGGCGCTACTTTTTATTTTTTAGCTAAGCTAAAATTCCAAGTTATTTTTGTTGCTGATAATCCAAGAACTTTTTCCAGATTATTTCAATTAGGCAATAGTTTTTAATGCCATTTTTTGTTTTTAGCCGAGCTTCAACTCCTCAGTTGTTTTTATTGTTGATTTTCTAAGGGATTTTTCCGAAATATCGCATTTACATAAAGATTTTCTAGTTGTACTAAAGTATGATCAAAATTTCTGTTAATCAAGTATGGCCGTGGAAGTGCAAACCAATGCCTTTAAAATTGGCTTACATATATATTTACTTCAAACTACCAAATTTTATTATAATAGGGAGTTTTTGCATAGCGTTTTTTTACAAGACGTATACGCTAACGTCGGAGTTGCTTAGCAACGTCGTATTTTACAGCTATAAAGACGTAAACGTTAGCGTTAACGGATACTTATCGTACGATATGCAAAAACTCTCTATTATTAAATGTGACAGCTATCAACAATTTTGAAGTAAAGATATGTGAGCCAATTTTAAAGGCGTTGGTTTGCACTTCCACGGCCATACTTGATGAACAGAAATTTTGATCATACTTTATTTATTCCTCGGATATAACGAGCTTCTTATCAATTTGATTTATTTTCCTTTTTTTGGCAGAGGTTTAAATTAAAGTTTTTTTTTCTTTCTATAACAAACCTCAGATTAAAACTTAAGTTTTTTTTTCAGTTTGGCAGGATATTTTCGGATTTTAACCGAACTTAAATTCATAAGATATTTTTGTTGCCTACTTCCTTAGGATTTGTTGGAATCTTTCCAATTCTTGAATATTATTTGTTTATAACGAACAGGCGGGATTTTTGTTTTTACCGGAAATTTCTTCTTATTTTTATTGGTGAATTTTGTAAAGAATTTTTCTGGAATATATTAATCGCAGTCGTATTTAAGTTTAATTCCGTAGGTTTGAATAAATAATATTTCAATTACACAGTCATTGTGCAAACGTAAAAGGTATTTCTGTATCTCAAGAATCTCTACTGTTTTCATCTCTAAGCCTCCTTGTAATTTAAGGAACAAAAGTTACGCCTAACAATACTGGTTGTAATCTGGAAGGTAGTTCACGAAATTCACGAGATTGTTTAGATTTAGTGTTTCGTTTAACGTTTACATTCTTTTGCGTTTATTGAAGAATATATAAATTTTGTTAAATTAGGACTTAAGACTCCGCTTTTAATGCTTGGAGATTGTTATCTGTTTTTCTTTTTTAGGAGCGTTTTTATAAAGAGGTTTTTGCAAAAAACGAGTCCTTTTAACTGTTTTATACTTCGCGGTCTAAGCTTACCGATTTCGGTTGAAAGAACGGATTTTGAAAGGAACAAGGAAAAAAATCGAGGCTAATTATACAATCGTGCTGACATAACTTTTGTATTATTTTCGAAAAATATTTAGAGGCCGATTTAAGTTGGCGTTGCAATTGTTTGGAACCTGTTTAATGAATGTAGATACGACGAAATAATACTTTTGTTAAGTGAATGGTGGTGACCCAAAAATAATCGCAACTTTTTCCAGTTAGAAAGATTTAATGGCTCACCTTTTAATAGCTTGTTAATTATGCAACTTATGGTGGGTGATTTTTTTACCGGTGTGCACTTGCTTTTTACAACCGTAAATGGTGTGTTTCTTTTTTTAAATGTTTTGCTGGTATATAATATGACAGGTCGTGTCCAAAGTATTAACAATATAATTCCTTTTCATTTTTCAAATGTCAATAACTTAATTGCGAACGTTACAATTGCAAGTGCTAATATCGACCTTAACCCAACACTGACCTTACACCTTGTCACTTCACACTTTTCTTAAGAGATTTTTGACAAGGTTGCTTATTTACTTTTTGTAATTCTCATGCTTTTCGTTGGTTTTTGATCGTATTTGGTCTTCCACGTGTAAAAAGAACGGCACCGGAATTTCACAATTTATATTTAATTGTTAAATATTTAATGTAAATGCTTGGAATTAATCTTAATGTCAGGCTTGCATAACCTGCGGAACACAATAATGTAATACTGAAGCTAATTCATAACGTAACCGTATTGTTAAGTGAAGACTTTCACGACTATTAATTTGAGTAGGTGTTATAAAAAACCATTCGTTAGAATGTTTAGTTGCACACCGATCTTTTGTAGGTTATCTAAAAACACCAATCGATCTGCCCAAATAATTTTATAAAATTTTCGTACCTTAATTTGATTTCGTCTGTAAAATAAATCTAAAAATACAGGCAGTTTTGTTAGTGGAATAATCGAGGTAAAAAAAGCATTAATTAAAAATCGCAATTTTCAAAGTAAAACCTTGCAAACTCACGGTGGCGTACCGAAAAGTGATTTGAACGTATATAAAATTGACCTTTCCGGCTATTGAACGGGCTTCCGGAATGAAAATCGGGGTTTTTAAAATGTAAGCGTAATAAGTATCGGATCTCGATAAACTTTTTGTTCGTTCAACTTCCTCTCTTTAAGTAATCCCCGAAGAAATTAAATTTAACGCCACATCGATGCATAATCTACGACCTTAAATAATAAAAGGCAGGAGAAATTTAAATATCCCTTTTTTGTCGAGGTTTTTCCTTTTATTTTTTTAGTTTCATTAAATATATGCAAACAATTACTATGTAATGATGAATAATTTACTTTCAAGTATTCAGAATTATTATTATTAACCGGAAAAATAATGAAAAGCTCAAAAAACAATTGAATGATGTAATATCCTTTAATTTTTTTCTGGTAGATTAAAGTAATGATTTTATAATAATAGCAATACACCCCTTGCAATAGCATTAGAAAGACTGGTGGAAACAAGAGCACATCGACATCATCCCGTTCATAATATCCGTAACAGGCATCACACACTGTACATTCACAAAGCATCTTAAACAACTTCAGCTAGACGAATTCATACACCAACACAGAAAGCAATCATACTTAAAACCTGCAACATAGTAAGAACATTTCTAAAACAATAAGAGTCACTGGTCAAACTTGGTAAACACCAGTCTGTCCAAGGAGTAACCAGCAAAAGCTGCGAAAAAATAATAAAATTAAATAATAATAATAACAATAACAAATGTTTCAAACAATAACTGTACAAGTGCCACGATTCCACTTTGAAAGTAGAAAGTTTTAATGGCATAGTCTGGATTTAAACCTGCGTTTAAACCTCTCAATCCATAGCACTACCGAGCACCCAGGGAAATCCGAGGGTCATTTTCAAAGTAAGACAGTTGCGAAATAGTCTAACACTTATCTCCTATAAGTAATCGACTACCTTGGCAGTGAGTACCAAGCTACCAAATCACCATCGACATTTAATAAAGATTTTAAAATAATCATCTCCACTACTAATCCTCCCGACTGCGCCATGCAAACACTGTTAGATTTAATTTACCTCCGGTACCATTGGTGGAATCACAGGCATTTGTAGCAGCGTGTAGATTGAATATTGGTTGATACGAGAGGAATACCTGGAGAAAAACGGACCATACCGAAATTTTTGAAACTGTAAACAGCTATGCTGTTTTAAATATATACTCTGATAAAATCAGCACTGTCTTCGACTTCACAAAGCCTTTCAGTGTTGATATACCTGAACAAAGAGGGAAGATGGATGAAAAACGCTAGCAAGTTCCGGAACTGGAATTTATGAAGCAAACACTGGAGAATGCGTAAGCATTAACCTTGGTAGATTTGCTGCACTCCTCCAAGCGGAAGTAATTGCTATGAACTACCTGTGCAAGTATTATCGCTATTAGTTACAGAAAGGCTATGAAAATCGACAAATATACATATTGTCGGGCAGCCAAGCTGCATTAAAAACTGAGATCAAATCTAAAGTAGTTCCCTACCGCCTTGAAGCACTAGTGTATTGGCAGAACATAACAAAATAACTCTGAAATAGGTGCCAGGACACCAAAACGTGGCATTGAATGAAAAAGCTTCTACGCCCTTTGTTCTGAGGTGTCAGCTTGGTTACTGTATATTTCGTTATGCCTTGATACGCAATTAGCATTACAGTTTGTATTCGTTATCTTTGATTCACAGCTCTCGATGCTTGCGGAGTTCTCTGGGCATCTGATGAAATATAAATGTTTCCATCTCAAGAGTCGTTCTTGGTGCACTCTTAAGCACGTAGGTCTACATCTTCTTTCTTCTTCTATCGGATATTTTTCACTTCTTGGATGTACCAACCTGATATCAATTAAATTCTCAAATTTTTTTATATTATTCCAACGCATCCCTGGGCGACTGACTTCTCTTTTTTCCACCCATGTTTTTTATCTTTTTAGTTTGCCACTTCAGTGTTGTTTGTATCGAACGATATGGTTCACCCATTCCTATTGCAATGAAGGGTTTCGCCGGACAAGGTTTACAAGCTGTGTCTTTCCTCAAATCCATTTATTGATATTTTCATATTTTAATGATATTCCCTATATTTTTAAGTGTTCTATGATTAAGGTTTCGTTTTTGATGTTTGCTATTGCGCAAGTCGAGGGCCCAATGTGCTCATCTAGCACAGTTTAGCTTAAGCTGTTGTTTTTTCTTTTTTTCTTGGTTGTCCGTTTCGATAGTTATATTTTGCCCAAACCTTTTGTAATGGACAACCTTTTCCTAAATTTAGCATAAGCTGTCCAGATTAGTCTTTTCTTCTGTTTATTTCTTTTTCTTGGTTGGCCTTCCCGATAGTTTTATATGCAATTCTCAACGTTTTCCTTAGTTTACCATAATCTGTCCAAATTAGTCTTGTTCTTCTGTTTATTTCTGTTTCTTGATTAGCCTTTCCGATAGTTACATATCTTGCGCACCACATATGCAATGGTAAACTGTTTCCTTATGTGTATCATCTACATCTACTGAATACGGGTGTTGTCTTATTCGTTCTTGTAGTGGTTTTCTTTGTTAGCCTTGTGGTACATACTCGTAGATGTTATCATTTCCTTGGCTTTTTCTCTGTATGGGTTTATTACGTGGATTTTCATTATTAAATTATTATCAGCTGCTGAAAAATAGTGGGAGTGTCCTAATGATTTATATATCCGTCATCTAGCTCCTAATATGCCCAGATCATTTTGAAACTGTGTATAAGATTATCACATACCACATTTTTCTGATGATCTGCACAATCGGCTTCTATTAAAAACCACTTTAAAAGGGTAGTCGAAGTCACATGCTCTTACACTACAGGTTTTGCACACAGATTTTAGACAAATTGAATTTACAACCCCTAAAGAAACAACCGAGTCTGGTGTCACAAGGTGGGTTATCTGTTGCAGTCTAAAGGCACTGAGCCTTTCATCTTGGAAACGTCCAAGCGCCAAGTAAAGTGGAAGAGCTAAGTTGTTGTGGGACACGATGGCTTAGCTCCTATTCTTTGTAGACAGGCAAATCTATGCTAGGTTTGGTCACCATAGCCTAATTGGGAATGAGCTTTATTCGTAACAATTTTTTGTCATGATTTTTGGATTTACATCTCAAGTCTTGCCAAACAACTTAATGCATGCCATGGTTGACTTAGGTTCCTTCAGTTTTGATCAAAAACGATTCCGATCTATTTAACTTCCGTAGAAAATTGCAATTGTGTTCCATCCATGGTGGTCTTACGTCTTTAACATGTTTGTACTGGATTTTTCATTCAAACTCGTTATTTTATATCTCCGCGAATGGAACAATAATTGTTTTGTTCAGGCAAGTCTCACTGACTACTCAGATTAGAGACTATTTGTACGAGGCTGGACATAATTATATCATTCTTGTCGTTGTTGTTGATCACCAAGTGTTAACATACCCCCGACCTTAGAAACTTCACCGATCATACTTGTCCAGAAGATCATGCACAACCTAAGAGAAATAACTAGGCCAATTAAATATTTGCTTGTTGTTTGTATATATACGAGGCCTTCGCCCTCTTTCAGTAGGTGTTACCAACGAACCTTGATGTTCTATTTACTATAATTCGTATATCAAAGAAGATTTTAAAATAAGAAAAGTGGAGATATTTTTTAGTAGTAGTAACACAGTAATAATCGTGAATAAGCCAGCGACTGTTCGAGAAGCATTCGGTCGTGCTGACTCAACCTACAGGAAACGTCTGTAAAGTAACTCCCCATTTTTCATTTCATTTTTCTTTGCTGGACTTTTAAAATATATCAGTTTTTGTGAAACAAAAACATATTGGAATTGCTCGCTTCGTTTCGTTTAACCATTATTATATCTGTTTCGTGTTGAAAATACGAGTGGTGTCGGATTTCGGATATACTGTACATCTTCTAGTCAATATACGAAATCATTCAAACTGCAAAATAATATCCAATAAATTGCCGTTTTTGTTAACAGACTTTCGAACGGAAATTTTGATGTTAGTTGTTTAATTTACCCAATTATCATTTAAATAAAATATGCTAATTTCATTACCTATAAAAAGATAGGAGTAATTTTTTAGTTCTGGACGACTTCATTGTTGAATTTTTGCAATAAAACGCAATTTTAGAGATTCAATTTTCAAGTATTCACTGCTTTGGGGAAATACATTTAATATATTTTAATGAATTGTAATTCAAATCCCTGCAGTGGTGACATTTTCCAATAAACAGAATTTTCATAACTCGTCATAACGATTTAAAAAACCTTTTTATGGATTTGTGTGAATTGCGTGTTCTTAACAACAACGACAACGCTTAAAAAATATAAGTACTAATAAAACACTAAACGAAATACAAAAATTCAACTAATTTATATACACCGAAAAGGTATAGTTATTGCACCACTATGAATATTAAAGCAATACACTTGTCGCTTTGTAGCTGTGGCTATGTGTCGCACGCTTCCATTCAGCTCTCGAACACGCATCTCAAAGGTCTTCGCGTAGCGTACGCATCTCGAGAGTTCCCGAATTCGCTTGTTGTTTGTTCTAGGCTGTTCGAGCGCCCGTTCACTGATGACGTGGTTCGTTATAATACATTAAAAGCGTAATTTCTTATTTTTTGCCTTGTGCCCTCGAACGAAGAATTATTTATATTTATTTTTATTGACAATACTCGTGGTTAATTAATGTATTTTTTTAAGGATAATTGCAAAAAAATAGAAGTTAAATCCTTAGGCTTGGCCCCTTCGAGGAAATATTTTTTAAACAAAGTATTTCATTTTCTTCTTTAAAATTTAAAAAATTTCATTTAAAGAATCATTCCCGACCTCAGATTTGTATAATGTTATTGAAGGCAAACCCAAATTAAGATATCAGAAATTTTGAATGCATTCATCAAAGCTTTTATCAAATCTCGAATTAAGCTATCCAAGA
This sequence comes from Melanotus villosus, assembly GCA_963082815.1. Lineage (NCBI taxonomy): Eukaryota > Metazoa > Arthropoda > Insecta > Coleoptera > Elateridae > Melanotus > Melanotus villosus. The sequence continues at coordinate 52,333,868 of OY720426.1, forward strand.
GCAACAAGTATAGAACTGTTGTGATGACCTCTAAACGTCGGAATTTAACAGCTGCAACTATTCTTCTTTTGATAATTTTCCGTCATGTCTAGGATTTCTTGTTCGGTTATAAATTCCGATAAGTTATAACCTGGATCAGTGTATGCTCATCAAGCCAAGGCCGATTTGAGTATTTTTAATAAATTACTTTTCAATTTTGTCCAAAATTTTATTCAAATTTGTGGTAATTGTCAATTTGTTCATTAAAACGACTTCTATTTTTAGCTGTGGCTAAAATAACCTTTAATAGGATTTAAATTTTTGCCATTTATAATGCAAGCCCGTTTTTTTTTGATTTGATTGATAAGCCACGAAAGGTACTTATGAACGAAAAAAAATCTAAAATAAAAAAGCCGAACACGAATTCGTCGAAAACGATTGAATTTTTAATAAATCCAGTTTTATATCGGGCAATTCGAACGAATCCTGCGATTCTAGGATACAGCTTTAAAAAGGTATCTTTGTTTAACTTTATCTGAATCTGCATTCGTACATATCGATCGAAATTATAATCCAAATAAATTATAGACTTGTCAGGGGTTTGATTTATGAACTGGAATTTCCAAATCTTTTTCTTTTGCCCTCGCACTATTTTCTAAAAAATGTCATTAGTCAGTGGGGGATGCTTAAATAATTGACCTTTAAAAAATCCACGTACTAATTAGCAAACTACTTAAATACGAATAAAGTTTCAATAACTAAATACGAGGGTCTGCAAGTAAATGTATTTAAGAGCCCAACGGTCATCGGTTAACGACGCATAACAGGGGTTAAGCTTTAATTTAGTTTAAATGTAGCATTATGAAATTGGGGGGTAGTTTTACAGGCACCACCAGTTTCTAATTTGATAATTCGGTAGCATAGTTGGAAAGCACTCATTAAAGAACAATCGAGGTTTGCTAGAAATAACCTTCATTAAGACGGTTCTACCTTTCCACACTTTCAGATAAACTAGTCGAATTTTAAAAATTAAGCAGAAATTACCGAAAATCGTTTGCATTTGATGGGCGTCAAAAACCCCAAAACGGCCGAAAGTGGCTAAATTAATTGAATTTTTTTAAGGAACTAAAGCCCAAATTTTATTCAGGAAGTCTTAAAATCGTAGTCATCGATGTATCGCATTGAAAAATTTCTACATTTTACCCGACCGAAATTACCATGTTAACAGCTATTATAAAGTACGACCACGTCCGTTGATTTGAAATAAAAGCAACAATTAAAAATTAAAATCCACACCCACTGGAACAAAATCAGAGGTTTATTGTGGGTGTTACATAACGTTGTGTAAAATAAATGAGTTTATGGCGTTCATAAATTGGATGAATTCATCTTGATGCTATTAAACATTCCGGTAGTTAATGTAACCTTTAAAGGAATACCAGTTTTTCGAAGGGGTATCGTTGTGCCTGAACGCAAATTTATTTAAAACCAAGACTTGAAAAATCGCAAAAGCCTTAATGGTCCTTGACTGGAACGCTCGTGAAGCATCTGGAAGCAATAACTCATGAAATATATTAAAAGGGGGAGTCCCGCCAGCCGGAGTAGTCAGTTCAAATACAACACACTGAAGGAACCACATAAAATAAATTCGCAGGGTTAATGCGTTATTTTATAAATAAATAATCGAACAATAACTTATGTTCGTTGGTTTAAAACCATTCAATAGTATTCGCATTACATTTAAATCGCTTACGATCAGTTTACTTTTTTAATTCACAAATAAATGTTTCGATTTAGCTTACATTTCCATAATTTTAAGATATCAAAATTTAAAAAAAATTACTTAAATCTTGGTTTTTGAATTGATGAATTGCTTTGTCAAACAAAAACACAAGCTTAGCAGTAACATACGATCTTTATCAAGCACCGGTGCACATCAGTATTCTGGATACATTTATCGAAGATGACTTTTTCATAAATTGCCTTCTCCTTAAGCTAATCTTCCGAGTGTTCGAAACTACTTGATAGCTAAATTTCTCGTCATCTATCAGTTTTAACGTCAAAAATCGTTATCGTATCAATGGATCAGGATATTTATTGGATGCTTTTTTTGTGGCAAAGCTATTTTAGTGTTTTCGTTTGCCTTGTTTCATGTTTCTGGGATTGTATATATTTCATAAATTTTATTAACTTGTTACGTAGTAAAGATTATTGTAATGTCACAGGTAATATAACATAAATTTTGCGGTTCATATTATGAACCGCAAAATTCCAGCTATAACGCTTTCAAAAACCTATATATTTGTAAGTTACTTGGAGTTGAGTGATTTGTTAGATTTGATTGTCTCACGGCTTTAGCCGTACAGCAATTTTCCTATTTGCACGCCTCCTTTTTATATTTTTAAATGGGCGTATGTTATATTTGTCTCACAAATTTATTTTGTAGTAAAACCACCGTATCTTGAACTTGAACTAAATGCTCTCGGCGAAACCCTCCCTTTTTATACAACTCTCAGGTTTCCTTCAAAGTTTCCCCATTTCGTAAATAATGCTGTCAGATGGTTTTAAAAGTTTCAGTTAACTGCTCATACCATAGGTGTTGTGTAATCGCTCTTGCGTTTTAACATTTTTAATATTGCTTATATGTATAGCGAGTATTTTCAGCTTCAGGTTTGCCGCATCTCAATTTTTCTTTGTTGTTTCAATCGCCCTGTTGTAGTCCTCTCCATTTCCCTTTCTATGGAATCCTTCAATTTTTTCTGGGTATTCCTTATTTTTTCCTTTCCACTGGAGACCAGTTCCACGCCTTCCATGGTATCCTGTCCTCATTCATACGTTGCAAATGTCTATACCATTTTAGCTGTTTTTCGTTTATTACACCTATTATTGTGTGTTGTGCCTCGATCACTCGGCTTATTTCTTCATTCCTAACGTGGTCTAATAAGGTCAGGCCACGCCATCTTCTCCAGTAGGTACATCATTTCTGCTGACAATAGTTTTTGAGTTTTTTTGTTTATGAGCCACACTTCAGACCCTTATGTCATAGTATGAATGGATTTATTCTCCGTTTTTCGTTCATATTTATTATTTCAGGCTTCTTTAGACCTAGACCCTCCCTATCACCGAATTTAATTGAGCACATTTCCTACTCCATGCTTCGCCTTTTGCCTTGTTATTTATTTCTTTGCCATATTGAATGTATTGCTTACGATCCTCTTCGTCGTTTGTTACCAACCACCTATTTTCTTTTCGTCTGTTAATTCTTGTGATTGATCTGTCCACCGAAAGTGTTTTGGTGCTCGCCTTTCCGTTATTCCTAGGAATTCGAATTCGTGTATTTCCTTTTTTAACTTTTCAGACAGCTTTTCAGCTGTTGTAGTTTATTCTTCGTCTAAGGCGCTAGCCTTGGTTTATACAGAAAGCTTGTAGAATAATCTCTCAGGCTATCTAGGTTGTAGTATTTGCCACCTCTCTCTTTCCTTCTTCCTTTTTAGGGTTTGTATTTTGTTTGTTGTATCTTATTTCCATGGGTGCTTTCACTAGTAGGTGGTCGGATCCGCATTCTGCTCCTCGCCATGCTGTCATGTCGCTAGTTTTTATTGACATGTTCTGTTTTATCGCTACATAATCCAAAATTGATACTTATGTATATTCTTATGCTTGAAAAATCAATTTAAAATCTTTAAGAAATGCCGCTCGCACAATTCTATCCACCTCATTCCATTATTACTCCGTGTCGCCCTGTTATTTTACTGTCGAGGGCCTTGCCTACCCTGTCGTTCAAATCTCCTAACAATATCATTTCATGCCTATTTCTTCAGAGAGTTTGTTAAAAATGCTATCTTTCGTAATTACATCTGAGTCATTCGTGGGTGCATATACCGGGTGATTCACGTAAGACGCGCCCCTTAGCAACTGGAATAGGCAACCCAACTTACAATTTCATAAATAACCTTGATCGGTGCCTTGATCTATGTTAATCCTAGTATGGTGGGTTGCATTTGAAGCTTTTAAGGGGCGCGTCTCACGTAAATCACCTGGTATACCAATGATTCTTTTGTCCCTTCCTTTGACTTTTAAGTCCGCTGTTAACATTCTTTCATCTATTGGATTTCAGTCTACGATATTCTTTTCCAAGGCTACTATCCCAGCTTTGACTCTTTTTGATTTGTCTACTCTACTCTACTCCAAAAGTATATGTACTCATCCGCGTATTTATTTCATTGCCCTTTCATTTTTGTTTCACTGAGTACAGCAATGTCAATGTTGTATGCGTGGAGTTCTCTAAAAGCTTGTTCTTATTTTGTACTTACGTTGTATATTCCAACATTCCCTATTCGTTTTTTTTTTTGCCGATGTCAGGTTTGTCCTGTTTCCGAGGCTCTGCTTTAGGACTTTAGCACAATACCTTTTTAAATGGCTAAGCTATCGCTACAACCCTCCTACTTTAAACGGGTTTGAGACCGGCAGTGATAGTTGGCGGGTTATTCAATGCACCCACCAAGTACCCCAGGCAGAGTTTTTAACATTACTTACTACTATTACATATAATAGAATTAGGACATTTCTTTGATGTTACCAAACTATGGGGTTGCTACTGAATTTTTTGGGTTGCGCCATACTAAACTTTTAATTATGTACCGCCAAAACGATCCTTAAAGAAACAATTGCTCAGAAAAATATTAATTAATATTCTTGGTACTTTACGCTTTATCCAAATTTTGGACATAACACCATAGGCTCGAGATGCCAGGGTGGCGCAGTGGTAAGAGCGTCAAGCTAGCGTTACGCTATTCCCCGGTTCGAATCTCGCTGAGTGCAAGATTCCGCGGAGATCGGTATCGAGCCCTACTGACCATTCGTCGTTGGGCACCTAATAAACGACGCTCTCCTCCGAGTACAGGCCTAAGAGGTAGAGTAACAAGGTCACACACATACACTCACACACACACCCACACACTAGGAAGTACTACAAAGGGCCCATTTAGTGAGGCCTAAGTACGTGTGGCTTAACAAGCTACCCTCCATTGATAATCCATCCATCCAACACCATACGCTCTAATAAAACAATACACGGGGTTTAGCAAGGGTACTGACTAGTATAATCTTAAGTAATTTAGACAGTTGGCTTTGCTGTAGGTTGTGCATTACCATTTGGCGATTTGAAAAACGCTTTGTCGAATTGCATAAAATCGCAAAGTTTTACTTCAGTCCGGTGTTGCCAAGTGTGTTGTTTAGGCAACATTAGAAATATTTGTTAATTTCTGTCATTTTGTGTATTACGTCAGTTAATCAGTGTTGGTATTTCTTCCATTTCACCAAAGCGAGTATTTTTTACTGATTTGTACAACAAGAATTTGTTTATTTGAGGGTTAGGTTGTCAGGTTATTATTACATTATTTCAGCCCAGCGGTATTAAGTGTGAATATTTTTCTACAAAGCGAGTGGTTTTCTGTTGTTTGGACAACAGAAACAGTTGTTGATTTAAAGTTTAGACTGTTAGATTGTACGATATCGGGGAAGCCAGCTAGCTCAGTTGTAAGAGGGTTAGGCTTGCATGTTGCAAGTCCCGGGTTCGAATCTCTACGTTGGTGGGGATTTTTTTCTCAGGCCTCTGGGATCGGTACTAGGCCTGGTGAGACCATTCACAGCTGGGCTTAATTAACTGTGCTCTAGTGGGAAGACTGGTCTATGAGATAGAGTAACAAGACTACGCACGTAGTAAAACACACACATGACACAGCCGTCTGACTTGAAGTAATGCCTAAAGGCGATTCCGAGCAGATTGGCTATGCACGCATAAAAAACACACACAAAAAGAGAGATTGTACGATATTACTTAAATCCACTGTTGCAGAATGTGCAGATCTTCAAAGAAAGTATTTTGTACTCGTTTGAACTTAGCTCCAGTGTTGCAAAGTGTGACGATTTTTCTTTAATGCGAATACTTTTCTACTTGTTTGAAAACTAGAAGAAAGGAATTTGTTCATTTAAAATGCTGTAGTTCTTATAGTTTATAAAATTTTGAACTGAATAAGTGCCACCACCACCAGTTTCAAGAAGCAAAATTATGTAAATTGTAATTATGTATTTGTAATATTGCTGTTAAATCATTAATTATTATCAATATTTTGCATTTATATTAGTTATGAATTTCCTAAAAACCAGCTTGAAATTAGAAAATGTTTGAAAAATTGTAAATCCTTTTATGAGTTCCATAAATTTAAATAATTTAAAAACATTTTTATGGGGTAATGATGACGAATCCTACTAACTAACCTAGCCTAACTGCTGCGTCACTACACATAACCTAATAATAATAATAATAATATTTATTTCAGCCAGTAAGAAAATACATACATTTTATTGGCAATGTCAGAAGAACAATTACGTAAAAGAATAGTAATATATAAAAAAAGATAACAAAAATTTGCAACAGCAAAAAGAGACCTTAAAAGTAGATTTACATTTACTATAAAGCATTTCAGAGGCGTGTAAGAGCCACTAAGATGACGTTTTTCTTAGTTGTTGACATTCTAACTTTAAATTGTTTTCATCTGTCGATTTTTTGAATCCATCATCATCATCATTTTAGCCTGTTGTCATCCACTGCAGGATATAGGCCTCCCCTGTCTCTTGCCTTCAACGTCCAGTCTCGTCCTATTACCTTCTTTATGTCGTCATTCTATCGCATTTAAGGACGCCCAGGTGGTCTTTTCGTCCTTAGTCTCCATTCCCATTAATTTTCAGGCCCATCTATCATCGCTTATCTTCGCAATAGTTATGTCCTGCCTAGTTCCACTTCAATGATGCAATTCTTTCTATCACATCTGTTACTTTCGTTCTTGATCTTATCACATCATTTCCAATTATGTCATTTAATCGGATGCCCAACGTAGCCCTTTCCATAGATCTCTGTGCTACCCTTATTTTATTAAGATGTTTTATTAACGGTAATAGTTTCCGCTCCGATGTTATGACTGGTAGAATCCTTACTAATTTGCCAATCAAGCTGCATTTTACAAAAGTAGCCCCAAAATTAAAAATAATTTAAAAGTTATCAATGCCATTTATACGAAGTATCGTGGTATGGTCGCACTTTACATGTACAGGGTGTACCAAAATTCCATCCCAAATAGTTAAAGGCAATGTAAGGTGCGAAAGGAGGCAACCTTGAAACGTAACGAGTAACGATGCCAAAGGCATCAAGAGAGATCCATGGAAACGTAGGCAACCAATTATTTTTACTTCAATTTAGACCAAAGCGTGTATTAGTGCGAGTGTTCTGAGTCCTTTTGACACGGTATGCTTGGCAGGAGTTAATTTATCCATCGTAGAAGAATACTAATTGTGTTACGGAGTACCGTTATAAACGTTATTGGTACGACAACCCTTTTAAGCCCGTAGGAAGTAACGTACTTTTATTGATACCGACGAGCCCGAGATGCCTATGTGCTAAACCCAGACCTTTTACACGTGGCTAAGCACAACTATTGTGATTATTTGAATGCAACTGCCGTTAACGATTTTTAGTTCTTCATTCAGCCATATTATTGAAATATGTATGAATGGCTGGTTGCCTAGTTTAAAGACATATTCAAGGATTTGTTTTGCGGATTATGGCGTCGTTATCTTAGTTGTCCGAACCGGGGTTTATTCCCCTTGGCATTGTCTATTATTCTGAAAGTTTGTCAATCGATTTCTAATACATCCTGTATAAAAATTATTATTAAAATTAATAAATTAATTAAAATTAAGTATGAAAGGGGTTTATCCAAAATGCATGTTTTTACAACATGTAAAGCTTGTTGTGTTAATTATTTACCCATAAGGATGTTGGTGGTTAAAAATTTTACAAGGCGTTAAAGGGTTTACGTGATAAAAGCTTAAACAGAAAAGTGAAAACAATTGGGCGTCAAAAAGTTTTTCTTAATTGTCACATTATTTGATCAACACAAATAAATAAAAAATCAAACTGGGATATTTCCAACCTGATGAAATAATAAAGTTGGTACGTAGAGGAAGTAGGAGGAAGATAAACCCGTAGGTGGCAATATTTTTATCTTTTCCCCAGTCGGCTACGTAAATTACTAAAGAAGAAGAAATAAAATATCATGTTCATCCAGACTTTGAGCATTATATCGTTACTGTTCGGTAAAAATAGAATCTGCGAACTTGATTCATTAACATTATAGGATTTTAATATATTCATTACGCAATATATACAGGGTGTTCCACAACGAGTGAGACCTCATCATAACTCAGTTGTTATGAGCTGTAAAATGTCTTAAATCAAAATTACTCTTTATATTAACAAATTAATTTGATAGTAACTTCAACGTTTTTTAATGGTCATGTGTAGTTCTGAATTTCTTTTTCAAACAGTGCCAACTTACTTTAAGGAAAAATTGAATAATTATCGAATTAAAAATATTTTTTTCTGTCCCAAAAGGTGCAGAATAGCACTATATTTTGGGGCCACTGTATTTCGCCTGTCAAATTAATAAGCATTCGCTCTTTTCGAGATCTATTTTTAATGAATGTTACTGAATTTTAAAATGCACCTACGCGTCTAGCTAAAGGTTAGTGGTTCAAATCCCAGCAAAGGCGTTTTTTTACATACATTTTCTAAATTACTTAAAAAATTTGTTAATATTGCTAATGTAGGTACGTTTTTTTTTTTGCAGTTGTACTTTTGGATACCACAGGAGAATCCACCCTAGAATGGACGAGATACCCATATGGCCCCCAAGCAAATACACCTGGGGTAAGCATCCCATTTCTCTATTTTTAATACGTACATATGCCAACGTTACACAAAGCACAAATTGAATAAATAGAATGGAGCGCCATCCAAATGTTCGAATATTAAAAAACGATTAGAAATCCGACTTTCAATTATAAAAGTAACTACGACCACTTTAGTAACGGAACCGGGAATTAAACACACTCTTCTATTGTTGTATATTGAAATAATTATTAATAAAAGGCCCCAGGACGCCTACCTGAGAAAATCATGAATAGAAAGTTCAACAAATACTACAATATGTGTATGCCTGAATGTTTTTAATTACGTAAACTGTTATGAACATACACGCAAGGATACAAAAGTAGTGATTTTAATGTAATGTGGTTGCATCACTACGGACGTTACTTTTATCTGAAATATAAACAAATAAACTTGTAGGATTTCCGGTTATTCCGCGCTGCAATATGTAAGGTATTTTCAAAGAACCAAGAGGTAATCCTAGGTTTTTATTATGTGCAAGATGAAAGGCTTTCGGCGAAGCGCAAAGAAACCTAGTGAAAAATTATAGGTTTTTTATTATTTAGTTGCATGAGAATTCACTCATGTGAATTTGCCATCCTGCGACTCTCTTCGGCTTATAAATGTCATCATTCTTATTTATTTTTATTATTATATTATCATCCGTTCATCACCGTTAATTTTAAAATAATATTTAGCTTTGAAGAAATTCGATTATTCACAGCAAAACCCAAAAATGTTTAATCAATTTTTACTGTTGGTAACAGTGGCACATAAACCTCGATTGATAAATAATAAATCCAAGACGGCTTTTGTTAAGCAAGTCAAAAGACATGGCTTATCATTCTGAAGTTAATTATTTTCCTGTTGCTAGGAATTTTGCTTTTCTATAAACCATAAATCTCGCGACGTTCACATATTTCAATAGTGCTGATCTTCAAAACTAGATGGCGCCCCAGATCGTCCATTATATTGTCCCACTAGAGATTGTTCCATTCTAAGTGGCGAAGGAACGGTCAGACAAGGTGGTCACGTTCACCAATAACTCTCCACCCTTCACTGCTACCCGTAGCCACTGTGCTCCGGTACAGCGTCTTTTTAAGAAGATTTTGTTGCTCTTAAGTACCTTAAAACGGCCCACTTGGTCTACTGCGCAATCAAGGGTTTCGCCATTAAGAATGGAATAGCCTCTACCTAGTTCTTGGCATCCTTCTTGTTCTGTTTCTATATGGTTTTCATTGTGTTATTTGTTTAATTGCTCTGCTTTGATTGCTTTGCATTATGTGTCCAAATATTTTATAAATCTGATGACGTCTTCCTGTTTGCCCTCGGTTAATAATTCATGGTTCGTTCTTCTTCTTAATGTGTTGTCGTTTATTATTGTGGACCTAATATAATTCTTAATATTTTCTTTTCAAATCTTATTTCTTTGTTAATGCCCAGGTTTCCGTTGCTTACGTAATTATTGGCCATATAAATGTTTTATATATTTATGTTAAACGTTGTTTGCTTACTAAAATTTGTATCTGTTAATAGTTTATTGTTCATGTAATAGGCTTTATTTCCACTTTGCACAGCGCTTCCCTTTTTATTGTTTCTTGTTTTTTCCCCGGTTTGGTAATTCGTGTTCCTACATAATTGAAGAATGGCAAATTCCAAAAAAGACCTTCAGGGCCCAGCAATGCTGGTAGGAACATATCAAAAGATACGCCTTGGAGATCCTCCAGGTACGTAACTGGCAAGCAGCAGCAAGAAGCAGGGTCCTATGGAAGAGAAGGACCACTGAGTGCTGTAATGCCGCGGAAGAACAAGAAGAACTTACAGTTTTTCTTTGCTTGTATATTTAATGTATTTTGTTTTTACCTCGTCAATTTCTAATCCAAAGGCCTTTGTCTCTTCGTCAAGTCTTCTCACTTTCTCTATTAATTCTTTCTTGGATCTTGCCATTATTGCCAAGCCGTCGGCATGTTATCGCTTGCGCTCCTTACTTATAATTATACATTGTATTCCTACTCTTCTTATTATTCCTTCTAAGACCAGATGGAAAAGAATCATTGATATTGAGTCATTTATTTGTATTGCTTCTGATTTTATTCCTTGTATTTATACCACTGCTTCATCATTCTTCAATGTGACATTTACAAGTTGCCTTAACTTATTTGGAAGTTTCAGTTCCCTTAATTCTCTCAACATTTTATTCCTTTTTATTGAATCGAAAGCCTGTCTAAAGTATATGAATATTATGTATAAATCGATACTGGTACAATTATTCCTGTATTCCACTCACGGGGCATTTGTTTGTATAAATTTTCTCCTCTATTTTTACTAATTCTATTATTATATTGTCTGCATCTGGTGCCTTTACTGCTCTTCATAGTATCTATGGCTACTCTTGCTTCCTCCAAACTTGGCATTTCTATTTCGCTCTCTTCTCAATTCTGTTCTTCAGGCATATCTTGTTCATCATCTTCATCTCCTTGTTCTCCATTTAGCAAAACCGCGAAATGTTCTTTCCATATTCTCATAACAATTTTCTAATACTCCGTCTCTATTGATTATTCCCCATGCTTTAACGTTAGACTTCATCTTTGTTCCGTTTATCCTTCGGAGGGATATTCTGCTGTTGTTATTTCTTCTCTCTTCCATCTTCTTATTTCACCATTCTTCTTTCTATACATTCTTGTCGCTTCATTTGTGATTATTTTGTATTGCTCCGTATGGCTTTCTTAATTTGAATTTAGCCACTTTCTTCTTGCTTTATTCTTAATCTCTGATATTGTAACAAAGACGAATGTAAGAATACCAAAACTATAAGATCCGAAGGCGCGCGCGTTGATATGACGTCATTCGATCAGGTCATTCACTGGCAAGCCACACGCGCCGTGTCGAGGTTGCAGCTTTTAGAATACATGTATATGGAAGTGCAATGAACGGTGAAACCCGATACCTCGCACGAGCTACTAGGTAATTCGATACTCGCCACACGCGTACAATAAGATACTGAATATTGGAAGAAGGGGGTCAATTTGCTGTATATATGTATACTGCGACCAAAATACGTTAATGGCATGGTTTATATCCGGCCATCGACGTAGCAGTATGTACGACAGAAGTGACACCCTTCAAGACGATGTTCCAGTTAACTTAAACTGTAATTCAGGACTTGTAAAATATTTGTGTAAATTATTTAAATTCGTTTTATGGACTTAGTCGTTTTTAATGTAATTGGAACGTATTTCTTAACTGTCAAAGAATTTATTTTGACTCTGCACTTTGAATTGGGAGATTGGGACCTAGAACCATTTATATTATTTTGTAAAACTAAAGCACAGATATAAAATACATGAATGTTAGTTGAATTTGACTTTGATTGAAAACCTCTCGTGAATAAGCCAAGCAAATATTCAAGTGGCGACGTTGGTCAAAGACTCTACCTATATTATTAAATTAACTTATTTATATTAATTCCCAACATAATCGACACAACGACTTCGCCACAATATTTCCATGCATTGTTTGTCATACCAGTCTTCTGATTTTCTTTGTGTTTTGTCATATCATACTAGTCGTTCTGTTGTTTCTATTATAATACTTTTTATAGTATCATACTGTTCTTCAATGGATGTCTCCCCTTAGTTCACGTTCCTCCTTAACATTTCCTCTTTATACTTATTCTGCATTCCTTGGTCCTGCAGCACCTTTATCCTCCTTTGTTTTTAACAATAATTTTCATTTTCCCTAAATTTTTAGCACAACAAATAATAATATTCGTAAAGTGAAGGTCATTTCAAATATTCATTTAAAGGGTAATAGCAATTTTCATGTAAATATTGTTTCAGCCTCAATGAATCTGTTTAACATGCTCTGCTAATCTTTACACATATTACAGTCCGAGATTTTTTAAATAATGCGGATTTATACTGGTAGATGTGTATATTCGTATGCAATCGAGTGCTGTGCTCATGTACGTCAGCATTTAATTTAATAATAATGTTGCTATCACCTTTTTGATGTATTCTCCTTCTTTCTTCTCTTCTAAAAATCACTATGTTTAAATAGTGGTCACTGTCGCGAGATGTATAGAAACAAACCAATTGTTTGGCTTTAGGGCTAGTTACATATCCTTCCGGAGAGGGCACTCAGTAGAGAACCTATTAAAATTATTGTATACTGTCTAATTGGGACAGTGCTAAGGTTCAACAGTAGATGGTGCCACTGTTGCTGGTCATGGTGGAACTTACGTATTCTTATTAAAATTTCTTGCTTATACTAAGCGATAGTCTACAGGTGCTTGATGAGCAGCAACCACTACTAAACCGTGAGCGTGTGCTACCGACTGGTACCATTCAGTGAATGTGCAGAAGTAATTGTGAAGCTTTTTTCTTTTTCTTTACTTGTAAATAAACTCAGTTTGCTCTTGTCGACCTAGATCTTAAAAGAAATTCCTGAAAGAAACTAAAAAAGTCGAATCGATTGGCTATAATTTTCCTTTTGGGTCTTTGTGGAGTCGCATTTGATACAGATTTAATCAAACGAAGTGGGTGGTAACAATTCCGATTCGCGTATTTCTTGCCTGTTAATGTCATTTAAAGCTCTTACGGGGCGTTAATATTGCCTCTTCTTACTTAAAAAATGTTTTAAATACGTATAATAGGCCAAACAAACATATTTTAAACCAAACTAAAATCTACAATAACCTAAAAGGTGCGTGGCGAGTGCTTATTTTCCAAGTAAAAGCCTTGAAAACTTTTTCTAAGGGCAAGTAACGCATTTCCAAGCCATCACAAACTTTCAGAATTTTCGTAGGTAGAAAAATAAGTTAGATTTTCCATTTTGCCCCCGAATAAAAAATGCAAAAAAGTTGTTAAACATTTACTTACGAAACCTTTCAGAGGTAACGTCAGCCGAACTTTTCTAATTTAGTTGAAAAGCTCTTAAAATAAATGTTTCAAAAACTTCCCTAACGATTGCTTTGAACTAATTTTTTTTACGTTTGCGAGAAAGTGAAAGTGATGGGTGAAATTGCATTTATGATGGATTTTATTTTAGCTAAAATTGTAACAACAGATCAATAAAAATACCAATTAGGGTAGGCTGTGAAATTGAATTATTTTGAATTGGTACTTTAGCCACATCCACAGAATGACATTTTATAACGTTTGTAATTTGACATTTTTATTGTAAACAAAGTTCATAACCTTAAATTCATGTCAGAAATGTCATTTTGTGGATGTGGCTAAAGTACCAATTCAAAATAATTCAATTTCGCAGCCTACCCTAATTGGTTTTTTTATTGATCTGTCGTTACTTATGTTCGATTTTTAGGAAAAATGTTTCGACAGAAGTACATTGTTTAAAAATAATAGCAAATAACAAGAAGATAAAACAAAAAAGATCCAAATTACTGCTGGGGAAGTGAGGGCCGTCTGCGCGAAAGAATAACTGTTTACAATCGAGCCACATGGGGTTAATGATTCGAACCTAGCCGAATTGAAAATGCTGCCAAGGCAATTAGTGCCACTTAAATTATCTTTAGTGTCGAACGCAGAAATATAGGCTTCCTCAGTTCTTCTACATGCCATGTTTTATCTGCCGTTTTTTAAATCTAATTATGTCATTGACAAAGCTTTCCAGTAATCTTAGTAGGTACCTTGAGTCCGCGGTAGTTTAACCTCTTTCCAAAATCCTTCGTGAGATTCTAATTAATTTAAGGATTTCGTTTATTATTTAAGTTTGCCTGCATTCGATTTTATGCTTGAGTGATCGAGTGGTTAAGGTACTCGGGTATAGAGCGAACGGTCTGGGATTCAAATCCGAATCGGATACCCGGTAGGTGGCCTACCCACGTACTAAAGATACTCCAGCTTCATTTGCAACAATCAAAAAGTCCTATTCTTTGGTCTTCAATCCATCAATACCTAGTCTCCCACCTCTTTTATAAACTCGTTTGTTTTTGCTTCAATTGAGCTTACTGTTGGTAATTTAGTCCCCATCAAAATTTGAGCTAAAATAGTGAATACCTAGTCTTTCTTCCGTGGCAGCTTTGAAATTTTTCATTGTCTTTCGATTAAAAAAATGCCTGTGGCATTTCGAGTTTCTACATGATGTATTCAATTAAAAGGTTCCCCTAACGTTAAAAAATACTGTAGCCATCAAATTTTCAAGAAATAGTTTATTCGGACTATAGAAGAATCCTTGCGAACTCGTTGGGTAGGTTTTGGCTTTGTAGGAACATCGCAGTGACAACCAACAGGAGCTATACATTTTGGAAAATTGTCTTCAGAAAGAGCACTTAAGTTTTCTTCGGAAGTGTTTGGCGTGCAGAATTGTTTTGGTATGAGAACTTTTGGAAACCTGCATCCTGATACTTTGCCCATCCTCATATCATTGTGCAAAAGCATTCGTTTCTAACCCTCCGGCTTAATTTGTATTCTTTGCTTCAGCAATACCAAGTCCTCAATGGACTTTTTCCCCTATTTCGAGGCCCGTCTGCAGTCGTGCAAAATGCCCTGTTCTCAGCGACCTATCGTTGGTATCTTTGTCCTGTCTTGATTGTAGTTGCTTAACCAAGAAATACGGCCATGTATTTTCCCGTTCTCTCTGTCCCACATACTTCTGTGGATGAATTTTGATCAATTGCTATCTGTCGCGAAGAACTTTGTAATGCTTCTGTTTTTAAGCTGAGTTGCAATGATCGAAATCTTTATTCTTCGATCCAACAATACCAGATGCTTTTCAGCAGACCTTTCTTTAGGTAATCTTGTCCCATCGAAGCTACTTCAACAAAAGCACTGTTTATTACTCCTATATGTTACCCCATCTTCATGTTTCCACTTCATTTATTTATTTATTTTCAGATCCACCAATACCACCAAGTCTTCAATTTTTATGGACCACAACAACAAACCTTTTTCCCAGGTCTCATTGATATATGTGTGACTAATTTTGCTTTTCGACACACCTCTCTTTGGATATTTTTGTCCCATCAAAGTAACTGTTTCTTTACTTCGATTTTATTTACAATAACCGAACCGTTTCTTCTTCAACCCAGCAATATCACATCCTCCATTTTTTATAGTTTCTTTTGTTGTTGCTTCCACAGGCCTTTTTTTCCAGGACCCATCGATAAATGCTTCTTAACTAACCTTCCTTTGGGTCGTCGTGTCCCATCAAAGTTGCTCATATGTAACTTAATTTTTATTAGTTAATTTAAGACAAGACATGATTTTTAATTGCATGGTTCACTAAGGTTCCATTTTCATCATCATCATATATCATACATTTCCAAAGTGGGGCAAAGCAATAACGTGAAGACATGTTTGTGGCGAGGATGTGCTGCCTTGAATGCGTCCCATTTTGTTTACTAGTGTCCTCTATTCTTCCATATTTTTCGCGATTCTTTTTGCTTCATTTCAGGTTAGTCCAACTTGTCATAGTTCTTTTCCATGTAATATTTGGTCTACCTCTTCTCCATTTGCCTGTTGTACTGTGGTCTAAAGCTTGTCTTGTTATACTCTTTGTCGGTTTTCTAAGAGTGCGACTAATCCATCTCCATTTACGTTTCTTAATCGTTATTTCTAGTCTTTCTTCCTCTGTCATTTCCCATAAATCTTCATAACTAATTTTCTCAAGTCAAAAAATTCTGCATATAATTCGAAGGCATCTATAAGTGTCTGTATTCTTTGGTATTGTTTTTTATTTCCTTTCCATGTCTCCGTTCCATATAGCAATATTCTTTTCACATTAGTTCAGAATAGTCTTAGTTTTGTTCCTCTGCTAACATTTGCTAATAAACAAATTTTACATAATAATTTGATCTGTCTTTTTCAGAACGCCCTTTGCGATCACCATACTTCCTCAATATGAACTTTTCCTCTTTTAGTTAGATCTTTAACCAATAATTTAGTTTTCTTCGTGTTTATTTGTAAGCCTACTCTTTTTGCATTGTTGTTTAATCTGGTTGTCTTTTCTTACATATGTTTTTTGTTTGTTGTCACGAGACAGCTTGAAGCTTTTCGAACATATTCCTGATTGTCCCTACTTTTCTGTCCTCCGTTTTTTTCATTGCCCAATCCATTACCATCAGGAATAATAGTGGCGATAGGATGCACCCTTGTCCCGCTTCTTTTGGTATTTCAATTTTTTGGGTGAGTTGTCCTTCGTGTTCTATACTTGCTATAGAGTTACTTATTTGCATGGTATTCAGTATTGCCTTAATATCTTCCACATAGCCTTCCTGCCGAATGAATCAAATGCCCTTTGAAAATCCACAAAATTAACAAATATTCCTTCATTCATTCCTGTTGTTTGCTCCAATATTATTCTCAATGTGCATGTATGATCAACGCAAGCTCTGTTGGCTAAATCCTGCTTGGTTTTCTCTTAATTTCTCGTTAATAGGTTCTTTTATTCTTTCTAACATGATCCTAGTCATTATTTTGCTTGCTCCACAGAGTAGGGTAATCGACCTTTTTTGGGTAGCTTAATTATTTATGCCTTCAACCCAATCGTTCGGAATTCTTTTTTGTATCCAGATTTTATTTCGTAGTACGTTAAATATCTCTATCGAGTAATCTATGTGTGCTTTTATCAGTTCCACATCACATGTATACCACCTATGCATGCTGCCTTGTTCTTTTTCAAAAATGTTATTCTGTGTCTTATTTCCTATTTCGAGATTTCTTCATCTGTGATGTTTAGTGTTTCTTCTTGGTTCTCCATTTCTTCTATTTCTTGGTATGTTTCCGTTGTCTGCTTGTATATTTCAGAAAACCATTCCACCCAACGATTTTTTATTTCTTCTTGGGTAAAGAGTGTTTCACCTTTTTTCCATTTTAATTAATTTTGTTGGAGGCGACGGCGAGTAGTTTGTTTCTATCAGTTTTTTTGCTATCATATTGTTTAAGGTTTTTGAATCACGTATTCTTGCTGTTTCTTCTGCCATTCTCGCTACCTTTTGCCTTGTCTGGCACTTTTCTCCATTTCTTTATTTTCTTTAGTATACTCTTCTTGTCATTTCTTTTTTGTTCCTGGTTTGTCATAGCTGTAATCTTTGTTTTTGTTAATTTCCTTCTTTCGTTTCTATTGTTATCCAAGGTTAATCATTTCGCCTCTGGCTTGGTTGACAAGTTGAGTTACCGTTACCCTTCTGCCTCTTGCTAAAGGAGTTTCGCCCATTAAAAAAGTGGGCGAAACGTTGAGTCTTTCTGTCTCAAAATGACGCGGTCCCGACTGACCGTGGAAGTCTTCGAATTCATTAATCATTTCTTCGTCTCCATTAATCTTGTGCCATTATCATTTCTATTACCAATTCCGTGCTTCCTCGTAATACTCTTCTTCCCGTTATTGTCATTTCCTACTTTAAGCGTTCCAGTCACCCATCGTATTTTATTTGCAATTTTTTCTGATCGTAGAACACCTTTTTAATCTGGTCCTCTTGCTGATTCGTTGGTTCATATATAATATTTCTAAACTTTGCTTTGAATTTCACCCTCGCATTCTATCAAGTCCTTCGTCGATAATTTGTTTGGGATTAGTACCACGCCCTTTTCCATCTTTGCTTGTTCATCTTCATGTCCAAAATATATTCTGATAGTACCACATTGAAGTAGACATCCCATCCCATTCCACCTTGTTTCACTTATTCCTAGCACACTAACATAGTATTTGTTCATTTCTTTCACTACTTTATATGCTTTACTTATTTCTGCCATTGTCTTGGCGTTCCTTCTGCGTTTCTTCTATTCTTATCCTTCTTTCTCCGTGCTTTTTTCCAGGTATGTACTTAACTTCATGTTTCTTAGATTGTTTATGTCAATTTTAGGCGTTGCTCTTCCACGGTTTCCTTTCTCTTTTGGCAACCTTTTTTCATTTTCTTGTCCATGGCCTGTTCGGTTATCTAAGTCTGTTAACATCTAGGTTTTCGTAGAATTTTATTCATTTTTTGATATTGCAACTTCGTGTATTTTCACCAGATTGCCCATTTCCACTCTTCCTATAACCCATCTTGATCACAATTCTAATTTGTCTTTGAATATCTTGATCTTTCTGTATAAGTAGTCTTTCGCCTATTTTTCTTTTTAGTTTGGTTTTATTTTGCATTACTTTTTAACCTGGTTTGTTAGTTGTATTAAACATGTTTTTCCCTTAGTTTTTATGGGCTGACGACTCCCAACATTTATATCTAGTTCTTGTTTCATAAAGTTTTCCATTCTGTTCCTTAATTCTTCTTGGTATTTTATAGCTACCATTACCCTTTGTAGAACAACGTTGTTTTTCATTTTCAGTTTGCAGTTACTTGATACTTCTACTTCATTTGCAATAACCGAACCAACATTTTCACATTATGTTGATCTGAGTTGTGAGCCTGACCCATCTAGGGCAGTGGAAAACGCAATCTTCCGCCGTATCCCGCTCCTGACAATATACACATTGGTCCTGGTTATAGATCTTCATTCTGTGTAAATATGCGGCAAAACATCCGTGCCCTGTGAATATTTGGGTTAAGTGGTAGCCCACACTTCCATGTTTCCTCGTGGTCCATGCCTTGAGGTCAGGAATAAGTTCTTTGGTCCACGGAGCTTTGACGCGTAGTCCATTCCATTTGGTCTGCCATTTAAGTAATGTATCTATCTTAGCTTGTTTTCTGGTGATATCCCTGTTCGTGTACATAATTTTCCTTTGTTCCGCAATTAAGTCTATAGGTGGATTACCAGCTATGACTTCTAGGGCTTCCGCAGAAACAGTCCTATATGCCGAGCATATTCTGACATTCGCTTTCCTTTATGCCTTCTTCAATAACTGACCGTAGTACTTCTTCCTAAGTACATGAATCTATATGGGTGCTCCATATAGTATTATGGAATTAACCACTGCTAATGTCATAAACATAAGTATTCCTTAATATCTTAGACAATGCGCACGCTGCAGCCTCAGCCTTCTTTACTACCTTCTTTATATGCATCGTCATGGTATTTCAGGTATTTCATAGAATCTATCTGCTTGATTCTAATGCCCTCTAGTTCCAGTGTGATTTCTTTGTATGTTCGTCGCCCCACAAGGATGACCGCTTCAGTTTTTTCAGTTGCAAGTTCCAGTCTCATGTCCTTAATTTTACTGCTCATGGCTCTTAATGTTAGGTCGTCAGCATATTATGCTACGAACGTAACTCCGTCTGATACATTCACCTGTAGTGTCTGGTCGTAAAATATGTTCCACGGGAGTGGTCCTAGCACCGACCCCTGTGGAACCCCACATGTCAACTTCATGTTGTTGCTGTTACCCTCAGTTATTAGGAGAACTCTGTCTTTTAGGTAATTTTTTATTATCTCAATGATATATGGGCTGATTTGTTTCCTCTCCATTTCTTCCACAATTCCCTTCCACCTCGCCGTGCCACATGCATATTTAATGTCTAGTGACACCATGGCACAAAACTTTGTGGTTCTGAACGTACGGTATTAACAGCCTCTGCTATATCCTTTATTTTACTCATGGCGCCTAATGTACTCCTACGGAATCCATATGTTCATTCAGTCCGTTATTTCCTACCAACTCTTCTATAATTCTAGTGTTTAGCATCTTTTGTAGTACTTTTGCCATAGTGTTTATTAAAGATAATCGTCTGAATCTGGTCGGGTTATCCTCTTTTTTCTTTGGTTTTGGTACTAACACTAACCTTGATTTCTTCCACTCTTCGGGAAATTTTGACTTCGATAGTAAATTAAACAGTATTCGGGGTATTTCTGTATTACGGTTTTTAGTATATCAGTGGTAATACCATCCGGACCTGGCGCAGTATGATATGGAATTAATTTCATCTTCTGTAAGTGTGTCGTTTCGCCATACAGTTTCTTTCACCTTTGAAAAGAGTTGGAATGGATGAAAAATTAGAGCACGAGAGGAATACACAAACGCTAGGGATAAGCTGAGAAAAGAGATACGAAAGGCCAAGGAGACTGCATGGTGGGGATTCTGCGAGGAACTAGAAAAGAATGTATGGAGGGACGCATATAAAATAGCTTGTAAGCGTTGTAAGCGTATGCATGTCAAACAAAAAATAGAATTAACAGATGAGGAGAAAATTGAAGAAGCAGAGAAACAGATTACATTTGTTTCTATTGATTTTCACGCATTAGATTACACAGAAATTTCCCCACTTAAAAATTCTGTGTTGGGCTCTTTTAGCGATTGTAATTCAAATACACAAAAAAATGTAAATTTTGGGGAGTGATTAATTTAACCAATAAAATAGCAAAGGTTCTGGTACAGTTTCGGATTTTAAATAGTTAAAATGTTATCAGTCAAAGTTTAAGTATAAAAACATCGTACCTAAAAGGATAAAGAAACCTTTTTTACATTTTCAGCCGGTTTCTAATTAAAAATATGAAGCATTTAAAATTGAAACGTTAACTTTATTCAAAAGACAAATGAAATTATTTCGGCCGTCGCTTATAATGAGAGTCGTCTAGAACAAAATAAATATCGCAACAAAAAATTACCAAGCCAAAAGGGAAATTCTCATTCTGCAGTAGTAGAATCCGTACGGAATAATGTAAATAGCTATAACAACGTTTGAACATTTACTTCGAAAACTCGACGCAGGGGCCCTAACTTAATTATCCCACCCC
The DNA here is from genome assembly GCA_963082815.1 of Melanotus villosus. Lineage (NCBI taxonomy): Eukaryota > Metazoa > Arthropoda > Insecta > Coleoptera > Elateridae > Melanotus > Melanotus villosus. Next base: position 52,355,243 of record OY720426.1, read on the forward strand.
ATTACGGTCCTGATTTGAATGCAGCAACGTACGCACGCATCTATCTTTATTGGTCTGCCATAAGGTGCCCATAGAACAGAGACAAATGTAGAACGGGCGTTATATTTACTCGAACAGTTACATATATTTTTTTTATTCGAATATCGTGTACGTACGCCAGACAAAGATGAACGAACGAAAGTGAAAGAATATCTACAGGGGTGTCTGGCAATTGTGTTGCTATGGTTACTAATCATTCTTGATTACTGTAGGCACATTTCTATCCCCCGAAATGATACGTGATTTGAAACGGTAAAATTTCAGACGATAGTGTTCTTCCGAAGTCGGATTTGATGGCTTACCGTCTGTATAAAATACTACTAACAGTTTCGATCTTAAAATCCCTTCCGTAATACTTCCAAATATCAATTAAATGTATTCCCCCGTTTGCGGAAAGATATCGATAGTTTACATAGTTTCGCTCTCTCGTCTCTAATTAAAACAAATATTTAATTAGCTCGGATAAATTCACTGATACCTACCTATTTAATTAAGTTAAATAAAACTAGTGGGATGAAATAACATTCGCTGTTTGTCGGGAATTAACGCGTTTCCTTCAATCGCTGCTAATTGAAAATCTTGAAATACGAAACACATGTAAACTGATAAGAAAACTTCTTTCGGCTATTCTGGTACAGCCCAGAAAATATAACAATTCGGAATATTTTTAGGCATTAAATATTTTAAATTGAAATTCGTAACTAAGCATTTTAGTGCCGAACGTCAGTGGTTCCAATCCCTGCGGCTTAAAATACATCCGCTTAATTGTAAATATTTAAAACGTTACACAACTGGAGTTAAAGCATACAACAAGCACTGGATGGAAAGCAAAAGGCTTGGACTTGACCACGAAGAGTTACAAAAGTACATAATAGAACTACAAAAATTACTCTAAACACAAATGGAAGGCTCTAAACATGTAATAATCTAATAGATAACACCGAAGGAATGATGCGATATAACCAAATTTAAACGTATTTGACAACACCTTGTAGGCCTTAAACCCAGACAAAATAAGCAGGATTGGCTACAAAGAAGAGTCTCAATCCCATACAAAGGAAAAAGAGTTGGCTGCAAACGAGAAGAAACGTAATGAAATTTCAGTACAGACAAGTCTTAAGAACCATCGTGGACAGAAGGATGGATAATCATAAGTAACCGAAACAGACGAAAAATAATTCGGTCAAAAACTCAAATGAAAATCGTAGCAGTTTAACAGCACCTACTGGTCCCCAGCTCATATAAAGGAAGGAAAGTTGATTGCAATAAAGAATAAACGAAACTTCAGTAAAGCTAGACTTGACCATCATAGACAGAAGGGCGGATAATAATTAACCGAAACAGACGAAAAATGATATGGCGGAACACTAAAATGTTAGTTTAACAGTGGTCCCAAAACCATATTGTAACAGTTTTAGAATATTTATTTAAAACTTCGGTTCGTGGTGTGAATTATTTATTAACAAATTTAAACAATGTAACAATTAACACGAAACAACAACTTCAACACTAAAAAGACAATACTGATATTAATCCGAAACACTAACTAATTTATTTATACAGTCTATTTAATTATATTCACGCACTTATATTATTCGCGCACATTTATATTAACCGAGCACTTGATTGCGACACGTTGGTAGCTCGCTGGTATGACTGATTCGTTCGTCCAGGGAATGCACCTGTATACCCTGCAGGCTTTCAATCCAGTAAGTTCGGCGCTCTTCTCAATCACTCGCGCTAACCCTGGAAACTTCTATTGGCGGATGACGCATACGATCTCGCACCTGCTCTCCACGACTGCTGATGCGTCTCGTTACAATATAATGGAAGAAGAATTGACTGCAAAACTAAATCTTCAGTAGAAAGACACGTTTAAGGACCATCATGGACAGAAGAATGGATAATCATAATTAACCAAAACAAACGAAAAATACTGTGGTGAAACACTAAAATGAAGGACGTGTCAGTGTAACAGCGTCGTACTGGTCCCAATCCCGCATAAAGGAAGAAGGGTTAGCTGTAGAAGAAAAGTTACGAAACATCAGTAAAGACAAGTCTAAGGATCATCATGAACGGAAGGATACGTAATCGTAATTAACTGAAATGTATAAAGAATAAGACGGTGAAATAGTAAAGTGAAAAGTATCCAATGTTTTTTACGCCACTGTACTAGATCTAAGCTCGATAGAAACACGGTTAACGCCCTCATAAGACTGTGATATAATGGATGACTGGTGTATGGATAACCGAAACTGGCAAAAACCAAGCTGGTGCTATACTAAAGTGTGATGATTTAACAGCAACATATTGGCCCAAACCTCGCATAAAGAATCAAGGTTAAGGTAGGAAAACTCCCAAACAAGAGAAGGCAAAGCCTACAGAGTGTTATAATGCTCTTCATAAACAGATGAATAACTATAATTAACAAGCACAGACGAAAAATAAAATGGTGAGCGAAGGGTGATTTATACAACACCTTCGTGGTTCTAAACCCAAATAAAGGAGCGAAGTAGAGGTAGGATTGGTTATAAAACGGAATCTCAAGAAAGAAGAGTGCAAATGGCGCAGTGTCATTTCGTCTAGCGTTTAAGCTACTAAGCCCGTCCGGCATCACATATCATTTGTAATATAATTATTATTGTAAGTTCATACTAGCATGTGATGTAAAGCTTTCGTTCATTGTCGTCGCGATATCTGCCAATAAGGTTAAAAAGTGTTTCGTGGCAATAGAAGCACAAAGCAATAAAGAATCCAACAGGTTATGGTTAATGAATGAAGAAGAAGTCAAATAAAGTACAGGAAAGTGCTCCGTTATATAAGTTACCAAGAATTGATCGAGTCAAAGAGCGAAAACAATTCTGAAACAAACCAAATAATGTACCGAAAGAGGTAATGTTAATAACAAGATAGAACAGTGGTTCGATGATGTCTGGAAAGCAATTTATAAAGAAATTTAAAAGGTGACATTCTTATGAAACGAAAAGAAAACCAGGATTTCAAAAGAAGTTACATTAAACGAAAAAACAGTAAGAGGAAGAGGTGCTAGGTGAGAAGTAAAATTGAGAAAATAATAAGAACATAATTAATTAAAAGGTTAGACTCAGGAATGAAAAAGGAAAAACAAGGTTGTCAACCATGAAATATATGCCATAAAAACAATAAAGGTAAGTTGACAGTGAATGAAAAGGAAAGTACAGGAAATTCGTATGAATATTTCAGTGACTTACTCGGTAGAAAAAGAAAATTGCGAAGGGGGTGGGGGTAATGGAGCACCCAAAGGGCAACGCGGTTTTCAGTAAGCCCTGTAATTCCTTCCAAGGTTGAGGAGAGCCCAAGTAAAAGATTAGAGGTTCCTTAGCGTTAACATATCATTTGCCGATTAAATTTTGAAAGACGTAAATAATTGACAAAAAAAGAGAAACATCCATATGCTGCAACGAATCACAAATTGGATCTTATAAAGTCTTTGATGTAAAACTCTCTTAAACGGAACATTATAATTACCAGGAAATGGGATCCGATCGTGCTTCCTAAGGATGTACGTTTAAGCAAGACGGCGGTAGTTGCTCATGTCTTTACTTTTTAAATTTAACATTTGAACTCACGAAAGCATATCATAAACCTGAAACGTAGCAAGCATTACAAATAATTCTACTTCTGCGGGTTTCTTTATTAAATGTCCTGGAAATATGATACTGAAATGTCAAAGCTGCAGACCACTTTATATGAGTTTCGTGTGGTATTACGTTATCGTCGTGAAATACTTAAGTCGTTTATGGTTAAATCAAATGATTAATTTTTATAGTCCTTATTGAAAAAAAATTAGAAAGCATCCTTGTGCACCGCGCATTTCTTAGTCTAATGGTTTAATTTACCTAATTTTACTTATATAATACTAGAATCCCTATAGTCGGGCATTAAGATGTATGGCACTCGCAAGCCTAGATCTCGCCCCGTAAATAAACAAACAAAAAATCAGAGTTGAGCCGGCATAAATAATTGCCTTAGTTTGATTGGTTCATTTCAAATAAAGTACACGATTTCCATAGCAACGGTCAGCATGCGCATGGCAAGTGAATGCGCATTGCATCGTAACCAATCAAAAGCTGACGTGTGTTTGCTCATTTGTTACCGACGCGACGCTTATGTAGGAACTCTAGCATATTCTAGAAACAAGTTTTACGAAAAGCTCATCCTGAAACAAGGCAAGTTTTGTAAGATCAACGCTGATTTTACTGACCAACAAGAAATTGTTTCCTTAACATGGCTTACCCTGGTTTTAAAAGATCACTAATGCATTATATCTACATTTTCTGAGCGTAAGAATTTTGGAAATAGCCCAGGTGTTTGAACTTGAAAACTAAACAATTGGTCAAAAACCGACAATTAACAGTAAGACCAAAAACGAATCAACTTTTAATGTGTTACCGCCAGAAACTGATTGTATTTTATATTTGGTAAAACGTCCACGTTCGTCAATTTATCTATATTCTCGCAATTCGCTCTGAGGTTGCTTTGAATTTCATTTCGCACTATCATCGAAGCTTGGAAACCCTCGGGAACTGGTTAATTAATAACCTAGTCGGGTGTTACCTCCATAACTAATTACTGCATCTTATTTTTTAATCCCTCATTTCGAATGTGAATTCGTAATTACTTTTGTTATCTGTGTATGATTCACCTTCCGTTTGAGTAATTGCCTAAATCGTCAACATCTCTTCTAAGATTTAAACTTGATTGAATTTCACAGTTAATTAAATTTTGCAGTCATTTTGAACACAAATCATATTCGAAACTTGGCAAATAAAAAAGTATTTATACACTGTTTACTTCTTGAATGGACAATAGTTGGGCAGTTCACGGCCTTCTGGATTTTCACGAGAGAAGGACGTGTTACTTAAGATTCGAGAAGGTCGTGGTGTAAGTTTAGGTTATGTAGAAACATTCTGTGTTGCTATGTTTGTATGTTTGATAGCTTGCGAGTGCCAAGGATCTCACCGCAAATAAACAATAAAACAATTACATAACCTAAAATTGCACAGATGTCATGTTATATACTGTCAGTTGTTTATTACCAACGCACTAACTGAAATCATGGCCAACTATTGCCCAAAGACGTAGTGAATAATGTATACGGCAGTTGATATCAAACATGTTTTTTGTAATTAAACGATAATTGTGGATCTAATTTTAGTTAAAACTTAGAACAGTAGGGTGGATTACAAAACCGGAAACGTGCGCATTAATGCCGGCGTGAGTTTGCGAATTAAACGTGAACTTCAAATCGTGACATTTGTAATTAATGTGTTTTTAATTAAACGGGAAAGAAAGTGCAAAAATACGGTGCGTTTTATAAATAACGAGCGAGTTACGTGAGCATTAAGAAACCGTCAGAAAGAATTGAAATCGAAATTATTTTTAACCTTCAAAGCAGAAAATTAGCTTCATGACAAAAAAGTCTAAGCGTTATTACCTTTATCTTTCGTTATAAAGAACACACGTGCTTGGGGTGACAATTCGCTTAATATTTCACCCTTGAAATAGGGGCGACGCCTTTTTATTTAGCGGTAGACATTCTATCCCTTATATTTACGGTACATTTTAGGCAATCGTTCTCGCGATTTCATGGAGAAGACAAATTTGTAGGTAGGAAATTAACTGTTTTGAAACGTGCTCGAAATATTTTTAGAATTTCTTATATTTTATTTGGAATAAAGACGTTCCTAAAGAAAACTGCTGAATCGTCGAAATTGCAAAGAATAAAACATGGACAATCACAGCGATTTATTATGTCGAAGATAACACGTTTGAGATGCCAAACAATAATATTTACGACGTTTTATAATTTTCCTTTCTTTCCTTGGATTTCGTTCTTTTAATTTCTTCTTCAACTCGGAAACTTTAACGTTTAATTCTAAAGAATACATTTGTCTGGAGTTTCAGATGTTCAAACCATTTACGTATAATTAATTTTAGTCATTATATATGAATCTATAAAATTAGATATTAATTAAAATTAACCAACTTAAAGCTTTATGTTAAACCTGCACTGAAGTACCGACCCTTAGGACTTCAATTTAACTAAAAAAAAAATAGGATTAGAGCAGCCAGTATTTTAGTACAGCTTGAAGCTTAATTCACGTAATTCACGTCTTAAGCCAAGCGTTTGTATACTTAAGCCACCTTAAACTAACCTTTAGCTTAAACCTGCACCAAAATATTAACATTTATTGTCTGTATTACAGTGCAAGTTTAAGCGTAAACTTAAGTTAAGCTGCCTTAAAATAGGACTTTCGTAGACCAAAGATTCGAAATTTAGTAGACGCTTAAGTGTTGCCACACGTAAGCCACTTTAAACTAACCTAAATCTACCCAGAAACATAGACATCTAAGGTCGATGTTACAGTACAAATTTATGCATAAAATTTCAAAAGGTTTAAGTTAAAACTTACGTAAAATAGCGCTTAAGTATTGCCACACTTAAACCACTTTAAATTAGCTTAAATCTAACCAAAATTATGAACATTTAAGGTCGATGTTACAGTACAAATTTATGTATTAAATTTCAAAAGGTTTAAGTTGAAACTTAAGTACATTAGCGCTTAAGTATTGCCGCACTTACGCCACTTTAAGCTAGCTCAAATCTAACCAAAATTATGAACGTTTAGGCTCGATGTTACAGTACAAACTTCTGCATAAAATTTCACTAAATTAGCGCTTAAGTATTGATATACTTAAGCCATATTAAACCAAGTTTTAGCTTGAACTTGTACTAAAATACTGACACTTGGAGTACAAGTTAAGGTGAAAACTTAGCTTAAGGCGTCTTAAAATATGATTAAGGGCCAGTATTTCAGTACAGTTTTGAGTCGAAGCTTAAATTAAGTAGATTTAAATTAGTGCCACAATTAAACTACGCTCTAGTTTAAATCTTCCCTGAAATACCAACCCTTCAGCTTCAGCTGTCTTAAAATAGGATTAAAGAGCGATATTTCAGTACAGTTTTAACTTGAAGCTTAACCACACTTAAATTAGCGTTTAAGTATTGTCACACGTAAGCTGCCTTTAACTGAACTTTACCTTTAAACTGCACTGAATATTCACCCTAAGAGGAGCACACGTTTAAGTAAAAATAGGATTATGAGTGGGTATCTCAGTACAGCTTCAATCCTAATTTATGTAGGCTTAAATAAGCGCTTAAGCTAAGCATGCTACACTTAAGCCACCTTGAAGCAAGCTTTTGTATAAACTGGTACCGAAATATTAACATTTATCGTTGGCATTACAGTACAAATTTAGAAGGAAACTTAGCTTAAGTTCAAACGTAAACTTAGCTTAAACTGTCTTGAAATGGGATTTCCATGGGCTTGTAGGATCAGTATTTCAGTATAGGTTTAAGTTGACGCTTAACTTAGGTAGTACTTAAGTATTGACACACTAAGTCACTTTAGACTAAGCTTTAGCTTGAACTTTTATTAAATTATTGACCCTTAAGAGCACAAATTTAGTCTAAAACCTAGCTTAAGCTGTCTCAAAATAGGATTAGGGCCGGTATTGCAGTGCAGTTTTAAGTCGGTGCTTAACTTAAGTAGACTTAAATTAATGCTTAAGTATTGCCACAATTAAGCTCTAGTTTAAACCTTCGCTGAAATATCGATTCTTAGAGCCAAAATTTAGGCTTAAGCGCCCTTAAATTAAACTTAAATTTGCGGCTACACCGAATATCGGCCCTTTGGGCAACAGAAGAGACTTAGCTTAAGCTGTCGTAAAATAGGATTAAGGGCCGGTAGTTCAATACAATTTTAACTCTAAGCTTATCTTAAGTATACTTAAGTTAGCGCTTAAGTATTGCCCCACTTAAGCGGTCTCAAATTAAACTTTAACTTGCGTCTACACCGAATATCGACCCTTTAGGCAGCACAAGAAACTTGACTTAAACTATTTTAAAATTGATTAAGAATCGGTATCTCAGCATAGCTTGAAATTTAACTCATGTAGGCTTAAATTAAGCCACCTTAAACTAAGTTTTAGTTTAAACCGGCATCGAAATGTTGACATTTATTGTCAGTATCACGGTACAAATTTAAGGGTAAACTTAGCCTTAGTTCAAGCGGAAAATTAGCTCAAACTGTCTTAAAATAGGATTTATATAGGCTTGTAGGGCTAGTATTCCAATATAAGTTAAATTCGAAGCTTAACTTAAGTGGACTTAAATTAGTGCTTAAATATTGATGCACTTAAGCTTCTTTAAACTAAGTTTTAGCTTGAACTTTTATTAAAAATACTAACCCTTAGAGCACAAGTTTAGTCGGAAACTTAGCTTAAGCTGTTTCAGTATAGGATTAGGGCCGGTATTTTAGTGCAGTTTTAAGTCGAAAATTAAGTAGTTAGTCTTAAATCAGCGCTTAAGCATTGCCATACTTCAGCCGCCGTAAACCAAACTTTAGCTTAGCTTCTTCCTCCGCTCCTACCGGTCCATTGATAGACATAGGCCTCTCCAATGCTTTTCCAAGTCTATCTATTTTGTGCTTTTTGAATCCAATCTCTGTCAGTTATTGCTTTAATGTCGTCAGCCCATCTTTTTTGGGGTCTTCTGGTGCCCCCTCTGGCTGTCCATCGGGCTGTTCTCTGTCTGGCCATGTGACCTGCCCATTGCCATTTCAGACAGGCGAGTCTTTCCATCACATCGGTCACCTTCGTTTTCTGTCTTATTCTCCTGTTTCTTATCTTATCTCGTGAGGTTTATACCTACCATTGCATTGCTATTTCTATTGATCTTTGGGCCACTTTCAATTGTTCAGCTGTTTTTTGTGCAAAGGCCATTGTCTCCAACCCTTTCGTTGTAACTGAAAGAATGCAGCTATCATATACTTTCCTTTTTAAGTTGATAGGGATATCTTTGTTCTTTGATATATGACTTAGCTTACCAAATGCCGCCCAGGTTAAAGCTATTCTTCTCTTAAATTCTACCGATTGGTTCTCCTTACGTAGAATGATACCGTTGATTGAAGGTATTCCTTCAATCAACGATGATAGTGTGTCCTAGATATACATACATACTATTTGTTTTTTGGTAATTCATTTTTAGGCCAATGCGGCATGATGCGGTGTTTAGTTGTTCAGGCAATGAGGACAACGTCGTCGGCAAAACGAAGATAACTTAGATGGCATCCATCAATATTAATTCCAAAACTCCCAATCTAGCTGTTTAAATACATCTTCTAGAGCCAATGTAAAGATTTTTAGAGATACAGTGTCGCCCTGCCGAACCCCTCTTCCTAGTTTAATCTTATCTGTTGTTAAATTCTCATCGATCTTCGCATGAATAAATGGATTATCATAGATGTCTTTGATAATCGTTGAGTAATCTAATAAAATCTACACGAGCGTTGTCCAGTGCTATTGAGATTGGCCATTTTTCCACTGTGTCGACAGCCTTATGGCAAACGATAAACGCTGGATGTATGGGCACTTTACATTCCGTGGCTTCTTCAATCAATGTTCGAATGGTCTGAAGATGATCCGTTGTCACAAAACTTAGCCTAGGTAGGTTTAAGTTGAAGCTTAAATCTAGAGTCTGACCGAAGCTTCGGTTTCGGTTTTGGTTTCGGCCAGTTTCGGAATAAAATACGAGTTTCGGCTTGAGTTTCGGTTTCGGCCAACCGAAACTGTCTTTGTTTAAAGACGCCCGACCCGAGCGAGACGTAACGAAGTTCGTTCGTTACGTCTCGGGTAATATGTATAAAAGAATAAGTATAATTATCATTAATTTCATGTTGAAATTTGATTTACTCAATTAAATTGCAGCCATATGACTACTGAAGAAATACAAAATAAATGATTGGATTAAAACCATGTGTTTTCCTATATTTTAAACAAGTAGGCGGAATTGTTTACTAACTTTTACGTAAAAAATTAGTTAAATTAATAACGACAGATCAATAAAAAAACCAATTAGGGTAGGCTGTGAAATTGAATTATTTTGAATTGGTACTTTAGCCACATCCACAGAATGACATTTCTGACATGAATTTAAGGTTATAAGCTTTGTTTACAATAAAAATGTCAAATTACAAACGTTATAAAATGTCATTCTGTGGATGTGTCTAAAGTACCAATTCAAAATAATTTAATTTCACAGCCTACCCTAATTGGTATTTTTATTGATCTGTTGTTATAATATAATATAAAAGTTTCGGTTTCGGTTTCGACCGAAACTGAGATGAAAGCCGAAATTCGGTTTCGGTTACGGCTTCAAAACTTACTTTCCGTCGGACACTACTTAAATCATTGATCGTTGCACTGAGCCTTAATTTGTGCAGCCTTAAGCTTGTTGATTTCGCGTACCTCGGACACTAAACAGGCATTTCGCTGCGTAACCATACACAGAATTAACCACTAAATTGTATATTAAATTGATAACGTAGTGCCGTCTCTAATGATTTAAATCACAGCTTACGTTATATTTATATTACGTGATAAGTATTCGAATTAAAAATTCTTACATTACTTTGGGTTGCTGTGTTTTATGTAATTTTGGTAATAATAAATACAGTGTGATTTTAAATGGTCGAGGACAATTTGAATTTGGCGCCATGTTAATTTACTGTACTGTTGGTAATATGCAATCAATGGCGCCTCGAATAGAGACGGTTAATGGGTTAATAGCCCAGTCAATTTATACATCCGACCTTGCAAAAGATCATGTAATTCTAATTTTTTTATATGTTGTTGGGACCTAAGCCAATAGTAAAAAACCAAGTTTGCAGCTTTGAAAGACCTGTGCGAGCTGCGTAATACCAAAAAAACTGCTCAATTTTCGTTCTTTTTTTCACTTTTTGCTTAATATCTCCCAAAGTATGCGTCTGACAGAAAAATTTAATTAATCTTCTTTAAAGTACATTTAATTTCCTAAAATTTGAGACTTAGCCGTGCTCCGTACATCCAGTACTTTCCGAGATACAGCTCTTCAAAGTTAAGCATTTATTCCAAAAAGTGAAAAAAATTCTACACCCCGCTGCTCGAATACATCATGAAGAAGTGTGATGAGGCGCCTCTTGTTATTTTCATTGGCCAATACTTTTTCCTGGTGTAGTTGGATAATTGTGGATTTCTCAAAAAGCATGTCACTGCAGAAGTTAGCACCACAGCGTCGTAGTCGTTCAGCACTTTTGATGTTTTTGTTGGTGGCCCCCTCGGGGTAACCATCGAAAACAATCGAGGCATTGCTACCAAAGTGTTTTTTAACATAGCTGACATAACTTGAAACAATGTCTGATACGGATTTTTTACTGTGCCAGAGAACCTTGTGTAAAAGGTATCCACCATCCACAATCCACAACTACATACATGCGTGTTGCCATCATTTGGCGCGCGGATGGCGAGTGTAGTAAAAGCAGAGTATGGACTGGACTTGGTTCCCTTTCACATCCCCTGTTCATCGAAGAAAGACATTGGGAATGGGGCTAATTCGTACTTGAAATGATTTTTAAATTCCTCGTCCGATTTTTTTTGTTATGCACACCCTTTGGAAAATTGTAATTGAATCAACGAGAACTCTCTTGTTTGCCACTTTAACGGAGTTGGTAATGAATGGCTGCTTTGGCCTTACGTTTGAAGGTTACTTTTCCAAATGTATTATCCACAATTTTCATCACTCCTTCGGTTCCCAGCTCTTGGGCCATGTGGCAATTTATGTCTTGACCTCCTACAATTCCACTACTGATGGAAAGCAACTTATCAGTAATGGGAAATGAAGGATGGAGTATGAATCAGTTCTTCAGTTTTACCACATCACCACTATCTCTACTGATTTGAGAAGGTCTCATATCAACATGCTGTTCAGCAGTGGGACAGCAGATGGCACAGAAACGTTCCATTTCCTCGCATATGTTCACCATGAACACCATTCCTACGGTCCACCTTGCCAGCACACTGCTAGAGATTCCCCGCCCCTGTGTCAATCCGTCGTAACTTTTCAATGACCTCATCATCTTTTGCTCGATTGTCAAATCTGTTCACAGGCCTGACCAAAACTTATCAGATCGGCGGATTGTGAAACATCCTTTTGTGAACATGTCAAACTCAGTTGGATTCATTCGCTGTTCTAGAGCCATCATATCTTGCAGGTATAGGTGTGCTCTCTTTGCTTAGAACAAATGACCGGCTGAATGAAAAAAGGGTAGCATTTTATGGGCAGTGTGTAGGTGAAGCTTCCAATCACCCATTAGCTCTGCCTGGATGAATAGCTTAATGAGAGTAGACATGCGAAAATACCGAATCCACAGCTTTGGTGTAGGGCCATTGCCTTCCAGTTTATCCATCGCAATTTTGAATTTGGCTCTTAACATCTGGAAAGCCTCATTGTCCGTTGCAAACATGTTGAGAGACCTATCACTTTCACTTAGCATATTTTCAGTTTCGGCTCTTTCCTTCTCAGTCAAGTGTATATCATCCAAAATAATGCTAGCCAAAACAAGATTAAGTAAAATGTGTGCTCGTACAACCCGTGAATAGGCATGACCATTCAAAATTTTGTCCACACTGTGATCTGCATAAATAGTCATAAGTACCTCTTTCAAACCACTCCCTGCCATTATTGCACCAATGCAACCCATGAACGACATGAGGAGGTGAAATCCACCAAGCCTCACAACCACACTGCTTAAGTCAGGATGTTGGCCACTCTCAACAATGTCTCTGACTTTCATAAACAGTGGCTGATCGAAAGTTATAAAGCAGGTTTTTTGAGAAAGAGCTTTGCTTTTCTCACTCTGTAGAGAGCTGTATCTCGGAAAGTACTGGACGTGCGGAGCTCAGCAAGGTCTCAAATTTTAGAAAATTTAATCTACTTTAAAAAAGGACTAAATAATTTTATTCAATTTTGCCGTATAAACTGACGTTTATTTGTTTCTGGCCTGCCCATAAAAGTTGATGTTTTATAAACAATCGTTTAAAATTTTTATTCCGCTAGCGATTTAAAATTTTTATTCCGCTAGCGCTTTAAAAATGTCAAATCGCTTTAAAAATGTCAAGTAAATGTCAAAATTGAATAAACAGTTGTATTACACTTGCGGATTAATAGTTATTTATTATACATGCGGATTAAATTAATGTTTAATGAGCGGTACGTTTAATCGCGCGAGCGGCGGTAGCCGCAAGCGCATTAATACCGCGAGTTAATACATTAATTTAATCCGCAAGTGTAATACAACTGTTTATTCAATTTTGACATTTACTTGACATTTTTAAAGCGATTTGACATTTTTAAAGCGCTAGCGGAATAAAAATTTTAAATCGCTAGCGGAATAAAAATTTTAAACGATTGTTTATAAAACATCAACTTTTATGGGCAGGCCAGAAACAAATAAACGCCAGTTTATACGGCAAAATTGAATAAATTAATGTATTAACTCGCGGTATTAACGCGCTTGCGGCTACCGCCGCTCGCGCGTATAAACGTACCGCTCATTAAACATTAATTTAATCCGCATGTATAATAAATAACTATTATCTGTCAGACGCATACTTGCGGAGATATTGAGCAAAAAGTGGATAAAAAACGAAAATTTAACAGTTTTTTGGGTGTTACGCAACTCGCACAGGTCTTTCAAAGCTGCAAACTTGGTTTCTTATTATTGGGTTAGGTCCTAACAACTTATAAAAAAATTAGAACTACATGACCTTTTGCAAGGTCGAGCCCTTTTTTGTGTCTAATTTGACTGGCCTATAATATTATACGATAAAAAACTAATTTTGGTCATTATTTATTTTCATATTGTATTAGAAGACAAAATATGAAAAGGAAACCGAGTTGCTCCTGTTATTTGACAGCGAAAGTTACCAAATTGATCCAGTTTAGCCAACTTCAAAATATGAAATACACTAGAAACTGGCGCCAAATTCAAATTGTCTCCAATCATATATGTTCACTCAAAATGGACAATTTGTTTGTTGCATAATAATTAATATTATTCAGTTTTAAAAGCAATTTTCTTCTTTACAGTGGGTTGAAGAATCCTTTACGAACTTTCAAAAAGGCATAAACTGGAGATCGTATGTCGTTTGCGACGTAGCCTACAATAACGTTAATAACTGGTTATGGACCCCATTTATTGAAAGAGGAGTAGCCAATAGAATATACATCGAAATTAAATTCACCATAAGAGACTGCAGCTTATTTCCAGGTATGATTGTACAAAACTGAACACATACACTATTTTCATATTTTTTTCTTTTAAGGGAATGCATTATCATGTAAAGAAACGTTTAGCTTATTATATTACGAATTTGACGCGGCTACTCGTGAGCCTCCACCTTGGGAAACCGAAAGTTACAAACTTATCGGTAAATATTAAATAAAACCCATTTGAAAACAGATAACCAATTTGGGTTCTATTTTAGGTCGTATAGCTGCAGGTGAAGGTAGATTTAATGCAAATAGCGAAGTTAATATCAACACTGAAGTTAAAAGCATTCCGGTTACCAAGAAAGGTGTTTACTTTGCTTTTAGGGACCAAGGGGCTTGTATTTCTTTATTAGCAATTAAGGTTCGTGTTATCCTTGATGTAGTGTTATGTGCTTAATTAAACTTATTTTACATTTTAGGTTTATTACATAACATGTCCAGAAGTTACTATAAACTTTGCTCGTTTCCCTGCGACACCGACAGGTAAAGAGGTGACAATCATAGAACAAGCTACAGGGACATGTATGGATAATGCCGAAGTTGTCGATACGCCACCTACGTATTTATGTAAAGGTGATGGCAAATGGACTTTACCAACGGGTGGTTGCAAATGTAAAGCAGGATTCCAACCTGATTTTGAGAAACAATCGTGCAGTGGTGGGTTTCAAGTTCGAATTACATTACTAATTTGGTTTTTTAGACTTTTAGCCGATCCTAAATCTACTGTATTATTTACAGTATGTCCACTTGGAAAATTCAAGGCTGAAACCGGCGACGGACTCTGCGAACCGTGTCCTGAACATTCCAAAGCCCCAGATTATGGTTTCACAGAGTGTCGATGCAATAACGGTTATTACAGAGCCGCTAAAGATCCTAAAAATATGTCTTGCACTCGTACGTATTCATTCATAATTTTAGTTCCTTTGTTTGATGTAGAATACTTGCAGAACCTCCGTCGTCCCCACAAAATCTCACCATAAATTTCGTCGATCAATCGACGGTCATTTTGGGCTGGAGTTCTCCGCAAGAATTAGGTGGCCGAAGCGATACCTTTTATAGAATCAAATGTGATGCGTGTACTTTAGGTATTGTGCAATATACACCGAGTTCGGTGAGTTTCCATTAATTATTTTAATTCGTGTACTAATCGTTGTGATTGTAGGAATCCTTCAACGACACTAAAGTAACAATAACAGGCCTAAATGCGGTTACAACGTACCGATTTCAAGTGTTCGCTGAAAATGGTGTTTCGCATTTAAGTGCGAAAGGTAGTCCGGAATATGCTGATATAGTAGTGACAACGGAAGCGTCTGTTGCTAGCAGCATACCGAACGTACGAGTAACATCGGTAAAAAGTACTGAAATTAGTCTGGCGTGGGATGCGCCTTTAACGGACGATTCTGAAAATGGCCTAGTTGAGAGTTATGAGGTATGAGCTAGGACCTACATGAAATTAGTAAAGACGAATTTCTATCGTTGCAATAATTTTTAGATACGCTACTTTGCAAGAGGTGAGGTGGACCACAGTAACGCAACAACGATAAGAACTTCCGAATTATCGGTAACTTTAACTGGATTACAACAACGAACAGAATACGGCCTTCAAGTACGGGCTAAAACGCAGCAAGGTTGGGGTGATTATTCACCCATTATATTTAAAACTACAGGCCAAGTTTTAAATACAGGTAAGAAATGTATTTATTAGGAATGAAGTAGCGACGGGTCGTCGGCGTTTCGGTCCCGTCCTGCATCGCGAATTTGAAGGTTTAAACTGTGTGAAGTATAAGTAAATTTCCAACTCACTACAACGACCGAAAACTACGATCGCGGAGGTCATAGGAAAGAGGCACGAATTTAAAAATTGAAAACACGTAGGATTAACAATAAGTGAAATACTCACAAAATTCGAACAAAAAAAGAGGAAATTATGGAGGTAGATAAAGTTAACAAGCTAAGACAATTGATTAAAGCGGAGTGCGAAAGCTTTCAAAGGTATTAGCAAAACAATGTAAGAGAGCTAGCAGAATTAAGAATACTACTAAAAAGAAGAGAGGAAGAACGAGATAAAGAAAGAAAGAAATTGTAACAGGAGCTATAACAATTAACAAATAAGGTACAAAATTATCAACAAAACGTTAGTAGAAGCCCTGATCACATAACAATCAGATTCGCCAAGTTAATGTAAAATCTGGCAGCATTTTTGTGCTTAGTTTGCCTTCAGTGACCAAGCTGCGCCACCATTGCACGGGCAGACACGCGACTCGAGCGACCCTGAAGTGCTTGATTTGTATACAAATCAGTTGATTCCAAGCACTTCAGAGTCGCGTGTTTTCCCGTGAAATGGTGGCGCCGCCTGGCCACTGAAGGCAAACTAAGCATAAAAATGCTGCCAGATTTTACACTAACATGGCGAATCTGATTGTTATGTGATCAGGGGTAGAAGGGAGATTGATTGACTAGACCTGGAATTAAACAGAAATATAATGAGGATGCATTGAGTGACAACGAAGAAATTATAATTAACTGGTGTTCAAGCAATGAATTGAAGATCAATAATACATTTTACAATCATCAGGAACGATATAAATATACTTTCGAAAATTCCAGAGGCCAAAAATCCACCATTGATTATATAGTTACTAACAGAAATGTACATCCACTGTCGATATTGGATGTCAGAACTTTGAACTCCGTGAATATGGGCAGTGATCATAAATTATTACTAGCAAAAATTAAGCTAAAAATGATGACATAGCCCAAGAATGCCACAGAACCAATGACGAATGAACAAATCCACCAGTGTCGAGGGAGCTGAACACACTGAGCCACAAAGTGGTCACCCATTCAAGTTCTGACGAAGTATGTCTTTGCTTAACTTTCTATATTGCAGTACTACCTGCCCTCTGCCGTACTGCTGCCCCAGGAATTTATTAAAAATAAAATTTTATCAGAATACAGTTTTAAGGAAATAAACATTTCGTCAGAATTTTTCGACTTTCAGCTTTAGGAAACTTAGCGTGAAATGAAACAGCGTTTTTCATGATTCTATCAACCCAAAATTAAAAATCAACGCGATTTTCAGTATTTTTGGGAATTGAATAATAAATAAAACTCTTCCAACAGATAATAAATTCAGTTTTAAGAAACTGAAAACGAAAAAACCAGTGGTTTTCAGGTTTTTCGGGAATTTAATAATTGAAATGTCAACATTTCCTAAGCTACAGTTTTAAGAAATTCAAAATGAAGAAGCGAAACGACTTTTCAAAAATTTAATAATTGAAGTTTCTCAAAATTCCCCATACTAAGTCAACTGAGGCGATTTTTAGAACTTTTCAGTATAATTGAATAATTGAAATTTCCTCAGAATTTTCCGAGCCCAATTTGAAGAACCTCATCGGCCACGACGAATGGTTTTGTTAAATTTTCAGGATTCTAATAAAAAAAATTCTTCTAATATTAAGAAACCCAATTTTTATGCATGTTTAGGACTTGATTGAGTATAAGTTCTCGAAATTTACGAAACCTAACATCAAATACGAAAGAAGTCTCGTACATTTTTAGGACCTTTTATTGCTCAAAATGAAGTAAAAAATCAGTGTGTAGTAACTGAAATTTTCCTAACTAAGCTTTGAAAAACCGTGGCAATTTTTAGGACTTTCCAGGAGTTTACTCATCAACATTTCCTGAACTCAGTAAACTTTCCTCTGAATTTTCAAAGTTCAGCTTTAAGAAACCCAACATGAAATATATATTCTTCAGGAAATCTAACATGAAAGAAAACAAAAATTCCTCAAAATTTTATAAATTTACCTTAATGAAACCTAACAAGAAATATGAGAGAATTTTCATATTCTACCAGAAACTTATTAACTAAAGTTTCTTCGAAATTCAGCTTAAACAAACCTAGCATGAAATACGAGAGCATATTTCAGGGTTTTATTAAAATTTTAGAAATGTGGCTTTAGGAAGGATTTTAGTATATTTTCAGAATTTTATTAAATAAAATTTAGTCAGAATTTTTAAAATACAGCTTTTGCGTCAAATACGCAAAAAGGCCCCTTGAGACAACCGAAAAATATCTGGAGGGAATGCCATGTAGAAGATATAAATGAATGGGTGTACAAACGAAAACAAAGAGTGGAACAGATATAACCAGAATGGACGAAGAAAGAATTATAAAAGTCACCAATTGGAAGGATAAGTGTTGGCAGACCGCAAAGAAGATGGAATAACAACTTGGGCACAGAATAACCGAAGAAATATATTGAAGGAAATAGGCTTCAGTCTAGGAATAAGAAGATTAAACCCAAAAAACAAAAACAGTTCACAAAAGTAAGGATCGAATGGAAAGGAAAAGAAATGCAAACATGGCTTAAGTAGAATATAGACGAGTTGGGGATCAGAACATAAATAAAGAGAAGGAAAAGCCTAAACGAGGAAATCATAACCAAAATAAAAATTTGTATGGGAACCTGGAATGTGAATGGAACTTATTATGCAGGCACTCTCAGGAACCTAGTGATTGAGGCAAACTATCTTAGCGCTTCAAGAAATCAAACAAAAGGGAAAGGAAACACCTAAAATGGAAGATTATGTATTTTTCAATAGCGGTGGGGAGACAAGATTAGTAAATAAGCAAACTCAGGAAAAAGTAATCAAACTTGGAGGATGTGTTACATAAGAATCCGAGATAAGTACAAAAACTTGAGTATAGTAAATGTTCGTGCATTAATAGAAGATGATGATGAAGAAGAGAAATATTTAAATAATTTACCAACCGGCAGTACGGCAGAGATTAAGAGTAATGAGTACGTATTTTCAACGAAAAGGAACCTGGATCTCATCAAATAGAAAAGTAATTAATCAAATAGATCACATACTAACTGAAAAAAAAAAGATGCACAGCTGATAACAAATGTGAGAAGCCAAAAAGGGGCAGATATGGGTTCTTGTCTGCATCCAAATGAATATGAGACCAAATAAGCCTAAATAGAAACAAAGGCATAAACGAAAAGCATATCAAGCAATGCACTCTTTAGGCGGCAGTCCCACTGAGGCATCATCACCCACCACCACCAACTGAACTTACTTGCTACAGTCACACTGCACCACCGCTGATCGCCAAAAATTTAAATTTCCCGCTTGCCTGTTAGTGATTTTTTGACTTGAAATTAATATATTGGTAGTAACTTTGGCGTTGAAGGTTGTAATTATATTATCACGTGTCTTTGTGTTGTTATTTACGTGCCAAGTGTGAATCTGTATTTTGGTTATAATAATAAAATAGCTTCAAGGAGATCGCCGAAAATAGATTACGCTTATTTTAGGTCAGAATACCCACAAATGGAATAACCTGCCCAAGTTTAACTTATATTTAAATTTCCCGCCTTTCGCGGTCGTAAATCAGCTGACGCTACCGACGCTACACGCCTTGGCGCACGCACAGTATCAACAACCAATGTCAACCAAAATTCAAACAAGTTGAAAATTTCAAACCGGTGACCACCATCTGTTGACGATGGGTGGATGTCGGTGGTTCAATGAGACTAACAGCATGTGATTGCATATGCTGAAATTTTGGTTGACAGTGGTTAGTGGTGGCTCAATGGGACTGCCGCCGAACATTGGGGGAATACCAATGCAGTTTTAGGAAAAACCTATCTGTAATTGATCAGATCTTTACAGTGAAGCAAATTATATCAACTTGCTATGACTATAACACACATATTTATGCGGCGTTCATAGATTTTAAAGGACAGGTGACTATAGGAAAAATTATACGATGACCTACAAGCTCTGGAAATAACCGTTGAGCTAAAAAAAAAACTGATCAAAATGATGTTGGAACATTCCACAGCTTAGAGTAAACGGAAAACTATCTGAGAGCTTTGAAATTCACAATGGGGTTAAACAAGGTGTTCCTCTCTCAATAATATTATTCAATCTCTCACTCGAAATAATTATTGGAGACAGTGATATAACAACTAAAGGATCAATAATCAACAAGTCATCAATGTGTAGCCTATGCTGACGATGTGACTTGTGACTGTTAGCTAGGTTAGAAGCAGAGCTAAAACCCCCAATAAAGAATTTTGACAAACAATCTAGAAGTGAAATGATAACCTTGGATAATAGGGAATATATGGCTATTCAGAGGGTGGAAAGCTATGTGTGAATCTTTAAATGCTGTGTTAACATCTAAACATGTATCACGTATTATGAGTTTATGAGTTGAGTTTATAAAGCAGTGATAAGAAGCTTGGAAATATGGGAACGAAAGATTCTTAGACGCATATTTGGAGGGGAGAAAGTAGGTGATCAATGGGAAAGGCGTACAAATGAGGAAGTAATGATTTTGTTCAATCAACCAAGCATCACTCCGGTTATAAAAGCACAAAGGATAAAGTGGCTGGGATATCTAGAAAAACTTAAAAAGGGAAGAATACCAAAATATATCCTGTACATAGAGGACCTGATATAACTGGAGAACCAAAGCCATGGGTAAAAAGCAGTGGAAGGTTGTACAGCAATGGGCCTAAAAAGCCTGTGAAAGCTCTTATATTTTAGAAATGTATTTATTATTATTATTTGAGTTGTAATAACGTAAAATGTTAAGAAATTCATTTGTTTTCGTCACTTATGACTCTTATGAGGTTATATCGTTATAATGTGAAATTTATTTGTTACAGCGTACGTCGGTGACGAAGAAGGCCTAAGATTAAGACTGGTAGCTGGTGGTATAGTTGCCATAGTAGTAATACTAGTTGCTGTAATTGTATTGGCGGTAGTTTTCGTAAGGTCTCGTGCAAATGATGAGTGCAACAAGAAACAACCGAGCGACTGTGATACTTTGGAATATCGAAACGGAGAAGGTAAAACAAAATAATATCATTACTTTTAAGTACAAATCGACGTAAATAGGATGGCATGTGAAGTGAAGTGCGCACAAATTAAACTAGTACAGTGGTTCCCGAAGTAACTTAAAAATGTTTTGTAGATCCCTAGTTTCAAGATCACAAATGTAGGAATTAAAATAATTTATTAATTTCTCCAATTACAAACATAGATAAGTCCAGATACGCTGATACTTAGTGAAACCTGTGAGGTTGTTTCTGCGTAGTAAGTTCAGTTTTATAATTGACAACTTCCGTCTTAAGTCATGTTCAACTTCCAAATTGGTTTCGGTACTTTGCCTTCATATATATGAGCTGAGAAGCTCATATATTTGTCTAAACAAGTTTTTAGTTCGTTGCATAACAACTGGGAAATATGCGAATAAAAAATTGGCAAGATGTAATGGTCTCTTAACGAAACTAATCTTAAATAAACGCACAACTAACGTTCACATGTCATCCTATTTTTGTTCTAGGTTTACTTTATATTCTTTAATATAGAGCAAAATTCGAACGTATTGGCGCCCTCGGTTACGCAGCATCTTGTAATTGAAAACGCATACATTCGAATTACGATTGTGGCTAACATTTTTAAAGCCTAGAACAGTTAAAATTTAAAACACATTGAGCACAATTGGCCATATGCCTACTGAAATTGAATAAAGAATATTCTTCACAGATTTTTAACAATTTAAGTATGTTTGTTGCTTTTCAACTCACAGCAGTATTGTAGTGCACTGTGCACAACATAGAAATTCAGTAGATATTTCAGTTATAAAAGTTCAATCAGAAAAGTTTTTTTAATAGGTACAAAAAGTATGTGCACATATTAATGAATTATTTTTTAATTTTTCACGCTCAAAGGACTAGTAGTTACCTACAGTAAGTGTTAGATTTTATAAAGCATGCCCGCATTGACATCGTTTTTGCACCGATTTACAATTTTTTATTTAAATCATTTATGCTCTACCTTTTTATTTAAAACAAAGGTGGATAAATTTCTTATCAGTATGAATCACATTGCGACAACAAACAATTCATCACATTAAAGTTATTTTTGCCTTTTTATTCATAATTAATTTCCATAGAATTGATAAATATTTATTACAGAAAAATTATTACTTTGATATTAATTGGAAATTGTTTTATAAAGTTGTTGTTCTGTAAAGATTATATTTGTGTAAATGTGTGGTTTTTCGTTACGAATCTTGGTCGTAAAATAATTATATGTATTAAAATGTATTTCGTCTTTGTGATCGACATCTTTATAAAACAATTATTTTTTTAATAATTTGTTTAAGAAAGGAAATTGATATTCATGAATAAATATGCGTTGTATGTGGCGTTGTCTATTTTGAGTTTTTGTTTTGTTTATATTTTGTTTGCTTATTTGTCTTTTCTGTTTTGTAGTTCATCATTTGGACAACCCTCCTATCGTTACCACTCATACCAATGGTAATTTTTTTTATTTTGTTTGGTTAATTTTTCAGAGTGTCGAATGGCAAATAACAAATTAATCGGAGCCACAGCTTGTTTTTCCTTTTTACATGCAATTTATTTTCTTTGAATACCAGACTTTTATTCGTACTGCGTAAATTTGCTAATTTTATATGACGTTCACGAATTGCAGAGTATCTTTATTATATTTTTTGTAGATACCTATAATATCGGCACTGTTTTTAACCGAAAAACCATACATTTACACTTTTCTCAATAAACTAAGTCAGCTTTTACAAAATAATTTTCATTGTGCTTTATTTTTCATACAATTTGCTTCCCGCAACTTGAAAGTTAACATCGTTCACGTTCATATAAAAATAACTTTATGTTTAGTACAAATTGTCACCTCTGCTATGGCTCTGATCAATTTTTATTTTTAACTCCTGCATCGTCTTTCTTCGTGAGCTTTCATAAGATAATTTATTTTCACTGAAAACATAACCACACTTCCTTCGACTAACCTAACCTAATAATGTTGACTAACATCTTTTACATTCATTTAATAATTTTATGTTTAATACAAATTCTCACCCCTGCTATAAATTTTTATTTTAAATGCCTGCAACGCCTTTCTTCTTCATAGTTGTAGAACGAGTTATCATAAAATAATTTATTTTAACGGAAAACATAACCATACTTCTTTCTACTAACCTAACCTAAACTGTAAGATTAACATCGTTTACATTCATATAAAAATAATTTTATGTTTAATATAAATTCTCACCTTTGCTATTTCTTTCTTTCTTTCTCTTTTACCCTCTTATACCTTTACAGCGTCGAGGGGGCCGGGCGCACCGAGCCGCAGAGTGGTCCACCGATTCTCGTTCAGGCCGCTGCTTAATTTTCAATATGTCAGTATTACGTGCACTCCCACTCTGCCGGTTTCAGCTTTGCTATAAATTTGTATTTTTAATCCCTACAACGTCTTTCTTCGTATAGTAGTAGCACAAGCTATCATAAAAATATAAACATAACCACACTTTTCTTTTTACTAACCTAATCTAATGGTTTTGGGATAAATTTAATTTAAAGGTAAAAATCTATCTCGCATGTTACTTGTTACAAACATCCTCGAAATTATTATAAAGAGTATGTATTATAGTCGAATGTGGAAAAGAAATCATCTAATACAAGTACGGCCTTAATGGTAGAGGTAACGCTCGCTCGGCTTCACAACTAAAAAAATATTAATTCCTATAGTGAGAATTGGTCAAATAACTAGTTGATGTACACTGCCGGCCAAAAGTTTGAATACACCATTTAAAACGCAAGATTTCTCAACAAAAAATGATATTTATTTAAGTACATAATTAGTTTTTAAATAATTATCAATCACTTGGAAGTATTGAACGAGTAGAAATTAAGCAAGTATAGCTTAAATTTGACACACTTCTTACAAAATTTAAGCTTTCTTCTCATCAAAAAATCTTTCTATTAGGTAGTTTACTGATTTGTCCTTGTTCTAAAGAAGCCCACGCAACTTGTAGTTGTTGCCACAGCTCCATCGCGGATGATGAACAGGACATGTGCATCTTTCTGTCAAGCTCTTCCCAAAGAAGCTCTATAGAGTTAAGGTCTGGCGATTGCGGTGGCCAGACCATGTTATAGTAACTAATAAGAGTAATAAGTATGCCGTCTGCTTCTTTCCTCTCTAAATATCCACGACAAAGATGGGAACTGTGTTAAACCAGCATCTTTTAAACGTCTCTTCACTGTCGTGAATGATACCGTATTTAAGCGCGTTTTGTGGATGTCAGCACGGATTTCCGATGCTGTTAATCGTCTGTTTCATTTACTTGTTACCGCAATATGTTACTTTTGGTCTTCCATTACGAGGACGATCACTGTTGCTACCAGTATTTTTGAATCGCGCTATAGTTGATTGCACACCTTTTAGCGAAACATTTACTGTTGTTGCAATTTTTCGATACTATTTCTTCCCATTTTTGCCTGGGCAGTTTGAAGAAAATCAACTTTTTATTCTTAAAACAAAATCAAACAGAAATTTGTTGTGATGTTTTCGGCACTATCCTGTGGTGATTTCCACTTATAAATCAAATAAATTTATATTTTTAAAGCCTGAAACGTCTTTCTTTTGTAGTGGAACGAGCTTTCATAAAATAATTTATTTTGATAAAATACATAACCCCACTTTTCTTTCTATTAACCTAACCTAATTTAATAGGAGTAATATTTAAAGAAATACATTCACAAGTATCTGTTGCTTAATTTATGTAATAGCAGAGGTTACCCACATGCTTCTTATTGCCATTATTACCTTTATTGCCTAATCATATTACCAAATATTTTTTCCCCCTCATACTGTTTACCACTTTTCTTTAGGTATTTTTTCTTTTTTTCTGCATAACACTAACCCATATTTTTTTATTAATGTAAATGTTAATTTTTCTAATAACATTTCTACCCCACAGTGACGACACCATTATTTGCCCCGATCGGTGGAGCTTCAAGAACATACATAGATCCTCACACTTACGAAGATCCCAACCAGGCAGTTCGTGAATTTGCAAGAGAAATAGACGCAAGTTGTATTACAATCGAAGCTATTATAGGTAAAACTCACTTTATATTTTTATAAGCCCTTTTATATCATTCGGTTTTCCAAAGGTGGCGGAGAATTTGGAGACGTGTGTAAGGGAAAATTGAAGATAAACGGCAATAACGAAATTGACGTTGCTATAAAAACACTTAAAGCTGGTTCGCATGAAAAAGCAAGAAACGATTTCTTGACGGAGGCTTCAATTATGGGACAATTTGAACATCCGAATGTTATATTTCTGCAAGGTGTTGTCACTAAATCGAATCCGGTTATGATTATAACGGAGTATATGGAGAATGGATCGTTGGATACATTTTTAAGAGTATGTAATTGAAATGGCTTCGCTATATGAATGGTATGTGCAATTAAACATGTTGATTGCAGGCAAATGATGGTAAATTCCAAGTGCTTCAATTGGTAGGAATGCTGAGAGGAATAGCATCCGGAATGCAGTATTTGAGTGAAATGAATTATGTACACAGGGATTTGGCAGCTCGAAACGTCTTAGTAAATTCCCAGTTAGTTTGTAAGATAGCTGACTTTGGCCTAAGTAGGGAAATTGAAAGTGCCACGGAGGGAGCATACACAACAAGAGTAAGTTTTCACTCACCTTACTAGTATTTATTTAACAATCAATCTCATTACTTATTAGCATAGTTGACTACGAATTGTATGTAACATAACCTAAAAATTTTGACATTTGTGTAAACCGTAATTAGATCGTCAGCTGATCTGACTGTAGTGTAATGTTAAGTTGAATGCTGCAAGTCTCGTTGAAGTAGTATCTTACCGCTACTTTATTTAAAAGTACAGCCTCGGTGTTTGTTTCCAACATATGTAAATTTTTGTATTCTGAGGTTATGTCTGAACGCCAATAGTTGCGGCTAAGCTGATAAAGTAAATTTTTATTTCCAAAGAACCTCAAAAACCTTTAAATCACCGCTAACAATTTGTCGTGTGATCGTGTTAACTTAGGCTAACACTATGGACCGAATTTTCGAAGAGATGATAGGTTTCATAGGATTGGATTCCAACAGTGGCTGTGAATAGATCACTTAACTGCTTTGAGTTCCTCTTCTAGCCTATGGTGTACAGGAAGTTCTTCTGAAGGATCCTGGCTATTTCACTATACCAGCTTCTATTGGGCCGGCCCGTTTTTCTTTTCTTATCAATTCTTCTCTTCCAAATGACTTTGACTTTTCTGCTCTCGTTCATTCACGCCATTCCGAACCACCTTAACTGACGCTATTCTATCATCACAAGCACTGGTTGAACATTAAGCCACTCACGAATTACATTATTCATGCACCAACTGCTGCTCGCTCTAAGATAGCTTATTTCACTTGCTTGTAATGTGCTCTTGTTCCTATCACTCAGGACCCACATCTCACTACCATAGGTTAACACATGTATCTTGGCCTTTGTGAGAAAGCAACTTAATTTCGGCATCCGTATTTCCCCTGACATTTAATTCTGAACCCAGATATTTAAAAGTTTTCAACTCACCTCACATTATCGTTATTTAATCTTATTTCTAGTAGCTG
This sequence comes from Melanotus villosus, assembly GCA_963082815.1. Classification (NCBI taxonomy): domain Eukaryota; kingdom Metazoa; phylum Arthropoda; class Insecta; order Coleoptera; family Elateridae; genus Melanotus; species Melanotus villosus. The sequence goes on from OY720426.1 coordinate 52,381,970, forward strand.
CTCGTCCTTGCATATTACCATAATTTTCTTCATTCCGTACTAGCACATTCTTTTGTAGTTCCTTTTCATTGTTTGCAAGTATCATTAAGTCATCTGCGTACATCATTTCAGACTTGTTGTAATTTATGGACTCCTGTTCTTACGGGTTTTAATCTTGGTTTACATAATTTATATATATCATCCATTAAAACAATAAAGAGGATGGCTTGTCTGACTCCCGTCGTTGTGATAAACTTAGTGGACGTTATTACATTTTCAGTTACTTTGTATACCATATGTACTTCTGGTAGCTCTCAGTAATATTTCATTAATTCCTCGATTATATAACTATTTCCCAAATTTTTTCCTAAGAGGCACTATCAAAGGCTTCTTGAATATCGGTGATATTATAGCTATTGTTGTACCAAATTGATAAGTCTGTGCAGGCTTGCGAACTCTTCCTCACCCAAATATTTGATCATTTCGGCTCTTCTATTATCATGTCCTGCAGCTTTCCCATTCTTTAATCTTCTAACCGCTTCTAGTCCTTCTAGTAATATTTCATCATGCTTTCCCCTCTCAGTATTACCATTCTCTATTGGGTTCTATGTTTCTATTCCACCCTCCAATATTTCAAAGAAATATTCTTGCTATCTGTCAATAGTTAAGTTACCTTCCCTATTCTCTGTGAATTTATTAGCACCCTTTTTGTCTTTTCTTAAATTCTTCAGTGTGTGGTAAAGGAGTTTTGACTGTTCTCCTCCATCTTATTTCCAAAATCGTCCCGTGTTATTTACTTTGCTTCTTTGGCCATGTCTTTTACTATATTGTTCTTTATATTCTTGATGCTTGTCTACAGTCTTATTGTTGAGATATAGATTCCATAGCAGTACCTTTTCATTGTTCACGTAGTTTTACCGCATGCCTCTTCATCAGCCTTGCTGATAGTTGTTTTAAATATTTCCCATAATAGCTCTATTTCTTCAATCCCTTCCCAAACTGCTCTTCTAAGCTCTTTACTTATACTTGTACAATATTTTATTCTCACTTCATCTTGTTGTAACATATGCACCTTGGTACTTAGAAATTACCTTTGTTGCTGTATGAATCATGGTTGGGCAATATTTCATTTAATTTGCACTAAAAAATGGCCACTGTTGTGGTTTGCAAGTGTTGTAAAGTTTTGAAGACAATCTTAGGCTAGTTTTGAATTGATCCAATTGCTCGCCAAGGCTTTTATGGCAGCCTGACTGTACGTCAGGACAAAGATATCCCTGCCCTGATAGTTCCTTCTAATATTGTCGTGCAGACATACGTTTCTGTTTGTAATACTGTATATGAATTAAAACAGGGAGATTCCCCATGTATTCCAGCTGTCAGTTTTGGGATCCGTCTGTGTACCATACAATTTTGCCTCCCTGATAACCTCTTGCTATCAGCCCTTCATTCCATTTGAGCTGGATATTGAAGGGTTTATTAAGGGTGCTCATTTCTAATAGCATGCCCAGAGACAAATCTGGTTTACCAGTTTCCCTTATACTTCAGTCTATATGCCACCATCCTTGCTTCTGGTTCGATAAGGGGAGGCAAGTTTAATGTGGCTTCCTTGGCTGCAGTTAGAGTACTTCTCATGACACCTGTAGTACAGAGACAGGCAAGTCTTTGGAGTTTGCACAGCTCCAACTTGCCCTTTTTTGTTCTACTTTAGGCCACCACAGCAGCGATCCATAGCTGACCATAGGTCTTACCCAGCGCTAACTTCATTGCTATAAGAGTTTTCTTACCTTTATTTATTACAATTTTGCAGATATTTGTCCTCATGGCTCACTTGTATTTGAGCATTGAAGGGATATGGCAGTGTCAGTTTGTACATATGCCTTCTTCTTGTAGATGCAATCAGTGCTGTTTTCTGTGGATTTACACTGAGGTACTCCTTAATACATTAGTTTTCCATTATGTTTAGAGCTCTTTGCATGAGTTCATGCTTCCCTAATGTTGGCATACCCCTGGGTGTAGTAGCCTTGTCCATTTAGTTCAACTAGGAGCTCATCGACCACCAAGTTTCACAGTCGAGGTGATAAGGCCCCCTCCCCTGCGGGCATCTTTTGGCCGCTACTATCTCGATCATCTCACCAGACCAGATTCATTGAATCCTATCATGGAACATATTGCTGATCCACCTACAGATGGTGCCTTCTACTCCACGATTCTTCACTGCAGCGATCAATGACTTAAAGGAGGTGTGATTAAAAGCTCCTTCCATGTCAGTGCTTAGCAATTGGTTTAGAGCAATCTCACATTGCTAGGCATGTTGATTAGGATGAAATAGTCCTACAGATAGGCTTTCCCTTATATATCTTTCAATCAGTTTCTCCATCGCATTACACTGTATGATCACAATTTTTCTTCTTCTTCTTTCTTGATTCCCTTATGCCTTCACGGCGTCGAGTATTGTTCTTCCCATATTTCTTGTAGTGCCTTGCCATGTTGCTTTGCTATGTCTTCTATAACATTTTTCATTGCTTTCTTAGTCGACCTAGTGTTCTTGTTTCAGTTGTTTTAGCTTGTAGATATTGTTGTTTCTTCTTCACTTTTGTCCAAATCGTTTCTTGCTTTAATTCTTTATAGATTGTTTCATTTTTTTGTCTGTCCAGTTTTGTTATTCCTTTTATCTTTCTTAAAAATGTCGTTTCAATAGCAGTTAATCTCCTTTTGTGTTTTGATTTGTAAGAACTTTAAAACTCGGATTCGCGTAATGTGTACTAATGAGTTGAACAAATAAGCGTTAATAATCTTCAAAATTTAATACATTTAAATATCTTTCAGGGAGGTAAAATTCCAGTACGATGGACAGCGCCCGAAGCGATAGCTTTCCGTAAATTCACATCAGCTAGTGATGTGTGGTCCATGGGTATCGTTTGTTGGGAGGTAATGTCTTACGGTGAAAGACCCTACTGGAATTGGTCTAACCAAGATGTTATTAAAAGCATAGAAAAAGGCTACAGGTATTTTAATGAATTAAAAGATTAAACGCGGAGCGAGCTTAATCGTTTGTGTTTATCAGATTGCCAGCCCCAATGGATTGTCCCGAAGCAATATACCAGTTAATGTTAGACTGCTGGCAAAAAGAACGAACACATCGACCTACATTCCAGTCCACCGTTAAAACTCTAGATAAACTAATACGTGTTCCTGATACACTCAGAAAAATTGCTCAGAATCGGTAAGTTGAATGTGAATGAAATGAGTATTATTTGTACAGTTAAAAAGCACTTGTAGTCTTTGCCACCTTGCTTTAATTGTCTTGAATTCTGCATCTGTTACAATTGGCGTCAGCATGTGAAATACACATTGAGCGCATTCAGACGGGCCTGGCGCTAATTTGGCGACCACTAGCTTGAACGAACATTATCCCGGCTGGAGGCTCTCATTGCTTGTGTTTGCTTACTTGTAAAAATTGAGGTTCCGTATTTATCAATGTTCTTTTTGTTTTACTTCAACTGTTATGAAACTTGTTTCCAAAACCTGTAAATCTTTTATTTAAAGCACTGCATGGAATTGAAACCATAAGGTACCTCTCAATTGGCTATTTTTTTATACAAAGGTGATGCTGGTTTACCAAAACGAACAGCTACCGATAATACTAAAACAGTTTTATTACTAACTATATTTCGTTAACTTTGTTTTTAAAAAGAATTTACTTAAATGATCAAGTTAGTAAGGTTTTATAATATTATTTTTATGCCTATTTTAGCCACCAATCATCTTTAAATCCTTACATTTGGCAAACTATGACTATAGGAAGCCACTTCCAAGACATACCTCTCTCAGAGTTATCGCACGTACAAAATCAATTGGGCGAAAGCCTATTTTTAACTAACCAAACCCACACTTATTCACCTGCCGAATTAACCGACCTACAACTAGTTAGAAATTACGGCAATCCTTATTCGGCTCAAAATTTAAACATGCTTTCGCGTCAAGCCTCGCAGTACAGTTATTTCAATAGACAAGTCCAGAATAATATAGAACTAAACAAACGTTTTAGTAGTTTACTGAATATCTGCCCCGTTGTGAATGTTCACGTTGCCGAACGTAGCAACGATTTATCTTCCCAAAATAAGGAATTAAACACTAGAAAATGGGTTGCGAATAATTTTAATGAAAACATTGGGTTCCAAACTAATAATGTAATTAGACAGAATTCAAATCATGGTAACTCTGAGCAGTGGTATCCAACAAACGAGGAAGACGTTAACCGTTGGTCTTCAACACAACAAGACACATCACAACCATTCATGAAAGCTGGGGCTTGGGTCACTTTTAACAACGTGTAAATATTGCTTTGTGGTTTTTTGGTTGCAAAGGTATTTTTTTGCTTGTTTTTTGCTTTACATTTGTTTTTTACTCGCACAGTAGAATTTATCTGCTTTGTCCTACGGTAGAGTTGTGTTAATTTGAATTAAATTAAACAGGCGACTACTTAGATTAGATACTGCAGTGATGGTTTTTCGTAACAGTTCCGTGATTTATTTTAATGATAAAAATACATTTACATTTTCCTTTTTTTGAATTTCTATTTTGCTGAAGTCTTCTTCTACACAAACAGTCGATCTTCTTTTTGGTCTGCCGATTCTTCCATTGTTTATTGTTTTCAGTGGGCAATTATTCAGCACAATAGGTTTGGAATGGGGTTTTTAATAAGAGAACAACCGAAACAAACAATTGCAGATTATAAAATAGGTAAAAAGAGGCTCAATTATCTGCAATTAAAGTAGAAGTTCAGAAAAATCAGCCTACTGAACATTCATGCTCTAACTGAGGATGCAGAAGAAGCGAAAAAAGATGAGTTTTATGAACAAGTTGTTAGGTAATATGAGCGCTAAAATAGGGAGAGAAACAAGGACGGTATATACCAGGTGATTCACGTAAGACGCGCCCCTTAAAAGCTTCAAATGCAACCCACCATACGAGGATTAACATCGATCAAGGTTAATTATGAAATTGTAAGTTGGGTTGCCTATTCCAGTTGTTAAGGGGCGCGTCTTACGTGAATCACCCGGTATGTCCGGTAAAAACTGCACGAAACCACCTTTTTCCGCGCTAGAGCGCACGGAAAACGTGACGATTGGAGGTGTGTGTGAACCCATAGCCGGCAGAGAGAATTTGCACAAAGAAACAAATAACAACGGCCAGAAATGAATTGACTTCACAGCAGGAAACGGTATGGTAATTAAAACAATGCAGCTGAAGCATAAGAATATACACAAAACCACATGGACAAGCTCAGATGGACGGACAACCAATCAAATTGATGATCACATGCTGATTTAAAAAAAAACTCAAACAGTATAGCAAACGCCAGGTGATACAGAGGAACTGGCATCAGACCACTTTTTAGTTAAAGCCAGATTAAGACGTTTGAAACTGCAGATTTTAATGTGGTTGTGTGAAGACAGACTATAGTACTATGTGATGCACCAGATGGCCTTGCTGGAACGTACAGAAAGAAAGGTAGTGTCCATTCGTGCAGTCGTGGACAAAGTGGAAAACCATAGAAGCAGACAATCATAGGCAGCAATGGACGGTGTGGTTTCTTTGAAGGGAAGGAGTGATTGCTTCAAACATCTATACGACGCCGACGTCTTCAGCAATGCCGCACAACATGACAAGGCGCGGCCACATGTCAGGCTCTTCGATACATCGTGCTGCCTCATACCCATATTCCCTGATCTTGCACCGAGCGACTACGCTGTGCTTAACGCAATGAAAGAGGGACAATGTGCAGTAAGAAGTTCTCCTCCAACGACGAGCTTCAGTCGGCTGTCTACAAGTAGTGCCGTGCTACATCCAAAGAATGGTTTGCAGCCGGAACGTTGGCAAAAGTGCATAGACTTTGAAGAGGTACACCTATAATGAAATTTGTACTTCTAATAAAAGAGTAGTGAGGAGAAAACAATTTTTGAACGTCCTAAATATCATGTAAAAAAGGATCAACAAGTGGAATACAGAGGCACTACAATCTGACCAAATACAAAGCTATAGAACAAAGCCAAATCAATAACCAACAGGAACCAATAAATTGAAAGCGGGAAGCAATGAAATATACACTTAAACAGGGTCAGAGTCAAAGAGCGAACCGGGAAGGAGTGGTTTGACGAGAGTTGTATGAGAGTAGTAAGTGAGACAAAAGGCAAGGCTCATAAAGCTCGATCCTCATGGAGCGTTGAGCGCGTAACGAACGTCGAGCGTTGCCGACATAACGTTCGTAAAATTCGTCCTGTAACATAACCAAGCATATTAAAGGCATATTAAAGGCTGCAGAAACGCCAACATAACATACCTGACAGCCAAAAGTGAACAGCTGTGCGCACGGATTCTCACTCACATATACGATCAATTGTTCTAAAAAACAATTACTATCCCTTATATTAATACTCAAAAAGTATTCCAACAAAAGAAAAAACAAGATTAGGTTGTAACCACCACGTGCTGATCACAAACACGGAACAATTGCAAATGCACCGAAATTTTAAAAGGTTGGCGATTCTATAAAGCTTACAGTTGCTCATGCGCAGTTCACATTACGTCGGTAGCGTCGCGTAAAAATAGAATTTTTTTCAACTTCAACGTCGTTGCGCTCAGCGTTAGCGGCGTAAGTGTCACGTGGCATAACTCACTAATACTAGTCAATTGCGCCGGCGTTTTGACCCGCTCAACGCTCCATGAGGATCGAGCTTTATGCTAAAAGAAAAAACGGCGGAGGCATGAGAAAAATACAAAGAAGCATACAGAAAAGCAAAGGTGTCGGCGAAAAAAGAGAGCCCATACAACAGAAAATAGATAAGTTGGAACAAAAGCACCAAAGAAAGCAGATAAGGGCATTTACAGAGGCCTAACAGAAAGAAAAGAAGGATGCAACAGCCTAACGATGTTCTACGGGAATGAGAAAGGAAATTTAATGTCAGAAGGAGGATATGTGGGATAAACACACTTCACAAGAATTCTGAGGCAGGGAAGGTGGAAGAAGCAGAAATAGAAACAAAACTCAAAATTTTTAACACTAATGTGAAAAGTGTCCTATATGGTAGCGAATCGTGGGCATTAAACAAAAGACAAATTCGTCAACCACAAACAATCAATAATAACAGCCTAAGAAGAATCCTGGGTATCTACTGACCGAATAAAATATCCAATGAAGAGCTTTGGAAGAAGACAAAACAAATAAAAAAGAAAGAAAATCGCAGACATTACAAAACAAGCAATGGAATATGCGATAAGATGAAAAAGAAAACGCAAAAGGCCAGCCAACACATGGAAAAGATACATAATGAAAGAATACAAGACAATTAATAAAACCTGGAATGAAGTGAAAAATACAGCAAAAGACAAAGACAAATGAAAGGAGTTACTCAAATGTATCCATAGAAGTGCAAATTAAGAAACCCAACTCAACAGACGGGTTGGAGATATGGTTAGAAAGCAAAGAAGTGTGCCCTTGTCACTTAGCCACCATGCTAATGAAACGCTTCTAGCGCCCTATGCTCCTCATGGAGCAACAATGTTAAAGAGAGAGAGCGACAGAAGCAGAAAGAACACCGAGCTAAGAGTACCAACTCTGAAAGAAATTACGGGCATAAAGTTTAAATTGAAAAACAACAAAAGTCCAGGAGTAGACCAACTCCCAATAGAACTGTTAAAATATGGCGGGAAAAACAGATGACAGAGGAAAACAGCTACCGGAAAATTACAGACCCATTTCCTTGTTAAGCGTGATATACAAAGTGCTAACCAGTGTAATAAAAGTGAGACTGGATGAAGAAGTAGAATGAAAAATTGGGCAGTACCAAGCCGAATTTAGAAAAGAAAAATCAATTATGGTTATGGACCAAGTATTCATAATGAAACAGATACAAGAAAAGGCAGATGAGAAAGGTAAATACATATACTTATGCCTTGTTCATAGATTTCAAAAAAGCATACGACACAGTCCTAAGATCGAAGGTATATAAAGCACTGGCTTACTCAAATGACTTAATACCCTTAATCAGAATGACACTAAAGAAGACGATAAATAAAGTGAGGTGTAATGGACAACTGTCAAACGGATTTACAAGTATGACAGGCCTAAAGCAGGACTTTTGTCTACTAGTCTGTTCAATATAGTCAGGAAAAGCCAAATCAATACGGAATACAGTATTAAGAAACTCCTACCAGTGTCTGGCATATGCCGATGACCTGGTTTTGCTAGGTAAAACAAAGGAGGAACTTAAGAGTTATTCGTACGCTTAGAAAGCAAAGCTAGTGAGGCAGGCCTAGAAATCAATGAATTAGGTAGAAAACTGCATCAGGAAGGAGAGGAGTTAAAGGTGAAAAGCATAAGTTCGGATAAGTGTGGTGTACCTAGGAGTGGACATAACAAGAGACGGCAGCTATAATGAAGTGATAGGAAAGCGCATAGGGGCCGGGTCTAAATGTGCGGGAAGCTATCAAAAATTGCTGAGGTCAAAGAATATGTCACATATGGACAAGTTGAAGTTGTATAAAAGTGATAAGGCCAGCGGTGCAATTTGGCAGTGTGTTGTGGGTGTTAACGCATGAAAATCAAAGGAAAATAGAAGTCTGGGACCGGAGAATACGAGGCCTGTCTAAAAAGAATCCGATCTTCGGCTAGGAAAAAAATATTGCGTACCTGACGGGGTTGGGACCCTAATCCCCTTCAAAGTAGGCCCCTTGCGCCTCCACACATTTAGCCCACCGATCCTTCCACTGCTGGAAACACCTCTGGAAGCCTTCCGCCGTAGCGTTCCGCATTATCTCTTATCTACTCTCAAAACGGGATCCTTTCAGTGGCCTCTTTAATTTCAGAAACAACCAGAAGTCGCAAGGAGCCATATCTGAAGAGTAGGGAGCTTGTCGAACGACTGGAATTCCATTTTTCGCCAACAAATTCTGGATCAGGTGCGATGAATGAGCTGGAGCGTTCTCATGAGTCATGATGCAACTGCCAGTTTTTCGCCGTCCAGAGGTCTGGTCTTTTGCGTCGAACTGCATCACACTGACGTACTCTTTTGTCACTGTTTGTCCTTCCGGTGCGTATTCGTGATGCACAATTCCACGGCTATCAAAGAAGACAGTCGGCATCACCTTGATTTTGCTTCGCTTGAGGGACGAGGGATGCTTCCGTTGCCATGACTGTCCGGGTCGTATCCGTACCCCCATGACTTATCTCCAGTTATCACGGTGTTACGAAACTGAGGATCAGCGTTAGCAGTGTCCAGCATGTCCTATCAAACGGCAAGGCGGAGTTGTTTTTGTTCTTCCGACAGCAGCTTGGGAACGAATTTCGCAGACACTCTGCACATCGCGTAAAATTGCATGCGCGGAATCTTTACTGGTCCCAACCTCTTCAGCAATCTCCCGTACGGTCAAACGACGATCTCCCATTACGAGATTTTGCACCCTCTCAACAACAGCTGCACCGCGAGCGGTTTGTTGGCTCCCAGAACGCTAATCACTCTCCGCCTATATGCGGCCATTTTTGAATCAGTTCAACCGCTTTTTACGAATCGTTTGGCTTTGAGAGTCACCAAGCTTTTGACAAAATTTGATGCAGCATCTTTGCTCAACACGTTCAGTCATTTCGAGTGAATCGGAAATCCGACGAATACTTGGAACAACACCTCACACAGCAGCTACCAATTAGCGAATGACGCACCCGATGGCGAAGCCAAAATTCAGACATGCGCATGAAGGTGTCCCCTACCACTGTGGAAAGCGGCGCCGCCCTACCGTCATTATTTTGCGCGGGAATATTGAAGGTCGGATTTTTTGTAGACAGGCGTCGTATTAAGAAGTATATTTGGAGATGTAAAGGAGGGAAGCACATGGAGACGAAGAAACAATGCTGAGCTATCATAAATCTACAAGGAACCCGGGATTGTGAGCCTAGTCGAGCACAATGGATTAAGGTGGCTGGGTCACATCACAAGACTGGATGAGTACCATCTGACAAGGCGTATGTTCCATCAACAGCTACAAGGAAACAACAGGAGAGGAAGGTCCCGGAGAACATGGTGGGAAGATGTACAAAATGACTTAAGGGAACTCAAGAGGCAAAATGGGAAACATGTGCAAAAAAAAAAGGAAAAGATGGAAAGAAATAATACAAATCCTAAATGTCTTATCTTTGTATTCTGCATATAATTCTTATGTTGTTCTTTCTTCTAAATATTTTTAATATCTTTGCATATTGTTAACTTTTCATAAAGTACCTATGCAATTAAGTCCTACATTTTATCCCCAAATATCACTACCAGCTTTTGTGTATATTTTAGAATTTCTGGATATATTTTCCTCTGTCTTTCTTGGTAATTCTTGCTTCTACTGTACTCAATCGATGGTGCTTTTACTGACTGCTTGAGCCAAGTCCGCATTATTAATTTATGCTCATTCTCGTACTTCTGTCCGTACTATACCTTTTCAAACACTGGTAAAGTCATAATTATAATTCAAACCATCAAACTACGATGACATCCAAATATAAGCAAAGCAAATTATTCTTTTTTACCATTGAAACTGCACAGATATTCAGAATCGACGCAGGAAATTTGAATTAATGCCACTCTACTGTATTAATTGTGAAGCAGTTAAATTTTAATATTTTTTATTGATGTATCATTAAATAGCTTTTCTAATAGTAATGTGAGTTCAAAACATTTGTTTAATTAGGCTTTGCTATTTTTGTTGCACTTATACTTTAACCAAACACAAAATACGTCCTTTTTCCTTGCTTCATTGTAAATATTGCAAATGCTTGTTGGCAGAATTTTGCGCTTTTTCAGTTGCCATTTTGTTTTATACGCAAGCTTTTTATTATCATTTTTTTTGCACATTTCCGCGTTGTTTAGATGTTTCATGCTGTTAATACTAATTTAAAAAGATTTGATTTTGCATGAATGCTCTTCAAAATATTGTAAATCATCAATGTTCTTACCTATTACATTTATGAAATAATCCCAATGTTTAAAGTGTTTTAATCACTCGTAATTGCACAACAAAAATAGAAAAGCATGGTATGTTAGTTTAAAACTATTGTATGTTTAAGGTTGGTTCAACCGGAACACTTCGAGGCTTATAAAAAATCTACAAACATTTTTAAAAATATAAATATTGGCATTAGTGTATCACTTTTATTGCTTTAGAAAATCATTAATTCTGTTGAATATTCTGTAACTTGCTACAGAAAACATGTCCCATTATGGCAGTTAACGTAAAACTTAAAACGCTGTTCTTTTAACGAACCACTTCTTACCTAAACTAACAAAGACACTAAGGAAACATGTGAATTTAGTATTTACGTTTGTTTTAATAGTAACTGACATGAAAGCAGCTAATTTCTTCTTTCTCTCTTTGTCCGGCAAAACCCCGTATTACCCTTTAGGGTATTATTTGTATTTTCAAAAAAGAATTGTGAAATTCAAGAAAAGAGTCAAATAGTGGATATTATTGCGAATTACTACACAGATTTGTACTCATCAGTCAATCCTAACCCAACAGAAGAAAGCCCAACAACGTAGGTGTGGAGGAGATCTCCGAAATTAATGGCAAAACACCGAGGTAATCCTTAATCCTTCTACATAAAAAAAGGCAATACACTGACTCAATATAGAAAACTATCGACCTATAAGTCTCCTTACACAACCTTACAAATTCCTAACAAAAATTATCAGAAGTAGACTGACCAACAAATTTGAATCTTATCAAACTCCGGAGCAAGCAAGGTTCCGCAGATGATACAGTATGCTAGAGCAGATTCAAAACCTATGAACTTTAATTGAAAAATGTACAGAGTATAATGTTCCTTTTCACCTGGCCTTCATCGAGTATGCCAACACTTTCGACTCTATGAAACTGTGAATCATATTCAATGCAATGGATACTCGAGATACCGAAATCTACTCAGGCACATAGAAAATGTAAAAGGATACGTATACCTTGGCCACCTGATAAAACTCAGAAAAGAGACTGAAGCAGCGGAAATAAACAGGAATTCGAATGACCTGGGCTGCCACAAGTAGACTGAATACAATCCTCAGAAACCAGGAAATCCCAATAAACCTTAAAGCAAAGTTTTCAACACTTGCATACATCGTGTCGGTGTTAACTTATGGGATGGAGACGATGCTTTTAATGATTAAATCTGCGAACAAACTCAGAACAACACAGAGGACGATAGAAAGACTTACGTTGGAAATAAGTCTCAGAGACCATGTGCGAAATGAGGAGATAAGTGGAAGAAGTAATATAAAGAATAGCCACATTAAAGTGGGGACGGCTGGGTCGTGTAGCTCGATAGGACGACATAACATGGACAAAACTGTATTTTGAAATGGCGGCCGAGAAAGCACAAGAAAAGAGTTGGATGCCCACGGAGAAGGTGAACAAATGAGGCAAGACATAAATTAGAGGGGAGACAACAAGGGGATAAAGCGTATGTCCAGGAGTGGACCGAAAGGAGTTGATAAAGAAGAAGAAGAAGATTTTCAAAAAACCTAATGCCGAAAGGGGCCGAACTGTCAGACATAAAATTCCAGTTGAAATTAATAATTAGCAGCAGACTATCAACATAAATTTCGTCTTCCAAATTTTTCTCCATCCCACTGTGTAATTTCTGAGTTATAACTATACAGCTCAGTATATTTAGTTGCCCACGTTTAACATCTGGTCATTTTAGGACTCCATGACAAATGTTCAGATTTTCATAGGCTGTTGAGTTTATCATCATTATTATAATAATATATCATTATAAAGCATGATATATACCTCGAAAAGTACAACTTAGAATCACTTGACATACAAAGCTCCAGGGAACTATATGCGTAACGGAAGGTTTTACAAATAAAGATGTAGAAAATACAAGAACAACAAAAAACCATGGTTTACTGCTGAGCTAAAAGAGTTAGCAGAAGAAAAGAAGAAACCCTACCTGGAATATAAAAGCTCACCATCACAAGAGAAACACGATTCACACATTGAAATAGGAAATAGTGTAAACTCTAAAATTAGGAGAATTAAGGCAGAATACTGGCGGATATATAGGGCACAAAGAAAGATATGGAAAATGCTGAAAAACAGGAAGAAACCAGTCAACGAATTCTACAGAAGGACTAGGAAAATTACTTTAGGGATCTATATAATACAGAAAAAAATGCCGAAATACAAGAACAGGAAGAATTAAAAATACAGTTTCAAACAAATGAGATCAAAAAGGAATGAAGAAGCATGACAACATTCCAAACGAACCATCGTACCGGATGATTGGCACAGGAGTATAACTATACCCATCTTTAAAAAGGGTCAGAAAACTAACCCGGAAAATCTTATTATGCACAACTAGGAAACTCTTCACAAACTTAATAATAATAACAATCAAATTAGCAGAACGCATTAAAAATAGAGATGAACAGTAAGGTTTTAGAAAGGAAACAGGTCAACAACTGACGCAACATTCATCATTCAACAACGTCCAGCTTGGAGAAGTAACCGATATACTAAGAGAAAAACATGCGCCATCAGAAATTGTCGGAGTAATACACAGACTCAACACTAACAATACAACGGCAGTCAAGTGAATAATCATACAGCTGGAGACATATAGGTACTCAACCGATTTGTGTTCAACTTGATAATAGACAAAATTATTGGAAGAAGTCACCTGTCTCAGTTTGGGCTATAGATCAACATGGTCTGTTACGCTGACGATGCAACAATTGTCGCAGAAACGGAAGATGTTTTACAAGAGACAAGTATGTCGTTTTTACCAACAGCTCAGAAGTACAACGTGGAAAAAACAAAATGCATGACTATCTCCAAAGATCCTATAAGATGCAAACTCGAAATCAATGGTGATAGCATTGATCAAATTATGCAGTTTAAGTATCTCTGAGTAGACGCTTTAAGTACGCATAATCCAATGCAGAGTCCTTTTATACAGATCTTTACGAGACTAAGACATACAACGAAAGAGTCAACGCTGAAAACACAAATATGAACAAATAATTCAAAGGAAATACCAGACATAACAAGGGAAGAATTAGACAAAGCACTAATACAAATTAAAAATGATAGAGCGGCCGGAGAAGACAACATTCAACCAGAGATGCTCAAAGAAAGTGATGTCAAAAATTGCAAGAACGCATTCCAAAAGATTAGGAGAATGCGGTGGTAGCCCTGGTATACAAGAAGGGTGATCCTACTGACCTCGAAAATTAGCGTCCGATTAGTCATCTATCTCAAATTTATAAGCTATTCATCAAACTTATAACAAACAGATTAGACCACAAGTTCGACATATACCAGCCAAAAGAACAGGCCGGATTCCGTAGCCACTTTAGCACTACCAAGCACCTCCATACAGTAAAACAGCTATTTAAAAAAACGTTGAAATACAATATACCGATATGAATGGCGTTCATAGACTTTAAAAATGCTTTCGATGCGATAGAAAGTTGGGCAATAATTAGAGCAATGAGAAACGCCAAAATAGACCAAAGATATATAAATCTCCTAGATAACATGTACAGAACATTGTCAAATCAAAACTAAAAGAGATGTTCGACAAGATGACATTCTCTCACCAAAACTATTTACCTTCGTTCTCGAGGATGTTTCCAAGGAACTAAATTGATCAGGAAAAGGTATAAACGTCTAAGGCGAACACATACAAAACTTGAGATTTGCCGATGATATTGTGATATTTGCAACAATATTTGCAAAGAGCAAGGAAGAGCTCACCAAGATGTTCAAACAACTATATGAAGAATCGGGAAAAATAGGACTTGAAATGAACAACACAAACAAAAGAAACAGAAGAAACAATAATCACAATTCATGGACAAACAATTGAAAAGATGCAGTCTTACATATATCTAGGATAAACAATATCCTTTGATAAATTGAAAGAAGGATAAGGCTAAGCTGGGCGGCATATGGAAAATTAAAACATATTTTAAATATATGATAATATACAACGACTGCATACTCCCTGAAGTGACGTATGGTTCCGAAACATGGGTCCTGACCAAAAAGATGACACAAACTAAGAGTACACCAGAGAGCCATAGAACTTAAATTACTGGAGAGACTATAAGACCAACGAATGGATAAGATCAGTTCTTTAAAATGGCAATGGTCAGGACATGTAGCGAGACATACGAAGAACTGGAGTGGATACATTACAAGATGGAGACCTTGGGATGAGAGGCGACCTCAACAAAGATGTTACGACCGACCTGAAAAAATTCGCAGGACTTAATTAGTACTAGGTTGCTAAGAACAGAGAAAAATGATCCAACATGAGAGAGGCCTATATCCAATGGATAGATCACGGCTGAAAGAAGAAGAATCCAATGCAGGAATTGAAAATACAGATAAATAAAGCTGCAGTTATATCCAGATGTCTCAGGGACACTGTATGGAACAACGAATACATACGAACGAACAGTAAAGTGAAGATATATAAATCATGTATATGCGACCGATACTGACGTACGGAATCGAAACAAGAGCAGACACAAACAAAACTAAGAGCGTGATAAGAAATTCTGAAATGAAAACATTGAGAATGATAGCTGGAAAAATACTCAAGAGATCGGGTCTGGAACGATGAAATAAGTGGAGTGGACGGACGATGTGGTCAGATGGGGAAGAGCATGTAAAGCACATGAATGATGAAAGATTACTTTGCACAGCCCTCGAAGGTAAACCAACAAATTGCCGACCACTAGGGAGACCCCCACAGACAAGTAATCAAGGAAGACCACTCAAAGCTAAAGATAAAATAGAAAGCAGCAACGATCTCAGAGCGCTCATAGCAGCTGGGTGAACTAATAGTTATAAGCGGGAGAATTTAAATATTATGGAAGCGGAAAATTTAAAACCGCCTTTGCAGATCACGCACGCACGCGTTAACCTGCGTGAAAACCACGATTACAATGCTACAGCAGTTGTATCGCGCATGCACGCCAGGCAATATGGCGGATTAAACCAGGTGCGTGCGGAGCGCTGCTATCGACGTTATTCCGGTTTTGTCCTATTCTTTGATTAGTCTTCCTGAGACCCCCGAAGAGATGGAAGGATAGTTGTTAGTCTACTTCTCAGGAGAACTGAAAGCTTGCATCTAATAAGGAAAGAGAAACAGACCATGAGGTCTAATTAAAGAAAAAGACGAAGTAACATAACCACACTTTTCCAACTCTACTAACCTAACCTAAAAATGTTGGCGGTAAATTTAAATTTTAACAATCTGTAAGTGTTCTTCTTTTATAACTCATGCACTCATGCTATACCTTTTATTCGTTTCTCTGTAATTATACGATTCAAAATCGGGAACTAATTGCAAATTCGGGCCACTCGCTATTTTACTTATAATAATAACTTTGCTCACTGATCACCTAAACAAGGTCAAAGCAATACCAGCACGCATGTTTTTGCACTTCTTGGAAAGCACCTTTGGCACATAGGTAGTGTAAGCACAATTTCCAAAACTTCAAACGACCATCATAATTCCGTAGAGAGCAATCCTTGAAATTTATGAAAAATAAAGAAATCGTCTGTCTTCATGAAATAATGACTGCGGCATTGCAACGGAAATATTCAGAGACGCACTTATTTTCTATAGTCCGTTCCTACCTTAGAAGGCACCTTGTTCACTGCTTCCTCCCGTCTCAATCATGCCATCCTTTTTTAATAAAAGTGTTGCCAGTTTTATTATGCGCACAATAACGCGTTGTATTTTGGCGGCCGTAGTTTAGCATGTAGCTGTTCTCCATAAACCCTGTACTTCTTTCTAAGGTAGGAACGGTCTATAAATATGTCTCGTTCAAAAATTTTCTACCACAAAATTTATACTTTACTAAAGTAATAAGAGTGATTTGTTATATAATACTTAAAAAAATTGTTAATATTTTTATAAGCCTGGAACGTGTTTCAGTTGAACCACCCTCATATATTCGTTTCTCTACTCCGCGCCTCGCAATTGTAAGTTAACAAAAATTAGATGGTATATGAAGGTTGGTCAAGATATCGCACTTTGTTTTAAGATTTTATTAAAGCACGTGCGGATGCACTAGCTTAACCTGTGCAATCTGTAAGCCCTTTTATTAGCTCGATTTCTTTGGGCTAAGTATAACGTATTGTTTGTATATCAGTTGCTATTGACAACGGAGGGCGATATTTATTTTGGCTTTTTTATGTTTGTTAAATGTTTATCGTTTCGATATTAGAGAGTTATCGCAAGTACAACGCTACATTTAGCGTACGTTATTTTCGTACAATCGGACGAATGCGCATGCGTCTACATTTAGGCCATTTTTAATCGTTCGACTGTTTAGTTGTCTGTCAAAAGGCTATGGGAACAAATGGAGGTGCGACAGAAAAATCAAAAAACCCCCTTCGATCGTCTTTGGACAAAACGATCGAACAACTATCAATCGGCAGCTGTATGTACAAGGCTACGTATCGGCGAGCGCAAACGCTCGACTAAATAGTCGTGTTTTAACATTTAGAGCGGAAGGTCACGTCGTTGTATATATTAATATGATATGCGTTTTAACAGCCCCACGTTGGGCGCCATTTGATATGATATTAACAAACTTGCCAAATGCAAAAATGTAAGATGCCCCATAATTGGGTGGACATTTGACATGAAATTTATGCTACAATTCGCATTCGCGTTTGATTTTAATTCGCCCCACGTTTGCACGTGACAATTATTGAACTCTTACGAGTCATCGTGAAGGTTCGATAATTTTAATTTATTCTTATTCGATATTTTAAACAAATTTACTCAAATTTTAATAATGCAGATTTATTACAATATAGTTTCCCTATCTTCCCTATTTAAAGCTTATGTTGTATAATCTTTACACTCACAGTTTTTGTTTTATCTTCATTTGAACTATATTTGTTCCACAGTTAATTCATTCTTCATAACACATACATTAGCATACCGTTATATCAAATTCCAATTTATTTTATCTTGAATTCCAATTCACTTTGTCTTCAATTCCAGTTCAACTTTGTAGTAATATGATTTATTTGTAATTTATTTTATTTAACTTCAATCATTCTTTACTTGTATTGGAAAATAAATGTAAGTATCTAAACTTCAATTCGTATTGAACTTTTCAATAATTAATAATTATGTTCACGGGGAAGATCTTTTTTTGCGTCCTGCTTGCAACATTAATTTTCATCTCCTATTTATGTTTTTGTATCCTGGGTATTTCAAAATATCCCCATCCAATTGGAAAATTGCTTCGCATTCATGACAACGGTATTTACTAAATTTTTATATAGCAACCCTATTTAGCTATTCAATTTTTAAAATATTAATAATAATATTTACATTTTTTAAAACACTTCATAGTTAACCTAGCTATCTAATTTTTTTGTATTACTTTTTTTTTAATACAACTAAATCCACATTAATAAAATTAATTTTTATTTAATTAACAATAAACTCGTAAATACCAATTAAATATTATCTCAATATGGACCAATTGGTGAAATTATTTCATTAAAACTGTGTTCACTCATTCTATAAAACTTTTCTGGATATTTCTTCAGGTAGGAATGTAACGTGTGGAATTTTTCATCTAATAATAATAATCTGTCGCTGATTACGGGATGTACATAGTATCTCCACGACTGACTGCTGGGAAATCTCTACGGCAACTGATTGATTATATGTGCACCTCTAACAACTAAACAGTTTAGTCGAGTTGAAATCGCAACATATACACAACTCGACTAAACTGTTTAGTCGTAGAAACAATTGTGTGTATGCACCAGCCCTTAGCGTACTCTAAATAAATAACCGCGGTCCGGTATTTTCATAAAATAGCGGAGGGTTTTTGCGTACGTTAGTGAGGTTATGTTGTCGTGTTTATAAACAAGTAATTTTATGTGTTGAGGTTAGGTTCGGAAACTTTAGCGTACGGTAAAATAGCGGCGTGCGATAACTATAAATGTCATTTACCGTAAAAATAAAATAGCGTGATTTTAGCGTTAACGGAAATTTAACGTAGTACTTGCGATAAATCTCTATTGGCAATGCATTACCAATAGAAAAGCTTATTTTAACCCACAAACCTAGAAATATTCTAGGTTTATGTTTTAACCATAGTAAATTAGTTCAAAGTATGATTAATTTAATTAATTGAGGACAGGAGTAGAAAAACTATTTTATGCACCTTGGGTTGTAAGTATATTTTGCGGTCTCGGATAACGTCGGGGGCATTTATGAAATCACAGATTGGTTGGTTGGCGATACTCAGCTGAATGTATACCATGAAAAATACTTACCACCCACGGTGCCTCTTAAGGTATATGTGATTCTTTTCGATTTTAGTAATATTACAAGTAATATTAATAAATAAAAGAATATCTTTTTCTTAATTTAACTGCAGCTACAAGAAGATAATACCGATAGATATGGTATTTATATTATTCTTAATAACGTTAATAATAGATGGAATTATTTTTAATATAAATTAAAAAATAACGAAATAATTTTTACAGGTCTAACAATCCCTTAGCAGCTGACGCCCCCGATTTAACGAATTTCACATCCGTGGAAGAATGGTTAAATTCAATAAAGATGACGAGGTATTTGGAAAATTTCCATGCCGGTGGCATAAATACAATGGATGCGGTTGTTAATTTAACCGTTAAAGACTTAACCGAACTCGGTATTACTCTGGTTGGCCATCAAAAGAAAATCATGAACAGTGTGCAAAGTATAAGAGCTCAAATTAGAGTGAACGGTTCAGAAGGGTTTCTGGTTTAAATTTAAAACTGTTGTGCTCTATTTGTTTTCCTTTAATTTCCTTTGTTTTAATTAAATAACTTAAAAGTTTTTATTAAGTGTACAAAGTGACAGAGTGATTGTGGTGTTAATGCGTGAAGAACTAACATTTTCATTCGTTTCAAATATATGTAAACAGAACTTCCGCTATTCGAAGAGGCAGCTTGTTTTACCTTTCGGTTATAACAACATGGCAGCTTATCTGAACTTATTTATTTATGTATCGTCTTTTTAATTTAGACCGAAGTGTTAAGATTTAAATTTTATAGTGATATCGCCAAGAATTTCTTAATAAAACTGGGGGTTTTAAGATTTGGAGATTCCTGTCTTTACTAAAAATTATTCGCGTGGTAACTTTAACATTTAATTTCAACAGTTTGCTGATGGAAACTGTTAATGTTAAATCGTTAAAACTATATAAGTAAGTCTTCCAAAGGATTAACAATCACATTCGAATCTTCCTTTCGGCCTTAACTAACGAAGTAAACTTGTAAAATTCTTTATTTGTTCGTGGTTTCCCTTAATCTAAAAACCCTGACGTACGTTATTGGCTAAACTATTTTACTTGCAAATGTGTATGTTGCAAATGAAATACAGCCGTAGATATCAAAAACCGTGAGAGCTTATTATTATTTAAACTGTGTTTCCGTTTGTGAAAGCAGATGTGAAAAATCTTTATATTATTCCATTGTGACAGTTTACTCTTATAAAATCCGTTTGTAATGTATTTATACAACTAAAAATTAATATTAGACAACTGTTTTTTATAACACGGCTTTATTTGTAAATACTTTTATACTACAATGAGATTATATGTGATTTGAAATATACAATAATAGACGTAAAACCAATCTAAATATGTATACCTATAATTGTTATAAGTGCATTTTATTACTTTTTTAATAACAATTGTTTATATTATTATTTTATACTTAATAGCGCAGCTCTTATCACTAACCCATTGTAAGTCTTCTACAAGTTCTTACTGTAAATATAAGTTATTAAAAGAAAAAACCGCTCAGGTAGTACAACAAGTACATCGAAATAGAAAGCCGTTTAATAAATAATATAAATTATTTTTGTCGTATATCAGACTGTCCCCTCGATGAAAATATAATAGTATAATTGCCCGAATGCATATTTACAGTTAATAACTTGTACGAGCGTCGGTCTACTTATAAGGTATTATTATTTTGTACAAAAATATCGTCTGCCATATAACAAATATATTTATTGCCGTTTTTACTTTCTACTTTTCCAGACGATCATAACACATAAGGGAGAACACCAAAACTTTGTTGAACATAAATCTGTTTGCGTTATTAATCTTTATAGCGAGACAGTATAATCAAATCTGAAACTTATTAAATCGTATACTTTTTTACATATCAGTGTTATAAGTGAAATGTGTTGATAGTTTTTTCTAAATTTGCGAACCGTTACGACTTGTGCTCGAGTCTTAGATAATAAATATATTGCTGTACTAAACTGTCCGTAGATCTGGTTTAGATCTAATATCTGAAGACTGTTGTCATACACTTATTCTAAATATGTGTTGGTTTTATTCAAAAAAAAAAAAAAATAGCAATAACTGTATGTGTTTACATTAAAGCATTTTTAGAAAGTGCATTTCTGAATCGTACAATTGATAGAATAAAATGTACTTAATTTTAATGCTCAAAATGTGTAATCCTGTATGTATATCATTTTTTTTTTGTCTCTAAACAAATATTATATTTACTTTTAAATTAATGTGTAGGTAATTATGGACTGAAATTTTAAATCGTTTTTATATTTATTTAATCGACGATTTGTTTTTGAACAAATTTTTGAACATTCCATTAGATATAGGTAGAATATTAATGTGAATTTAAAATGGCGAAATTTTCGTGTTTTCCGCTACGATTGTCGAATTTATTTGATAAACCGTTTTACTTGCCTGCCTATATTCATTAAGCCTAAAACGTGTGAGATTGTCTAATGTATTTTAGATAAAATTAAGTACTGTAATGTGTCTGAAGTACATTTATTTAATTTCATTTAAAATATAATAAGCAAGATTTTAAAATTCAGTACATGCATAATGTCAGTGTAAAGTTGTAATATATTTGTAAAGAAAAGTATTATTCATTATAAAATAATAGCTTTATTATCGCTTTTTTTTGTGTATTTTTACCTTTACCTATCAACTTACCATGTAAACCATTGCCAAATTAAACTGCAGTACTCATAAGACCTCAGTGGATGCGAGGATAAGCATTGAAACGGTGCGGGTGCAACCTATGCGCTCCGTTATCGGTGCAAGACAGTGACCTTCAAGCGATGGATAGCCTAATCGGTGAGTAAATTTGAAACATTTCATTTAACGAATATTCAAATAAGAACATTAATGTACTGTTGGGCCGCTATAAGTTGGCAAGAACTCAAGATGCGCTGTAGTCAGTCAGCTCTCTTCGCCATTGGCGTAACAATCCTCAGCGTGATGGGGTACAAATACCAATATGTAATTAGTACTAACAAAACGTAAGGAATAATTTGGTGACTGGAATTTTTTATAAATTTAGAAAGTTAGCACAAACAGTCATTAACCAAATACTACTTAAAAATTTGTTAACATAAAATAAGACTTATAAATCGCCTACGCCACTGCATTACTCGCCGAAGTAAACGTTCGGTATGCGCTGGAGCTCGCCAACTTATAGTAGAGAGCTCGGCGCACCGAAAAGCCTCTAAAAATCGTTTCTGTGGGGGTTTTGTTGTTACAAGCTGAAATTTTCACACATTCAAGTTAATGCCCTTGTAAATCTAAATTTCAAAGTTGTATAAAATTGTAATGTGCAAAAGGGCACTAGAATCAAAATTCGAGTTACATACATAGCCGTGAGGAGCAGAAAATCCTGAATATTCTCATATAAAGAAAGTCCCATTTTTTGTGGCGCGTATATTTTTAATAATTTTTCGAAAAGTGAATTTTACATTATCGTTTACGGAAAGAAGTAACTTTAAATTGCAATATCTCGGAAAGAACGATGGGAAAAATCTGTCGAAATAAACAGAATTTTTTGATTACATCGCATTATCTCGAAAAGTAAGACCTAAATCAAAAAATTGTACTCTCCGTAAACGTTTCGCTTGTTTCTTGGAAATCCAACGGTGTACTTAGCAAAATTTTCTGATTCATGGTAATCTAATTATGCAATTAATTGTAAAACAATACGTTTTTTGGGTTACCCGAGTACAGTTCCAAGCCTCGCGACCCCACTCCTTGTGCGTATATTCCATCTCTCAATTCACCGTAGCTCCATCGCATGTCTCAACAATGACACGGTTCCAATCCGGAAAACATTTTGTTAAACAAGTAACTGGTTAAATGAGGAGTTCCCTGAGAGATGGATTGGACGAAGTGGTCACTTTCTGTAGGGTTTGCCCCATACATGTGAATACCTTGTTTAGTGTTTTTTGTTGCAGTTAATTTCCATTATTTTGGTTTTTTGTATATTTATTGTCATTCCCATTTTATTGATTTCTTCAGTCCAGGAGTCTATTAGTTTTTCCATTTTGGATGGTGTATCTGCTATTAAAGCTCGGCGTACACTTTACACTATAACACTAGTGAATCTTTGTAATGGTCTCATGTTTCGGTATCCGACTGTTGTTTAGGAACACATGTGTTAAAAAGGGTAAGTTGGGCTTTGTATTTCAGTCTAAAATTAATAATGTTTCGCACTCGAAAACTAAATGTTTGTAACAGGAACACATGAGCTAAGAAGGGTAAGTTTGGCTTTGTATTTCAGTAGAACAATAATAATTTTTCATACTCGAAAATGAACTTTTTGTAACAGGGACACATGAGTTAAGAAGGGTAAGTTTGGCTTTGTATTTCAGTCAAAAATTAATAATTTTTAATACTCGAAAATGTACTGTTTGTAACAGGGACACATGAGTTAAGAAGGGTAAGTTTGGCTTTGTGTTTCAGTCCAAAATTAATAATTTTTCATATTCGAAAATGAACTGTTTGTAACAGGAACACATGAGTTAAGAAGGGTAACTTTGGCTTTGTATTTCAGTCCAAAATTAGTAATTTGTCACACTCGAAAATTAACTTTTGGTAATAGGAACACATGAGTTAAGAAGGGTAACTATGGCTTTGTATTTCAGTACAAAATTAATAATTTTTAAAACTCGAAAATGAACTTTTTGTAGCAGGCACACATGAGTTAAGAAGGGTTAGTTTGGCTTTGTATTTCAGTCCAAAATTAATAATGTTTCGCACTTGAAAACTAAATGTTTGTAACAGGAACACATGAGCTAAGAAGGGTAAGTTTGGCTTTGTATTTCACTCCAAAATTAATAATTTTTAATACTCGAAAATGTACTGTTTGTAACAGGGACACATGAGCTAAGAAGGGTAAGTTTGGCTTTGTGTTTCAGTCCAAAATTAATAATTTTTCATATTCGAAAATGAACTCTTTGTAACAGGAACACATGAGTTAAGAAGGGTAACTTTGGCTTTGTATTTCAGTCCAAAATTAGTAATTTGTCACACTCGAAAATTAACTTTTGGTAATAGGAACACATGAGTTAAGAAGGGTAACTATGGCTTTGTATTTCAGTACAAAATTAATAATTTTTAAAACTCGAAAATGAACTTTTTGTAGCAGGCACACATGAGTTAAGAAGGGTTAGTTTGGCTTTGTATTTCAGTCCAAAATTAATAATGTTTCGCACTTGAAAACTAAATGTTTGTAACAGGAACACATGAGCTAAGAAGGGTAAGTTTGGCTTTGTATTTCACTCCAAAATTAATAATTTTTAATACTCGAAAATGTACTGTTTGTAACAGGGACACATGAGCTAAGAAGGGTAAGTTTGGCTTTGTGTTTCAGTCCAAAATTAATAATTTTTCATATTCGAAAATGAACTGTTTGTAACAGGAACACATGAGTTAAGAAGGGTAACTTTGGCTTTGTATTTCAGTCCAAAATTAGTAATTTGTCACACTCGAAAATTAACTTTTGGTAATAGGAACACATGAGTTAAGAAGGGTAACTATGGCTTTGTATTTCAGTACAAAATTAATAATTTTTAAAACTCGAAAATGAACTTTTTGTAGCAGGAACACATGAGTTAAGAAGGGTTAGTTTGGCTTTGTATTTCAGTCCAAAATTAATAATGTTTCGCACTTGAAAACTAAATGTTTGTAACAGGAACACATGAGCTAAGAAGGGTAAGTTTGGCTTTGTATTTCACTCCAAAATTAATAATTTTTAATACTCGAAAATGTACTGTTTGTAACAGGGACACATGAGCTAAGAAGGGTAAGTTTGGCTTTGTGTTTCAGTCCAAAATTAATAATTTTTCATATTCGAAAATGAACTCTTTGTAACAGGAACACATGAGTTAAGAAGGGTAACTTTGGCTTTGTATTTCAGTCCAAAATTAGTAATTTGTCACACTCGAAAATTAACTTTTGGTAATAGGAACACATGAGTTAAGAAGGGTAACTATGGCTTTGTATTTCAGTACAAAATTAATAATTTTTAAAACTCGAAAATGAACTTTTTGTAGCAGGCACACATGAGTTAAGAAGGGTTAGTTTGGCTTTGTATTTCAGTCCAAAATTAATAATGTTTCGCACTTGAAAACTAAATGTTTGTAACAGGAACACATGAGCTAAGAAGGGTAAGTTTGGCTTTGTATTTCACTCCAAAATTAATAATTTTTAATACTCGAAAATGTACTGTTTGTAACAGGGACACATGAGCTAAGAAGGGTAAGTTTGGCTTTGTGTTTCAATCCAAAATTAATAATTTTTCATATTCGAAAATGAACTGTTTGTAACAGGAACACATGAGTTAAGAAGGGTAACTTTGGCTTTGTATTTCAGTCCAAAATTAGTAATTTGTCACACTCGAAAATTAACTTTTGGTAATAGGAACACATGAGTTAAGAAGGGTAACTATGGCTTTGTATTTCAGTACAAAATTAATAATTTTTAAAACTCGAAAATGAACTTTTTGTAGCAGGCACACATGAGTTAAGAAGGGTTAGTTTGGCTTTGTATTTCAGTCCAAAATTAATAATGTTTCGCACTTGAAAACTAAATGTTTGTAACAGGAACACATGAGCTAAGAAGGGTAAGTTTGGCTTTGTATTTCACTCCAAAATTAATAATTTTTAATACTCGAAAATGTACTGTTTGTAACAGGGACACATGAGCTAAGAAGGGTAAGTTTGGCTTTGTGTTTCAGTCCAAAATTAATAATTTTTCATATTCGAAAATGAACTGTTTGTAACAGGAACACATGAGTTAAGAAGGGTAACTTTGGCTTTGTATTTCAGTCCAAAATTAGTAATTTGTCACACTCGAAAATTAACTTTTGGTAATAGGAACACATGAGTTAAGAAGGGTAACTATGGCTTTGTATTTCAGTACAAAATTAATAATTTTTAAAACTCGAAAATGAACTTTTTGTAGCAGGCACACATGAGTTAAGAAGGGTTAGTTTGGCTTTGTATTTCAGTCCAAAATTAATAATGTTTCGCACTTGAAAACTAAATGTTTGTAACAGGAACACATGAGCTAAGAAGGGTAAGTTTGGCTTTGTATTTCACTCCAAAATTAATAATTTTTAATACTCGAAAATGTACTGTTTGTAACAGGGACACATGAGCTAAGAAGGGTAAGTTTGGCTTTGTGTTTCAGTCCAAAATTAATAATTTTTCATATTCGAAAATGAACTGTTTGTAACAGGAACACATGAGTTAAGAAGGGTAACTTTGGCTTTGTATTTCAGTTCAAAATTAGTAATTTGTCGCACTCGAAAATTAACTTTTGGTAATAGGAACACATGAGTTAAGAAGGGTAACTATGGCTTTGTATTTAAGTACAAAATTAATAATGTTTCGCACTTGAAAACTAAATGTTTGTAACAGGAACACATGAGCTAAGAAGGGTAAGTTTGGCTTTGTATTTCAGGAGAACAATAATAATTTTTCATACTCGAAAATGAACTTTTTGTAACAGGGACACATGAGTTAAGAAGGGTAAGTTTGGCTTTGTATTTCAGTCAAAAATTAATAATTTTTAATACTCGAAAATGTACTGTTTGTAACAGGGACACATGAGTTAAGAAGGGTAAGTTTGGCTTTGTATTTCACTCCAAAATTAATAATTTTTAATACTCGAAAATGTACTGTTTGTAACAGGGACACATGAGCTAAGAAGGGTAAGTTTGGCTTTGTGTTTCAGTCCAAAATTAATAATTTTTCATATTCGAAAATGAACTGTTTGTAACAGGAACACATGAGTTAAGAAGGGTAACTTTGGCTTAGTATTTCAGTCCAAAATTAGTAATTTGTCACACTCGAAAATTAACTTTTGGTAATAGGAACACATGAGTTAAGAAGGGTAACTATGGCTTTGTATTTCAGTACAAAATTAATAATTTTTAAAACTCGAAAATGAACTTTTTGTAGCAGGAACACATGAGTTAAGAAGGGTTAGTTTGGCTTTGTATTTCAGTCCAAAATTAATAATGTTTCGCACTTGAAAACTAAAAGTTTGTAACAGGAACACATGAGCTAAGAAGGGTAAGTTTGGCTTTGTATTTCACTCCAAAATTAATAATTTTTAATACTCGAAAATGTACTGTTTGTAACAGGGACACATGAGCTAAGAAGGGTAAGTTTGGCTTTGTGTTTCAGTCCAAATTTAATAATTTTTCATATTCGAAAATGAACTGTTTGTAACAGGAACACATGAGTTAAGAAGGGTAACTTTGGCTTTGTATTTCAGTCCAAAATTAGTAATTTGTCGCACTCGAAAATTAACTTTTGGTAATAGGAACACATGAGTTAAGAAGGGTAACTATGGCTTTGTATTTCAGTACAAAATTAATAATGTTTCGCACTGGAAAACTAAATGTTTGTAACAGGAACACATGAGCTAAGAAGGGTAAGTTTGGCTTTGTATTTCAGGAGAACAATAATAATTTTTCATACTCGAAAATGAACTTTTTGTAACAGGGACACATGAGTTAAGAAGGGTAAGTTTGGCTTTGTATTTCAGTCAAAAATTAATAATTTTTAATACTCGAAAATGTACTGTTTGTAACAGGGACACATGAGTTAAGAAGGGTAAGTTTGGCTTTGTATTTCACTCCAAAATTAATAATTTTTAATACTCGAAAATGTACTGTTTGTAACAGGGACACATGAGCTAAGAAGGGTAAGTTTGGCTTTGTGTTTCAGTCCAAAATTAATAATTTTTCATATTCGAAAATGAACTGTTTGTAACAGGAACACATGAGTTAAGAAGGGTAACTATGGCTTTGTATTTCAGTACAAAATTAATAATTTTTAAAACTCGAAAATGAACTTTTTGTAGCAGGAACACATGAGTTAAGAAGGGTTAGTTTGGCTTTGTATTTCAGTCCAAAATTAATAATGTTTCGCACTTGAAAACTAAATGTTTGTAACAGGAACACATGAGCTAAGAAGGGTAAGTTTGGCTTTGTATTTCAGGAGAACAATAATAATTTTTCATACTCGAAAATGAACTTTTTGTAACAGGGACACATGAGTTAAGAAGGGTAAGTTTGGCTGTGTATTTCAGTCAAAAATTAATAATTTTTAATACTCGAAAATGTACTGTTTGTAACAGGGACACATGAGCTAAGAAGGGTAAGTTTGGCTTTGTGTTTCAGTCCAAAATTAATAATTTTTCATATTCGAAAATGAACTGTTTGTAACAGGAACACATGAGTTAAGAAGGGTAACTTTGGCTTTGTATTTCAGTCCAAAATTAGTAATTTGTCGCACTCGAAAATTAACTTTTGGTAATAGGAACACATGAGTTAAGAAGGGTTAGTTTGGCTTTGTATTTCAGTCCAAAATTAATAATGTTTCGCACTTGAAAACTAAATGTTTGTAACAGGAACACATGAGCTAAGAAGGGTAAGTTTGGCTTTGTATTTCAGGAGAACAATAATAATTTTTCATACTCGAAAATGAACTTTTTGTAACAGGGACACATGAGTTAAGAAGGGTAAGTTTGGCTTTGTATTTCAGTCAAAAATTAATAATTTTTAATACTCGAAAATGTACTGTTTGTAACAGGGACACATGAGTTAAGACGGGTAAGTTTGGCTTTGTATTTCACTCCAAAATTAATAATTTTTAATACTCGAAAATGTACTGTTTGTAACAGGGACACATGAGCTAAGAAGGGTAAGTTTGGCTTTGTGTTTCAGTCCAAAATTAATAATTTTTCATATTCGAAAATGAACTGTTTGTAACAGGAACACATGAGTTAAGAAGGGTAACTTTGGCTTTGTATTTCAGTCCAAAATTAGTAATTTGTCGCACTCGAAAATTAACTTTTTGTAGCAGGAACACATGAGTTAAGAAGGGTTAGTTTGGCTTTGTATTTCAGTCCAAAATTAATAATGTTTCCCACTTGAAAACTAAATGTTTGTAACAGGAACACATGAGCTAAGAAGGGTAAGTTTGGCTTTGTATTTCAGGAGAACAATAATAATTTTTCATACTCGAAAATGAACTTTTTGTAACAGGGACACATGAGTTAAGAAGGGTAAGTTTGGCTTTGTATTTCAGTCAAAAATTAATAATTTTTAATACTCGAAAATGTACTGTTTGTAACAGGGACACATGAGTTAAGAAGGGTAAGTTTGGCTTTGTATTTCACTCCAAAATTAATAATTTTTAATACTCGAAAATGTACTGTTTGTAACAGGGACACATGAGCTAAGAAGGGTAAGTTTGGCTTTGTGTTTCAGTCCAAAATTAATAATTTTTCATATTCGAAAATGAACTGTTTGTAACAGGAACACATGAGTTAAGAAGGGTAACTTTGGCTTTGTATTTCAGTCCAAAATTAGTAATTTGTCGCACTCGAAAATTAACTTTTGGTAATAGGAACACATGAGTTAAGAAGGGTAACTATGGCTTTGTATTTAAGTACAAAATTAATAATGTTTCGCACTTGAAAACTAAATGTTTGTAACAGGAACACATGAGCTAAGAAGGGTAAGTTTGGCTTTGTATTTCAGGAGAACAATAATAATTTTTCATACTCGAAAATGAACTTTTTGTAACAGGGACACATGAGTTAAGAAGGGTAAGTTTGGCTTTGTATTTCAGTCAAAAATTAATAATTTTTAATACTCGAAAATGTACTGTTTGTAACAGGGACACATGAGTTAAGAAGGGTAAGTTTGGCTTTGTATTTCACTCCAAAATTAATAATTTTTAATACTCGAAAATGTACTGTTTGTAACAGGGACACATGAGCTAAGAAGGGTAAGTTTGGCTTTGTGTTTCAGTCCAAAATTAATAATTTTTCATATTCGAAAATGAACTGTTTGTAACAGGAACACATGAGTTAAGAAGGGTAACTATGGCTTTGTATTTCAGTACAAAATTAATAATTTTTAAAACTCGAAAATGAACTTTTTGTAGCAGGAACACATGAGTTAAGAAGGGTTAGTTTGGCTTTGTATTTCAGTCCAAAATTAATAATGTTTCGCACTTGAAAACTAAATGTTTGTAACAGGAACACATGAGCTAAGAAGGGTAAGTTTGGCTTTGTATTTCAGGAGAACAATAATAATTTTTCATACTCGAAAATGAACTTTTTGTAACAGGGACACATGAGTTAAGAAGGGTAAGTTTGGCTTTGTATTTCAGTCAAAAATTAATAATTTTTAATACTCGAAAATGTACTGTTTGTAACAGGGACACATGAGTTAAGAAGGGTAAGTTTGGCTTTGTATTTCACTCCAAAATTAATAATTTTTAATACTCGAAAATGTACTGTTTGTAACAGGGACACATGAGCTAAGAAGGGTAAGTTTGGCTTTGTATTTCAGTCCAAAATTAATAATGTTTCGCACTTGAAAACTAAATGTTTGTAACAGGAACACATGAGCTAAGAAGGGTAAGTTTGGCTTTGTATTTCAGGAGAACAATAATAATTTTTCATACTCGAAAATGAACTTTTTGTAACAGGGACACATGAGTTAAGAAGGGTAAGTTTGGCTTTGTATTTCAGTCAAAAATTAATAATTTTTAATACTCGAAAATGTACTGTTTGTAACAGGGACACATGAGTTAAGAAGGGTAAGTTTGGCTTTGTATTTCACTCCAAAATTAATAATTTTTAATACTCGAAAATGTACTGTTTGTAACAGGGACACATGAGCTAAGAATGGTAAGTTTGGCTTTGTGTTTCAGTCCAAAATTAATAATTTTTCATATTCGAAAATGAACTGTTTGTAACAGGAACACATGAGTTAAGAAGGGTAACTTTGGCTTTGTATTTCAGTCCAAAATTAGTAATTTGTCACACTCGAAAATTAACTTTTGGTAATAGGAACACATGAGTTAAGAAGGGTAACTATGGCTTTGTATTTCAGTACAAAATTAATAATTTTTAAAACTCGAAAATGAACTTTTTGTAGCAGGAACACATGAGTTAAGAAGGGTTAGTTTGGCTTTGTATTTCAGTCCAAAATTAATAATGTTTCGCACTTGAAAACTAAATGTTTGTAACAGGAACACATGAGCTAAGAAGGGTAAGTTTGGCTTTGTATTTCACTCCAAAATTAATAATTTTTAATACTCGAAAATGTACTGTTTGTAACAGGGACACATGAGCTAAGAAGGGTAAGTTTGGCTTTGTGTTTCAGTCCAAAATTAATAATTTTTCATATTCGAAAATGAACTGTTTGTAACAGGAACACATGAGTTAAGAACGGTAACTTTGGCTTTGTATTTCAGTCCAAAATTAGTAATTTGTCGCACTCGAAAATTAACTTTTGGTAATAGGAACACATGAGTTAAGAAGGGTAACTATGGCTTTGTATTTCAGTACAAAATTAATAATGTTTCGCACTTGAAAACTAAATGTTTGTAACAGGAACACATGAGCTAAGAAGGGTAAGTTTGGCTTTGTATTTCAGGAGAACAATAATAATTTTTCATACTCGAAAATGAACTTTTTGTAACAGGGACACATGAGTTAAGAAGGGTAAGTTTGGCTTTGTATTTCAGTCAAAAATTAATAATTTTTAATACTCGAAAATGTACTGTTTGTAACAGGGACACATGAGTTAAGAAGGGTAAGTTTGGCTTTGTATTTCACTCCAAAATTAATAATTTTTAATACTCGAAAATGTACTGTTTGTAACAGGGACACATGAGCTAAGAAGGGTAAGTTTGGCTTTGTGTTTCAGTCCAAAATTAATAATTTTTCATATTCGAAAATGAACTGTTTGTAACAGGAACACATGAGTTAAGAAGGGTAACTATGGCTTTGTATTTCAGTACAAAATTAATAATTTTTAAAACTCGAAAATGAACTTTTTGTAACAGGGACACATGAGTTAAGAAGGGTAAGTTTGGCTTTGTATTTCAGTCAAAAATTAATAATTTTTAATACTCGAAAATGTACTGTTTGTAACAGGGACACATGAGTTAAGAAGGGTAAGTTTGGCTTTGTATTTCACTCCAAAATTAATAATTTTTAATACTCGAAAATGTACTGTTTGTAACAGGGACACATGAGCTAAGAAGGGTAAGTTTGGCTTTGTGTTTCAGTCCAAAATTAATAATTTTTCATATTCGAAAATGAACTGTTTGTAACAGGAACACATGAGTTAAGAAGGGTAACTATGGCTTTGTATTTCAGTACAAAATTAATAATTTTTAAAACTCGAAAATGAACTTTTTGTAGCAGGAACACATGAGTTAAGAAGGGTTAGTTTGGCTTTGTATTTCAGTCCAAA
The DNA here is from genome assembly GCA_963082815.1 of Melanotus villosus. Lineage (NCBI taxonomy): Eukaryota > Metazoa > Arthropoda > Insecta > Coleoptera > Elateridae > Melanotus > Melanotus villosus. The sequence continues at coordinate 52,414,628 of OY720426.1, forward strand.
ATTAATAATGTTTCGCACTTGAAAACTAAATGTTTGTAACAGGAACACATGAGCTAAGAAGGGTAAGTTTGGCTTTGTATTTCAGGAGAACAATAATAATTTTTCATACTCGAAAATGAACTTTTTGTAACAGGGACACATGAGTTAAGAAGGGTAAGTTTGGCTTTGTATTTCAGTCAAAAATTAATAATTTTTAATACTCGAAAATGTACTGTTTGTAACAGGGACACATGAGTTAAGAAGGGTAAGTTTGGCTTTGTATTTCACTCCAAAATTAATAATTTTTAATACTCGAAAATGTACTGTTTGTAACAGGGACACATGAGCTAAGAAGGGTAAGTTTGGCTTTGTGTTTCAGTCCAAAATTAATAATTTTTCATATTCGAAAATGAACTGTTTGTAACAGGAACACATGAGTTAAGAAGGGTAACTTTGGCTTTGTATTTCAGTCCAAAATTAGTAATTTGTCACACTCGAAAATTAACTTTTGGTAATAGGAACACATGAGTTAAGAAGGGTAACTATGGCTTTGTATTTCAGTACAAAATTAATAATTTTTAAAACTCGAAAATGAACTTTTTGTAGCAGGAACACATGAGTTAAGAAGGGTTAGTTTGGCTTTGTATTTCAGTCCAAAATTAATAATATTTCGCACTTGAAAACTAAATGTTTGTAACAGGAACGCATGAGCTAAGAAGGGTAAGTTTGGCTTTGTATTTCAGGAGAACAATAATAATTTTTCATACTCGAAAATGAACTTTTTGTAACAGGGACACATGAGTTAAGAAGGGTAAGTTTGGCTTTGTATTTCAGTCAAAAATTAATAATTTTTAATACTCGAAAATGTACTGTTTGTAACAGGGACACATGAGTTAAGAAGGGTAAGTTTGGCTTTGTATTTCACTCCAAAATTAATAATTTTTAATACTCGAAAATGTACTGTTTGTAACAGGGACACATGAGCTAAGAAGGGTAAGTTTGGCTTTGTGTTTCAGTCCAAAATTAATAATTTTTCATATTCGAAAATGAACTGTTTGTAACAGGAACACATGAGTTAAGAAGGGTAACTATGGCTTTGTATTTCAGTACAAAATTAATAATTTTTAAAACTCGAAAATGAACTTTTTGTAGCAGGAACACATGAGTTAAGAAGGGTTAGTTTGGCTTTGTATTTCAGTCCAAAATTAATAATGTTTCGCACTTGAAAACTAAATGTTTGTAACAGGAACACATGAGCTAAGAAGGGTAAGTTTGGCTTTGTATTTCAGGAGAACAATAATAATTTTTCATACTCGAAAATGAACTTTTTGTAACAGGGACACATGAGTTAAGAAGGGTAAGTTTGGCTTTGTATTTCAGTCAAAAATTAATAATTTTTAATACTCGAAAACGTACTGTTTGTAACAGGGACACATGAGTTAAGAAGGGTAAGTTTGGCTTTGTATTTCAGTCCAAAATTAATAATTTTTAATACTCGAAAATGTACTGTTTGTAACAGGGACACATGAGCTAAGAAGGGTAAGTTTGGATTTGTATTTCAGTCCAAAATTAATAATTTTTAGTACTCGAACATTAACTTTTTGTAAAAGGAACACATGAGTTAAGAAGGGTATGTTTGGCTTTGTATTTCAGTTCAAAATTAATAATTTTTAATACTCGAAAATGAACTGTTTGTAACATGAACACATGAGTTAAGAAGGGTAACTTTGGCTTTGTATTTCAGTACAAAATTAATAATTTTTAAAACTCGAAAATGAACTGTTTGTAGCAGGAACACATGAGTTCAGAAGGGTTAGTTTGGCTTTGTATTTCAGTACAAAATTAATAATTTTTAATACTCGAAAATGAACTGTTTGTAGCAGGAACACATGAGTTAAGAAGGGTTAGTTTGGCTTTGTATTTCAGTCCAAAATTAATAATGTTTCGCACTTGAAAACTAAATGTTTGTAACAGGAACACATGAGCTAAGAAGGGTAAGTTTGGATTTGTATTACAGTCCAAAATTAATAATTTTTAAAACTCGAAAATTAACTGTTTGTAACAGGAACACATGAGTTAAGAAGGGTAAGTTTGACTTTGTATTTCAGTCAAAAATTAATAATTTTTAATACTCGAAAATGTACTGTTTGTAACAGGGACACATGAGTTAAGAAGGGTAAGTTTGGCTTTGTATTTCACTCCAAAATTAATAATTTTTAATACTCGAAAATGTACTGTTTGTAACAGGGACACATGAGCTAAGAAGGGTAAGTTTGGCTTTGTATTTCAGGAGAACAATAATAATTTTTCATACTCGAAAATGAACTTTTTGTAACAGGGACACATGAGTTAAGAAGGGTAAGTTTGGCTTTGTATTTCAGTCAAAAATTAATAATTTTTAATACTCGAAAATGTACTGTTTGTAACAGGGACACATGAGTTAAGAAGGGTAAGTTTGGCTTTGTATTTCACTCCAAAATTAATAATTTTTAATACTCGAAAATGTACTGTTTGTAACAGGGACACATGAGCTAAGAAGGGTAAGTTTGGCTTTGTGTTTCAGTCCAAAATTAATAATTTTTCATATTCGAAAATGAACTGTTTGTAACAGGAACACATGAGTTAAGAAGGGTAACTATGGCTTTGTATTTCAGTACAAAATTAATAATTTTTAAAACTCGAAAATGAACTTTTTGTAGCAGGAACACATGAGTTAAGAAGGGTTAGTTTGGCTTTGTATTTCAGTCCAAAATTAATAATGTTTCGCACTTGAAAACTAAATGTTTGTAACAGGAACACATGAGCTAAGAAGGGTAAGTTTGGCTTTGTATTTCAGGAGAACAATAATAATTTTTCATACTCGAAAATGAACTTTTTGTAACAGGGACACATGAGTTAAGAAGGGTAAGTTTGGCTTTGTATTTCAGTCAAAAATTAATAATTTTTAATACTCGAAAACGTACTGTTTGTAACAGGGACACATGAGCTAAGAAGGGTAAGTTTGGCTTTGTATTTCAGTCCAAAATTAATAATTTTTAATACTCGAAAATGTACTGTTTGTAACAGGGACACATGAGCTAAGAAGGGTAAGTTTGGATTTGTATTTCAGTCCAAAATTAATAATTTTTAGTACTCGAACATTAACTGTTTGTAAAAGGAACACATGAGTTAAGAAGGGTATGTTTGGCTTTGTATTTCAGTTCAAAATTAATAATTTTTAATACTCGAAAATGAACTGTTTGTAACAGGAACACATGAGTTAAGAAGGGTAACTTTGGCTTTGTATTTCAGTACAAAATTAATAATTTTTAAAACTCGAAAATGAACTGTTTGTAGCAGGAACACATGAGTTCAGAAGGGTTAGTTTGGCTTTGTATTTCAGTACAAAATTAATAATTTTTAATACTCGAAAATGAACTGTTTGTAGCAGGAACACATGAGTTAAGAAGGGTTAGTTTGGCTTTGTATTTCAGTCCAAAATTAATAATGTTTCGCACTTGAAAACTAAATGTTTGTAACAGGAACACATGAGCTAAGAAGGGTAAGTTTGGATTTGTATTACAGTCCAAAATTAATAATTTTTAAAACTCGAAAATTAACTGTTTGTAACAGGAACACATGAGTTAAGAAGGGTAAGTTTGACTTTGTATTTCAGTCAAAAATTAATAATTTTTAATACTCGAAAATGTACTGTCTGTAACAGGTACACATGAGCTAAGAAGGGTAAGTTTGGCTTTGTATTTCACTCCAAAATTAATAATTTTTAATACTCGAAAATGTACTGTTTGTAACAGGGACACATGAGCTAAGAAGGGTAAGTTTGGCTTTGTGTTTCAGTCCAAAATTAATAATTTTTCATATTCGAAAATGAACTGTTTGTAACAGGAACACATGAGTTAAGAAGGGCAACTTTGGCTTTATATTTCAGTACAAAATTAATAATTTTTAAAACTCGAAAATGAACTGTTTGTAGCAGGAACACATGAGTTAAGAAGAGTAAGTTTGCCTTTGTATTTCAGTCCAAAATTGATAATAATTTGTCGCACTCGAAAACGAACTTTTGGTAATAGGAACACATGAGCTAAGAAGGGTAAGTTTGGCTTTGTAATTTCAGTCCAAAATTAATAATCTTTCGTACTCGAAAATGAACTGTTTGTAACAGGAACACAAGAGTTAAGAAGGGTAAGTTTGGTTTTGTATTTCAGTACAAAATTAATAATTTTTAAAACTCGAAAATGAACTGTTTGTAACAGGAACACATGAGTTTAGAAGGGTAAGTTGTGCTTTGTATTTCAGTCTAAAATTAATAATGTTTCGCACTTGAAAACTAAATCTTTGTAACAGGAACACATGAGCTAAGAAGGGTAAGTTTGGATTTGTATTTCAGTCCAAAATTAATAATTTTTAATACTCGAAAATGTACTGTTTGTAACAGGGACACATGAGTTAAGAAGGGTAAGTTTGGCTTTGTATTTCAGTCCTGAATTGATAATTTGTAGCACTCGAAGACGAACTTTTGGTAATAGGAACACATGAGTTAAGAAGGGTAAGTTTGGATTTGTATTTCAGTCCAAAATTAATAATTTTTAATACTGGAAAATTAACTGTTTGTAACAGGAACACATGAGTTAAGAAGGGTAAGTTTGGCTTTGTATTTCAGTCAAAAATTAATAATTTTTAATACTCGAAAATGTACTGTTTGTAACAGGGACACATGAGTTAAGAAGGGTAAGTTTGGCTTTGTATTTCAGTGCAAAATTAATAATTTTTAATACTCGAAAATGTACTGTTTGTAACAGGGACACATGAGTTAAGAAGGGTAAGTTTGGCTTTGTATTTCAGTCAAAAATTAATAATTTTTCATATTCGAAAATGAACTGTTTGTAACAGGAACACATGAGTTAAGAAGGGTAAGTTTGGCTTTGTATTTCAGTCAAAAATTAATAATTTTTAATACTCGAAAATGTACTGTTTGTAACAGGGACACATGAGTTAAGAAGGGTAAGTTTGGCTTTGTATTTCAGTGCAAAATTAATAATTTTTAATACTCGAAAATGTACTGTTTGTAACAGGGACACATGAGTTAAGAAGGGTAAGTTTGGCTTTGTATTTCAGTCAAAAATTAATAATTTTTCATATTCGAAAATGAACTGTTTGTAACAGGAACACATGAGTTAAGAAGGGTAACTTTAGCTTTGTATTTCAGCCCAAAATTAGTAAGTTGTCACACTCGAAAATTAACTTTTGGTAATAGGAACACATGAGTTAAGAAGGGTAACTTTGGCTTTGTATTTTAGTACAAAATTAATAATTTTTAAAACTCGAAAATGAACTGTTTGTAACAGGAACACATGAGTTAAGAAGGGTAAGTTTGGCTTTGTATTTCAGTCAAAAATTAATAATTTTTAATACTCGAAAATGTACTGTTTGTAACAGGGACACATGAGTTAAGAAGGGTAAGTTTGGCTTTGTATTTCACTCCAAAATTAATAATTTTTAATACTCGAAAATGTACTGTTTGTAACAGGGACACATGAGCTAAGAAGGGTAAGTTTGGCTTTGTGTTTCAGTCCAAAATTAATAATTTTTCATATTCGAAAATGAACTGTTTGTAACAGGAACACATGAGTTAAGAAGGGTAACTTTGGCTTTGTATTTCAGCCCAAAATTAGTAATTTGTCACACTCGAAAATTAACTTTTGGTAATAGGAACACATGAGTTAAGAAGGGTAACTTTGGCTTTGTATTTTAGTACAAAATTAATAATTTTTAAAACTCGAAAATGAACTGTTTGTAACAGGAACACATGAGTTAAGAAGGGTAAGTTTGGCTTTGTATTTCAGTCAAAAATTAATAATTTTTAATACGCGAAAATGTACTGTTTGTAACAGGGACACATGAGCTAAGAAGGGTAAGTTTGGCTTTGTGTTTCAGTCCAAAATTAATAATTTTTCATATTCGAGAATGAACTGTTTGTAACAGGAACACATGAGTTAAGAAGGGTAACTTTGGCTTTGTATTTCAGCCCAAAATTAGTAATTTGTCACACTCGAAAATTAACTTTTGGTAATAGGAACACATGAGTTAAGAAGGGTAACTTTGGCTTTGTATTTTAGTACAAAATTAATAATTTTTAAAACTCGATAATGAACTGTTTGTAACAGGGACACATGAGTTAAGAAGGGTAAGTTTGGCTTTGTGTTTCAGTCCAAAATTAATAATTTTTCATATTCGAAAATGAACTGTTTGTAACAGGAACACATGAGTTAAGAAGGGTAACTTTGGCTTTGTATTTCAGCCCAAAATTAGTAATTTGTCACACTCGAAAATTAACTTTTGGTAATAGGAACACATGAGTTAAGAAGGGTAACTTTGGCTTTGTATTTCAGGACAACATTAATAATTTTTCATACTCGAAAATGAACTGTTTGTAACAGGTACACATGAGTTAAGAAGGGTAAGTTTGGCTTTGTATTTCACTCCAAAATTAATAATTTTTAATACTCGAAAATGTACTGTTTGTAACAGGGACACATGACCTAAGAAGGGTAAGTTTGGCTTTGTGTTTCAGTCCAAAATTAATAATTTTTCATATTCGAAAATGAACTGTTTGTAACAGGAACACATGAGTTAAGAAGGGTAACTTTGGCTTTGTATTTCAGCCCAAAATTAGTAATTTGTCACACTCGAAAATTAACTTTTGGTAATAGGAACACATGAGTTAAGAAGGGTAACTTTGGCTTTGTATTTCAGTACAAAATTAATAATTTTTAAAACTCGAAAATGAACTGTTTGTAACAGGAACACATGAGTTAAGAAGGGTAAGTTTGGCTTTGTGTTTCAGTCCAAAATTAATAATTTTTCATATTCGAAAATGAACTGTTTGTAACAGGAACACATGAGTTAAGAAGGGTAAGTTTGGCTTTGTATTTCAGTCCAAAATTGATAATAATTTGTCGCACTCGAAAACGAACTTTTGGTAATATGAACACATGAGCTAAGAAGGGTAAGTTTGGCTTTGTATTTCAGTCCAAAATTAATAATCTTTCGTACTCGAAAATGAACTGTTTGTAACAGGAACACAAGAGTTAAGAAGGGTAAGTTTGGTTTTGTATTTCAGTACAAAATTAATAATTTTTAAAACTCGAAAATGAACTGTTTGTAACAGGAACACATGAGTTTAGAAGGGTAAGTTGTGCTTTGTATTTCAGTCTAAAATTAATAATGTTTCGCACTTGAAAACTAAATCTTTGTAACAGGAACACATGAGCTAAGAAGGGTAAGTTTGGGTTTGTTTCGGTCAAAAATGAATAATTTTTAATACTCGAAAATGTATCTGTTTGTAACAGGGACACATGAGTTAAGAAGGATTAGTTTGGCTTTGTATTTCAGTCCAAAATTAATAATGTTTCGCACTTGAAAACTAAATGTTTGTAACAGGAACACATGAGCTAAGAAGGGTAACTTTGGCTTTGTATTTCAGTCAAAAATTGATAATTTTTAATACTCGAAAATGAACTGTTTGTAACAGGAACACATGAGTTAAGAAGGGTAAGTTTGGCTTTGTATTTCAGTCCAAAATTGATAATAATTTGTCGCACTCGAAAACGAACTTTTGGTAATAGGAACACATGAGCTAAGAAGGGTAAGTTTGGCTTTGTATTTCAGTCCAAAATTAATAATCTTTCGTACTCGAAAATGAACTGTTTGTAACAGGAACACATGAGTTAAGAAGGATAAGTTGGGCTTTGTATTTCAGTCCAAAATTAATAATGTTTCGCACTCGAAAACTAAATGTCTGTAACAGGAACACATGAGCTAAGAAGGGTAAGTTTGGTTTTATATTTCAGTCCAAAATTGATAATAATTTGTCGCACTCGAAAACGAACTTTTGGTAATAGGAACACATGTGTTAAGAAGGGTAAGTTGGACTTTGTATTTCAGTCTAAAATTAATAATGTTTCGCACTCGAAAACTAAATAGGGAGTTATCGCAACTACTACGTTAAATTTCCGTTAACACTAAAATCACGTGATGTTATACGCTATTTTATTTTTAAGGTAAATGACAATTTTGAGTTATCGCACGCCGCTATTTTACCGTACGCTAAAGTTTCCGAACCTAACCTCAACACATAAAATAAATTTATCATTTTGGTTCCATTACTATTTCTTCCATCTTCTCCAAAATTCCCTATAGGTACTTCCTAGTCATATTTCTTTATCCTTCCCTATTCTGGAATTCCAGTCTCCACTTATTATAATATAGTCTGTCTTCTCTCTATGCCTGTCTACTGTGTTTTGTAGATCCGCATAAAATTCTTCCATTTCCTTTTCTTTTGATCCTTGAATTGGTGCATATATTTGTATTAGCATAAGTTTTATTCCTATATCTATTTCTATGTCTATCATCCTAGATGATACTGGATTCCAGTTTATTACTTTTCTATTTGTTTCTTCAGCTATTATTATTAGCCCAACTCCTTCTTTGCTTCTTTCTTCATTTTCTGAATAGTATAACGTGTATCCTTCTTTTAATATTTTTTGTCCATTCCCCCTCTCCTTTGTTTCGCCGATGCCCATTATTTGTATTTTTTTATTTTTTAGTTCATCTCCTATTTCTTCCTCCTTTCCATTTATTGTTTTTATATTCCAAGTGCCTATTGCTAATTCCTGTTGCTTATGTTCTACTTTGTTGATTTTATTTGCTTTATTCATTTGTGTCCTTATATTCCTTGCCGGTTTAGTCATCGTTTTTCTATCCTTCCTCTTGTACTGCTTTTGTTTTGTTCTGTTTGACTTACCTCTCTTCGTAACTTTATCTCCTTATGTTTTATTGGGGCTAGTAGTTGTTGAACTGTTGCTTGTTTTTGTTGTGATTTGGTCGGTTTAAAGATTTTTGTTGGTACTTTGCTTGGTTTTGTTGATGTTTCTTCGTATTCGTCTGATCCCAACTTGTTTCTTCCTCTTTTCTTATCTTCTTTTGGTTCTGTTCCTCCATCTTTATCTTTATTCTACTTCTTCTGTAGACTCATATTGCTCGTTTTCATCTAGGTTTTCTTCTTCGTCTTTTTCGCCTTCTCTTCCTCTTGTATGTTATAGACTTGTCCTTGTTTAATTAGTTTATTGTATTTTAGATATGCCTCTTTTCCCTGATTTTTAGCCTCTATTAAGAATGGTTTTAGTTTTTTCCTTTCATCAATAACTTCTTTAGGATAGTCTTCCTGTAGATTGCTTTTAAGATTTTTATTTAAAACTCTTGTCTTTTAATGTTGTACTGAAGTATTCCGGTCATGTTTACCATTAAGTGAAGCTAACTATCGGTATATGATTTAAAGCTGATTTATTCTACATTTTCAAAAAATTAGTTAAATCTCTGATCTCTGATAGAGAATAGAAAACGTCCGACGATTTTCACTTTATTCATTTTATTAGCCCTTCATTTTTAAAGAAGTCTTGTGGGGTTGCAAAGAGGCTGACAGGCTAAAAAGATTACAATTTGTGTAATCAGAATTAATCGCGAAGCAGACTTTCAATCGGCTGCGCCACCAAGGCCCCCTTGAAACTAATGAAGATAAAATACAAGAATCCTGAAAAGTATTGAAAATCAAAAATAAGACAAAGTAGTTATGATATTAAAATTTATTATTAAACACACTCAAAATTACCTAATTAATAATAAAGTAATACAAGTTATTTTATTAAAAATGATATCAAAATATTTTTGTTAAAAGTAAAATTAAGTGGAATTTCAACCATACTTCATTTCATATAACTAACACTAAAATTAATCGGATAAATTATTAGTAACTTTTAAAATGCAATACTGTAATGAACTTCTTCGTAACTGAAGATGTGGTAACGGCAAACTTTGTAAAGGGCACTTACAAATATTATATTTAACGTTGATTGAAATATTTCAGAAGCTGCCTAATTCGAGTTTTATTATCATCTTAGTTATAATCACACTTACATGAATAAGGCCCAGAAGATACGAGGCAGTTTGTGATGAATCGGCTGACGATTCGACCATGAATCAGTTATAAGAACCGTACACACCTTCAGGCGGTGCGCTGACGAATCGTCGAGCCATTCGCTTGGCCTGACGAAAGCGCGCACACACGTAGCGACGGCCGTTTTGTCACAAACCGCCTCGTGTGATTTTGCTCTAAGCCTTTTTTATGACTGCTGTAAACAATTGCTACTTTGCCTAAGCCTAAGTTAATAACAAAAAGTTGTGATTGTGGTACAAGACTACTTTCAATCTCGTGAGAAATTTGTAACAGGATGTATTGTAAACACATTTTAACCTGATAAAAAGTTGCCCAATTATCAAAGAGGGGTTAATGGTACACTCAGATTTATAATGTTAAACCAACGATTTCAATTTTGTAGAAAAATGATACCACCGCGGGGAATCGAACCACCGACCTAAGGTTAAACGCACCAACGCTCTCACCATTGAGCATAGACTTCAATATTAGTTTCAATTGCTAACGTAGAAATTTGACGCTGCCACGGAGAACAGCCGCTGTAGCTCAATGGTGAGAGCGTTGGTGCGTTTAACCTTAGGTCGGTGGTTCGATTCCCCGCGGTGTATCATTTTTCTACAAACTTGAAATCGTTGGTTTAATCAAATTTTAAATAATATATTATTATTTAAATATTCTACTGAACAATTACTTCCACATCACTACCAAGAAATTCTGTAATACAACCAATTAACATTCAATTTATTATTAATTAATTTGTGAAGTATAAAATTTAATGAAAAAGAGTGGCATACTCGCAAGGCTTTCCTGCACTTTAACGCAATACAGTAAGGTGCTTTGAACCATTAACGAAAACTAACTAGTGATTCTAGATTAAAATTAAGGAACATAATAAATTTCACTGCTTTTATAGAAGCAGATTACATTATTTGTAATGACTGACAGCTGCCTTAAATAATAACATCTCACATATAAAATGTTCATATTTAGTTTCATTTACAATCAAGGTTGACTATCTTCTCTAAAATATTTCAATCAACAGTAATATTCAAGATTTGTGAATCTAAAGCTGGATTTAGAGTACAATAAACGTAAGTAAACGTAACTGCATGTAAGAAAACATCATACAAGTTGTAGTGGATGTAGTAAAGGTTCTAAAAATTCTATTTATTTAGTTTAGTTGTCATCAAATTTAATCATAAAAGCTGGGATACTTGGCAACCGTAGGCCTAGATTTCATTCAATAAATAAATAAAAAATTTAATCATAAAAGCTGGGATACTTGGCAACCGTAGGCCTAGATTTCATTCAATAAATAAATAAATAAACAAACAAACAAGCAAGCAAGCAAAAGCTATTTATTTTGATAACATTATTGTGGTTCTTTGGCTATTTTCGGTACTTTAAAATGTACCTAGATGTAGTTCTGACAGTTTAGGTTATGTAGCCAGTTCTAACTGTAAAATAAAATTACGGAATTTCTCACTTGTAGTGTTTTTATGCCAACATTCTTTTACTAGCTTTTTATGACAAATGTTTACATCTGCAAATAATAACCTTTCCTGTCACTAACAGGCTAAATCATATATGGGCAACCTCTGGCCCGAATCCATCTAAGCGAAGTTAGTCAGATTCGCGGTAGGAGAATTTTATGACACCAATAATCTGGGCTTTAGCATAGCATTTAAGGCACCTGCCAATGTAGAGCTTTATACGAAAGCATTATTTTATAAATAAATGAAATAGTAGTAGCAAAACTTGTTTTAATTCATTTAATATTAATTGATTTTATTTAATAATTTTGTCCGGCCCTTGACTCGAAGTTGGCCTCAGAATTAAGAAAGGATGCCCATGCCTGGGCTAAATTAAAAATCTAAAGGGAGCTGTCATCTACTTGATACAGAACAATGGCATCATAGACGATCGACTCTTTGTGGGAATTGCTAGGATTGTTTGCTTTAAAAAGCACTAAAAATAAAACAAGTACAGCGCCAATTGATAGACAGGTCTTTGATTGGGTACTTTTATATATAGACTGGCTAGTTGATTCATAAAAGTACTGAGACAAACCAATCAAAGGCACTAGAAATGATTACTTATTTGTTCAACATGCGGTGCCGCGGAAACTTGATGCCTTTGTACCATTCACAGTACTTTCTCGAACTAATTGATTTTGGTTTATGAAAGCTTCAAATTATTTCGTTTTCTATGGTCGAAAAACAGACATGGATACATTGTGTAGAGCAAGATGTAGCAAGATTAGGATTACACAGATGGAGAGAAATAGCAAAGAATAGGAAAGAGTGGAAGAACGAACTAAACTAAGCCATGGGCCTTCAGAGCCTAAAGAGCTGAATTATACTCCTTTATATGTTGTCGAGACTGTTCAACCCTTTGGAAGCTTTTAGAAAATTCTGGAATTTCATTCCACAAGGACAGATGTTCTGTATTTGCAACCTCATTTACCTTTCAGTGTCGAGGCTGGTGTGTTATTATGATAAAAAATCTCATCTATTCTGGAATTTAAAAATTTAAGTGTTCGGAATTTGGAAGAATTCGATTGCATGACAAAACCTCATTCTGTTAAATTTTAGTAATAAATATTTCGCAAGACTAATCAGATACAAAACAAGTGGGTTAATGTGCTGCCATGATTTGGTTGTTGTCATTGTCGACGTCCAACTCCATTCAGCGAATGTTCCACTAAAAATTTACTGAAGTACGTCGCTTGTTTTCCTGGTATTTGTGCTGAATAAGGTATTTCCATATGACGTCATGACTCCGCCTTAACAGCTGATCACGGGCCGGCTTTGTTGGCGCGTTTATGGAACTGTGACCTATTTTTTTGATTTTTTTTTACAAAATATAGACAATTAAAAACTTTTTTTTAATCGTGTGTGTACAGCAGGTTTGTACTACCTACCTATTATGTGAATAAGTGCTAATGAAGTAGTTTATTATTATTTTTATAGCTGTTAAAACGTATGACATTTGGAGGTTAAATTTTAAAAAAACTATAAATTTTTATCAACAAAAATAGATTAAAAACACAAATTTACACACAACTTCCACAAGAGCGCTAACAAACGTGGCCTGCAATCAGCTGTTAGCGGAAGAGCCAATGACGTCACTGTGACGTACTTGGAAATGGCTAATTGCGTTGGACTCGCTCATTGATTTTTTTTTATGTACTTTCAAACGTAAACTCAAATCTTAAACCGCATTTTTAAAACTTATCTGCTATTTAACGCCATAGTGGAATTACCTGATCAAAAACAACAGTCGGAAAATATATAAAAGGCCGCAGTTACCTTGAAGAATTGAATGTTGGAGGAACAACAAGTCCGTTATTATTTATGCCAAAGTAAATTACATATGATTATCATCCCAAAAAAATAGTATCTATAAAGATCCTGGGACTCTTAACTTTCATTTTTATGTGGTGACCATATCAAAAAATTGTAGTTACTTTTATGGCAATATATGGTTATTCTTTTAATATGAGGAAGCCTGTATATTGTATAATTTGAACTTCACAAAATTATTATTTAGTTCATTAAATAAAAAATGGTTATACCGTAAAAATAAGGGCTGTTCTAGAAAAGTATGATCAAGTAACCTGTACTTAACTGAACCTAACCTCTCTTTTAGATGTTAAAAAAGGCCGTCAAATGGATACCTCAAAAATAGGTTAAACATTATAAATGTATGAGTTGCAGCGCGACAAGTAACGACAATTTCATGTTATTCGTTACATAGCAATTATTTCTGGCTTGCTAGCAGCCGCTGTTTGCATTGAAAGTGAAACTAACCTCACTTTTAAATGTCAAAAATAAATGACGTTTGCCAGCTGACGATCAGTAGCTGGATATGCGAAAGATTTATGTTAATCCTTTCGCTCATACTGAATACAGATGAATACACAAAATTTGTATTTTTGTTACGAGAAAGCAACACGCCTTACATCCTTTTATTAAGTTTGTATTCAGTTGTAAACTCACTCAGGTGATTCTGAGTGAGCGTGCTCGATTTGGCGGGAAAAGGCGGTTTCATGCAGTTATAAACGGACATATATAGTGATACGGACTCCCTATTTATGATTTCGATTTCTTTTGTTTTTTAGTTTTCGATGGCGATACCTTCCGAAAACGATACCGTCCCTACGTTTCCGGCAGCGGAGGAACTCGAAAATCGACGTCCGAAAATCTCCCCCCTCCACTCCCGACCCCTCCTCGAAATGTTACGTTTTCCGTGCGCTAAACTGTTTGGATTATCATGTGAATTGATGTTTTACTTCACATAATAATTCAAAGCCATTAAAATTTGCTTAATAAAAATCTTTTTGTCCATCATTTTTACCCAGCATTCAGAATGTATTCACTTGTAGACAGGCTGTAGCCCAAAAATAGGCTATAAAGTTTTTGGATACTAACAAAATATCATAAAAAATATATTGTTTCATTGTGCCAAAAAAGTCATATTTTTCTGTTGAATAAAAAAAAACGTTGAGAGCGAAAGGGTTAATGTGTGAAACCAGATGTCTTTTTAACCACTTTCTTTGAAGAGTCGTGTATTAATGAAAATGCTTCACACGTTTTTCCGACATTGAACCTACCATATTTTATATAATTTATATATCCTTAAATGCCAACAGTTAAAAAAAATCATAAACATACAAATATCCTGAGTAAATACCCGATACTCGTTATTCCATATAAAATTCGTAGTGCCCTATTTTTAATAATTAAGGTACATCTATTAATATTTGTATTATTAATGTAACAACATAATATTGATACACATTTTTTACAAACAATTACTAATAAATATAATTATAATAGAAAAATAATAATAAAAAAATTGTTACGTTTTATTGTAAACGGCAAGCGTACCCATAGGATCCCAAGCTGGTAATACAATCGGCTCTTGTTTAAAAACTTCTAAAACTGTATCAGGTACAAATTTTTTATCTATAACTACTTCGAACCCGAAATCTTTGAACCAATCCACAGTCATTACTAAATAACCTTTTTCTCCTCTTTCATCGCCCCAAGAATTTTCCACTCTGAATTTTGTAACTTCGTCATTATCCTGAAAAATATTACTGTGACTCAGTTGATTATTCATAATATATTTAAGAAACACTTACATTAGTAGATACAGCTGTAAAAACCATTGCGTGAGTCATTGCACTTTCACCGAACAAAAGTCTATCGGCTTTCGACAAAGTTACTTGGATATCGGTTCCAAATACAAGTGAAAAGTCATGCCTGAAAACATCCATGAAAATCATCGTGAAGGATAACAAAAGTATTAAATAAAATAAACTTACACGCGCAAGTCCTCAATGCCTTGTTTAGCAGCAAATCGTTTAGATACTTCGCAACCAAACCATACGGGTTCGCCATTTTTAATACTTTTAGCTGCTAAGTCAATTAACAGTTCGACAGGTTGATTATTATAAATGCATTTTCTACCACCAACTACATTGCCTAAACAATCCACGGTGTAAGCTTTTCCATACTGATTTGTAGAACGGGGATCCGTTACCAAACATACCTATAACATTTTTAAGTGTTATTGTTATTACTTGTGTATAATAAGGCTGATTTATAAAACTTTGAAGGTACAATTTTAACGTTACGTTCGCTTTAGTTTAGAGACAACCAGGTTTCCAAGTTAACCAACAAAAACTATTAATAGAATCAAGTACTATTTCTAACTTATATTTTGCTGTATCTAATTGTTCATAAATGGCGCTACTTAACTAGAAAATTTACATTGACCAGGCCTTGGATTTGAACAGCTAGATTACTTATCTAGCCATTCAAGTTGTCACGGTGTTTGAACTATTGTGAAAGTTGAGTGTAATACGTCCCAGTCGCTCGAAGTTTAAGCCCGCCTAAGGGTAAAAACAGACGGGGCGATTTGTGTCGAGTCGACGAATTTTATTTCGGTTCACACGGAACGCCGATTTGATGGTATCCTGTTACCTTAGGCTAAAGCAGACGGGGCGATTTATGTCAAGTCAAGAAGATGCCATAATACCAGAAATGTTGAAAGAAGGAGGTGAAGTTATCATAGAAACGCTCAAAAACCTGTTTCATAAATGATTGCTGAAGGGAGATGTCCCAAAAGGATGGGAAAAGGCGGTGGTAGTCCTGATACATAAAAAGGGAGATTAAGAAAACTTGGTAAACTACCGCCCAGTCAGCCTGGACCGTAAATTTGAATTGTACCAACCTAAAGACACCTGCATTCGGTAAAAATCCTAATAGAAAATGCCACATACCATTATGGATAGCTTTTGTGGACTTTAAGAAGACCTTTGATACAGTGGAAAAATCAGCAATTCTGAGCAGACATATATTGACATCATGCAGAACATCTATAACATAGCTACCTTACAAGTCAGACTGCAGGATCTAACAAAAACAAACGAAAAACAGAGGGTAAGACAAGGTGATATAATCTCACCAAAACTATTCAACTTAATTTTAGATGACATGTTTTAAAAGAACTAAAATGGGATGACAAAAGGTATGAATGTACATACAAGGAGAAAAAGTTAATAACTTTACGTTTGCCGATGACATTGTTATTTCTGCACAAATTGAAGAAGAATTAAGAAAAATGATAACAGACATACACACTAACGCAACGAAAATAGGTCTAAAAATAAATTTTATCCAATTCAGTTACGAAATGTCAACATTTCGACATTGATTTTAGTTGTGAAAAGTGGTTCATTTTGTAACTAGTTACAGAATATACTCCCATTTTGTAACTAGTTACAAAAAGATGATTTGAGTTGCGAAAAGTGTTTCATTTTGTAACTAGTTACAAAATATGCTCCCATTTTATCACGATGACCCAACTCCTTTTTTAAGAAGATGTGGCATTT
The DNA here is from genome assembly GCA_963082815.1 of Melanotus villosus. Lineage (NCBI taxonomy): Eukaryota > Metazoa > Arthropoda > Insecta > Coleoptera > Elateridae > Melanotus > Melanotus villosus. The sequence goes on from OY720426.1 coordinate 52,431,502, forward strand.
ACATTTTGTTATCTGAATTGGATAAAATCTTGTATGAAACACGTTGCAAAACATGTCTTTTTATCACATGGCCTGGTGATAAAAAGTCCATCATTTTGCAACTCGTTGCATAAATAGCTATTACGAAAACCAAATATGGCCCTAGACAGAATAGCTGTAGAAGGAAACTCAGTAGAGAAAGTGGAAATGTATATACAGGGTGTGTCACAACGTCCGTCGATTAGACGTTGCTTGAGAAAAGCTGAAAGTACATACATGAAAATTTTGCAAAAGAGGGTTTTAGGTTATTACAAATTGATTGAAAATATATTTACTTGGTGGCAATTAATAATAGATGTTACGAGACACTTTACGATTTTTGATTGGGTAAGAAAACTGCCAATATCACTAGCCGCAGTTGTATGAATCTGCCTCGAGATGTAGAATGTACGTTGCAGTTAACATAACCTAACTTTTAAATGTCACAAAGATGGATTACGGAATAAAATACCTACCCAATAAACAGTAGTTTGTAAAGCAAAAATTGAACATAATAGTGTGTTTGCACAGGTAAGTTGTTTGTTATATTTATAATGATTTTTCTTTAGGAAATAACATAACTAAGTATTTGCGCATTCCTATGTTAGAACGTAGATGTCAACGTAAACACCTTACAGTTACGTGTATGTATGTATGTATTGCCTGTAACCACTTATACCTTTCGGTATCAAGGCTGGTGCATTAACGTGCAATGTACAACCCAGCCCGTCTCTGCAGGTTACGTGATTAGTGGCTGTTCTTACAGTACTAGTACAGTAGGTACTATTGTCTTAATGCCAGAAAAATCTTCAGAAGCAGTTTATACCAAAAGAACGACAAACATGTAATAACAAACTACACAACTATGGGTTCTGCGTTAAGTATCTGTCAAGTTCAATCAAACTAATCTAAAAAATTGTATGGTTCAAAGGCGCAAGCATCTACCAATTGTGACCAAGTGGTAAGGATGGACCAAAAATTCCATATCATGATCCTTTAGTTTAACACCAGTTTTGATCGAATTAAATTTGTCGAAAGAAAGTGACTCCTTTAATTTCTTTTTACTTGACTCAAGGCATTTAACAAATAGGATATCTATCTCAATGGTTTCTGAAAATCTTTGATGCGATTGTGATTTGAACCTTGTGTAAGCTAATCGCGAAACAAACTTTTACTCTGCTGCACCATCGGCCCTCTTCATTAATCTTAAATATTGTACGAAAAGCTTACATTCATTATAACGTTAAACTTCCAAAGTTTTAAGTAAAAACATTTATGTGTGAAACAGTGATCCAGCAAACTCTTTATTAACACATACCTTATCGTCAACATTAAACAGAGACCTGATATAATCTTCATAAAACTCCTTCGGTGTGATGGGCCCAATAGTATGATAAGCCTTATTTTTGTCATAATAACTCCAAGTGAACTTTTCATCAGGAATACCAAGACATATTCCAATAATACGGAAAATAGTAGACATTTGTTGTTCGATCAGGTTTTGAATTTCGCATTCACTACCACCACACGAAACCAATTCACGAATTGCTTTAGCATACTCACGTAACTACAATACAAAAAAAGTATAATTTTTCTGTCCATGTAAATTTGATACACTGCCAAAGCAACTACATCAAGTTCCAAGTAAAAGTAAAATACTAACCTTGCTTTTAAGAATTTGATTCATTCGCCCGCTAGACTCGCAACTGAATGACTCAGGAAAGCAGCTCTTTGGCATGACACCATATTTGTTAACAATGTTTACAATCATATCCCATTGCCCTCCGTCGCATGTTGGATCCTGTCCAAAATTTACAATAAATAAATGCTCAAGCACTTAGGCCCGGTTTTTCAATCGATGGTTAACTCTAACTAAAAGTTTATAACTATAGAAATAATTGTTGCAATAATGGTAACCGTGACTTTTAACCTTTAGTTAGAGTTAACCATCGATTGAAAAACCGGGCCTTAGTGTTTTGTGTACATACCTGCAGTAAAAATGAAACAAGTCTCCCATCAACAGATTCGTTTCTTTTAGATGTTTCAACAATATTATTTAAGAAATAGTTGCATCTCTCAACTTTATCCCAGAAAAATAAATAACCTTGGGAAAATTCAAATTCTTCTATATTTAAATTTTTCATGAAAGGAATTCTTATTACGTTTAACGCCGCAAAAATCCAGCAACGCCCTGAGCTTTTTTGGTTTGTTACAGGTTTTCCTTCGGTTTCAATCTGTAAAATGCAAAATTCTGTAAGCAATTTAATATCAAGTCAATCCATAAACTAGCATCAAAGCATTCAGTTTTCATTTGCTCGGTTTCAGCTGGCATAAATGCGGACGTTTTAATTTAATGCCGCCTCATTGATAAGTCACACTGCATTCTGAGTAAAACACAGTTAAGTTGATGCGTCAGGCCCAGCACCGATCGCCGGAGGATTCTGCTTAATACAAGCCTTTAGCTTAATTTATCTTCCAATCCCGTAGTCGTCTAGCCTTAAGAACGCGATACTGAATGCACGTTCTGTACTATTAAGAATTCGATTTTTCACAACACATACCAAACAATTCAATCACACATTAAATAATGCTACTATTCATGGTGCATTAAACGTAATTGTATATGTACTTACCTTATATTTAAATATATGACGACCTTCTTCTAACCGCTTTCTCGAAAGACAAACATCGAACGGATCTATTCTCGAACATACATTCTGAGCTAAAATGTTCTTACTATCCGCTTGAAAAGCTGTTCGGAATTTTCCCAAAGTATCCTTGTTTAATGCTCCTTTTAAAAACGACATGAATAAGTATTTTTAATTCACAAACATAAATGTCAAATTGATGAATTAATAAACATCAGAAGTAGGCTTAAATTTTTTTAATTGTAGCGATATTAATTACTAATCTGTACGTATAATGTATCACTAATTATTATATGAATTATTTGAAAGAACTTACCCGAATTCATGGTTTGGTAAACCTATGTATTAATCAAGATTTATGGATAAAAGAGCCAAGCCGCACCTTAGAAAAACTGCTTGTCACTTATGTTGTACACAAGAAAAAGTTAAATATATCTCTTAAATCAGCTGATATCCTAGTTGGAAACTTGTTAAAGTGCCGTAAAGCTCGTAAATCATATGCGCATGATTGTGTTCTACTTTGACAATTTAATCCCTTCAAGAGATTTTAGGAACTGTGATATTATTATTATTAATCCGATATTAAAAATTGTTCTTAAATTTACTACTTTTGCCCTAACAAAGAGCTACGTACAATACGTAAAGTACAAAACTATGGCAAGGCAAAGTTTTGAGATTTTAAAGATTTATCGAATAGATGTCACAATTTGACAATTCCGACCTTGCGCACTTGCGAAACAATGGATGTGTCTATTATACCGTAGTCGTGAAGTTTATTCTTTACGGCCTGTCGGTCGTTATATGCAAGGTTTTTCTTTCAAATTAATTCAACCGAAAATGTTGAAATAAGTGAGCATTTCAATAGTTTATTAATAAATAAACAAAATAACAACCACTGCTTGAAGAATTTACTGCAATATATTTTACTATCATAGGTACCATGAGATCGAAAAAAAGATGATTCTGAGCAGGCCTTGACTAGTACAACACGATTGGCAAGACTGATTTCAAAATGTGGCAGTAGGTTAGAGGTTAATAAATGCCAAATAAATTAAAACACAAAACAGTATTTATTTAGGGAACAAACTGAAAACTAAGATGAATACATGTTAGAGTAGGTGTTCAAAATGTGATCCTTCACTAGTATTACAACGATAAACTTAAATAATTCTGGAAACAAGATTGCAAAACTGACTTACATTTGAAATGTCACTGTCACATTATAATTCATAGGCATTCTAGAACCAGTGTAGCCAACCGTGTTGTACTAGTCAAGGCCTGCTCAGAATCATTTTTTTTTCGATCTCACGGTAGAAAGAAATACAGGGCTTATTGAAAACAGTGTTGCCACCTTGCCACACTGCAATCCGTGACCTGACAAACGCCGTTTTGTTAGAAAAGGATGGTATAATTGAGAAAACTCTGGGATTGAACGAAGACAAACATAGTCTACAAGAGCTTGTCCTTCTTTTGAAGGTTGAGATGAACTATAGCAACATACTGTGCGTTTTTACAATTATATTTGAAGTATTCGAAAACATTCGTGATCAAGTCGGACATTTGATGTTAAATAATACTATGTCATCCTACCTTTTATTTAGCAATTCTGGTTATAAATAAATAAACGAAATAGATTTTCTTCTAAAAGTTATCTAAATAGCGTTTTCCACTTACCGCACTAGTGCGCACCAAAACCGTGTTTGCTTGGTTTATTGTGTTCCACTGCTGTGTCACGTGTCAAACTGACACTTCGACATTTAATTGGAGATGATGTTACCCTTTTGGCGCGCGGCTAGCTAAAACAGTGGAGAAGGGCGGTTCGAAGCGGTAAAACCCTTATTCAAATAAGGGTGTAGTCATAATGGCGATGAAATTGAGCGCCACTGTGATATGTCACCCTGAGGTCTAAATAGAAACCCACCACAGAAGATTCCCAAAGGGCTCGGACTCGGACAAGGATTGTCGTAGCTGCATCCTACTGCAAGATGTGACTCACCTTGCTGAACTAACAATTACTTACTTTACTAGAATACTTAAACTTGTAGGCAGGCTAACAGTGTATACATAAATCTTTACCAAAACACTAATCCACAAAATATAATCGGGGAACACTGAACACAAATAACAAGACCAAACTAAATTGACAATGAAATATTTAATAAATCAAAAGGCAAACATGAATACAAGGGATTTACACAAGGGACAATCAAAAATATGTTACGTTAAAAACAAATAATGAATACGACACTTACTTTACGGGACGATAGAATTGAGGGAGACGATAAAACTTGCACCATTGTCTTAAAAGACGCCCGACATGATCGAGATGTTGTGACGCACTGAAGAAAGGGGGGTCTAGAAGAATTGAAAGGACGCTGAAACGAGTCAGCTGACACAGCCTGGCATACAGGGGATTCCCCGAACTGTATCACGAGAAGCTGCAATAACTGAAACAAGATGAGATCATGCCTTGACAAAATACACGTGAATTTAGGTCACCTTGGGAGTTTTAACAAAGGAATACATACATGACAAAACATACTGAAATGACTTTTAAAATTTCGTAGGACTGCAAAGAAAACGCGCTGTCAGGCTTAAACTTTCGTACCCTTCAGACTAGAACGGAATTAACTGTAGCAAAAATAACATAACAAAGCACGAAATTAAAATTACGGAGGACAGGACCGTACTAAGGAATTTACCAAAAATTCAAAATGACTCTAAACTTCCCAAATAACACAGAATTTCAAAACCTCGTGACAGCTGTTACGGGTGCACACTGTCAAAGACTGCTCTGTTTCACTCATTTTGAGTTTGCACTAAAGCCGCACTTGGTGCAAATTATTTGGAACCGACTGGGGTAGTTGGTGCAGTCAGTGCAACATTCAACCCTAATTTTTATTAAATTTGTTTTTATCGCGAAGTAGCTGCATGCATTGCATTTGGTAAAATGGTAAACATAATTTCAATAGTAATGGAAATTATGGAGTCTTCTGAAAGTAGTGATGATGTAGAACTGACTGAAATTTGAACATTTATAGAAAAAAAGGAAAACATTCCCAAAGTAAAAGTAAAATTAAAGATTACGTTTCGTGTTTACATCCACTGACCACGTAAATTGCATTGGAAATAAATATAAGAGCAGATACGATGCAGAGCAACTCGTACGAGTTCAGTTTTTGTGCGAACCGAGTGCGTTTTAAAAATAGCCGAGTGGAAAACGCCGTATGTTTATGTAATAATGCCATGAAACGTAATGTTAGGTACTATAATTTTATAATTATAGAAGCACTCATAGATGGCGTTTGAACTTGCAAATTGAATGAAAAATCTGCAGAACCACGCATGCGTAGAATGTGCATAAGTTCAGAGGTTATAATTTTATAAATATAATTTGTAAAATTAAAGTAAAAATTGCTAAAAAGCCAGATTAACATCACCATGCGTCTTTTTTATGCACTTCTTAGAAGAAAAAATATGCCAAATGGTCATATCCATAGAGGAAAAGATAAAATAATAAAACCTGTAACGATAGAGGATCTGTGTAAATTAAGGCAACAATGTGAAGTTGAAGAAAAGAATATGTTTTATTTACGACATGCTTACCTAACACCGGTTAGTAGTAGCGATGCCAATACCTATTCGCTCATTTGTTCAGTTTTAGCCGACGTTTCTGCTTTATTTTATGGCATCAATTGCTATGATCACTGAACAAGCCTTACGTTCTCTAAATCATTATTTTGTAGGAACAATCTAAAGGTCACGCAAAAGCTTTGAAAAAACCCGAAGCAAGGATGACGGAAATTCTTAATCGTAAGAAAGATTTTTATGATAATGTTACTTTAGAATCACGGCTGGGTCATTTACGCTACAAAGAAGGATGGGATTAAATATATTAGTTTTGTAATAAGTTTTACATCTTAGTTTTTATGTTATTATTTGAAGTTGTATAATTAACTTAATAAAGTTACCGTTTTATAATCATTCACACAGTAATTACAACATTCAACATTTGAAATTCTGAAAGCTTTTCGTTAAAGGTACAAGTATTCTAGTGCTCGGTATGTATTGTATGCAAAACGTACAGAACTACCCCTTCGATTTGTCATCGAAAGGGGAAGATAATGAGGGGTTTCAGCGATATAAAATCGGTAATTATTTCCGTTTAGAAAAATATAAATTCTTACTTTAACTTTTATACATTTGTAAAGCAGTTTTTCTCATAAAAACCATGTCAGTTCAATGTTTCTGAATATAATTAATAATTACAGTTGAGTATAAATTATTCATCCTACGTCTCAAATAACCGTAAAACATCTTTCAAATTATACGAATAAAACTTTAATTATAAATTGCCGAAATTAGCAAACTGCCAAATTTAGAAATTTAAAGCGAGCCGTAAATAGTGCAAGAAGTAACAACTGTAAAAATCCCACATTTACCTTCAAAAATGGTAAAACTTGAAGGTAAGGTGATGTCATACTTTGGTAACTGTAAAGTAGTGGAACAAACTCTTAGAGGCCAAAACCTGTTCTTTTACAACAGTATAACTTATTTGTTCCACTACAATACCTGCTGCAGGTGAAATTCGTTATAGAAAGTTACAAAACACCAGTCAGTCATAAACCAACCTGAAACCATTAATGACTTATTTTTGTGAAATGCTTTAATAAAAATCTTATTAAAATAAGTGTAGTTATAAAAACAAATTAATAAATGAATACACAAGTTTACAAGAACTAATGGTTCCTCTTTCAAGGTTTTAAAAGATCATAAGTGGGTAGAAAAGTTGAATAAGTGTGGGTAACCTCGAACAAAGACATTTTGCCAAAAATTAAAGTTAGTTCAGTGATATTCCTGTGATCTGTACATATCTATTTGTGAAAGTTTTCAGTAAGTATTAATTGAATTTGTTGAAAGTGACTCATTGGTTATTAATGTTATTATTATACATTTGCAGTACAGTGAAAGGTAACAGGTTGTTGTTAAACATAGTTTCAAAACTTGTCGAAGTAAATTTGCTAACATATAAAATTAAACAAAAGTATTCTATTCGTGGTAGTTCACATATTTAATCGTTAAAGTTCAAGCTTTTCTAAAAATATCAAGAACATAATGTGATTCAACCTACATCGTATGATTCTTGTGCGAACACCACCCACGAATAGGTGACTTTTGTTCGCTTTGTATAATTTCAAATACACTTTCGAAGGTTAGTGTGCTTTCGCTAATATTTACAGCATTTAATATTAATGCTTTTTCCAGATATTTTGTAATTAATTAGGTACTTTTTACAGTTACAGACATGAAGACCCTTTCGATTGTTTTTATTGTTACGTTGGTGTTGTTCGAAGTTTTATGTAAGAAAGATATGATGCGTAAAAGTATAGTTTTTGACAAAAACACACCTGATGTGTTTTATTGTCCGATTCATAAGCCTACTGGGTTTGACAAATTAATCGTCAAGTAAGTAACACCTATTTAAATACTACAAATATGTTATTGTTAGAAGCACAAACCGTTGAGGTCATTTACCATGCGAGTGAATCCAACCAGAGAAATACATTACATCGTTGCTTTAAAAAAAACGCTCGAGTTAAGTGTAGTTTTCTATTTGGATTAACTTTAAGAATTTCTTATTCTTAGCTATTCTAGACTTTTAAAATCCGATCGTAGCCGTTGGTAAACGAGGCCTTTACACTGCTAATAAACTACTCAACGATATTTAATCTTTATTCTAATCTGTAACATTTATGAATAATTACACACGAATTAGGACGAGGTATTTCCTAAATGTTTTTTAATTAATATTACACTAAGTATGTTTGGGTTCTTGTTTTCTCTTCGCATGTTTCTTGTTGTGGAATTTTACTGTTCGCAATATACGAGGATCGTTCGGGTCACATCTATTTGAATTAAATCTCGACTCGACTTCTTAATCCTAAAGCCTTATGGATGTAAGGCTGATGGTTGTGTAATATGTTTCCCTTCCAGGACTGTCTCCATCTTTTTCTGTCTTGTGTCAGACTAAGCCACTTCCCACTTGCAACTGCTTTCCTCAGTTCGTAGTTCCATGTTTTTTTAGTCTTCCTTTTCTTGTTCTTATTTCGTATATCCTCCTTGTTGTTCCTTTCTCCCCCATCAGCATTACATGACCATGGCTTTGGTATAGAAAACGTCATCAATATGTGTAGTTCTTGTCGAATTTCTGCCTAAATAAACATTCTTAATGGATTAAAAACAAGTTAAAATCACTTGGTCGTTTGCATTCGACGATTTTCTCTTCAATTCGGTTGGATAAGCGATTTTGTACATTTATTTCTTTCAATACTGATACGTTCGATGTGGCTGCCGTCCAAGATATTCTTAAAAGGCGTCTCCAGCATCACGTTTCGGTTGTGTGTCTTGTTGTGTTTCGGGTTTCGACAACGATTTTAAAGCAAGTTCTACCAACTCTTGCCGTTTCTTTTTTAATATACCTAACTGCGCTTCTGCTTTTACTATTTCCTGATCTGCTTTTGCAATTTGTTGAAGAAGTTCGTCTTTTGTACTTCGGAATGCTTGATCTTCTTGTTGAATGTAATCGGGTAACGTTGGAGAAATTGCTTCAACTTGGGGATTGTAGGCGCCTGATTGTTCTCTCATATCTATACGTAATGGTTGCTGGCCTTGACCAGGAATGGTTTCGATGAGACTACCTCTATGCATTTGATTCCTACCACACAGTTGTGAAAGCGATAGTCTGTGTTGCCTGTAATCCCTGTAGTCTAATGATGGGTATGGTGCTGGCCGAGGATTATTATATCGCTGATTTGATACTTGGTTAACTATGGGGTATGGATAGCGAGCTGCATTCGCCAAGGGTGATCTCGATGGCTTAGATAGTTCTGATTGCTGGTTATGGTTTGGCCTGTGCGGTGGCGGTTGTTGTTGGGAGTTGGGCATCGTCTCAGTTTGAACCAGCTCTTGGTCAATTCTTACAGAATCGACAGTTTCCATCACAACTAAACAATTTTTCGTTTTCCGACTTATACTAAACGTACCCCAAACAGTCCCATTTTGCTCACCACTTTTTATTTAAGCCCTGACATGTTTTTAAGCGCACATCAAAAACAATCGACGGACGAAATTTTCAAGATTTACTTCGGCAGTCAAGCTTTTTTAACGTTTGAAAAACGCACTATTATCAGAGAAAGTTGCGGTGTCATGAACCTGATGAAAACACACTTTTAACTGGAATTTTTCCACGTAATTTTTTTTATGGTAGAGTTGTGATCTTAGAAGGCCTGGGATACTCGCGCCCAATCAAATGTGATGTTACACCGAGACTTATTTTTTTTTCGTACTGCGGGGAATTATTGCGTGAAAATGCGCGTATCACAATAATTTATGGCTCGTTTCTGTTTAGCTTTATTAGAAAACGTGTACGTTTGGATGGAAAACTTGGGGACAACGCGGATTTTGCAACTGGCGTAACTTTTGAACCGTTCGCAAACGACACTGCACACAATTCACAAAAGTTTAGTTATAAAAATTGTTTTAAAAAACTTATTTTAATTATAAAGGTTATTAAACTAATAATATAACACGCAGAAAACCCATTCTATCATTTAGAAACTCGCGGAGCAGACATCTTGATTTATTAGTTCGTACATTCGAGACGAATCGATTTTCATCAACGGCCTTTATGCCCGGTTTACACGTAGCCAGTGGTTTAGTAGAGTACAGTAATTTAGTCAAGTGAACTTGCTATTCACGTAAGTTAGTAGAGTTTGTTAAATAATGGCGAGTCGGTACAACCACAGTATAGAAAACAATCAGTAAGGACAGCTGCTGTCGGCGCCTTTGAAGTTCATAGCGCAAGTTTTACAACCAATATGGCGGTCTTGGCAGGCCTTCACTGAATTGTGTATAGATGTCGCCAAACAAAAACGGCGCGAATTTGAAAATAGTATAAGATAAAAGTAAACAGTTTTTATGTACAAATGATGTTGATTAGGTATTTATGTCTGGAAACAAATATTGAATAGGTACTGAATCATATTTTTAATTTAGTAAATTATATAAATGTTGTAATAGATAAATTAACTAACTAAATTATGCTATTACAATAGTATTTTATGTATCTAGGACGAAAAGTAAGTCTTTAAGGTATGAGCAAGTTGTTTACGGCCGAGGCGAGTAGCCGAGGCCGTAATTACTTGCGAGTACCTTAAAGACACTTTTCGTCTGAGGTACATACATAATTTTATGTCATACTGGTTTCTAAAGTTGTTAAATTATTAAAAGAAATCTCCAGCAGTTTGTAGCAGTATTAGTTTTAAGTAAGTAGTCTAAGGCGCAACAATTCGTATCTCCTAGCAACGAGCATTTATAGAACAAAAAGTGACACTTTAAAGAACTAGGACTTTAAAATGACACTTTAAAGTCCTAGCACTTTAAAGTGTCACTTTTCGTCCTATAAATCGTTCGAAAAACGTTGCTTTAGAAACGAGTATGACATAAACTATGTTACAGCTTCTTAATAATAGTAATAATTACAAAAATTAAAAGTAGTTACAGTTACATTTATGAAAATATGACAATTTATGTATATTTTACTTGTTATTTTTTTATACAGGGTGACATTGAAAAAACTGCCATGCATAGTACCACGCGATAGAGGACCATAAAATAATAAAAAAAGTTCTTATACGCTAATGTCCGATCGCCTTTTGTTTTCAAGATACAAGATGTTAAAAGTTTAAATTTTCTAACAAACTTTTAACATCCTGTATCTTGAAAACAAAAGGCGATCGGACATTAGCGTATAAGAACTTTTTTATTATTTTATGGTCCTCTATCGCGTGGTACTATGCATGGCAGTTTTTTCAATGTCACCCGCGTTTTCTAGGTAATGAAGCTGGAATAAACATTATTATTAGTATTATTATTATATGCAGCGCAATATCTATCGGTGGTTCCAAATAATGTTTTTCCTAAAAATTCTTTCGCCACTTGGATTTGTGACTCTAAAGTTTGCATTTACAAATTTAAACGAATAAAATAAGGTCATCCTCCCACTTTCCGCTTCTAAAAGTTTGACATTTACACACGTGTTTAACACACACAACTGTAGCGCCACTAATGGATTATTCTGGAAGTTCCGCCAACAAGATGACATGCGCATACAAAACTGGTCACATCAAAAGCACTAAGCTGTCCTTACTGATTGTTTTCTATACTGTGGTACAACCGTCTACATGCAGTGGCGTACCTAGCTTTGGGAGGCGAAGGGGGCAATATGTCTTGATGGCCCCTTAGGACCCTTAGATATTATAGGAAAAAAATGACAGGCGAAAATTTTATTTTGGGCTAATTTTAGAAGCACGTTTTTTGTCAATTTTTTGCACTTGAACAACGATTTTGTTTGTTTTTTTTAAAATATACTAGTTCTAATTCAGTTAAAACAATTTAAAATACGCTTTAAGCACGGAACATAATATACGCAAATCTTTACTCTACAAAATCAAACTGCAAATTGTCGAAATGAAAAACAGAACACTGCTCTATTCTTTTTAATTTTTTATACATTACGTTTGCATTTTGACAGATCGGCGGCTCTTTTAAAAATAAAGTTGCACATAAAAGGCGTTCTTTGCTGCCGCGACATAAATCGTAAATAATGTACTTTTTTATAAATATTACCGGGAAAGACGATATGATGACAAAGGACAAAAGTTACCGCTGCCGACGCCTATCAGTTCGACGACATCGGCAGGTTTCTAGATAATTATTTCTTTGTATAGAAAATTAAAGCGGCCACACCGCCACTATTTAAGAATATTTAAAATGAATGGAGACATTATTTATTAGGGCGGTAAAAAATAAAATAAATACAATGTGGGGGCTCGGTTGTTATAAGGAATATAAAGATCTTGCTCACTGTGCCATTTTGATTTTATAACGTCTATAGAATAATGTAATAAGAATAATTATATTTTTTATGGTTTTTTATTTTAGGTTGAATTAATAAATAAAATATCAAAAAAATGCACGGCGCAAATTGCCCCCCCGTAGGTACGCCTCTGTCTACATGCAGCCAGTATTTTAGTTGACTCAATTAGTCGAAGTCGAGTAAACTACAAAACTTTTGCGTTTTATAAATTTATTAGTTTATTCTTGTTATTTAATTAGACCTATAATTATGAACAATAAAGGGAAAATTGCACAGCGAACTCTTCGATCGATTCTGCAACTTCTTATTGAAGAAACTGAAAGTACCTATATGTTCTTAAGAACGGCAAAAAACTAAGCAAATTTGGGTAAAAAATTGGATAAGTATAAGAAATGAACTTGGTGTCTCCAATTATCTTTTGAAGGAATTGGCTATGGAAAATCCCTTTGAGTATATAGATATGGAGAGTGAACAAACCCGGTAAAAGTGTGTCCATCAAAGGGAGAAAGAATCTATACCTGCACTCGCACTGAAATAAATTGTGCGCATGCGTTAGCGTTAGCCCTTCTGAAGATGTTGCAAAACTAGGCGGGGCATGTGATGTGAAACCGTACTTCGCCAAAGTAGGTTCTTGATTTAGAAAACAAAGAATATTTCAAATTCCCGCCTAAAAGTTTGTCCTGGCACACGCGCATATCGCACTTGGGTACGACTCTATCCATCCTTGTTGCACAGATGTTGGACACAACTTCGACTGTGGACTTGAATACGGCTTTCCCTCTCCATGTATATGTATACTCCAAGGAAAATCCTAAAGACTATTCAACTCATATGTCATCTGTCAAAAATTGACCAATCAAAATGCAAGATTTGACGTTTTTGAGCCAATCAAAACGAATTTCACTAGTGATACAAAGCGACAATTTTTTGAAAACAGTTTATTGCTAGTTATATCCCACAGAGAACAATTTTCATGTAAACAAACTTGAATGCGGACTAATTTATGAAAAATGATTCGATGGAAATCATTTTTTTTGTTGAATAGTCCCTCAAATACCATTCGTGGTCAAAGAATTGTAGATTATTTTTGCTGTAAAATCACTCATGTTCCTTGTGATTATGAAAACCACTCGTGCTGCGCTCATATGCAAGCACAAGGAACATTCGTGATGTTACAGCAAAATAATCGACAATTCTTTGGCCACTCGTGGTAATGTAAGTGAATATTTTTGTGCACTCAGAATGTCTTCTGATCACCGTGCCATTTTTAATATTTAGTTTCAAGCTAGTATTAATAAAATATTATTATTGTGCGAGAATTAAAATATATTAAGTATTGCAACTACAGACGCTCCGCTACTAAATGGTTACCACGCGAACATGTCTACACGGGTTTAGTCTGTAGACGAGCTGACGGAAACGACGGTGGGGGAAGGCTACTCGCCTGTAAAAATGGAATAGAGTTCTATTTACTAAACTCGACTAATAACTGGAACAGGCCAGTCCACTCGACTAAAATGAATACGTTCAGACCGGTCAAGTAGTACTAAATTACTCGACCACTTGACTAAATAACTGGTTACGTGTGAACCGGGCATTATGGTTCACGTTTCGGAATCATATATCGGATGATCAAATGAATTTCAGATTAGGGTAAGCGCTGTAAGTGCAGAGCATGTCTTAGAGTACTGCAGCGCACTATACTTAATACTTTATTTTTATTGGTTTGTTGTTTTGACAGTTCATAAAACAAAATATTTAAGATTAAACGTAAGACATGTGAAGTTCGTTTGATCACCCGTTATAATTAGATTACTCCGTCTGTCCCAAAATATGGTATACCTACATTACAGGTTTTACATTTGTCCCAAATTATGCTATACAAAACTCTCAAATTGAATTTATTATTTTTTTGTTTTGCTGAAACTCAAATTAATTAAACAGATAACAATACAGAAAAATATTTGCGATTTTACTGATTACTCTTGATCGACATTTGTGATATTTTGCCGCGATGTGTTAAGTCGTTAAGTGCCACTTTCTGTATAGCACCGTGGCTTATATTATTCTTATTTTTGGTACATAATAATAATAATTGTCTTTATTGTTGAAACGTTTAAGCCTGTTTGGGTTTGGGGCTGTTAGTATGTTGTACGGTAGGTTGTTTGGGTGGGTTCTGATACAACCTTAATATCTGGTACTGTGTTCTTTGATGGTTTCTTTAATAGTAGTCACTTTGAGGTCACTGTGGACAATATGGTTCAGTTCAACACATACCAAGGGGCTTTAGTTCGTAATCTCACAGTCTTGGACTAAAAGTTCTGTATTTTGACAATGTTTGACTCTCTTGCTACTCCCCATAATTGAATGCCATAGCACCACATTTGCACACCGATATTTTATTTTTAAGAGATAATTGCGAGTTTTAGTCGAATTAAGTGTTTCTTGAGGGTTAAACATAATTGTAATCTTTTAAACCAAATATGTTTTGCCTATGTCAGACGTCTATCTAGATGGATCGCTACATATTTTCATCCACCATTCCAAAAGGTTTAGGTGGTTTTGTAAGTTTCTGGAATTTATGTCTGCATTGGGATGGGAAGCCAATATTGCCGTGTCGTCTGCGAAGGTTGCTAGGGTCGTATTTCTGGTTGTTGGTAAGTCCGTGGTGAAAATTGGGTATAAAATTTGACCAATTACGCTTTCTTGCGGGACACTAGATGTTATGGGCTGAAGAACTGAGGTGGAGTCTTGCTATTTCACGAAAAAGTATCTTCCCGTGAGGGGAGGCGGTACGGTCGTGAGTATTAGCATGGCGCATTGCTCTGCAAAGTTAAGCATCGGTGCTCATGGTCAGAACCTTGGACGGGTAACCCGAACCAGGCTCAGCTTACTACGGTTCGGTGTGTCCTCCTCGATAAGCTATGAGCCTTAATGGCCTGTTAAGAATATATATATATATATATCTTTCCGTGAGGTATGATTTGATAATTTATGGCCTTCCATAATTAATGCGTAGCTTTGGTTGCTGTTAGGGAATGGAAATAGTTCTGGAAGTCTTTTGAGTTCTTTGACGGTCCTATTAAACTTCGTTTTATCGCTCGGTGTGTGAGTAACCTGCCATTTTCTCTCAGATTCGTTTGGGGCAATACTGATTTGGATTTTTGTGGTTCTTTGCTTCCCATACTGCTTCCTGGTTTGATTTTATTAAGTACTGGGCAGATTCGTCGATATTCTGTTTACTTTTTAGGGGAAGATTTGCAATTTAGGATTTAATAGTTCACTGAATTTGGTTTGTTTGTTGTGGAGCTTTGGCGGACTTGTTTTTTAATATGCCTTTGTGCTTAGAATTATTAGGACAGGAGAATGGTCGGAGGACAGGTTGTAACAGAATTCAACCAGTAAGAAGGGTGATAGGATGCCTAGGAGGTTTGGTGTCTTTTCTCTGTCCGCTGGGTTGCCCAAAACATCTACGTAATTTTTTTTTATTGGCCGAAAGTATTTCCTTTAGGCCTCTGCAGGTCAACTCTGCATTTTTATTTGGTTTTCATTGTTTTCAATCATTCCAAAAGGTTATCTTATTTATCTCCTAAGTTTTAGACACAAAAAAGTCGTATGGGGCTAAGTCATGCAAACATGATACGCAGTTTCAAAAAGGTTATCTTATTTAACTCCTCAGTTTTGGACACAAAAGAGTCGTATGGCGCTAAGCCATGCAAGCATGATGCGCAGGGAATGGACACTTGTTTTAATAAAATGACCGAATTAATTTATTGAGTAAAATCTAAACTTGTTGTTGCCACAAATCTTAAAACTGAAATATTATCTTCTAAGATTAATACTTAAAACATTAATCAAAATGTATTAGGAAAATCCATTTGTTATTTCTACGTTTTCTACAATGCTCATTAATAATCACTTGCCGATAGGTGTAGGAATAAATCTAAATAACTGGTTAACCTTTCTGTCATTGTAGAAGTTGAAGGCTTCTCGAGTCTTTTGTCATGTTTTATTGATGTCCTGTATTAAAGTACCGAAACACTCAAACACATAGTCTGGTTCGAACCGTCTGCTCCGGATACATTTATTTTATTTCGTTTTATTTAACAAGACAATTTGAAATCTTCTAAAGAGAAACTGTATATTTTTAAGTACTTTTTTGCATTGTTGAGTTATAAATAATCTAATTAATGTAACGGTACAGCGCTTAACTAGAACAAATATCCAAGGCCGTGAAGATTTTAAAAGTTTATAAATAAAATATAAGGTTTCAAGTTAATTAACGTAGTGAAAGCAGAACTGTTAGCGTGCTTTAATTTTGTAATGTCAAGTGCAGAATTTTTTTGCACTTAAAGTATTTAATTCGTAGTTTAAATTATAAAATAGTAGATTATTTAATCGCACATGCTTTCAAAGGCCGTTAAGTTGTAAATAATAATTATAAATTATCTCTGTTTTCAGGGCAAGACCATTAAAAAAGCTGTGCGAATTTGAAGGAAAAGGTGTACCCGAAGATTACAAAAGTGATTGTTATCAAGATGTAGATGAAACTGATTACGCATGTAAAGAAAAATACAGGATTATGGTAATTGCTTCTTCATTTCAAATGTAATATTTAAAGTAATGTATCAGCGAATCACAGTGTTTTAATTTATTTTAATATGTTCTAGAATGACTTATACATCGTAACGATATGAGCAAAATTGTTTCTTCATATAATGTAGATTCAATGTGAAAGTTACTAAATTGTTGTTACCATCTAATCTTTACGAGCTTTCTCTTGTTGGTTATATAATGAAATTCATAAATTTAGAAACTTGTTGTTAACATTTTTGGCTTTAAGCAATAAATATGTCTTTTACATTGCAACTAATACTACAACAGATGTTGCGGTTATATAAAAATTATATGCTATTTTTGAATATTTAAACATTAGGTAACTTTGTTAAATTATTTTAATAGTATTTGAGGTGCTTGGTTGTAGTGATGGGCATAATCGAATGATTTTAACAATCAGATAATTTATATATGTATTTTTTTGACCTGGAATTTTTTCTTCTGCCATTTAAATACGAATTCTTCTCAGAATCGTGGCTAAATTTCTTACTTACAGGGAATATGATTGATGTTATTTTGGTTGTTTACTGAATATTTTGAATATAGAAAGTGGAAGTGGTGCGTTTAACCTAAGGTCGGTGGTTCGATGTGGTATCATTTTTCTACAAATTGAAATTTTCGTATGGTTATTCAAGTAAAATTAAATAATGTACTTTATTTAAATTTTCTCTACTGAACATATTACTTCCACTTTCTATATGATTGATGTTGAACAGTACACTTTGATATCCTACTACATATAAGGGTTGTTTTACTTGCAGTAGGCTTACTACTTTTGTTCTAAACAAAATTAAAGTTGTGGGCTTGTTTCTTCATGAGAGGAATGAGATGAAAAGGGAGACTCATTTCTATTAAAATTTTCCAAAGGTTTGACTGTAGCAGATGCTTTGCGATAACCGATGAAACATAGATTGGTCGCCTTGCTTACTACACTATTTTTCATCTAGCATTTGGGTTGTGACGTCAACTTGCTCCGCCCAAAAACTGTGTGGGTAGACACGCGTTTGTGCGCAGTAGGTAATGAAAACTTAGTTTAGAAAGAGCTGAAGTATAGTTGGATTGTGAATTTATAAGGAGCGCGTTAACGTCACAACCCAAATCC
Organism: Melanotus villosus; assembly: GCA_963082815.1. NCBI lineage: Eukaryota > Metazoa > Arthropoda > Insecta > Coleoptera > Elateridae > Melanotus > Melanotus villosus. Next base: position 52,449,824 of record OY720426.1, read on the forward strand.
TAGGTGAAAAATACTGTACTTGCTTAGAGTAGAGTAGTAAATACAGCACACTGATGGTTCAAGCAGTTCGAGTATAAAAGCAAAGATCATTATTTGATCTTTCAAGTTTTTGGTCTTCTGCAAATTTATTAAATCGGTCATTCCATCTATAAGGTGCTTGTTTTAGACCATATAATGCTTTATTAAGTTTGCATACGAACCCATCTTTATTGCCAAACCCTTCAGGGGTCTTCATATAGATGTTCATGTAAAAAGGCTGATTTTACATCCATTTGTTGTGCTTCTAAGTTTTCGTGATTTATTATAGCAACAAGTGTTCTGAGAGTAGTCAATCTTGCAACTGGTGCATATGTTTCTTCATAGTCAAATTCTTTCTTTTGCATGAAGTCTTGCTTTATACTTGCTTATTTGTCCATCGTTATCTCTCTTCAATCTAAAGACCCATTTACTATCTATCAGTTTTATGTTTTCAGGTTTTTTTAACCATTGTCCATGTGTTATTTTTAATTAAAGATTCTACTTCTTCATCCACTGCTTTTTTCCAATGCTTGTAGTCTGATCTTGTCTTCGCAATTTCCAAACATTCTGGTACTTCTTATGCAAATGATATAGCACTTAAAGCTTAAAGCTAAATGTTCGTATTCATCAATATTCATCTTGTAATCTGCAAACCGCGATGGTAGTTTTCTTATATGCTTGTTTTCTTGATTTGTAGATTCTTCATCTCTTTCGCCACTTCATTCTTCATATCTTTGTCAGAATCCGATTACTTTTGTGTTTCTTCCTCGTGATCTTTTGATTCGGTTTTGGTTTTAATGAGAGTAAGAGTATTGTCTAATTGTCTAATTCATTTAGTTTTTCAAGATTTAGCATCGTTTTCCTCTCATCAAATATTACGTCTCGCGCTATAAATATTTTGTTTCAAATACAGATTCCAAGGCTTTCCACATTTGGTAAGCTGTAGCTTTGTCTTTGACATACTGCAACTGCGAGTTTGCAATACATTGTATAATTTTAACGACTTACATTTTTTTGTCTAGTTTCTGAAAGTTTTCGTCCGGTTCTGGATGCTCCTTTACAATGCATTTTTTTACATCTTGTTGGTCCATTATTATTTCCATGCGGAATTTCCAGTTGTCAAATCCTGTTCCATCAAATTGGGATACGCCAAATTTTTCCAAAACATGTGCCATATTTGAGGTTAGCTTAATCGGTTTTCCCTATTTTTTGTTCCTCGTTATTATATATTATATCTCAATTTCCTGGGTAGCCTGGGCCCATAACCTGTTGAGTCTCAGTGTTTGAAGATACAACGAGTGCTTATTTAATAGACTTTTATTCACTTACACTTAACGTATTTATACGTGAACAACAACAATGCACAACTAAAGTTTAGGTCCTTAGTTACATCTTTTTGTTTCTACCAACCTTGATTACTTTAGTCCACAGTTTTTATTGCAAAGGCTACACCATTGTGTTTCTAATAGAAGGTGTAACCTCCCTGCTTTTTGGTGAGTTGCCCCTCGTCTGCGAACCTTGTCTCGCTTAAAGCGGCCACATCGACATCGTATCTACCTACTTCTCTTACGTTCAGGACATGTATTAGTTGCATTATCTTGAAGAGTGCGGACATTCCAAGTTGCAATTTTGAGTTTAATTGAATTTTTATTTGTTTGACCACATTTAAAGACGAGTGGTAAGCAACCACTCGCTGAAGATGGTTGAGGTAAGCTGTTTTTAGGGCACCTTTTCTAGTCCCCTCCTCTGATTGAGGAAAGCAGCGCATCTGCGCATCCCTAAACAGAATTGCTTTGCCACCGAATCTGATTCTTTACCTCACCAAAAACTTAGTCCGAGAATTACTTGGTTCGTTGGAACTAGGTTGGTTACAACTGGATGTAGTCTCTGGCCGTCAATATTACTAGTCTCTATTGACGCCCTCTACAGCTGTTGTTTGCCATAAGGTACTGTCTATCGACTTACTCGGCATCCATGCAGTCGGTTAGTGGCCTTGTTCTTTGGCATAGATAATATCTCACGAGTTTCCCTCTACCAGGTGTAGCTTACTGTGGCATGGTCGCTGCATGCACTACAGCTTCTTGGAGACACTTGTGAGAGTTTATAGTTTTCTTGAGTACCTACCGATAGGACGATATCCAACTGCAAGGCAAACGTGGCTGATACCACCTAGCTATCTCAATCCCAACTTACGCTATAGACATGATGCAGTATGTAGGTACCAAACGGCGCACCAATCACGTAACCTGTAGAGTCGGGCCGGATTGTGCATTGCACCTGTTAAAAGCCACATACGCTAATGCACCAGCAAAAGCCATGGGCCTTCAGGCCTGAACTGCTGAATATACGAGTAGGTATATAATAAAGCTCCCTGGTTGGGGTCGTTATTAAATCGCAAATCACTCGGATCATTCAGATTGTTTATCAATCGAATTAAAAAATCATTTAATTGATTTTTATCAATTTCAATTGCCTTTACTTTATGTAAATAATTATATAATGCTGTTTTCATTCGATTTTGCCCATCACTGCATGGGCCTTAAGGGAAGCCTATGGATATTTAGGTTTACACAGGTTTTGAAACGAAAAGATTTTGAAAATCAATTAAATTATTAAGTTGGTGTTCTGCATTGAATAAATTGGGTTAATAAATATATGGGGAGCTTACGAAAAGTACAGGACATTTTTAATAAGTAGAAAGAAGTAGAAACGAAACAATAACCTAACAAATTATTTTTATTTTCAGACACGCATTAAAAAGCTTCAGCAGGCGGATATTAACTAGGAAGTTGGATACTAAAGCTATGATAAATAATACGTTCCATTCATTTATCATATAATCCCTGATTTCAATTAACTCATTTAATTATAGCTTTAATTTTTTTTACTTAACGATAGTGCTTAAATAATACCGGTGATGGTTTGAGATTTGAGATTAAAGTAACGCTTTACAAATTATTTAAATTGTAATGTTGGTACCTATTAATAAATTAATTGTACATAAAGAATAGTGCAAAATGCATGCCAAATATTCGATTAGTGTTCGTAGTGTAGAGAATGGCAAACCTAGAAAATTACTTTCAATAAGCATAGCACTATGTATAATTAACTTGATTTGGGTTCATATTTATATACTTTGGTTTAATTCGTTAACTGACTGGGTTTATTGGCTTGAACATAACATATTTTGTGATCGAAAACATTTCCTGTTCGAATCGTTTATTTATACAATCGTTCCGAAGTAAAACTCAAGTTTATGTTCACAAATGCTGGTGTTATGGTCAATTAAATGCCTCTGAATAGATCTTGGAACATCGTTGCTTTATACAAGAGTGGCCCGAAGTGGCCATTTTGCTCGACTTAATTAATATAATAATAAATGCACAGTAATGGTTTCTAAAGCCGATTCTAATGTTTGTTTTCGATCACAATATTTGGTTTCTGAGATTTTCTAACTTTACTAATAATACAACTACTCTGATCAGTCGATTGTTCAGCTCTTCTGTGCATTTCTGTCTAAAACTTCAACAACGAAAGTGATGTTTGCTTCCTCGGACATTTATCATTTCGAACCTTCCTACATATTTATGATAATTTAAAGACGGCTTGATTTGCTCAAGTCGTGGTTTTCAAAACTTTTTAATTAAACAAAATTAATATTCCTAGGAAGTAACATCACATAATATCTATTTATAATTCTAAACCTAAATCTATTTAAAATTCCTTTTAACGTTTATACTGTAATCTATGAAAGTTCACATTGCCCGAGTAATTGCATTTAACTGTATATAAAAATTAAAACTCGTTAACAATTTCCTGGTTCAGATTTTAAAAACCTCTTTAAAATTAATTAAAGAAAATGGACGAAGAACTAAAGGGTAGGTAGCTTGTAACTTTAATATTTCTTGTAATAAATATTTATAAATAACACGGTTAAATTAGTTTATAAATAGGCTGGGTGGCGCAGTAGGTTAAGAGCTTGCTTCGCCGCCAGCTCACACAGCCTGTTAGTTAGAAAGGCTGTATTACCAAAGCTTTGGAATTAAATATAAGTAGTTACATGAATACTGTATGTAATATTTTCAGATGCGTCTTTACCCTCCTGGCTCAGACGAACCTTTCGATGAAGCACGTTTAAAAAGATTTGTTGACGTTGATAAGGAATACATTGTAAAAGAAGATGAAAAGAAGAATGTATATTTAGAAGACAGATTGGGTTAAAATGTGTTCGTATAAAACGAAACAATGAAGTGGTTTAGGCTCGAAATTAAACAAATTTTATAATTAATATCTCTAATTGTTAAAATGTTTCAAACCCTTAAATTAAATGTTGGTAGTAACTAGTTTTCTGCTCAAACTAATGTATGTCGTTATTATCGTCTTCGTTGTTATGTTTATAGATAGAAATAAATTATACGTTATTGCCAAACAGAACCAAAAGCAGTACCGTTCGCCCACTGCCAACTACCAAAATTACCTAATATTGCATCAAAGATAAAAATTTACGGAAAGTTTTATTTTTGTTTCATTTCGAAATTACATAAATAACAATATTGGTATGTTAGTTGTTTCCTTATAAGCTAATTAACGTCCACTAAAGCTTTTCATAATAACAAATATATAATGGGACTGCTTACTCCTCATGACATTTCGTATATTATACAACAAAGTACAGGTTGTTTCACATAAAAGGAAAGTTCCGGTACAGACCACATCGACACATAGAGCCCAGTTAGCTAATATTAATCGAAAGAATAATGCTCAAACTAATTATATCTTGCCAATTGTGTGCGTTGCTATGGCAACAGCCAACGTTGATTACGGCGTAACTTTCTTTTTACTTAGAATGACCTGTATTTTGTTAGTTATGAGTAAAACTAAAACAAACTGTAAAGCTAAAGGTCCGCTTTTAACTGTTTTAGACCTCAGTTAAATCATTAATTTAAACTTGTGAACTTTGTAAGTTGCTGCTGTAAAGGTTTAATGTTGTTAATAATAACAGATAGTTTAATTATTTTTGTATAACTTATTGTTAATAATAATAATTTATATTTGCACAGTAATTATGGCGTAATTAATGTGAAATAATAAATAATAATTTTTATTTCTGTTTCTTCTTCTTCCTTTTATGGCCGAAGACTGTGCATTTGAATGAAGTAACGCAAGATGAGTATGGAACACTTCAAGTGTGTGATATCAAATGAACCCTGAAAAACTCGTGAAAGTGTATATTTTTAACTCATAATAGGTACTACATACAAGGTAAAACAACAATGTAATATTAACCATATGGCTAACATGAACAATTTTGTACCTGGACTATAATACTATATGTCCAACCAAACTCACAAATTCCTCAACCTTTTGTTCCTTTATCACACGCCACAATCTCAACCCATTTAGCTACTTATCCCAGTAACCAAATCAAAACCAGAATTACATGCAGCAAAGTGCATCGCTAAGCAATGCTGAACAATGACAAGATGTGATAAACAAAAAGAGATTTAGAAGTCCAGAAGAAAATATTCATAATAAAAGACAAACAACATTAAAGTGAATACTAGTTAAGGGCACGTTTCCATCCCTCTATTTTCATTAGCTGAACTATCGCTTAGGCAGCTTTCAAAAGATGGCACTGAGAAATTCGCATCGTACATTTTAGCGTGGCAAATGTGAAACGCTCCCCCTAGTTTAAAAACAGACTACAGTAGCGAGGAAGTAAAAATCCAACCTAATACTGATAAAGGGTAGTATACCACTATAGTCATTGCTCTAAAAACAAAAAATACCGATATTCACACATATAGGCCAAGAACACTAAGAACGTTTCGTGTTGTATTACTTAAAGGATTACACCCAGCAACAGATGTAAATGAAATAAAACAAGCTTTACTTAAAAGACAACATATTGCGAAAAATACATGGAACATTAAACAGTATAAAACAAAAAAAGAAGCAGCCAGGGTGGTGCAGTGGTAGAGCTTCTAGCGTTGCCCTAGTCCTAGGTTCGAATCTTCCAATTGGCAGGATTTTCCTACAGTCTGGAAGTCGGTATCGAGGCTTGGTGATTATTGGGCACCAAATTAACGATGCTCTCCTCCGAATACAGGTCTAAGAGATAGAGTAACAAGGTCTTACACATTACACTCTACAAAAAGTGCAGTAGTACCTATATACGTAGGTATAAATGGCGCACCAACTTGTAACCCTCAGAGACAGGCCGGGTATGCATTACATGCGTAGAGCCTCATATGACACCGAAAGGTATAAAAGGTTACAGATAATACGAAACAAAAAAACTACATATGTTTTTACATTGATCTGGAACCAAAAGATAGCAACAAAAACATTTACAATCTCAAACTTCCTATGAATTCTGTGGTACAGTTTGTAGCTCCCTATGTTAAAAAAGAAATCCCACAGTGTAGTAGCTACCTAGGTGCCTAAATTTATATTTATATAGTGAGCCGGGAATAATAAGTGTAGTGAAACGAAACAGAATAAATTGGTTAGGACACCTGGCAAGAATGGGGGACGAAAGAAGGTGGCAATCGATGAGCAAGACAAAGAAAACAGTGGCTTCAATGCGTAGAACGTTAAGAGTAACAGATTTGAAACAAGAAATTACTAAGAGGGAAAGATCCGAACCAAGCGCAGCTTACTACAGCTCGGTGTGTCTTCCTTGACAAGCTATGGGCTTTAATGGCCTGTTAAAGCTGAATATATAATATATAAAATGGAAAGATAGAAAGGCCTCTCGAGTTGATATACATTACTACTGGATTTCTATATTACAAAAGGAATGACCATAAAACAGACAAAAACCGAATTCTGCTTGGATTTATTTCATGATCATTCCGCAGTTATATTATACATATAAATAAATTTGCAAAAATAAAAAACTGAAATATATTCAAGGAGAAGCTGGATTCATTAATAGACCTAGAAATTCCCCAGAAGCACAAGTAAATGTTGCAGTACAAACTCTGATTCAAGCTATTCAAAATGCTGCCTGGCAGGCCACACCAGACAGTGATGAACTGTATACAACTGTAAATTGTCCCATCGTAGTAAAAGAAATGATCACCAATAAACGCAAACTGCGCGACAAATGGAAGAGAGCTGGAACAACAACAAATACGGAAACTCAATAAAGCAATCAAAGATCTAAAGACACTGCTCTACAAACCTTAGCAGCCTTTCAGCTAGCGATTACCGATACGCTATGGAAGGAAAATAAAGAGGCCCCAACAATCAATACTGCCAATTAAAGATTCCAACAGAAAATGGCTAACAAATGATAAAGAAAAAGCAAACACTTTTGTAGAACATTTATCTAAAGTAAAAGTGTTTAACACCTCATCACGATGAACATGCTGCTGAACAGGAAGCAGAAATAGACTTAAAATGAAATAAGAACAACATATCACGTAATCGGCGCATAGCGCGAATTTCGGTCGGATTTCCATTTCCAAGTTTCTGGGGGAAGACGCATCATTCAGTGGCGGCCGTTAGTATAACTAAAAGAATCGCACTGTACTAACGGCCACCACTGAATGATGCATCTTCCCCCAGAAACTTGAAAATGGAATAGTCCGACCGAAATTCGAGCTATGGGCCGATCACGTGATATGTTGTTCTTATTTCATTTGAAGTCTACTAACATTTCTCAAAACACCTTTCCAAATGGATCTTCCTATACAGAAATTTAAATATAAAGAACTGAAGAGAATCATCATGAAAGAAACTAGGCCGTAGAAAGCTCCCGGTTATGACCTCATAACTGGGAAAATTCTGCAAGAAACAACTGATAAATGTGAGAAACTCATTCTAATGGTATTTAATGCTATGATAAGATTAACATACTTTTCTGATTAATGGAAGGTTGCACAAATCATTCTACCTACTACCTAAACCTGGCAAAACCACAAATGAAATAACTTCTTACAGGCCTATTAGGCTTTTACCCCAACTATCTAAAATATTTGAAAAACTTTTGTTAAAAAGGCTATTACCATAATTGAGGAAAACCAATTAATTCCTAAACACCAGTTTTGGTTCTGAAACAAGCATGGTACGGTAGAATAAGTACTACAACATAGGATTGCCAATCAGATAAATAGAGACCTGGGAGACCAAAGATATTGGTCAGGCATGCCAGCCAAAAATCGTATCTTAATAACAGATATTTCCTTGTAAAGCACACCATAAATGCTGGAGTGCCCCAGGAGAGCATACTGGGCCCTATACTATACCTACTACAGAGTACCGACAGTTGCGACCTTTGTAGATGATTTAGCCATATTCGTCTCAGATACAAATGCAACATCTGTTTCTAGAAATTTACAAATAAACCTAGATAAAATCCAGAAGTGGTTAAAAATTTGGAAGATACAAGCTAATGAAACAAAGTCCAAGCATATAACATTTACACTGCGAAAGGAGACATGTTCTTCGGTGAATTTAAATGGTACACCATTACCTCAAGCAGAAGATGTAAAGTACCTTGGGCTGCCTTTAGAACGGCGAATGACATGGCGTAAACATATATTTACGAAGAGAAAGCAGCTAGGTTTCAAACTTCGCCTGAGGTATTGGTTAATTGGAGGAAACTCACAATTGTTAGAGAATAAAATCTTCATTAATAAGTTCATACTGAAGCTTGTATGAATCTACGGCATACAGCTATCGGTGACCGTCAATACCTCCAATATCTCAAAACAAAATCAAAATAGCGAAGAGCAATACAAATAGTTTTTGGTCTTCGAAATGTCACACCCATATTAGAACTTTTACCACTTTCATTACTGCCATTTTTTTTTGTATTTTGGCGAATCATACAGACTCAAAAAATATCCTCAAGCTGTAAAGATTTTATTCAACCTATTTACGCAATTGAAAATAATATTTTGTAACAATGTTAACAGTCTTCATTAAAATAATTTTATTCCTTACTCACAAATATCTAATAAAAATTAGGCTATACAGAGATTATCTACAAAATATAATAACTATTTTTCTTTAAATTTACGTTGTTTAAATATAAAATATTCATATTTTAATTTACACCAAATGCCTTTACACATATTTATTAACCTAGTATCAACAACCACATCATTCTTTGCATTCACATATTCCTTACATATAATTGCTTTGGCTAATTTAAAACGTTGTTGCTGTATCAAACTTAAACTTAAAAATAGTTTACATCTCGCCACCACGTTTGGATCTCCTAATCGAAATGCTAATTTCAACTGGTTTAAAGAAATTTTACCAGCTACTTCGGCATAGCTTATATGATAATCACCTAAAGCTGAAAAGGCTCCACCTAATGTTGATAACCATGATAACGTGTGTTCCAATTCGCATCTCTCTCTTAATAAATAACACATTCGATAATTCCTAAAACAAAGTTTTATTAATTTTTACGGATTTACCTCTCAAATCATGAAAAAATGGGCCATTAATAAGACAAATTCGTGTAGCTTTTAGAATAGAATCCTAGTTTGTAAATGTAATAAATAATACAGCAGTTAATCTAATCTTACTTCTATTAGAATCTTCGATGCGTAAATATTATCAAGCGCAGCAGTAACGTCAAATGCGTTATATGCTTACCATTCATAGTCAATTATTTCCTTCTCTGCCGGCAATAAAATAAAATTAACTGCATTTATATTTCTATTCGTATTTGTAAGGAAATTATCTATAAAACCATTACGATACGTTGGCGCTACACTCAATTCTTGAACGAAATAATACAGTAAAATACCATCCACAAATAGTTTTAGTTTCCGTTTAGAAGGTTGATGAGTAATGTCAGTTTGTAATCTTTTATCATTTCTTATAATGCATTTTCTTCTGATTATGAAGGCTTCATAGACATAATCGTTTTCTAATACCTGAACAAAAATTATATCCACCATTTTATATCACATATATGTAAAACTAATAGTAACTGACGATTCGGTAACAATAAATAAATCAATTGACTTCAAAATATCACAAAAATCACTGTTAATAAACAGCAACACAGCTATCCAAACTTGCAACTTTGTAATTTTGAGGTTATAATCAAATATCGAACAACTTAGGCGAATTTTAATGAACGCACAGCCATTTTATAATTTTAAAAAAATTATCATAACCATTAACCGCTTACCAAAACGACGAAAACGAAAATACAGAAGCAATTAAATTTATAATTATTAACAGAACCGCAGGTTATAAATCAATTCAATTAATATTTAAGTTTGGTTTTAATTATGGTAATTTGGTAGGAGTCCTACCAAGGTAGTATCAGGTAGTATTTATATAAACTGCCTAAGGCAGACCAAAACGATTATAATTAACCTAACCTTAAACTTCTAAAATTGTAATAAAAACGTATTTGTACTGCTTGAATATTTATTTCGGAGATCCTTATTAGATCAGTGATGAAAACAGTGCTTCAAATATTAAATTAAAGCAATAGATAATCTGTTAAATCTAGACGAAATAAGGTTATGTATTGCCACCATATATGGAAATGCCCAAATTTAATTACTATTGGAAATTACTAATAATTCTTAGAAATACCGTCTCATGTTGTTCCGTTGTTCCTATTAAACGGGGAAATCTTACGACGTAAATAAAACGCTGTGAATTTTATAAAAGAAAGTGTTACACCAACTTTCACAGGGTATTTAAAGTATGTTATATGTTAACACAGTTTTCTAATAGTTTACTTGTTAAAATTTTACAACACAGTTTAGCTTATAAAATAAAAGTGAATGTGAGCAACAATGTCGTCTGCTCATAAAAATAATTATTATATTTACCACCTACCACATACGGAAAGAAAAGAATTGTGCCGTATTTTGGATCAAAATAACAATTGGGAAGAATTAGGTGGAACTCATATGAAATATGATGTACTTACAATACAGGTATTATAAACCAATAAGCAAATATGTTGTTTTTATAAGAAAAAATTTTAGGAGCTACGAAAAGAGATTTACAGAGGAAATTCACCAACCGATGAGTTACTAACCATGTGGGGCCATCAGAACCATACAATTCTGGAATTATTTATTTTGTTAAGCAGAATGCAACATTATCAAGCGATGACTGGGATCAAACATCTCGTAGATCAAAAATATCACAGATTGATACATGAAGGCGAACATAATTTACATCGTTTATTGCAAGGGTGTTCCATTACTAGAGAGCCAGCTCCTTGTAATAAAAATTTTGTTATTCCGCAAGCGAATTTTAATGATAGCGAAAAGATTTTAAATGTCGAACAAAAGGATTTAATTGTTCATACAAACAAACGTCCACAAATTAATATAAACGTACAATCCGTAATAAGTAAAGAAAACAACGAGAGTACAAATGTAAACAATAATTTATTGAAACCAAGATCACCTCTACTTTTGGTAAGTGTATTTTTTCTTCTCTTCTTTAAGTTAAGAATTATTTGTTTGTTTGTTTGGCCTGTCCTACTCAGCAGATGAGGAAAAGCAGCTCTGTGGCCGTCTCTTAGGTGCATTGTGGTTGTTGAATTTTGCAGATCTTAGCCAGTCTTTCTTCCTTTTCTTGGTTCATTTCACTACATCTTGCATGTTACACCTTTCCCTTATGCCTTCGTTTGTCTGTCTATCTCTTAGAGTTATGCCTAGTATTGATCAGAATAGACATGGTTAAGTCTAAGAAGTACATAATGCGCAGAAACGAGTTTTCGTCTAGAGTCCATGTTTAAATTATAGGGTAGGTTGATGTTCAGTAGCGCCGAACGTAAAACCTATTCTAACTGCTGCCCGCATATAAAATGCGAATGCACCCGCAGTAAAATAAGCCCATGCCACTGCTCATCAGCTGGCAGCTGCTTGCCCGTCCGATTTTGATGAGTCATTATGTACTTCTTACACTTAACCATCTCTACCTTCGTTTCTGCAATTCTCATTTTTTGTTTCGTTTTCTTTGTCTTGGCTCTTGTTTCTGTAGCATACTTATGTCAATACTTGCTGTACCATTGTGTTGTAAATTTTAACTTTGGCTTCTATTCGCATATTCTGGTTATTCCATATAGTAGTTCTCAGGCATCATGCTTTTTGTGTTGTTTTTATTGTTTGTCCTTGTGCAATAAATCTATGAAGGACTATCCCCCTTCTGGAAAGAAATACACCAGCTTGATCTTAAACTACGAACACGACATGCCTGGTTTTTTCGGACGTGGGGAGTTCGGAGATTTCCATTGCATGCTTTGGCGTTTTGTTTCGGGATCGTATTGGAAGCACCAAGTTTCTTCACTCCCGAGAACACATATTTATTTGAAGAAAGACCTGTGGCAACTTCAATCCGCTGCTGCTTCTATTCGTCCGTCAAGATCCGAGGAACAAACTTCACCGAAACCTTTCGCGTGTCCAATTCTTTAACTAAAATTAGCCAGACTGTTTCTCGATTTATTTGCAATTCCTCAGCCATTAATCGAATACTTAATCGTACCAAATCTCGCACTCTGTTCACATTTTCATCCATCATTGTTTTGAGCTGTCCACTTCTGAAGTCGAAAAGTTTCTTCTAAATCCTGTTTGATATTATCCTATTATTTGTTCACTATATGCCTCAAGTCTGTTATAAATTACTGTTGAGAATATTTAGTATGTTACATTCAGCAGTGACACTGGTCTATATTTATTACATTCTGCTGCGTTTCCCTTCTTGTAAATTGGCTTCATTATTGTAGTTCTCCATTCCTCTGGGAGGGTTTCTTCTTTCCACACATAATTTATTATTTTATATATTTCTTTCCATAATTTATGTCCCCCTTTCTTCAAAAGTTCTCTTATTCTGTCATTTACCAGTGCTTTAATTCAATTCCTATTGCAAAATTGATTGGTTTGAGACCATTTTCATTTATCATTTTTTATGAATCATATGTATACCTGCTACTGTATGGCTTCGAAAGTCTTTGCCTACTTTGGCGTTAAAGTCCCCTAAGATTATTGCTGCATCGTTAAATGAATTACAGTAATTTTCATGTATTATTTGATAACTAATGGCGACCTGCTGATGCAGATGATTAGTTAAACCATAACCAAAACTTTTTGTTTAATTTAATTACCACTTATCGGTGTGGTGTCTCCACTCCTTCAATTGTTTGTGAACTGTATTCTTTGACAAGATCGCGTACTAGTTCCAACAATTGCTGTAAGATGGCGCTAATGACAGTTGAATGTTGACACCAAGATGACCAAGAACTGTCAAAATATTTAATTTTCAATGTTATGACTCTGTTTTATGCCTTTTTTGCCTTTTTTTACATTGGATGCCTATTATTGCCTTTTTATTAGATTCCACACCATATTTTATAAATTTTAGCAAAAATGGCTTATTTTCTGTTTCTGAGACAAGGTTTTTTTAAGAAACACTACCCACATAATTGCAGTGTGAGGTGTAGTAAGCGTAAGTATGCCTTGAGAGATTATAGACTATAATCTCTCAAGGGTTTCAGCAATAAATGAACAGGTAGACTGTATTACGACTCGTCCATCTGTACTTTCTGGAATTTATTAATGGTGGAGAATTTCCTTAATTCCCTTAGTGTCGGAGGATGAATAGGAATTTGTGTATTTACGTTGTAATATTTCTACGTATTTCTATTTCATATTTGTGGTAATTGTGCGGGAGGTGTCGAAAAAGTTCTTGAATGAAAACTGCACTCCATTTGCATTTAAGTAGTGAAAAGAGTAAAAGTTGCTTTCAAGATGTCTTCAAAACTTTGTGCGTGCATACGTTCTCATCCTGAGCTTTGAAAAATAAAATAATAAACCCAAAATAAAAGTTTTATTATGCTGATACATAAAAGAATAAATTTTGTAACCGTTATTCTGCAAGTTAAAACAACTAAATGACTTTAAAAATTTTTTTTTTAATTCGCCTTTTTGCCTATATTTTTGCCTATTTCGAATTTTAGCTGCCTATTTATCAAAAATTCCTGCCTTTATAGGCGCCTATTTGGCCCTTTTTTTCTGCCTACAAATCCGAGCTTTAGTTATGACAACTCTTGGCGACACAAAGTATTTATGTTTCGCCCGTGCTTTTTACCTGATTTTCGAAAATGCCCAGAAAAACATTTGGGAGAACAATTTATGAAAATGCTTATGTTTGCAGCATTGCAGCAAACCTTTTGCGAAGAAATATTTAATTCAGAGAAAAAAATCGATTTGTTCTTAAAGCCGCAGCGTTTATAGTATTATATTTATGTGTTTTTATTATCTTCTGCAAAATGTGCAAAATTTATAAAAATAGGTTACTTTATAAAAGGTTATGATTATGAAAATATCAAATTTGATGCCGCCATCTAGCGGCAAATATCTAAACTAGTACGCGATACTGTCAAACGATGCAGTACAAAAGTTTTATATGGACTATTCAACGAATTGTAGATTTTTTTTTGCTGTAACATCACGAATGTTCCTTGTGCTTGCATATGAATACCACGAGTGCGTAGCACGAGTGGTATTCGCAATCACAAGGAACATGAGTGATTTTACGGCAAAAATACTCATGGTATTGTAAGTGACAATTCCACTCATAATCTGTCATCCAATGAAATCACAGTATTTTGGTGAATTGAACCAATCACAATCGAATTATACTGAAAATTTCACTACTAGTGAATATTACTACTAGCTGCTACTAGTGAAATTTCCGCGGAAATTTTACGACTAGCAGCGTTGCTTAGAGACAATGTCTGTCAAAATTTTTTGAGTGACAAGTATTTCAGTAATTTCATTATAATTCGAGGAATTGTCATTCCGAATACCATTCGTGACTAGAATTTTACAGGCAATTTTTGCCGTCACGATCGCTCTTGCTTGTTGCTTTAGTGCTGTCGCACTCGTGACCACTTGTGATATTACTTCTGAAAATAATGCGAGTAGGAACACCATACCACTTAACAAAGGGAATTTTCGTCTACATTTTACCAGCATTTCTCATGCACCAGTGCACTATTTTACCTCACCTCAGCCTTAAGTTTTTTATTTTTACTTTTTACATACTTTCATCTAAAACAAGAATTGATCCCTTTGGGTAAATACTTTATCGTTTCTTTAGAATTTTGTGGTTTACACGATTCTAGTTTGATATTTGTGACTTTTACCATCGAAGAAGTATACAGATTTTATGAATTAATATAATCCGTTAGATTATGTAAAAATTCCAATGGCTAAGTTTTATTATATTCATATGTTGTAAAAGTTGATATTAAATAATTCACCTTTTAAGGGTCGATTGGGAAGTTCACACGGTTTAACAGTATCCGATATATCATGCGTCGCAGAATCAGCTGGTGCGATTCCTCAAATTCCATATGAAGAACTACAAAAATCAACAAATAACTGGGATTCTTTGGCTATATTAGGCAAGGGCGGTTTCGGAACTGTTTTTAAAGGTAAAATATTTAATTTATTCAGTTTTAAACTAAGTAATTTTTAATATGCGCCTTAATTTAGGTGTATGGAAATGCACACAAGTGGCTATAAAACGAATAGAACAAAGAGCGGATAGCCCTGAATCGCACAGCGAACAAATTAAACAGTCGATAACTGAACTTCATTGTTTGAACGCCTATCGACATGATAATGTTCTTCCTTTGTATGGGTAAGTAACATGTGGTGCCTTGCAATTTGTCAAATTAGAGTTAGTACCCCAAACTAAAAAGAAAGGAAAGAGAGAGAGAGAGTTGTGTCACAAGCCTAAACAACTGAATCACATCACCTAATTGTTTCCGATAATCTGAGCAATCTATACAGCATCAAAGAAATAAAATAATATGTTGTGTATAAATTTAAATCTAAATATATTTATTATTTTAGCTATAGTATTGGCGGTCCGCAACCATGTTTAGTATATCAGTATATGTCCGGCGGATGTTTAGAACATAGATTGAGAACACGAGATCCAAGGAAACTGCTCGATTGGGAAAAACGACTAAACATTGCCATTGGAACTGCAAGGTACCTAATCTCAATAGTATTTTTTAAACTGTATTCGTGTCAAAGCTACATGAGCAAACTGTTTGCCAGATAAATATTATCGCTTCGAATGCCTTATATTTTATGAACTTAGACACAACACAGGGGTGGTAAAAGTGTTGTTATGGTTTGTTTATGTATTTATAGGGCAAGCTAGGTTTGTGGGTACTAAGTATCTCGATTTACATCGACTGTTTTGGTTATTTAGAAATACCTTACCAGAGTTTTGTGAGACACAAAAAGCTTCCGTCTCTGATAATAATGATATCTAAAGGAGCATAGTGTTAAATTTTTTCTTCATTAAAAGACTGACCAGAATCGAAATTCTGCTTCCAAAACAAAAACAAGTTATGTGAACAGCCTAACATTTGGCTTCTCCTTCAGGGATTGGTGGTTCACACATTCTGACATATACTTCGACCAATCAGTGATTGTTCTGCAAACACATGCATTTGTTTCTCTTGGTTGGCTTTGTCTTAAACAGGATTTACAAATTTAGAATTGTTTTCTGTTAAATTTGTTGGATATAAACTTTTGTTACTCTTTTATAAAAGAATTACTTCTAATTAATTAGAGAAGAGTGTTTTGTTTAAAGAGCAAAGTCTTGTCAAATTGAACGATATTTTATATGTACAGCATTGAATATGCCTCTGTATGCTTTCGGAATGGTGAAGTGAAGTGTAGGTGCATCTGATTGCTCGCCATCCTTCCTCACAGTGCATTTCATCCCATCATGTAGTTGCAGGATCTTTTTTAGGAGTCTAGGTGGACAGCTCATTTTTGTGAGTATAATCCAGAGTGCTTCTCAGGGAACGTAATCAAAGGCCTTCTCCAGGTCTACAAAACACGTGAATAAAGTTTGGCGTTGTTTTATTCTCTTTTCCTGCAGCTGTCTAATTAGGTATCACGTTTCTGCCTGAATCCACATTGTGACTCGGGCAGGATACGCTCCGTGATTGGTTGAAGAATTTTTGACATGATCTTACCAGCAATATCTAGTAGGGAGATGCCTCTGTATGAGTCACAGTTTGCTCCATCGCCATTACCTTTGTAAATGGTACAGATATCTTATCTGAAGCTTTGAACTGTTCCGGTACTATTCCTTGATTCCACATCCTACACATTTAATTGATGAAGTTTTTGATGTAGTGCAGGTCCTACTTTTTTGTACACCTCAGCTAGTATTCCATTTCTACCTGAAGACTTGTTATTCTTCATTTCTGCTACTGCTGTCACTTCTTCTAAAACAATTTTTTCTGCTAGAAGGGTATCTGACCCTGCTGCCTTATTGTTGTGAAGCTTATCGGTGGCGGCTTTTATTTCTTTTAGTGTAGGAGGTTTGTACATCTGCAGGTTCTTTTTGTTCTCGACTGTTTGTTCCTCAGTGCCTCTGTTTAGCATTTCTTCGAAATGGTCGGCCCATTTGTTCAGGATGTTTTGTCCATGTTCATTTCTACACATTGTTTTGCATGATTTGAAACTCCTCCTCTTATCGTTTACCTTCCTATAAAACTGCCTGGCAATTCTATTATCATATAGAGTCTTTGATTTCTTCTAGATGTTGTTGGTGAAATTCTTCTTTCTTCTGCTTATGTATCCCCTTCTCTTGCCGTCTAGCTTCTTGGCAGTCTTCTAAAGCAGCTCTGATTCAGTATTGCTCTATATTGGTTATTGAACGACCTTCCTCTTTTCTTTGTTGGTTTCTCTTTCACAACTTTTTTTTGTAGATGATTGGATGATATTGTGACATTTACTCTATAGTTCCCCTACTGTATCTTCCGCGACAGCTGTCTCATTTTTATATTCTTTGTGTATTGCCTCTACATTATACTACCGTCTCTCCTTCTTGACATTTGAAATGTGGCCATATAGTTTTCCTCCAAACAAGGTAGCAGTATTAGCCCCTCTATATGATCGAACGTCCAATACGTCGGATGCATACCTTGTCTCTATTAGGAGGTAATCTATTGCGTTGTAAACTATATTTCCCTGTGGTTGGGAGGTAAACGCTCTCTCATCCTACTTTATTATTTATACGTCATGTTTCAGACATTTTTGTATGCCTTCTCTAATAGGCTAAAGAACTGAATTTTATAAATTAAGCGAAATCGTTTTTACATGTAGTTTAGGGGTCACTTATAAGCTACATAATATTTAAAATAATAAAAAAAAAATTATCCGCAAAAGAAAATAGAAAATATTACCAGCAATTTTGAATTACCGCCGGAAAATTGAAAACGGCATGTGACGTACCGCGCCGCACGGATCGGTGTTGCCTGGTAATGTGTATAAAATAGACTCTGCAGTGTCAAAGTTACTGGAAAAAATTTAAGGTTAGTATCATGTACCTATTCATTAGGTATAGATAGAAATATTTTGCCTGGTGTAGAAGTAGTAGTACTTGTTAATTTTCACAGGCGAAGGAGGTAAATAAACACGTTAAATATCGCGCGTCGCGCTACAACGTTCGCGTATATTCTGCTGACAGCTGACTATTATCTATGCAGCTGACGCGTTCGGCTACATACGTCACAGCAAATTGGCGCGTATACGTGCTCGTTTTGGCGGGAAAATTTTTCATTTGAAATTCCGACTCTTTTTTACGCTTCTTAATTATTAAAAAAAAATTTATTTGTCTTGGGACTTTTTAATACGGCATAAAGATTAAAAAACATTAATTTAAAAAAAATAATTCTGTTGCCTATTCATGATAGAAAACTTCCTTCTCTTCGTTTGATTTTTTCTCCGAAGATACGTGGGCAGTAATGACACTGTAATTAAAGAACCTTAATCTTAATCTCTTAATCGACAGATCCTTTGGTTTACTGCCTCAAAATCCATGACTAGTGAATTCAGTCTTTTCCCTACTGTAAATCCAACACATGTTGTTTCTCGTTGCAACTGTAGAACATTGTATAATCTCATTTTTTAATAATGCCTTGGCCTTGCAAAGCCATCAGGTCAGCTTTATATCTGTTGAGCGTTGCAATGAGGTTTCTAGCCCTAGCTTTGTACAATCGTAAGCCTTTTTTGAATTGCGTAGTCGTCGTAGTAGATTCCATCCGGCTGTTTGTATTTGAGCTTTCGTAACAACAATTTAATGAACAACATCAACTTAATTTGTGGTCTTTGAAATTTAAATAAATGCATTAAAAAGATGTTAACATCTGGTGGTATGGTGGTGAAAAAATTCCTAACTAAAACCGGCAAGATAATCACAATTAACATCCAAAAAATATAAATAACGCCATTTATAACTTACAATTTTAGGGGGCTTCAGTTTTTACACAACATAGGCGAAAAACCATTAATTCACGGAGATATTAAATCAGCAAACATTCTACTGGATCCTTGCGATAACGCTAAAATTGGTGACTTTGGCTTGGCGCGAGAAGGTCCTCAAGCGAACCTTACTTACATACAAGTAAGCAGAATACACGGCACTCGCCCATATTTACCAGAAGAGTTCCTGCGTGGCAAGAAAGTTTCTACAAAGGTCGATACGTACAGTTTCGGAGTGGTGTTGTTTGAAATTGCTACGGCTTTAAGTGCTTATTCCGATCAGAGGCGGCATAAATTCCTAAGAGATCACGTGGTTGATTACGAAGATGATATTTGTGACTTAAAAGATAGTAGAATAGAAAATGGTGAAAACTGTTTTAAAGGTTTAATCGATATTGGGAAACAATGCGTTAGTAGAAAAGCAAAAGATCGTCCTGTAATGGTTGACGTTTTAATATCGTTAGAAGCTGTTACTTTGTAAGATTGGTAAGTGCCTTTGTTGTTATTGACAAAATTTAGAAACTTTTTTGCAATTTTTATGCAAGAGAAAGTTACAAAGTAAGGTTTGCGAAGCAACTGAATAAAATATACTTTAATATTTAATAATTCACGATTATACATACTCTTTTCTTGGTAATTCATTATCAGTCGCTGCTGTAACAACTTCATTTGAAGGTTTTGTTGGTCGACCATGATGTTTGTAGAGCTTCTTTAAACTTTTTGTTAAGAAAGCAAGGTTAGGAAATTTTTCGTGGACGTCTTCAAGGCAGGTAGTTCCAATATAATATACAAAACAATTTTCAATCGTGAATGTTCGTTATTCAAGTGTTTAAACTCTTTTTTTACTATAAGGTCGTAGGCCTTTGGTCTTCCATAACAGAAAAATATTCCTTCTGTTTTACTGAGACTCTAAAATTTATCAACTTTAGTACAATCAACTTCTCTCTGTGATTACTTAAACACATTGCTTTAACTTTTTTTTAAATAATATTTAGAAGAATTACTTTTTATGTTAATAATGAATTTCTATATTTTTTACTTAACATCTAGGTACCTACTTAATTATATTTTTATACCTTGTTGCGATTGTTATTGAAAATAATTTTAAGGCGCTGTACTTGCTTACGTTAAATAATCGATAATGCTTAATAATTTAATAAAATCTATTTTATAGTTTTATAAATGTGATAAAATGGTGTGACAATTTACAATATTTTTAATTTTATCCCATGTTTACATATTTTTAGATCAATTTTAAAGAAAATTGTACTTTTGTAAGTTGAAATATAATGCCAGTACAATATTTAATAAAAGTTTTATTTGTTTGTTTGTTTATTTATCAGATGAGATTAGGCTTGAAGGTGCCGACAATCTTAACTGATTTCTAAAGCCTGTGTGACACGATGCTAAATTTTATATAAAATTTACATGAAAATTTTTATGTAAATTTACCCATATTTTTAGCAGGATTTTATGCAGCTAAACCCAATTTTCTGTTTGCAACGCATGTGATTTTTTTTTGTGAAATATAGCACACGCGCCTGCGTATTATCAAACAGTTTAGGGACATTTCCAGTTATTTGTCATAACTGTCATATTGGCAACAATCAGCTGTGTTTACGTTTTGACAAAAATTAAGTGAAATTAAATTTTCACAAGCACAAACAATTGTTATGAACACCACATGATAGAAAAAAGCATGGAACCAGTAAACTGTAAACACGTTATTTTGGTTATCTGCGGAAAATAACGCTTGGCAGTTCAAAATTCAAAGTGGGCGTGGCTAGACTACCGCGCACATTTACGCGCACTTTTACCTCCAAATTTAGAACACGTTTTAAATAATTTACATGAAAATTTAGCAGAGAATTTAGCACGTTATTTTCTGTATGCAACGAGTAAAAAAATTTCGCATAAAATTTACATGTAAAGCATGGAGCTGGTGTCCTAATATTTAACAGCTTGTAAGTACCGTCGAGAAAAAGTAACTATTTCCGGAAAATTCAGAAAACTTTTCTTCATGCAGTCATCTTGGAAAAATAACCCCCTGAAGTTTTTTTCGGCATCTGTGAGCAAATCAACTTGACATCCATAAGTATCCCGAAGAAGCTTTATACATTCTTCTAAAGTGCTGTCCTTTTTTTCCACATCATTATTAATTCTCATTAAATTGGAAATATCTCTTGGCCTGTAGATTTGAATAAAGTAGACAATACAAGTTTTTTATTCGCTCGCAAAGACAGCAAATTTCTAGCTTCTTTTTTGGAGGCACTGGACAACTTCCTTCTTTTAGGTAGACGTTTAAAACTTTTTTAAAATAGATAATAGTTTGTATCATATCATATCATATACAGTAGTAAATTGCAAACTATCCTTACTCTGTATTTAGGGGATGATTGTGCTCATCACTTACACTCTTCTACTCTTCACCTGTAAAGATTTTCCATCTTTAGTTAACATTAGGTATATATGGGCACCACAGTTTTGTTTAAAGGAGACGAAACACAAATAAAATATAAGATAACCGAATATACTATTTAAACACTGCTAAGTACTTTGTTTTTCTATTACTCTTTTTTTCTCTCTCTAATTAATTACTGCAGTCCGTGCAGGTTTACAGGTTTACACTAACAACATTCTACATTCTACAACTTCACTTTTTGCATGGTCGCGAACTAATTCCCGCTGCCGGTACTTTTAGTTGCAATCGAACGGATCCCGGCTGCCGGGACCTGATCCAGTGCCATTTTTCTGCTACGTGATTACCAATCAATTATTATTATTCTTATATATCCGTTTGTTATCAGTGTTTCGAGGGTATGTGTCCAGGGATACATTTTTAATTTTTATATATATCTATTTTAAAATAATTACAGGTTAGTCACTAATGTTTGTAATACTCTTTGTGATTTGTATTATTACAGAAAATTATATACAAAATGTCGGAAATAAATTCAAAGGCTAACCTCGAATATGATTTCGATTTGGATATCGTCAAAGAAGAAATCAAACTCGAACCCTATTTGGACGATATAAAAGGTGAATTCGGTGACGATATCCTTTACAATATCGAACAAAAACATGAAAGTAACACTAATATTAGCCAAAACTTTGGAGGGAATACGAGGGAGGAAACTGCAATCATAGAGAGTAGTGTACATGAAACGGACAAAATAAAAGTTGAAACAACTGATACAGTCAATCCTTTTGAAGAGGATGACCAAAATAAAAATAAAGGCAAAAGTTTTGCATGTGACGTTTGTAAATTTAGAACGACTCGTAGATCCAATCTTCAAACTCATAAAAATATCCACTTAATAAAAAATCCATTTATTTGTAATGCATGTGCATATAGGACTACTGCTAAATGTGATTTTGAACGGCATTTGCGTATTCATACCGGAGAAAAACCGTTTGACTGTAATTTATGTGAATACAAGAGTGTAATGAAAAGCAATTTGAAAACACATATGAAAATTCATACTGGAGAAAAACCGTTTGCTTGTAATTTATGTAAATACAAGAGTGTAATTAAAAGCGATCTGAAAAGACATATGAAAATTCATACTGGAGAAAAACCGTTTGCTTGTAATTTATGTAAATACGAGAGTGTAATTAAAAGCAATCTGAAAACACATATGAAAATTCATACTGGAGAAAAACCATTTGCTTGTAATTTATGTAAATACAAGAGTGTAACTAAAGGCGCTCTGAAAAACCATATGAAAATTCATACTGGAGAAAAACCATTTGCTTGTAATTTATGTAAATACAAGAGTGTAATTAAAAGCGATCTGCAAAGACATACGAAAATTCATACTGGAGAAAAACCGTTTGCTTGTAACTTATGTAAATACAAGAGTGTAATTAAAAGCAATCTGAAAACACATATGAAAATTCATACTGGAGAAAAACCATTTGCTTGTAATTTATGTGAATACAGGAGTGTAACTAAAGACAATTTGAAATTGCATACGAGTAGGACTCATACCGATACAAATTTAAAGGAGTAGTTGGGATTAAAAGTGACTTAGCCCTAAAAAAGAGAATTTAAAATTAAGGTGACCATATGTTTTGTTTGTTTTGTACTACACTGCAACAAGCAGAAGTTACAGCTGTCGTTAAGTTTATGACGACATCCTGTAAGGAATGTTTCGACGGCTTTCTGCTACAATAAATATGGGGAGCAGATAAAGAATTTGTACACATGTGGACCAGTTTTTCTTAAATATTTGTTTAAATAAGTAAAGCCTCTTTAGAAAATACTTCATTTATTTTTTACCTTTTAAATTCGTTTTTAGCTATTAAAATTACAATTAAGATGCCTCAAAGATGTGATTTGATAAATACATGACAGATTTAACAAAGTTTCAGTACTTAAGCCTGAAAAAGTGTAATCACATGCGTGTAACAAGGTCTCAAATTGTACAGATGATTTCTCATTGTGTCATTGCAAGTGGTATATCTAGCAAACAAGGTGACTGATTTTAACCTGACTGTTCCTTTAAGTTTGTATATAAATATGTTCTTGAAAAACATTTGGGCGTTGAAAGCATTGTACATCTTGGGTGTCTAACAGTAGATGGAATATACCTATTGTGAATGATTAGATTTCTAATCTGTATCTGTAGATTAAGTTAGGGACAAATCCATAAGATAAATAACTTTTTAAATACCTATGTAACTTTATTTAATAAATATAAAACAAAATATTGTTGCTGATTATTCTTTAATCATAATTTTAAAGGTTTTAACAAAAATAAATACTTAATAAATAATAATGAGGTAAAGCTAATTGAAAAATTAATGTAACTATTCATTTAATTTGGCCAAATACTAAATTTAAACACTCTTTTGGCATAAAGGCACTCATTTTTTTGATAATATGCAAAAGGTTTTCGGTAAAGTAGAGTTCGAGACTATTAAAGACCAACCATCCTTTCCCTATTCCATAAAATTTTGAAATGTAGGGGGCATTCTAACAAAATCGTAATGACAGTTAAGTATACGATTACTTCAATTGTTACAGTGGTGATCCAAGTGATTGTAGACTCGCTGCAGTGGCAGCTGGTCCATAAGCGCTGCGACACTGCAGTACTCCCAGAAAAATATACAAAAATTAATTATTAAATTTGTGCTTGAAAATATCAATAATACAACAAAACAGTCACTTAGAATACCACAAGTGGTCAAAGAATTGTCGATTATTTTTTTGCTGTAACATCACGAATGTTCCTTGTGCTTGCATATGAATATCACGAGTGCGCAGCACGAGTGGTATTCGCAATCACAAGGAACATGAGTGATTTTACAGCAAAAATAATCTACAATTCTTTGACCACGAATGGTATTTGAGGGACTATTCAACGAAAACAAAGCCATTTCCATCGAATCATTTTTCATAAATTAGTCCACATTCAAGTTTGTTTACATGAAAATTGTTCTCTGTTGGATATAACTAGCAATAAACTATTTTCAAAAAATTGTCGCTTCATATCACTAGTGAAATTTTATCGACAATCTTCTCTAGTGGAAATCTTGCATTTTGATTGATCGATTTTTGACAGAAGTCTACTTTTTATTTTATAGGAGAAATTCATATTCAACTAGATCTATGCTACGACCCTTTTAATCATCTTGTATGTTGTATAATCGTATACTGCACCGGTATAATAACCACTTCCAAAAGGTAACCTATTTTTCTGGCGTATTTACCAGGAGGGTGTGCAGAAGGGTTTATTTTCTGTGTTTACCACCGGTTGTTTCGCAGTGTTTGGAGTGTGTGTGCAGGGATACACTTTTATATGTATTTTTAAATTATTACAGGTTAGTCACTAATGTTTGTAATACTCTTTGTAATTTGTATTATTACAGGAAATTATATAAAAAATGTCTGAAATAAATTCAAAGGCTAACCTCGAATATGATTTCGATTTGGATATCGTCAAAGAAGAAATCAAACTTGAACCCTACTTAGACGATATAAAAAGTGAATTCAGTGATGATGTCCTTTACAATACTGAACAAAAACATGAAACTAACACTAATATTAGCCAAAACTTTGGAAAGAATACGGAGGAGGAAACTGCAATAATAGACAGTAGTGTACATGAAATGGACAAAATAAAAGTCGAAACAACTGATACAGTCCATCCTTTAGAAGAGGATAACCAAAATAAAAGTAAAGGGAAAAATTTTGCATGTGACGTTTGTGAATTTAAAACAACTCGTAGATCCAATCTTCAAACTCATAAAAATATCCATTTAATAAAAAAGCCGCTTATTTGTAATACATGTGAATATAGCACTACTTTTAAAAGAGATTTTGAACGGCATTTGGGTATCCATACTGGAGAAAAACCGTTTGCTTGTGATTTATGTGAATATAGGAGTTTACTTAAAGGCAGCCTGAAATTGCATATTATGAAAATTCACACTGGAGAAAAACCGTTTGCCTGTAATTTTTGTAAATATAGGACTGTAACTAAAGGTCGTCTGAATGAACATATGCATATTCATTCTGAAGAAAAACCATTTGCTTGTAATTTATGTGAATACAAAAGTGGAATTAAAAGCCAGCTGAAAAAACATATAAATATTCATACTGGAGAAAGACCATTTGCCTGTAATTTATGTAAATACAAGAGTGTAACTGAAAGCAATCTGAAAGGACATATGAATATTCATACTGGAGAAAAACCATTTGCTTGTAATTTATGTGAATACAAAAGTGTAACTAAAAGCCAGCTGAAAAAACATATAAATAGTCATACTGGAGAAAAACCATTTGCTTGTAACTTATGTAAATACAAGAGTGTAACTGTAAGCAATCTGAAGAGACATATGAATATTCATACTGGAAAAAAAACATTTGCTTGTAATTTATGCGAATATAAAAGTGTAGCTAAAAGCCAGCTGAAACAACATATAAATATTCATAGCGGAGAAAAACCATTTGCTTGTAATTTTTGTGAATACAAGAGTATAACTGGAAGCAATCTGAAAAGACATATGAATATTCATACGAGGGAAAAACAGTTTGCTTGTAATTTATGTGAATACAGCAGTGTAACTAAAAACAATTTGAAATTGCATATGAATACTCATGCCGATACAAATTTAAAGGAGTAGTTAGGGTTAAAAGTGACTTACCCTTAAAAAAAGGAGCATTTAAAATTAAGATAACCATATTTTTTGTTTGTTTTGTGATACATTGCAACAAGTACAAGTTACAGCCGTCACTAAGTTTCTGACGACATCCTGTAGGGAATGTTTCGACGGCTCTACTACAATAAATATGTGGAGCGGATAAAGAATTTGTACGCATGTGGACTAGTTTTTCTTATTTGTTTAAATAAGTAAAGGGAGCCTCTTTAGAAAATACTTCATTTATTTTTTAACTTTTTTAAATTCCTTTTTAGCTAATAAAATTACAATTAAATGATGCCTCAATGATGTGATTTGATAAATACACTTTCGTATTTATTATACTTAATTTAATTATAATTTATATTAATATTAATAATAAATGTAATCCTTTATTTCTTGTAGTAAAGGCTGGTTTTAAGGGTAAAGTGAATCGCCTTAGGCATCAAAATTACAAAAAAAACAAGCAAATAACTTGACATACCCGTGTGAAAAAATGTAATTTTCTAAACCTCTCCTTTATCGCTTAGGATTTTAAGATTAACAATCCTTCCTTGAAAGGTCTACCGATTTCTAGCTTTTTTATGACTGTGGCGGTTTTACTTAATCTTGGTTCTTTGTAAAAATTGCAGCTCAGTAATGGAATATTAAACAAACCCCATACCGCCATAACAGAACAATTTTCATAAATTTGCTTATTAACTGTTTTTGAAGGGTACCAATATAGGTAAAGGATATCTGCTCTGTGGTCTGTGGTAAAGGTACACTTTCCTATTGTAACAGAATAAGCGTAGAGTTGTATAGGGGCGACACTTAAAAAAGATTAAGAAATTGAAAGAGCAGCCGACCAACATTGTTTATTGCCGAAGTTATATAGCAGCATTCGGTTCTTGCTACGCAAAATTATTATTTCTAGTACAGTAATTATCTTTTCTATTTACATAATTCTAACTTTCAAATAAAGTAGGAACCTTTTAAAATACTAAGAGCCTCTCAAAAATTAGAATTTTAACTTTTCAAATTAGTTTTTCAGGCAAGAATATAATCTTATCCATGCTTCTTTCTTCTTCTTCCACCATCTTTCATTTATACTTATCCGGTATAAGTACAAGGTAATTAAAAAAGAAGAACAACTACACGTGCTTCTTTTTTAATTTAAAAATTTGTTTACACATAAATTTTTATGTGCCGATATATTCTTTATTGGTCTCGGATTAACCCAATACTACCCAAGTAACTTTTTGAGACTTCTAGAACTTTTTTTTATGAAAATGGGTCATTTTTACGACACTTAAAACTCCCCCATATGATTTTCCTTTAAAAATTTTTGTTTAACACATTTTTTTTGAAGTATGATAAATCATACGCTGGGCAAATAAAGAATACATTCGAGATAAATAAATGAATAAATACTTTATTTTACGGAAATATTCATTTTTACAGAATATAAAATAATAATACTAATCAATAACTCATGTAAGTATATATGGAAAAATTAAATAAATGCAAAAAAATATTAAGAATTATTGTATTATGTACAAGTCACATTGTAATCGACAGAAGGTCGTACGCTTCTCCGTGCTTCGGAGGGCACGTTAAGCCGGCGATCCCGGTTATCATACTAACACCTTTGATAACCGTTAACCTCGCAACACTGCGGGTCGATCTTCTTCACCTCTCTCGATGGGTTAGGTTAACCTCCTGCCCAGCATACGTGCAAAGAGGGCTCACAGAACTCGTTCTTACGAGTTTGTAACAGGCCATCGGCCTAGGCTTCGGCCATAAGAGGAAGAAGAAGACATTGTAATCTAGTGGGAAGATGTGGTAATTTCTGAAGCATGAGGCTGGATGAAGACCAACGTTGCACTTTTATGAATTGCTTCATGCTATGTGGATCATAGTATGGCTCCATGGCCTCGTCTAAGGAAAAAGAGGATCCCATTGGGACTCTGTGATATTCTGTTGGAATGGTCGATCAATGGCTGAATTTTGTAAACTTTATTTTGAGGGTCTATTTTTGCATTGTCGTTGAAATGCAAAAAGCGATGTATCATTTCAAATCGGTTTCTTGATATACTGTTACTAACCAAAGGATTATAAGAGTCAGGCTTTGTCTCCCAATAATTTCTTCTACATGGTAGCTTGACGTACCCAGATAGTAGTAATATAGCCAGATAAATGTACATTTATAGAGACATGGAAATTGTGAAAACCCTTGGAAGTGGCGTACTTTCTTGTTTCGTCGCACATAAACTGAACAAACTCCTCATCAAAAAATATTTTGAAAATATCAACTGGAGTAAGATTGTTGTCTATTATGTGCTGGGAGAATGTAGACGGTACACATTTTTCAATTTGTGGTGTTCCTTCTCCTTGTTTTAGAGACATCTCCTTCCAAGAACCAACTTTAGCTTCTTTTTTGTAGATTTCCTGTCGAAACCTTTTGGCTAACAGAAATTCATCTACAGACTCAAAATTATCTGAGTCAAGCTTTGCGACTTCCTTATTGCAGATTGGATCTTGAATTATATTAGGTGGTGGGGTATCGCCTTCACAGTTACAGTTGTCAGCATTAGGCTCCAGCTTATCCAAATCTACAATATTCTTTTCATCTCCCACAACACAGACAATGTCCATAGGTTGCCGAAGTACTCCTTTACCAATATCGCGAATAGTAGCTGCAGAATCGTCCTCATTATCCGCGTCATCTTGATCGCTTTCGGCACCATCGGCGGATTTTTATCACATTTATATCCTCGTCGTCCGAAAGCAAGCAGCTCCTCAAAGATGTTTAGAAGCTCCTCTGCATCTCTGGAGTCACACGGGTTATACAACTTTTTTCTGAAATAAAAATCGATAAGTACGACTGCCCAACGTATAATTTTTCATACGACAAAACAAAAGGTGGTTTGGAGATGTATTTAAACTAAAAATAACTGCATAATGCTTAAATATGTGTTGACAGATATACATTTATTAAATTAAAACACGTAAAAACAAACTACCTAACCTATAAGTACAAATACTTTGTGTAGAACTTACCTGTTGCTCATTTTGTTGAAACACACTGGCTCACAATATTTTTCGGGGAGCAGGTATAGAAAATACGATAAAATAAATACCACAAAATGCTTTGAATATTATGTGAAAGGTAATATACTTTGGCTTTTTGCAACACAACTTACTCCAATCACTTTCCGGTAAACTACAAACTTAACCTTACGTATGAGGAATCATACGGTGGGTATGATTGGGTTAAGTAGAGCTCTCACCAATTAAAAGTCTACGTTTTATTTTATAGGAGAAATTCATAGTAGCTGGATCTACGACATTTTTAATCACCTTGTACAATCGTCCACGGTGCCGATATAATAACTACTACCAAAAGTTAACCCATTTTTCTGTCGTGTTTTCCAGTCTACCACGAGGGTTTCTTTCTGTGTTCACCACCGCTTGTTGCTTGTTGCTCAGTGTTTCAAGTGTGTGTGCAGGGATACATTTTGATATGTATTTTTAAATAATTACAGGTTAGTCACTAATGTTTGTAATACTCTTTGTAATTTGTATTATTACAGGAAATTATATAAAAAATGTCTGAAATAAATTCAAAGGCTAACCTCGAATATGATTTCGATTTGGATATCGTCAAAGAAGAAATCAAACTTGAACCCTACTCGGATGATATAAAAAGTGAATTCGGTGATGATATCCTGTACAATACCGAACAAAAACATGAAACTAACATTAGCCAAAACTTTGGAGGGAATACGAGGGAGGAAACTGCAATCATAGAGAGTAGTGTACACAAAACGGATAAAATAAAAGTCGAAACAACTGATACAGTTAATCGCTTTGAAGAGGATGACGAAAATAAAAATAAAGGGAAAAGTTTTGCATGTGACGTTTGTGAATTTAAAACGACTCGAAGGTCCAATCTTCAAACTCATAAGAATATCCATTTAATAAAAAAGCCATTTATTTGTAATGTATGTGAATACAGGACTACTTTTAAAAGTCATTTTAAACGGCATTTGTGTATACATACTGGAGAAAAACCATTTGCTTGTAATTTATGTGAATACAGAAGTGCAACTACAGACCAGCTGAAATTGCATATGAAAATTCATACTGGAGAAAAACCGTTTACCTGTAATTTATGTGAATACAGAAGTGCAACTACAGGCCAGCTGAAATTGCATATCAAAATTCATACTGGAGAAAAACCGTTTGCGTGTAATTTTTGTCAATATAGGACTATAACTAAAGGTCGTCTGAATAAACATTTGCATATTCATGCTGGAGAAAAACCATTTGCTTGTAATTTATGTGAATTCAAGAGTGTAACTAAAAGCGATCTGAAAAAACATATGAATATTCATAGCGGAGAAAAACCATTTGCTTGTAATTTATGTAAATACAAGAGTGTAATTAAAAGCAATCTGAAAACACATATGAAAATTCATACTGGAGAAAAACC
The DNA here is from genome assembly GCA_963082815.1 of Melanotus villosus. NCBI lineage: Eukaryota > Metazoa > Arthropoda > Insecta > Coleoptera > Elateridae > Melanotus > Melanotus villosus. The sequence continues at coordinate 52,480,772 of OY720426.1, forward strand.
ATTTGCTTGTAATTTATGTGAATTCAAGAGTGTAACTAAAAGCGATCTGAAAAAACATATGAATATTCATAGCGGAGAAAAACCATTTGCTTGTAATTTATGTAAATACAGGAGTGCAACTACAGGCCAGCTGAAATTGCATATGAAAATTCATACTGGAGAAAAACCGTTTGCGTGTAATTTTTGTAAATATAGGACTATAACTAAAGGTCGTCTGAATAAACATTTGCATATTCATGCTGGAGAAAAACCATTTGCTTGTAATTTATGTGAATTCAAGAGTGTAACTCAAAGAGATCTGAAAAGACATATAAATATTCATACGAGGGAAAAACAGTTTGCTTGTAATTTATGTGAATACAAGAGTGTATTTGAAGGCAATCTGAAAAGACATATGAATATTCATACGAGGGAAAAACCGTTTGCTTGTAATTTAGGTGATTACTGGAGTGTAACTAAAGACAATTTGAAATTGCATATGAGTACTCATACCGATAAATTAAAGGAGTAGTTGGGGTTAAAAGTGACTTAGCCTTAAAAAAAGGAACATTTAAAATTAAGATAACTGTATGTTTTGTTTGTTTTGTGCTACACTGCAACAAGCACAAGTTACAGCCGTCACTAAGTTTCTGACGACATCCTGTAGGGAATGTTTCGACGGCTCTACTACAATAAATATGTGGAGCGGATAAAGAATTTGTACGCATGTGGACTAGTTTTTCTTATTTGCTTAAATAAGTAAATAAAAATACTTCATTTATTTTTTAACTTTTTAAAATTTCTTTTTAGCTAATAAAATTACAATTAAATGATGCCTCATTATTTTCATAATATGCAAAAGGTTTTCAGTAAGGTAGAGATTGAGACTATTAGGCCAAGGACACACGAGGCGGTTTGTGACGAATCGCCCGACGATTCGTCCGCCGTCCCTTATAATAAGTCGAACACGTAGCGTCGGCCGATTCATCACAAAAACGCCTCTTGTGTACAAGGCCTAAAAGGCCAACCTAGCAATTAATACCTTGTTGCAACAACCATCCTTTCCCTAATCGATAAAATTTTGAAATGTGGCGTTTTAACAAAATCATAATGGCAGTTATGTATATGATTACTTCAGCTGTTATAGTGGTGGTGGTGATCCAAGTGATTGTAGACTCACTGCAGCACCATCAGAAAAAATACAAAAATTAATTATTAAATTTGTGCCTGAAAATATCAATACTATAACAATCATTCAATAGTTATTTTGCATAATTATTATATGTATAAATTCAACTACAATTAAACCGTTTTTAAAAGGAATTATTTTAACCGCGGCTTAAGATTCCATTCAAAGACACTGCTAATTGTAACAGTGTCGAAAAAGTACATACATATATTCAGTGAATATCGACAATTTCCGCCGAAGTTTGTTTGTTCTTAATAATGCAGGGTAATGAGTGCCGCAAAAGCACGCTGGACAGTGTCAATATTATTTGAGAGTCGAAGTGACATGTTTCTCTTCAGAGCGAATCAATCTTTCGTCTTTCCACAACTTTAATGGCTTACTTGCAATAAATCTATTCTTTTTCTTCTGGCTGTCCAATCCATTAGGATTATTGCCCTTCCCCTCATAGGGGATTTTGATTTTTTTCTAGAGGTGGATCAGCTCTCTTCTCTCACTGCTTCGTTACAGATTTTTGTGGGTCTTGGCATTTTCTACAACTTTTCTCCATGCTTTTCTGTCCATAATTGTTGTTCTCCATTTCTTTACTCGCATTGTTTCTATGTCCTGCATTACAGCGTCCCAGCATCTTTTCGTTGGTCTTCGTTTTTTACGTTTCTTGAAAAGTTTTCATTCTGATAATTGTTTTACAACTGACTTTTTGGGACTAGGCATTATATGCCTGAATGTTCCAAGTATAAATACAAGTACCAAGTAACTAAAAGTATTTAAGTACTGTCACTTGTACCATGAGATCAAAAAAAAGATGATTCTGAGAAGGCCTTGACTAGCATTCTAGAACTAGGGTAGCCAATCGTGTTGTACTAGTCAAGGTAGAGTTGTGCTTAGCGATACGATATATCGATATCATATCGATTCAGAAAATAAGCAGACAATATCGATACACAATTTAAATATCGATACAGGATCGATATGTATCGTTATAATTATTATTTTTTGCGTTTCGCATTTTTACAAAATAATTTCTAAGTTTTTTACATACAGTTGTTTTAATATTTATAAGCCGACTTTACCCGATCGACGTCGTACAAGTTTACTCTTGTAAATTGTTTCTTTTACGAAATATGCAGTTTCAATATATGCCTTAATATTAATTAGTGCTTTATTTATAAAAAATATCGTATCGATATCGATAATTACCAAGGAATACAATATCGATACAATAACTAAATATCGATATCGTATCGAATGTCAAAAATATCGATAAGCACAACTCTAAGTCAAGGCCTGCTCAGAATCATTTTTTTTCGATCTCATGGTACGTAGGCTTGCCAACTATTATAATTCAAAATATAGGACAGATAAGTGAAATGTTGGGGAGCACAATGCCCCGGCCCCTATAAATGCGCACTGTCAAGGTCATGCGTTTTTCTAGAACTTTAAATTTAGCAGAAAAGTACGTGTTTTTCTTTCTATTTCTAATTTTTAATTGAAATTTATTTTTAGAGTTGTGTGCAGAAAATCATAGAAGCTAAACCGAAAATAAAGAAGTTTATTCCATAGAACATAATAACATGATATCGTATAGGGTAATCAAAAATAAAATAACATTCATAATAAAATTGGTAAACAGGGGTATACCCATTTTAAATACAAAAAATTGGGGAATCGATAGTGTAACGGAAAATATAGGACTTTTACTACAGTTCAATTAACTAATAGGACAAAGTTGCGAAATATAAGGTTGTCCTATTAAATATAGGACCGTTGGCAACCCTACTTGTACGTGTAAAATGAATGTAATTGCAAGTACAATGGGAATATATCAACAATGAATAACATACAGGGTGTAAATTAATGATGTGCAGATATTTCAGGGGGTTATAGTACTCGGCAAAATAAGAAAAAAATGTTAATATACAAATGATCAAAAACGCGCCATTTTCGATATACAGGGTGGCGAAGTTTCAATTTTTTTTTTATATTTTGCGTTTTGAGATAATTATTTGAAATTTAGTATATCAAAACATACGGGAGAAAAACGCAAAATACGAAAAAAAACTTGAAACTTCGCCGCCCTGTATATCGAAAATGGCGCGTTTTTGATCATATTAACATTTTTTTCTTATTTTGCCGAGTACTATCACCCCCTGAAATATCTGCACGTCATTAATTTACACCCTGTATAATAAAATTAAGTTTTATGGTTTATCTTCCGTTAAAAATAATCATAATCTAAAAAGACTAAAATTAACCATAAATAAAATAAATCATAACAATTAACCGTACACATTTACATTCTATCTACCTGGAATAATTTTTTTTCGCCCTCCGGCTAGAAACACTCAATTTTCAAGCGTATAAATCGTCTGGAAAATGCTATTTTCAGGCCTAGGCCTGAAAGTAAAATTAGGATTTTTGATTGGTGGCGCTGAACCGAACTGACTCCGCCCTCTCATTGCTACGCCCATTGTCACGCCCAGAAAAATAAATTCCCTAGAAAAATAAATTCTCTAACGTCAAATATTTGAATAAAAAATGATTTTTTATAATTAACGTATTTTTATCGGCCGAAAAAATATTGTGTATCACACGCCTAGAAACTGCTTTGCAAGTACTCGGACTTGCAAAGTGACAGTTTCTAGCCTTGTGATACAAATAACTATTATAATCCTATTTTATTTGCTTTTAAAATTAGTAATTTTTAAAAATTGTCATGTGTTAGTGTCTGTCTTCTAGAGCTGTTTGCAATTGACATAAAAGAAAAAAGACTTTCAGCAGAAGCTAGCTAGTAAACATGTATTATATTTTAAAAAACACTTGTTTTATTGTAGGATATTAATTTAACATAATCAGATCCTTTCTAGGGTCATTAAGATATTGAAGAACTCCCAGCTTAATTTTTGATTTGATGTTATTATCTGCTGAATCTCTTAATTCATTAGAAGTTTGTGGTTCATTGAAATCAAAAAATTATCAGAAGCATCTTCTTTAATAAGTACGTTCTCGTGATCAGCTGTGATAGTTTATTATCAAAAATATTATACCAGCGTATTTTAAATTGTGGATGGCTTACAACGGCTATTATACTGTCTTCATTCGGATCATTAGGTAAGCCCTGTATCATCAAGCTGTAGGTACATCTAAACTATATTCAACTTCGAGCTGTAGTGCGAGTAAACAATAATTTCACGTAATACCTGCAGTCTTACGTTTTTATTGGTCAAGGGGCGTGATCTATGCATACGTTTGTTTTGATCCACTGCAGCTCGAAGTTGAATTTAGTTTAGGTACAAGACTCTAGTTAGCCCTTCAGCTTCAGAAGGAAAATGATATTGGGGAAGTAATTTTCAATTGTCGCAGATGCGAAATAGTTATTTGTATCACAAGGCTAGAAACTGTCACTTTGCAAGTGCGAGTACTTGCAAATCAGTTTCTAGGCGTGTGATACACAATATTTTTTCGGCCGATAAAAATACCTTAATTATAAAAAATCATTTTTTATTCAAATATTTGACGTTAGAGAATTTATTTTTGTAGGAAATTTATTTTTCTGGGCGTGACAATGGGCGTAGCAATGAGAGGGCGGAGTCAGTTCGGTTCAGCGCCACCAATCAAAAATCCTAATTTTACTTTGCTGGACTAGTCCGGCAAATAGCATTTTCCGGACGATTTATACGCATGAAAATTGAGTGTTTCTAGCCGGAGGGCGAAAAAGTGATTTTTACGTAGCTCCGAAAATTGGTAATATGTAATTTCTGTTGCATTTTGAACATTTTTATTTTGCCGTCCGAATATTTTAAGGGCCTTGACAAAATTAGAGCCATTAGTTACCGTAGCCACTATTTTCGCTTCATTTATTTCAAATACGTCATTAATGATTAATGTCTTCTAAAATAATTGCTATATTTTTGTAATCATGAATTCCCTTGATTCTTTTACATGGCAAGGCTACAGACTTCCTCTGGAAATCCGGATTAATCCAGTGACATGTTACACCTATAAAACTCCTTCTTTTAGCTGACCAGATGTCAGCGGTTGTACAAATAAATATTTGGCTCTAGATTTTCATCTTTAAATTTTTTGTGTTGATCGAAAAGGTTTTTTATTTTGTTAAGACTTTCTTCCCAAAACGTTTAAATTACTTTCCTGAAAGTTGTTTGTAAAACTTGGATTTTCTACAACAGATATAGGCGTTTTTGTATTTATTAAGTAATTAATTATTCTGTTTGAGAAACGTAAGTATTGTTGCTGCCGATTATAAATTTAAAACTGTTCGCTTAGCTGTTTTTTGCGGAGACAGAGAGGTAAGAGATTCTCCACTTCTTTTAGCTAATTTTCTGTATTCCTTTTTTTGACTTTTGTAGGCAGCATATTCCTGGAAAGAACTTGGGTGCATCATTTTCAAATGTTTCACAAAATTTGTTGAAGCATCTTCAGTTTCTTTTATCATTGTTTTATTTGGTAAGCTCAACGGTGCCGATATAATAACCACTTCCAAAAGTTGCCCTATTTTTCTGTGACGTGTATAGAAACAGTCAATTATTAATTATTATTATTCTTATCCGCTTGTTATCAGTGTTTCGAGGGTGTGTGTGCAGATATATATATTTATATATACTTTTAAATAATTCCAGGTTAGTCACTAATGTTTGTAATACTCTTTGTGATTTGTATTATTACAGGAAATTCTATAAAAAATGTCTGAAATAAATTCAAAGGCTAACCCCGAATATGATATCGATTTGGATATCGTCAAAGAAGAAATCAAATTTGAACCCTACTTGGATGATATAAAAAGTGAATTTGGTGATGATATCCTGTGCAATATTGAACAAAAAGATGAAATTAACACTAATACTAGCCAAAACTTTGGAGGGAATACGGGGGAGGAAACTGCAATCATAGAGAGTAGTGTACATGAAATGGACAAAATAAAAGTCAAAACAACTGATACAGTTAATCATTTTGAAGAGGATGACCAAAATAAGAATAAAGGGAAAAGTTTTGCATGTGACGTTTGTGAATTTAGAACGACTCGTAGATCCTATCTTCAAGCTCATAAAAGAAGACATTTAATAAAAAAGCTATTTAATTGTAATGTATGTGAATACAGGACTGCTTTTAAAAGAAATTTTGAACGGCATTTGTGTATCCATACTGGAGAAAAACCGTTTGCTTGTGATTTATGTGAATACAGGAGTGTAACTAATAGCCAGGTGAAATTGCATATGAACATTCATACTGGAGAAAAACCGTTTGCCTGTAATTTTTGTAAATATAGGACTGTAACTAAAGGTCGTCTGAATAAACATATGGATATCCATTCTGAAACAAACCCATTTGATTGTAATTTATGTGAATACAAGAGTGTCACTAAAACGGATCTAAAAAAACATATGAGTATTCATACCGGAGAAAAATTATTTGCTTGTAATTTATGTGAATACAAGAGTATAACTGAAAGCAATCTGGAAAGACATATGAATATTCATACTGGAGATAAACCATTTGCTTGTAATTTATGTAAATACAGGAGTGCAACTAAAAGCCAGCTGAAAAGACATATGAATATGCATAGGGGAGACAAACCATTTGCTTGTAATTTATGTAAATACAGGAGTGTATTTAAAGGCAGCCTGAAAGTGCATATGAAAAATCATGCTGGAAAAAAACCGTTTGCTTGTAATCTTTGTAAATATAGGACTGTAACTAAAGGTCGTCTGAATAAACATATGCATATTCATTCTGGAGAGAAATCATTTGCTTGTAATTTGTGTGAATACAAGAGTTTAACTAAAAGCGATCTAAAAAGACACATGAGTATTCATACTGAAGAAAAATCATTTGCTTGTAATTTTTGTGAATACAAGAGTGTCACTGAAAGCTATCTGAAAAGACATATGAATATTCATATGAGGAAAAAACAGTTTGCTTGTAATTTATGTGGATACAGGAGCGTAACTGAAAGCAATATGAAAAGACATATGCATATTCATTCTGGAGACAGATCATTTGCTTGTAATTTGTGTGAATACAAGAGTGTAACTAAAAGCAAGCTGAAAAGACATATGAGTATTCATACTGGAGAAAAACCATTTGCTTGTAATTTATGTCAATACAAGAGTGGCACTGAAAGCAATCTGAAAAGACATATGAATATTCATACGAGGGAAAAACAGTTTTCTTGTAATTTATGCGAATACAGGACCGTAACTAAAGACAATCTGAAATTGCATATGAGTACTCATACCGATAAATTAAAGGAGTAGTTGGTTTAAAAGTGATTTAGCCTTAAAAAAAGGAGTATTTAAAATTAAGATAACCGTATTTTTTTGTTTGTTTTGTGCTACACTGCAACAAGCACAAGTTACAGCCGTCGCTAAGTTTCTGACGACATCCTGTTTAAGTTTGTATATAAATACGTTCTTGGAAAACATTTGGGCATTGAAAGCATTGTACATCTTGGTGTCTAACGGTAGATAGATGGAATATACCTATTGTGAATGATTAGATTTCAAATCTATCTGTAGATTAAGATAGGAACAAATCCGTTTAGATAAATAACTGTTTAAATATGTAACTTTATTTAATAAATATAAAAGAAAATATTGTTGGTGATTATTCTTTAATCATAATTTTAAAGGTTTTCAAGGATATCTTAAAAAGTTTTAACAAAAACAAATAATAAATAATAATGAGGTAATGCTAGGTAACTGAAAAATTAATATTACTATTCATTTAATTTGGCCAAAGTAATAATAATAATAATAATAATAATAATGGCTTTATTGGCTTGCACAAGTTACATCATCAAATACAAAAAAAAGAAAGTATATATGTGTACATATGTGGTAGAGACTATAATTATGCAGACCAATCGGCGGAGTTCAGAACAAAGTCTGCTTTTCAACTCAACCTCAACTTTATAATTACAATGATGAAAAACGTAAATAACTGAACTGTTTTAAACTATTTTAAGGTGTATTAGCTGAACTGTACACAAGTCGATCAGATGGTAGGTATATCTAACATCATTATTTTAATTCGTAGTAATTTAAATACCTTATATTTCTAGACACTGATTCTCAAATAATACTTTACGGTAGCAGCTCTTGAAACTTTCAAGTGATTTTAATTTTAATTCAGAAGGCAATGAGTTATAAATTTGTGCAATGTTAAATGAGTAAGATCTCTCAAATAAGGCAGATTTATGGGGTGGTGGAGTAAGCATATCTCTCCTTCTTATATTAATATTGTGCACATCAGATCTAAAGCGAATTTTTTCATACAGATAAGGAGGTGATTTTTCAGTAATAACTTTATGAAATAGAGTAGCAGCATGCAACAGCCGTCTATTTTTCATGTTCAACCATTTTGTGTCCCTTAACTTATGTGATATATGTTCATATTTACGAATACTATAAATCAATCTCAGACAAGAATTTTGGACTCTTTGAATTCGAAGTTTATCTACAGAGTCAAGGCATGGGCCATAGACCATGTCACAATAATTAAAATTAGAAAGCACTAAAGAGTTACACAACATGATTTTCAGATTTTTACCTAAGTATTTTCTGTTCTGATAAAGTAATTTCAGTTTAAAGTAGGTTCTCTTAGTAATTGAACATATATGGTGTTTAAAACGCAAATTGCTATCTATTAGTAAACCAAGATTTTTTGAACAGTCACTCACCTGTAGTAGTGAATTGTTTATATGGATATTTAATAAATTGATATTTAATTCTCGCACTTTACTTTTACCAAAAAGCATAACAGTGGATTTAGAAGGGTTCAGGCGCAATGCATGCATCTCAGAGTAAGAAGTCAATCTATTTAGGTCCTCATTTATTAATTTGCTAGCAAGATTGACTTCATTAGGGTCAAATGAATACATAATTTGGGTATCGTCGGCATATTGATAGAATGAACATGATTTTAGCGATTTTTTAAAATTACTGGTATATATTGTAAACAAGAGAGGTCCCAAGATAGACCCCTGTGGTACACCACAATCAATAAATAATGACTCAGACATCTGATTATTTATGACAACTTTTTGTGATCTACCGTTGAGATAATTTTCAATAAATAGGGTGGCACTGACATCAAAACCAATATAATTTAATATTTTTAATAGAATTTCATGGTTAATGGTATCGAATGCTTTAGAAAAGTCCAATAACACCAGCACGGTTAATTTATTATTTTCAGTAGCTGTCAAAATATCATCAGTTATACCCAGTAAGGCTGTACTGCAACTGAAACCCCTCCTAAATCCAGATTGTGTAGGTGGTAATATGTTGTATTTATCAATATATTCTCGTATCTGCATATTCATAATTTTTTCCAATATTTTTGAAAACGTTGGCAATATACTTATCGGACGTAAATGTTGCAACTCACTAGGGCAATCAATTTTAGCTAAAGGCAAAACATTCGCCTGTTTCCACGATATAGGAAAATAACTTTTTTCTATGCAAGAGTTTATAATGTGTGTTATTACAGGAAGAATTCTAGGAACACAATAGTTTATTAAAGTTATATTAATATTATCGCACCCAGTAGCGGTGGTTTTTATTTCGTTTAGATAATGCTGTACTATATCTTCAGTTACTAAAGAAAAAGTAAATTTTCCAGTTATGTTTTCTTTTATGCGTGCGTATTGGTCATTTATTTCATTGGAATTTAACTGAAATTGCAAATGCGCCGAATTAGCGAAAAAATTATTAATTTTGTTAGCGTCACATAAATCTTCTGGAATAGAATTATTGTTTTTAGATGTATGAATATCCAAGTTTTTTAATTTTTTCCATAGTATTTTTGAATTACACGCAGTAAGTTGATATTCTAAGTATGCTCGTTTCTCCCCACGAATCGCCGCTGTTGTTAGGTTCCTCAATATTTTATAATTTTCCCAATGTTCTTTTAATTTGGTTTTCCTAAATTTCAAAAAGGCTTTATTTCTTAAGTTCATCATAATTTTAATTGTGTCAGTTAACCATGGACATTTTGGTTTATTATGTTTAACTGTTTTTATGGGCGCATGAACATCAAATAAAGTTATTATGCAATTATTTAAATATTCTACCTTTTCATCTATATCATTAATATTATATATTATATTCCAAGATATAAAGTCAAGATCAAGTTGAAACAATTGTAAATCAAAATTTTTAAAATCCCGAAATGTGTGTATTGTAGGTTTTTTTTCTTCTATAGGTAGGTATATCAATTTCGACAAATACTAAATCATGGTCACTTAGATGGTGCATAGGGGTAACACCCGAATTACGAAGAGTAAGTTTTTTCGAAACAATAATAAAATCAATTAAAGTTTGTGACGATTCTGTTATTCTAGTTGGATGTTTAATTATTTGTACAAGATCTAATGAATTTAAAATTTCAGTAAATCGGCTTGCATTAGAACTAGTAATCAACATATCGATATTAAAGTCCCCTAAACACACAATAAAATCGCACTCTGGCGTTATCATAGTTAGAGAGTCTTCACATGCTAATAGAAAATCTCTGCCACTATGTTCCTGGCGTCTGTAAATCACTCCTATCGCAAAAGTGTATTTCTTAATTTTAACTTTAATCCACTGCTGCTCAATACTTGCATTAGAACTAGTTATTTGCAAAGAAGAAGTTTTAATATTATTTTTTATATACATACCCACTCCACCTCCCCAAGTATTCGTATTACGATCAGTTCGAATAAAAGTATATCCACTTATACGCAATACCTGGTTATCAACGTCTTCAGAGAGCCATGTTTCAGAAACTGCTACAATATCGTAATCTGAGCTACTGATAAGTTGTTTAAAATCGTGTAATTTATTAACGAGAGACCTAGAATTAAAGTGTGCTACATTTAGAAATTTCATATTTTAAAAGTACCGTAATATGTGATTAATTAGTAATTTAATATAAAACTGTATAACCTCCTGAATACAACTAAACTCAATTCAATTCAACTCAATTCAATTCAACCAATACCCAAAATTATATACGTATCCAATAAATATATAAATACAATACCTATAAAGTTAATGAAGAATATGTGTTTAAAAAAAATATAACAGACGAGAAAAAAAAACAAAAAAGAACTACTATAATTTACTAAATGTGGAAGTAAAAAACAAACAAAACAACAAAAGCTGTTGCAACCAGCAAAAATTTAATAAAAAGAAACACCGTAAATAAACAGTCAACCTTCAACTACATTGTGCATCGTTTTATGCAGAATTATCCAAATCTTGCTTCGACAGAACAGTGAACTTTTTACCATTCTTGCAGGCAGAAATTTTTCCGTCAAGCGTCCATACTTGTCTGCGGCCAAATTTTTGAATTGATAGACGTAGCAAATCCATACGACGTTTAGTTAAATCTTCATGGATAAACATTCCGGTGCCTTTTAATTTTGATTTATTATCGTATATTAATTTACGATACTTGTAGCTCGTAAATTTTATAATTATGGCTCTTGGTTTACTAGATTCGAGCATATCAGAGTTGAGCTTACCAACACGATGGCACCTATCAATAAACTCCGGTCTAATTTCCAGTCCCACTTTTTCCATAAAGATCTTCGATACTGACTGTTCTGTATCTTCATTGGGCTTTTCTTTAACCCCAAAAACGCGAAGACAGGCTCTGCGTGAATATTGCTCAAGATCGTCCAATTTTTCCACAAGATTATCATTTTTTAATTGTAATTGAGTAACGGTAGCTTCCAGATGTTGGCATTTAAGCTGAAGTTCTTCAAATTTCTTGTCTATTTTGTTCATAACCGCCTCAGCAAGTTTGTCGGCCAGTACGTTAAGATGGGTGTTAGTATTTAAATATTCCGTAATCTCGGACCTTATGTCCGTTTTTTGACTCTGCGTGAGCACCATTATATTTCTAACAATCAATGTAAACCGTAATAACCACAATAGCACAGAATTATTGTACACCAAAGTTTTAAATTTCACAGGTAATTTGTTAAACTAAAAATTGCTGGAGCAACCGAAAGCACGTCTATTCTTTACGGAGCATTTGAAGTGTACCTAATGATTGTGTCGAAGCAAACTGAAGCAGTATTTACTAAATTTTAACACTTGCGGTAAAGGCACTCATTTTTTTCATAATATGCAAAAGGTTTTCAGTAAGGTAGAGATCGAGACTATTAAAGGCCAACCATCCTTTCCCTATTCGATAAAATTTTGAAATGTGGGGGGCATTCTAACAAAATCGTAATGACAGTTAAGTATACGATTACTTCAGCTGTTATAGTGGTGATCCAAGTGATTGTAGACTAACTGCAGTGGCAGCTGGTCCATAAGCGCTGCGACACTGCAGCACTGCCAGAAAAAAATACAAAAATTAATTATTAAATTTGCGCTTGAAAATATCAATAATATAACAATCATTCAATAGTTTGCATAATTATTATATGTATAAATTCCACTATAATTAAACCGTTTTTATTAACTGAGGCTTAAGATTTCAGCCTTCCCGTTAACTAACGCCTGAGCCGTAATTCAGGAAGTCAGTGTGCTGGGCTGGCGCCCGGACATCGTCCGGATGGGTGTGGTCGGTGCAACGGCCAAACTCGTTTCATTCCCCTAAAGACGTCCCTGACATCCTTCAGATGTCAGGGGGGCGGATATGCTTAACTGCTTGGTGTCGCCTAGTGTAGTCATATTCCAATAGATGTTGCTTTGTATTTCAGACCAAAATTAATAATTTTTCATACTCGAAAATGAATTGTTTGTAACAGGAACACATGAGTTAAGAAAGGTAAGTTTAGCTTTGTATTTCAGTCCAAAATTGATAATAAGTTGTGCACTCGAAAACGAACTTTTGGAAATAGGAACACATGAGTTAAAAAGGGTAACCTTGGCTTTGTATTTCAGTCCAAAATTAATAATTTTTCATACTCCAAAATTAACTGTTTGTAACAGGAACACATGAGTAAAGGAGGGTGAGTTTGGCTTTGTATTTCAGTCCAAAATTAATAATTTGTCGCACTCGAAAACGAACTTTTGCTAATAGGAACACATGAGTTAAGAAGGGTAACTTTGGCTTTGTATTACAGTCCAAAATTAATAATTTTTCATACTCGAAAATGAACTGTTTGCAACAGGAATACATGAGTTAAGAAAGGTAAGTTTGGCTTTGTATTTCAGTCCAAAATTGATAATAAGTTGTGCACTCGAAAACGAACTTTTGGAAATAGGAACACATGAGTTAAAAAGGGTAACCTTGGCTTTGTATTTCAGTCCAAAATTAATAATTTTTCATACTCCAAAATTAACTGTTTGTAACAGGAACACATGAGTAAAGAAGGGTGAGTTTGGCTTTGTATTTCAGTCCAAAATTAATAATTTGTCGCACTCGAAAACGAACTTTTGCTAATAGGAACACATGAGTTAAGAAGGGTAACTTTGGCTTTGTATTACAGTCCAAAATTAATAATTTTTCATACTCGAAAATGAACTGTTTGCAACAGGAATACATGAGTTAAGAAAGGTAAGTTTGGCTTTGTATTTCAGTCCAAAATTGATAATAAGTTGTGCACTCGAAAACGAACTTTTGGAAATAGGAACACATGAGTTAAAAAGGGTAACCTTGGCTTTGTATTTCAGTCCAAAATTAATAATTTTTCATACTCCAAAATTAACTGTTTGTAACAGGAACACATGAGTAAAGGAGGGTGAGTTTGGCTTTGTATTTCAGTCCAAAATTAATAATTTGTCGCACTCGAAAACGAACTTTTGCTAATAGGAACACATGAGTTAAGAAGGGTAACTTTGGCTTTGTATTACAGTCCAAAATTAATAATTTTTCATACTCGAAAATGAACTGTTTGCAACAGGAATACATGAGTTAAGAAAGGTAAGTTTGGCTTTGTATTTCAGTCCAAAATTGATAATAAGTTGTGCACTCGAAAACGAACTTTTGGAAATAGGAACACATGAGTTAAAAAGGGTAACCTTGGCTTTGTATTTCAGTCCAAAATTAATAATTTTTCATACTCCAAAATTAACTGTTTGTAACAGGAACACATGAGTAAAGAAGGGTGAGTTTGGCTTTGTATTTCAGTCCAAAATTAATAATTTGTCGCACTCGAAAACGAACTTTTGCTAATAGGAACACATGAGTTAAGAAGGGTAACTTTGGCTTTGTATTACAGTCCAAAATTAATAATTTTTCATACTCGAAAATGAACTGTTTGCAACAGGAATACATGAGTTAAGAAAGGTAAGTTTGGCTTTGTATTTCAGTCCAAAATTGATAATAAGTTGTGCACTCGAAAACGAACTTTTGGAAATAGGAACACATGAGTTAAAAAGGGTAACCTTGGCTTTGTATTTCAGTCCAAAATTAATAATTTTTCATACTCCAAAATTAACTGTTTGTAACAGGAACACATGAGTAAAGGAGGGTGAGTTTGGCTTTGTATTTCAGTCCAAAATTAATAATTTGTCGCACTCGAAAACGAACTTTTGCTAATAGGAACACATGAGTTAAGAAGGGTAACTTTGGCTTTGTATTACAGTCCAAAATTAATAATTTTTCATACTCGAAAATGAACTGTTTGCAACAGGAATACATGAGTTAAGAAAGGTAAGTTTGGCTTTGTATTTCAGTCCAAAATTGATAATAAGTTGTGCACTCGAAAACGAACTTTTGGAAATAGGAACACATGAGTTAAAAAGGGTAACCTTGGCTTTGTATTTCAGTCCAAAATTAATAATTTTTCATACTCCAAAATTAACTGTTTGTAACAGGAACACATGAGTAAAGAAGGGTGAGTTTGGCTTTGTATTTCAGTCCAAAATTAATAATTTGTCGCACTCGAAAACGAACTTTTGCTAATAGGAACACATGAGTTAAGAAGGGTAACTTTGGCTTTGTATTACAGTCCAAAATTAATAATTTTTCATACTCGAAAATGAACTGTTTGCAACAGGAATACATGAGTTAAGAAAGGTAAGTTTGGCTTTGTATTTCAGTCCAAAATTGATAATAAGTTGTGCACTCGAAAACGAACTTTTGGAAATAGGAACACATGAGTTAAAAAGGGTAACCTTGGCTTTGTATTTCAGTCCAAAATTAATAATTTTTCATACTCCAAAATTAACTGTTTGTAACAGGAACACATGAGTAAAGGAGGGTGAGTTTGGCTTTGTATTTCAGTCCAAAATTAATAATTTGTCGCACTCGAAAACGAACTTTTGCTAATAGGAACACATGAGTTAAGAAGGGTAACTTTGGCTTTGTATTACAGTCCAAAATTAATAATTTTTCATACTCGAAAATGAACTGTTTGCAACAGGAATACATGAGTTAAGAAAGGTAAGTTTGGCTTTGTATTTCAGTCCAAAATTGATAATAAGTTGTGCACTCGAAAACGAACTTTTGGAAATAGGAACACATGAGTTAAAAAGGGTAACCTTGGCTTTGTATTTCAGTCCAAAATTAATAATTTTTCATACTCCAAAATTAACTGTTTGTAACAGGAACACATGAGTAAAGAAGGGTGAGTTTGGCTTTGTATTTCAGTCCAAAATTAATAATTTGTCGCACTCGAAAACGAACTTTTGCTAATAGGAACACATGAGTTAAGAAGGGTAACTTTGGCTTTGTATTACAGTCCAAAATTAATAATTTTTCATACTCGAAAATGAACTGTTTGCAACAGGAATACATGAGTTAAGAAAGGTAAGTTTGGCTTTGTATTTCAGTCCAAAATTGATAATAAGTTGTGCACTCGAAAACGAACTTTTGGAAATAGGAACACATGAGTTAAAAAGGGTAACCTTGGCTTTGTATTTCAGTCCAAAATTAATAATTTTTCATACTCCAAAATTAACTGTTTGTAACAGGAACACATGAGTAAAGGAGGGTGAGTTTGGCTTTGTATTTCAGTCCAAAATTAATAATTTGTCGCACTCGAAAACGAACTTTTGCTAATAGGAACACATGAGTTAAGAAGGGTAACTTTGGCTTTGTATTACAGTCCAAAATTAATAATTTTTCATACTCGAAAATGAACTGTTTGCAACAGGAATACATGAGTTAAGAAAGGTAAGTTTGGCTTTGTATTTCAGTCCAAAATTGATAATAAGTTGTGCACTCGAAAACGAACTTTTGGAAATAGGAACACATGAGTTAAAAAGGGTAACCTTGGCTTTGTATTTCAGTCCAAAATTAATAATTTTTCATACTCCAAAATTAACTGTTTGTAACAGGAACACATGAGTAAAGAAGGGTGAGTTTGGCTTTGTATTTCAGTCCAAAATTAATAATTTGTCGCACTCGAAAACGAACTTTTGCTAATAGGAACACATGAGTTAAGAAGGGTAACTTTGGCTTTGTATTACAGTCCAAAATTAATAATTTTTCATACTCGAAAATGAACTGTTTGCAACAGGAATACATGAGTTAAGAAAGGTAAGTTTGGCTTTGTATTTCAGTCCAAAATTGATAATAAGTTGTGCACTCGAAAACGAACTTTTGGAAATAGGAACACATGAGTTAAAAAGGGTAACCTTGGCTTTGTATTTCAGTCCAAAATTAATAATTTTTCATACTCCAAAATTAACTGTTTGTAACAGGAACACATAAGTAAAGAAGGGTGAGTTTGGCTTTGTATTTCAGTCCAAAATTAATAATTTGTCGCACTCGAAAACGAACTTTTGCTAATAGGAACACATGAGTTAAGAAGGGTAACTTTGGCTTTGTATTACAGTCCAAAATTAATAATTTTTCATACTCGAAAATGAACTGTTTGCAACAGGAATACATGAGTTAAGAAAGGTAAGTTTGGCTTTGTATTTCAGTCCAAAATTGATAATAAGTTGTGCACTCGAAAACGAACTTTTGGAAATAGGAACACATGAGTTAAAAAGGGTAACCTTGGCTTTGTATTTCAGTCCAAAATTAATAATTTTTCATACTCCAAAATTAACTGTTTGTAACAGGAACACATGAGTAAAGAAGGGTGAGTTTGGCTTTGTATTTCAGTCCAAAATTAATAATTTGTCGCACTCGAAAACGAACTTTTGCTAATAGGAACACATGAGTTAAGAAGGGTAACTTTGGCTTTGTATTACAGTCCAAAATTAATAATTTTTCATACTCGAAAATGAACTGTTTGCAACAGGAATACATGAGTTAAGAAAGGTAAGTTTGGCTTTGTATTTCAGTCCAAAATTGATAATAAGTTGTGCACTCGAAAACGAACTTTTGGAAATAGGAACACATGAGTTAAAAAGGGTAACCTTGGCTTTGTATTTCAGTCCAAAATTAATAATTTTTCATACTCCAAAATTAACTGTTTGTAACAGGAACACATGAGTAAAGGAGGGTGAGTTTGGCTTTGTATTTCAGTCCAAAATTAATAATTTGTCGCACTCGAAAACGAACTTTTGCTAATAGGAACACATGAGTTAAGAAGGGTAACTTTGGCTTTGTATTACAGTCCAAAATTAATAATTTTTCATACTCGAAAATGAACTGTTTGCAACAGGAATACATGAGTTAAGAAAGGTAAGTTTGGCTTTGTATTTCAGTCCAAAATTGATAATAAGTTGTGCACTCGAAAACGAACTTTTGGAAATAGGAACACATGAGTTAAAAAGGGTAACCTTGGCTTTGTATTTCAGTCCAAAATTAATAATTTTTCATACTCCAAAATTAACTGTTTGTAACAGGAACACATGAGTAAAGAAGGGTGAGTTTGGCTTTGTATTTCAGTCCAAAATTAATAATTTGTCGCACTCGAAAACGAACTTTTGCTAATAGGAACACATGAGTTAAGAAGGGTAACTTTGGCTTTGTATTACAGTCCAAAATTAATAATTTTTCATACTCGAAAATGAACTGTTTGCAACAGGAATACATGAGTTAAGAAAGGTAAGTTTGGCTTTGTATTTCAGTCCAAAATTGATAATAAGTTGTGCACTCGAAAACGAACTTTTGGAAATAGGAACACATGAGTTAAAAAGGGTAACCTTGGCTTTGTATTTCAGTCCAAAATTAATAATTTTTCATACTCCAAAATTAACTGTTTGTAACAGGAACACATGAGTAAAGGAGGGTGAGTTTGGCTTTGTATTTCAGTCCAAAATTAATAATTTGTCGCACTCGAAAACGAACTTTTGCTAATAGGAACACATGAGTTAAGAAGGGTAACTTTGGCTTTGTATTACAGTCCAAAATTAATAATTTTTCATACTCGAAAATGAACTGTTTGCAACAGGAATACATGAGTTAAGAAAGGTAAGTTTGGCTTTGTATTTCAGTCCAAAATTGATAATAAGTTGTGCACTCGAAAACGAACTTTTGGAAATAGGAACACATGAGTTAAAAAGGGTAACCTTGGCTTTGTATTTCAGTCCAAAATTAATAATTTTTCATACTCCAAAATTAACTGTTTGTAACAGGAACACATGAGTAAAGAAGGGTGAGTTTGGCTTTGTATTTCAGTCCAAAATTAATAATTTGTCGCACTCGAAAACGAACTTTTGCTAATAGGAACACATGAGTTAAGAAGGGTAACTTTGGCTTTGTATTACAGTCCAAAATTAATAATTTTTCATACTCGAAAATGAACTGTTTGCAACAGGAATACATGAGTTAAGAAAGGTAAGTTTGGCTTTGTATTTCAGTCCAAAATTGATAATAAGTTGTGCACTCGAAAACGAACTTTTGGAAATAGGAACACATGAGTTAAAAAGGGTAACCTTGGCTTTGTATTTCAGTCCAAAATTAATAATTTTTCATACTCCAAAATTAACTGTTTGTAACAGGAACACATAAGTAAAGAAGGGTGAGTTTGGCTTTGTATTTCAGTCCAAAATTAATAATTTGTCGCACTCGAAAACGAACTTTTGCTAATAGGAACACATGAGTTAAGAAGGGTAACTTTGGCTTTGTATTACAGTCCAAAATTAATAATTTTTCATACTCGAAAATGAACTGTTTGCAACAGGAATACATGAGTTAAGAAAGGTAAGTTTGGCTTTGTATTTCAGTCCAAAATTGATAATAAGTTGTGCACTCGAAAACGAACTTTTGGAAATAGGAACACATGAGTTAAAAAGGGTAACCTTGGCTTTGTATTTCAGTCCAAAATTAATAATTTTTCATACTCCAAAATTAACTGTTTGTAACAGGAACACATGAGTAAAGAAGGGTGAGTTTGGCTTTGTATTTCAGTCCAAAATTAATAATTTGTCGCACTCGAAAACGAACTTTTGCTAATAGGAACACATGAGTTAAGAAGGGTAACTTTGGCTTTGTATTACAGTCCAAAATTAATAATTTTTCATACTCGAAAATGAACTGTTTGCAACAGGAATACATGAGTTAAGAAAGGTAAGTTTGGCTTTGTATTTCAGTCCAAAATTGATAATAAGTTGTGCACTCGAAAACGAACTTTTGGAAATAGGAACACATGAGTTAAAAAGGGTAACCTTGGCTTTGTATTACAGTCCAAAATTAATAATTTTTCATACTCGAAAATGAACTGTTTGCAACAGGAATACATGAGTTAAGAAAGGTAAGTTTGGCTTTGTATTTCAGTCCAAAATTGATAATAAGTTGTGCACTCGAAAACGAACTTTTGGAAATAGGAACACATGAGTTAAAAAGGGTAACCTTGGCTTTGTATTTCAGTCCAAAATTAATAATTTTTCATACTCCAAAATTAACTGTTTGTAACAGGAACACATGAGTAAAGAAGGGTGAGTTTGGCTTTGTATTTCAGTCCAAAATTAATAATTTGTCGCACTCGAAAACGAACTTTTGCTAATAGGAACACATGAGTTAAGAAGGGTAACTTTGGCTTTGTATTACAGTCCAAAATTAATAATTTTTCATACTCGAAAATGAACTGTTTGCAACAGGAATACATGAGTTAAGAAAGGTAAGTTTGGCTTTGTATTTCAGTCCAAAATTGATAATAAGTTGTGCACTCGAAAACGAACTTTTGGAAATAGGAACACATGAGTTAAAAAGGGTAACCTTGGCTTTGTATTTCAGTCCAAAATTAATAATTTTTCATACTCCAAAATTAACTGTTTGTAACAGGAACACATGAGTAAAGGAGGGTGAGTTTGGCTTTGTATTTCAGTCCAAAATTAATAATTTGTCGCACTCGAAAACGAACTTTTGCTAATAGGAACACATGAGTTAAGAAGGGTAACTTTGGCTTTGTATTACAGTCCAAAATTAATAATTTTTCATACTCGAAAATGAACTGTTTGCAACAGGAATACATGAGTTAAGAAAGGTAAGTTTGGCTTTGTATTTCAGTCCAAAATTGATAATAAGTTGTGCACTCGAAAACGAACTTTTGGAAATAGGAACACATGAGTTAAAAAGGGTAACCTTGGCTTTGTATTTCAGTCCAAAATTAATAATTTTTCATACTCCAAAATTAACTGTTTGTAACAGGAACACATGAGTAAAGAAGGGTGAGTTTGGCTTTGTATTTCAGTCCAAAATTAATAATTTGTCGCACTCGAAAACGAACTTTTGCTAATAGGAACACATGAGTTAAGAAGGGTAACTTTGGCTTTGTATTACAGTCCAAAATTAATAATTTTTCATACTCGAAAATGAACTGTTTGCAACAGGAATACATGAGTTAAGAAAGGTAAGTTTGGCTTTGTATTTCAGTCCAAAATTGATAATAAGTTGTGCACTCGAAAACGAACTTTTGGAAATAGGAACACATGAGTTAAAAAGGGTAACCTTGGCTTTGTATTTCAGTCCAAAATTAATAATTTTTCATACTCCAAAATTAACTGTTTGTAACAGAAACACATGAGTAAAGGAGGGTGAGTTTGGCTTTGTATTTCAGTCCAAAATTAATAATTTGTCGCACTCGAAAACGAACTTTTGCTAATAGGAACACATGAGTTAAGAAGGGTAACTTTGGCTTTGTATTACAGTCCAAAATTAATAATTTTTCATACTCGAAAATGAACTGTTTGCAACAGGAATACATGAGTTAAGAAAGGTAAGTTTGGCTTTGTATTTCAGTCCAAAATTGATAATAAGTTGTGCACTCGAAAACGAACTTTTGGAAATAGGAACACATGAGTTAAAAAGGGTAACCTTGGCTTTGTATTTCAGTCCAAAATTAATAATTTTTCATACTCCAAAATTAACTGTTTGTAACAGGAACACATGAGTAAAGAAGGGTGAGTTTGGCTTTGTATTTCAGTCCAAAATTAATAATTTGTCGCACTCGAAAACGAACTTTTGCTAATAGGAACACATGAGTTAAGAAGGGTAACTTTGGCTTTGTATTACAGTCCAAAATTAATAATTTTTCATACTCGAAAATGAACTGTTTGCAACAGGAATACATGAGTTAAGAAAGGTAAGTTTGGCTTTGTATTTCAGTCCAAAATTGATAATAAGTTGTGCACTCGAAAACGAACTTTTGGAAATAGGAACACATGAGTTAAAAAGGGTAACCTTGGCTTTGTATTTCAGTCCAAAATTAATAATTTTTCATACTCCAAAATTAACTGTTTGTAACAGGAACACATAAGTAAAGAAGGGTGAGTTTGGCTTTGTATTTCAGTCCAAAATTAATAATTTGTCGCACTCGAAAACGAACTTTTGCTAATAGGAACACATGAGTTAAGAAGGGTAACTTTGGCTTTGTATTACAGTCCAAAATTAATAATTTTTCATACTCGAAAATGAACTGTTTGCAACAGGAATACATGAGTTAAGAAAGGTAAGTTTGGCTTTGTATTTCAGTCCAAAATTGATAATAAGTTGTGCACTCGAAAACGAACTTTTGGAAATAGGAACACATGAGTTAAAAAGGGTAACCTTGGCTTTGTATTTCAGTCCAAAATTAATAATTTTTCATACTCCAAAATTAACTGTTTGTAACAGGAACACATGAGTAAAGAAGGGTGAGTTTGGCTTTGTATTTCAGTCCAAAATTAATAATTTGTCGCACTCGAAAACGAACTTTTGCTAATAGGAACACATGAGTTAAGAAGGGTAACTTTGGCTTTGTATTACAGTCCAAAATTAATAATTTTTCATACTCGAAAATGAACTGTTTGCAACAGGAATACATGAGTTAAGAAAGGTAAGTTTGGCTTTGTATTTCAGTCCAAAATTGATAATAAGTTGTGCACTCGAAAACGAACTTTTGGAAATAGGAACACATGAGTTAAAAAGGGTAACCTTGGCTTTGTATTTCAGTCCAAAATTAATAATTTTTCATACTCCAAAATTAACTGTTTGTAACAGGAACACATGAGTAAAGAAGGGTGAGTTTGGCTTTGTATTTCAGTCCAAAATTAATAATTTGTCGCACTCGAAAACGAACTTTTGCTAATAGGAACACATGAGTTAAGAAGGGTAACTTTGGCTTTGTATTACAGTCCAAAATTAATAATTTTTCATACTCGAAAATGAACTGTTTGCAACAGGAATACATGAGTTAAGAAAGGTAAGTTTGGCTTTGTATTTCAGTCCAAAATTGATAATAAGTTGTGCACTCGAAAACGAACTTTTGGAAATAGGAACACATGAGTTAAAAAGGGTAACCTTGGCTTTGTATTTCAGTCCAAAATTAATAATTTTTCATACTCCAAAATTAACTGTTTGTAACAGGAACACATAAGTAAAGAAGGGTGAGTTTGGCTTTGTATTTCAGTCCAAAATTAATAATTTGTCGCACTCGAAAACGAACTTTTGCTAATAGGAACACATGAGTTAAGAAGGGTAACTTTGGCTTTGTATTACAGTCCAAAATTAATAATTTTTCATACTCGAAAATGAACTGTTTGCAACAGGAATACATGAGTTAAGAAAGGTAAGTTTGGCATTGTATTTCAGTCCAAAATTGATAATAAGTTGTGCACTCGAAAACGAACTTTTGGAAATAGGAACACATGAGTTAAAAAGGGTAACCTTGGCTTTGTATTTCAGTCCAAAATTAATAATTTTTCATACTCCAAAATTAACTGTTTGTAACAGGAACACATGAGTAAAGAAGGGTGAGTTTGGCTTTGTATTTCAGTCCAAAATTAATAATTTTTCATACTCCAAAATTAACTGTTTGTAACAGGAACACATGAGTAAAGGAGGGTGAGTTTGGCTTTGTATTTCAGTCCAAAATTAATAATTTGTCGCACTCGAAAACGAACTTTTGCTAATAGGAACACATGAGTTAAGAAGGGTAACTTTGGCTTTGTATTACAGTCCAAAATTAATAATTTTTCATACTCGAAAATGAACTGTTTGCAACAGGAATACATGAGTTAAGAAAGGTAAGTTTGGCTTTGTATTTCAGTCCAAAATTGATAATAAGTTGTGCACTCGAAAACGAACTTTTGGAAATAGGAACACATGAGTTAAAAAGGGTAACCTTGGCTTTGTATTTCAGTCCAAAATTAATAATTTTTCATACTCCAAAATTAACTGTTTGTAACAGGAACACATGAGTAAAGAAGGGTGAGTTTGGCTTTGTATTTCAGTCCAAAATTAATAATTTGTCGCACTCGAAAACGAACTTTTGCTAATAGGAACACATGAGTTAAGAAGGGTAACTTTGGCTTTGTATTACAGTCCAAAATTAATAATTTTTCATACTCGAAAATGAACTGTTTGCAACAGGAATACATGAGTTAAGAAAGGTAAGTTTGGCTTTGTATTTCAGTCCAAAATTGATAATAAGTTGTGCACTCGAAAACGAACTTTTGGAAATAGGAACACATGAGTTAAAAAGGGTAACCTTGGCTTTGTATTTCAGTCCAAAATTAATAATTTTTCATACTCCAAAATTAACTGTTTGTAACAGGAACACATGAGTAAAGGAGGGTGAGTTTGGCTTTGTATTTCAGTCCAAAATTAATAATTTGTCGCACTCGAAAACGAACTTTTGCTAATAGGAACACATGAGTTAAGAAGGGCAACTTTGGCTTTGTATTACAGTCCAAAATTAATAATTTTTCATACTCGAAAATGAACTGTTTGCAACAGGAATACATGAGTTAAGAAAGGTAAGTTTGGCTTTGTATTTCAGTCCAAAATTTATAATAAGTTGTGCACTCGAAAACGAACTTTTGGAAATAGGAACACATGAGTTAAAAAGGGTAACCTTGGCTTTGTATTTCAGTCCAAAATTAATAATTTTTCATACTCCAAAATTAACTGTTTGTAACAGGAACACATGAGTAAAGGAGGGTGAGTTTGGCTTTGTATTTCAGTCCAAAATTAATAATTTGTCGCACTCGAAAACGAACTTTTGCTAATAGGAACACATGAGTTAAGAAGGGTAACTTTGGCTTTGTATTACAGTCCAAAATTAATAATTTTTCATACTCGAAAATGAACTGTTTGCAACAGGAATACATGAGTTAAGAAAGGTAAGTTTGGCTTTGTATTTCAGTCCAAAATTGATAATAAGTTGTGCACTCGAAAACGAACTTTTGGAAATAGGAACACATGAGTTAAAAAGGGTAACCTTGGCTTTGTATTTCAGTCCAAAATTAATAATTTGTCGCACTCGAAAACGAACTTTTGCTAATAGGAACACATGAGTTAAGAAGGGTAACTTTGGCTTTGTATTACAGTCCAAAATTAATAATTTTTCATACTCGAAAATGAACTGTTTGCAACAGGAATACATGAGTTAAGAAAGGTAAGTTTGGCTTTGTATTTCAGTCCAAAATTGATAATAAGTTGTGCACTCGAAAACGAACTTTTGGAAATAGGAACACATGAGTTAAAAAGGGTAACCTTGGCTTTGTATTTCAGTCCAAAATTAATAATTTTTCATACTCCAAAATTAACTGTTTGTAACAGGAACACATGAGTAAAGAAGGGTGAGTTTGGCTTTGTATTTCAGTCCAAAATTAATAATTTGTCGCACTCGAAAACGAACTTTTGCTAATAGGAACACATGAGTTAAGAAGGGTAACTTTGGCTTTGTATTACAGTCCAAAATTAATAATTTTTCATACTCGAAAATGAACTGTTTGCAACAGGAATACATGAGTTAAGAAAGGTAAGTTTGGCTTTGTATTTCAGTCCAAAATTGATAATAAGTTGTGCACTCGAAAACGAACTTTTGGAAATAGGAACACATGAGTTAAAAAGGGTAACCTTGGCTTTGTATTTCAGTCCAAAATTAATAATTTTTCATACTCCAAAATTAACTGTTTGTAACAGGAACACATGAGTAAAGAAGGGTGAGTTTGGCTTTGTATTTCAGTCCAAAATTAATAATTTGTCGCACTCGAAAACGAACTTTTGCTAATAGGAACACATGAGTTAAGAAGGGTAACTTTGGCTTTGTATTACAGTCCAAAATTAATAATTTTTCATACTCGAAAATGAACTGTTTGCAACAGGAATACATGAGTTAAGAAAGGTAAGTTTGGCTTTGTATTTCAGTCCAAAATTGATAATAAGTTGTGCACTCGAAAACGAACTTTTGGAAATAGGAACACATGAGTTAAAAAGGGTAACCTTGGCTTTGTATTTCAGTCCAAAATTAATAATTTTTCATACTCCAAAATTAACTGTTTGTAACAGGAACACATGAGTAAAGAAGGGTGAGTTTGGCTTTGTATTTCAGTCCAAAATTAATAATTTGTCGCACTCGAAAACGAACTTTTGCTAATAGGAACACATGAGTTAAGAAGGGTAACTTTGGCTTTGTATTACAGTCCAAAATTAATAATTTTTCATACTCGAAAATGAACTGTTTGCAACAGGAATACATGAGTTAAGAAAGGTAAGTTTGGCTTTGTATTTCAGTCCAAAATTGATAATAAGTTGTGCACTCGAAAACGAACTTTTGGAAATAGGAACACATGAGTTAAAAAGGGTAACCTTGGCTTTGTATTTCAGTCCAAAATTAATAATTTTTCATACTCCAAAATTAACTGTTTGTAACAGGAACACATGAGTAAAGAAGGGTGAGTTTGGCTTTGTATTTCAGTCCAAAATTAATAATTTGTCGCACTCGAAAACGAACTTTTGCTAATAGGAACACATGAGTTAAGAAGGGTAACTTTGGCTTTGTATTACAGTCCAAAATTAATAATTTTTCATACTCGAAAATGAACTGTTTGTAACAGGAATACATGAGTTAAGAAAGGTAAGTTTGGCTTTGTATTTCAGTCCAAAATTTATAATAAGTTGTGCACTCGAAAACGAACTTTTGGAAATAGGAACACATGAGTTAAAAAGGTTAACCTTGGCTTTGTATTTCAGTCCAAAATTAATAATTTTTCATACTCCAAAATTAACTGTTTGTAACAGGAACACATGAGTAAAGAAGGGTGAGTTTGGCTTTGTATTTCAGTCCAAAATTAATAATTTGTCGCACTCGAAAACGAACTTTTGCTAATAGGAACACATGAGTTAAGAAGGGTAACTTTGGCTTTGTATTACAGTCCAAAATTAATAATTTTTCATACTCGAAAATGAACTGTTTGTAACAGGAATACATGAGTTAAGAAAGGTAAGTTTGGCTTTGTATTTCAGTCCAAAATTGATAATAAGTTGTGCACTCGAAAACGAACTTTTGGAAATAGGAACACATGAGTTAAAAAGGGTAACCTTGGCTTTGTATTTCAGTCCAAAATTAATAATTTTTCATACTCCAAAATTAACTGTTTGTAACAGGAACACATGAGTAAAGAAGGGTGAGTTTGGCTTTGTATTTCAGTCCAAAATTAATAATTTTTCATACTCCAAAATTAACTGTTTGTAACAGGAACACATGAGTAAAGGAGGGTGAGTTTGGCTTTGTATTTCAGTCCAAAATTAATAATTTGTCGCACTCGAAAACGAACTTTTGCTAATAGGAACACATGAGTTAAGAAGGGTAACTTTGGCTTTGTATTACAGTCCAAAATTAATAATTTTTCATACTCGAAAATGAACTGTTTGCAACAGGAATACATGAGTTAAGAAAGGTAAGTTTGGCTTTGTATTTCAGTCCAAAATTGATAATAAGTTGTGCACTCGAAAACGAACTTTTGGAAATAGGAACACATGAGTTAAAAAGGGTAACCTTGGCTTTGTATTTCAGTCCAAAATTAATAATTTTTCATACTCCAAAATTAACTGTTTGTAACAGGAACACATGAGTAAAGAAGGGTGAGTTTGGCTTTGTATTTCAGTCCAAAATTAATAATTTGTCGCACTCGAAAACGAACTTTTGCTAATAGGAACACATGAGTTAAGAAGGGTAACTTTGGCTTTGTATTACAGTCCAAAATTAATAATTTTTCATACTCGAAAATGAACTGTTTGCAACAGGAATACATGAGTTAAGAAAGGTAAGTTTGGCTTTGTATTTCAGTCCAAAATTGATAATAAGTTGTGCACTCGAAAACGAACTTTTGGAAATAGGAACACATGAGTTAAAAAGGGTAACCTTGGCTTTGTATTTCAGTCCAAAATTAATAATTTTTCATACTCCAAAATTAACTGTTTGTAACAGGAACACATGAGTAAAGGAGGGTGAGTTTGGCTTTGTATTTCAGTCCAAAATTAATAATTTGTCGCACTCGAAAACGAACTTTTGCTAATAGGAACACATGAGTTAAGAAGGGCAACTTTGGCTTTGTATTACAGTCCAAAATTAATAATTTTTCATACTCGAAAATGAACTGTTTGCAACAGGAATACATGAGTTAAGAAAGGTAAGTTTGGCTTTGTATTTCAGTCCAAAATTGATAATAAGTTGTGCACTCGAAAACGAACTTTTGGAAATAGGAACACATGAGTTAAAAAGGGTAACCTTGGCTTTGTATTTCAGTCCAAAATTAATAATTTTTCATACTCCAAAATTAACTGTTTGTAACAGGAACACATGAGTAAAGAAGGGTGAGTTTGGCTTTGTATTTCAGTCCAAAATTAATAATTTGTCGCACTCGAAAACGAACTTTTGCTAATAGGAACACATGAGTTAAGAAGGGTAACTTTGGCTTTGTATTACAGTCCAAAATTAATAATTTTTCATACTCGAAAATGAACTGTTTGTAACAGGAATACATGAGTTAAGAAAGGTAAGTTTGGCTTTGTATTTCAGTCCAAAATTTATAATAAGTTGTGCACTCGAAAACGAACTTTTGGAAATAGGAACACATGAGTTAAAAAGGGTAACCTTGGCTTTGTATTTCAGTCCAAAATTAATAATTTTTCATACTCCAAAATTAACTGTTTGTAACAGGAACATATGAGTAAAGGAGGGTGAGTTTGGCTTTGTATTTCAGTCCAAAATTAATAATTTGTCGCACTCGAAAACGAACTTTTGCTAATAGGAACACATGAGTTAAGAAGGGTAACTTTGGCTTTGTATTACAGTCCAAAATTAATAATTTTTCATACTCGAAAATGAACTGTTTGCAACAGGAATACATGAGTTAAGAAAGGTAAGTTTGGCTTTGTATTTCAGTCCAAAATTGATAATAAGTTGTGCACTCGAAAACGAACTTTTGGAAATAGGAACACATGAGTTAAAAAGGGTAACCTTGGCTTTGTATTTCAGTCCAAAATTAATAATTTTTCATACTCCAAAATTAACTGTTTGTAACAGGAACACATGAGTAAAGAAGGGTGAGTTTGGCTTTGTATTTCAGTCCAAAATTAATAATTTGTCGCACTCGAAAACGAACTTTTGCTAATAGGAACACATGAGTTAAGAAGGGTAACCTTGGCTTTGTATTTCAGTCCAAAAATAATAATTTTTCATACTCGAAAATGAACTGTTTGTAACAGGAATACATGAGTTAAGAAGGGTAAGTTTAGCTTCGTATTTCAGTCCAAAATTAATAATTTTTCATACTCCAAAATAAACTGTTTGTAACAGGAACACATGAGTAAAGGAGGCTATGTTTGGCTTTGTATTTCAGTCCAAAATTAATAATTTGTCGCACTCGAAAACGAACTTTTGGTAATAGGAACACATGAGTTAAAAAGGGTAACCTTGGCTTTGTATTTCAGTCCAAAAATAATAATTTTTCATACTCGAAAGTGAACTGCTTGTAACAGGAATACATGAGTTAAGAAAGGTAAGTTTGGCTTTGTATTTCAGTCCAAAATTGATAATAATTTGTGCACTCGAAAACGAACTTTTGGAAATAGGAACACATGAGTTAAGAAGGGTAAGTTTGGCTTTGTATTTCAGTCCAAAATTAATAATTTTTCATACTCCAAAATGAACTGTTTGTAACAGGAACACATGAGTAAAGGAGGGTAAGTTTGGCTTTGTTATGCAGCCCAAAATTAATAATTTGTCGCACTCGAAAACGAACTTTTGGTAATAGGAACGCATGAGTTAAGAAGGGTAACTTTGGCTTTGTATTACAGTCCAAAATTAATAATTTTTCATACTCGAAAATGAACTGTTTGTAACAGGAATACATGAGTTAAGAACGGTAAGTTTGGCTTTGTATTTCAGTCAAAAACTGATAATTTGTCGCACTCGAAAACAACCTTTTGGTAATAGGAACACATGAGTTAAGAAGGCCAACTTTGGCTTTGTATTTCAGTCCAAAATTAATAATTTTTCATCCCCGAAAATGAATTGTTTTTAACAGGAACACATGAGTTAAGAAGGGTAAGTTTGGCTTTGTATTTCAGTCCAAAAGTAATAATTTTTCTTACTCGAAAATGAACTGTTTGTAACAGGAATACATGAGTTAAGAAAGGTAAGTTTGGCTTTGTATTTCAGTCCAAAATTGATAATAATTTGTGCACTCGAAAACGAACTTTTGGAACTAGGAACACATGAGTTAAGGAGGGTAAGTTTGGCTTTGTATTTCAGTCCAAAATTAATAATTTTTCATACTCCAAAATGAACTGTTTGTAACAGGAACACATGAGTAAAGGAGGGTAAGTTTGGCTTTGTTATGCAGTCCAAAATTAATAATTTGTCGCACTCGAAAACGAACTTTTGGTAATAGGAACGCATGAGTTAAGAAGGGTAACTTTGGCTTTGTATTACAGTCCAAAATTAATAATTTTTCATACTCGAAAGTGAACTGTTTGTAACAGGAATGCATGAGTTAAGAATGGTAAGTTTGGCTTTGTATTTCAGTCCAAAATTGATAATAATTTGTGCACTCGAAAACGAACTTTTGGAACTAGGAACACATGAGTTAAGAAGGGTAAGTTTGGCTTTGTATTTCAGTCCAAAATTAATAATTTTTCATACTCCAAAATGAACTGTTTGTAACAGGAACACATGAGTAAAGGAGGGTAAGTTTGGCTTTGTTATGCAGTCCAAAATTAATAATTTGTCGCACTCGAAAATGAACTTTTGGTAATAGGAACGCATGAGTTAAGAAGGGTAAGTTTGGCTTTGTATTTCAGTCCAAAATTAATAATTTTTCATACTCTAAAATGAACTGTTTGTAACAGGAATGCATGAGTTAAGAAAGGTAAGTTTGGCTTTGTATTTCAGTCCAAAATTGATAATAATTTGTGCACTCGAAAACGAACTTTTGGAAATAGGAACACATGAGTTAAGAAGGGTAAGTATAGCTTCGTATTTCAGTCCAAAATTAATTATTTTTCATACTCCAAAATGAACTGTTTGTAACAGGAACACATGAGTAAAGGAGGGTAAGTTTGGCTTTGTATATCAGTCCTAAATTAATAATTTGTCGCACTCGAAAACGAACTTTTGGTAATAGGAACACATGAGTTAAAAAGGGTAACCTTGGCTTTGTATTTCCAGTCCAAAATTAATAATTTTTTATACTCGAAAGTGAACTGTTTGTAACAGGAATACATGAGTTAAGAAAGGTAAGTTTGGCTTTGTATTTCAGTCCAAAATTGATAATAATTTGTGCACTCGAAAACGAACTTTTGGAAATAGGAACACATGAGTTAAGAAGGGTAAGTTTGGCTTTGTATTTCAGTCCAAAATTAATAATTTTTCATACTCCAAAATGAACTGTTTGTAACAGGAACACATGAGTAAAGGAGGGTAAGTTTGGCTTTGTTATGCAGCCCAAAATTAATAATTTGTCGCACTCGAAAACGAACTTTTGGTAATAGGAACGCATGAGTTAAGAAGGGTAACTTTGGCTTTGTATTACAGTCCAAAATTAATAATTTTTCATACTCGAAAATGAACTGTTTGTAACAGGAATACATGAGTTAAGAACGGTAAGTTTGGCTTTGTATTTCAGTCAAAAACTGATAATTTGTCGCACTCGAAAACAACCTTTTGGTAATAGGAACACATGAGTTAAGAAGGCCAACTTTGGCTTTGTATTTCAGTCCAAAATTAATAATTTTTCATCCCCGAAAATGAATTGTTTTTAACAGGAACACATGAGTTAAGAAGGGTAAGTTTGGCTTTGTATTTCAGTCCAAAAGTAATAATTTTTCTTACTCGAAAATGAACTGTTTGTAACAGGAATACATGAGTTAAGAAAGGTATGTTTGGCTTTGTATTTCAGTCCAAAATTGATAATAATTTGTGCACTCGAAAACGAACTTTTGGAACTAGGAACACATGAGTTAAGAAGGGTAAGTTTGGCTTTGTATTTCAGTCCAAAATTAATAATTTTTCATACTCCAAAATGAACTGTTTGTAACAGGAACACATGAGTAAAGGAGGGTAAGTTTGGCTTTGTTATGCAGTCCAAAATTAATAATTTGTCGCACTCGAAAACGAACTTTTGGTAATAGGAACGCATGAGTTAAGAAGGGTAACTTTGGCTTTGTATTACAGTCCAAAATTAATAATTTTTCATACTCGAAAGTGAACTGTTTGTAACAGGAATGCATGAGTTAAGAATGGTAAGTTTGGCTTTGTATTTCAGTCCAAAATTGATAATAATTTGTGCACTCGAAAACGAACTTTTGGAACTAGGAACACATGAGTTAAGAAGGGTAAGTTTGGCTTTGTATTTCAGTCCAAAATTAATAATTTTTCATACTCCAAAATGAACTGTTTGTAACAGGAACACATGAGTAAAGGAGGGTAAGTTTGGCTTTGTTATGCAGTCCAAAATTAATAATTTGTCGCACTCGAAAATGAACTTTTGGTAATAGGAACGCATGAGTTAAGAAGGGTAAGTTTGGCTTTGTATTTCAGTCCAAAATTAATAATTTTTCATACTCTAAAATGAACTGTTTGTAACAGGAATGCATGAGTTAAGGAGGGTAAGTTTGGCTTTGTATATCAGTCCTAAATTAATAATTTGTCGCACTCGAAAACGAACTTTTGGTAATAGGAACACATGAGTTAAAAAGGGTAACCTTGGCTTTGTATTTCCAGTCCAAAATTAATAATTTTTTATACTCGAAAGTGAACTGTTTGTAACAGGAATACATGAGTTAAGAAAGGTAAGTTTGGCTTTGTATTTCAGTCCAAAATTGATAATAATTTGTGCACTCGAAAACGAACTTTTGGAACTAGGAACACATGAGTTAAGAAGGGTACGTTTGGCTTTGTATTTCAGTCCAAAATTAATAACTTTTCATACTCGAAAATGAACTGTTTGTAACAGGAATACATGAGTTAAGAAAGGTATGTTTGGCTTTGTATTTCAGTCCAAAATTAATAATTTGTCGCACTCGAAAACGAACTTTTGGTAATAGGAACACATGAGTTAAAAAGGGTAACCTTGGCTTTGTATTTCAGTCCAAAATTAATAATTTTTCTTACTCGAAAATCAGTTGTTTGTAACAGGAACACATGAGTTAAGGAGGGTAAGTTTGGCTTTGTATTACAGTCCAAAATTAATAATTTTTCATACTCGAAAATGAACTGTTTGTAACAGGAATGCATGAGTTAAGAAAGGTAAGTTTGGCTTTGTATTTCAGTCCAAAATTGATAATAATTTGTGCACTCGAAAACGAACTTTTGGAAATAGGAACACATGAGTTAAGAAGGGTAAGTATATCTTCGTATTTCAGTCCAAAATTAATAATTTTTCATACTCCAAAATGAACTGTTTGTAACAGGAACACATGAGTAAAGGAGGGTAAGTTTGGCTTTGTATATCAGTCCTAAATTAATAATTTGTCGCACTCGAAAACGAACTTTTGGTAATAGGAACACGTGAGTTAAAAAGGGTAACCTTGGTTTTGTATTTCCAGTCCAAAATTAATAATTTTTTATACTCGAAAGTGAACTGTTTGTAACAGGAATACATGAGTTAAGAAAGGTAAGTTTGGCTTTGTATTTCAGTCCAAAATTGATAATAATTTGTCGCACTCGAAAACGAACTTTTGGTAATAGGAACGCATGAGTTAAGAAGGGTAACTTTGGCTTTGTATTACAGTCAAAAATTGATAATTTGTCGCACTCGAAAACAACCTTTTGGTAATAGGAACACATGAGTTAAGAAGGGTAACTTTGGCTTTGTATTACAGTCCAAAATTAATAATTTTTCATACTCGAAAATGAACTGTTTGTAACAGGAACACATGAGTTAAGAAGGGTAAGTTTAGCTTCGTATTTCAGTCCAAAATTAATAATTTTTCATACTCCAAAATAAACTGTTTGTAACAGGAACACGTGAGTAAAGGAGGGTATGTTTGGCTTTGTATTTCAGTCCAAAATTAATAATTTGTCGCACTCGAAAACGAACTTTTGGTAATAGGAACACATGAGTTAAAAAGGGTAACCTTGGCTTTGTATTTCAGTCCAAAAATAATAATTTTTCATACTCGAAAGTGAACTGCTTGTAACAGGAATACATGAGTTAAGAAAGGTAAGTTTGGCTTTGTATTTCAGTCCAAAATTGATAATAATTTGTGCACTCGAAAACGAACTTTTGGTAATAGGAACACATGAGTGAAGTAGGGTAAGTTTGGCTTTGTTTTGCAGTCCATAATTAATAATTTTTCATACTCGAAAATGAACTGTTTGTAATTGGAGCACATGAGTTAAGAAGGTCAAGTTTGGTTTTGTATTTCAGTCCAAAATTAATAATTTGTCGCACTCGAAAACGAACTTTTGGTAATAGTTAAGTTACCCGAAGGCTCTCGATTTTGAAGCCAGTATGAGAGCACCG
Organism: Melanotus villosus; assembly: GCA_963082815.1. Classification (NCBI taxonomy): domain Eukaryota; kingdom Metazoa; phylum Arthropoda; class Insecta; order Coleoptera; family Elateridae; genus Melanotus; species Melanotus villosus. The sequence goes on from OY720426.1 coordinate 52,514,978, forward strand.
GAAAAATTCGCATTCGTTGCTATTCGAACCCTGTTTATTGAGAATTATTTCATAGTAAACACAATTAGTAGATATATTTTTTACCGCAAGAAATAAAAAATAACTATTGAGACTTTTAGAACTTTAAATTTGTAACAGAAAGATGATTTTGTGCATGTACATGAAATTGTCTTCGATAAAACCAACTTCCAAACATAAATTCCACTCTTCTTGATTCAGTTGAGGAACCAGGTTTTTGAAACTTTCTACGGCATCTTTGGGAGTTGCAAATCTCACACCACGCATTTTATGTATTAGTTCAGGAAATAAAAAGTAATCGGAGGGTGTCAGGTCAGAACTGTATGGCAGATGATTTAGGAATTTTAGCCCGGAAGCCTCTAAAAATTCTTTTGTTCGATGTGCGGTATGACTTGAAGCATTGCCGTGGTACAAAACGATTTCAATTCTTGGGCGCCGGAAACGAGCTTTTTGAGTAACATCTGACAGGCATACGGTTGTGTGCCATTCTGCAGTAGCCATAGTATTTTCAAGCGCGGTAGTTGTGATAGGTCGTGATTTTCAGAAGAAATAGGCTATAATTTTCTTATCAACACTTTGCGATACCTTCACTTTAACTGATTGCCGCTTCGATTCAGGTTATAATGCATATATCCAGCTTTCGTCACCAGTTATGATATTGTAAACTGCTTTAGACATATTTTCATCATGGTTCTTAAGAGCTTTCTTACACCATTCCACACGCTGGGTGCTGGAGGGTCCATCCTTTATCTAATGTCTTATTACAGTTTCCTTTCTTCTTCTGGATTTCTACAATTCCTACTATATGAAGTTTCTATTTTTCCATCTCTTCTATAATTTCAACTTTTTTTCCTGTCAGTGACATATTCCATGTACCAATTTGTATCTTATTTCTTGTTTTACGTCTTCCTATAAAGTGCATCCCCCAGGTGGTAGATGGGAGAAGTCATGGAGACTGCTGCGAATATTCACAATAAACAGCTGTAGGTAGTCTAAAGGTCAACTGGCAAGGCAAGGCAAACAGATTCAGAGTGGAAAAGAAAGCATTGGAAACGGACGGACTAATCGAAGATGGAATATATCGAACAAGAATTCCTGAAAATAGTTCAACGTAAATCCATCTTTACACGTACGATTTTTGACTGGTGTCATTGCCTATATTTTTGAAAATATAATCAAATTGTTTGTTTCTTTTTTTAAGACTGACTTGTTTCTTCCATGGTAAATAGTGAACAGTTAAATTTATTACGAGGTTAAAAGAGTTCTTACCCTTAAATAAAGCTAAATAAATCAAATAAAAGGCTCCTATTTAAATATTCATACATAAGTACAACATATATTAAAGGATAACAGTTTTATAGTTTATTTTTTATTATTATTACATTAAAAATGTACATTCTAAATTATGTTATTAATCACAAACCTATGTAAGGTAAAACTTGTTAATAATCTACAAATGTAAAATTGAAATTGTTTAATATCAAAAGTATTATTAAATATAAAATTGTTGATTGAATTTAGTCGTAATGGAGTAGCATTCCGAATATTATTTCCGTAGTTTTAATTTCAATTTAATTAAATCAGTTTAGTTAGATAATCATCGTGACATCGTCTCTTTGTTTTAATTGACTAATTTTTAATAATGTTACTTGTAAGAATAACTTACCATATACAAGATAATGCAGAAGACTATCTAATTTCTATGTGCTTAAGGTAGATAAAATTATTTTCGAAGTAATTTTTTAATAAAGGAGTAGTAGACGATTTCAGATATGCTGGTATGTAATTATTAGTATTTTTTAATGGTAGCGACTGTTAAGGTAATGTGGTTTTCCTAACTAAGATGATATTCGGGTTTTGAGCCTTAGTGGTCATGAAGCAACCTACTGCCCCATCCGAGCCTTCGCATGTAACTATTATAACACATTGTACCATCTTGGTATTTCTTGTATTTTAAGGACTTACTTAGCAATGTAAAGGATTTACACTAGTTACCACTTGGTGATATACCTATCCAATTTGATAGACCCCTTTGCTGGAATGCCAAAAGAGTGCTGTAAAAACATTAATTGTTTGGAAAATTTGCGCGGTTTTAATACCTAGTTATAACTAGTTCATGTAACTTCATATTTTTCAAACTGGTAAAGTGTGTCACCAAGTGGTAGTGTATGACGTATATCAGAAGTCTCTTGGAAAGGAAAGAAGGCAACGTGGTTTACATTACACTTTAAACTGTTTCTTATTAATACGAATATTCCTTTTTCCATGAATTTAATATGATATACGCAGGACTCGACAAATCCAGTTGCGTAGTAGCCAGTTGCAACAAAATTGTTTAACTAGCTGCTAAAAACTTCAGCGTTAACAAGGTCAAAATTAAAATAAATATACATAGTGTAATAAACTATATCCATAATAAACAAGACAGAAAAAAGAGAAAACGAAATAAATGATTTGATGGGGAACCGAACCGAAATGAGGCAAGGATAAAAATGCTAAGAGACGCAACAGAAGAAACGCAACCGCTATGTGCAGAGCAAAAAAGAGAAAGCACAGGAAATACTAGAAGAAATGGGAGGAAATGGTGCCAAAAATAACATTAGAAAGTTCTACAAACAGGTAAAACAACAGAGAAGAGGTGAAGAAGGAATATTAATAGGGGGCAAAGCAGAAATCCTAGGAAGATGGCAAGAATATGTTAGCAAACAAAGAGGAGACAAAAGAATTATGGGAAGATCGGGGAGGAGAAGATAGAGGAGACCAACTAACGAGAAAGGAAGTGGTAACTGTACTAAAAGCATAAACAAATTATACAACCCCAGGAGAAGACCAAATATCAACAGAATTGGTTAAATATGGAGGAAATATATAGACTTATCAAAGATATATGGGAAAAGGAAGTCATACCTAGAGAATGGAGTATGGCAATAATACGCCCAATCCATAAAAGTGGTGATCTCGAATGTGACACCTATAGGGGGATAACGCTACTTAATGTGGGCTATAAAATACTAAGAAAACTAGTGGAAAAAAAAGTTGAACATGTGGATGGAGGAAACAGTTGGGTTTCAGCAGAGGTAGAGCAACAACGGATCAGATTTTCTCAATCAGCCAATTACTTGAAAAATTTAGAGAATATAACATTGAACTTCACCAGCCTACGACTCTGTGCTCAGGAAGGAACTGTACAACGGGCTAGATGAGTTAACCGAGAAAACTAATAAGATTAGTAAATATGTGCCTAACAAACACCAGAGCTAAGGTGAGAATTCAAAGCCAGCTCTCGAATGATTTTGGGATCTACCGCGGATTAAAGCAAGGAGATGCCATGTCATCCACACTATTCAATTTTGTTTTAGAAAGGGTAATACCTGTAAATCCTGGAGGCACGCTATACAACAGGCAAAGTAACACTATTGGCGTATACAGACAATATAGATATCATAAGCAGATCACCACAAGATCTGAAAGAAGTAGGTTCATACAAGGCAGAAGCGACAGCGACGCAAAGACTGCAAATCTGAATATGGTAATGTTACAGATACCAACAAGTTCAAGTATCTGGACTCAATCATTAATGAGAATAATAAAATAGGAGAGGAGGTAAACGCGCGAATTGTAGTGGGCAATAAGTGCTATTTCGGGGTAAAAAGTTAAAATCTAAGGTGCTGTCGGTGAAGAATTAGTTGAAAGTGTATAAGACAGTAGTTAAACCAAAGAGGCGAGGAAGCTAGATACGTGGGAAAGAAAAATCTTTAGGAAAATCTACGGCCTGGTAAATGAAAACGGAGTTTGGCGCATACTAACGAACCGAGAACTGAAAGCACGATATGAAGAGCAAGTATATCCACTGAGATCAGAAGTAAACGGATAAGCTGGCTTGCACACGTCGAACAGATGGAGCCCTCCAGAGGAGTTAAAAAATCCTAAACCGAAACCCAGAAGGTAAAAGAAGTAGAGGACGACCAAGACTTAGGTAGGTGGCTGGAAGAAGTGCAAGACGATTTGAAAAGGCTGGGCATCACAAGATGGAGGGAAAAGGCAAGGAACCGTAGGAAATGGAAAAAATTATAAGGGAAGCCAAATCTCTGGAGGAGGAGTAAGAAGAAACAGTAAGGGTACGAGTGCAACCGTACAGCACTAACCATAAAGATGGAGAGAAAACGATTCGAGTGACTATTGCGAACCACAAAGCGCGAAGTCGATAAAACCAAAAATGGGAGTCTAAGGCCCTTGCGGCCTGTTGCACCATGGAGTGAGTGAGTTAGTGAATACACTATATATTTTAAAAAATGTTTTGTGTAATATTAATGTTATTTGGTGAAGGTTTTTTATGGATCAGGAAGCTTCAAAGGATTTGGTATTTATGTTAATATTACAAATTATGTCTTTGAGGCGGACGATTAGCATGACCCAATTTATGGAGTCCTGGTTATGCAGAACCATACTATTAATTTTCTGCACTGCGTATAAATTTACACGCAGATGAGATATTTTTATGGGGAAGCTTCTCCAACATACCAAACAGTTACGGATTAGGATCGGATGCTTGGAAAGGGTGATTCAAAGTGATTAAGAAAACCTTAACAGTCAGAGTTAGACTAAACTGGGTATCTTCCGGGTTTTGAACTGTGTTGCTATTGAGGTAGACAAACATTGATTTTCTGACTTTCGTAAGAACATGACCTCCTATATTAACAAGAACAAAGTGTCTTATGTTACTATTGGGGGACACGATGGTATAGAATATTTTTAAAAACAGCTTTGAGGCGGATCGCCATGTGTAAAAGGCTTTGGCCTTTCACGCAGACATCTAGGGTTCGGTTCCTGGAACTGAGACTTCTATAAATCCCCATTGAGATTTATAGAAGGCTGTACAGTATGGACTATTTTCGGGGGCATTCCAAGCTATGTCGGTAATTATTACACCTACACAAAAAGCAATAAAGGTGTCTCGGAGTGTCTTTTTTGAGACATTTATGTTTTAAGTATGTACACACATCACAAAAGTCTAGGGATATATATTTTTTTATCGATATAAATCAATTTTGTTATTAAATATCTCTACCATTGATCAAGTATGCTAGTGCTAGTCTTTGGGCTAGCGATAGCAATTGTTTCAATAATAAACAAACAAATGCAAATGCTTAATTGTCAATTCAACTAAAAGTAAAGCAATTTCAGTGTTGTTAGGGAATAATTTAATCATCATTTACAGTTAATTTACGTTTACATTGGGGTGATTTAAGTTTTATTGGTGCTGTTATTATGGAAGGTAATCAACAACGACAACATTTAAGTTTAGCTGAAATGAACAGAGCTGTAGGTATGCTAGAAGACAAGTTGACGTTGCAGCAGCTTTAAACACCTCTCAAAGTGTTATCAGCAGACTGTGGCGTAGATATAGGACATCCGGAGATCCTAGCGAACAACATCCAGGTCGTGGACGCATTACTACCGCAGTTCAAGATCGCTACTTAACATTGGAAGCTAGACGACGACCAATAATTACGGCTAAACAACTGCTTTCACAGCTTCAGACTACTCATAATGTAACTGTATGTTCTCAAACAATCAGAAATCGATTGCATGAAGCTAATCTCCACGCCCGACGTCTAATAAGAGCCCCACCAATTCGACATGGTAATCGAGCACGTAGAGTAGAATGGGCTGAAGAGCATATTCTGTGGACAAAAGAGCAATGGTCTAGGGTTTTGTTCACAGATGAATCTCGTTTTGGAATACACCCTGACAGCCCAAGAGTTAGAGTGTGGAGACGACCTGGTAACTTGGAAAGGCTCAGATGTGTTCAAGATGTCCATTCTTATAAAGGAGGTACCGTAATGATGTGGGGTGGTATCTGCATTGGCGGAAAAACAGATCTCTGTTTTCTTGAGAGGTTTTTAAATGCCGATGGGTATCTAAATAGGGTACTGCGGCCTATAGTGCTTCCATTCGCAGGTGCTGTTGGACCTGAGTTTATTCTAATGCATGATAATGCCACCCCACACGTTGCAGGTACTGTTACCGAGTGGCTTGAAGATGAAAACATTTCTGTTTTACCATGGCCTGCGCAGTCCCCAGACTTAAACGTTATTGAGCACGTGTGGGACATGTTGGGAAGAAGCATTGAAAGTGAATTGGATGAAATTCATACTCGGATTCAGCTTCGTGATACCCTTGTAACAGTTACCGCAAGATGCAATAGATAATTTAATTTTATCAATGCCTAGAAGATGCAGAGCCGTTTTGAACCAAAGAGGAGGAAATACTCTCTACTAAATTTAGTTAATGAATACTTTAAGTGCTGCCACTTCAATTTCTTATGATTGTATAAAATCAACTTTTTGCTAATAAGTTTCATTAAAGCTTTTTCAACTTGTCTTCTTTTGTTTTAAATTAAATTTCTAATTTAGAATGTTGTAAAAGTATTGTGTTAATTTATTATATGCAGACCACCTAAAAAAATCAAAATACTTGACAGTTTTGCATAAAAAAAAATATATCCCTAGACTTTTGTGATGTGTGTATTTCGTGGTTTGTTAAAAGATCAAAAATTGCTGTTCTATGAATTCTATCATAAGCTTCCTGTAGTCTTTCCTTAATTAAGTTCGACAACACTTTATAAGTCCCATATAATTATCTTCTTCTTCTAATGGCGTGCCCTTTACAGGGCGTTGCTGGTCTGTCTCCATATGTCTCCGAACCATGGAAGTTCTACTCCAAGCTTCAGAGAAGACTTGCTAGGTAGAAATACCTCGGTGGTTTGCCATTGCCTTTTGAGGGAAGCGGTCGGGTGTTTTTTGTTGTTTGTGTGGCCCTGGGAATCGAACCCGAGCCAGTGTCAGTGGTCAGACTCGCGCTGAATCAACTGAGGTACGTCTGCGACTATAATTATCTAACATGTGCTAATTTCCTTTTTTATGCACCGGATTAATGATTGGCAAGGACCATTCAGAGGGCTCTTCTTTCACCAGATTTCTATAATTAAAAGTTTACAAATTTTCAATCATCCCACGTTTGCAGCTCTGAATAGTTCCGTCTGTAATCCATCTGAACCAGGACTCTTATTATTTTTCATTTTAGATATAACCTCCCGTAGTTCTAATATTGTAGGTGCTCTTAACTCCATACCATAGTTGATGCACTGTCCATCCCTGTTTAGATAAACATTCTGACATCAGAATAACTTCTTAAAGTGTTCTACCCACATTTCCAAAATTTCTGTATTATGAAATACCATCTTTCCTTGCTTATCCTTAAAATACAGTGGTGGTTGTTGATACTTTTGCTTTTCTTGTTTAATGATTCGATATAGTTTTTTTGATCTTTTTTCGTTAAAATTTTCTTGCAATTCCTCGTTTGTTAACATTCCTCTTCTTTTTTTCTGCAAACTACATGTGCTTCCGTTTTTCCTTAACATTAGAAGCCTTGCCTTTTGCCTATCTTCCATTGACTTTTTACATTCGTCATCAACCCAATTGTTTGTTTTAGTTCGCCTTATAATTTCTTAATTTGTTTGTTCCTTGTTCTATTGATTTTTTAATAATTTCCCATCTGTTTTCAACTGATTAATTAGTACTTAGCCTCTGAAGTCCTCTTTCTATCGCCAGCGCATATTCTTTTCTTGTCTCTTCGTCATTAGTGTTTCAATATTCCATTTTAGGAATTTCCTAATGAACGCGAAGTCTACCACGGTCAGTGTCAGTATTAACAGAACGTCTTCCCCGTGCCATGGCACGGCCCCAACCCGGAAAATGTTCTGTTAATACACTTCATTCTGATAAAATCATTATTCCAGGCGACCTTAATTCCAACACGTGGCGCTGGGGCTCCAATAGAGAAGACAAGAGAGGTGAAATAGTGGTAGATTGGATAGACAGCAATAGAATAAATATTTCCAACCAAGGGAATAAACCTACCTATGTGAGGGGAGATTCGGAATCACGTATAGGTGTGACCATTTACCTAAATGGATGGTAAAGTAATAAACTGGTATGTTCACGAGGAAGAATCCCTGAGTGATCATATACGATATATATTACGTTTATCAATCAACACAGCAAAGTCTTAGGCATAACATAAACCAAACCAAACCAAATGGGACAATACACAGAACACCTGAAACACAAACTAAATGAGTAAACGGATAACACCACAGAGGCATGGATCAATGTAATACACGAAGCATGCGAGAAAATCGGACAGGAAAGTTAAAAGAACAGCTGTATATTGGTGGAATGACACCATCAGTGGAATGAGAAAAGAATGTATAAGGAAAAGGAAAGCAATGACAAGAATTCACCACAACCAAACTTTACACCAGAAGAAAACAAAGATACAGACAAAGGAAAGAAATTAGAAACGCGGAAAGACTGGATTGGGTTAATTTATGCAATGAACTCCAGAACAACATATGGGGAGGAGCCTACATTATTGTAAGCAAAAAATTACGAACACATCCCAAGAATACATAGGAAGAACGAAAATATCAAGTTAGCAAGCTGTTTCCAAGCGATAACGACAACAACTGGGAATCCTAAGAAACAATGCAGGAAGCTGACATACCAAAGTTTAGTCTAGAAAAAATGATAACACCATGTACAAAACTAAATGGTAAAAGTGCTCTAGGACCAGACGAAGTGACTATAAAACTCATAGGTGCAACGGTAAAACATCCTAAATACTGCTTAAGTGTAGAAAGAATGAAAGAGGGCACTGGTTGGTACTATTAGAAAAGCCGTAGAAGAACCCGCAAGACGAAAGTACATACAATGCTATGTAGCCGGATAAAACATTAGTTGACCGAGAAACCAAATCTAAGCGAGAATCAATATTGTTTTAGAGAGGGGCGTTCAGCAGTTGAAGCAATGCTAAAGGTACAGCAAATAGTTGACGAAGCCAACACGGGATCGCTGGAAACAAAAAACAATTGTGCAGTCGACGTCAAAAACGCATTTACTTAATACAATTAAGTGGAAAGAAATTATAAGGGAACTAGAAGCACGAAGGATATCTCCCTATCTATTAAGGATGATACAAAGTTATTTGCAGGATGAAGTCCTGCAAATATCGGAAGAAAAAACAGTGAATATTACACGATGAGTCCCACAGGGTTCAGTTATCAGGCCTTTGTTATGGAACATCCATTACGATCAGCTACTAGAGATAGAGATGCCAGAAGGTGTATCATTGATAGCATACGCGGACGATCTAGTCGTTATTGGTACTGCGAAGATAGCAAAAGAACTCGGAACCAACTTAAACATAGCGTTGAATAGAGTACAGGAATGGATGTATCAAAAGGGAAAATCCGTGAGGCCATTGAAACCATCAAGACCTCTAATAACTTGAATCATGACACTGGTTATCATCTATCCGATATATGGAAGTCTGCTATCATTACTGGTTCCGCTCCTTCCATCTCTGACCAATCGTCGTCACAGTCCGATACGCTTGGCCGGTTACAGCCGGTATAAAGTCGCTGCTTTTTCTGTTTCTCTTCAGAAGGGTTTCGCCTCTGGCTTCGTTGACAAGTTGAGTTACTATTACCCTTCTGCCTCTTGCTGAAACAGTTTCGCCTCTGGGGTGATTGACACGTTGAGTTACCGTGCTCTCTTAGTGCTCCCCTTTTCCTCCTGAAGAAGCCCATTAAAAAGTGGGCGAAATGTTGAGTTCTTCTGTCTCAACAATAGCACGGTCCCAATCCGGAAGACGTTTTATTAAAACATATTTAAAGGTGTCAAAGCCAACTACGGTCAAAAACCCAATTTCGCCGTTAAATTTTATAAAGGAAAAATGGCCCTAAAGACGTTTTTTACTTTTTGTTTCTATCTTTACAAACAAAGGAGTTATAATTTATAATAACTCCTAAAAGAAATTTCGAAAAATCCGATTTTCGTTTGACAGCTTTTGGTTTGCACCATTAAATTTGGCCCAAGACTCCTTTATTACTTTTTATGTAGATGTAATAGTTACGGAGATAGCTTGGAATTCCTTCAAAAATGGCCCACTCTGTACAGTTTTGTATGCTTTGGAGGGCACATTAAGTCAGCCAATTTGATTATCATACTAACATCTCTAACCATACAAGATTCTAGCATATGCCAGCGTTCGTCCACCTAGCATATATGTATGTTAAAAAGGCTTATAGAACCCACTCTCTGAGATAATTAACAAGAGATGGTGCGTAAGAGGAAGAAGAAGAACTTCTAGGTAAATACTACTAACTGGCACTAAACGCATGTTCTTTCTTTGAGGATTGAAATGACCCACCAATCATGTTACGAATAAGCTTTGCATAAAGTAATATTTTAGTATATAGTTTATGGGGTAAATCATGAATTATTTGCATAACAACGTGAAAGAGGCGTCAATCAAGGGGATACTATCTGCCCCAAGCCTTTTATGTTTGCGTTAGAAAACATGTTTAAAAGGTTGTCATAGGAAAAAAAGGGGAATCAATATAGATGGTACTTATCTGAATCACCTGCGTTTTTCAGATGAGATATTCATCATCAATGAAGATGAAGATGAAGAGGAACAAATCAACAAATGATATCGGAGGTAGAAGACCATAGGACTCCAAATGAATTTCAATAAAACAAAAGTAATGTCACATTCACAAAGACAATTCCATATAAACAACCACAATACAGTATATCGTGCCCAAGATAACTAACTAAACTAGGTAAATAAAATCAAGCTGCAGAAATTACAAGAAGGGTAAAACTAGGTTGGACGGCCTCTGGAAATCTGATCTGATTACCTAAATGATCACCTAAAGCGCAACAAAACTGGAAATAACACAAAGTGCCATGGAGATGCTCGGTATAAGCTTAAGAGACAGAATCAGACATACAGAAATTAGACGACGCACAAAGGTCGCCGACGCCGTACAAAAGATAGCGAGGTTGAAATGTAGCTGGGTTGGACCACAGACCAGTATTGGTCTGTGTGGTTGGACATATCGCTCGCAAATCATTAAGTGAATAGGTGAGTCGCATTACGAGAAAAAAAACGTCGAGCGACTACAGAAGAGGTGCCTGGACGACATCAAAGAAATCGCTAGGAATACATGGAACAAAATAGGACAATTTGGCAAAATCTAGGGTATGCCTATATCCAACGGTGGATGAAAGAAGGCTGAGAAGAAGAAGAAGAATGTAGCAAATAGACGTATTGACGATTTGTTATTGTATGATAAACAGCCTTGCAGCAGTCGATGAGTAACTTTCTTATTCTAACTTGTTAATCCTACCTACAAGGTCTTATGGTTATGCCCAAGTTACTCATCGACTGCTGCAAGGCTGCTTATCATACAATAACAAATCTTAGGCGTGTCATTACTTTTGCACGTGGTAGTACATGACAAGCGTCACATCACGCCAAGATTTCAGAACTTTCCGAATGCTTCAATCATTGCAGCACTACACACATGAGTGTACATTCCAAACCTTAATTAGGAAAGAACAAGTTCTCGCATACCTACGGCCACGTAAAATACTTTGTTTTTATTAATATAGGAGCCAATTTATAAAAAGCTTAAACATGATTAAAAAGAGGACCAAAAAGTAATCTTAAAATTTAAAACCTGCGATATCTAAAATCGTTCCTGCTCTGAACTTTTACTACTTTTCATTTTCAGTGGGTTGCGTGTTGTTTGTCGTAACAACCATTTTACTTATCGTGAAAAGTTCAATCGGTACGTCTTTAACGTATTCGTAATTATTTTGGGAAGATTCATTTATGTTGCCATTCTCTTGTGGTACTGAGTTTCTCCTGCTCGTTTCGTCCGTTGGTTCTGGTTGACTACTTCTCTCTGTTCGTCTTGAATTTGTAGATCCTGTAATATGTTGTTATTATGAACTATATAGCTAAATCAAAAGATCAATTTTAATTTTAAACAATTTAAATATTGAAAGCCAAAACGGTGGAAATGAAAAAAACTTAGAAAGCGCACAAGCGCAGTTATTGACATTAATAACTGTTTGAAGAGAGATAAATTTCGTTGGTGGTTTTTGTATGTGAGTGACTGTTAATGTGTGTCATGTGTAACCAGCTGCAGAATACAAGGTGATTCAAAAGTATTGTCGTTAATTTTAAGGGGAGGTAGAGCATATCAAATAGAACAACTTTTCTCAATAAACCACGTGTCGTAAGTAAACGGTAAGCTCAGAAAAAAATTAAAAATGGAATCTGTTTACATTCAAAATCTTAATTTATCAAACGCCTTTCTTGTTCATATTGATAAGAGAGTCCAGGTATGTGTACGAAGGTTAATGTCAGTTCATTACATAATTGTGTAATATTTAAATTATTTTTACAGGGTCAAATTTCTGTCGCAGGCCTTTTAAATGCATATTAGCCTGCTGTTCTCAAAAGTGAGTAACAAAATTTAAAATAAGTTTTAAAGTTTTGCTGTAATGTACTTCTATTAATGCGTGTCCTGTAAATAAATGTAAAGTATTATGCTGTAACATTTTAGAGTAAAAGCTTGTTTTGTAAGTTATACGGCACTGACCTATGCTGTTGCGATTAAATCTTTCAAAGTGGGGAACTGCCAACGGGGAATAATTTTTGGCTAAGGACCAACTTAAAACGTTTTGCATGGCAATATTTTGTGAATTAGTGATTTCTTCTGGCACGTCTTCATTATGTTGTCGAACGGGTCTTGCAAAATTGCTTTGCAAGTGTTGGCTGTATAGATCGCCAAATATCCCTTCCGTCCGGCGTGTAAGCGGAATTATAACCGTTTGGCCAGTTACATTTGAAGTTGGTTCATAAACGTGATGACTAAAGTGTTCTATTGTACTTGCACCTGCAGTACCTGAAAATAACTGTGGTAAAGTATAAAACCAAAAACTTTGTGTTAGTAGTTTGTTTGTTAATAGTTTTTGGGAATAATTTATTTGTTTAATTTTTTTCGAGCTCGCGGCGTTACCTCAGTACATACCTGTCATTTCCATTATGCCTATTTGAGTTGTACGGACATGATATGGAAAATTTTTATTAGCCATGGAAGGCATGGTCAAAATCTGAAAATCATATTTTCTGTATTGCTATGTTATGTATTTGTAACTAATTATTTTAACTACCAAAAACGTCAGATGTCCTCCGAATGCAATTAAGAGTAACACTGCACATACTACTGATTCTCGCACCCATTTATCAATGTAAGTATTTGCTGAAAGTATAAACGCTGGTCCTGCGATAAACCATAAAGTACCACATATATTGAAGGGATAGTAGAAATTTGCCTGTAATTAAATTTAATCAGTTAGTTATGTTCATGTTGCAAAACGTAATAGGAAGTGGGGAGTATATAGAACCTCACTCCTACAATACAACAAAGCTGTTAGAAAGGCAAAGTGGGCCTCTTGGAGGAGGTACTGTCAGGGGATCGAAGAGGTACATGAAAGTGTAAGACTTCAAAAAGCCCTAGTAAAAGAAAGTGGCTGCATAATTGGTTCCATTAAAAAAGCAGACGGGGGATATACCGAGACCTTGGGGCGTCTACTCCAAACTCATTTTCCAGAATCAAAGACCCTTGATGTTGAATGAAAAAAAAAAGAGCCTGGTGGTAAACTGTACGAAAGCTAAGTACCAGGGAGGATTGGCAACTTGCTTCGCAAGTGATAAATATAACAAAAACAGGCTGTAAATTTACTGGCCTCCAGGCTGTGCACATTACTGAGGGCTAGTTTAGCAGTAACATAGGTGCTTCGGGCATGGTGGCACCCATTGGTGCTTCCTCGCGATTTCCTCCGCCTATTGATTGAGGGTGACGGATTCACTCTGGAGGGTTCACGTTAGTTTGTAATCGCCGAAAGTACGATGTCATTTGGAAGGTTTGTAAGCCTATCATAGTATCTGGTTGCTCGTTCCGTAATTACATCACGCATATATGGGGTATTGGAGTCTGTATGTAGGCTGAGGTTCGTAACGTACCCTGGAGCATCCATAAGAGTTCTTAATGTCTTGGATTGGAACTTTTGAATAATGTCTATATTGGAGTAGCTAGAGCAGCCCCATAGCTCGCATCCGTATGTCCAAATAGGGCGTAAGATGTTTTTTGTATATAAGGAGTTTGTTTTCTATTGCTAGGGGAGTTTTCCTCATCGCCTTGCGCTTCTTCTTTATGTGTTGCTTCCAGGTTAGCCTTTTGTCCCAATGTAATCCCAGGTACGTCACTTCTTCAGATTGTGGTACAGCAATGTTGTTTATGGTAAGAGGGGGACATATTCCCCTTCGCATTGTAAAAGTTATATGTACTGACTTTGTTTCATTCACCTTAATTTTTCATTTGTTTAACCATTCTTCTAATAAATGTATGTCTTGTAGCAGTTAAAAGGTCTTCATTGCACACGAGAACAGCAGCATCATCTGCGAATGTTCATATTTATTTCATTTATTTCATTTATTTACACAAACAGGTATTCACCTAATTACATGGTAAATAATTATAACAAAAAGACAGATTACTAATGTCGAGAAAATGAAAATAACAAAAGTAGCAAGGAATTCAAATATCTGAGAGACAAACCCAAACCACTGAACTTAATAAAATTTTACATTGAAACATTTTAATCGAAAGAGAAATGATTTAGTATGATTTTTGTAAAGTTTTTATACGATTGTGATAAATCTAACTCAGTAATAACAAATAACTCGTTAAATAATTTCAGCATAACCATAAAAGGAGCGTTGTAAGTGTAAGTGACAAAAGGTACATGAAATAATGTAGTAGATCGAGTAAATCGCGGCAAAACTTTTAGCATCATTAATGAAAGCAGAAAACTTTGATTTATTCTACAATTCCATATTTTATAACCAAATTGCAAAAGGCTAAGTTTTCTACGATTTACAAGGCTCTGAATTTGAAATTCTTGTTGTAAATATGAGGTGCGAACGGTATTGTGGTCAGGATAGACGTGAAACTTTTTGAAATAAAGATACCTTAGGAATCTCTTTTGCACTTTCTCAATATGATCACATAAATATGCTTGATGAGGATACCATATTATGGAGGCGTATTCCAGCTTTGGTCGAACTAACGTAAAATACAATATTTTTATAGTGGAAATATTTCGAAAGTATTTCGTCTGTCTAACAATAAACCCCAACATTTTATATGCTTCAGCAACCATAATTCTAATATGATTGTTGAAGTTAAGGATATTGTCATACGTAATACCCAGGTCCTTTACAGTATTTGATCGTTCCAAAGGTGTATTATTAAGTTTATAAGTATATAATATGGGAAGCTTAGTACGACAAAAACATACACAGAAACATTTTGAGATGTTTATTGGGAGTTTATTAGTACGACTCCACTGAAATACAGCATTAATATCTTGTTGTAGATTTAAACAATCTTGAACGGAATTAATAACAGAATATATTTTCTGATCATCAGCAAAGAATAAGGAACGGGAATGTGACGGTAATTCCGGCAAATCGTCGATAAAGATCAAAAACAGTAAAGGACCCAGATTAGAACCTTGCGGAACACCCGAATTTGCTGTAAATTTTCCACTAGTATTGCCGTTAAATTTAATCGTAAATTTACGAGACTGGAGATATGATGCAAAAAATTTTATCATTTGTGAAGAAACGCTAAATTTAGCAAGTTTGCTTAACAGTATGTCATGGTCTACCTTGTCAAACGCTTTGCTGAAGTCTGTATATACAACATCAACTTGCTGTTTATTCTCTAATACACTATATAAACTGTTGGTAAAAACAGACAAATTTGTAACAGTAGATCTGTTCGAGACAAAGCCATGTTGTGAATCAGACAATACAGGCTGAACGTGCTGTAGTAGCTTATCATGTAGAATTAATTCAAAAAGTTTAGCTGGTGCAGACAATATAGATATAGGGCGGTAATTCCCTACAAATGATTTATCTCCAGACTTATGTAGAGGTACGGTAAGTGACTCTTTCCAAAGATTAGGAAACTCTGTATTAGTAATTGACAGATTAAATATATGTAGGAGTGGAAGTTCCAGCCACTCAGAGCAACCTTTTAGTACATAAGGTGGAATTTTGTCTACTCCAGCTCCCTTTTTAGGTTTTACTTTTTTCACGTTTTTGTAATAGTCTAAACTAGTAATATTAGTAATATTAAGCAAACTCGCAGTTTTAATATCGTTAGAATCATTTGTAATATTTGTGTTATAAGAACTTGGGAAATCAGAATGTACCGTTAAAAAATGACGTCCAAATAGTTCAACAGCTTCTTGATTACTTACAGATTCTCCGTTAGATTTGATTACAGTTTCACACATATGTCTTTTACGTATCTCGGAAGTATATTGCCAAAACTGAGTTGAATTTTGGTTAATACTGTCCTCGCACATTTTTATATAATTCTTAAACGCAGCATCTGTAAGGGACTTTAATCTACGTCTAGTACCCGAATATAGTTGATAATGATACTCAGAAAGGCTTTTATGGTGGTAATACCGATTTTTTAATTTTATGCAGTTAATGATTTCCCTATCAAACCACACTGGATACTTAGGCTTTTTCATTAAGGTTTTTGGGACTACTGAATCGAAAATAGAATAAATAATATCATAAAAACATTTAACACCTTCGTTTACTTCAGTGGCATTTAAGACTGCAGTCCAATTAGCATCACGAAGGCTTGTAGTTAATTCAAAAAAGTCACATTTTTTAAAATTATATCTAGTATCAAAGGTGATATCTTTTTTAACAATTTGTTTCCTAATTTGAATATTGAGAGCTGGGTGATGAGTATCTTCGGGAATTATTGGCAACTGATCCTTTAATACTGTATACAAATGAACAGTTTCTTCACAAGATATTACCAAATCAAGACATTTACCATTATTATTAGTGACAGAATTAAGAAGCTGAAGGCTGTAAAAATTAATGAAATGGGAAAGTTCCCTATGCCTGGCATCCAGTGTAGAAAGATTTGTAGTCAGACTGCGTATGTTTTGTAAATTAAAATCACCCAATATACATACTTGACGACTATTTAGTTTAGACTTGCTTTCGACAAAATCAAAAAAGCTGGAATAGGACTCAACCCCCGATCCTGGTGGTAAATAAACATTAACTATTGAGTAAATGCATTTGTTTAGAGTTATATCCACACATACAGCCTCATAATATTGATTTTCAATTTTTGAAAAATTTAGTACCTTATACTTAACACTAACAGCTACAAGCACTCCTCCTCCTCTGGTCCTGCCAGTGAGCAAACTGTTTCTGTCTGCTCGATAGACATTATATTGATTAGGATTAAATAATTCTCCGTTATGAATATTAGCAGTCAACCATGTTTCAGATAAACAAATAGCATCGAATTCGGAAATACATGACCCAACGTACAGCTGTTGAAGTTTGCCTCTCAGACTCCTGCAGTTTTGATAATAGAAATTTAACATCAAAGAAACTAACAGAAATATATCTAAAATTAAATTGAATTAAATTAAATTGAATTAAATTAAAGGCACTTATAAATAAAACAAAAATAAAATAAAAAAAATGTATTCCTAGTTACTGGAATATGGAATATGACCATCCCACTTGCATAATTCACTCAATTTGATCTAAGTCATCCTGGGTTTTTAGAATAAAACGTTTACCATCCTTTTTAATGAAAACATTTCCATCGATTGTCCAAACATTGCGGAAACCGATACGTGCAACAGCATTATTTCTTAACTGCAGCCTGTCTTTCGTCAAATCCTCCCTTATTACGATTCTGGAACCTTTCAATTTATTTCTGTTCTTTAAAATAAGCTGTTTAGTGCGATAACTCAGGAATTTGACTATTATGGGCCTCGGATTATTCTTTGCGTTGACCTCAACTCGCTTAAAGCCTGTCCGGTGCGAACGTTCGATATCATTGATATTCACTTCTAGTTTTAAATTCTTGTTAAATAAATTAACTATTATTTCATCGGTGTCCTCTGTAGGGCTCTCGGGTATGCCAAACACCCTTACCGAAGTTCGTCGAGAATACTGCTCTTGTTCAACCAGAGTGTTATGCAACTGTTTGTTTTCGTTTTTTAATTTCGCAAGTGTTTCTTCCAAGGTTAGAATTCGTTTATTATGTTCTACCAACACCTCTTTGATAGCAACATCTACGGCTTCTTTCACATGTCGTTGTACAATATCTACATAATTTTTGTTGTTTAAAAACGACTCGATCGTCGAATTTATGAGTTCTTGCATTTCTTCTTTTTCTACTCTCGTCAGCATCTTTTTTTATAACCGTAAAACGCAGAATAACTAATAATTCTTAGCAACCGAAATTGCTTCACACAGAACCTGGGAATGGTCACTAAATACGTGTGCTCACCACGACATCGACACTCAAACTGTATACAGTGTCGTCGGTATATCAGCAGTGAAAAGTAAGTATAGGATTGGGCCCAAAACGTTGCCTTGGGGGTTGGGGGACCCCTGCGGTAATTGACTATAGCGTCGAGGTTTTGTTTCCGAATTTTATTTGAAAATAGCGGTTAGAAAGATAGGATTGGTGTCGAAATAATGCTTTTATTTTAGCCAGTAACCCTTTGTGCCACACCTTGTCGAATGCTGGTCGGACGTCTAGGAAGATTGCAGTGCAGTACTTCTTATTTTCAAGGCATTTCTGAATTATGTTAGACATACGGTGGCACTGTTGGATGGTGGAATGGTCTCGTCTAAAACCGAACTGGTGTTTTGGGATTCAATCATCTAGTGGTGTATCATTATTTAACCGATTTAATAGCAGCTTTTCTAGGAATTTAGATATCTATTGATAATAGGCTTATTGAACGATAAAATTGAACTTCGTTTGGCGGCTTACCAGGTTTCAATATTACGATGATTTGCGCCATCTTTAGTTGTTGTGGAGGCCAGTAAGTTAAGCACATGATTGCATTACATATAGTGCTAGTAGTTGTCTTTCCCCTCTCTCCGGTAAGTGTCTAAGGATAGGACCAGTTAGAAGGTCGTAACCTGGTGCTTTCTCATTGCTCAATAATTTTATCTCCTGGCGTAATTCACCGATTTCAAGCTCCCGTATTGGGGGTGAAAGTTGCAGTGGAGCTTCAAGGAAGGTGTCTACTTCTATATCTATTGTTTCAGAATTAGGTCTAAATACTTCCGCCAGATGTTGCACAAAGAGGTCAGCTCTTTCTTGTTCTGATCAGACCCACGTGCCATCTGGGTTATGTAATGGTGGTATATGCATATGTGGTCTTTTGAAACTCTTTGTGGCTTTCCATATACTGTAGTCGTCCGTGGAAAGGGAGGTTACATATTGCTGGAATGTATCATTTTTTGCTTTGTTCAGTTTTCGTTTAAGTTTATCAGTAATTTGCATCCTGTGTTGTCATTTTTATTATGTGCTCGTTGCCAGATTGCCCTAGCTTTCCGTTTTTTCTTAACCAGTTCCATTACCTCTCTAGGAAAGTTTTAGGAGTTGGGTTTTTGTCATTCCCTTTGCGGTGTGGCGTACCATGCTGCCGCCTGTGTAGTAGTTATGAATTTATTAACTCTACTGTCCAGTTATTCAGTCGTTTTTAGACATATCAACATCGAGGTGTTGATTCATATATTCTTTGAAGGCGTCCCATTCTGCCGTCTGTTACATAACATTGGTTTGGCTTCTTTTCTAATTACTGTAGCACTAATAACTAGTTAATATGACTGGTGTGTGGTCGGATGATAGATCATAATTGGATGTAATGTCTACGTAGTTCGATGAAATTTCTTTAGCAATGACAAAATCTAGTAAATCCGGGATTTTGTTGGGGTCCGTTGGCCAGTATGTTGGGCTATCCAATGAGAGTTATGTATAATTATTGTCAGTTATGAGTTTGTTAAATTCTCTGCCTTTTGTGGTTATCAGTATATGCTTCGCGCTGAAGTCACCGCCAACTTTAAATCCTGGCCCTAATGAATCAAAGAATGGCTGTAGCATAGGTTTGGTTATGTTGTGCCGAGGAGGGCAATAGCGTCGATTGATGATAACAGTGCCTCCATGTGCCATATCATCCGGATGTTCGGTGTGGTAGTTAAAATAGTGCGGTATTTTTATATGGGTTCTTGCAGTAAAATAAGTTTCTGATATAAGGAGAATATCAATGTTATTAAGACTATGAAAGATTTCGATTTCTTGTTTTTTTGATTGGAGGCCGTTGGCGTTCCAGAGAGTAATTCTAATGAATTTGGCCATTATCGGACAATTTTATTGATGACTGTCGTAAGCATGTTCAAAATCATACTGTTTTGTTGTATTAATTGATTGAACATACCCTTGAATTCTTCTAAAAATTGTGTGAGAGTTAAATCTTGGGATGATTGAGATTTATTTGTGTTCGTTTGTTCATAGTTAGTATTTGACATCTTCCAGTAGTTTTTTGTTGGTAAAGGTGGAAAATTTCTTAGACCAGGTTTATATTGAGCAGGTTGTATATTTGGGTGAATCTTGTTTTGTAGATCTCAGAGGGCCAAATTAAAGCAGAATACGAAACGATTGGCTATGCCGACGATATAACGATACTGATCTTCGGTAAATTCGGAGGCGTTGTCTCAAATCTCGTGCAGAGGGCTCTAAACTTTGTTGATAATTGGTGTAGAGCGCTTATCGGTCAATCCGACTAAGAGTACGATTCACAAGGAAAAGGAAGCCATATGGCTTAAAAGAATTACACCTCTACGATACTCCAAAGGTGGAAAGTGGAAATATCTGGGAGTAATTCTGGAGAGATTAATCTCATTTGGAGAGGATACTGAACAAATCTACTAAAGCCCTGTGGACTTGTATGTTTGGAAAGAACTGGAGGTTATCTCCCAAAATGATCTATTGGATATATACTACTATGGTGATACCCATGATAGTATAATGGTGGCGGAGGACACTAGCCAAAGACTGCAGGGACAAGTTAGGCAAGGTGCAAAGACTAGCTTGCCTAGGAATTTCAGGGGTGATGCCATCAACACCCACAGCGGCCTTGGAAACTCTGCTGGATCTGCCCCCTCTTCACCCGATGGTAAAGTCAAGGGCATTAAGTGGGGCATAGGGCTTAAATTAGACTCTCCTGAGGTTAAAAATGGTAACAATTTCATTTGACAACCTTCCGAACAAGCGGGCTTCCGCGAAGGGTATAATAATACTGTAGAACACTTAGAATCGATCTGTACACTCTGCTTAAAAATATATACGAAAATGCCACATTTCAGAGGATTCCAAGGATCTTGGAAAACGTAAGATTCAAATGGCAAGGGGAGTAAGATGGGGACACCGTCTCCCCTAAATTGTTTGCCCTTGCGATGGAAGATGTTTGATATTTGATCTCCGTTTTGCAGACGATGTAGTTTTAATAAGCGACAACCCAAGCGAATTACAACTGAATAAAAAATGGCTTCGGAGAACGTAGAGCTTACAATGAACACAGAAAAAAACAACGCAATGACAACGGGCGAGGTGAATATTACTCTGGAAGGAAAACGTATACCTAGGTCACACGATGAAAAGATAAACAAACAGCCGAACTCACTAGAAGAATACGAATGACTTGGGCAGCTGTTAGCAGACTTGAATATGTTATAAAAAAATCCAAGCATCTCAATAAATCTAAAACGTAGAGTCTTTGATACATGTATTCGATGACGCTAACCACCAAATCTATGAATAAGCTTCGAACAACACAAAGATCAACAGAAAGAATCATGCTCGGTATAAATCTGAAAAACCGCATTAGAAATTAAGAGTTCAAGAGGAGTACTAAAGTGGAAGACGTGATAACACGGCAGGACGAAGATAGGTGGACAAAACGAATAGTACAATGGAGACCCAGATTACACAACAGAAGCGTCGGAAGACCACAAGTAGATGGATCGATGACATCAAGAAAAGAGTTGACAGATATTGGCATCAGCTGCCTTTCTTCTTGGGAGTGGCATGCCCTTTACAGGGCATTGCCGATCCTCTCTTCATATGTTCATATACCTGTGGTGTGCGTGTCAAGTAGCCTACAGACAGACACAAATGGAAATTGAAAGGGGAAGTCTATGTCCAGGAGTGTACGGAAAAGTCTAGAAGAAGAAAAGGTTAAAAATAGGGAAGGGCATCTTGCCATCCTAAATGAAATGGATAAATACCCTACACCCTACGCTTAGTATGGTGCCAGATAGGATTAAAAAGACGTAAACCGGCAGAATCTTTGGACTTATAATTCCTACTAAGAAAGACTGACTACGTAAGCAAAAGTCGGTGAAGTTTGACGGACTGGTATTTAATACAGATGGGGCTAGAATATACGGACCGGGATGCAGAATATCTGTTAATCTTCAGACTCATGTCTCAATATTTCAAGCAGAAATTTATGCCATATTAACTTGTGCAGAGAAACTACAGTAGTAAGAGAATCTTCACAGCGACTAACAGTCAGACTGTCATGTGGGCGTTAAGAGCCTGCGAGGTTAGTTCAGGCCTAGTATTGGACTGCGTTCGCAGGGTCAATAAACTCGGGACAAGCAATAGTATGGATGTGTACTTGGACACTCGAAAGTAACAGGAAACCAGGAAACCAATCGTCTAGTAAAGAAGGGGAGAAACAAGCCTTTTATAGGACTAGAACCAGCATGTGGAATTTCATCTGAAATTATAAAGTAGGAGGTTAAAACGCTGCTTAAGCAATGGCAACTACACACACTGGAAGGACACCTCTGGACAAATGCAGTCAAAAGTCTTACGGATCACTGTCAACTATACAGTATAGGAATCAGAAAAGAACCAACGTGTAGAGTGTATAGGGTGTAGAGAGGAGAAAGAAACTTTCCATCTACTGTGCCACTGCAACGGTTTTGTCGGTAGTAGGTGTAGCATTCTTGGGGCTGAAAAACTGACCGAAGAACTTCATTAACCCTCGCTACCCACCTGGGGTACTTTTTGACCCCACGCACTGAAAAATGCGGTTATTTTATGTTTATTGTTAATTTTTTGCAGTAAAATGTTAGATATGCTTCAGTCGAGCTTCTTAGGACTAGTCCCTACTATTATTTGTTGCTACAGTGTTATAGAATAATATTTATTTTGCATTACATTATGTGTGACATGTGCAGACTTAGCGTCAGTGGATACCGATTCAGAATAAAACGTTCAATATAGTATATTAATCATATCATTAGTATAGTTTTGTTACAGTTTATGTTCTGTCTTAAAAGTTTATACGGAGATGTAAGTTTCAATAAATATATTTCAATAACAAAAATATATTTATTTAAATGAATTGGGTTATTTCAAGATGGGGTCAAATACGACCCCAGGTGGGTAATATGTAATTTCAAAGCTGGTGGGTAGCGAGGGTTAAAGATACAGATATCCTCTAAATGTCTCACTGATCTGAAGGGTGCAATAGGCCTTATTAGCCGTAGTACCTATAGGGACTACAAGACCTCCTCTAGGGGCATAATAAAATACATTAAGCGTTGATCAAAGTTGTGTTTGTGCAGCTGTTTTCAAATGTTTCATCATAGTGCTAAATCAGGTGAGCACTTCATAATAAAAATAATGTTATGCGTTTTACTGTGGTTAAAATGAAATTCAAGTATTTAAGATAATTACCTTTTCAGGATAATGTTTAAGGGTAAATACAGTGGAGTATATAAACATTAGCCAGGCCATTATTCTTAAAATAATCAGTCCGTAACCTGCTGGTGATTCGTAAAGGTACAGCACTTCTCCTGGATCGAAAACCTTAAAAAAAGCTTTGAAATAGTGTTACACCAACATCAAATAAATTACCATACCTTAGCTTCATAAATGAATATACAAATGTATGTTACTGAATATAAACACATGAATATTGTTAATTTCACACTTGCAGCCAGCGGTAATCGGCCACGTGTTGTCGTATATCCTTTAGCCAACAACAACAGCAGTAGTAAAAAGCAAGTTTCCGACCAGCTCATGAACATCGAACCTATCATAACATCCCTTTAATTATTTTACTTACATTTATTAAAAGCAAATAAATCTACCTACCGAATGTTTTAGCTTTTGGTGCACCCACTCCGTTAACTGCATATTTTAAATGGGCTGCGCTTTGTAAGATGATTCCAAAAAACTGTACTATTGCAGATAATACAAATAGTTTGTAAGTGGTGTGTAACAGCTGGCGAGATTTTAGTTCAACCGTACATAAAACTATAGCTAAAATTAAAAACGAGTACGCCACGCTAAATGCCATTAAAATGGGAAGAATATCTGAAATTAAAATTTGATTTAGGCATTTGCTAACTGGAGTTTGGAAAACGCTTACAAAATTGGTCGGCTGAAAAGTGTTCATGCCAGTAGTCTCCTGGTGGTCCGTTGGTCATCAGAATTTTGTATTTTAGGTGAATACCCTAAAAAAAGCAAACTAAATGAAAATTTATCGATTTAGCACTGATAACCGGTAAAAATAAGAAAGATTTAATATTAACCAATTTCACTTCTATTTATTTAAGTTCCAAGTTTGTTGAAACTGAACGTTAAGCCTTAAATCTGAAATGTTCTAAACTTCAAGCTTTCACCAAACTCAAATCTGTTATTAAGCATCGAGCATACACCCAGCTTCAAATCTTTCCTAAGCTATCAACCTTGGAGCCTACACTGAACCTTGAACCTGCACTGAGCTTCCAACAGTACTGAGAATTACACCTACACTGGGCATTGAGCCTACATCTAGTTTCAAACTTACACTTAGCTTAGAGTTTACACCGGGTTTCGAGCCTATACTGGACTTTGAACCTGCGTTGAGCTTCAAGCATTCAATCAAAACCTGCACTGAGCATTGAACCTGCATTTAGTCTCAAACTTACACTTAGTTTAGAGTTTACATCAAGTTTTGAGCTTATACTGAACTTTGAATCTGCACTGAGCTTCAAGCATGTAATCAAAACCTGCATTGAGTCTACATCTAGATTCATACTTGCACTTAGTTTAGATTTTGTACCGAGCTTTGAGTCTACTCCGAACTCCGAACCTGCACTGAGCATTAAACTTGCACTAAGCTTAGAGTTTATACCAAGTTTCGAGTCTATACTGAACTTTAAACCTCCACTGAGCTTCCAACAGTACTGAGAATTAAACCTACACCGGGCATTGATTGAGCCTGCATCTACTTCTAAACTTACACTTAGCTTAGAAAATACACCGAGTTTCGAACCTATACTGAATTTCGAACCTACATGCTTTTACTGAGTATTGAACCTACATCTAGCTTTAAACCTGCAACTTAGAGGTTACACCGAGCTTTGAACCTGCACTGAGCTTTCAACGGTACGGAGAATTAAACCTACACTGGCCATTGAGCCTACATCTAGTTTCAAACTTACACTTAGCTTAAAGTTTACATCGGGTTTCGAGCGTATACTGAACTTCGAACCTGCGTCATTTTACTGAGTATTGAACCTACACCGAGCTTTGAACCTGCAATCAGAACTTGCAATGAGAATTGAGCCCACTTCAAACTTGCACTTAGTTTAAAGCTTATACCGCGTTTTGAGCCTGCACTGAACTTTGACTCTGCATTCAGCTTCAAATATGCACTAAGCCTACATCTAACTTCAAACCTGCACTAGGCTTAGAGCTTTCACTGAACTTTGGGCTTCAAATCCGCACCAAGCGTCTACAAGCCTGCAAGCATTACATGTACTCAAAAAATCTTAGGCTTGGTTCCATTCAAAACTCAAGTTGAGCCAAGCTAAACTTAAGTTTATAGGTTTTATTTTTTATCTCTCATATAAGTACTTTGTTTTACTGTTTAAATAATACAAAATCAATAAAAACTGAACCGTTTTGTGATTAATCTTCTTTGGTGTATTTAAGGCACGCATTAATACCAATGATAATAAAAAGAAGTTCCTCACCTTGGTACTGTTGCAGTTACTAACAGCTACAAACCACCATCGTTCTCTAGAGCTCTGAAATCTACGAGCATTCATGCAAATTACTACTCTGTTTGAACGCACTACATGATTGGGTGAATTCTGTATGATTGACCTTTTTTTAATCGGCACTTTAGTTGTACTTGATGGACCCTGCAATTAAATTTCATGCCAATTCTTAGATTCATTTATGAAGACTGCAGAGATGTCTTAAACAGAGAAGAGCCACTTATGCCATATGCACACCAGCAAAAATGCTTTAAGACGAGGGGAAATTTTGATAACACATAGGCTCTTCCCAATTTAAAACGACCCTAAAGCTTAGTTTACCTGAGTATAATTCAAAATATCATCCTCATAGACGGTTTCTGCATCGAATTGCTTCTCCGACACATCAGAAAAATCCTCTAACATACTTTCAGTAGTACTATAATCATCCGTACTGTAATAATATTCACCATGACTACTTTCGAAAGAGACGGTAGTACTTTCAGTGGTGATACTAATGGGTATGGTACTTCTCAGTTCAGTAGTAGTCCCTTTCTGATTCGACAAAGGGTTTAATTTACGTGATTTTTTAGTTGGTATGCTAATTGTATATGTTGGTAAGGGAGTCGTTAAACTTGAATGAGGCTGTGCAAATACACAACCTGCTAAATCTCTATATTTGGGATATTTAGTGGTTAAGTTTATTATTTGGTTTTGTTCTATATTTAGGACTGATTCCTTGTCCATGCAAGTCTGTAATGAAATTATATTGTTTAATACACATATTTATAAAACAAAAGTGTCTTATTTGTAGTTTATTTTTTGTGAGGGGGGCACGGTACGAACACTTAATTCAAGGCCAGCTAAATTTAATATTACATATTAAGGCCTTTCCACTCTATTTAGCCAAGACGCAATTTAGAAAGGACGATGGCGCCATCTGTGGTGGATTTACAAGATATACTATAAGAACTAAAGGGAAAAATGTATAGTTCACCTCAAATGGCGCCATCGTCCTTTCTAAATTGCGTCTTGGCTAAATAAACTGGGCAGGCCTTAATATGTAATATTTAATTTACCTGGCCTTGGTTAATTACATATATTTGCCTGGAGTTTTGGAGCACTCCGACTTGCATTTTACGCAGGTCGTCGCACTCTAGATTAATAATTAAATTTTTCTGCAAAAATTCACTTTATCATCAAAATATTTCAAACCTAATGTTAACATATGTAAAATTAAATGGAGATTCCAAAAATGTATGCATATTCAGGGTGTTCCATTTAAAATAACAAAGTTGGTGCTAATTCTGACGAAATTGGAAGTGACAGAAACTTGTGAAAATTTCCTGGTACAGTCAGCAGATTAATGCAAGGAGGGCTATCTATAGTGCAGAGGTGGTATTCAGCTCAGGGCTTAAGGGCTTAATAGTTAACTGCCAAGGCCGAGCTTGTAATCTCAACCTAAAAAGAAGATTAGAAGGTGAAAGCCTTCACTGAACCCACAATATTTGGGACAGTTTTGAGACTCTCAAGCACAGTAAAGTGCCTAGCTTGTCTGGAACAATCACATAGACAGACAGATAAAGAGGGCCACAACCACCTTCTGGGTACTTCGTTGAACTTTCGGCATCACATGGGGCCTGTCCCTTCAAATGCTGATGTGGATCTACACTATGGTTATTAGACCTGTCGTCACATATGGTTCACTGGTGTGGTGGCCCGTCGTACCACGCCCTCAGCGGCCCTAGAAGCCCTTCTCAACCTAACGCCCCTTCATATTGTGATTGAGACGGAAGTACGAAAGTCGGTGGGAGGCTGAAGGGACACTTTCAGATTCTGTCTCATTTGATAGAGTCCAACTCGCTGTTGCTTAGATTCGCAGCGATTTAGTGTCTCCCTGCTATTCCTTTATCAGAAATTACGAGATAACTATCCCTGCAAGGAATGAATGCTCATTATTGCTCAGGGACCGCATCGGATCTTCTGATCTATTGTGGTTCACAGAGATGGACCGAAAACAGACGCAAGTTCCGGTGTTGGCATTTATGGTGACCAATTTAGAATGAGATTGCCTCTCGCACTGGGCAAGTTTCCTACAATTTTCCAGAATGAAGTTTTTGCGATATTAGTCTGTGTCCAGAAAAACCTCGCCAGAGGCTTAGTTCAACCAACTCGGTTAGACACAGTAACATTCCAGGTAACTTGAAGAAACGGAATATGTACGAAGAAGAAGAGAAGTTGTACGGAGCACTGAAAAGGAAGGTGAGTCGAAGTGGGAAACGCAATGGAGAGATAGTACAAAGGGTGAGATGACTAAATCATTTTTTCCAACTGTGTTTTCAAGGCTTCAAGTTAAAATTCGATCGTTATCGCTAGTGACAACTATGCTAAGCGGTCATGGCAAACTTAAAAGTTACTATCACAGGTTTAACATAAGTAAAGACTCTATGTGTGTGTGTAAAGTGGGTGAGCAAGCTGTTGAACATTTAATATATGACTGCCCAAATTTGGAACGAGAAAGATCAGAGCTCCAATTTAATATAAGAAGAATGGGCGACAAATGGCCAACAACAAGAACTTGATACAAAATCATTGATTTTGATCAGTTAGTTTAGTAAGTTAGTTTAGCATAACTGTAAATGATTCTATTATGTTACACCATATAAGTCGTAAGTATTGAATTCACTGAATTATATGAAGGCAAGGAAAACATTGTTAAGTAATAGGTTACTATGTTAATATCAAAACCGTATATATTAGGAAAACAAAAGAGCATGTAGTATCGTTTTGTAATGACGGAGCATGCTGAAGGAATAAATGTATTTAAAAAAAGGCCGACTGCCTGGCCAAGGAGGGCTTCTTGGAACCCTTTTTAGGCCCCAAACCGGTCCTCGGTCTACCTAAAGCAGGCATTCAGCAAGCAATTAGAGACTGAACTCACTCACAGTTTGCATTTAAATCATCTAAGAGTTTTTGGTTCCAGAGCCATGGTACATATTCCAAAACCACAGCGGCAAAAATAGGAGCCCAAGTCCAGGGAATTAATTTTTGTAAGTTATTGCGAACCTACAAAGGGTTACCGATTAATTCATCCGAGCAACAAAAGGCTGGATGTTGTTTTTATCGAAAATTCCAATGTAACAACCGCTGTTGAAAAATCGGAAGCCATACTAGATTTTGAAGAGCTGACGGATGAAGTGGGGGAGCCAAGTAGTGAATTAAACCAAAATCATGTAGATCCCGTGGACATCGAAACACCAATCCAGGATGATGAAGTGGATACCGACAACATATCAGAATCCGAAAATAATCCAAGAAGATCCAAATGGGAACCAAAACCAAAGAACATAGACGATTATGTAGTAGGGGAAGGTGGGGTAAGATGACGAACGGGGTAAGACGACGATCGCCGTTTATGAAAAAACTGTAAATACTTCAATACTCTTTGTTTTTGTGCCATCTAGTAATCAGTAGGTGAGTTAACTTTGGGCGGTAAAATCGGCCTGCAACGTGTAATAATTCATAAATTGTGAGATCATTGTTTTAGTGCGTTTCGTTGTAAAATATCGGTGTTTGTTGTTAGTGTTTTTTGAATGCAAATAAGGTAAGAACAATTTGAAATTTGTTGTGTATTTTATTTTACTTATAATAGTAATGGTACACTATCTGAATTACTTGAATAATCCGTCGTTTTTATTTCTAACCTATGAAATTTTTTTTTGTTTGGCGGGGTAAGATGACGGGGGTAAGACGACGAATTCGTCATCTTACCCCAAATACACGAAAAGTTAGCCATCTTACCCGTAATTATGTTTGTAATGTTTAATCAGTTCTTGTTTTTAGCAGGAAAGCATGCCACGAACGTATAAGAGAAAGACCACGCGGGGACAGTGGTCTCACGATGCATTACTAGCAGCTATGCACGAAGTTCAGGAAGGAACTATATCCTGCAATGAAGCTGCTTCGCGATATGAAATACCCGAACCAACATTAAGACGGTACATAAAGAAGAGTAGGGAGAATAAAGATCTGCCTTCACATTCTGGTAGATATCGTAACACCTTTAACGCTGAACAAACACATGAATTTGTTGCTTATGTTAAACAATTCAGTGAACGCGGACTTGGTCTTACTAGATTTCAATTTCGAAAATTAGCATACGAGTATGCTGAAAAGAACAATATTGAGCATAGATTCAACCACAAAAAGAAAATAGCAGGCCAAGATTGGTATCAATCGTTTACTAAGAATAACCGGCTGAGTCTGAGAACGCCTGAAGCAACCTCTATAGGTAGATTAATGGGTTTTAATAAAGTGGCAGTTGATCGATTCTTTGAACTTCTAAAAAGTGTTCGAGCCAAATATAACTTCTCTGCAGATCAAATATTTAACGCTGACGAATCAGGAGTATCCACTGTTCCAACAAGATTACCAAAAATTTTGACACCCACTGGAAATCGCAGAGTGATTAAAATAGTGTCGGCAGAAAGGGGTAAAAATACCACCGTGGTTTGCGCAATGAGCGCAGTGGGTACTTACATTCCACCCTTCTTCATTTTTGCGCGAAAACGAATGAAGCCAGAACTTCTCAACGGCAGTCCTCCATGTTCAGTTGGCATCGCCCAATCCTCAGGGTGGATGACTACTGAAAGCTTTGTGAAGTATTTGAAGCACTTTGCATATCATGCTAAACCCTCTGCAGAACGTCCAATGTTACTTATTGTTGACAATCACACTTCGCACATATCGCTCGACGCCATCAACTATTGCAGATCCAACAATATTGTCCTATTGGGGTTACCACCTCACACAACGCATAGGCTACAACCTCTGGACGTGGCGTTTTTTGGTCCTCTAAAGGCTTTTTACAATCAAGCCTGCGATTCGTTCATGGTTAGTCAGCCTGGTACTCCCATTACGGATAGAAATTTTGGGCCAATGTTTGGGGAGGCGTATGGCAAAGCAGCGACGATCAATAATGCAGTCAAGGGGTTTAGCGCATGTGGGATTGAACCCTTCAAGCCTCAGGTATTTCAAGAAATTGATTTCGCACCAGCAGCTACAAGCGAAAGAAGTTTGCCCCAATTAGATGTTGCTGAACAGGTTGCCAATAATAGAGTAGACTCTATTGAAAATCCAGAGGAGTCAGAGTTGTCATCGGATGATGATATACCGTTGGTACAATTAAAAGCCCGTGGTTTAGTCACACCTGCGAAAAAGATACAGCAACCATCTTCAAGCATCTCTAGGGCTCCATCTGTGAAGTGCATCCTTTTTCCGCCTGAACCAGAACCAAGTCCTAGCTGTTCTGTGACACAGTCGAGTAGTCTTTGGCATCTAAGGCCTTTACCAACCATCCATCGCCCTAATCAAAATAAGCGTATGAAACTAACAGCAAGTATAATAAGTAGCACTCCGGTGAAAAATCAGCTAGAAGAAAAACAAAAGTTAATTACAGAAAAAGAAGAAAAGAAAAATGAGAAGAGGAAGAATATTCTACAAAAAAACCAGAAAAAAGTTAAAGCGACTTCTGTACTTTCACAGTCTTCGTCCTGTTTTTGTTTTATGTGTGATGAACCCTATACAGAACCGCCAAAGGAAGACTGGATTCAGTGCTGCCAATGCTTACAGTGGTGCCACGAAGATTGCAGTTCGTATGAAGGCCAAGGACAGTTTATTTGCGATACTTGTCTTTAGTCGTCATCTTACCCCAATATGTTCGTCATCTTACCCGCATTGTGGGGTAAGATGACGAAAATGCAATATTTGGTTTATTATTTTTTTTTTCTTTTAAATAGATATGTTTTGGGTTAGTTGCTATGGAAAAGTTGAAATAAACATACTATTATATTCACTGAGTATTTTTAGTGGAGGAAATAAGCATTTTAAAGTCTGAAAATTAATTTTGTAGTTAACCTCGCCATCTTACCCCACCTTCCATTCAGCATTTGCAGGTAAATCAGCTGATCCGTCAACGGTTGAAAAAGCGTTTCATGGGCCAGATGCCGAATATTGGAGAAAAGCCATGGAGGAAGAATACAAGTCATTTGTGGACAACAAAACTTGGACTCTTACAGCATTATCTTTCAACCGTAAGGCGATAAACTGTAAATGGGTGTTTAAAACGAAGAAGGACGTAGATGGAAATATTCAATCCCAAGAAGAGGCATAGATTACGAAGAAACATATATTCTCCCGTGGTTAGGTATAGTTCCATTAGATACCTGTTAGCCTTAGCCGCAAAATACGACTTGGATATTGATCAAATGGATGCAGTAACAGCCTTTCTGCAGGGTGAACTTGAAGAGGAAGTATACATGGTTCAACCGGAAGAATTTCAACTGGGTAACAAGGTTTGCCGTTTGAACAAAGCAATCTACGGACTCAAACAGGCAAGCCACAATTACCACAATTAAAGAACTCGGGATGAATCAGTCAAAGGTAGATCCTTGCATATATTACAAACTAAAAGATCAGAGCATGCTGTTTGTTGCTGTTTATATAGACGACCTGCTAATACTTTCAAATGATGTGAATGAAAAAGTTAAAAAGGGAACTTTCGAAAAGGTTCCAAATGAAAGACCTAGGGGAGGTTCAATCTTGTGTAGGTTTACGCATCAGAAGGAATCGCCAACAAGGAAAAATGTATCTGGATCAGCAGCAATATATAGAGGAGATGTTAACGAAGTTTAACATGACGGACTGTAATCCGGTTGCCACTCCTGCTGATCCAAATCAGAAACTTACCAAGGATATGTCACCAAAAAAACGATCATGAAGCACAAGAGATGCTTAAAGTGCCATATCAAGAGGCAGTTGGAGGCATTTTATATGTTGCTCAAGGCACTCGACCAGATATTGCATTTGCAGTGAACACCGTTAGTAAGCACAACTGCAGTCAAGAGGATACTTCGATATCTGAAGGGAACTAACCAACTAAAATTGGAATTTTCTGGTGACTCAAGTAATCAATTAATTGGATATTGTGATTCAGACTGGGCCAGCGATACAGACAATCGGCGTTCCTGCACGGCCTATGTTTTCACCAAACAAGGAGGAGCAATTTCTTGGAGCAGCAAACGTCAGCCTACAGTTGCTTTATCAACAACCGAAGCTGAATATATGGCCTTGTCATCGGCAACATAAGAAGCATTGTGGCTGCAGCAGTTAGAAAGTGAACTAACTATCAAACAAGAACAGGCGACAATCAACTTGTTTTGTGACAAGATAAGCGCATTAAACTTAGCCTCAACAGAAACCTACCATGCTAGGACAAAACACATACATGTGCGACGTCATTTTGTCAGGCAGAAAAAAAGGTGATGGTGGCTGACAATCTCACCAAAGCAACATCGTTTTTGCACATCTAAAATAGTACTTTCAAATTAGTTAATCGCGTTCTAGTGGGGGTGTTGGGAATAGAACATTCATATAGTAGTTAGTAACTTCACATTTCTTGTGTTTGTACATATAGTAAATTTAAGTCTATTGTTATTGGTAAACGTGGCTCTGCTGTCTGTATAAATACCCTCCATAACTTAATAAAGCTCTCTTTCCTGTGTTAACGTTCTGTAAGCTTGTGTTTTATTTCATCAATATTAAAGGTTATCGGTTTTTGTCAGTAATATTTAGACATCATATCAGCAACGTATTGTTTATACATAGACTTAAATACAGGGAATTTTTCTTTCTAGTATACATATCTCCTATGTATACTTTTAAAATAAACGATATATGTAGGCAACCAACTATGCACTAAATTTTAATTTTAATTTTTTAAGAAACAAATAGCATGCTGTGGCAAAAATTATTAATTAACTTAATGTCAAAAAATTAGTCTTTAACTGTTGCCGTTGTTGATATTTTATGTTTGAGAATAATCGTTGAATTCAAATTAGCTTGATATTCTACTAATTTTGATTTATTTACAAACAACCTTTGCACACCCACAAAAAATAAAAACTAATGTCCCCAAATTCACAGCCACAGTGACGTTTAGTGTATAGTTGGTTCCCTACTTATATCGTTTATTTTAAAAGTATACATAGGGGATATGTATACTAAAAATAAAAATTCCCTGTATATGTAATATTTAACTATTATTGAAAATTAAATCTCACCTTATTCGTTTTGTATACAGCCGGCCATTGATCTTCAGTATCGTAATACAGCAATAAATTAGGACTACCTTCTTCTTCTTTATATTCAATCCTGTATTCAAATTCTCCTCGTTCGGACAAAAAACAAAATCTAGCTAAGAACGCCCAGTTCTAAAAAAGAAAATTATCATTATTATAATCATGTAATTAAAACTATGTCACTGCCACGTGCAGCACTTTGGAAATTAACGAATTTGTGTACAAAAGTAATAACAAACAACAATCATTTTGTAAAAAAACGGAAAAAGTTGTCCCCATTTTATAGGAGTAATAAAAAACTACTTACATCATAAGTGTTTAGTTCACCTTCCAAATACTTTCCATGTATTTTTTGAAACGTGCACCATACGAGTATTATTTTAAAAATTGATTGGTTCATTTTGGCACTACTATTATTACTTAACTATTTGTTAAAATGTAAAGAACTCATTAAAGTTAGCGTGAGAAAATTGAACGTTTGTATCTACAAAAGTAAACAGGCCTTAGCGTGAAATAATCAATAATCGACTTGTTACCATGGATATTATATTTACAACAAATCTAATATTTCTTAATATTTTACAGTGTATATATTTATAAACTGATACGATTACAATATCATGATTAATGCTTCAATGATTTTTAATTTGTTAAATAATTAATAAATTATGTGAACCTTTCATTCATCTTTTGATATTTTATTAGTCACATGAAGGAATACTTATAATAATAATGATAATGTTTTTCAGTTACGTTAAATACTGTCTGCAACAAAAATTCAGCAGAAATTTTTTTGTATATTGACTAAATCATATGTATGTAAATTACACGGCTAAAAATAATATTGGAACAGAATGTTGAAATTATGCTATCATGCTAGGAGTTACTGGGTTATGGGATTTGCTAAGGAATGTACCTACATTCGAAGATTTTTTTTATAAATAAATTTCAAACAGCCAAAATTTGAATTATTTTTACATAATTTTACACATCGATTGTATTCTTCATATGGCTTAAACTTAATGAACAGTGGCTTGTGGAACTTTCCACAACACCAGAGATTGGAATTCTGCCTGTGACACAAACTCCAATCTCCAATTTCAAAGTTTAGTAGTTAAGAATACACTCCCGGCTAATACAAGGTGTATCTAAAATGTCTGGACATAGCTTAACCATAGATTTTTGGGCGTAGAATAAGATTGTTTAACCGAGCTTATCTATATCCAAATTTGTTTCGAGCCAGTATTCTGCTTCAAATTTCTTTGAAAGAAAACATGACTGCGCTGAACATTTGTTCAAATAAATGTAATTTAGTAACCTGGTATTCTAAGAAACAAATGGCAAACAACTAATTGCTATCTACAGTAGCAATTGTTTATCACTTGTCAAACTTTTCAAGTAGCTGTAGGCTGTAGGTGTCGGCTTGTGATTTTTAACAGTTCATCTTTTTGTTATTTTTTTAATAATAATGGCTACAAATTACACTTACGCCGAACAAATGGTTATGTTACTGGTATTAGGATATTGCGAAGCAAATTGTCGCAGAAGCGTTAGAGTGTACAGCGAAAGGTTTCAAACTCGTCGCGTGCCAAATCATAAAACATTTGCAAATATTGAAAGATGTTTTACGCCAATAACAGTTGATCGTGAGCGTACTCATACAATTCGCACCCCTAATGTACAGGAAAAACTAGAAGAAAATCCGGAAGTAAGTAGTTGATGCTTGGCATTCGAAGTAGCAGTTTCAGAGGATGTTGTCCATCGAGTTTTTAAAGAACAAATGCTATATTCATATAATGTTCAAGGAGTTCAAGAACTTTTACCAGCTGATCCCGATGCGCGTCTATTCAAGAAAGAAGAGCTGAAGATATTAATTTTCATAACAAATTTCTCTTCACTGATGAGGCGTGCTTTACAAGGAGGACGTATGCAACGAACATGCGTATGCAGATGAACATCCACATGTTAGCAAGCAAGGTCACTTCCAGAATGAGTTTGGTATCAATGTGTGGGTAGAAATAATCGGCAGTTTCGTGATATGTCATGTAATTTTACCAAATTGTTTAAATCGAGAGAATTACTTAGAATTTCTTCAAAATACTTGCCGTTACCTCTTAGACTTAACATGTGGTTTTTACACGACGGAGCACCGCCTCATTTTACATTAAATGTTCGGAATCATCATGTACAGTTTCCTAACAAATGGATAGGTAGAGGAGCTGACGCTCCTACAAACTGGGCACCACGTTCACCAGATTTGAACAGCTTTTTTTTGGGCAGCACTAAAGAGCAAAGCGTATTCCAGTCCTATAAACACTGGAATGGAATGGAAAACATGAATCTATACCTACAAAAAAGGAAGTAGAAAGGACCCTATCAACTACAGGGGTATAAGCATAAATTGCACATTTAGTAAACTTTTCGGAAAAATACTGCTAAAAAGGTTGCAGCAAAATATTGCTGAAGATTAGAGCGGATTTAAGCCGGAACAGCCATGTACAAACTACCTCTTCACTATTCAACAGCTGGAAAAAAGCGAAGGGAGATGAAGTACACATTGCTTTCGTAGATCTATTTAAAGTCTACGGATAATATCCCCAGAAACAAACTGTGGAATGCTCTACATATAAGTGAAACTCATCCACATTTAATAAAAATTATACAGCAGTAAGTACTATGAAAATAATATAGCCTATATAAAACAAGGAGGTGGATTATCGGAACCTATACATACTACCAAAGGCTTAAGACAAGTGTTTTTTAACATATACGTGGAGATGGCTCTCAAGAATTGGAAGCGCGGCTTTGAAAGAATGGGTATACCTATCAATGAAACCCACTTATTTACGTTCAGCGTTGCAGACGATCAGGTTATATTTGCTCAAGATGCATACTTTTTAGAATTTATGCTGAAACGTTTATACGAAGAATATGCAAAACGGGGTCTGCAAGTAAGCTTGAATAAAACGGAGTTCTGGATTCTGGAGGGTGACTTGTGTCACGTGCACTTGGGCCTCAGATGGGCCCATTGTACTACCTCCGTTGCAGCATCCTTACCTCAAGCCATCCTACCCTTTGAATGAGCCTGAGGATACTAGCCAGAGGGATGCTGCTGATACTGGCCATAGTAGGCCAGAAGTCCCCTAGCATGGTTCCTCTGATTGGAGCGAGTACAGGGCATTCTCACAGAATGTACTCTACTGTCTCGTCTTCTAAGTTGCAACCACGACAGGTTGGGTCGTCACTTAGTCCCATCCTGTGCATGTGCTTATTTAGTTTACAGTGTCCTGACAATATTCCTACGACAAGTCGTAGTTGTGTCTCAGCTGTCTCAGTTGTATACAGCTGTCTCTTGACAGCTGTATACAAAAGTTTGCCAGCTTCAATGAGGGGCTTTTGATCGCCATCCTTGCATTGTGGTATTTGTTCATATTAACCCA
Organism: Melanotus villosus; assembly: GCA_963082815.1. Classification (NCBI taxonomy): domain Eukaryota; kingdom Metazoa; phylum Arthropoda; class Insecta; order Coleoptera; family Elateridae; genus Melanotus; species Melanotus villosus. Next base: position 52,552,470 of record OY720426.1, read on the forward strand.
TCTTTCGCGGTGGCGATTGCGGGTTTCCTGCTCGATTAAGGTATTGAGCGCAGTTGGGGAGAGTGGGAGTGCTGGTTCGGAACCAAAAAGGGTTGTTCCGAGCCTTGCCTCGGAAAACCATCCGCTCATTACCGTGTAGTCTAGAATGTCCTTTGACCCAAACGAGTTCTAGGGCATTGTCAATAGCGATTTGTTCCAGAGTGCTGCGACATTGGAGTATTATCCCTGATACAACTTTGCAGTTGATCAGTGCCAACAGAGCAGCTCTGCTGTCGCTTGCAATTCTGATAAGTAGCCTTGTTCTTGATTCTACGTACAAGAATTGCACTTGCACCCTGCATTATGACCGCAACCTCTGCTTGAAAGACTATAGCGAATGTCAAATGATGTGCTTTCTTGGAGGTCTAGGTTTTCTGAGAAGATGCCTGCCCCTGTGCCTTCTGAGGTTTTGGATCCTTCAGTATAGATGGATATATCTGGCTCGGATGCATCTTCAGAATTCAGATGATTCTGAAGTGCTTCCTAAATGTGTAGGTTGGTGGAAGACAGTCCATTTTCGCTCCCAGAAGGGGCATCCAAAGGACTGCCTCTCTGATGGTGCCTTTCCACAGCACCGGTATCCTTCCACCCGCAGTCTGAGAGCAGACTTTAGTGCCATCTCCTCCACATGGAGGTCCAGTGGTGAGAGGCCCAAAGCAACTTCCAGAACTGCGGTTGGGGTGGAACGCATGCCCCCGCTATACTCATACATAATATAATGGATCAAAAACATATCTTTTAAAAAATTGTATTCTTCCTTAAAAGTTTCTGCGTGGTCTAAGATCTGTCAAATTAGAAATTTAATAACTTGTACAGTGTGATATAAATTTATATTTTATTAACTTACGATTAACATATTGATATAAAAAATTGTAATTTTTACTTACAACAACCTGTAGAAATTATTAAACTTATAATTCAACACACCTTAGTTTTAGAAGATGCAAATGCAAATACGGCAAGTAAACCAATTTTATTTATTCATAATTTTTTTTAATTTTCTTCCACCTTCTCAGTCATCAATATCAAAATTGTTAACCAAAGCTGAATAGTTAGGATTTCATTTTCATTTTTTGCGCGATTATACTTCGGTGTTCCGGGTTGGGACCATGTCATTGTTGAGACAGAAGAACTCAATGTTTCTTCCGCTTTTTTAAGGGGCTTCATCAGGAGTAAAGGGGAGCACTAAAAGAACACCGTAACTCAACGTGTCAACCACGCCAGAGGTGAAACTTTTAGCAAGAGTACCGTTCAGAAGGGTTTCGCCTCTGGCTTGGTTGACAAGTTGAGTTACCGTACCCCTCTACCTCTTCCTAAAAAAGTTCCGCCTCTGGCGCGGTTGACTCGTTGAGTTGCCGTGCTCCGTGAAGCCCCTTAAAAACATTGAGTTCTTCTGTCTCAACAATGACATAGTCCCAACCGGAAGACGTTCTGTTAATACTGACACTGACTGTGAAAGTCTTCCAATTCTTTATACTTCAGTTACCTTTGATCATTACAATTAAATACATTTCATTGACATCGAGTTTGAATTTGCAGACTGTTGATACCCAAATGTTCATTATATGCTGCAGTTTAGTTAACATTACCCACACACACACACAGCATTAAAATATACTTTCATCTATACTACTCAAAAATGAATAGGGATAATTTTTACATAAACAACAATACATAAAATATCCCTATTCATTTTTGAGTAGTTTAGTTTAAAAAATGAAGCAAAAAAATGTTGTTTAAAGATCAAGCAATATAACAATCAAATTTAATTTCCATTTACAAAAATATCCGATTACGTGTATTTCGGCGAATTATCAACATAACAACATAGTGAAACCCTGTACAAAAACTTGTCTTTATAATTAAATTTTGTTCCGTATGCTCAGATGTGATTGATGAGGTCAGTGCCATTATTCAACAGTATTATCCAAAATAACAAAATGTATCAATTTATTTCAATGTTTTTAACTTAACACCCTTTACTAGTTCTACTTCTTATGTCATAGCCTTTCCCAAGGGCATTGACGAGGGGGTCAGAGCCAGATTTTTAAATGACTTGGTGTTGTGAACTTTCTTATATCCCCCTTTACTAGGGAAGTACAGTGGTTGCCCATTGCTTTCTACAGAGTTTATGGCCGTGTGTTAAGTGTATAGTGTATGTTACTAATTTGTAATAAATGCAAGCTAAGATTCTTTCTAAAAATGATTTTATGCAAAGTTACAATCGATTTCCTTAGATCTTTTAGTTACTTACAAGCCTGTCCAAGTGTATGTGTTCATGCTTTAGCAACAAGTTTTAGTTTTAGAAGATACAGAAGCTTGAGTTTTGAAAGATTTATTATACCTATACTCAATTCAAGGGCATGCCGTTATTACCAAATATTCAAGTTATAAAATTATTCTTAACTTCTTATATGAAATATAGGGCAACAGTATTTTAATACATAAATTTAATAAAATATGTTTTAGGGGGATGGTGGTGGACCTCTTGTATGTCAGAACCAGGGGTGTAGTGGAGCCGGAACGCCGTTCCGGCACTGCTTATTTTTTTTACGAGAAATAAATAAGAAAAAATTGTAAAATACCTCCTGAAAGCAGCGCGATCTTCGTCTTATCCTAACCCTCTAAAATATGATTGGTATTTCAAATTAATAAAAGTAATAAGCCACTGTCGGGCGGTGGCTTATTAATAACTACAAAATATACATTGTTTCATTGTTGACATTTTATTATTTCCCTATCACTCGCTCCATTCTGCCCCCCCCCCCCCCAAAACAATACCAACCAGGTCAGAGCGTTCCGGCACTGCTTAATTTACGACTACACCACTGGTCAGAACGATGGATTTTATGAACTAGCAGGACTAGCTTCATGGGGATTTGGTTGTGGACAGGGTAGAATTCTTCTACCCTGGTTGTGGACGTTTAGATGTACCTGGAGTTTATGTTAAAGTCTCATCGTTCACTGGTTGGATAAATCAAATTATTAGTGTTAACAATGTATAATCACTTTCGACAAATGACTGGTTGACAAAGAAAAAAATATGAATGTATATGAAGGTATAAATATTTCAAAAATAGTAATTACAAATTATCACAGCAATTGACATTAGTAAGCATCTCACAAATAAACGTTAACTGCGTTAACTAGTATATATTGTTGTAGGTATGTAACCGTAGTTGTAAGTGTGTAAAGCAGGTTGCCTATTCTTAAATGTAATTATGTTATAACTGGAGGAGTGGATAGCCGCGTGTAAAAAGTCTCGGTCTCTCATGTAGGCATCTTAGGTTCGATTCCTGAGACCAGCGATATCCTCGCCGGAACTTATAAGGTCGTACCATAGATAAATTAACCAAGATCTCTGATGTCAATGTGCGTTAGGTTTCAGTATGAATACTTTTGGAGCACGGTTAAAGATGGCACTGCATGAAATTTTCTTTATATAACCAGTGTTGTTACAGTAGCCCAAAACAACAAGCTGCATGTTATTTGTTTGGTCATTTGTAAAATTCTTGTGACGTCAGCAGATTAGACAACTGACCTTCACCATAGATTAAAGGGATCTTTTATCTATGCCTTCACACAGATTTAACAAGAAACTTAAAGGGAGTCCGTATTTTATTATATTTTATTTTTGTGTTTCGTTGGGAAGTGAAAATACATATTTAAATTTTTGTAATAATAAAGGGATATGGCTTTAAAATACGTTTAAACAGTATCGTCTTTTTGAATGCTTTTAATTTTCATGTCATTTTTCAAAAAGTCCCTGCTATCATATATTAATACGAATTTTTTCATTAAGTGATTTAAAACTGAGGGAAAAAAAATATTTCATAAATAATTGAAAGAAACTCTTTGATTTTGGAAATCATCTCTTATTAATATGAGTTAATTAATAATAATTTTACAACTAAGTACTGTTCTTATGGCAATCTATAACCGAACTTTTTGTAATTGTTTGAAAATACCTATGTCGAATTTGACAGGTATAAGCGATCGATAAAAAAAAATCGTCAACGTCATTTTGCATTATTTTCAAAGCAAAAACCAAAAACTGTTCATGAAATCTAAATTTGCGTAAACTAAATAATAAAAAAATGCCCCATATGATGCGGACTTTAACGATGACGCTGTATATGCAGATTCCTGCTCCCCGTTTGAGTTGATAGGATTGATTGTGGTATCAATCGAAAGACAAAAAGAATGCGCTTAATTTGATACTACTTTACCTGAATTTGTTACTTGTTTAAGAAATAAATAGCTTAAAAACTACAATACGGTATATAATAAAATATTCGGAATATTTGTTTAAATAAACTCTATTTTTATTACAAAAATTTTTAACTCAACTTTACAGTCCATTTTTTTTTAAGAATTTGAATTGCAGCAATATTTACTGTAGAAGATAATATTAAACAATACAAAGGCTTAAGCTCAGTAACGTAAGAACATAAAGAAAGAATTTTAAGAATGCATTATTTAATCCGCTTAGGTACGGTAAATAAAGTCTCAAAATGGTTGAATTGGTAAAAGAAATGACTTGGGAAGTGGTGTTTCACTCGTTTCTCTAGAACTGACGACGTAACGCGTGTCTAACAACGGTAATTCATGCTACTGAGGCGACATCTTAGAACGAGCTCCTGAACGTAGTGTAAAAACGTAACCGTAGGTCAGAGATCTTGGTGGTCGTACGCTTCTCCGTGCTTCGGAGGGCACGTTAAGCCGTCGGTCCCGGTTATCATACTAACACCTTTGATAACCGTTAACCTCTCAACACTGCGGGTCGATCTTCTTCACCTATCTCGATGGGTTAGATTAGTCTCCTGCCCAGCATACGTGCAAAGAGGGCTCACAGAACTCGTTCTTATGAGTTTCTAACAGGCCATCGGCCTAGGCTTCGGCCATAAGAGGAAGAAGAAGATGTTATAACTGTATTTTGTATAATAAAGTCAGTCTTGAACTCATCCTTTTCTTGTGAGCATACAATAAACGCATGATGCTGTCTTTACCAAAATATGACTAGAATTAGTATATAAACCAGGAAAAGAACTAGTAGTTGCTGATGCGCTCTCTCGATTAAATTTAAATGAAAAATTAGATGATAGTTTGGGGCTTGAAGCTCATGTTTGTTTAATTGACAAAAAAGTATCAATTTTAAATGAAAGAACTAAAGAATTAGTTAAAGCCACGGAAGAGGACGATGAGTTAAAAATAATTAAGACATACAGTGTGTCCCAAATTCAATCCCCACCATTAGGATCTCGGAAACTATAAAAGCTACAAAGTTGGTTAAATAGGGAAAGTTTTAGGAATTTTAATGCTCATTTCATATCCGTTGAGAAATCACAGCCAACTTTGACCGTTTTCGAGATATCTTGGAAAAACCGAAATTTGGAGTTTTCTGTTTTCCAAAATATCTCGGAAAGTATTAAGTTATTAGTTTCAAGACTTGTACATTGTGAAGGCACTTTTATACGGAGAATCGGGTGGTACCATTTTTTTATATTTATGACGCTTTGTTTCTATTCTATGAACTACTACTTTTGATTTTCATATGGACGCCATATTGAATTTTATCGTTACTAAACTCAGCTCTTTTTTCTCTTTTCAACGATGTATCACACGTCGGAGTTTTTGAAGAAGAGTGGGAATAAAATACATTTTTTCTTTATTCGCGCAGTAGGCTATGACAAAAAAAATGTATTTTATTCCTGCTCTTCTTCAAAAACTCCGTACGTGTGACACATCGTTGAAAAGAGCAAAAAGAGCTGAGTTTAGTTACGACGCGACGCTTTGTTTCTATTCTATGAACAACCACTTTTGATTTTTATATGGACGCAATATTGAATTTTGTCGTAACGAAACTCAGCTCTTTTTGCTCTTTTCAACGATGTATCACACGTACGGAGTTTTTGAAGAAGAGCAGGAATAAAATACATTTTTTTTATCATAGCCTACTTCGCGAATAAAAAAAAAATGTATTTTATTCCCACTCTTCTTCAAAAACTCCGTACATGTGATACATCGTTGAAAAAAGAAAAAAGAGCTGAGTTTAGTAACGACAAAATTCAATATGGCGTCCAAATGAAAATCAAAAGTAGTTGTGCATAGAATAGAAACAAAGCGCCATAAATATAAACAAATGGTACCACCCGATTCTCCGTAAAAAAGTGCCCTCACAATGTACAAGTCTTGAAACTAATAACTTAATACTTTCCGAGATATTTTGGAAAACAGAAAACTCAAAATTTCGGTTTTTCCAAGATATCTCGAAAACTATCAAAGTTGGCTGTGATTTCTCATCGGATATGAAATGAGCATTAAAATTCCTAAAACTTTCCCTATTTAACCAACTTTGTAGCTTTTATAGTTTCCGAGATCCTAATGGTGGGGATTGAATTTGGGACACACTGTATATACAGGGTGTAAATTAATGACGTGCAGATATTTCAGGGGGTGATAGTACTCGGCAAAATAAGAAAAAAATGTTAACATACACATGATCAAAAATGCGCCATTTTCGATATACAGGGCGGCAAAGTTTCAAGTTTTTTTTCGTATTTTTCGAAATTTTGCATAGGGCCATAATTTCTTATTATGAACAACTTTTCTTAGTAAAATTTTGCCGTATCATGAACAAAAAGGGTACTTTACCTGAAAAGAAAATAGTTTTCGCTTCAATGTCAAGGCCGACTTGTTTTTCAAAAACTGAAAATATTCTTAAAATTCTCTTCAAACCAAGCAGGGCTTAATTCCACAATCTTAAAATAAAATTCAAAAATTTGTTGTCCATCACACCTATTGTAACATCTATCCTGGGACACACTGTATATAGCACTATATTCTTTGCTATAACTAAAGTTCCAGAACTTGTAAAACCGTATTAGGTATAGCATCAGATCAGAAATAACAGAAAGTACAAACAAGTTAATTTATTTTGGGCAAAGAATAATTATACCAAAAAGCTGGAGAAATAAAATTCTGAAAGACATACACACTAGACACCTAGGAAAAAGTAAATGCATTTTGCGTGCCAGTTTTACTGCATATTGGCCAAACATTAACAAAGAAATAATAAATTTAGTTACTCAGTGTACAGTATGTAACAAGTATGCTAATTCAAACTCGAAAGAACCCATGTTAAATCATGAAATAATACCCGCTCCATGGCAAAAAATAGGCATAGATTTATTTGAACAATTTTGACGAAAAAGTGATCGGACATTTTATTTCTCAGAAAGACAGAAGACTAGATTTTGTGTATAAACAGTAATATTTTTAAGGGATTATTATGTTGTGTGTGTGTGTGTGTTTCTTTTTACGTCTGTACATAAAACTTTTTTCTATTTGTATGAAATTGCTCAGCTACTGAAGGTGAGTGTTTATTATACATATATTATTATTTGTTTATATTCTCTCAGCAACTAGAGCCCCCCAAAATAAATTATCACGAGCCGCCACTGATGAGAAGTGTTAAAATTACAAAGAGTTGTCAATCATTTTAAGCCGATTATCTGGGGGGCTGACTTAACATATCCTTCAAAGATAAACCAATAAAACCCGAATAATTAAATTCTTGAAACGTTTTGATTTTTAATCATTTAATGTATAATAAATAGGATGAATTTACAATCACCTTAGGGTAACTTTCAAATTATTTAACAAGTTTTATTTCGGGAGTAACCCTTTTCAGTTAAAAAAATTATGAATTTAAGCGACTTTGTAAATTAAATAATTTAAAGAACCACAAACGTAGCGAACGATAAATTCCAATTATCTTTTATTTAAAGCATTGTTAAAATTTTTAGTCACATTTCGCAAAAACAACCTTAGTCAGTTTAAGTTTAAAAATGAATAAATCAAAGAACAGCAAAAAATTTCAGCGTAGTTGGTCACATTTAATAAAAAATTAAAGAATTTAAATGGAAGCGAACAATGACAAAATTTTCAATTAATGTCGAACCTTCGTCATCAGTGGAAAAGTTCAATTTAAAAATAATGTAGGTTGAATTCGTCGCTATTTTTGAAACGAAGTTATATATTTTTGAAATTCGCAAGTTTTCGAAAGCGACGGAATATAATAAACAGACTTGTACCTTGATGATTTTATATTAACCGATTGAAAGTTAATTACTTATTGCACGAACACAGCACATTTACCTCTTAAATCATTGAAAACAATTGATTTGTTTGTGTATTGGGTGAGATCAAAACTTGCGAGTGCAAATTTAACAAGATTTAAATCGATGGCACGGTCGAGAGTCTGTTTCGCAATTGATCCTTGCCGAAGTTTGCATCCTGGTAATTAGGAAGGTTGTATGAGCACAACAGCTGCCATTTAGAAGTAGAAGTTACGTTCGATGTGCGTTGTACGTTGTGGAGTTCCAGTTTAATAGAAACAACTGAAACAATAACATCCAAAGGTTTTATAACTAATAAACAAGATAAACCTTTTAAAATTATTTATTAATTAGGTCTTAAAAATGCGCTACTTGTTCATATATTCACATTTGATGTGAACAACGCAAACAGTGAAATAATATCTAATTTATGTGAAAATTCTTACATAGATAAATTTTAAAACTTATTTTTACCCATACAATTTAAATAGATATTTTAAGGAATGAGATATTTTACAAATTTTAGAAGCTTATACAAGAATAAGGCATATTTTTGATTCTACAGTTTTCCCTATCTACTTTTTTTCTGCAATGTATAAACATGTTAAAAAAATATAAAAAGAAACGACATTTTTAAAAAATAACGAGGTTGTGTTTTAGTCGATACAAGAATATATTTAATATATTATGACTAAATAAATATTCCTCGCTTATTTTTAATTTAAGCCAGATTTTCGGGAAACTGTCTTATATTTTATCTTTTTTTTTCTTCTTTAATATTAGGAAAGTAAGTACATTAAAATAATTTACATGCACAAATATACGATATTTCATTTTAATTTGTGGCCGATTTACATTCTATTTGGTCGACTTGCACTTCACTGACTGCTTCTAAAGAAGGATCTATGATCGGTTTCTCCGGCGGTAAATTATACGAACCAGGTGCCGAATTTGAACGACCAGATTTACCAATATGAAGATGTCTCGCACGTGTTTCATTACCAGTTTGTGATCTGTTGTTTTCTCCTTTATGTGAAAAGGGATTCTGTAAAATAAAATACACTTAAGATAAGGTTTTGTTTTAAATATCTGAGGTACAGCTTACAAACAGAAGAGAAAATACCTAGAGCGGAATATAGTTGCAATGGCTAAGGTTAGAAGACAAGGAGAAAATATTATTGGAAGAAGGAATGGATGTGTCATACTCTGGAAACACGAAAAACAAAGGATATGCAGGAGTGGTTTTTTATACTTTATTATTACTTATAACAGACACCAGCTTCTATACACAAAAACCGAGGAAACCTAGAAAATACCAAAGAATAAAGACCAATGAATTCCGGAAGCCAGAGACACAAAGGGTGTAGGCCGAGGAAGATCAAACCTGGAATATTGAAAGAAAATGGAAAACTGACATGCAGAAAAGTCACAGTAAAAGACAACCAAAAGAAAACGCGCTGGTGGAACGATGAAGTCAGAAGCAAAATTAGGATCAAAACGAAGAGTGGAAAAGATACATCCAGAGTAAAAGGGAACGTGACAAATTGATATATGTGTATTACTGCAAAATTAATCAAAGGAATAAGAGGAAAATACAGAAGGCAAGTATGAAGCATAAGGAATGATGAGGGCAACATAGAAACAGAAAAAGAAAGAATCTTGGAAACATGGAAAAAAACACTTCAACCAAAAATTCAAGGAAGACGACAACACAAGAGAAAGAAGAAGAGGAGCAGTCTCAGAAGAGGAGGTAGAGAGAGATATTGGATAAAAATTTTATTTAAAAAACCTTCACTATTTTGCATGTAGTTAATGCTGGTAAAGTATGTCCCAAACTTTCATAAGCACCCTGTATGTACTGAGAACGACAACAGAAAAAAGGCTGGAAAGAGGAAAACCATTATACTTGGCATTTATTGAAGTGCAAACGGTGTTTGGAGGGTTTGTCACGGATTTTGAAATTTTGCGTAAATTAAGTATAATACGGCCCTATTTTTCGAAGTCTAAGCCGGCACTGATGCCTGCAGAGTCCGTGCGAGTAACGTCAGTTCAGCACATTCCTTTTTGGCTGCGGAATATTTCAGAGAAATCCTAAATTGAATGACCAAATATGGTGATGCAATATGCTGTGCAGTGGATTTCGTCATTGTTAATTTGGGGAAGCACCGACCCGACCACTGGCGCCGTTCAAGGTTTCACCCCCCGCCCGAAGTTGCGTTTGGGCATTTCTTTCTAACTTCCTTCGTTATACGGAAAAATTAGCAAAGCACTTCAGAGTTTAGTCAGCCGTCAACATCTACAGTCGTGCAATTTACCGTTCCCGGACTTTTGGTAGTAAAATTCGGTTTTATTTGTCGGCCTCTCGTCTCGTTTAGTTTTTCGTGGAAAAACTATCATATGGCATATTTGTCGGATTATCGTAGAGTGTCTTATTCGTATCGAGTGAATATAAGTTCTGTGTGTGAAGTTCCGTTTGGGTTTGACATTTGGTGAAGTTCCTTTCTACACAGTTTTCGTTTTTGGATTAAATCATCTACCAGTTAAGGACATCTTGTTGTCTTCACATCTGCTTCCGGAACAAGGTCTCCATCCCTTCTTTTCTACGCCGACCGCTGCTATCTCTCCCTGGGTTTCAAGTTACCATCGCTTTCTTCCGGGCCACCCTCAACGAAGCCCTTTTCCCAGGTAAATACTTTGGGCTGCCCTTTACTGCCGGTTACCGGTGTACCAATTCAAGCCGTATTTGGTGATTCACACGTGGACCGGCACCAATAAATATTATATGAAAATCACGTACTTCAAGCATCCTTACGAGTGTGTATTACCTTTTTGCTTTAGTGTTCATAATTCAGAAACAGTGCAAACTATCGTGATTGCTTATTTTGTGTTGCATGTGTAAAATCACTTGTAATTGAACTTTTAGAATAAGTTTTGTCATCTCCATTCTTTTGATTGCGATTAAGGGGGCCTAGCTGTGATCTATTTTTGCCATAACTTGAATAAATGTGGAATCCCTTAATCACCCCTTTTCACGTAATTTAGATTGAACTTATAAATTCATTTTGTGTCATATTTTGAATATTACTTGCATTCATTAAATGTCATTGTTAATTCATTCTTGTCTTTTATTTGTGTTTTATGTCGATTGTGTAATAACTGTGTATAGCTGTGAGCCTGGCCACCAGTTGCAGTCTTTTATTTCAGTAAAAAAAGGGTAAGTTCATCCAGCAATAGGGTGCCCGAAGGAACTATCTGCGGTGCGTTCCTCGTAACCATCTTTGGGTGATTTCCGTAGTGGCGCCCATTTTCCTCCCGATTATGACCACCCCCTATTTGAAGGGTTTAGCATTTCGAACCCCCATTCTCCACTGTATTGCTAGCCGAGAGCCACATGACTTCGACGTCCCCTATAGCACGTGACACATTAACAGAGTTACAAGTAACAAACCAGCTCAAACAGACTATAGAACGATTATATGTAGGAGCAAAATGAAGAGTAAGAATAAAGGGGTCAGAATCCGAGAATATATACGTACCAATCCTAATCTACGGATCTGAGAGCTGGATGATACAAGATAAAATGAGAAGTAAAATAACGGCAGGAGAGCTTAAATACCTGAGAAGATTAGTGGGTAGGACCAAAAGAGACCGCATAAGAAACATAATTACCAGAGAAGAAATAAGTGCAAAACCACTAATTCATGACGTAGAGAACCGACAGCTGAAATGGTACAGGTATGTAGTAAGAATGAGCCAGAATATAGACCCCAGACGAGCATTGGAAACAAGATCTGAACGAAAATGAGGTAGAGGAAGGGGAACATGGGAGGAAAGCCTGGAGAAAAGAGTACAATGAAGAGGCAAGGATCTAAATGAAGTGAAAAGAATGGCGGCCAACTATAACCAGCTCCGAAAATAGATAGAGGATCCGACACTCTGAAAGGACAAAAGGGAATGGAAAAAAGAAGACAGAGTACAAGGCATTAAAATTTGTAAGTTGCAGTAATAACTTCTGGCAGACATTTTAGTACAGCTAACTAGACAAATTCTTATTTTCATTACATTTTTAAATTCATTCGGTACCTGACTGATGATCATTTGCTTTCTTTTAATAGGATTCAATACTATTCCATGTTTTTAGTGATATAAACTCGACAATTACGAACATAATTTGCTTCGGTAGTCCGAAATATTGTAAACATAACCTCACATTTTTATAGAATTTACTTATTACGTTTTCTTTACGTGTGCCGTTGTAATAAGGCGAATTCAATTTAAAATATGCAGAATGCAGAAACGGCGATTTAAAAAATTACGCATTTTGTGTATTTTTATTGTAAATGAAAGTTTTTGGTGCTGTCAAAATTGACAGATATAAAAAATAAACAATGAAATAATCGCCTGTCGCATTGACAGACGCCTTCAGTATTTCTATCTCTTTCTAGCGTTCTTACTATATCCAATAACATACGTTGAGCACTGAATCTATAAATATTCTAAAGGTATCGCGGATCCTTTCTGAAAAAATACATTGGTGTTTCCCTATGTTCCGTCTTACCTGATACACCCGGTGTGTCGTTTATTTTGTACGGTTTGCGACTTTGTATTGTACTTGAAGTATAAAAATAAAAGCGATCATGCATATTTAATCATAATCGATGAATTACTAACCTGAAAAGAGTGTTGTTTGAGCATATGTTTGATAAGGATCAGCGTGTCCAATTTTGGAATTGACGTAACAACTCTGGCCACATCCTCTTCAGTGATTTCTACCAAATGACAATTTTCTTCTTCACTTGGCATGGGGAAAGTTCCCTCCTTTGTTATCCACGAATCAACCTGTTCATTGAATTGTTAATAATGCACCAGACAAAGATTATAGGGAAATTAACAAACGTTTTATCCCTGCACCACTGGCGACATGACATACAAAACAACAAAGTAATTGATAAAATGATGCTTACCTTTATTTCAGGTAATGTAATTCGCTTTTTTGGGTCCTTAATTAGCATACTAGAAATAAGATTCTTTAACTTTAAAGATATGCACGGAGTAGATGGAAATTCTGTCGGGTGATTTTTTATACGATTATATAGTGCTATGATATTTTCTTCGTTAAATGGTACATGGCCGTACACAAGCGCATATAATGTAATGCCCATTGACCAAATATCAGCAGCCTTAAACAAATGAATATTACAAACACAAACTACAGACAATAACGTTTGAATTACCTTGCCGCTAAAACCGTCGTTCTGTCCTTCTTTTAGTGCCTCTGGTGGTATAAATGCAGGCGTACCAACCGTTGCGGAAAGATAGGCATCGGAACCATCGAATTCATTGCATACTCCTAAATCAGCAATTTGAACTCTACCGGTTTCCGTCAGTAGTAAGTTTTCGGGTTTAATATCTCGATGAATTATCCTTTGGTAATGTACTACAAAGCAAATAAATGATTTGCAACCGTTAGCAATAGCCGCGGTATAAAATCGACTTACAATATTCAATTCCTAATATCACATCTCTGAAATAGTGCCAGGCTTGGTTTTCAGTAAGTGGTTCTTCTGTTGGAATATTTAATATATGTTTCTCTAATAATTCAAATACTAAGTACAATTGGTCCTCTTCAGGGTCATCTAGAACTTCTACCAATTTAACTACGTTGGGGTGATCGAGTTTCTTAAGTACAGCAATTTCCCTATACACTCTTTGTAAAGGTGTTAATAATTCTGAATCGTTTGTTCTTCCGATTCGTCGCGGTGGTAATCTTCGGAACATTCCAGCTTTTTTCACTAATCGTTTTTTCGATAGTATTTTCATAGCCTAACAATACGGAAATGATTTATATTTATAAGAAATATATATTTTTTAAATGAAGTAAATTGATGGTTATTTGACCAGACTGTGACTTACTGAAGTAAGCTCATTCCGGAGGGGGGCGCTGGTGAACAACATTGTTCGATAATGACTTTTATAGATTACAGAAATTATCAAAGGGATAAAGAGGTATTTCAAGCACAGCGTTTCCAAGCTATCGCCTTAACTATAGTATAAATGGCCAATCAGGCAATGCGCGTCATCAATCACATGGTCAACGGTCGGCGTTAGAGCAGACGCAATATGAGAAATACATACCTACGTCGACATGACGTCATGCGCATAATACCTAACCTCGTTAAAACGCCTATGCGCGATGTTGTGAGACGTCATTTACCGCGTGACGTAGGTATGTATTTCTTATATTGCGTCTGCTCTACCAATAATGCGCGATAAAAAAATACAAAATGTAATTACTAAATATAAATTATTTTTGTAGTTTTCTAAGATTAGGCAGCCGTGTTTAATCACAAGGTCTATAAATTTTTGTAAATAATAAAGAAATCGGGTTTTTATTTTCTAATTTAGTTCATATTTATTTTGTAAAGTTGGTATTATTCTTGACATGTTTATATTTGACAGGCAAAGTTTTGATAATTCGTGTTCTGTGTTATTAACGTTTGCTGGTTTATTTTTTCCTTCTTATTATTACAAAGAGTTCTTTTAATTTATAGTATCGCTAAAATCGCGATAGAAAACGAAAATGCAAACGTTTTTCATCAGTAAACTTTGGTTATAAAATTTGTAAATCGTTTGAAACTTCATATAGACAAGTTGTGACGTCATAAAATTTACTGATTACGTGCATTACTTGACTGGCCATTTATACTATATTACACGTTACGCCTACGCAACAAGTAATAAAGGAGACAAATTTAATGGTGCAAACCGAAATTTAAAATCGTCTTTTGTTTTACAGATACAAATGAAAATCGAATTTTTCGAAATTTATTTTTGGGGTTATAACTCATTAGTTTGTAGAGATATAAACAAAAAGTACAAACATCCTTTGAGCACTTTTCGCGAAGAATTTGATGGCTTTTATGATGTTAATTGAGTGGGATACCTTTTTCTTGTAGGATCTGCCGTAGTGCTAGTGGGTTAAGAGAGTCAAAGGTTCGTTTGAAACTGACGAACATTACATATATTATATAAAAGTGGAAGATTATTGTAGTCCAATTATTTTGAAATAAATAAGGGTTTATTTCTTTTGAAAAAATTTTAATTTTTCAAACGTTTCGAACGTTAAGTTCTTCGTCAGTGGGAATAAATTATATCTAAAAATGAAAATACATAATTAAAATATTAAATAAGTGAAAGAAATTTAATTTAAAAACGTACTTACAAGTAATATTAGAAGATGAAAATTATGACATGTTTTTAAAAATTTTTATTAGTGTCAAAAATAATAATTGACATAGCACATCATATTAAAATTTTGAAAAAATATAAATGTAAGATTGAAAATGTTTGAAAATTTTATAAATGTATGTGTTTGATTATTCTAATAGATTATAATATATTATGTTTAAATTGTCTATATCTGTTTTGTAATTAATTGCATTATTATTTTTTTTAATTTCAATGCTTTCTGTAAGGATGCGTTTTTTTAAATTGGATTCATATTTCAAAATTTTTGGATTTATTGTATTAAAACTGTGTAGAAATTGATAAGCATGATCTGCATAAGCAGTATTAGGTTTATTGGGGTTTGTTATTTTTGTTTGGATTGATTGTTGATGTTGTTTAATCCATATCTTCAATTTTATATTACATATATTGTTCAATGATTATTCGCAATGTGGTTGATACAGGATTTATTACGTCTAAATCCTGCCTGTTCTGCTCTCATGATCGGTTCAAGTTGCTCTGTTTGTCAGGAATTTAACACGTGCTATAATTTTATTGATTATGTTCAATAATGTTAGTTCTCTCCAACTGTCACATTTACTACGATCCCTCTTTCCACTCAGTGGGTATTCTCTCCGTCTCGTCTCCCATGTCTGCTTTGTAGTCTGTCCGGTCCAGTCGTTCATCCATCTCGCAGTCTTTTTATTGCTGTTTTATTTCTCCAATGTTAGAGGGGTTTATTGACATAATTTGGAGACGTACTGAGAATGTTGGTAAAGTGTTCTTCCCATATTTTAATTTGATCATCATTATCTGTGATAAGTTTTCCCATGTTGTCTTTAAGTGGTTTGTTTGTGTTTAACTGTCTGTGCGCCAACTGTTTTGTGATTCTGTACACTTCTCGTAAGTTTTTGTTTTTAACTGCTTCCTCTGCTCTTTGTGTTAAAGTGTTTGTTCACTTCCTTTTGTCGTTTCGTGCCGACCTTGTAATTGAGTTCATATACAAGGGTCATTCAAATATAAACCGAACTTCTGATCTCTGGGCTAGGGAAGAGCGGCAAGAGGGCTGGGGCCGTAGTGGTAGTTAGGTGAGAATGCGTGAACCCCCCCGCAATGACCGTTCCTTCGCTAGTAGCGCTAAGTCCAAGCAGGGGGTTCCGTTGTCCGTTGTGCCGGAGCTTCCTCTCCACATTTCCTCCACTCCATGCCCGTCCATTTGTTTTTGGGGGTGTAGTGGTGTACCCACGTCTCGTCACAAGTCACAATTCGGTTCAAAAACGCCTCACCTCCTTCCTCAAAATGATTCAGAAGCCGCTGACTGGTGTTTTTTCGAACTGTCCACTTTACGAAATCCCAGGTGTTTGAACGAATTGTATGCGCACTCCCACAACCTGTGATGCGATTTCGAGCACACTTAGGCGACGGTCACCTTCCACAACATCACGAACGGTCCAAATGTCGCCGTCAGTGTCGCTCGTCTGTGGGCTACGTTCATGGCTTTAAATTTCCACTGCATTACGACCGCTGAGAAATTTCTTGTACCAGTCAAACCCGTGGATTCGTGACCGCGTAGTATCGCCAAACTGTGCAAAAGTCTGGACAAAATTTCGGTCAGTTTGGCCCCTTCATTGGTTAAAAATCGGATGATGATCAGTTGCGAAATGGACAACTTCTAGCAAAGGAACGGTCATTGCGGGGGGGGGTTCGGTGGGTGTCTCCCCTCCATACATCCCAATCTAACTACCACTACGGCCACAGCCCTCTCGCCGCTCTTCCTTAGGCCAAAAGGCCAGAGATTAACATTCCGGTTTATATTAGAATGGCCCTCGTAGTTGTACCACTTGTCATTTTCTTTCGATAACCTGTGCTGAATTGAGACTGTTTTTCACAGCTTCCCTTTCTTTTATGAGTTCCCACATTTCGTTTGATATCCAGTCCTCTTTTGAGTTTTTCTTTAGACCAAGAACTTGTTTTCCGGTGCCATGCAATATAAGTATGTTTAAGGTCCTCCCACTTCTGTAACTCGTTCTCTCCACCTGGGTTTGATGGGCATCCAATCTCTGATCCTGTTTCTGAATTCGCAAAGAATGAATGGGTTACTTAGTCTCTCCAGGTTGTATTTCCTTTTTACCACTTTTGAGTATTTCGACCTTTTTGTATATAGCTTAATTTGTAAAATCCCTATGAGTAAGTCATGAGTGGTTGCTGCATCGGCTTCTCTTTTATTACGTACGTCCACGAGGGAATTACGCCATTTCCTACTTATTGTTATGTGATCAATTTGATTAGATGTTACTTGGTCAGGTGATACCCAGGTGATTTTGTGTGGAAATAACGATCCTCCAATGAGGAATACTCCATGACCATTTCCCCATTTGAATTACGTTCTCCTAAGCCCTGAGTTCACATTATTCTTTCAAAGTCTGTGTTGCCTGGTCCTATTTTGGCATTCAAGTCTCTGTAACTATAAGGATATCTCCTTTTCTTTGTTTACTTGTTAGTTCCTCTAGGGTATCATAAAATTCGCGTTTTGCCTCTTCTTCTGAAGTCTGTGTTGGAAAATAGCATTGAATTACGAGATGCTACCCATTAATTCCGAGAATTTAAATATCCCGCGCTAACCGATCATAGTACGAACTTGCGCCGCTAGGTACTTGTAGCTCTACGTGTCAAGTGGCGTCGTTTTACGTGCAGTTGTTAGAGCTCGTGCGTTTTGTAAACTACATACCTACGTCACGCGGTAAATGACGTCACAACATCGCGCATAGGCGTACAAAGGGGTTTTTAAAAATTGGTATTATGCGCATGACGTCATGTCGACGTAGGTGTGTAGTTTACAAAACGCACGAGCCCTACGAAGTTTTAACTCGTTTCTTTACAACGGGTTTGTGTAGTTATGCGATCGTCTATATGGCTGATACACACAAGCAACGAATTTGCATCAAATTTTGTTTCAAGCTAAACAAAGCTGCGGCCGAAACACATCGAATGTTAATAGAGGCTTTTGGTAACGAAGCGCTAAGTCAAGCAAGAACATTTGAGTGGTTTCAGCGTTTAAAAGAGGGACGGGAATCGGTCGACGTTGATGCACGTTAGGGTAGACCGTCGTCAAGCACAACTCCAGAAATGATTGCGAAAGTGCGTGAAATCATCCTCACAGACATAAGGCAGACCATCCACGATATCTGTAACGTCACTGGATTATCATACGGGACAAATGAACTAAACATAAGACGAATTGCAACCAAGTTTGTTCCTCATCTTTTGAGCAATGCTCAGCGAAACGCGCGAATTCAAGTGTGCGCCGAGATGCAAGAAATGTGTAGAAATGACTCTAACTTCATCTCCAAGATCATAACGGGTGATGAATTGTGGGTGCACGTATATGACCCGGAAACGAAGCGACAATCTTCGCAATGGTAGTCACCATTATCCCCTCATCCAAACAAAGCACGTCAAGTTTGTAGCAAAATCAAGTCCATGCTGATAGTTTTTTTTATATTCGAGGAATCGTACGCAGGGAGTTTGTCCCGCCGGGTCAGATGAGAAGTTTTACTGTGCCGTTTTAAGACGACTGGGAGAAAACGTAAGGCGCTAACGACCTGATTTGTGGAAGAGCAAAGACTGGTTAGTGCACCATGACAATGCCCCGGCCCCCACCACACTCTTTATGAAGCAGATCTTGGCCGCCAACAACATGACTACTGTCCCGCACTCCCCGTACTCGCCGGACCTTGTACCCTGTCATTTCTTTCTCTTCCCGAAAATGAAATTATGATTGAAAGGGTGGCGGTTTGACACCATCGGAGAGATTCAAGCGCAATCGCAACAGGTGCTCAACACTCTAACTTCGCCAGAGTTCGAGAAGTGTTTCCAATCATGGAAAAATCGCTGGGATCGTTGCATACAGGCTCAGGGTCACTACTTTGAAGGTGACAATGGACACTAGGACTTGAAGAACAAAATTATTGTTTTGTGAATATCTTTTCGGAATTAATCGGTAGTACCTCGTGTAGTTACTTTCCTTGCTTTCGTGAAAAATCTAGCTTGGATTATTCCATCTTGCATTCCATTAAGCTCTGTTTTATTTCTTTTGTCAGTAATAGCTCCACGCCATTTGCTCTACGAATATGTTCTCCTCTGGATGTTCCAAGTATAGGAACGTTTTACCATCTTAATAAGCAAGGCGGTCGTGGCTCAGTTGGTTCAGCGTGCGTCTGACCATTGAGATGGCCCGGGTTCGATTCGCAGGGCCACATATACACCGCAAACACCCGACCGCTTCGCTCGGAAGGCAATGGCAAACCACCGAGATGTATTTTGCCTAGTAAGTCCTCTCTAGAGTAGAAGTGGAAACACTTCCGTGGTTCGGAGCCCACGTAAAGCTATAGGTCCCCTATGTCTGTAGGCTACTTAACACACACACCACAGCCATATGGAGAGAGGATCGGCAACGCCCTGTAAAGGGCATGCCACTCCAAGAAGAAGAATAAGCAAATTAAAATTCCAATTTCACCAATAAAGACTACACGAAAAAGTGTCCTAAAGACGTTCTTACTTTTTGTTTCTATCTCTACAAAAAAACGAGTTATAACTCCCAAAAGACATTGCAAAAAATTGGATTTTCAATTGTTGCTCGAAAACAAAAGTTTGCACTACTTATATAAGTAGGTGTAGTAGTTAAGGAAATGGCCCAAAATCCCTTCGAAAATGATCCACCCTGAACAATTGCTATTATTCTTTAAATATATGTGAAAGTAAGGCACGCTCAAATTTACAAATTTTAGTATAATTTGCTGTATCTATTTAAGCTATTCAAAGATGGCGTTGTGCAATTAAAAAACATATTCAGGGATAACATTAGAGCTACATTGTCGAAGAACTTGTAACAGAAGGAAAAGATCACCAAAGCACTTTTAATTATTGCGTCTAACAAAACTAAGCAGAGCTTGACGAAATTTTCAGCACTGTGCTTGTTAGCTAAATTTGAATGAATTTTTCATTGGAATTTGAACCCGGCCATCTTTAGTTCACCAAAATACCGGTCCAGGACGTTTAGCCGCGGCCACCTAGGCGCGGCCGTTTCGGCGCATACATACTTGGACGCAGGGACACTAGGACATAGGGACAAAAGAACGCAGTAAACTTGAGGGCGAATAAATTGTACAAAACCGTGTCTTACGTATTTTAAAAATATTATTTCAAATGTATGTGTTTCTTAAAAAGATAGGAATATAATCTTGCTAATATTTGTTAAGACCTCAATAAGGACTTTCATTTAAATATACAGCTATTTTATTCTGCATAAATAATTATATTTATATTTTACAACGCATTTAAAGAAAGGTCAGTTGTTAAAATAACATAACTGTATTGCGTCTTTGTGTCCAACTGTTTCGCGCCTTACTGTCTCGGCGCCCTTTTGCCGTGCGCCTTAGTGTCCCTGCGTCCAAGTAGGCCTGCGTCTAAACGGCCGCGTGTAAGCGGCAGCGTCTAAGTGGCCGTGGCTAAACGTCCTGCTCCGCCAAAATACGAATGAGACGGTTATACAGGACTGTTAGGTTTAGTCAATTTTAGTAAACCATGGACTGAACTTAACAGAGGTCCTATCTTAACCACCCTGAAAAGTATTTGCAGTCACAGACCGGACCGAATCAGATGTACAACAAATTACTTCAGTCATCTATAATCTACAATACAAATGTAAATAATACTTACGTAATGGGTGTCGTCTTCCTGATTGTAGGCTAATTTTACGATTCCATATGCACCCTAGAAAAAATGTAATATAAAAATTTATTCGAAACTAACTTCATAACCAACAGTTCGTTCACGTCAGATAAGAGTTTTTTTTTTCCTTAAAATTATATACATGGTTTCGCTGTCGACTTAGACTTCGTTATATTTGCACATTGTTTTATTGAGCGGTGATGACTGTGTTAACAGAACGACTTCCGGGTTGAAACCGTGGTGGGCGAAACGTTGAGCTCTTTTGTCTCAAACATGACACGGTTTCAACCCGGAAGTCGTTCTGTTAACACTAACACTGACCATGGAAGTCTTCGAATTCGGTGATGACTGAGGGTTCAGCTAAAAGAGCAATGCTTCTAAAACGGTTTGCAGCTGCATTTACTGCTTTTAAATAAAGCTATATAAAAAGTGATGACGCTGGCAAAGGAAAAGGCCACGAATTTTACTGATTTTATTAATTAGGTGAATATACAACATAGAAATAATAATACTTCTAAGAAGAAAAATAATAATAGTGAAAGTGTAATAACTATGGGGACATGGAATGTGCAAAGCTTGAATGGAAAAGAGGAAGAATTGATAAAAGAATTGGAGAAATGTTGATACATAATTGCAATTACAGAAACAAAAACAAAAGGTGGAGGAGTAAGGTTACTGAAAGAGAATATGCTTTATCAACTGCGGCGTAAAGGTAACTGAGGGAGCTAAGGTGGGATTCGCAATACTTATACATAAAGATTGAAAAGATAAAATAATAAATTGGGAGCGTGTAAGCTCCAGAATACTGAAAGTGGAATTAAAGATAAATATGAATGACAAACTGGATTGTATTGCAGTGTATGGTCCACACGAAAATGAAAAAATAGAACCACTGCAAGTCTTTTATAGAACGCTGGAGAACATAGTTGAGAAAGCAAGAAATAAAATTGTAATATTGGGAGATTTGAAGTGGACAGAGATTATCCAATGATAGGAAAGTTTAGAGAAGGGATATGCAGTAGAATTTTGTATGGACAATGACAATAGTAGGGACTAAGATTAATTGGCAAAGTGCCAAATTTAGAAATAATATATAGTTTGGACATATACCTATGTAGAATGCGAAATTCAAGACTAACTAAAAAAGTCTGGAAAATGGGTAAAACGAAAAAGAACAAGAAAGAAGTGGAATGACCAAATGGGTAGTTATTTGCAAGAAAAAGGGCTAAAATGGAGAGAGGCTGTAGAACTGGCAAAGGATAGAACTAAGTGGAGTGTTACCTCCGGCGTTCGGCGGCCAAGGGAACAGCTGGGCTGGCGGTGTCTTCGGCGGCGATGGAAAGAGACGACGAATGGGAATATGTTTATTCGGATTAAGGAATTCGTACACAGTTCGAATTTAAGGAAATTCATATACAATTCATCACAAAGAATTCATATACAATTCGACGTAAGAAATTCGGTAGTAGGAGCAGGAGCAGGAGCAGGAAGGTCACGGGGTTGACGACCATCAACCGGCGTGCCGTGGGAGGAAGTGATATTCAGGCCGACTGAATATCACGAAGATCCTGGAGTCGAGGGCACGGTTGCAGGACTGGAACCGGAGCAGGACTGGAGCAGGATGGAAGAAGTGGACTTGGAGTCGGATCTTGGAGGAGATGTTGGTCGGTTGGAAGTCGGAGATGGAATGGGTGCTGAGGCAGGAAATCGCTCTGGCTTTATACCCTTTCTGGCGACGGGGAGACATCTGATCGGTCGACGGGGAGACAGCTGATTGGTGACATTAAATAAAAGAAAAGAAGAGTGACTGTGATAGTAGTGACAGTGATAGTTAAGAGACAGTAATTGAAAATTTATAACTCGACACTGGCTCGGGAAAGCCGATAAACGAGTGTTAGACTATGTTATGTTATACAAAAAGATGAATTCAAAAATAAGTTGCACACAGCGCCATCTATAGGAATGTTATAAAAGCAACACAACAGCTTAAAAGTATCATAGGCTTTGATTTCCACATGCAAAAAAGGAGAACGGGCAGTATGCGAAAATGATAGAGGTATTGGTCTCCTAGATGTGGCTTATAACATTATGGCAGTTAGCATTAGACAAAGATTAAATGAGTGGGCGGAAAGAGCAATAGGAGACTGTCATTGTGGATTCCGCAGCAACCGATCGGTTAATGACAAAATTTTTGTATTGCAACAAATAAAAGCAAACAGCTTGGCTCTACACAAGCCTTTCGTGGATTTCAAGAGGGTTTATGGTACAGTCAGCACGTCAGTAGAGAAAAGCTTTACGAAGCAATGAAGAACTTGGGAATACCTTTACGGGTTACGACGAATGGTAACCAGGACCCGATACCGACGCGACGTTTAGACTGCAGGAAAGTCCTGTCTGTCCGGAGATCCGAACCAAGGACTAATATAACGCTAACCTGATGTTCTACCTCTGATCCTCTCTGGCATCTAACTAAAGAGATGCGGGTCAACAATCAGCATGGTGACAGATTCATTCGTCAAAATTAGCCAATCCAAGAAGTCGAAGAATTTACTTATGTAGGCAGTATTTATAACCAAATATAGGGGAACATCTGAAGATACTAAAAATATGATTTAGAAAGCAAGAAGTGCGTTTGGTATGCCAAACACAATCTGGAACTCACCGCAATACTCACGGAGACACTGCAACGGAACTATAAATATCGACAGAAATATGAAAAAATTAAATTATTTTATGAAGGTTTTGAAGTTCGATTTGATTTGATAAAAGGAACTTCTTCTATTTTGGGCTTGTCCAAAATTATTGTATAAATACAATTGATCAGAAGCTAAGAGGACATTCCATTCCTTCTTGCCGTCGAAAACTACTCTACCTATTGGGCTCCTACATTCGTCAACCCCTTTATTTTTTAGAAACACAAACGTAAAGAGTATAAACCAAAGTTCTCCGGACACCATCGCACCGACCAGCCCATCCCGTCTACCTTGAGGGACCACACCCTCTGAACCAGCACAGTTAATTTATTTGAATAAATGTATAAATATGTTTGATATGTGCGTTTCTTCGACTTTTCTTTCCTACGCTTCATGAAGAATTGTATTACACATGATTAACAAGGGTTCAAAGTTTCGGGGGTTTTGATCAGTTCAAGAAAATTATGAATTTTCAACACCCCGCATCGTTACAATATATGTATATTAAATATTAAAAGCCGTAATGGAAATAGATAGGGCATACTGACTGTCCACACATAGTGTCTCAAGGAAAATCCCGGACTGAACCCAGAGGAAATCAGAGCTAGGGGAAGACCTAAAACAATAGGGAGGCGTTCAACCCTTAAGGAAGCAGAAAGATCGGGAATTTCCTGGGGACAAATAAAAATAATAGCAACTAACAGGACCAGATGGAAACACTTTGTAGGGGTCTTGTTTCCACGAGGAGTGAGTGAAAGGTACTATCCCGTGCAAAAGTAATGACACGCCTAAGATTTGTTATTGTATGATAAACAGCCTTGCAGCAGTCGATGAGTAATTTGGGCATAACCATAAGACCTTGTAGGTAGGATTAACAAGTTGGAATAAGAAAGTTACTCATCGACTGTTGCAAGGCTGTTTATCATACAATC
The DNA here is from genome assembly GCA_963082815.1 of Melanotus villosus. Taxonomy (NCBI): domain Eukaryota; kingdom Metazoa; phylum Arthropoda; class Insecta; order Coleoptera; family Elateridae; genus Melanotus; species Melanotus villosus. The sequence continues at coordinate 52,577,211 of OY720426.1, forward strand.
AAATACAAATCAATGAGCAGCCTGTGCTACAAGTTAAAAAAGTATTTTAAAAAGCAATACTTACTTGACCAATCGAATCCATAAGTTTATACTGATTCAACTGGATATACATTCCAGTTCTCTCCATAGATATCCTTCTAGATTCTTTCAACGGCTTCTTCTTGCCTCTGGGCGAATTAGTAGGACTACCATAGGGAGAATAAGGACAATTGGGATAAATAGGGCGATTTTCTATACCCAAACTTTTGGATTGTACCAAAGATTTCTGATGGAATTTACCTTTTATATTCGCCTTTGATAATTGGGATGTGCTATTACTTGTAGAAAGTTCTGAGGAAGGCACAACAGAAGATATCACAGTTATGGGTTCGGAACCAACATGGTTCGGCTCGGATCGGGTTGTGTTGGGAAAGCTTGATGAAGGCTCTGAGTTTTGAAAAGATACTGAAGGAGTGGAGGAAGGACTGACGGATTTTTTACAGGCAGTATCTGTTGCCTTCGTTTTTACATCGACTTCGACAGCGCTGTATCTAGAAATAATAATTTTCATTTAGGATTATTCTAAACAATAACATACACAGTTTGCAAAGCAGACAAAATAATTTAAGGCATGAAAACATTATTAAAAAAATAATAATCTGGATCTCTTGACGATACGGTGGTCTGTCTTCCATAATGATAGTTACAGTCCGGCATACATTAAAAAAGTTTCAACAAAGACCGAAGTTAGGTTCCTGTTGTAGTCAAGGCAAGCATTTAAACCTTCAGGTAAAGACCACTGGGCTCTTAGTGAAGGTACACACAAACCATATGCATTGCTTGCCAACTATGTGCGTTTATAAGAAAACGGGTGATGTTGCTGCGTCATTTTCCTGTATTTTTGTGATAAATTTCAGAAGTTATAATGGTTGTTAGTAAAGTGGTCTCAAAACGAGAAGGACATGTACGTCATCAGCAATCTGCGCGGCGGGAAAATTTCAATGGGGGGAGCGAACGAAACAAATACAACAAACACTACGAACGCCAATGCAAATATCAAAGAGTCTCCCCTTCCATAACAATTTGGACTCGCCCGAACGCTTTCTGGACGACGACGCATGATGACGTGCATGACCTTCTCGTTTTAATTCCAGTCTAACAAGGAATTGAGACAAAGTGATGGGGTAACGAAGGCAGACGGTTGAAGCTTAGCAGGCAAGATAACTAGTAATAAAAGCAACTTAGGAGACCTTAACCCTCTACGTTGCCAACCATACTGCTTTGCAGAGTGTCAGCGTTTATACCTTTACCTTTACCTGTGGTACCTAACACGTATCCAAGGAAAAATACACAAAATGAGGAAGGCCCAATTGCTTTTGTTGCTTCTACCAGGGGGCAACATCTTCTCATTGATAAACAATTTCAACCACAAAACGAGGGTCGAAAAGCCTACTTTTTAACAAGGTCGATGAAAAATAATTTATATGTGTTGCTTAAATATTAAGTCCCCCTTGGGTTTAGGTTTATTACTGCAGTAAAGCAAAGTGTTGAGATACTTGGCAGCCATAGGCTTAGCTCTCGCCCAATTAATAAATAAACAAACTAAAAAAGCTCGGTTTGTAAGTACCACTTTGAAATGTCGTTTTTTAACATATCGTTCAGGTTTACTGAACGCAGTGTGCTTGAGGCAATCGATGTAAAATAAACCATCTTTATTTATGCCATGAAGTCTGTTAGCGAATGTCAAATACCCGTAACTAAGTTGCACAAATGTCTATTTGTTTATATTAATTTTTTTGTGGTTTTACAAGGTATTTGAGGTTCGCTATTCAACCAAACCACAGATCACAGACCCTCAAAAACCAGATCCGAACAGCTTCTTAGGTTCAGTAGGCAGCACATCAGGATAGTCACAGGCCTCTTTAAAAGACACCTGCATCTGATGGGCCTCTCCGAGGACCCAAGGTACGGATTCTGTAACGAAGCAGATTAAACCTCCCTTCATCTCCTTTTATGATGCCCCAGATTACTTCTTCTGAGACATCGTCTATTTAGAGCATAATACACGAAGCGCCTCTATAGACAAGGTCCTGGCCTTTGGGCTAGGTGCCGATCTGTATGAAGGCATCCCTTAATTTGCTGCGGATGCACAATAGGGCCTAGGGCCTGAGTGCTGCTACTTCGCACTGCCGAAGAAGAAGCAGACCACAGGCTTCGTTCCTTGCATTAATCGAGTCTGTTGCTTCTTAAGAAATTTAGACATCTCAAGTTATACACGGCATTATTGTCGAAGAGTTTGAAGACCATAATTAAGGTTGTAAAAATTATCAACGTTAAATTTACTCAAAATAGAAATTTCTACATTTTCAATACTTTTTTTTATTACCACCTGGAAAATGAAAGATAACAGAGGTACGAACGAAACCTTGAAGCTCTTGCTCAGTTTGGCTCGGCTTGCTCCAGCTGTAAGAGGGGCCGAACGTTAGATTTGTTGAACAGGCATTGTGCCAAACTTTTTCTTAATTACTGGTCAAACTTGACAAGAGTGGAGATTCAATAGAGGCTTTAAAACTTGATGAACTCGAATTCTACTATGACTTTAGTAGTCAAGTTCAAAGCTCAGTGCAGACTCGATAAAAAGTCAAAGCTCGGTAAAGATTGGAGGCTAGCAGACGTTTCTTCTTCTTCTTCTACATTTTCCCTTCCACGAGTTCGCCGTCTTTTGTTGCCATCCTTCTGTATTTTCCCAATCTCCTGTCTGTAAACATCTCATCTTCCATTGCTGATTTTATATAGCTATATAGAGCAGGTCTACCTGTTTTGATTCTTCCCTGTGGAGACCGTTGCGCCATTCGCTTGACCTATCTGTGATCCGGCATCCACTATATGTGCCCATACCATTTGAGTGCCCGGTTTTCCAAACTTTTTGTAGTCGAGTATGGGATATTCATTATTTTCCATATTTCTTCATCCCTTACTCGATCGTATCGTGTTAGCTGTAGACTTCGTTTCATGAAGTCGAGTTCCACCGTACGAATTTTTTATGTCGGATTGTCATTGTTAGGTGGCCACATCTCTGGCCCATACAAAACGATGCTTTGAACTATACTATGAAAAATCATTTTCTTAATTTCTTGTGCTATGTTGTTATTCCATATTAACCCAGAACTTTTGTTGCTCTTTTTCCCACCGCTATACGGGTCTCGATGTCCCGTTCACATGTTCCTGGTGAGCTCACAATTAGCCCTACAACCTAGGGCGGATTTTGGCCTGTTCTAGGATCAACTACCATCCTTTCCTATTTTTCGCTTTGGCTTTCCAAGCGTTCTTAGATTTTCTTCTACTTGGCCCTTAAATCTAAATCTGGGCCTACCTCTCTTTCGAGTTCCAGCTAGTGTTTAGTGGAATATTTGCTTTGGAGGATCCATGTCATCCATCCTTTCTAAGTGGTCAAGCAACCTTAATCTGTTGACTTTGATGGCTGGGGGAATGACCGCCATTTCCCGTTCTCCTGCACACCTCTTCATCGCTTTTTATCATCGTCCATGCTTCTGTCTATCACCAGCCCTTCGGGTGGCGTTACTTGGGTGTTATTAGTAACTTTCATATACATACTTTGTTTTGGCTGTAGTCCCACTCTCTTTGCTGCTGCTTCTAATAGTTTGAAAGCTTGCATTGGGTGTTTTTTGTTCTTGATATCTTCGTACGCTAGTATTTGTACACTCCTGTTAATGATTGTCCCCTAGTCGCTGTAGGTACATGGTACATGATTCTCTTATAGCTTTTACTAGCGCCATATTAAACAACAAGCTTGATAGACTCTCCTTGGCGTAGGCCTGTGTGTGTCTGAAATGATCGTGATATGTTGTTTTGGACCTTGACTTTACATTCAACTTTTGAGAAGGTTGTATTAGGTGTTTTGGGATATTCAATTCTGTCATTGCATTATAAAGTGTTCTTCTGTCTGCGCTATCGTAGGCGCCTTGGAGGTCTATGAATAAGTGGTGTGTATCAATCCCGTATTCATAGGTCTTTTCTAGGGCTTGCCTAAGAAGGAATATTTGATCGGTGGTTGACTTTTCTTTACAAAGTCCACTATGATATTTGCCTATTATACCATCAGTGTATTCTAGGAGGCGGTCATCAAGTTTCTATGCCACGTTTAGGAGAGCCTAGATTATCAATTATTAGAAACAGAGAAGCAGATATCAGTGAAGATTAGATATTAGAAAGATGGGCCGAAAACTTTGAAGAAAGCCTAAATATAAGAAACCAGGTAGAAGTAGGCGGATCAGACGCATAGCTTGAAGATATAGAAGAAGAAAAAGAGAAAGATAACATCCCAACAGAAGAAGAAGTAGTAAAGGCAATAAAATTATCGAAAAACCAAAATGCCTCTGGTATACGAGGGTGGAGTGATAAGTCTGGTAAAAATAAAACAAGGAATAATTTTTTGGCCAAAAAATTATTCTTTGTTTCGTTTTTATCAGATTTGTCACCCCACCTCGTAGATGGTATACCCTCGGAGCTTTTAAAATACGGAGTGGGCAAACTAAAAGGACATGGAGACATGTAAAACTCCCAAACGACCGAAACATGGGAGGAAAAAAGGAGACCAAGCGATAACTACCGAGGAATCACTCTCCTAAACGTGGCATACAAAGACCTGCTGAGCTTATGATATAGAACTCGCCGTACACAGCAGACATACGACGATGAATTTCTCGCCTTGCATTTCCATCAGCAGTCAAAAAGCGAACCACACCTCTCTGTTCTTCTTTACTCGCCTCCATTTCTGATGTTGGGCGAACACATGTATCGCTCAGCTTACTTCTAGCACAATAAACAAACGACCAGAGCCAAAGTGTAGGTTATTACTGTGCTTTTCCAGGTTCCAACAGATCTCAGTGCCGTTATCAAACTCCAGTGTTACCAACTTTTGTGCGTGGTGGCCCGTTTTCATTTGACTGATCCTAATAGAAAGAAATATGACACCATTAAGTGAAGAGCGGAGTGGGTTTATGAAAGGAAAGTCATGTTTAGACAATATACACTGTGTAAGGCAATTGATGAAAAAAAATATAGGACGAAGAACGTTGATACATATTTAGATGGCCTTCATAGACTTGAAAAAGGCATACAACAGCGTACCTAGATGTCATATTTGTGGAATACGACGAGAGGAAAGAATATCATCATCATCATCACTTGACATGGAGCAGATCCCCGTGGATCAATCCTGGATTACGCCAGGATATAGATGAAAAATAGATCATTTTAACGACGAAATTATATAGAAACGGAAAGACATGAATAAAAATAGCAGAAAACTTTTGAAAGGTCTAAAACAGGGTTGCAGCCTGTCACCGCTGCTCTTCAATATTTACATCGAACAGGCCCTGGCACCGAATACGTTCAGGTATGGGTTTCCCAGTCGGTGGATACACCACTTTTCATTCTCGTCGGTACGCAGACGACCAAATCATATTTGCACAAGATGAAGAGGACTTAACATACTTGTCCAGAAAAATAAGAGAGGAATATGAGAAATAGAGATGTATATGAACTTTAAAAAACAGTTTACCTAAGCACGGGAAGAAGATCTTTGGTTATACAAGTAGAGGAAGAAAATATCATGGCACGTTCACGTTCACGTGTGCTGAAGTGGCATACGAGATTCCGAGAGGGACGTGTGCTCGTCCAGGACAGGCCCATCGTGTCATTACTCCTGATGTTATTGTAATGGTTGTATCAGGGAAAACCGACGGATCACAATGGAAGAAATTCTGTTCCATACACGCCATGCAGTACCGAAAAATCTATGCGCAGTGGATTCAACATCAACTGACGGAGAAAAAAAGACTCACAGAATGGCTGCATCTCTGGGTCTTTTTGGCGTCTGGCCCGTTTTCATTTGACTGCCCCTAATATCTTATTCTTAAGAATACTGATAAAAAGCCTTGCCACCGTAGGTTTCACGCTTATTCCCCTGTAGCGGAAGCAGGATTTCTTATCGCCTTTTTTAAATATAGAGCAGATGTATGACAAATTCCATTCTGTCAGTAGATCCTCTCCATCCTCTATTTTATTGAATATTCTTTTTAAGTAAAAGACTACTTTATTTCCGTCATATTTGAGAAGCTTCCTACGTCTTCTTCTGTAATTGCATGTTCTGTTTCTCGAATTTCCTCGAATTCTTCCGTTTTTAGATATTGTTCTCTGTGTTCTTGAGGAAGATTAGAATAATGCGTCATCCACTTCTCCGGCGATATTATTGGTATTATTCCTCTATTTGTCGTGTTGCTTCTGATTTTACTAATAACTTTCCTCGTTTCAGTGGATCTATTATATCCTATACATAACCTTTCCCAGTGTTCATTCTTTTCCTCTCCCACTTTCACTTTGAGTGATCTTCGTATTGCTACATACAGCTATGTTGCAGGTTTCTACTTGTCAGGTTGTCAGCCACTTCATGTATGTTTTGTTCTTTTCTTAAATCATGTTCTCTCTCATCTGAGAATTTCTCCACAAGGTATGCCTTGGGAGTTCTTTGATACCGTCAAATATTGCCTGTTCTAACCTATTCCGATATACCTAGAGAGCTTTAACACAATATTGCTTTAGTAAGTCCGTTTTGAAGAGTATTTCTTCGAGTTCCTACATCTTTTTATATTCGTCATTTGCACAATTGTGAGGTTTTGTTCTTTTATTTTCTATATATTAGATGTCCTATTATATACATCAGGCTCTCAAGAAAATCCAAACCAAGGAGACGCTTTTGTACAACAACAGGACCTAGTCCTATTACCATGTGATTATTACTAGTATACTCTGATTGGCGATATACCCTTACGTCTCTTATTTTAAATGTTATCACTTTTTTCGTAATTAGTAACTCGAAACTTGAATTTTACTATAAACTATGTAAGTCGAGTTGCGCTGAGCTTAACAAAAATTGAAAATTCCTACGTCTAAACTACCTACCAACTACAGAATTAGTTTTTCTTAGAAATAAAATCTTGCCAGAAATACACATTTCTCAAACAATTTAACAAAATATACATTATTAATCAATCTAATATAACCTTAAAACACAAAGCTGTATTGTATTTCTTGTCGAACTTGTTATTCGTTTTCTGCATTCTTTCAAGCCATTTGCCAAAGGAAATGTTAATGACGATGAAAAATTTAAGGGTCAAGGAAACAAAGTGAATGATTCTTGTTTTTCGATGACATTTTTGTGAATACTAATTTTTTTTCTAGATTCAAAAACTGGTACTGTGCAGCTACCGAACAGGTTGTAGAAATGCGTATGAATTTTATAAAGCTAGTTTGACTTGTTTGTTTACCAGCAACCACTGTTAAGGTCATGGCAGTTAAAATATTTTATGTCATTCCATTTTGTCGAGTGTACTTTTAATAAAAATAAATCTTATTAAGCAATTTTATAAAAATAGTTACGCAAATAATAATCAGCAAGTATAGACAACTCATTAAAATTATTTATAAATTTTATTACTGGTTGGCTATTTTTTTGAAGTGGTTACCAGCTATAAATTTAAAAATAAACACCAATTTACTTGCATAAAAAGTTTTAAAAATGTATACAACTCTTCGGTTACATTCTAATAATAAAATATTGAATATTTGAATAAATCACAATTTTTAAGCAGCTTAAACTTAGTAGCTACCTTCAGACTTAAAACACAAAAAATGCGCAATATGAAGCAAAAAAAATAGGTTGCATTTGTCACGAACATTAATTATTAGCATGCTCATTGTCTTTTACAAACAATATCAAAGTCTACAGCATTTCTTCAATTACGTGTAATAACAATGCACATTACGCAGAAATCAAAAACAAAGCAAACCAATATACTGCATCGCATTATTTCTCATATTTGCAAGATGTCGGCAACAATCTACTCAATAATGAATAAAATTTACAATCACTGAATTGATGTCAATCTGCTATAATTGATAAGTTTATAAAATGACAAGCATATAATTAGATAGAAAACAAACTATGCTTTAAAAACTTATGTGTTTACCTTGAAAAGAAGTTCTATTATAATAGAGAAAAACAAGTGCAATTTATTGTTTGAACTATGATATTTAAGCCTTTGAAACGTAGCCACGTTTTTGTTTATTAAATGGAAAGTTTTATTTCAACATACGTAGTAGATTGATTTTTCAATTAATAGCTTTTTGGTCAGTTAAAGAAAATCAAGTAGTTCGGTGGTAGAGCGGCTTGGGAGTCTGTTTTGCCACTAACTGACAGGGTTCGAATCTCATCGGTGGCATGACAGTTTTCACAAGCCAACCATTTTCTACAAAGGTTATTTAAACAAAATCGCTTTGAATCTGCAAACAACTTTCGATGCATTTTTGTTAAAATAATCTATGGTTGGTGCAATCATGTACAAGCTAAAATAACTGAAAATCAAAACACCAAATTTGGACTAACTGCAACACGTTTTATGTATAGTGCTTTATTAGTAAGGTGGCTTAAATCTGAGAAGAACATGTCACCAACACCATGCATTACAGCAAAACAACAGGGGTGTAATATACGGCTTTTAAACAAATATGGCAATGACTAAAATGACAATGCGTACAACGTTCCTATACCAAAACTTCCGCCCAGAAACATTTTTGTTAAACTTCTACTAATTAGAAAAGAGCACAGAAGTCATTAACAATATGTAAAGATAACTGCACTTACACTCCGAGAGGAAGTATGGCCGGCAACATGGAGGATGAAGGCCTCCTATGTCGCTTGTATACTTGGTTGTCTCGCATGCTTATGCGTACGAGGTGAGGTGGTAAGCTAGACGCCTTCAACAACCGCCTACTTTCCCTACTCCCCTGTGTTTCGGTTCCCAATATTAGACCACCCGCCGAGCATCCAACTTAGGTTTGACTCCGAGATCGTCCGCCTTGAAGCATTGGTTACACTGACAGAACATAACAAAATAACTCTGAAATGGGTGCCAGGACCACCAAAATGTGGAAGGAAATGAAAATGCAGATCAGCTTGCAAAACTGGGAGCAGAAAAGCCCCTAATCGGACCTGAACCAACATGCGGGTTGGCATATGTGACCACAAAGGAGTTGATAAAGAAACGATTGCGAGAAGAACACGGCAGATATTGCAGGGGGAGGCAGGAACTAAAGCAATCGCGGATGTTCCAGAGTAGTCCCTTCAAAGTCAGAACTACTGCTTTTAAGCAAGAAAAAAATGAGAAAAGTAGTTGGGCTACTAAGAGGACACTACCAGCTCAGAACGTACCTTCAATGCAGATTCTGCGGGGAGGAAGAAGAAACTGCAGAGTACATATTGTGTAAATGTATAAATGTTGGGAATCTTAAGACAGCGTTGCATTGGGGTAGATTTAATGGTACCCGAAGAAGTGACAAATGCATCCTACAGATATATTCCAGACTTCGCTAATGGAGCCAATCTGCGGAATGCAAATCCAAGGGGGCACAATAAGCCGATGAGCTCAAGTGCAGTGGGGATGCTTATGAGAAAACTAACAAAACCACCCCTATTTCAACAGCAACTTCTTTTCTAAATAGAGGATCTTATCTAAAAGTGCAAGACAAAGATCAATATCTACACCTGATCACAGTACTACATGCACATGGCTTAGAATACATACGAGGATCAGCAAAACAGACCCATAAAAGTCATGTATCCAACATGCCCAGTAGCCGTGATCAGCGAAGATTTGGAAAAAAAGAGGATTTAAAATAATAGAAGTGACTAACATCATGAAAAGAAACAAGGCCACCACCATGAAACCGTTGCCGTTACACATGCTAGCTTTTGACTAATCAGAAGACAGCAGAAAGATATCTGCAATTACAACGATCACAGACTTGAAGATACAAATTAAACCTCTACTCAAGATAACAGCCCTTATCCCACAATGCAAAAAGTGCCAGGAGTATGGACACACCCAATCCCTCTGCAACAAGGAGGCATTACTAAAAGATGCAGAACGGCACGGCTTGAAGAAGCGAAGTGCGCTAAATACAGAGAAGCACACCCAGCATATTATCGGGGTTGTGTAGTTGTAAAAGTACCCCAAAAACGTAGAGAAAAGGAAACAATCTAAGAACAAGAATCAAGAAACGGTGGCATTAGTGAAAAACCAGCAAAATTTTCCTTCTCTACTAAAGGCTGAGACAGCATCACAGCGTAATCCAGAAGGTAGTTACTACAGAAAACGTTACCCCGCGGAAACAACGCAAAATACCTAGGCATGACGCTTGACGCAAAACTGAGATGGAAGGAATACATCACACAGAATAGAGAAGAACAACCTGAAGTTTAGAAAAGGTAGTCTGAGCTATCAATACATAACAAACTGTTATTATACACAAAAACAAGTGCTAAAACCAGTATGGACGTACGCACTACAACTATGGATATGTACCAAAAAAAGCAATGAATGATACAAAGATTCCAGAACAAAATACTGTAACGAAATGCGTCAGCAGTTACGGAGAACACGTGCGAGATTGGAGGATCGTACGAAACATGCTAGAGGTTGTCTTCAAGGACTCCGGTGTGGCTATGCTGGTCTGCAGTTTTAATCTGAAGTCTGCATTTAAACCGAAGAGGAGTGTAGACTGCTACTTTTACCGCAGTGGAACATGCAGAAGAGAAGAACAATGCCGGTACCGTCATAACCCGTTCTTCAGGAATCAAGAGCCGAAACCTGTTCTGGGACAAAACAGACTTGAAGAGAACACGTGCGAGATCATATGGGGCAGCCGCCAATAGAAGTTTCTGGGGTTATCCCGAGTGATCGGAATGCGTCATCGTTCGGGAGGAACGTAGAAATTACTGGATTACAAGCCCGCATTGGTATAAATAGGCGCGTTCCCTGGGCAAGCACCAGTCCACTACCGAGAGCCTACCAGCGAGTTACCAAAAGCTACCCTCGCAATCAAGTTCTCGTTTAATATAAATGTGCGCGGATACGTGAATATAAATAAACAAACTGTATAAATAAATTAGTTAGTGTTACGGGTTAATATTAGTGTTTAAGCTGTTGTTTCGTGTTAATTGTTACATTGTTTAAATTTGTTAATAAATAATTCACACCACGAACCGAAATTTTAAATAACCGTTTTAAAAAGCATTTTTAATGCCCCGTGGTATACTCGAAATGAAGGCATCCACAAGGACTTAAAGATTGCTTCGGTTTCCGAAGAAACTAAGCAATTCGCAACGCAACACGAAGACTCCACCAGCACCAAAATGTTGATGATAGTCTGTTTTTAAACTAGGAGGAGTAGGTAAATATAAAAGTCACATTCACTCGATAAATGTTACCAAAAAACACACTAGAAAATTTTTGGCGGTTTTGCAGTATTAACAACACTAAACAATGATTCAGTTCTGAAAAGAACTGTTTTGTTATTTGCGGAATTACACAGAAAGAGACTGAGAACACTAACACCCGGTAATTGGCCTGTAAATGCAACACCTCGAACAGCTGATGTGTCAAAATAAAACACATAAATTTGCATCGTGTAAAACTGACGCGCGCACAGCCAATAGCGTGCGTACATTTTAGCGCGGCAAATTTGAAACGCTCCTCCTAGTTTAAAAACAGACTATACAACTTCTTGACAACAGCCAACAAATGCAGCACTTGGACAGAGTGAAACCGTGCAAACTAGTTTAATTGAATAGTGCAAAAACAAAAAGCAGATTAAACACGCGAGTGAAGTTGGAATTGTTAGACTTAGCCTAGTTACAATGTTCGCCTAATAAGGTGCTAAAGAAAAACAAAAACGTAAACATAACGAAACACTAACACTAGGGAGTGCCTATGGTAACACTAACAAAGCCACCCCTATATCAACAACTTAGATTCATCCGAATGTTTGTTTCTTTTCTAAATAGACGATTATTACCGCGCATGACGATCTGAATGTTCTACTCTGATCAATTGTTTTTATCCTTCATGAAAACGACAAGCGAAGCCAGGGTGGCGCAATGGTAGAGCGTCAGGCTAGCATTGCGCTAGTACTTCGTTCGAAGTTCCGATGGGTAGGATTTTGGAGGTCGAGCCCTGGTGACCACTCGTCGTTGGGCACCTCCGAATATAGACCTACGAGGTAGAGTGACACGGTCCTACACGTACACACACTTACACCCTACACATGGTACAGTATGTAGGTATAAAATGGTGCACCAACTACGTAACCAGCAGAGACAGGTCAGGTTGTGCGTTACACCCTTAGAGCCTCGTACATTAAGGGATTAGCATCGACACCGAAAGGTATAAAAGGTTACAGATGAAGACAAGATAAGAGAATAAGCAATATTTAATCAGTGCCTACTTGACATATCCACTTGTCCTGTCACTATTTATATACTTGTCACTTGTTTGAATACTCAAACCTCTAAATCTTAATGCTTCGTTGAGAGGCAATTACACTGATAGTCAATTATTTTAAACCGTTTGTTATTCCAAAGAAAACTGCGCCAAATTTTGTTTACAAATATACTAACTGTTATAAATGCTTCTTACTAAATGATAAAACTGCAATAATGTATGAATAAATAAAAAACGAAAACAACTAAGATCTAACAAAACAGTAAAATTTGGGCAAAGATTCGAACACTAACCATTTGAACTATACTCTAACAGCGATTCGGATTCAGGTAGCGAATAATACTGTTAACGGGTTAAAGTATCAAATAGTTCGAGTCAAGCACTGGCAATTACTGAAATTATTTTAATAATAGAATGATCAGTTACTGTTTTTACTACAATTCTGAGTTCATTATGGTGGGAACAAAATGTTTAATAGGTCAAGCTTTAATTCCAATAAAAACTACAAAAAATGACCTTTAGATACGTAATATCTTAACAATCGACTCGTGTTCGATACAGAGATTATTTTAATGTGGCATTCAAAAGATAGAAAAAGCTTAATCATAATTACGTGGATGGTTAATGGAATTCTTGATGACTGAGAAGAATTACCGAACAAGACGTAAATGTTTTATATCCGAAACAGCTAACCAAACAACATTATACATAATTTAATGGGTATCTACTAAGAGACCCACCCGTCTCAAAAGACTCAAGATGAAGGAAAATGTTAGACATGAATACGATAAAATAGAAACAAAACAAATACGGGCAGGTACAGTAAACATTTAAAAAAACAATACAAATTCATAGTTCAAGCAGTATGCATCCACCTAAGATACCATCTAAAATGAAATAATTGTAAAGAATTTCTACAGCAAATGGGTTAAAAAATCAATACAGATGAAAACTTTAATGTAAAGACTGCAGTCTGGGGTTCTGAATTAATCACAATAAAAATAACGTCATGAAGCAGCAAGCCAAATCAATTGCGACTACCATTTAACAGGAAAACGAACAGTAACAAAAGCCCAGACTTAACGGATTATTATATTACCAGAAAAATACCAGGTAGTTTTCTTAAAGCAACGAGAACTTTTATATTTAGCTTTAGAGCGAAACAAGATTCTTCTTCTTCTAGCCACTTTCAGTCAATAATTGAGCGAAGGCCAACTTTGATTTCCATTTCTGTCTATTGTGAGCTTCTTTTATCCATGCTAAAATAGATGGACCAATAACCTTAAGAAAGGCCTGGCATGGATAAGAGAATATTTAACCTTCAAAGAAATTGAAGGAGTGCCACAAGGAAGCACCATAGGACCCAAACTCTACTTCACTAAACCAAGAATTCCCAAGACGAAAAACTGTGATGCCAATGAGTGAAGTTTTATAAATAAAATAATAAAAAAATAAAACCTATGAGCTTAATACAAGTTTAAAGGAAATATTACTAAAAACCTGCCACATTGTCGGGAAGTTCTTTACGCCCTTGGGATACACTGAACTGTTACTCCAGTTCGTGTTATAACCGATGGCAACTCATTGTGACCATCGAGAAAAAAATAAATAATAAAAATACATCTTCTTTGCCTTTGCGTTTGTTCTGTGCAATTTTTAGCCTCTCTGTATAATGTAGAATAAATAACAGCATACCGGGTGTCCACAGTTAAGAAGCACGCAACATACGGAAACACCAATGTATTTTTTTAACAAGGCTCCAGGTGACCTTTGGAATATTTTCGGATTTAGCGTTCAACGTGGATTATTGGGCTTGCTTAATTCTAGAAAGAGACAGAAATAGCACAACTGTTTCTTAGCACGAATCGCGATTATTTCATTGTTTATCTTTTATATTCATCAATTTTGACAGCGACAAAATGATAAATTGTTAAATTTTACTGAAATACAAATTCGTTTCCCCAAATACAGTAATTTGCTGCCTTTAGCCTTTCTATAAGATAACTGTTTCAAACGACTTGCGCAGTTCAACGGCTTTTTTATGAGATTATTTAGCAAGAATTTAACATTTCTCACTTACAACTTTCATTTGCAATAAAAATACGTAAATTTGGTATTTTTATGCATCTGCGTATTTTAACTTGAACTCGCGTTATTACAACAGCACACGTAAAGAAAACGCAAGTAAATTCTATTAACATGTGAGGTTATGTTTAGTGTTTCAAATTACAGACAAATAAAAAGGCAAAAGTATTGGCATTAACACCCCACGAGGGAGATTGACCTGCAAATCGCTTTCTATTCTAGTTTCCGGTGACCTAAACGCTAAGTCTCCAAACTGGGAGTCCAACAGGGAGGAGATACGGGGTAGAAAACTAGCAGAATGAATTGCGAAAACTGCCCTAGTGGTAGGAAATAAAGGAGACCAGCCAACATTCGCCAGGAATGAACAGCAGTCCATTATAGATGTGACATTCTGTTCCGAAAAAGGTATTAACGAAGTTTACAACTGGAGGGTTTCAGAAGAAGAATCCTCGAGCTTGCACCGCTTTATTCAATATGAACTGGGAACAGATAAACAAGATATGGATAATATAACAACTAGAAGACAGGGATGGCACACCAAAAGTCTAAATAAGGAGAAGCTAATAGAAATTGTGAAGACAAATCTAGAGGCTTAGCACACGTCAGATCCCACGCGACTGATAAAGCTATTACAGACGCGTGCAATGCCGCCATGCCTAAAATAATGCAAAACTCTAAGAGGAAAGGCAAATATTGGTGGACCGAAGAAATTGTCAGGCTCAGAAAGGAATGTAGCAATACAGAATACAACTACAAAGAGGCTAAGAATAAATACAGACTTCAAATTCTTAAAGAAAAGAATACAGCCTGGAAAATACTATGTGATAGGGTAAAGAAAGACTTCTGGTGCGGAGGCTATAAAATAAAATGAAGAAAATATGACTAAAGCCGATGGGAATTCCGGAAGAAATGACCGACAAGGTCATCAGAACACTGTTCACAAAGCAGGACGATATAATCTGGTTGCTGGAACAAGGGGAGGAAGATAACGTCCCGGAAGTCACAACAAGCGAAATAGTAAAGGCCGCAAACAGAATGAGGAATGGCAGGGTACCCGGACCGGGCGGAGTCCTCACTGAAGCAGTGAAAAGCAATGGAACAACCGAACCTGATAGCTAGGAAATAAATGACCTCCTCCAGAAACGTATATTCCCGAAAGAGTGGAAGAAAGCGAGAGTAGTACTCATTAAGAAACCTAACAGAAAAAAAGAAGAATCAAATGCATATAGACCCCTAGAGCATGTAATCGCTGAAAGACTAACAGTGGCACTGGAAGATACTAGAAACCTTCGGTTTCCGGAAGGGAAAATCTACGATTGATGCTATCGAGGAAGGCGGAACATGAGAGGGAAAAAACACTTCAGAAAAGGGCTTTCGGCGCGTTTATAACACTGAGTGTGAAGAACACCTTTAATACGGCAACATTGAGATTGATAATAAAAGAATTGAGAAAAAGGGGTATACCCAAATACCTCCGGGACATCCTGAGCTTTCTTCACCAACAGAGAAATTAAACATAACGGAAGAACATATAGAATAGCTGGAGGGGTCCCACAGGAATCTATACTAGTTCCAGTTATGGAACATCCTATACCATCCAGTGCTGCAGATGAGATTGTCTGAAGGGGCAACTTTAATTGCATATGCAGACGACCTGGCGGCGGTGATTGCAAGAAAGACCGAGAAAGAATTAGTTGACACAGGTAACGAAGTGTTGAGTAAAATACACAATTGGATACAAAATAACGAACTGGAATTGGCCCTAGAGAAGACAGAGGCCGTCCTCCTCATAGGGAGAAAAAAGATAAAGAATGAAATTAAATTCAAGATAGGCAGCTCGGATATTACACCAAGAGACAGTGTGAAGTACTTGGGAGTGACGCTTGATAAAAGGCTAAATTACAACGAACACCTGCAAAACGTAATAGAAAAAGCCAAGAAAGTAGCATCAGCTCTGGTGAGACTTATGCCAAATTATGGAGGTGCAGGAGAAAGGAAAAGAATATTCCTTTATGCGGTCGTCGAGTCAATAGTGATATGAGGAAAAACGCTTACAACACAACGTAACCTAACATTAGTGCATACATAGCATGCAAATGATATTGGCTATCAGGATATGTAGAGGATACAAGACAACAGCAACCGAAACGAGTATGATACTAGCGAGAGTCATCCAATAGAACTGCTGAAAGGAAAGAGAAGAGCTGCGAAGAGGCACAAGCAGGACAAAGAAGTGCGGGAGGAAACACTGCACCGATGGCAAGAAATGTGGCGGCAAACTCAGAAGAGTCAGTGGACGCACGCCTTACTTCCAAACATCAATAGATGGATAATCAGAACAGAACGAGAAACCGACCACCACATCACATCAGCGGCCATGGATGCTTCATGAAGTATCTAAATAAATTTAAACTCAGAGCACAGCCACACTGTATGTACTGCGACATGGGAGATGACGCGGAACATATGATGTTTTGGTGTCCTAGGTGGCAGGAAGAAAAACAAGCCATGGAGGACTCACTGGGAATACCGATACAGAAAACGGCCCAAATTGGGAAATCATAGGTGAGACAATGAGAAAAATAATGAAGAAGAAAGAAAAAGATGAGAGACAGCTACAGCAAGAAAATATGTGAAGTTGCCTCATCGCTTGAAGTAATGCCATGCATTCCGAGCGATATTTACACTAGGCGCAAAGGGGGGGCGGGTTAGGCCGTAAAAATCCGACACTTCCTACTGGTTCGGGCCAGTGAGGTCTTCTTGAAGATTTTTCCCCTCCTATGTAAGAAAAAAAAACACGCGCATACGGGGTGATGTGGCAAGCATCACCCCTTTTACCGACAAATAATATTCGTAATTGTCAAGTTTATGTCACTAAAAACATGCAAAAATGTTAAATCTTATCAAAAGAGAACAAATCGTCATCAGTCATATTACCAAACGAACGAAATAAGAATTTGTTCAGTCAATTGTATTAAAGCTCTGTTATAAGTTAATGCAACTTACACATCTTAATGGTTTATGGATAGATGCGAAAAATGTAGAATTTTGAGAAGTACAGGATTGTTGTGCAAGAAGAACTTAACAATAAGAGGGTTGTACGTAGGTAGTGATTTTAGTAAATATGTCAAATGGTATCTACTTCATTGCAGTAAGTAATTAACATGAGAAACTCTTACATACTTTCAAGTGCATCTCTGCTGTAGTGCTGTTAAACCGACAACTATGGTAATCATTAATCATTCATATAAGGTAGTGTAAAGGTATCGTTAACGTCCCATCAAGGAAGTAAGGTTAGCTTCCTTCCTTACATTCTTACTAATCGGACACACAAAACTCATACTGTTTTAAAAGCAAATCATTACTTAATTCAGGCTCAGCCAATGAGAAAACAAATGGTAGGTTAGGTTAACAAACGAACTAGAAACGACACAATCTTTAATTTAAAAAAAGCTGCTCAAATCATATGATTAACAAAAGCAACATGCGGCAGTAGTACTTGAAATAATTTTACCTTCGATATGATATATTTCTTTAAACTTCTATTTAAACAACTAAAGAAAAAAGTAAATGCGAAGTGCAACAATTTTAAACAGAAAAACCATCATAAATGTTATTTAACGAAACAGCATACTAGGACAATTACATCACTTATAACAATTGACGTGTTTTTTAAATATAACTCGTGATAATTAGGTAGCATTAGCGAAACAATCATTCCATTAGATGTAAGAAATTCCCTCTTAATTTGTGTAATCACAGCTATTGTTAATAACAATGATACTTGTTGTAAATGATGTGTTGTGTTTCACTTCGTAAACAATATAATCAAGAAGCACACTCTTTCTTATTGAAACCGTAAGTCATCGCTAATTATAGTTGTATCGATATAACAGCTAAAAGGTATACATTTGATTTTGTTAAAGTTTAGGCAGAGTTTTATTCTTTTGAGATAGCTTCCCGTTACGTGTAAACTGCAACAGTATCACCCGCGAAGACAGAGCTGAACAAACCATTACTATAAATAAAGAAGAGAGTCCTACCACTGTTCCTTGAGGAACGCCACAATTTTCTAGCAAGGGATCACTTGACACACTGTACTCAATCATTTTAAAGTGACCCTTCAAAAACTCATTGTTTTCTAATGTTGGAACTAGTTCGTCATTGTTAGAAGTATCGAAGGCTGCTTTATGGCTGTACACTGACCTATGGTGCGTTGGTCTGGTGGCCCAGTTAGGTAAACCAAAACATCAAGTGAACTTACACACGTACAGAGATTAGCATCTGTAAGTGCTACTGGTGCAATGAGAGCCATTCCCTGGGCATCCCTCCTGTGGAGCAGATGGCGTTGGGAGGAACCCTGAGACTGCAGGCGAGAGGGTCGTGGAATGATAAGGGTACTGGGCGACGACATCATCTTATCCTTAAAGAGGCCTTCTGGGAGCAGTGGTTAACTCCCTCTCTCCCAGATATTCATTCAAGAAACATTACAGTTAATATATGAATGCCGAATATAATGTATCCATCTATACTGATGGATCTAAAACCGTAGAAGGGACGGGCAGGAACCTTCTCACATACGTATAGCACTAGATCAACTTATTACTACCGTTTTTCAAGCGATATGTCATTAAGCAAAGTGCAAATGAAATTCTAGAAAGAAAAATTCAGAATAAAATCATCAGGATAGCCAGTCACAGTAAAAAAGTAGTGATGGCCCTAAATAGTTTTAAAATAACGTCAGGAATGGTACTCCAATGCTGCAACACACTAATACTAGCTGCCAGAAACAATGTCCTCGAACTTATATGGGTTACAGGACACCCAGGATTGATGAAACGGCCCTGAACCAGCAGCGGCACCATTCCTGACTATGCTTCATACAATAGTAAAACAAGAATCCCTCAGTCGCCACTATGACAGATGGATTAACTTGGATAAATGTCATCAAGCAAAGATGGCTATATCAGCCGCCTCATCGACATTATCTACATTCTGGATGCAGTTATGAAGAAGGAGACTACGACTTGTTGTAGGTATACTTTAAGGGCACTGCAAACTGAAGAAACATATGTACGGATTAAGGCTAACTAAAGCCCGACCTGTAGAGGTTGTAATTGGGAGGAAGAGACAGCAAAGCATATTCTATGCGACTCTCCTGCACTTGCCTCGATTAAAGGTTGGAATCCTTAACACACCCTTGGCTAGCATCCTCAGTTTTACTGAGAGGACTGGATGGCTTGAATAATACCACCAAGTCCAAGTGCGCATGAACATAGTTCATTCCCCACACCAAAACCCACGTTTTTTAACGTCGCAACTAATTCATCATTGTTAGCAGTATCGAACGCTTTATTATTTGTATAGACTCCAAACATTTAAATAAATATAAATTAAACATATTGACTTACTTTGGAAGATCTCCAATTCTTGGAGGTCTTTGCTTTCGGCAGCTGCATGCTCCGTTTAACCATGGTATTCCTGTAATAAGAATCCTGACTTAACTTCGAAATTTTAGTATTCCAAATTAGCATGCAACATTCTTCGAAAAGAAATCATTTGAAATCAAGCAAATCTACAATATTCAGTTACCATCATCTAAGCTCTAAGCTATTCGGCAAGGCTATTATTAAATTAAAATAGCCAACAAATGGGCAGATACCACTTTAATCACTGTCTCTTCGGCCTTCATTTATTATACAAGTTGTTTTCTAAAGAGATCAATAAAGATAACAAAGCTTTTATTAAAAATTCTCTTACAAAATCCATGAAAATAAATCACCATTCGAAATTATCTTATTTATAGTTTGTTTGTCATAATTATTCATCCACTTTTCTGTAAGACCTTTACGAAGGTTACTTCTTGTCAGAAACAAAAATACGGCTTTCTAATAAGGCTCATGATGAATGGTTTGTAATTATAAGTTACAGAGTATCCTGGTGGGATAAAAACGTTTGCATTTTTAATGCCAAAACTATTGGTTTTTCTTCTTATAACAGATGTTCGAAATGACCCATTAATTATTCCTTTTTAACTTCCTGAAGATTCACACTAACAATTACGGTCACTTCAGGTACCCGAATATGGATAAAGAAAATTACAAGAACTTGTTTGGCGTTAAAGCCTTAATAAGTATTATTTAGTGAGGTTTTTAAATGTACAAAAGTAGGACGATCAGTTCAATGATTTTCTAAACAAAGCTTTAAAAAAAACCTTCCCTTGGTTACATCCAAGCATGTGAATATTTTATAACAACCTCGGAAATGTATATTTTATTAGTAGATTCGACATGACAGATTAAATTGGAGCAGCTTTTTTTGGCACCGAACTGAAATACTTCAATTTTCTTGATTATTATTATTCGGTTATAATACCGGGTGTCTTAAGTGTTAAAAATAATTACATCTAGTTACCTTTGAAATTTGTTTGCATTTTAAGACACTTTGTACTTTTAAAGCATACACGATTTGACCTAAGAAGCCCAATATTACATTTAGAATTGGTGCGTTTCTGAAGTGATCAACAATACTGGTATAAAACAAAACAAGATATTCTAATTAAACCACATAGTAAACTATGAATTATTCATAAGTTAAATCTAATTTTTCAGGGAAATAACTATAAAACAAAATTAAGCAACGCTATCTATTTAAAGCACGATGTTAACGTCAACAACACATATTAATTACGACGAAATTTACGTTAATAATAATTAAAACTATATAACGTCAAATAAAAATTTCTAACTTACGTTTATTATCTTCGGCCTTAATGGAAAACATTATAAACTTAACTAGGTTTTCTTGATCATATGCAAATTTAGCGAACTGAATCACTATAAATTATTTTTCAGATTGATACAGAGATGTATGTATGTTATCACTTACGTTTCTGTTGTTATTTATTAGATGTTATTTCGGTTTAAAAAGATGTCAGAGGTTAAATATATTATATAAATATGTGATATATTAAGTTGATTGTCGTAAATGTTAACCTTTCGGAGAGTATTTTGCGTTTAGTTTTGTCAAATTATTTAATAAAATAACTTAATCTAAGTGGTGCTTTAAGAAAGCTTTCAAAGCTGTATGATGAGGTTTAAAGACATACACTCGGCCTACGTGATGTTAGGCATAAACAATTATTTAAAAATAGTCGAAGCTAAATAGTTTACACTTCAGAATTAAATTAACCAGCCTGTATAGAGCTAAATGCTTTTTGGTTTACATTAAGATACTTATGGGCTGGAATGTTCCTAAAATTAAGTATGCAAATTTCTAAATAACAAAATTATAAAATGGAAGCCTAGGTAATTCATTTGATCAGTGGAAACGGAAGTTTTTGCAAGCCTAATAGTTTGAAACTTGTTAGTTAGGATGATTGTGTGACCATGGCAGTCTAATTAAAAAGAAAAGCAAAAAAGACTACAAAAGTTGCACTTTGATCGATTTCATTAACATTCCTTGCTCTAAAAGGAATATACAGGATGTCCTGTGAGTTTATATCATAACTTCGGCATCTTATTCCTGATATGATTTAGAGTTGTTAATGCAATATGTCATGTTAATATGGGTGCGACTCTCAATTGTTATAGAGCACATATGGGCAACCCCCTCTACTTCTTTTGATCCGGCCCTGATCCATCTCAGCGAAGTTAGTCGGATTTTCATAAAATTATAAAAATAAGACGCGAAATAGCTAATAGTAATTTTATGACACCAATAATCAGGGCTTTAGCATAGCATTTAAGGCACCTGCCAACGTAGAGCTTTACACCAGAGCATTATATTATAAATAAATGAAATAAGAAGTAGCAACTTGTTTTAATTCATTTAATATTAATCTATTTTATTTAATAATTTGGCCCGGCCCTTGACTCGGAAACAATGATAATTTGGCCCCAGAACTAGGACAGGTTGCCCATACCTGCTATAGAGCTACAGACATTTAAACTCCACTTGGGGCAGTTGGTGGGTGGATTGAGTAGCTCATCAGCTATCACTGCCGGTCCCAAGCCCGGGCAAAGGAGTGTTGATGGGCAAGGCTAGAAACCTACCCATCATAAAATAAAAATTACTCAAAGAACTGTTAACCAAGTCGACAAAAACTACGTATTGGATGTTGGAATATAATTTCGTGGAATAATAGAGATCAGGAAGCCATCATGGAAATAAATAAAACAAGATTGACAATGTGCATTATCGGAACTAAAGAAGAAAGGACCTATACTGTTTTACAGCGGTTAGAATAAAAATGAAAGGGCGCCAGCCGAGGTAGGAATACTAATAGATGAGAACTTTGAGGGCCATACTGACGAAGTGCAATATTTAAACAGCGATATCATCTGCATCACCCTTAAGTTTGACCAAGAAAACATATACCTGATAAGTATATACACGGCAAACATAGGAACCAAGGAACAACAAACTAATTTCGTATAATACGGCCCTGTTATTCAAAGTTTAAGCAGGCCCTGAAGCTTGCAGAGTCCGCGCGAGTAACGTCAGATCAGCAGATTCTTTTTTGGCTGCGCAATATTTCGGAGAAATTCCAAATAGAATGACCAAATATGGTGATGTAATATTTGTTCAGTATGTTTCGTCGTTAAGAATTCGGGGAAGCACCGACCCGATTACGAGGCATGCCAAGTGGCGTCACCCCACGCGCGAAAGTCGCGTTTAGGCATCTCTTTCTAACATCCATTCGCCTTACGAAAAGTAGAAAGGCAAGGCAGAATATAGTAGGCTTTCGAAGCAAACGGTTGTGCAGTTTTCGTTCCAGCTTCGATAGTAAATTACCGAGAAAGGCCTCTCATTCTCTTTAGTTTTGATAAACTATTTTACGACACATTTGTCGGATTATCCCAGAGAGTGCTTTACAGTTTCGGAAAGATATAGTTCTGTGTGAAAATTAGGGATATGTGAAGTACCGTTATCACACGGTTTCATTTTGGATCAAGAAAACCTACAGCCCAAGGAACTCCCTTTTGTTTTTGCACCCGTTCTCTCCCTGGGGTTTGAAGCTTCCATCGCTTCCAAGGGCCCAGATAACTAAGCCCTTCCCAGGTAAAAATAATATCTTAGGCTGCCCTTTGACTGGCCGGTTGTGAATGTACCAACTCAACCCGAATTCAGTACCGTATGTTGCGGTTTTACTCGTGGACAGGCACCAGAAATTACTATCTGTGATTTAAGTACATCAAGCATTCTTTCTTTTCATTTTCAGTTTCAATAAATGCTTTATTCAGAACTGAATGATTTTTTTTGTTGCAATAAACATTTTCGAGCAAAATGTTTACAACAAATTGTCAGGAAGAGTCTTTTTAATGAACCTTGCCACTGCTTACATTCCGGTTTAGACTGAAATTGAAAGGATGGAAGTAGGAAAAAGAATTAAAGTCTCTTCTGAATTAATAAACGTAATAAAAGCTACATTGTATGAAATCACAGTGGCAGTAAGAACAGACGATGGCTTTACTGAGTTAATAATTGTTAAGAAAACTACAACTGAATGATGCCTGCGGGATTGCAACTTCTCCAGATTATTAAGAGCCCTTTTAGTTATTCAACCTGTATAATATGGTTCACACAAACCCTTGCAGAATTCGTCAAAATTAGAGGTGTTAAAAGACGGCTCAGCTCAACGAACCAACCACTGAGCAAACAAAAAATTAAATATATGAAAACAAAGGAGTGAAACAGCATGAAATGTAATCGCCCATGTTATTTAACAAGGCGTGGGAACTAATTGTAGAAAAACAAATGTGGGTGGATAAACACAACAAGCATACGATTAATAGCACAACGAACATTTGCAAGTGATAACGGAACAGTGAAAATGTTCAGACTAACAAAACATTAAGGCAGATGTTAAAAATAGGAAATTTAGAAATTGTTCGTATATCTGGTCGGAAAAGTCACTTAAGACCATCCACAACTAGTTTTTTAATCAGTTTTACCCAAGCATTTCTAACAAAACGGATAAAACTGCTAAGTACCTATTTAGTATGAATAGCAAAAGCGATGGAGTTAGCAGCATTCAAAGCATCAATGTGGTTCCTCGATTTTTTAATGGGACACTCCAACGTCTTTCGGCCAGTCTAATACTACAGTAAATACATTGAATTTGCACATTCTTTGCAAACAATTAAACCAACTTCAACATTACGAACTACTATTTTGCCCATTGAAATATTTATTTTTTTTGAATTCGAAGACTAGTGGATTGCCAACCAGTACGGGACACCCACTAGGGTATAAGGGAAGTGAAGAAGAAGAAGAATTCGAAGACTTCCATGATCAATGTCAATGTTAAAAGAATGTCTTCCGGGTTGAGACTGTGTCATTGTTGAGACAGAAGAACTCAATGTTTCGCCCACTTTTCACTTTTTAAACTGCCATCCTCAGTGCTACAGCATAAACTCTAGAGTTCATTGTGAAACAGGCAAAATCACCTACATTAAAATTCACTCATTAAAAACTATTTAAACAACATGACACTTGGATGGCCTTTTATACAAATACAATAGATATATTATAGAAACAGACAGAATACAACATATTAAAAGGAAAGGTTGCGATGATAGCGACATCTACAATGGATAGAAAACAAGAAGGCCATGAATAAATAAATATATTCGGCTTAAAATTCAGTGACAGAGTGCGTATTGAGGAATTGTGGTAAAAAAATGAAGTCTGGAGATATACTTGTGAAGTGCAATATAAATCAATTGAAATAGGCTCACCAGTCTCACCACGTATTAAGATTTGAAGAAGATAGATGGACAAACAAGACTACAACGTAGAACCCGGCATGCAATAGAATAGTAGGTTCTTTAGTCCAACCAAAATCAGACGAAGAAGATAATATAATAACAGAAAGGATAAGAATAGATAAATTAAGAGACACGGAATACTAACCAAAATACCATAAACATATTAAAAGAGAATTAGAAAAGAAAGGGGAAGAAGACGAAGACTTAGACCAAATGTGGGAAAAATGTAAGAAAGTGTTGATAGTAGCAGCAGAAGAGAGTTGCGGCAAGAGCAGAATAAAAAAGAACAGACAGCAGTACGTATGGTGGCCAGAAGAAGTTAAGAATGAGGTATCAAAGAAAAAGGAAATATGGGCACCAACAAGCAGGAAGAATTATACAAATTACAGAAACAACCAAAAATTGTTCTATAAGGTACTGAGAAGCTCCGGGAAAGAGAAGAAAAGCCCATTCTATCAACTAGACTAACTAAAGGATAAAGAAGGGAAGGTAATAACAGACACCAATAAAATTATGGATAGATGGAGGCAATATTTTATGAACTTGCTGAAAGTCCTAGAAACAGATGAAAACAGAAGGAATGAGAGACAGCCAAAATAATAAATAAGACACAAAAAAAGAACTTCAAGAAGCAATCAACAAACTGAAATTGCGGAAAACGTGCGGACACGATAGAATTAGTCCCGAAATGGTAAAGTTCATGGGAGAAGATAGAGAAAAACTGCTGCTCAAAATCATGTAAGTATAAAGTGTGGAAAGAAAAAACAATACCTGCAGACTAGGAAATGGCAGTTATCCTATCCACATTCAAGAAATTATAGAGCGTGCCAAGAGGAAGATCTACGAAAAAATCTTAGAAAACAGACTGAGGAAACAAGTGGAACCCCTTCTTGAAGACCCGCAATGTGGGTTTAGACCTGGAAGAGACACAAACGACTTCATATTCAGTCTTAGACAATTATCAAAGCGAGCCATCGAACATAATCAAAAGATACACTGTTGCTTCATAGATTTAATAAAAGCTTTCGACCGTATACAAAGGGAGGAAATATGAAAGGTGCTTAGATACAAGAAGGTGAACATTGAGCTGATAACAGAGCTTATATAAAACGAGTATGAACTGTATAAGGCCAGATAACAACCATTCCTAACTAATTTAGGAGTTACACAAGGAGGTAGACGGCCGAGTCAGAAAATATCATGCAGGATATTATAAAATGAAACCGGCCTATATATCAGAAATGGCATATGCAGACAAAACAACACCAAGAATCACAATAGAACTGAGGGAACAAACTGGAACAAGTGGAAAGTTTCAAGTACCTGGGAACAACAATCAGTGCGGATGGGACAATAGGAAGAGCAGAACAACAGAATAAAGAAGACGGGGCACTCTATAATGCAAGAGTCGCTAAACTTCTTTGACCGTCGATCCCTTCAAGAGTTTCTTGACTTTTTATCGCCCCCTCTATTTTACTTTTACGTAATTATAATAGGAGAAGCAAAAAAGACGCTTATGTGAGTTTTTAGATTGTTTATTTTATAACTCTTCAGCATAGAGAAGTTTAGTTCGTGAATGAATAACAACTGAATTATAATATGTATATTGTATATCGATGCGAAAAAATGAGACAAGGATCGAATACGTGTAAGTATAAGTAAATAAGCAACCGCGCATGTGTTGCAATCTTGCGCATACAATGATGTCATATTTTTCTATCGACCAAAAATTGACCCCTGAGCCCGAATCGACCCCTAACAATGTTATATCGACCCCTGGGGGTCGATATAACCAACGAACCAACGCAGTAGCTAAATTCTACAAGAAAGAGGTAAACAATGGACGTGGAAATGACCAAAGACAAGAAAACCTGGCGAAATTTCACCAGAATAAGCAGTCCAAAATGCCAAAGGCCAATACAGTATGTTGAGATTGTTAAGTAATGTATTAAATCCTAATTTGTTTCAAAAATTCATATAAAATCAAGCAAGCAACAATTGAGAATCGCTCAGTATTAATATAACATTCGCAACTGAAAATCATCAAACAAGATCGACCCCCAAAGTTATAACATAAACGCACAGAACAGCCTGTATGCATCACGATGAACCTTAATAAATATTTATTAAGGTATTTTCCATAATAAATCTATTTACTTAAAACGAAACTTATTAAAATTTAATCAAAGTTGCATGTTTTTAAATTAGTAATTTGTATATTAAAGAGTAAACATTTTAGCTTACAAATAAGTTCTCGGTTAATTATTATGTTGTTGATGACGTTAATATTCTTTTTATCATATTGATGCAATCTTTCTTGTTGTTTGTGCTTTAATATGAAAATACGAAGGTCTTTTTTGTGAAGACAAAATCAACATATAATGTGCTACTTCAACAAAGTTTGTACTGTGAGAAGAAAGTGGTAAATGCACTTGACATCACAGTCTTACAGAAAAGTAAATTCTGCACTGAAAAAATCGAATGCAGTGTTAAGGAAAAGCACAAATAAATAAGTGCCGACAAAACAGTGATTAATCGCAGTTCATCAATACTTAATAAATACTCAGTTACGTCAATTTGAGAATTTGCATTACATAGAAAAAATGCTAAGCCTTACCTTGTTGTTGTTGAAGAGTAGTCATGACAAGTATTAACTATAAACTAGAGATCCTGAAGTAAGCCTTGAGAGTTAATTAGGCTGTATGATACCATATCATCGAGAGAATTTTATAGAACTGAAACAAATGATCGTATTAGGGTTAAATTGGCAATTTATGCTTACACATATAATTAGAGTTTATAAGCCAATCGCTGAAAGCTTGGCAATGAGGTAAACTATGGGGTTTCCGTTCTATCTTTTTTGGGATCTTTCCAGCTCCCTTTTCCCCCTTGGTTTTAAATCTCTTGCTAATTTGGTCATTCTATCGTCATCGGCTCTTTGGACGTAAAATAAAACAAATTCTGCTCAGACCAGGCTTATAATGACACGGCTAAATGACTAAATTGGTTTCAATTAAATGAATTTTTCAGTAAGAAAGACATGGATTTCAACACTAATTTAAGGCTTTTGAAGCATCTTTTCAGTCCCAGTCTTTAATGTATGTATTTCCTTCGATTTGTAAAGCTTCGCCCGACTATGCTTTATTTATTTCATAACACATAAAGTGGTTCCGAATAAATTTAAATTTTAGATACCTCCTAATAGGTTAAAGACAGGTGATTCGGCAGGCCTTTCAATACTACCTTTTTTGAATTCATTTGTGAGGATGATTATAACTACTGAGCAAACTAGAGATCAAAACCCAAGTAGACTTCTGAAAATAATTTATGCATTTTTGGGCTTCACCATCAGAATATTAAACAAATGAGTGTTTCATTAAAAATTTCCAAGTTTAAGCAGATCTACACCACATACTTCGATTTTATTCGGATTAATTGATAATATACAGGAAGCAGAACAGAATTAGTGCTGAAATTTCGGTGTTTACGGACTGTTGCCTAGGCATTGTATTTACGTCCAGTTCGAAAGCAACTGTATTGTACCTAATTAAATTGGAAAATTCTAAGAATTCTTGTTTTTCATCAATAACCAGAAGTGATAAAAACCAAAGGAAAAGGCACCTACATCCAGTGCCGTATCTAGGCAATTCTGCGCCCTGGGCAAACTTCATTCCTTGCGCCCCCCCCCCGCCATCCTGATCTTAATTATTTCTTATCCAAAAATTTATTAATAAGATATACATATAATAAGATTGTAGGATTATTTGAAAAAACATGTACGAAAAATATTTATTTCATAAAAACATTTCATAACAAAAAATTCCCAGTCCTTCGCAAAGATGCAACCGGAGGAGACATTGAATGTTGAAGTAGAAACGTAAATCTTGTGAAATTTGGGATGCGATAAATTTTGTTACAAAGTATTAAAAAGTTGCAAAGATAGAATAATTATATAGAACCTCGACTTCCAATTCGAACTTTAAATATTATTGTAGGTACGTGTTTTACAAGAAAGTCACAGTCTAAACAATACACAGTCTTAGGAAGGATCCAACGATAGTATGGGGAACTTTGCATGCGCGCCGCGCACAGTCTAAGTTATCGGGCAGAGTAGAGCGCCGAACAGCTCCGAACGCCGTTCGATTACTCTTGAAAAGCAGCATTTGCAACATCAAATTCTAAGCGAATTTAAGCCCCTATGTAGGTACGCGAAACCAGAAACATTTTCAATGTTAAAATATATTCTATAAAATAAATAATAAAAGGAACAAAAACATAAAAAAATAATTCTAAACCCGAAACCTTTACTTACTTTGTGCTCAGTTTGAGTCTTTTAGTAGTAGATGAAAGAGTCTGAATTTGCGCCCCCTCTGAGTTTGCGCCCTGGGCAGGTGCCCCTATGGCCCTGCCCTAGATACGGCACTGCCTACATCACTTCTTCTCAAGGTTGACGTTAAAAACAATTCAATTAAAAAATAAAACAAAAAAGGAATGTATACGTCTTTTGGTACCGGTATTATTTACTTAAGCACCTGTTATTTCAAAACCACTTAATGCTCATTGATTTTGTGGCGGATTCAATAATCACTTTTTGTTAGGATATTATTGTGTATGGATACAACAGGAATAAATGCGTACATTTAAAAAAAAAATGAGTCACAACCAGTTGTAAAACCCCAAGACGTATGCGGTTATCTGGTTAAAAGAGTTAAATTCTGTTATACTTTTAAAGCTATGTTGACAACATACAACAAAACAAGTTCAAAACATCGCCCCTAGCTTGGCAGTGATAACGCCCCATATGTAGCAGGTGTACGCATCACCCTAGAATTTAAATCGAATTTCCGTATAGTTAATAATAATACCATGTCTTATTACGTATTGCTGCGTATTACTTCCAACTTAAAACCTACACATGCCTAATGGTTCCGTTTGATATTGACATTTCCGCACAATCAATAATACGAAATTTCCTTTGTTTACGATTATTGTTTTCAACTTAACACCTTAAAATGCACAACAATAAACTTACTTTGTGTCAGCACAACTAACAAATTACTAATAGATCGTACAACTACAAATAATAGTTAAGGAAATTCATCGTTTTGTAGCCGACTGCTTCTAGCCTCGGCACAAACACAACTAAATGAACGTGCAGCAGTCAAGAAGTGGACTCAAGGCGCTTCGTTGTCATAGCAACCGTCTCTGCTGGGATCCAGTAGGTATTTCTATGGTGAAAGTATTTCGTTATTCATTTGTTAAATGTTAAATGGCGAACATGTACGCGTATTAGAAGGCGGAAAATTGTATCACGTGTTCTTAATTTGCCCGCATTCTTTTGTTTTCGTCTAAATTCCTTTAGCTAAAGGCGTCATTGGAGCAGTAAATAAACCCCCAGGATACGAGAAACTAGTCTCTACCAAATAATAAGCCTACTTTTTGCTTTTTTAGCTTCACATTAGTTATTCGATTTACATTTACCAAACCATTTTGTAAAAATAAATGATTAGTGGAACAAAATTATGACTTATAGTGTATATTATATCTATCGTTAATAGATATCAAAGCCATAATCCTGCTCACTTTGCTAATGATCAAGAAAAATAATCGAATCCAGGTAGTTTGTAGATTGTAAATGTGGCGTTATACCGCAAATTTACATTTTTAAAGAGTTAAGTATACTTATTAACGATTACTTATTGTTCTTTGTTTGTTGCTTATCTAACGATCCAAGCTTACGGTTATCAATTATCTCAACACACCTTGACTGCCTTAACCGTTGCCTTACCCAACTAGAATTTACAAGCGGAACAAAATTTTGACTTACACTGTATATTATATTAAACATTACACATACCAAAGCCATAATCTTATTACTTATTATTCTAACGATTAACAAAATTAACCTTGGTAGGTACTTTGTAGATTTGTAAACGTAGCGTTTTGTCGCCAATTTGGGTTTCAAAAGCTTAAAATTATTTTTATTAACCATTACCTATTCATTGTTCATTTGTTTGTAGCTTATCAAGATTTAAGCCTGCGGCTACCAAATATCTCAACATACTTTAATTTGCTTAGCCGTTGTCCTACCCAACTAGATTTGACAAGTGCCTGCAAATCTCCTAATCCTGATGGGATATTCCATGCAGTGGCGTGCCCATGGGAGGGGTTTCCGGGTTAGAACCCCCCCCCCAAGACTCATAAAAGTTGCACTATCCCAAGACTCCTAAAACTTGCCCTAAGGTCAAATAACCCGTTGGTGGAATCAAGTGATAAGTTAACCCCCCCCCCCCCCAGACAAAATTTCTAGGCACGCCACTGATTCCATGTTCTACTACAGCAGGACAAACAAAACCTAGCACCAGTTTTATGCAAACTACATAGGGCCAGTTTGACACTAGGGTATGTACCAGCAGCATACAGCTACAGCTAAGTATACAACCTCATGGCCGAGGACCCGATAAACCCACTGGGTATTCTTAGGAAACCCATGGAAGAATTCACGAACACTGGTAAAGAAACGCTGGAAATTCAGTTCAGTAAGCGTAAACCCTGGAGCTCCTAAGACACCAGCAAAACCCTGGACAACTCTTTCAGAGAGCATCTAAAGGTAGTTATGTTTGAAAGGGTGACTTAGGTGATTAGCTCATTTGAAGCCTGCAAATCTCCTGATCCTGATGGAATATTCCATGTTCTACTACAGCAGAACAAACAAAACCTAGCACCAGTTTTATGCAAACTATATAGGGCCAGTTTGACACTAGGGTATGTACCAGCAGAATGGAATCGAGTAAGAGTTGTCTTTATACCTACCAAAACCTGGACAGAACTCGTACGCCCAGGTAAAGGCGTTAGTTTTCATACATAATACCGTTCACATCCACGCCCTGGTCCATTGGCAAAGACAACGTTTATATCCGTGTCCCACTCTGACTAGTGAAATTTGCCATGCGTTATATCTTGTTGTAACTAAATCTGAAACTGCATAGGGCGGGGAAACAAAAACCCGTTCAACCGCTATTTAAAACTTAGTTAGACTAGACATCTAGGTATGTGTAAGTAAATATTTAGATTACCAAGTACACAAAGCAACTTTATATAACAGTTGTGCATACTTGTCGATCAACATGTTCTCTTATGTTTTTGCTGAAGAATATAAAATAAACAATTTTGGCTGCACTGTAGATTAGCAACCTGTCTTGCGGCTGGTTCACACAAGTTCAAACCTCGACAGTGGCTTTGAATGTTATATACTTTTATTTGCTCAACTGTAATAATTATTAGTGCATTAAAATCGATTTTTAAAAAATAAAATCGTGTTTAGCCGGCTTTGCACGAGTAAATAACATAATGTTAAGTTTATTATTCGGTAACAATCGAACTTTTTATCAAGCTAAGCATTGCACCGGAACATAGGGTGGCCACATCTAAAGCTTTACTGACCCGGACATAATCTAGCCCAGAATATGCCAATCAGTAAAACTGCCCTTTATAGAGGGTGTCCCAGAAGTATTGGGAGATATTTCAGGAACGGCAAAATAAGAGTAAAATGTTCTAGAAATTTTTTGTACACTTCTCCCATTCGAAGATGTTCCTGTCTAAAGGCTAGGCCCTTTAATTATAAATGAATGAATGAAAAAGACTGGGAGGAACCACCGATTTTAAGACAGCTGACAGATCACACTGATACTGATCACAGCGAACCAAATGGCGAAAATAATGGTAGCGCGTTGGTGCAGTATAGGTCTTGCCAAATTTGAATTGTGTGCTTTGCTAAATACTGTTTTTCTATACGTTCTTACGATTCACTTTCTCTTAATCGCCTGACCGTTTCTATAGCTTTCTCTCTTGTTCATTTGCGCATCTCGCGGCTCATGACATTTGGCAATGCCTATACATTCGTTAACATTGCTGTATTAACGCTACATTAAAGGTTGCCGAATCGCAGGGAAAAAGAAAATTATCATTTAACATAAGCAGGTGGCAAGCTGATAAAACCTATTAATAAAACGTCAAAAACTAACATCAGACCACACAGTGTGAACTCACTTTACATTATAAAATCGTGTTTTTACAATTTTAAACTTACCTTTTAGATAACTCAATATATTGTTCAGTTAATAAAGGGATTGTAGAATGCATGGAGGGTGTCACAATTTTTGACTTCAGGGCTTTGTTTGGAGTCGCTAGGAGGTAAACATACTAAAAGTCCCCGGACATAGGTGGTGAGCGGGGTGCACTGAGGTCTCTTTTTTTGTTTTTTTGCTTATATCTAGAAGCTGGTGCATCTTAGCAAAAAAGTCGTTATATACAAAATCAAAGCTGATAACATTTCCTACATTTTTGCTTTTTTAAGTTTTTTTCTATCTCCAACCGTTTATGAGAAATCCGCTATCAAAAATCGTTAATATTCGCAAGAAAATATTTTGCCACCCGTTTTTCGTTAAACTTTTCTCTCTAGCACCTCATCTCTTCGGTTTACAGAAAAATTCCCACAAAAGAAGTTGTACAGGATTAAATTTCCTTCAAAATGGTATATACTTTTTATATTTTTTTTCGAAAAGTAGCGATTTTTGATAGTGGATATCGCATAAACGGTTGGAGATATAAAAAAACTTTACCAACCAAAAATGTGGGAATTTTTGACACCTTTGATTTTGTATATAATAACTTTTTCGCTAAGACGCACCTTATTCAAGATATAAGCAAAAAACCTAAAAAAGGCATCTTCTCGGTCCCCCCCCCTGCACCCCGCTCACCTCCTATGTCCGGGGACTTTTAGTATGTTTACCTCCTAACGACTCCAAACAAAGCCCCAAAGTCAAAAATTGTGACACCCTCCATGCATTCTACACCCCCCTATTGAGCGTTCGTTGACTGGACTAATAGGTCTTATCACTTAAATGTAACTATTTCATGACTCACTAAACAGTTTATGTGTCACACATTCGTATCAATATAGGCATATAAACCACAAGCTAATAAAACTTCATCTTGTACTATTAAATGCAACAAACAACGCAAAAGTGATAAACAGGGAAACTGCCAGACGTTAAAGTTAGTGCTTTTAAACAATACTACTGCGTACTGGACTTTAGATTCAGAATAAATAGAACCGTAATTTCATTTAGTCAAGACAACCCTTTTAGAATTTTAATACTGGCGTAATTCAGTTTTTATTGTCCGCCTCAACCTTAGAAGGCTTACGAAGAGTAGCCTTGCAATATTGCATCTTGTACTATCTGTAGACAACCAGAACAACCCTGCCTTGTTAAGAAAGGATGATATAATTGAGAAAATACCCAAACTAAACGAAGACAGACGTTTCGTAAGACTTTGTACTTTTCTTGAAGATTGAAACAGACTGTATTAAAGGTGATTGCATCAACGAACTATTTTATAATCAGTGAAGCTCATGGCTACTCATTGAAGTTATCGTACTTTCAAACCATATACGTTGTTATTACAACAATTAAATGCTGCAAAAGCTTTCTTATCCGAGACGTATTATTATTATTAAAATATAGCTGAAAAGCATGATAAGTAACTCTGGCCATAAAACATAATTCGTGTCTGAAAATTAGCAAAACAAAGAAAAGGATTTACATCACTCAATTGTTTCTATTTCAACTGTTTATTTGTGCCAACTGCAAAAGTTCTTCGAATGTGTTTACAGGTGTTTCGTTTCTTAAACAATCAAATTACAATGCCCGACATGCAATATTTATTACTGACAACACTGTTATATTCCGGTACATCTCCTTTACATTTTGATGAACACAACAATGGTACAATCCGTTCCGACAGATAACAATATTACAAAATTTAATTAATCGAAATACCTTCTAAACAATCTATTTATTTAAAATTAAATGTACATATTGTTGATAACAACACAAATTATGCTTACTGATCAACTTGGCAATAATATAAAAAAAAAAGTTTTTAATTTTACGATGGAATTCAACTAAATCGTTTAGCCAGTTTCGGTGGCTAATCTTTCAGCTTTCTGTATAACCTCCTCAATGGGACCGACCATGTAGAATGCTACTTCGGGTAAATGATCGAAATCTCCTACAAGAATTTTTTGGAATCCCTTAATGGTCTCTTCAAGAGGAACAAGTTTTCCAGCATGACCGGTGAATACTTCTGCTACCTGGAAAGGTTGTGAGAGGAAACGTTGGATTTTACGGGCACGAGCTACTGTTATTTTATCGTCTTCTGATAATTCATCCATACCCAAGATGGCAATAATATCCTGAAAGTGAAATTATTAATGAATATACTCGGTTTTAGTTCGATTTTTACCTGTAGTGATTTATAATCTTGTAAAATCTTTTGTACACCACGAGCAATACCGTAATGCTCTTGACCAAT
The DNA here is from genome assembly GCA_963082815.1 of Melanotus villosus. Taxonomy (NCBI): domain Eukaryota; kingdom Metazoa; phylum Arthropoda; class Insecta; order Coleoptera; family Elateridae; genus Melanotus; species Melanotus villosus. The sequence continues at coordinate 52,612,786 of OY720426.1, forward strand.
GATGTTGGGGTCCATAATACGGGAGGTGGAATCGAGAGGATCTACAGCAGGGTAGATACCCAATTCAGCGATGGCACGGGACAATACGGTGGTAGCGTCCAAGTGAGCGAAGGTCGTAGCAGGAGCAGGATCTGTCAAGTCATCAGCTGGTACGTAAATAGCTTGTACAGATGTGATGGAACCCTTCTTTGTTGTTGTAATTCGCTCCTGCATGGTACCCATGTCAGTGGCTAGGGTAGGTTGGTAACCTACGGCAGATGGGATACGACCCAACAAGGCAGATACCTCTGAACCAGCCTGAGTAAATCTGAAGATGTTATCAATAAACAACAACACATCTTGACCTTCTTGATCACGGAAATATTCAGCTACGGTTAAACCGGTTAAGGCGACACGAGCACGAGCACCTGGGGGTTCATTCATTTGACCGTATACTAGAGCTACCTTTGATGTTTTATCTTTTAGTGAAATTACACCGGATTCAATCATTTCATGATATAAATCATTACCCTCGCGGGTTCGTTCACCTACACCGGCAAAGACTGAATAACCACCATGGGCTTTGGCTACATTGTTGATAAGTTCCATAATCAGTACGGTTTTGCCTACACCAGCACCACCGAACAGACCAATTTTACCACCCTTGGCGTATGGAGCCAGGAGATCTACAACCTTGAAAAATAAAACAATATTATTTTAATATATAATAATCATTAAACAAAACTCACTTTAATGCCTGTTACCAAGATCTCTTGTTCGACACTCATCTCAACGAATTCGGGTGCTTCAGCGTGAATGGGTGCCACTTTATCAGTGCCGATTGGGCCCCTCTCATCGATAGGTTCTCCAATTACATTAATAATACGCCCTAATGTTTCTACACCTACTGGAATACGAATGGGAAATCCAGTATCTAAAACTACTTGTCCTCGTACTAGACCTTCCGTACCATCCATAGCAATGGTACGTACTGTGTTTTCTCCCAGATGCTGGGCAATCTACACATTTAAATCGATTAGTAAACTAAATTACCACCAATATTACATTATATAACATTTTCCTAAAATTTAAAGCAAGTTCATCTAACTGCTTGATTCACTGCCTCAAAGAGGATTAAAAAAATTTATATCGACATATTAAACGACCTTTAGATTTCTTCTTCCAACTACAAATTAAAAGCGCAATTCTGGTACTTTTCCACCACCCCCAAACGTACGACATTTCGCTCGCTCTGCATATAAGTAATTACGATTACATAACCGATTTCAAAATAAATTACACCGAATAATACGTTCATTATAATTAGCCATAAATACCGAATATTACGCAGACTTAACAAAGCTACAACTACAGAAATAAAAGGTTTAAAATACGCTTTTTTACAAATAATCAAGTCCCTTTTGCATTCGATATTATGGTAAGTAATAAATAACATACCTCAAGTACTAGCCTGGTAGAACGGCCCTGTACTTCAAGAGCACTAAGAATAGGTGGAAGGTTGTCTTCGAATTGTACATCTACAACGGCACCGATAACTGCCACAATTTTACCGGTGGCTACTTTGCCTGATGGTTTAGGAGCCGCAGCAGCAGCGTAATTCCTTTCTGAAAAATAATTTCAATATCAATAAAATACTTTACGTAATTAACGCAAGACCAACATGGCGTAGTCACTTGATTATGTAACCTCTAAATTGGACTAAAATCCTAGAAAATTAACAAGTTTTCCACGTAAGCTGTTATCTCATCTTTTAAGGTGTTCTTCTCCGGTCAATTTAAAGTAATAAAATCTCTGTACGTAAAAGAATTTTGTGAGTTTGACCTACACCGGGCGCAAGGGGCGAACTTCAACGTAGGCATAATCGTTACATTGAGTACGGCAAGTAATAAATATGATTACTTACGGCTTCCATTATACGCGGAGAGTACTTTAACGGATTCCGCTCCTAACTTTTCACACGATTTTCCAGCCAAAAGGCTGGAAGCAGCACGAGTTACGGCACCTAACATGGTCGGCCTAGTACAACTAACTTGAATTTTCACCGCTAGAGACTTCTCCTTCCTGCGCGTTGAACGAATTTAATGTGCGCACAATTTTTTTGTAAGCAAGGAATGAAACTGTATCATGCTACAATTTTCTCTTAATTTTTAGACGAACTTTTGGCAAATTTTTTGACAGTTCAACAAAATAATTTGACAAGATATTATAACACAAACAGGTGGATTTCGAGAAACGTCAAATAAAAGGTGTCATTTTCAAAGTTGGCGGTTTTCTTTTTTTTTCTTTAAAGAAGTGCTGCCGCTGTTATCAATTTTGTGAAGGATTCTTCATAAAACGCGGGTAATTTAAATTGTACAGTACATACAAAAACTGTATAACCCAATTGATTTTTGAATAATAGTTCTAACAGCTTTACTTTTAACCAACTGCAAAAATGATACTGGCGCTTAGCAGGACAAGAATTGAAGCGCTATAATTTCCTAAATTGATTAATTGCTACAAATAGTAATCCAAGCTGCTTAATTATGTGATATGTCTAGGCGGCCTAATTTCAAACTGATTACTCGGCTTGTGATGCAATGACTGTATATCAGGGCGACAGAGGGCAGCAGTATATTCTCTCACTTGTAATATATTAGCCCAGAATTATAATAAGTAAAAAATGCCGTAGAAACTTTAGCTTTGCGCAGTGGCGATATCGTAACCAATGAGGTTTATCCGAGGTGCGATTATTGCTAGTTGAAAACTTTTACCAATACCCCGCCAAGAGGACGTGAAATACCGTCCGCTTAGGCAATTTTTGGAAGCCTCTACGGGGGCCACTAATGAACCCGAACAAATTTCTAGCTTGAGTACTAAAGAAGATACGCCCGATATTTTGATACTTTTTAAATGGGCATTTCGGCACCAGCTGCCTGTCAAAATTGAAATTTATAAATTAATAATAATTAACTCGAACTGAATGTGTAAAATGTCAAATTCGCCACAACAATAGCTATTTATGATACAAGTGTTAAAAGTGAGATTTTATTTTGTGAGTGGGGGAGATTGCGAAACGAGCGTAGCGAGTTGAGCAACCCCACGAACAAAATAAAATCACTTTTAACATGAATATCATACACTATTTTTTCTACAAACGCCATTGAAAGCATTTTAAACTCTCTTATTAGAGATTCCGAAGGTTACCTAAAAAATCTAGTACTCTGTGACATTTACGAAACAATTTAGAATTGAGCTTACATATGTATTGTTTGACATATGCTTGTCAAAAGTGAAAAAGAATAATTTAAGATGAGTTCTAATCTAAGTGAAGAAATTCTTCTAATATAGAAGAAGCTGCTAGTAGGGCAACGTTAGATTTGTCAATTTGGTAGGTAAAATCAATCTTTGATTAATATTTTTGCTCCAAAATTGTCATTGTGACAGTAGCCTTTTAATACTAGTGTTAAAAGTAAACCACGTGATCTACTTTTAACACGCTGCGATTTAATATTACATTTTTAATTGCAGTATGCCGTGTTAAAAATTCAGTTTTTAGTAGTGTTTGTAGAAAAAAATCTTTAGAAAATATCACAGCCATTTTTCATAATTAAATTTGTTATTTAAAACAATGGGCAATCGAATTCATTAGTTTCTTGCTGCTTTTTTATTAGAGGAGGCTTCATACTGTTTATTATTTCTGATATTCAATTGTTTCTTGCTGCTTTTTTATTGGATGAGGAGGCTTCCAAGTAGTCCCATTATTTCTCATAACTATTTAGTTAGTTATTGAAATTATGGACAATCAGATTCGCTTCTTTGTTTTTTATTGAGATTTCAACAAATGCATTTGTACTTATACGATAAACTGTCAAGTGGAGGAGCTGAAGATGTTTAGGTACCTACGCAACAATATCGACAATACTGAATCCAATATTGGAGTTTCATCTTCACCATTACCACCAGAACCTCCTCAATCATTTGATCAACCAGCTGCTACTAGACAATCTACTAGAACAAAGGCAAGGAAAGATCTCATCGAAAGAGCTTGCAAAAGTTTGATGTCACCTATGGTGGAATTTGAGATTGCCTGCAGTCCAAAACTGAATGCTGCATCGTTAATAATGAACTGAGTCGTGTATGGTGCACAACATATTGGATCTTTAGTTCAGATCGTACAGTTCTAGGACTGCAGGTCAACTGTGCATGAATGAATCTTTATTTAGATATTGAAAAAAACTGTAACAACCTAACAACATTGACCAAATGCAAACAGTAGTTCAGTAAATCATCCCAAAGCTGTATTAATAGTCCCGTTACAACACCTAAACACAGTGCTGAAATAGGGAAAGAAGGCGGTAGTCTAAACCAGTCTAAGGGATGGTGCTTACCACATCGCCCTGTACGTGCGAGACGACTCGGTATTAGTCTAAGTAAGTTTTAAATGGCGGTTGAACGGGTTTTTTTTTCCTCTCCCTATGCAGTTTCAGATTTAGTTACAACAATCCGTGTCCCGCTCTGACTCGTGAAATTTGCCATGCGTTATATCTTGTTGTAACTAAATCTGAAACTGCATAGGGCGGGGAAACAAAAACCCGTTCAACCGTTATTTAAAACTTAGTTAGACTGTAGGAAGTGAAAGTGCCGATACCTTTACCTTACTTAAAACAAAACCATGGAGAAATTGTTATTTAATAATCAATTAGATATTTGTAACAGAAAGGTTGATAAAAATAGGCAAATGGTGGACTACGGGATCGACAAATTCACCAGTAGTTCACATTTAAACAACAAATATCGACCGATTACAGAACAGCAAGCTGCCAAAGGTAGTAAAATCTGTCATACCGTCACGTAAATGCGTGACCGTCACTGACAAAACATTTTTTTAAAGAATGCTGGCGGGTGCTAATCAGCCCTGTGCATGTCTGTACGATGGCGGACGACCCAATATGAATTTCGTAATATAATTTCATTGTTTAATATTTTGTCGGTCCTATGCGTGCCTATGATGGTGTGTCGATGCCGGTTATATGTGAATCATACTTTATACTACATATCTAATATTATTATGGTGCAAGGCCGCTGGCTACTTGCAACTCCCGGGCGGGTGGTTTACAGTAGCCCATCCGCCCCTGGTTGCGGACCTACCAGTACGCCACCTCGGTCTGGTGATATACATAGGTAAAAGCATGCTGGACCGCGTAGCTGGCGTTAGAAACCCGGTCTTATAGACCGAATTGGCCCAACGGATAGGATAATTCTCGGTCTTATAGACCGAGGTGGCAGACAATGTGTTAAGAGCTTTCTTACACCATTCCACACGCTGTTCTGTTAAACTGTGGGGTATCCACCGACAACAAACTTTCTTTACACCCAAATGATTATGTAAAATCTTGTTTATTGCAGTCATGCAAATGTCCACGAGGCCAGCAATACAGATACAGAATATTATTTCGCTTTTTGTTTGCTTATATAATTATACCATTCGGTACTGATAAATAGTTTGTTTTTATTGCAACTGCTTGGTGCCACCCTGCGACTTACATACAACAGACAAACATAAATACCGCACAAATACATGAAGAATTACTTTTACCTTGTGTTAAATAGTACCATACAGAGTGCTTTGTTTGAAAATTTAAAATCGTGGCGTTCACAGCATGAAAATGAAGTTAATGTTCGCACAGAAAAAAACTAATCACAACTTCATTTTAGTAATAGTCTTAGCTTTAGTTCTTTTCGCCTGCATGCATTATATTAGGTAAGAAAATTAAATTCACAATGCTAAACGCTATTCTTAATTTATTTATTACAGAATCCTCAAACGGTCTGTTCTTAAGTCTGTAACAAATGACATAAGTCAAATTACTACCGATGTTAATAAGGTACAATTTATACCGTACAATGAATCAAACGATATGTTTCTTCGTCATGTAATATATCGTCACAAACAACGCCGTTACAAGATTAATAATAAAAGGTAAGCGTTTAAGGTTATTCAGGATAACAATATAACAAAGTACTTACTATTTTATTAATTAATTAGAAAAAAATATAGAAACATTCTTAGACGTATTGGTCGGAAATTCCATTTGATTAAAACTGGATATCCGGTTGTTCCAAATTATGTGCATTATTTAAGGTAAGTCACCTCTGCTTTTTTAATTTTAAGACTATTTAAAGAATGTATATGTTACGGTCGTTGACGACAATCTGGCCACTCACGTTATTGGCCGGTCAGTATCGATAATACCTTGCTAAGTCGGGCATCATCGATAATGACCGGCCAATAACGTGATTGTCCATGTAAATAGGGCGTTGTTGACAATGCTTCAAGTGTGGTTTTTACAACATTGTCCGGGCCACGTCGCTAGTGCCCACTAGAGAGCGGGCGGTGATGATAGTATAGAAAGTTAGGCAATGTTTTTTGTTTATTTTGTGAGTGTCCTCGTGGTGTCCGTGCATTTCATCTAAAGAATGTTACGGTCAATGTGGTAAATCCGGTCAGTGTTAACAATGGCCGGTCAATGTGGATAATGTACTTGGTATAGCAATTAAAAAACTGACCTTCTTCTACCTCTAACCTCCAATAAATGCTTCTGCCAAAACAGTAGAGGTGTTTATTGGAGGTTAGAGGTAGAGGAAGTTTATTTTTTTTCGTATTTTTTAGTTACCAACTTAGATTATAAGATTTAAACAATATGTTTGTTATATCATTTGATTACTAATAAACAGTATATATTTTTTTTAGCATTTCATTACTGATTTAATACATTCACATGTAACATTTCCATGCCATCAACATTGTCCAGTTGCTTTTGGCCAACATCGTTAGCGACCGGGCAAGGATGTAAATACTAAAATTAGATGAAAATTTTTACAACATTGCCCAACCTTAACGAGCCATCTCGTCAATGCCCGGGCAACAGCGATAATGCCCAGGAAAATTGGACATCTACATCAATGCCCGGTCAATGTTGTTAATGCCCGCTTTACATCTTTGTCCGTAACATATACATTGACATGGTTTAGGGCTAACCTACACTGGTGTAATTCGTGCTATGAATTTGACACAAGGCAGCAGTAGGTAAGGTCAAAATATTACGATTTACCTAGAATTACCTTAGTCCAAAAGTTAATATTTGATTTTCTCCAATAATTTCAAGGTTTTCGAAATATTGATATAAAATCGGGGAAACTACTTTTTTTGGGACTACACACCTACACCTAATATCTTGAAAAAACTTTTTTGTACTTAAAGTTAGGGTAGATCTAATTAAAAAATCAATTGTCTCGCCTATTTTATGCAAAAAAGGTATACTATTTTAATGACGCCAAAGTTAACCATTTTCAAGATATTTGCCGTTGAAGTAAGTGATGCAACATGTTACTCGTTATTTGAGTACTCTTTAAAGCACTAATCCCAAACCAACCGAAGGTAACCATCCAAAGGAAGTTTGAGAATTGGTGATGCTAAAACGCAAAGCAAGGAGAAAGTGGCAGTAAACCCAACTTACTTACTCAGCAACTGAAACGCCTAATTGAAAAAATAAAAACTGAAACCTTATTGAATTACCTTGAAAATCTATCTGACGAAAAGTTCCAACAGCCACAGATGCAAAACCCAGCGATTAAAAATGAACTGGGTGCTTGGATGCCCAGCAATAAGGAGGAAGCATTTGCTGCCCATTTAGAAGCAATGCTTCAACCTAACGTTTCGGATGAGCAATTAGATGAGAACAATAATGACCACTCTCCTATTAGGCCTATACCAATTAGTGAGATAACTAAAGAAATCAAATCTAATTTGAACCCAAAAAGGGCTTTGAACTCATAACCGCTTGTCTACCTCAAGAGCTTCCTGCAAAGGCCATTAGTAGTCCTGATTCATTTCTTTGATGCAATATTAAGATTAAAATACGTTGAGCAACTTTGAAAAATAGCGCAAATTATTTTAATTCTTGAAGGGATGGAAAGGATACTTCCAAGAACTTTTAGAAGACGAAGAAGAAGAAAGTGCAAAAGCCGAGAAGGAAAAGGGAGGTAAAAAGAACCTGAACTCCAAGAAGATACAGAAGATGTAGATGAAAGAATAGATCCACTAACAAGAGAAGAAGGGATTCAGTAAAGAATGAACTAATCAAAAATGGAGGAGAAGAGCTTATCAATGAGATATATAACCTGATAAAAAAAATATGGCAAGAGCAAATAATGCCAAAGGAGTGGACAGAAGCTTTAATAATACCAATCCACAAAAAAGGGGAAAAGACAAATTTCAACAATTACCGGAGAATAGCATTATTGGATACAGTCTTCAAAGTAATAAGAAAACAAATACAAAAATATGTGAGGAAGGAAATAGGTGAGTACCAATGAAAAACGGGGTAAGACAGGGGGACCCTCTATCGACGTTCCTGTTCAACATAACACTAGAATACGTAATAAGAAAAAGCAAAGTAAACAGAACAGGAAGTATAATAAGCGTAAAACACCACTGCATAGCTTACGCAAATGACCTAGTACCTACTAATTGCAAACAATAAAGAGGATCTAACAAGAGTAATAAAAACTTTAGAGGAGAATGCAAGACAAGTGGGATTACAGATTAATAAGCAGAAATCAAAGTATATGATACTCGGGAGACAAGCAAACAAAAAAGAAGACCAAAACCTAACAATAGAAAGGCCAAGTGAAGAAATAACAGTTATAGAAAGAGTAGGAGCAATCACATACCTAATTAGGTGTACAAAGAACAAAAGACGGAAAAGAAGAAGAAGAAGACCTAAAAACAAGATTAACGAACGGAGATAGGCTAAACTCCAAGTATGTATCATAAAAAGCAAATCTACGAATATATAAAACAGTGTTACATGCGGTTGTGAACTATGAAAGCTAGGGATAGTAAAAGAAGCAAAACTGCAAGTGTGGGAAAGAAAGATCTTAAGAAGGGTTTACAAGAATTATATGTATAACAATACAAAATGAAAACACTAAAAGAAAATCTAGAAATACAAGAAAAACAAGAAAAATTAAAAAATATAGTTATTAAGGAATTAATTGTCAGAGATTTATTTATTTGAACATACACTGGTTCACCAACAGGTACTACTATAAAATTAGTGAGTAATAACATAGATAATGCATAATAATATACTTATACTATAATATTTAGGATAGAGAAACATCACAAAGAAGTAAATCAACAAAGAAGAGAGAAAGAGAAGACAGAAAAGACAAGACAGTACGATCGATATCGATTACCAGAGATAGATATTTTCACATATTTGAGTGCATTGATACTAGGTTAGACAGACAAGCACGTTTGAAAACAGATAGTGATTCTGAAAAGAGGTTCACATCATTTAGCAGCAAATTGAACTTTCTCATCATTCTTATAAATGCAGAATGATAACATAAATTTGTTTGAAACTGCGGCCTGAAGGCCTATTGTGCAGGGGACTACGCTTATACATACTAACTTAAATTTACTTCTTAACTAAATCTATATCCAACTTAACTGGGATATATTTTCAGTCGCTTAAGCATTTGCAGAAACTCGGCTATTACTGAGACTTGAATCTATGTATGAATCTCCCCTTGGCTCTAAAGGAAATGCCGAAATCGATTAGGATATCCCGAAAAAAACTCCATACTAGTTACCACAGCAATACGTATTTTACATTAAAAAAGTTTATGGCTAGGACTATAACTGATGTCCTTTAGATTCCACAGCAAATCCCACAAAACCTAATATTGTAAGTAGAGTAAATCTGAGAGTAGTAGTTAATATAAACTACTAGTGTCAGAGATTCTCACCCCATCCTCACACGAATTAAATAATAATTTTGAAAAAACACATTCAGCACTGTAATCCGTCGAAATTTTGCAGAAAGTTAAAAAAAGGGGTGACCACTCAGAATGCCCCACATCCATGGCCCTTTGGATTAAACCTCAGGGTGAACGATCATCGTTGATCTAACGCGCTTCTCAAAAGAACACATAAGATCCGTCTCACGCTCAGGATGTGGAGTTTTCACTCTTCATCATGGTTACAACAACTCGAAATTTGAGTAACGAGTATGTGAAGATCAACTACAGAAAAAATCCTGTGAAGTATGATCTTAGGTTTGTGAAACTCAGAAAATTCTTTTTAATAAATTCTGTTAAAATATTATCGGTGACAACGAGATAGTGGTGACAGCCAGCGGTGAAAGTTAAAAGTATAAGTAGCTGACTCAGTAGAATGTAACCAAAACAATGTGTCATCAATGTAAACAAATGAAATGTTATCCTCGGTAGTATAGTGGTAAGTATCCCCGCCTGTCACGCGGGAGACCGGGGTTCGATTCCCCGCCGGGGAGGATTTTTTTATTTAACTTCTTTCATGTTTAAGGTTAATTCGCAAAATTTTAATTATGTTTGAATATTGAAATTGAAAAGTAAAACAGAAATAAGAATCGCGAAATTCAAAACAAAGTCTGGTGAATCTTTATTTAAATTTAGGAGATGACATCCATCAGACGTTTTCCAAAGTAATTTTTAATTTAGTCTAATATTAAAACAGTTGGCTATAAAAAATAGTTTTGTTTATAAGTTACATTTTTATTATGGAATATAAAGCACCGACTGCAAATTTTATGTCAAACTCATGCTTTTAAAGTGGCTATTTTTAGTAAAAAAAAAACACTGATATACGAGTATGAAAAGATAGTATCCGTCTTTTGTTTCACAAAATAAGAAGATTGTCTGCTAAAGCTTTTGTCTTCTCTTCCTAGAAAAATTACATTATTTCGTGGCAGTGCTTTAATTACCGACGAATTTATTTCCACGAAAGATGGTTTCAACAATTTTTGTTGAATTGTTTAGAACGATTGCCCACATCAAATTTATGAGAGTCGTGGGGATGAGTTAAGTGAATACCCAGATCACCTCATCTGATCTAAGGGTGGATTAGCTACAGGCCTTAAGCTAAATATAGCTAAGGGTCCCGCTTTTTATTTTAACTTACTACCCACACAGAAACAAAAACTAATGTTCTGTTATTAGGGAATATCTAGACTTGCAGGTTGCAGGTACAAAGTACTTCAAGGCGCGTCGATTGTGTTATTATTAGTACTAACCAATTAGAATTTTGCTGCTAAAAGCTGGTCCGAGTAAGAGGTAATATTATAATAAAACACGTCATCTATGGGCAGGCTTCTGGAGCGACCCCAAAGCAACCAGCAAATTCTGGAAATCTCGAAATTTGTTCGTAATACGTTATGGGATTACCTGATGGATTTAACAAAAAACTAAAAGAGCAGAAGGTGGGAGCAGTTAGAGGGGACAAGATTTTGGAAACTAGGAACATGGAATATTAAAAGCATAACAGGAAAAGAAGGTGAGTTAGAAGAGGAATTCGAAGAAATGAATTTAGACATTTTGGCAATCACAGTGACAAAGAAATAATGACAAGGGAGAATAAAAATGGTAAAAGACAACATATTGATATTTAGTGGAGTCAGCAAAAATAAAAGAGCAGCAGCAGGGGTGGGATGCACCATACACAAGAAATTAGAAAAACAGATAAATAAATGAAAAGCATGGACAGAATGGATATTGACAATAGAGATGATAGATAAAGATAGAAAACAACAAAAAACAATAATAGTGGTTTACGGACTCAATGATGATGACAAAACAGAAAACAAAGATAAATTTTGGGAAATTATAACATTAGCAGTAGAGGAAGCTAAAGGAAAAATATACTTGGCAGGAGATTTCAACAGCAGGGTAGAGAAAAGAGACGAAATCTATAGTAAAGTGATACGAAATTATGGAGAAGATACAAGGAATAATAATGGGTAAAGACTGTTATATTTCTGCATATTACATAACCTGATAACAAACACTTTTTACAAACACAAAACAATTCAAATTTCTCCGGATCTCCTTCCTGTATTCAAACCATATTCGTCGCTCCGCTCATTTGCATCAGTCGTATCAACTTTTGGAGTATGTTATAATTTCTCAGCTCTTAAATTATTTTTGGTCTTCTTACCCTGTCGAACGCCTGTTTACAGGTGCGTTTACTATGCAAACATATTATACGTAAGACACTGGCATGAACTTATACCGGTTGTCTCAGGTAAGACGCAACATAGGGCAACACCAATGTGTTTTTTTAGAAAGGATCCGCGATACCTTTGAAATATGTATGGATTCAGTGTTCAACGTATGTTACTGGATTTAGTTAACGCTAGAAAGAGATAGAAATACTGAAGGCGTCTGTCATTGCGACAGTCGATTATTTCATTGTTTATTTTTTATATCTGTTATAAATCACCGGGTGGTCTACCCAGTCACTGAAAATAATTGGAAATTGAAACAAATGGCGGAGTAGGGAAGGTAGGTGGTTATCGAAAGCTTAGCGTATAAGATAAACTGGTAGGAAAGCAACGCATGTTGCCCGGACGTGCTCCCTTGCGGAGCACTACTGCTGATACATTTACCTATTGATTGAAACTATTCTTAAAATACTGAATCAGCTTTTTAATTTCTCTGTATTAGTTAAATATTCTGTGAGCACAGATACAAATCAAACATTCTAACCATACTAATTAATATTTTACAGAATAAACGAACCAGAATTTTCGCTTATTAACGCAATCTGTCTACTTTCTGTATACAAAAACCATATACCAAGTAAAATATTTATCCATTCGTATAATTCTACACTATCAGGCATTTACTGGGAAAAAATACAACAAACGAAAGGACTTCGCCTCTTAATAGAAGTACGTTAGAAAAACAAATATATGAATAACTATTCGTAAGATTAGATAAATATGTTTTGTTAATTTACTGCATGTACAGGTGGTTAACGTAAGTGTTTCCCAAAAATTCTTTAACGACTTTGACTCACATCAAGTACATTCCATTTTACAATTGAATATTTTGGCAAGTTACGGAGGAATATTTTTGGATAAGGACATGTTTGTTGGTGGAAATATGGATTCATTTCTGGAGTACGAGATGACTTTGCATTGGAAAGGTGCACAACATTTGATTAGCAATAAGGTATTGACATTTAAATTTTAATGTACGGTCCGTCTCAACCTTAGAAATATGCACAGAGTTTATGGAGAACAGTGGCATCCATTTTCTGCTAAAACATGACACATAAATGCGCATATAATAAACTGTTTTGTTAAAAAATAATTGAGGAAATTTTCAAGCCAAATTTACTACGTTCATACTTCTTTCTAAGGTTGAGATAGACTATAGCAACATTTTACTTAATTTGTCGCCCCAACTGCTTTGGCTATGTGGCCATCGTAATCCAAATTTAATTAAGAAAATTCGTCATCCAATCGACAAGATTCGAACATTTCGTAAGTTGGTGGCGAAGCAGATTTTTCAAGTTTATTTTAAAATGTCTTTTATTTAATTCAGATACTCATAGCCCATAAGAATGCTCGCTTCCTACGACTATGGATTAAACGTTACAAAGTCCACATAAAGAAGTTTAAGAAACCACTGACGTGCATGGAATTTGCAAGCTTTAATATAATAAAGAGGAATATCAGTTTGGTACGAATTGAGCGGTCCCTTTTTATTATTAATCCTAAAGTGTTGACATACATATATGACCAAATTCTGGTTGGTTGGCGTAAGAAAAATGTTATATGGCTTATGGAAAACCATATCCGGCAGAAAATAAAAAGAAAAATAACTCAATATGTAAATAATGGTTCTGCTAAAAAACCAAATAGAGAAAATCATTCGGATGCACACGAGAAACCCACCATTTTCCAGATGATTGATGATGTTTATTACTAATTATTATGTTTATAATTTATTTGTAATTCTTTAGCGTTTTTATAATTATTTTAATATCAAACATTTTTAAAAATAAATGTCACAATTCTGACACTAAAAATTTTTAATTTCAAACTGCAAGCCTGTGTTGCCAACTTTATGGTAAATATCACAGCCTGCTCTAATTATAAATTCCGTTGATCACCTGGTATTACTGATAGAATTGTATAGCCGCATGTACAGAGTAGTGGCGGATCCAGCGGGGGGCACAGGGGGCAATTGCCGAATTCTCTTGTTTTTTCAATTTAGTAGTAGTTTTATTTCTATGTTTTATTTTCTTACATCCCTACATAAACCTAATGCCCCCCCCCCCTCCCCGAGAAAATTGGCTGGATCCGCCACTGGTACAGAGTATCGTTTATTTTTTCCATGTGTGAGTTTGGTGTCAAAGTATTGACTTCCGAACTCATCTGCACTTGATATCCCCTTATTGTCGGCCCCTTCACTTCTTGAAGGTTCCTTTTTCGGGTGAAAGCTACAACAGTTGTTTTTAAAGGATTTACTGTAAGTCTCTCCTTCCCATACCATCTTATCACAGTATTTATGGCTTGCTGCATCAGACTGGATACAGTGTTGCCTTGCTTCCCATTTATAATACCCCTGCGCGTAAAATCCCTTTTCCTCCAGTTCCCTCAGGAGTCCGTCAACCACCAGGTTCCACATCAGAGGAGAAAGTACCCCCCTTGTGGACAACCCTTAATGGCTGTCACCTCCCTAAGTTACTGTTCCTAAAGATGTAACAATCTTCCTGTCTTTTAGCATGGATTCAATCCACCTAGTAACTGTTAGATTGGCTCCCTGCTGGCTTACTGCATTTTTGATTGATTCGTAGGAGGTGGTATCAAAAGCACCTTCTATATCTAAAAAAGAACCCATTGCAATCTCTCGATTGTGTAGGGCCATGTTAGCTCGTGTACTGCTACTTCAAACCATTTTGCCTTTTGATAAGCATATTGATTTCGATGTAACAGATTAACCGTTATGTGTCTATCTACCATCTTCTCCATTGTTTTAAGGAGAAAGGATGTTAGGCTTATAGGCCTGCAGTGGCGTGCCCATGGGGGGGGTTTCCGGGTTAGAACCCCCCCCAAGACTCCTAAAAGTTGCATTATCCCAAGACTCCTAAAACTTGCCCTAAGGTCAAATAACCCGTTAGTGGAATCAAGTGATAACTTAACCCCCCCCCCCAGACAAAATTTCTAGGCACGCCACTGTAGGCCTGTATGATTTGGCCAGGTCGTAAGTTTCTCGTCCTGGTTTCGGTATGAATAAAACTCTGTTTCCATCCATTCGCCAGCTCTAAACAGCACAAGTATCGGGGTTAATTCCTCAAAGCCTTGCTGAAGCAAAGCAGGAAAGATTCCATCAATTCCCGCAGACTTAAAAGGTTTAAAAGGGATTTGAGCCTTGTTCGGTTTATTATATTTTTGGCTGTCTCCCGATCTTCCCCATTTGCGCATCGTTCATGCGCTAGAGGTTTTGGCTGATACAGCCTGTTATCCTCAGGAATCCCTACACTTCCCAGGAAATGTGTTTGAAGGAGAAGCTCCAGTCTCTTCCCCGGTAGTAGGGTAGCCTCCTTGGTCCTTTGTAAGGCACCCAACACATAACTTTTTGCAATCTAGCTCTTTATACTTACTTGGATTTGGTATTTTTCTTCTAGATAGATTCCTTATGTTTGTGGATAACACCGTTTAAGTACTTCCTTTTATCCGCCTCTGTTGCTATTCTGATATATTTGCTGATCTTTACATACTTTTTTGCTCTTCTTCTTGCTTTCCAATAGTCTTGGTAGCTAATTTTCTTAATTTTATTTTTACTTTCTTTTATCATATGTTTTAGAAATTAAATTTTTGTGGGATTCACTCCTTTGGGGAATTATTTTATTTTTATTTTTAATTCTTTATATAGAAAAATATCACCTCCGCACTCTCCGCAGGGATTCGAACCACTGACCTTCGGCTTTACGTGCCAATCTCCTGTGCAATGTTAAAACACAGTAAGTGAAATTTTCATGAAATTTTAGTACAGTTCGAAAATGCACTTCCTAGGTTTTGCTCTTTTAGAATATACACATATATGTAAAATCAGTAAATTCTAATCAATTTCTGTAAAACCAGCACTGGCATAACCTAGTAACTCACAAACAGTTCATGTTTGTTTGTGGCAGTTACAACGGTAAAATAAAGTAAGTACGAAGGACATACTATGTTATGGCATAAGCAATGCCAAGTTACTATTTTTTAACATTGCAATAATAAAGAATTTAGCTCTAAAACGAGTGAGAGGTTGTGTTTTATTTATTAGTTAGCTAGGAGCGGTAGTGATTGTGGAAAGTGAAAATATGTCTCAAGGCTACAGAGGAAAGCTTCTAGTGGCTAAAGCGATAGAGCTGGAGAAGTCTAAAACAACGTAAGTGAATTAACAGAAGGCATTTTTGTACATAGTTGTCTACAAAATGCCGAAACCTTTAAGTAAACAGTCGAAACAACTTATTGCGTCTTTAATACTGTAACGTTTTTAAAACGGTTATTTAAAACGTCGGTTCGTGGTGTGAATTATTTATTAACAAATTTAAACAATGTAACGATTAACACGAAATAACAACTTAAACACTAAAAACACAACACTAATATTAAACCGAAACACTAACTAATTTATTTATACAGTTTATATAGTTTATTTATATTTACGGGCGTTCACTACGCGTTACGTATTCACACATTTTTGTCTGTAGGCTTTGGTAAAAACTGTTCTTGGTCCCTCATATACCGCTCCTTATATATCTCTGCTGACCTCCCTTCCAATTAAGTCTGGTTCGCGATGGACTTCTCTGGAACAATGAATCGAAGAGTCTGGAAGTTTTGCGTTTTGTCTGCAGGTGACGCATACGAGTGAATTGAGTCATACTCGCTCCGACAGCTGACGCGTCTTGTTACAATACATTATTATTATAAATGAGGTTATATTTTATACTACAAAATTCACAAGCTGAATTGGATAGGATTATTGATGAAGTGCTTGAAACAGAATATTATGTAAATGAAATATATGACGATAGCAATGCGGATCCAAACTTCGATCCAGCATATTATGACACAGAAGAAAGAGATGACGATTTGTCTGATGCCCCGCGAAAAAAATCAAAAATAATTCTGGATATATGTAAGTCAACTACCACTTTTAGCTGATATAACTAAACACTCGTCGAATTTAGAAAAGGGTCAAAAATATGTTTTACAAAATAGAATTGGACCAGAATCAGTTTTCAGAAGCCAGCATCCTCAAGAAGAGTTTTGACATTTCAATCCCTGAGCGAAATTACAGATATAAGGGCATAAATACAGCAAAAAAGGTAATATTATACAAGTATGCCCTTAGCAAAAAAGTGGTTTCGGGAGACCTTGCCAGTGAACGAAGAATCATCAGATCTATATCGATTTAAATAATAAGTCATTATTATATTTTATATACCAGTCTTTTTCAAATCAGAAACTTTGTATTTTGTTAAAATTTAGAAGGTTTAATTGTTTGTTTAACTTTAGAATGTAATAGTTATTTTGTGCTTCTTTTCAAACCCGAAAGGTTTTATTTCAATACCCAAAATTATCTTCAATTATTTTCACTCTATTAAATAACGCAAGGATAGTTTAGTAAGTAAACATACCAGGTAGGTTTATGGACTTCAGAATAGTCAATATTTATTCAGTATTTACTAACCGGAAAGCTATGTTTGCCCTTCAGATACTCAGACAGAGATGTAGCGACGTCAGTGCTGACGTGCACGTATGTTTTATAGACTTTAACAAAGCATTTGACATGGTGAAACACGACAAATTAATTAACATCTTAAGAACAATAGGTATTGACAAAATACATACAAAATCTTCATTACGGTCAAAGAGCATCTGTAAAAGTCGAAGGGCAATTAACAGCAGAAGTAGACATCTGTAGGGGAGTGAGGCAGGGCCGCGTCTTGTCTCCACTTCTATTCAATATTTAGTAAAGCACTGGACGATATACCAAATGGAATAAATGTCAACGGAATTTTGATTGAAACTTTGAGGTATGCCGATGATACCGTTCTTCTAGCCGATTCCCTAGAGGACTTACAACAACTTAGACGCGGGAGGTGAATACGGAATAAGTCTGAACACGAATAAAACCAAATATATGGTAATTAGGTAATTACTAAGAATGGCGACGTCGACGTGGTCACAAGACTTTATGCGAACAATTTTGCATTGGAAAGAGTGGAAAGCCTTACTTACCTTGGATGCTTGGTAAACGATCAGTGGGACCACAGCAGGGGGATAAGGCAAAGAACAGAAAAAGCAAGAACGATATTCTTAAAAATGCGCGATGTGCTTTCTAGTAATACTCTGAGTCTACCACTACGTATGAGAATAGTTAGATGCTATGTGTACTCAGTTTTACTGTACGGCGTGGAGGCCTGGACACTCACGGAAGCTACTACCAAGAGAACTGAAGCATTTGAAATGTGGGGTTTCCGACGAATTCTGAAAATCAGCTTGACGGAGCATGTGACTAACAACGAAGTCTTAGAAAGAATGGGAGTGAACAGAGAACTGATGAAGATCATTAAAGTAAGGAAACTTGCATATCTAGGGCACATCGTGCGTAAAGAAAAATATGCCATACTCCAACTAATCATACAAGGTAAAATAAACAGTAAAAGGTGACAGGGTAGAAGAAGAATGAACTCTTCCGAGCGGCTGTTAACAAAGTCTCGATCGCTATGATGATAGACAACGTTCGCTGAGCGGATAGGGCACACAGAAAAAGAAGAAGATTTACTAAGCCAAAAAATAGTATGTCTACTTTTCGTAAAAAATGATAAATTTGTATTTACTTCCATTTTACAAATAACCATCACTACAAACACTTCTTAATAAGAAATAAATTTTACAGAAAGAACGTCTCTAACATTAAAAACCACTAACTGCAGAAAATTGCTATTTACTCAGATATTCACTGTTGAGTCTTACTAAGTTTTGCCATTGCACAGCAGCAGTGTTCTACCACAGAATATCCTAAATCAGAACGGTCACCCTCCGTCGGCGCTTTTGATGTCAGTAGGTTAAATTTTTGTAACTTTGAACATTCTGGCGGTGTGTGTTTGGTAACACTAACAGTTGTACATGAATAAACACCCGAAGATATCATAAACCATGCGACCGAACAGCTGATCGCACACCGCCAGAATTCGCGCATGCTCGTAGAAAATTCTCAACATTTAAGGTAAGGTGCAACAGACATCCGGACTTGACTTGACCTGACTTGAGTCGAGAAGATATGCGGTCTGGTTATACTGCATGAATGCAGCACCACAGGATCTTGACTGGACCTGACCGGACTAACGAGCCAGACCAAAGTGTTAAGATTGTTGTGATAATAATTCTTAAATTGCTTTGCTGTTAAATATTTCAGCAATGCATGTAATTCGCCGTACTCAACCATCGTTTTCTTTTTTTTTCTAATAGAAGTAGTGCTCGTTAGTAAAAATTCAAATTCTGAGTCGGAAGACTCTGAACTGAAATCGAAAGCTGCAAGAACAGCGGTGGACATGTTTATTTGATGAAGCACCCTATCAAACTAAGGCTGTAAAGAAAATTCAAGTCTGGTCAGGATGCTATGGGGCATGGTGGGAAAAGTCAGGTCTGGTCTGGTCCGGTTCAGTCAAGTCAAGTCAAGTAAGTAACTCACTATTCATAATGTAGCGTGTAGGCAACTCAACTAACATGCGAACCAATAATAGGAAATATTTAAAATATAAAACAGAATTCGAAGGCAAACTATTTCGTATTATTCCAAGAAACAATTTAATCGTCTCAACTGGTCAGTTAATACCCGACTCTACACTTCTGAGTCATACACAAATCCGTGCACAAACCATTTTGCTTATTTAAGTAGTTATGCAACTTTAGATACGTCAAATAGAAAGTCACTGTATGTAAATGTCAGTCTTAAGATGTGTTACTTCCTGTGTCTGTTTCCTCTTTGTAAGAACCACTGAAAGTTGCGCAAGTACTAAATAGTGATGCGTATCTAGTAACAGTTTTACCCATTTCTGATTTATACAGATATGGCGATCTGGTTTTGTATATTTTGCCTTGGAGATACCCATGTAATCTTATGGCAGTCGCTGTGTTCAAATATTATTAACCCGTGTAATCCACAGAACTCTACAAGCAATTGTCCATTCTCATTCCTTTCTCCAATGCCTTGCTTTCCCATAATACGAGGGAAGTATAGATTTGACCTGGACTTCTTAAATTTCTGGCTCTCAGTTATAAATTTACTTCAGAATAATCAAGACACTCATGTAGCCTATGGATAACAGAGATTATATTTTGTTCAAACAGTTGTATCGAACATGTCATTGGATGATGTACCTGTTACTGTTGCACAACGAATTATTATTAAATTTTGATGTGCTGAGTGTGAAAAAGCTGCCAATATTTATCGTCGGCGTTGGTGAGTAATGTCTCTCAAGAAGCCCCGTATTTGATTGGTGTAGCTCGTTCATGGGAAGTCGCAAACGTGTGCCAAATTTGTCTCATGCTGCAAGACCCGCTACTTACCCGTTTAATACAAAGAACACTCAAACAATTGCAATGGGAAGTGTTACCTCACCGCCATATAGCCCAGACTTATCACCCTGCGACTTAATCAACTTAACTTGTTCTTCTTGTCCTGTTTTATTCGTTTCTACTACAATAGTTAAAATTTCTTCCTTTTTTGTAATACAATACAATATCATCTTATTGTCTCAGCAGAATACTGTGTTTAAACAGGTGGTGTGTTTACACGAGTATTGTATTCGTGGAAGTAATGTACTCATACGATAAGTCACACTGCCACAGAAGAAAATAAAGACTGGCGAAGGTGTTAATATTCAGCAGTTGCGAAGCTGATATGGAGACTCACCATAAACAGCCTAAATTTAAAAACAAAAACAAACTTAAGAAAATTCTTGACTTTGAACTTTCATTGTTGATATTATCACCAATACAACTGATGCGTAAACTTGTCAGACTGTTGATAGCAAAAAAAACAATCAATTATTTTATCAGTAAATAACTTCCTTATTTTTATTTTTATTTGTTTAAAATTCGTCAAGTGCTTATCAGAGCGATGTTGATAATAATATTCATGTAATAATTAATTCTTAACCAACGCTTTGTTTTGTCCAAAGTGCAATTTAGATATATGTTAGTTAGACGTTTTTGAGCTTTTGTTACATTCTTACCAGTAACTGTAATTAGGGCAAAGAGGCAAAGAATCAGCCTAATTAATTTGTTATAAAGAACATTATTTATCGTAGTAAACAGAACAGAAATTAACGTTTCGTAAAAGTCATAATAAGATGTATATGTGTCAGATAAGGTCACTAGTTGAAGATATGGCAAAACGTAAGCTCTACAAATAAATCATTCGTATACTCAAAACCGATAGATGTTGTGCTGATGTGTTACTCCACAAATTAATTAAGTTATGAACCTAACAAACCTAATAATAATAATTCACATTTACCTAATAAGTATTGCCAATTCTTGTGGCGAAAATAATCGCAAGCAGCCTCACATAGTTTTAATACTCGCAGATGATTTAGTAAGTTTTCTGGTTCGCTTGGTGAGTTTTGTTTTAATAATAAACACGATCAAATTAAGGGATGGAACGATGTAAGTTACCATGGGGCAAATCAAATACCAACGCCGAATATAGATGCATTGGCATATAATGGTGTTATACTAAATCGATTTTATACCCTGCCTTCGTGTTCGCCTTCTCGGACGGCTCTTTTAACTGGACAGTATCCTATACGTTTAGGTAAGTAACCTTCTTAATTTTGAAGCAAAAAGTCATGCTAATAAAAATACTAAATTCTCACAGGATTCCAAGGAATGCCAATAAAACCAGGCGAAAATCGTTATTTGCCTTTAGACGTGGAACTCTTACCGGAAAAACTTCGACACTTGGGTTATACCACCCAATTAATTGGCAAGTGGCATTTAGGATCCGCTTATAAGAAAGTAACACCGATAAATCGAGGTTTTGATTATCACTTTGGTTATTGGCATGGCTGTATTGGTTATTTTGATTACGAAGCCCGTGCTAGGGTAAATGTTATATCCCTGGTCACATAACAATCAGATTCGCCAAGTAAGTGTAAAATCTGGCAGCATTTTTATGCTTAGTTTGCCTTCAGTAGCCAGGCTGCGCCACCATTGCACGGGCAGACACGCGACTCGAGCGACCCTGAATTGCTTGATTTGTATACAAATCAGCTGATTCCATACACTTCACACACGCCACCTGGCCACTGAAGGCAAACTAAGCATAAAAATGCTTCCAGATTTTACACTAACTTGGCGAATCTGATTGTTATGTGATCAGGGGTTATATCTATATTTGTGTTTGCTCAGTTTGCTTATTTAAATTCTATTTTGTTAAAGAATGGTATGCACGGGTTAGACTTACGAGAAAACTTGGAACCGTTGTGGTCTATAAAAAACGAATATGTAACAAAGTTATTAACTGAAAAAGCAAAAGAGGTTATCGATAAACATAATGAAAGTGTACCCCTATTTCTAATGATGTCGCATTTGGCACCACATATTGGAAGAAATGGTGTTAAACCTGAAGTGCCCGATGTAGCAGAAAATAATCGAATTTTTAGTTATATTCAGGATGAAAATCGACGACTTTATGCAGGTAATTTGTTTATTAATAAATTAATTGGTTAACGGTAAATGGGAGCATTTAGCTAGATCTAATGTTATGGTGGTGAAACTCTAGTGATCGCCACTTTTTGTAGCAAAACTTGTAACCTAGTAATCTTCACTAAAATATAGTGATACTCGTATAATAATTTAGGTCACTAATGCCGGAAGCATGCATGTCGGGCAAGAGTCCAAGGTACAAATAAATAAAAGTCACAAAAATGGCTAACAATTATATTTTCAATCCAAAACATTACTAAAATTGCAAACATCGAACATTCAATACATAGGATAGTTACTTAAGTTTATCAAAATTAAATCAAGTTTGTTAACATCAAACATTTAATAAATTAGACAGATATTTACTTTAATCGAAATTAAATCAAGTTTGTTAACATCAAATATTTAGTTGAAATGGCAGGCAAGTTAGTTATTAAATTTACTGAATCCTGATGCAGCTTACATAAAGGACCCATTGTTACTACTATAGAACACGCAAGTTCCCTTTAAAACCAAAAATAGTTGGTAATTTTACTAGGAATTCTCGAGTTTGGTAAGATCTTACCCCACGACGGAACTTATTTGATAATCCCTAAGGATTATTTCTTATTAAAATTATCTTATTGCGCGCGTGCCACTCTCCGCGCTATATCTCGAGAACGGTTGATCATACGACAAAATGCATCAAATAAAAATTGTAGATAATTTGATGATCTACAAGTTTTATAATAACGTTAAATGCCATATGACGCATAGCAAACGAGATAATTGCGAAAAACCGATTTTCGTAGCCTTTGACCTTTAATATCTTGTGACGCAGACACGAGATTATATGAGACTTTTCAGCCAGTCTTCAGAACGTTAAAATAAAGGTTCATGCAAATATACAGCTTCTTTACTTTCATTCCGAGGTTTACCCCTTATTTCACCTTATTTGACTGGACTAATTGTACTTTGGAGCAGCACCTTCAATGGTTTCTTCTCCACCAAGGTGTAGGTGTGAAGCGGTATGTCTTTATATGAAAAATGTAGTGATACTGCAGTAGTCTTCGATGCTGGTGAAGTTATGACGTTCGTCTCCTGAGATCCGCGGATATCGCTACCCAATTATCCTTCGTTCAAAGGATAACGGTAGGAATGCAGGTGGCTTCAGTGGAGGAATTGTCAAGGTCGACTTCGGGAGGGAGACACATGTATGGATCAGTATTAAATGTCAAAGGCTTAATCGTTAGTTATCGTAAGCTAAAGATTAGATCCTCTGTTCCTCTTCCAACTGTAAAACTGGGCTGACAGTTGTCTATTGTTTCTCTGCCACTAGCCCCCATAGATTTTATTATTATTTCCATACCTATGCTGTTGCTTCCTGGTGCCTTGCCACTTTTTGCCATTGCAACAACTTTTACAACCTCCTAAGCTTCAATTTCTTCAATATAGTGCTGTCATCCTCCACTTCTATCGATGAATTGCTGCCTATCTCATTTCTGTTTTCGTCGCCGTCTCTAATATATTTCGCTGCTTGTTTGTGTCTTTTTCTCAGACCTTTTAATAAATTTTGCTTTCCTCTGCTGTTCTCCTCTGTTTTCCTTCCAAACCCTTCCCAGTTCAGCCTTTTTGTTTTTTCAATAATCTTCTTCACTCTTTTACTTTGCTTTTTGTATTCAAAGGGAGATCCTATCGTCTTTTCGAGTTAGGCATTTCTTCCGTAACATCTTTTCCTTTTTTACTTTTATCTGTATTTCCTCTGTCCATCATACTGTCATCTCTATATTGTTTGACATCACCACTTCTTTTCACACATTTCTTCAGCTGAACTTATACATATTTTCTTAAAATATTCCCACGTTTCAGTATCGTTGATTTGTAGCACTTGTTTATGCTGTTCAATCTTCTCCTTCATTTTTCCCTAAAATCTTTTCCTAATTTCGGCATTTTTCAGTTTCTGTTGTGGGATCCTATCAACATTAGCTGGAAAAGGTGTAAGTTTTCATATATACCTAATATATAAATAATCAAACACAAGTTACCGAATTTTATCACTTTTTATTATCACTTTTACATAAATTTCCCACTTTTTCCTATCCTTTGCCTCACTCTAACTTAAACCTCTCTCCTTTACAATCTCAGCCATTCTTTTATTCCACGTCACAATAGGACGTCCTCTAGGTTTTCTTCCTTTGGGTCACTTCCCATATTTTCTTTAAATCCCTCCAAATGTGACTTAACCACCGTAGTTGATTCATTTCTATTGTCGCCTGAAGTGGTTTGACTTCCAGGCTGCTTCTAATTTCTGTGTTTCTTAAACCCAAATACTCAAAATTAAATAATCTTCTTATGCTGTAGTTTCGGGTTAAAACTGGAATAACCTTCTTCCGACTCAGTTCTTAGCGATATTCTTTGCTTGTTAAAATTTGAATTTGTTGTTAGCTGCGAATCAAATTAAAACGCTTAGTATTCAAACCACAGCTTGAATTTCCCATTGGTGGTTTTCCCCTTTCAAAGGTTTAGATATGTTAGTATTCCGACAAGCAATGATTACTCAAGTAATGGCTGGGGAAAGGGGCCAAGTTTTAGTGAAGGTCAAAGTTTTAAAGGTGTAATTTATTGTAGATTGACAGGGCCGCAACAACGGTTCGTTGCAATCTCCATCAAAATTATTTAATTCCGATCCTTTAGCCTTCTTCTTATATTATGACCAAAGTTCAGGCCGATGATTTGTTATTGATCCATGATCCATATGTATGAGTTTTATAAGCCTTTCTTGGGCGTATGTTGGGCAGAAGGCTAATCCTACCGAGCAGTATCTCAAAGTTAACGCTTGCCAAAGATACTAGCATGACAACCGGTACGGAAGCCTTCGGAAGCACGTTTCAATAAAAATGAGTTCGTCTGCAGTATTTTCTTATTTTGTAGCTTTGAAAATCCTTTACTGTTGGGGACGAGATGGGGGAGGGCAGGTGTTTTGGTGTCCATTCTGGCAACTTTGTTTGTGTTAATTTGTGTATTCGTAGGGTGGAAGAATATCTTTAGCTTCACTACTAATATTAGCACAACTACAAACTCATCTTCTGAATTACTTTAATTTTTTGGGTAGCTTTATACCAGAAATGAGCCTTGAAGTCGTACGGACAAAACGGAAACGACTAATGCGAGAAAATTGAAATGGAAAAGGAGTAACACCGTTCGAATTTGAACTTGGAACGGACGTGACCAAGAAATACTAATGGAAATTGAAGATAAAAATATAGATATGTGTACGCTATCCGAAACAAAGAGGAAGGGAAAAGGAACAGCATCATACAATACAGTGGAGCTGACAAAAATATAAGAGCTAAAGTAGGAGTCGGAATTTCAATCCACAAAAACTACAAAGAAGACATACAACTACATCTCGGAAAGAATATTAAGTATAAAACTAAATACCGGACATCAGAAATTGAACATTATATCCATATATGCTCCTGAAAATACTAAACCAGTTGCAGATAAAGAGTTATTTTACGTAAAGCTGCAAAGTATTATAGACTCGATACCTCAGAATGAAGCAACTTTAATCATGGGTGGCTTCAATGCAAGAATAGAAGATGATACAGTCCCCGGAATGAAGCAAAAGTTCAATGAAATTATCAAGAATGACAATGGAGAAAGGATGATACAGTTCTATGCAGGCATTGCAGGCAATGAATTCCGCATAAATATTACCTTTTTTGATCACAAGGATCAACATAAATACACTTTAAACAATATAAGAGGCCAGATATCGGTAATTGATTGCCTCATTTCAGACAGAATAATACATCCATCTGTAATACTAGTGCCTGAACTCGGCAGACATAGGGAGCGATCATAGCCTAGTGCTAGGCAAACTAAGAGCAAAACTTACGAGCAAAACTGAAAAAATCAACATCAAAAAGCTGACATATGAAACTAAACTAAATATTAATTCAATATATGATGATTCAATAAAACAATTATACCAGAACAGACTAACACAAAAAATTCAGAAAACGAAAGGATAAACGAAAGCTGGAGAAAGCTAAAAGAAAACATAAAAGATATAGCTGCTGAGGCATAGATACAATTAGGGTAAACTGAAATAGGAATGGCGATAAACGTAAAACACCAAAAAAGCATACATAAAATATAGATCACAGCAAACACCAGAGTTGTACAAAGAGTACAAATTTACGAGAAACGAAATTAACGCCAAGATAAGGGGGGTAAAAACAGATTATTAATAAAGCATGGAGGTCCAGCGATAGTAGAACAACTAACACAATTATTACAAAAAATATTTAAGGAAGAACAAACACCAGATGACTGAAAAACGAATATCCTAATCACACTATTTAAAAAAGGAGATAAAAGGAAACCGGAAAATTACAGGGGAATTAATCTGCTTAATGCTACGCTAAAATTAACAACAAAAATAACAACGAATAGACTAAATGATTATAGTGTAACGAGACGCGCTGATGATGTCAGTCGTATGCGTCATTTAAGAGAAGCTCGCGAGAGTGTTCCAGCCTGTTGGATTACGTCATCGCCTCTATTAATCGAGGTTGTTGCGTTCTAGAAGGCCACAGGGTATAAAGGCGCGTTCCCTTGGGCGAGCGAGTTACTCTACCAGAGAGAGACTACCAAAAGCTATCGACGCGACTAAGTGCTCGGTTAATATAAATGTGCGCGGATTAAGTGTTCTGTTCTGTTTTTAGTGTTTAAGTTGTCGTTTCGTGTTAATTGTTACGTTGTGACAGACCCCAAAAAAGGTGGAGAAATAGCGTTCTAATCTCTATTAACTGGTTACAAAACAGGCAAAAATGACTATTAATAATAAGAAGAAGTTTGCCTTAGGTTAGCCTTCTATATTAATAAAAACAAAATGTCTGATGTGGCTGGTCGTTCTCGTTACAGTTTAATAGATATAAGATAGTGAATGAGATGTGCAGAAGCACTAATGTTGGACTAATCTTCACACGCCGTCCTGTTTCTACTGAGCTGTAGTTCCAGGCATCTTTGTTTGTGTGAAGGCGTCACGATACGGAACCTTTGTTCAAAAACGTTAGGCGAACAAGCCATCCAAAACACTTTGTTCTTATAGATATAGCCAGTCATAGGTTGGCCATTGGACTAAACATCTTGGCATCATAAATTAAATTATCTGAAAAGTGCATGTTATTAAATCGTTAAGTTAATAATGTTAACGAAACAACAATTGCAGGTATGGTTCACGAGTTGGATAAGTCTGTAGGAAATATAATGCAAGCATTATCAAATAAAGGAATCTTAAACGACACTTTGATATTATTTTTGTCTGATAACGGAGCACAAACTGTAGGTTATTACGAAAATTATGGCTCGAACTGGCCTTTACGTGGAGTAAGTTCTACATGTAAAACGTCATAAACTGAGTTTATGAATCTTTTTAATTTTCTAGATGAAATTAACAGTTTTAGAAGGAGGCGTAAGAAATATAGCCATTCTATATAGTGCAAAATTAAAAAATAAAAGTACAATCAATAACGATCTCTTTCACATTGCTGACTTGATGCCAACGATTTACGCTGCCGCAGGTATTACATTTTTTTTAGCATAATTTTTAATTTTATTTAGTTCGTAATCGTAAGTCATACATTACAAAGTGGAAGAAAGATGAAAAATTAAATTGAATAAAAATTCATAATCATTTGTTGACTCAGAAAGTCAACCAGGAAACAGTAAGAGAATAAATCGAGAAGTAGATGGACAAAGTGGGGACATAAAAAATAAGCCCAAAGGAAAGGCAAAAGAAATAGACTAAAAATAAAATAGTTCAGTCCCTACTAGCACCAGTAAAAGAATGTACAAAAGCTGATATGAAACAAGTGAAAATTCTTACAAGGTAGGGAACACAATCTACTTGTTTAATTGTAAGAAGTACCCAATTTAAACTTGGAAGAGCCCAGGAGAGAGATATGTAACGCAAATAGGCCACGTTTTGATATCAAAAAGAAGAGCTAATAATATAACTAAGATAAGATCATACTGGGGCTCAGACCACTTCCTTGTAGTAGCAAATATGGGAAATAGGCTGCAAATTACCAAACCCAATACAAAAATAAAAATTGGAATTTTTAAAAATTTCAGGATGTAGAAGTCCATCTGCAAGCAACCGGTATTGTAGTTGAAGATAACAGTGGAAAGATTACACTGTCTGCTATATTCTGTCCACCGGGTTACACAGTCAATAAGGAACAATTCCTAAACTATTTTACATCACTAGGCAATCGGTTCATATCTGTAGGGAATTTTAACGCCAAGCATGTACACGGGGGTTTGAGACTGATCGCCCCAAGAGGACGCCAACTGCTACAAGCCATGCAAGAAAAATGATTTCTACATTGCTCCACAGGTGAGCCAACATATTGGCCCTCAGATACATAAAAAACTCCTGACCTATTAGACTTCTGTGTACTTAAAGGCACAGCTCATAACAATATGACTGCTAAAT
Source organism: Melanotus villosus (assembly GCA_963082815.1). Lineage (NCBI taxonomy): Eukaryota > Metazoa > Arthropoda > Insecta > Coleoptera > Elateridae > Melanotus > Melanotus villosus. The sequence goes on from OY720426.1 coordinate 52,641,862, forward strand.
CCTCTTTAGACCTATCCTCTGATCACAGCACCGTACTTCTTCTTCTTCTTCATGTCATATCCTTTTAGGACGTTGGCGAGGGGGATCAAAGCCACTTTTTTAAACTACTTGGCGTCGTGAACTAACCACTGTAAACTCACAAGTAAAAGATAAATTCAAACCAGCTAACTTTATGCAACAAGCAAACCAACTGGGATCTATTTAGAGAACTCATAAAGACTAACCTTGTCCTCAATCCCCCATTGAAGAGTGAATATGAACTAGACGAAGCAGTACAGCATTTAACAACGACTATCCAAGAAGCTGCTTGGGAAGCTACTCCTAAAATAGAAAGTTTCAGAATTCAAAAATATTGATAAACTCTCATAAAGAACACGATCAGAAAAAAAAAATGTTAGAAAGCAGTGGCAAGTTTCGAGATCTCCCAAACACAAAAATAGATACAACAGAGCTGTCAAAAAATTACTGCAGGAAAACAAAAACCAAGAAATTCAACAATTCCTAAACAAATTAACGAACACAAAGGCCACTGAGTACTCCTTATGGACAGCAATAAAAAGGATAAATCGACCGCAGATGCATGTTCCTCCTATCAGGACTGAAAAGGGAGACTGGGGGGAAATGACAAAGAGAAGGCAAACACATTTGCACAGCACTTAATGAAGGTCTTCACACCTTTTCCCCCGGAAGTTACAGCGGATCAGGAAGACTTTATCCACAAATTCCTAGAATCCCCATACCAGATGGACTTACCAATTAAAAGATTCAACAAAAAAGAAATAGCCAAATTCATCCAAAACGATCTAAATATTAAGAAATCCCCTGGCTTCGGTCTAATCTCTGAAAAAGATTCTAAAAGAACTTCCCGACGAAGGAATTAGACTTATAACAATGGAAAGTGGCCCAAGTTATGCCAATTCTAAAACCCAGTAAACCTCCTAATGATGTAACTTAATATAGGCCTATAAGCCTATTACCTATTACCAATATTATCAAAAGCGTTTGAAAAGCTCTTTCTACGGAGAATGTTACCAATTGCCGAAGAAAAAGAACTAATACCTAAAAGTCAGTTTGGCTTCCGCAGACAACACTCTAAGGTCGAGCAAGTACACAGGGTTGCCACCAAAATCAAACACGACCTAGAAACAAAAAGATTCTGTTCGGCTGCATTTATCGACATGTCACAGGTCTTTGGCAAGGTATGGCTGACAGGCCTACTATATAAAATCTATACTGTTCTCAAAGCATACCTAAGCAACAGACATTTCCAAGTTAAATTTCAAACCTCCACTACTCCCTTGTCAACTATCCAATCAGAAGTTCCTCGGGGCAGCGTCCTCGGAACTGTACTGTACCTGATATATACTTCCGCCATACCTACCATTAGGAGCACAGAATTCGCAACCTTTGCTGATGATACAGCGGTTATGGCCTCCCATCACGACCCAAGACGTCAAGACACCTACAGCAACATTTACACCACATTGAAAGATGGATAAAAATTTGGGGTATTCGAGCCAATGCGCAAAAATCTGTTCATGTAACCTTTACAACCAGAAAGGACTTGTGTCCTCCAGTCCAATTAAACGGAAATACCTTGCCACAAAGGGACGACATATACACCTTGACCGACGCTTAACGTGGGGTACATATGTATACATACATATATGGCACAAGAGACTACAGTTGGGTTATAGTTTCAGAAAATACCATTGGTTAACCGGACGTTACTCCCAGCTATCCCTGATAAATAAGCTAGCCATCAAACCTATCTGGAGTTATGGCATTCAAATATGGGGAGCAGCCAGCAATTCAAACCTTTCCGGAATACAGCGATAACAATCAAAAGTATTACGAAGTATAACCAACGCACCATGGTTAGTACCTAACCAGGTAATACATGCCGATCTCCAAATCGACATCATTAAAGAAACCATTAAGAAACAAAGCATTACATATCAAGATAGAATCAGAAGTCATCCAAATACTCTAGCAGTTGAAGTCTTGACCGAACAACCAGTGAAGAGGCTGAAACGACATGATCCGCTGGACCTACCACAATGCTTTTGAAATTCACTCTATTTCCAAGTTGTTAGCTATAACACATTACATATTATGTTAATTGTAAGCTGGGTTTACCATTGGACCTTAGGGTGCGCTTGGACAGCATGTGAAATTAGCTCGGAGTTAATAAAAAAAAAATGTAGAAGTAAAATACAACTTTGAAAAAATATAACAAAATAATTGGAAAAAGGGTCGCACACAACAAAACCGGGACGATATCAAAGACACCATAACACAAAGTACGGAGCAAGTAGTAGGAAGGACTAAAAAGAAAAAGAACGAATGGTATGATGAAGAATGCAGGCAGATTATTGAAGAAACTACTCTACAACAACAAGTTGCGTTGCCTCGTGATCGGTGGATGCTTCGGTGCTTCCCCGAGTTCTTAACAAAGAAATACGCTGCACAGAAGATTACATCATCGTATTTGGTCATTATATTTGGGATTTCTCCGAAATATTTTGCAACAACAAGAACACGCCGATCTGGCATTATTCGCGCTAATTCTGCACAGTTCAGGCGGGCTTAAACTTCGAACAACAGGGGCGTATTACACTTAATACACGCAAAATTTCAAAAACCGTGACAACTTAATACAAAAACCGGGAAGCATTCGGTTATTGAGTTTTACTACCGAATTAGTAACCAAAATGAATTTAGGTGGAAACGTTGACGAACTTGGAGATATAGACGGAATAAACCAGTGGCCTACGCTCACATCTACACAAAAATCCAAACGAACTAATTTACTAGTCAACATAGATGAAATCCTAAATTCATCAGCTTTTATAGGTGAAAATGGACGCTACAAACTAATCAACGGTAAGCTTTAAGTAACAACAATCTATTACGTTCACATTAAATAATTTACAGGTTCAACGACTCACGATAAAACCCACGATAATTATTTTGGTGACGATGGTCGTGGTAGCGTTAATCCAGCGTATGACATCACGGCAGTACTTCAAAGCATAACCAATACGGTAATTGGGGGTAGTTTAACCGAAGATAAAATATTACAACTTCGACGTGATAATGACCTGGGTAACTGCAAACATTCACGGACCAAAAATTCTTCGTGTGATAGCAACAACTTATGTCTGTTTGATATAGTAGACGATCCCTGTGAAACTAGAAATTTAGCAGAAGAACTACCGGAAATTGTTACGAAACTAAGCCGGGAACTTTTAGAGTATTGGGGGCAATTACAACCGCAAAAAAATTCAATTGAAGATCCTAAAGCTAATCCTATTTATTATAATAATAGTTGGTACACTTGGTTGGACGATGAATAGTTTCATAATTGTTTTTGTCGCATATCGACTGCTTTAAAGAATTTTTTTTTTTATTTAAATTAATTTTAATAATAACTGCATAGTAAATTATTACCGCATAACGAAGCCTTAATGTTTGTTTTGTCAATAAATTAAAGATAAACCAAATTCTTATTAATTTTTATCAGTTATTAACCAAACTTAATTAAATGAAAGTAACCAAAAGCATAAATAAACAAATAAAATTAGCAAGTCTTTAGTGTGTCACTTGAATTATTTTCAGAACTACATCTATATGTAAATTTATGCTAAACCAAAACACCAGACCGTGTTTGATTCTCTCCAATCAAGGACAGTACTTGAACTTATTACGAGATAGCTTTGAGCAACATCAATTTATTTATCAACATAAAATTGTGATAAAATAAGAACGACACACAATATAAAAGCACGTGCATCAAGCCACACGTTTTATATACCAACAATTTTTGACTTTGTTTAATAAGCGAATAACCGAAGAGCTATTTTTAATTCCATTAATAATTCATTGTTTATTTTCGGTAGTCGGAAAAACCCTCACAGCATGAATGTTTTACATGCAAAGATTATTGTTTACCTGTACGTCATAAGTGTAATATGTACATGTGAAAATATTACAAATCGGCCTCATATTGTGTTAATCCTAGCAGACGATTTGGTAAGTAAGAACCTAAATAAATTTGGTATTTTTGACGATCACTTTTTAAATTACCTACCTACAATGTGTCCACGGATAGGTGATACAAGAGGTATAAATGACCAAAAATTTTTAGATATCAATACGCTGTTTGGCAGTTTATCCTTGCTTGTTCTTAAATTCATTTTAAGCAGACTTTCGATTTTTTTAAATCAAAGCATCTGTGTTAGCACTGTTAAAACGAAGGTGATGTTTAGGTAAAGTCTTAGTATTTTAACAAATATCGCAAAATTGTATTAGAGTAAAGTTGTTCAGAACACTAAATTACGTTTGTATGCAAAATTTGAAGTTGTTCAGACAGAATTGTTGTGTGTTGTGCTCGTAGACGCTTCAAAGACACAAAATTAGGATATGTTATTTCGAAAACTTTATTTTAAATTGAAAGTTTCAAAAATAAAGGAAAAACAAATATCAAAAGTTGTTGATCTGATTATAAAAATTTCAGAAATTTTTTCAAAGTCCAAAACTGAGGAAAATTTTGAATTTAAGTCTTAAATGATTACCTGCAGGAAAAGTAACATAAGAAATAAGACTATTAAACACAGCAAAAATTATTATGAAGAATAGAATTTTCTGATAAATCAATAATAATAAATGTTTTCCTCTTGTATCACCTATCCGTGGACACATTGTATATAATTAAAATATAAGGGATGGAACGATGTCAGTTTTCATGGGTCTAATCAAATACCAACTCCAAACATCGATGCTTTAGCTTATAATGGAATGATATTGAATCGGTTTTACACGTTACCAACATGTACGCCATCGAGGACGGCTCTTTTAACGGGCCAATATCCTATTCGATTTGGTAAGTACTTCATTTGATTAATAGTAGAACAGAAACATATTGAAATCAGTTGCGAGGACTCCTTCGCAAAGCAGTTTACCTAACAATGGTGCAGAAATTCTTCACAAGCTCTCAGGGTTTAAATCCTATTAACTAATCACGACAAAGCATTAGCAATTGGCACCTTTTGTCAAATTAAATATCTTCAAGACAAAAGGTAAACATTGGAACAGACAAAACACCTTTCGTAACTGTGTTATCTTGTCTACTTTTAAAAACAATGGCAACAGTAAGCCGGTCATTATTGTCACTGATAAAAAGATTTACAGATAATGATTTGATTAATCTTCGACTAACTCGGCCACTAGGCTTCTAAATTGAATAATAACTAATAAACAGGTTCGAATGTCAACCGTATTCTAACCGAAATCTAGTCATGACTGGGTCCGAACCTGGTACTTGTCGATCATGAAGTAGAAACCCACCCGGTACACCACCGAAAGGTCTTTTAATTATATTCAAATCTTAAAATAATAGTTATCAGTCGATGCACGTTTTGATTACTAGTGCCCGCCTAGTTCTCGCCCATTAAATAAATAAAAGGTAGGGCTTGATAGAAGGTTTTTAAAAACCACCCGGTACATTGGACTTTTTAATACCATACTTCCCCATCAGTTGCTAAAATTTAAAAAAAAATGTCAAACTCGTCATAATAAACTTTCAAAAAATGTTTAAAAAGAATTATTTTTACGATTAAATTTGATGATAAAACCAAGCTTTTTTGCGGTTTTAAACTGACACTAATATAGCTATTAAGACAACAAGTGTTTTATAGAAGGTTTAAAAATCAAGGTCGTGGTTCAAATCCGAGCGAACGAAGTGAGCCGAGGATTTGATAGACCGAGATTTTTAAACTATAAAAACACGAGTTATCTTCAAGATTTTTTCTAACACTAATATCAGACATTTTCTTTCACTAATATATTATTAGAAATTTTAATAAATTATTATTTGAAACGTGTCATAATACACAAAATGCGAAGATTGCTAGGCAACGACGTATTTAAAGGCCTATAAAATACGTTGTCATTGACGGCGTATTTTATAGAGAAAGCGTATTTTAAAGGAAACATAACAAGTGAGCTCTTATGCACCATAGAAACAGTATAAGATATTAGTGTTAGAATAGTATATTTTAGCACTCCAACGACTTATTTTAACACTCAAATGACGTCATTTGGGTGCTAGAATGGAGTTATTTTAGCACCCAAATAGAAAAAAAATAAATAAACGCTTCCGCGTTTTTTTTTTTTTATCTTTGGTGATAACTGATTAGATGACGAAAAACATTGCAACCGTCAATGATTTGATAACTAAATATTAAATGTAAGGTCAAACATACGATGTCCTAGCACTCAGTTATAAAAACCAGAAGTTCGATGTGCAATTGCTTGATAATGATAACATTCAATGAAAAGTTTTTTGGGTTTTTGATTCGCATATAAAAACATTTCATTCTAGGATTAACAATACTCCAGCACATATTTAATAGTTTTATAGTAATTTATGTTAACAATGTGAAAATTATTTGATTATTTCTATAATTTGAGGCTATTAAATGAGGTACTAAAACAGTTAGAATGATTTCTGTAACTCGATTTGTAAGAAAGTATTTAACAAGCAAAAAAACTGAATAATAAAAGTCATCTAAATAACTCGAGTGATTTTGTGGTTTGTGGTATTCAATTTTACTTCACTGTATACACAAACAAAGTCAAGTACTTGTCATGTATAGGAAACAAATGCTAAAAGGAAATTTAGTGTTGCTTATTTTATTATTTAGTTGTTAAAAATTAATAGTTTTTGATATAATAATCAATAATTTTACATTAAGAATAAATTTGAAAAGGGTTTTTTACCATACACTAAATAAGAATTAAATTAACAATTACAAATTACAATACAATACAACCTCAAATGACCAGTTAATTGTTAGCCAAAAATAAAACAGGAAAACCGCTGACAGTTACTTACCCAAGTCTACTGAACAGTATCAGTAGGCAGAATATAACCCTTGTATACTTGAGTATCTTATAAACCTCTACCCTCTACATTTTATTTCAGATCTTCGAATTATGCTTTCCAAAAATAAATTAAACAGTAAGGCAGATAGAGTATCTCCTTGTTTTACTCCTACATTTACTTTAAAACTGTCTGTCATACTAATATTTACTTGCACTGCCACCTCAGTTTCCTGTAGGGTCATACCGAGTAATTTTACTAATTTTGTTGACATTTTGGTTAATTCTAATTCTTACATCATTTTATTTCTATCAATGGAATCAAAAGTGTTCTTAAAATGAATAAAAATCACTGTAGTGCTTCTTCCAGGTCTAAAACTATGTTGATAGTTGCCTATTATGCCCTCTGCAATTGGTTGTAGTCGTTTTTTAATTATAATGTGCTGCAACGCCCTTCGTTACTGAGGTGCCTTGGGGTAGCTCGGTTTGGGTCCAGGGTTTGTCGTAGCTCGAATGAATAACACAGAGATCTTTGTAAAACGGTATAATAAATTATAATGTATTTCCAATGGTAACATAAATAAAAATGTAAGTTCAATGAACAATCCAACGTAACTTAATATGTAAATAACTATATACAAATTAATTAAATAAAACAAATGCTGCTCCAACAGTTATCGCAAGCATCTCTGGTTCGCCTCGCTGCGTGCGTCTTCGCGCAGGTTGGCCTTGTGTTGACAGTGGTGGGATTGTTGTAGGTACTCAGTGCAAAAATGGCTGTGGCCGGTGCGAACGCTATTTGGATGGAGTAAACAAATATAAAATGACAAGTATTAAATATCTTGGCGGTTCGGTGTGCGTGCTCCTCTCGCCTGGTAGATACGGGATCGTTGCCGGTGCGGGTATTCACATCACATCTTCCCTGATCGGGTCGACGAGCGGATAGTGGATCGGTAGATTCGGCTTCGCTCACGTCTTCCCTGGTTGGGCCGAAGCAGCGGAACTGGTCCTTCTTCTCGGTTTTCGTACCGTTTATATACGTTTCCCGGGCCGGCTATCGGGGTTTGGTCTCGGCCGGCGAACTGATTAAGCGGTTTCGGCGCCGCAATGTCAAGTCTGTATCCGGAACGGAAAAATTCCGTTTAACGTGCACCTGCACTAAACTTGCTGTAATGGAAACTTTATTTACATTTTATACAAAAGTCGTTAAAGACAGGTGGCACGTTACAGTGCTAATATTTTATATATTGTATTAAGCTAAGCAAAAGTGATGCTTCTATAATTATCACAAGTCTTTTTATCGCCCTTTTTGTGCAATGGTATTATTATTCCTTTTTTCCATTCATGTTGTATGTTTTTCTTCAGTCCAGATTGTCTTTAGCAGAATGTAAACTTCTTCGTATAATGCCGGCCCTCCATACTTTAAAAGTTCAGGGGGTATTCCATCGCAACATGGCGACTTGTTATTTTTTAACTTTATTATTAATTCTTGAACTTCTTCAAGGGATGACATCTGTATTTCATCGTCTTCTTTAGTTTCTGGATTCTCCAGATAAGTTGTATTGATGTCCTCTCTCTTCTTATTATTTGGTAAATTGTAAAAATGCTCTGTCCATATTTTCTTAATTTCAATCTCCTCATATACTGCTTCGCCTTCTTTAATCTTGATACCCCTCGTTCTTATTGTGGGTTTGCAGTGTAACCCTTTATTCTGTGGTAAAAACTTCTTATGGTGTTGTGCTTTTCTTCGTTCTCAATCTCTCTTGCAACTTCTTGCATAACTCTCCCTATCTTTTTCTTTTCTTGTGTGCAACTCCGTGTCGTACCAACTATGATTATTTTTCCTGGATTTCTCTTGACCTACCACTTCTTCTGCAGTTTCTACGATATTATCTTTAATTCTTCTCCAATTTATATCTACTTGTTCTACCTCTTGTTCTTGTTCTAACTTCTGTGACAATTTTTCATAGTCATTATAACCAACAAATAGTCTGTATCCCCGTTGGAGTCTCCGTAAGTTCTAGCATCCTTCACATTCTTGATTTTCCTTTTGTATTAACCATTATGTGATCGATTTGGTTTTCAATTTCTCCACTAGGATGTTTCCATGTAACTTTCTGGTGATGTGGATGTTGGAACTTTGTTGTTGCTACTATTAAATTGTATGCCATTGCTATCTCACACATTCTATGACCATTATCATTTGTTGTTTTGTGAAGAGAAAATTTTCCACGTGCATCCTTTAAATATTCTTAGGTGCCAACCTGGGCACTGAAGTCTCCTAATATGATTATGGAGTCTTTGCTTGGAATTCTTTCGACGACATTTTGAAGCTCTTCATAGAAACTAGCCTTATCGTTTATCTCACTCGTCTCTGTAGGTTTGCCTCAATTCGCCCATTGACTGGATAAAAGTGTACGATTCTATCTCTGATATTCTTCTTGCCACATCAAAAGCTATACCTTTTTGACCTTGTTTGACTTCCCCACTGTATTTATCTCTTGTTATTTCCCCACTTCCTGCCCACCTAACTTCTTGTATTGCTGCAATATCTATATTGTATTTTTGTAATTCCTCTGTAACAGAGTATGTTTACCAGTTTGTAACACAGAACAGTATCTTATAAACCTCTAATATAACATGGGCAACAACAGTGCCTCTTGCAGAAAATTAGTTCGTCATTGTTGCTTTTTAATAGATGTTCGACATTAACACACAACAGTACTTTGGTACATCAAATGGCTTTACAGACGCGTCAGCTGTCGGCGCGAGTATGACTCAATTCTCTCGTATGCGTCACCTGCAGACAAAACACAAAACTTCCAGACTCTTCGATTACGTCATTGTTCCAGAGAAGTCCAGCGCGAACCAGACTTAATTGGAAGGGGGAGCAGCGGAGATATATAAGGAGCGGTATACATGAGCGACCAAGAACAGTTTTTACCGAGAACATACCAAGCGACCAAATACGTGTAATAGAAGTGCGCGCGGGAATATCGTGAATATAAATACTCGTATAAATAAATTAGTTAGTATTTCGGTTTAAAATTAGTGTTGTGTGAAAAAACAAAAACTAATCATTTGGATGATTTCGATCTGAAGTTCATTTCACACTATAAACCAAGTAAACCTAAGTATTCCAAGGTATTTATTTTCTACTCATTTTTAAATCTTTTTCAGTGCTTTTACGTTTCTTTATTTACTCATCCTGAACCTTCTATTCTATTGATCAATTACTCGTAATTCCAGAAGTTTTCATTGTAGTTTAAGACTGAAATCTGAACTAAAACAAATGGATAAACGGCATTCGTCATTCGAATTGTAATAACTCCGAACAACAAATACATTGATTGGGCCTAAATAAATTACTCGTACTTGAACGAACCATTCATAATGTCTACCTCTTATACTGATGTGTATCTGTATCCAGGCTGGTGGTTAATATGTAAAGCTTTAAGGGTGCGTTGTGACTACTTGTCCCCTCTCTGTGGGTTATGTGATTGATGCACAGTTTCATATCTACATACTGCACCATGTGTATGGTGTGTGTGTGTACGTGTATGCTTGTATTAGAATGAGAGCATTACTAACTTGGTGCCCAATGATGAATGGAAAATCCTGCCCATTGAAAGATTAAAACCAAGAACTAACGGAACGCTAAACTGACACTATACCACTAATGCCACCCTGGTCTCTCATATTCAAATTATTTAATTATAAAAATCAACCAACAATGCCTATTATATTATTGTATATCAGAAGCGCCTTGTATAGTTCGTTCAGAGACCTGCCCAAATAGCTGGAAGTATTTTACAGCTTAGTGGTGCCTGGTAGGGTGTTTATGGCAGGGCTTACCACTTCTAACTATTCATAATACTTTTATTGCCCGTTGTAACAACTTAAGAAGTCAAGTGGAAATTTCAGACACGAATGAACAGCCTATACCACTACGTATGGGGGTTGCTTTACCCTTTGCAAAACTGCTTCCAAATTTTCTTATCCAGGGTCTTCCTTCTTGCTTTGGTCCACGAGTCTTTCTTGCCTTTTTTTCCCTTCCCATTCTGCTTTCCATATTTCTTTTACCAGGTTGCTATGTTCCATTCTTGCAAAGTGTTCAAACCATTCTATTTTACTTAAAATCACTTCCAGTTTTCTTGCGATGAGATGGATTGCCAGCTGTCCTCCATCTCTTCGGTAGTCTTCGGCCGTGTGGCTTATTATTCCTGGATATCTTGATGAATCGTTCCTCTATCATTCTTGTTACATGTTGCTACATGTTATCCAACGTACTTACGTCGTTAATTTTACATTTCTCGCTACTTTCGTTATTTCTTTTCCTTTCTCCACCTAGGGTAGCTACTGGGTGGACAGAGCAGCTCAGTAGTAACCACTGCTGATCCCAACCTCGATGGCTCACAATGTTTTCTAAATAAATTTAAAAACATATGACAAACCAAACAAGAATTTTTATAAAACACTTCGGTTCAAGTTAACAGCTCAAAAACTATCGTTTTTTTCCACAGGTCTTCAAGGACAACCAATAACAGCAGGTGAAAACCGCTACCTACCATTAAACGTTCAACTTTTACCAGAAAAACTTCAAGACTTGGGCTACAAAACACATTTGGTAGGAAAATGGCATTTAGGATCCGCTTACAGGAATGTAACACCAACACGTCGAGGTTTCGATTATCATTTTGGTTATTGGAATGGTTACATCGGGTACTTCAACCATGAAGCTTATGGAAAAGTAATTAAGTAAAACCTTGCTTGCGTTATATGTATAAACACCAGTGGACTGCTACGTATTTGATTAAAATAGCTTTTAGTTTCAGGCAAAAATTAAGTTACTTAACTGATAAAAACGTAACTTCAATAATATTTCTTTCAGGATATGCATGGATTAGATATGCACGAAAATTTAGACCCAATCTGGTCAACGCGAAACGAATACGCAACCACTTTATTAACGAGAAAAACCGAAGAAATTATTGAAAAGCATAACGAAAGCGTGCCGTTATTTCTAATGGTTTCGCATTTAGCACCTCACAGTGGTAAAGATGGAGTTGATCTTGAAGTACCAGACATTGAGGAAAATAATAAAAAATTTGGTTATATTAAGGACAAAGACAGACGAATCTATGCAGGTAAAAACTGAACGAATAATTGTTTTTATACGAGGTCTGATCGAAAAGTATTGGAACTTGGGTCGAGCGTCGAGGTAAAAAATTAGCTCGGGTTTTGGTATTCAATTTCCTTCAGAGTTGCATTCGTGAGACTGCATACATTTAGCTAAAAGTTTTTTACATTGCTGGAAATACATTTTAAAGCCGGTTTTAGCAAACGCAAAAAGTTGCTTTGTCGCATAATTTTTCCATGCATTCAAATCGAAAACCTTTACGCAGATAGTTCAGTTTAGAAAAACATCAAAAGGTCATACCTGGTTAAGTAAGAAGCTTGTCGGACTTTGTTTTCGACTAAAAAACTCTAAATTAGGGCTGATGTTCAACCGAAGCAATTAGAAGCTGCAGAAAGAAAAGAAGTAAAGGGATCAAGCAAGTGAATAAATTACAGATTAACACCAATTTAACTGAAGCTAAGGAAATGCGTGCCAGAAATGACAAAACATTTATAATTGCTAGGCTGAATGGAAGGAACACTAAAATCGAAATTATGAAAAACAAATACAAGCTGAAAGGGTCAAATACATTTTTAGATGACGATTTAAGGGTTGAAGAGCGAAGCATCCAAGCCAAAATTAGAAGAGCAGCTGGATATTAAAGAAGTAAGGGGTCAACAGTTAAAGTGGGATATCAGAAATTAATTTAAAATGGAGAAGTGTGGGTGTGGAACTCTCGTCAAGACGGATCTAAATCCTAACTTGGCAAAAAACTGAAAATTAACATACAGAAGGGCCATAACAAGACGACAACGGCGAGAATAGAAAAAACTTATTTTTAGGGTCATGGAACGTTAGAGGCACGTCTGGGGAAGGGGCATTACTTAGTTTAGCAGACGAGATGAAAAGATATAGAATGGATATAGCTCCGATACAAGACACCAAGCAAAGTGGGAAGGAGTTATCAAGTTTAGTGTGGGTGATTATATGCTTATGAATAGCGGTGTCGAGAACAACTAGTTTCATGGTTAGTACTGCCTTAAATCATCTTATAATGAGCCTTAACCCAGTGTCAGGCAGATTGTGCAGTTTAAGGATAAAAGGTAAATATAAGAATATTAGCATAATAAATGTCCATGCCCCATCTGAAGGAAAAGATGAAGAGGAGAAGAATGCTTACTACAAAGAGGTGGAAAAATTATATCAAGAGTTACCGAATAGCTATATTAAAATGGTCATAAGCGATTTTAATGCTCAACTAGCAAGGGAGCAAATATACAAGCCGGTTATAGGAAGTTATAGCAAACATTCAGATAGCAATGGCAATGGTAGAAAGCTAATCGAGTTCGCCCTAGAAAGAAACTTAAAGATTGCATCGACGTACCTTCAACATAAAGAAATCCACAATCAAATAGAAAGAGTTGCGAATGGTGAAAGATGTGGAGTTACAGGAGCGCGTGCGCTGACTCTGGCCAGTTTCTGGTCAGAGCGAGAATAAGTGTATCAAGACCGAAGAGAGTTGAGAAGGTAAAAAAGAATAGATGGAGATATAAAAGATTCAGCTGAAAAATGTAAGAGAACACCCGACACTACACACACAAATTAGGGTTAGAGCTAGAGAAATTGGAGGCTGTCTCAAAAATAGAAGATGAATAAAATGGATTAGAGAATGCAATACTAAAATCATCTGACGTGTTGTTGGAAGATGGGTATGAAAATCGGAAACCGGCAGGCAAAATGGTTTGAGGATGAGTGCAGATAGGCCATTTTAAGAAGGAACCAAGAATAGTAATGCTAACAAGCAATATACCAGATAAGGGCGAAATATAAAGAAGCTAGAAGAGAAGCAAAGTAAATCTGCCGAAGTAAAAAGATTATGGATACAGCAACAGTTCAAAACAATTGAAGAAAATTTTGCCAACCAGGAACAGGAGGTAAAGAAGGAGAAAGAAGGTCTTAAGAGAATGCCGTTGCTCTGTAAGGATGAGAATTTAGTTGTCGGAATCACAGAGAAATTAGAGCGATGGGCCGAGTATTCAATGGAATACTGAATGAAGACAATGAGAATGAGGCAGAAGAAGAATCAAGAAATATTGAGACTAGTGTATGCACAATAGAGAGGTAGCTGACGAAGAAGATATGCATGTACCGGTTTGGGAGCAGATAGAGATGACAATCACAAAATTGAAGAATCATAGGGCGGCGGGAGAAAATGAGGTTACGGCGGAGCTCCTAAAAATGAGAGGTAGCTTGCTTGCAAAACTAGAAGAAATGCCAAAAAGGTGGTCGGAGGCGGTGCTGTATCCAATCTATAAAAAGGGTGAAAATTATAGGCCCTGCTGGATGTAGTGTATAAGGTGTTAGCGCGAACTGTTAAGAGTCCAGATTAATCGAAGTGACAGAAAAGACGATTGGCGATTATCAGTGCGGGTTTCGGAAGAACAGATCGGTGAGTGACCAAATTTTCACTATAAGCAGCTAATAATAAATAGTTATGAGCATAATTCACCGCTGTTCCGGATATTTCTTGACTTTAAACAAGCTTATGATGGAATTAAGAGCAACAACGTGTCTTGGAGTCGCTTCTAAATTGATTAGTCAAAATGACGCTGAAAGGATCAAAGGGTAAAGGAATTTGTCAGAAGCTTTTGAAGACGATCGCGGTTTGAGACGGGGAGATCCCCTCGCGCAAATTTTGTTCAATCTAATTCTGGAGAAAGTGATACGGGATGGCAAAATTCATAGTAAAGGTCTGATCACCGTAGCCACCAAGCAGTTGTAGCATACGCGGATGTCCTAGCCATAAGTACAAAATCTAAGGCAGAAATGAAGGATATGTCAATCAGATTGGAAAAGACTGCTGGAGAATATGGGTTACAATTCAACCAGGGCAAAATTAGATTTATGGAAGTGAGAGGCTTGTCAAAGCAGGAAGATAGTGACTTGAAGGTTAAAACTGCTGAAGGGAAGAAATACGTGTTCACGAGAGTGTCCGAATTTATCTATATGATGGAGCAGTGTAGAAATTAATGTGCGGATAGCTAAATGTAGTAAAAGTGCGGGAGCGTTTTTGCGGCTATTTAAAGAAAATGATATATCAAGATGTGCAAAACTGAGAGCATATAAGACTGTCATCCGGCCGGTAGTGTTATACGGAAGCGAGATGTGGCAATGAACAAAAGTGATCAGCAGAAGTCAGACATATGGGAAAGGAAGATTTTCAGGCGGATTTTTAAGGGCAAAAGGGTGAATGATGAGTGGTTGAGGAGTGATGGAGCTTTATAGGAATCCAAGCTTATCCCAAGAAATTAGGGCCCAAAGAATCAGGTGGCTGGGGCATGTGCAAAGACTGTAGAACGGTAAGGCTACGAAAGGAGTGCCAAAGCATGGAGTGGAGGGTAAAAGAAGGAGAGGAAGACCGAATACTAAATGGTTAGACTCAGTGAAAGTGGACTTGAAAATTGGAAGCAGAAGGCCAAGCCATAACTCAACAAGCCTTGGGCCTGTAGGCGAACTACTTTGCCTTACACCTTGTCACGTGCCAAACTGGCACTTCCGACATTATAAGGGAATGATAAAGTCCCTTAGGCGTGCGGCTAGCTAAAACAGTGGAGAAGGGCGGTTCGAAACGGTAAAACCCTGATTCAAATAAGGATGTAGTCATAATGGGGATGAAATTGGGCGCCACTGTGATATGTCACCCTGTCTAAATAGGAACTCACCACAGAATATTCCCAAAGGGCTCGGACAAAGGTTGTCGTCCTACTGCAAGATGTGAGTTACCTTACTAAACTAACAATTACTTACTTTACTGGAATGCTTAAACTTGTAGGCAGGCTAACACTGTATTCATAAATCTTTACCAAAACACTAATCCACAAAATATTATCGGGGAACACTAAACCCAAATAACAAGACCAAACTAAATTGACAATGAAATATTTAACGAATCGAAAGGCAAACATGAATACAAAGAAATTACACAAAAGAGGGCGACAATCAAAATACAAGATACGCTTGCTTTAAGGGACGGTAGAACTGACGGTGCTACATTTACGTTACATACTGCAAATCATTTACAAGCTTAGCCCCTCAATCCCAAACAAAACATAGGATCAACAAATCTTAAATTAATAATTTAACAAGCACCGTAGAATTTTACACACATGTAACATAACACAAAATAATATCTAAACTTGACTTAATACTTGAACTACAAATGAACACCAATGAACTTTACTTGACTTTAACACAAAACCAATGAACTTCGAACTTTACAATGTGAATGTTAGATCCGCCCATTGCGAGATTCACAAAACCTTCAAACAATGCCTCTGGGCAAACAGATAGACTAGAACTTTACTCAGAATACAAGTTGCAATCAAGACACAAAAATACTAAAAAAGCGATAATTATTAAACTTCAAAACAAACGGAGGAACGTTAAAAAGGCCTGCCAGCAAGAGGCAGTCGTCGGAATTGAAACTAACGTTGAAACACAACGGCAAAGCAGAAGCAGCGAAAAAGGAGAGTAGATTTACCTGGCGAGATGTTGGTACTTGCTCGGCACAGGGAGTGACGTGACGGACGTGACTGGAAGAGCTATATGTTCCTTCTTCCAAACGGGTGCAAAACAACGAAGAATAATCGCTATGGATTTTCATAATCCCTCAAACGAGGAAATTGTGTGGAACGGTACTTCGACAACTATCACTGAAAACTATATCTTTCCGGAGTATATGGCACTCTTTTAGTGAATCCAACCAAGTCGCAAATGTAATCCTCCCTGAGGATTACCGGTATAGAGGCCTTCTGGTGATTTAATGATCTATGCTGGGGACATGATCGAGATATTGTCACGCACTGAGGAGGGGTGCTGTAGAGAACTCGAAAGGACGCCTAACAGGTCAGCTGACACAGCCTGGCGTGCAGGGGAATTCCCCGAACTATATCACGTGAAGCTGCATCAACCGAAACAATATGACATCATGTCTCGATGAAATACGCGTGAATTGGGTCACCTTGAGATTTTTAACAAAGGAAACTCTTACAATGACGAAACATACTAAAATGACTTGGGAGGATTTCGTAGAACTACCATGAAAATGCGCTGATGGGCTTAACCTTTCGTGCCCTTCAGACTAAAGCGGAATTAACTGTAGCAAAAATAACATAACAAAGCACGAGATTAACATTAAAGGAACAGGACCGTTCTAACGAATTTACTCTAAACTTCTCAAATAACACGGAATTGCAAAACCACGTGATAACCTCTGGTAGAAAGGCATCAGCTTAAGTAAGTAAGTAAGTAGATTTGAACTTCTGGAGCATATTCATGATATATAACACCACAGTAGTTGAAACGCACTCACTGTAATATTAACTTTATCTCAAATCCTTCGGGTTCTAAACAGTCTTTTATTTAAGTTATACTCACTGCATCTTTTTCAAACACCTATAGAACCTTCCTAATCTTATTACTTTGACTGTCTTCAAGTTTGTACGACAACTTAATCTCAAAGCGCTGTTTCATTCGCTTGGACGTTGTGAAATGCGACGAGCACAGGGTAAACAGGACCTTCAACATCGCCTATTTCACAACTGGGTCGATTAATGAGGCCAAAAGACACCCCTCGCAAGATTTGATCGTTCTACTCATATTGAGTTCCAAGAAAAAAATATTTGATCAGATCTCGTATGACGAAGATGTAAAAAGAAAATTGATAAAATTTAAAAAACTATTTTAGGTATGGTCGATGAATTAGATAAATCGGTAGGAAAAACAATGCGAGCCCTATCTAAAAAAGGCATCCTGGACAATGCATTAATTTTATTTTTTTCCGATAACGGTGCTCAAACGATAGGTATCCATCAAAACTGGGGTTCGAACTGGCCACTTCGCGGTGTAAATTTCCATTAATTATGGCATGTGATATAAAGTAATTTTATTAACATTTATTTTACAGTTGAAATTTACCGTTCTAGAAGGAGGCGTGCGAAACGTAGCTGTTTTATATAGCTCGAAGTTCAAAAATAAAGGCATCATTAATAACGAACTTATTCATATAACTGATTTAATGCCGACTTTTTACGCTGCTGCAGGTACTCATATGTTTTTAAAAACTACTAAAATCTTTCATTCACATACAAATTTAAGGTGGCGATGTTAAAAAACTTGGTAAGATCGACGGTACAAATCAATGGCCTACTTTAATGTCCGGTGAGAAATCTAATCATTCTAAAATTTTGTTAAATATCGATGAAGTTTATAACTGCTCGGCTTTAATCGGTGAAAACGGACGTTACAAACTTGTAAATGGTAAATTAATCTTCAAATGTACTAACAAAGAAATAACGAAATGATTTATAGGTTCAACTGTATTTGAATCGTACGACAACTACTACGGAGAAGACGGTCGTGACAAGTTTAATCCTCCTTATAATACAGACGCAGTACTTTGCAGTGACGCTAATATTGCAATTGGTGGGAACATGAGAGAAGACGAATTATTGAAACTTCGACAAGAGAATGATATGGGTGACTGCCGAACAATGCTTAAAGAATATCATTCGTGTGAAAATAATAATTTATGTTTGTTTGATTTGATAAACGATCCATGTGAAACTACAAACGTAGCAGCGCAACATCCTGAAATTGTTACAAAACTTACCGGCGAACTTTTAAACTATCGGCAACAATTATACCCTCAAAGAAATACAGTCGTTGATCCCAACGCTAACCCAATTTATTATAATAACAGTTGGTATACCTGGTTAGACGGAAGTGACCAATCTGTAATAACTATTTAACTACTTAAGTTCGTATTTATATTGATACACTTTAGGCTGTTGTTTGAACAAAACTGTCTCGAGTTTAATTTATTGTGTAAATCCATGAATATACTTGGTCGTAATATGTTAACGAATGTGAATATAAGTAACTTTAACATTTTTACATAAATATAAACTACTTAAAGGTGTCAAATGGAAGTTATTAAAATCATACCCAGCCGCTACTTTCTAATCTTAATCTAAACTTAACTGACGGAATTCAAATTTTAATGGTTTGTGAAATTTTTCTACATAATCTGCTTATTATCACACGCAAGCTCAGATCACAATCAATAAATAAATAAAAAACAAACTAACTTACCAGTTGTTTTTTTCAAAAAAATCTATAACTGAACTATTTATGCCCATCTAAAAACGCTTTACAACATCGAATGCACTGTTGATAACATTTTTCAAAACCTTCGGCCCCTCGATCCTATTATAATAAACGCACTTAATAAAAATGACACAAGAATGAAAATTATTACTTACGTAATAAGGGTCTTTTATAATTCTATCACCTTCAGGGTTGAAATCTCCTAAACGGGCTTCTCCTTTTCGATCGGAAATATTTTCTTCATCCATACTCAATATACAATCGAAATTATTGAAGTCACCTTCGCTTATCTACAAGTAGTGTATAAGAATTAAATCTTTATTAAGCATCGTTTAGAACCTGTCTGGCTCGTTCATTGTATTCGGAATGTTGTTTTTGATGGGTGTTTTAGCTCGATGATCCGGTGATTTACCAATGTGCCTGTTGCAGTACTATCTACCCTCTGCCCGTCATTTGCTTTCAAGTCCTTTTTCTTTAATTAAATGTGCAAAAACCACTTCCGCTCTTGGAAACCGACAGATATTACCTACAAACTTAATGTACTGCGATTCCTTTTATTTATAACAAGAAGTTACCTAAACAAACACACAGAACTTTTTGTGGCTCTGACATTTTATTTCTAAAGTATTTTTAAGTTTAAGCAGATTTGTCAGGAATTTGTAAGGTTATAGAAAGTGAGGTTAAACATTGTGGCTTGTTCACGTGTTTTTTGTTGTTGTCTGACACTGTTCATTTGTTTTTTAAATAATTACAGGTTAGTCATTACATAGTTATCAAACGCTATTTGTAAAATTTTTTGTGATTTGTATTATTACAGGAAATTGTACAAAAAATGTCTGAAACAAATTCAAAGACAAACATCGAATACGACTTCGATCTGGATATCATCAAAGAAGAAATCAAACTTGAACCCTTCTTTGACGATATGAAAAGTAAATTCGGTGACAATATCCTTTACAATACCGAAGAAAAACATAACTTCAATGAAATTAACGCTAATATTAGCCAGAACTTTGGATGGAATACGAAGGACGAAATTGCAGTTATAGAGAGTAGTGCACATGAAGTGGACAAAATAAAAGTTGAAACAACTGATACAATTAATCCTTTCGACGTGGATTTGGATATCGTCAAAGAAGAGACCAAACTTGAACCCTACTTGGACAATATAAAAAGTGAATTCGGTAACGTTATGCTTTACAATACTGAACAAAAGCATATTTTGAATGAAACCAATGTTAATATTAGCCAGAACTTTGGAGGGAACACGGCGGAAGAATCTGCAATTATAGTGAGTAGTGCACATGAAACAGACAAAATAAAAATCGAAACAGCTGATACAGTTCATCCTTTTGAAGAGGAAAAACTGTTTGCCGGTAGTTTATGTGAATATAAGGCTGTAACTAAAACACATATGATTATTCATACGGGAGAAAAACCATTTGCCTGTAATTTATGTGAATACAGGAGTGTAACTCAAAGCCATATAAAAAGACATATGAGTAAACATACGGGAAAAAATCCATTTGCCTGTAATTTATGCGAACATAGGAGTGTATCTAAACGCCATCTGAAAACGCATATGAGTATTCATACGGGAGAGAAACCATTTGCCTGTAATTTATGTGAATACAGGAGTGTAACTCAAAGCCATATAAAAAGACATATGAGTAAACACACAGTAGAAAAACCATTTACCTGTAATTTATGTGAATATAGGGGTGTATTAAAAACCCATCTGAAAACACATATGATTATTCATACGGGAGAAAAACCGTTTGCCTGCAATTTATGCGAATATAGGAGTGCAAATCAAGGCCATTTAAAAAGACATATGAGTAAACATACAGGAGAAAAACCATTTGCCTGTAATTTATGTAAATATAGGAGTGTAAATAAAAGCGAACTGAAATTGCATAGGCGTAAACATACAGGAGAAAAACCGTTTACCTGTAATTTATGCGAATATAAGAGTGCAAATAAAGCCCATCTCAAAACGCACATGAGTATTCATACAGGAGAAAAACCGTTTGCCTGTAACTTATGTGAATACAGGAGTGTAACTCAAAGCCATATAAAAAGACATAATATGAGTAAACATAAAGGAGAAAAACCATTTGCCTGTAATTTATGTGAATATAGAAGTGCAACTAAAAGAAGTTTAAAAAATCATATGAAAATCCATGGGAATGAAAAATAATTTGTTTTTAAAGGAGCATTTGGGTTAAAAGTGACTTAGAACAAAGACATGAGGTGGGTTGTGACAGATCGGCCGACGATTTATTTGCCAACTCTGCAGATGCATCGCTTAAAATTTTTTAACATTTGCTTGACCTGACGAAAGTGTTTTTATTACTTCAAATGTCGCATGGTTTCTTTGTTGATTATGGTCGTAATTTTATTAATATGAATGTAATTATGTATTATTATTATTAGCCAGAATAAATTATGATTTTTAATTCGTAGTTGTTATTAATATGAATGTAAATATTATTATTATTATTACCCAGAATACATTATAATATACATACAGGGTGGTGAATTACTTCACGCACTATAGGAATTTCAATGGTAAATTTTTAATATGTAAATATGTTAGCAGATTGAACTGACTCCCACACTTTGGGGCGCCAGCGTTGCACCGAGTGTGTGCGCTTTGGTCAGGACCGCTGAGCCGGGGAGAGTGTGCGCAGAGTAATAATAATAATGATGATGGTGTTGAACCGGAGATCGACTAATAAAATTTATTGTGTTTCGCATAGATTTTCATTCGGGGTTAAGACCCTGATCCACCCTAGTGCATTTAATAAATATTTGCTTCCCTAATTATTTTAGACCAAAAGTGCAATTAAGTTTTTTGCAGAGAAAAAATACTGCTTCGATTGATGCTATTTTACACAGTTTTCGAGTTTTGTGTAACAGAACAACTGTGGGAATTAATTGGTGCAATTTGACAAAAATCACTGATGCCATGAAATTTTAACAACAATACCTATATGTATTCTTGAATTTCTCGAGCACAGAATAGAAGGATGTTGCGACGATTACCATATATGCACAAACCTAGAACTCATAATCTAACAAAATACAAAAAATGCGATAGTTCCTTTGTTATTTATTAATTAGAAAATCTGGTTTATACAGGGTGATTCAGAAATAAGTGCAGTAACTTTAAGGAGAGGTAAATATTGGCGAAATATTAAAAAAAGTTAAATATCTTTTTTTTTAGATGCGGTGGTTTTCATTTTACAGGGTCATAAAGAAGGTTTAAAAACTTTATACAGGGTGTCCGAAAAGGTTTTTGCGATTTCTAGGTTATATTTCTCGAGAACCGTTAGGAGTGGGAGGATCGGATCGATTGCATTGGAGAGCGCGCCTCTTGTAATTTCAGATTTCAGTAGCCATGAAGCGATACGCGAGGCCACAACGCGCTTTTTGTGTAAATGCATTTTATGAGAACCACCATTCTTACACCCAAGTCCGTCGCCTTTACAGGACAGGTCATATCGAAGAATGGAAACATCAATTATCCCCCCAGAAGCCCCGATTTAACCCCAATGGATTTTTTTCTATGGGGTTACCTTAAATCAAAGAGCTACGCCCAAATTCCTCAAACTTGAATCAATTGAGTAAAGAATTCGCGATGAAATTCGAGCAATTCCACAAAAGCTCTGTCGCCGTGTGTTCACTAATTTCAGGGGTCGTTTGGAGGAGACGGTGCGCATGGGAGGGCAGCACCTCGACGGCATAATCTTTCACAAATAAATTTCCAAAGTTTATAGTTAATTTTAAAAATACAAAATTGTTAATAAAACTAAAACTTAACGAGTTATGATTTAATGATTTTTTTAAATCGCAAAAACCTTTTCGGACACCCGTTATTTCGTCAAATATCTTATCTCGGCACACAGATATGAATTTCAAAAAAGGAACATGTTAATTATTCATAGTGTCCTATAAATTGCACATAAACTTGATAACTTAGAATATTTCAGTGGTGTAGAAACAGGGGCCACGGAATACATTTTGATGCAAAACTTTGTTTACACCCTGTATATCGTGACAATAATATATGCCCGTGATTCTCCATTCGATATCACGCAAAAACGGTACTCTTTGTTAGACTCGCTAAAACGTTTCGTTTTCGAGATTTTTTAATTTAAGTTCAGCCCTTCACATGAATTAAGTTTAATTAGGTAATATTAAAAAAATTAAATAACACAATGCAGTTGAAGGTGGAACGGATGAAGTTGCATATTATATCTTTCAAAATTCTCCAAGTTGTAGATTGAAAAGTAGTTTGTACTGAAAGTCTCCTAGTACTGATTCTTGGATTTTCTTCTGTTTATGTTTTATAGCTATTAAGACAAGTGTTTTATAGAAGGTTTAAAAATCAAGGTCATAGCTCAAATCCGAGCGAACGAAGTGAGCCGAGGATTTGATAGACCGAGATTTTTAAACTATAAAACACGAGTTGTCTTCAAGATTTTTTCTAACATTAATATCTTTCACTAATATATTATTATAAATTTAAATAAATTATTATTTGAGACGCGTCACAATACACAAAATTCGAAGATTGCTAGGCAACGACGTATTTTATAGAGAAAGGCGTATTTTAAAGGCATATAAAATACGTTGTCATTGACTACGTATTTTATAGAGAAAAGTGTATTAAAGGCAACATAACAAGTGAGCTCTTATGTACCATAGAAACAGTATAAGATATTAGTGTTAGAAATAGTTATTTGTATCACAAGGCTAGAAACTGTCACTTTGCAAGTGCGAGTACGAGTACTTGCAAAGCAGTTTCTAGACGTGTGATACACAATATTTTTTCGGCCGATAAAAATACATTAATTATAAAAAATCATTTTTTATTCAAATATTTGACGTTAGAGAATTTATTTTTCTAGGGAATTTATGCGTGGCATTGGGCGTGGCAATGAGAGGGCGGAGTCAGTTCGGTTCAGCGCCACCAATCAAAAATCCTAATTTTACTTTCAGGCCTAGGCTTGAAAATAGCATTTTCCAGACGATTTATACGCATGAAAATTGAGTGTTTCTAGCCGGAGGGCGAAAAAAAGAATTATTGTTATTTTACTGTTCCCATTTATATTTTTAAACATTATATTTGTTACAAATGTTAAAATTTCATAATAACAGGTCTACTTCTAAATGTTCAATGTGATTGAAAATAAAAGCGGTAGATTATAATTGCCAGTGCCCCAAGAGTTATAGGTAAAATCCAAGTCTTGAATGAACTTTGCGATGCTGAAGAATTGTCTGAACTGGACGACGAACTATTCTTATCTTTTACAGGTTTCCGTTCATGCTCGACTACTTCTCCAATTTTATATTTATTCATTAGCTCACGAGCATCACTAGAATGACCAACATCTTCGAAAGCTTCACTTCCATCATGCCCTGCTTGTTCTAGTAACACTTCTTCACCTCCAGGATGTTCATTTAAAAATGCTGTAACATCATAAACATTGTTATGTATGACAATCCATGAACTGTGGTTATCATTATGTGTTCTAACGTCTTCCTGCTTGTAAAATTTTGCCATATTTTTGTATCTTTAAAATTGACACCACTGCACTTTTATTACAAATCAGCATGCCATAGGTGTTTACATAAACTCGAAATCATCGAGCAGAATGTCTTCAGAAAATGATTGTACGTCCTTTGAGTTTTGCCACTCAGCAAAGACTTCACTTTTAAAAAAGTCGTTGGATATTTATTTATATTACTGACAGCTGACAGTTCGAGACAGATTTAAATTTATTTTTACACTCTCTGGTAACAGAATTCTGCCATGGTATAAACCACCTTCAAATTTGGTATTAGGAGGCCCACAAACTGTAAAATGTCATTCAAACAAGTTGTCTTCAAAAGGGCTACCAAAATATTCTTCGGTTGCTTCAGCTAACTCGCAAGCCTCGCATAAATCTTTTTACACCTGGGCTTTTTGGATTGTATTGAGTTTGTACAGCCATTATATAGTTCTTTGAAATTTTGAAGTATTCTTATCTATTAATTTATGAATATGTTTTAAAGAATTATTGTCATTTTACTATTCCCATTTATATTTTTAGAGATTATAACAACAGATCAATAAAAATACCAATTAGGGTAGGCTGTGAAATTGAATTATTTTGAATTGGTACTTTAGCCACATCCACAGAATGACATTTTATAACGTTTGTAATTTGACATTTTTATTGTAAACAAAGTTTATAACCTTAAATTCATGTCAGAAATGTCATTCTGTGGATGTGGCTAAAGTACCAATTCAATATCACAGCCTACCCTAATTGGTTTTTTTATTGATCTGTCGTTATTTGTTTTGTATGAAATATAACAACAGATCAATAAAAAAACCAATTAGGGTAGGCTGTGAAATTGAATTATTTTGAATTGGTACTTTAGCCACATCCACAGAATGACATTTTTGACATGAATTTAAGGTTATGAACTTTGTACATACATACATACATAATCCTGTCCTCTTCTACCTTTCGGTGTCGAGGTTATGAACTTTTTTTTTTTTTTTAAATGAACAATAAAAATGTCAAATTACAAACGTTATAAAATGTCATTCTGTGGATGTGGCTAAAGTACCAATTCAAAATAATTCAATTTCGCAGCCTACCCTAATTGGTTTTTTTATTGATCTGTTATATTTATTTCGTCCTAATTCCAATATTTTTTCGTAGGCCCTAGGCACTGTGCCTAATGGATAAGATGGCCCTGACGATGGGAAGATCATTGATCTTTTTGTAGGTAAAGTCGACGTGCATTGATTTTGCTTCGTTTAGTTTGATTCGCCATTTCTTAGTCCAGTTGTTGATTTTATCTGTGTGTGCCAGTAATTTGATTGTTGCTTCTTCAATGCTGTTGTCTATGACTATGATGGCAGTGTCATCAGCAAAGGTTGCGATCAAATCCACCGCAAATGTACACTGTCTTGTTTAACTTGTGCATATGTTGGTGCATAAGTACAAAGAAATTTAACTAATTGTAATTTATTTTCAACGCTTCCAAAGGAATCTTTCGTATCAGCTGGAATATTTGTGGACTTGAAATCATTATTTTTTTAATATTTTGTCCTTTGCTTCGTAATTTTGACTCCAAAAACTTTATGGAGGCATAATCATATCTATCGAAGACGACATCAACTCTTTTAACACAAGGCTGATATAATAAAAACATGATTTTTTTGAAAAAGCACCAAATGTATTGAACCTTTTTAGTTGATGATCTGATGTACAAGGAACATACATATCATCAACAATATAAATTTTCAAAGAATTTGAAGATATAATTTATTGCACAGTGATAATTGTTTTCTATTTCAAGGGCGAGTGTAGACTTTAGAGATTTCCTGTAGAAGCCGTCTGCATCAAAAAGATATTTGCAATAATCTAATATTTCATGAGATCTAAATCTTCGGGTCGAATAACCGCTGAGATGCTAACATGAATGATTGTTGAACATTCGTTACATCTTTAGCATCTTGCAAAAAAATATCAGAAAATGTTGCAGATGCTCTTCGAAGAGTACCTACTTCTCCCAATTTTTCGTTCTTTGCACTAAACAATGCTTACATAAAAATATTCCAAGTAGGCGGTAATTCTCTTTTATTTAATAGCTTTTCTATTAGAACTTGGTCACATAAGTAGCCATTTGGAATAAGCTCAGTAGTTGATAATTCTCTCCTCGGTTGATTTGCATACGCGATGATTCGATTTGTTGAATCAAGTTGAATCAAGACGGACACGTTCAATCACGTCAGCCAATGGTACGGTACGTTGCCCATGAACATCATTGAAGATTTTGACCTATCAGTCGGATATGAAAATAATACTTTATTTTAATCTTTTTTTTATCTTTTTTATCTTTTTTTGTGCGCAATATTAAAAATTTGTTGTGCCGCAGACAATTCGGAGCACATATAAAGCTGTTTATTTTTATGTTTCGTTACTTGATCAAACATTTAATTTTTCTGTAGTTTCTCTAGAAATCTTCACAGAATGATGAATATTATCACTGTCTGAAACATTTGCTTCTGAAGTAGAAGCAGCAGTTTGTTCTAATTCTTTAACTAAAGCTATTTCTCGGCGTCTTATTTTTTCCTCACTGACATGGCTCGCCATACAATTTCTGCGCCACGAAAAACATTGTGCTATGGAGTAAGGCTTATACAACTCACTGAATTCGTCTTTTCATCTATCTATCTATATCTATAGCTTTTTTATAGTAACGCACGATTGTTTTTTTTTTTTTTTTTTTTATTAAACAACGCGTCAACCACTAGGGTTATTGGCGTTTTACAAATTACAAATATAGTATTTACAGCGGTTTTACAATTTATGTAACAAGTTTATATTCTGCAGAAAAGTAAAAAGTTTCTGTAAGTTACTCAAGGTGCTTCCTAGAATTTTATCCAATGTCTTTGGGATTTGGTTGGTATTTCTGTCGTCTTCGTACTGTAGACATTCAAGAATTATATGTTTGATTGTTTGGGGCTTTTGGCAAACTGTGCAGTATGGTTGTGGTTCTCGTTTAAGCAAATAGCTATGAGTGTACTTGGTATGACCAATTCGAATTCGTGAGATTAACACTTGCATTCTTCTGGTAGCTGGAAGAGGTGGTGGTTTGTTTACTGTAGGCATAATCTCCTTTAGTTTAGCAGGACTATTATCCCATCTTCGTTGCCAATATTTATATAGTTTGGATTTTATATGATTTTTAACATCGCCAGGTGTGCAGACATCGGTAGTTGGTACAGTAGCTGTTGATTTCATTGCTTCTCGTGCTGACTTATCGGCTGCCTCATTTCCTTGGATACCGACATGGGAAGGTACGTAGACGAATGTGATATCATTTTGGATCAAGGCTAGTTGATTACGTATCGATTGAGCGATTGGATTTTGAGTGTAGTACTGCTGTATCGTTTTTAGAGCACTTAATGAATCTGTACAGATGACATGGGGTGTTCCTGGATGATTAGATGTGACCATAACAGCTTGTAGGATGGCGTACATTTCTCCAGTGTAGATACTACATATTTCAGGTAAGCGGAAGCGGTATTCTTGGTCGGGA
The DNA here is from genome assembly GCA_963082815.1 of Melanotus villosus. NCBI lineage: Eukaryota > Metazoa > Arthropoda > Insecta > Coleoptera > Elateridae > Melanotus > Melanotus villosus. The sequence goes on from OY720426.1 coordinate 52,670,144, forward strand.
GTTATTACTGAAGCTCCAATGTTTTCTCCGGATTTTGATGCATCAGTATATAAGAAAATTGAGTTTTTGTGCTCTTCTTGGATTTGGCAGAAGGCCTTGCAAATAATCAAGGGATGAGTGTTAGTTTTGCTTTTCAAGGTAAGAGAGTAATTTATCTTTGGGTCTGGAGAAGTCCATGGGGGAGCATTAAGGTTATGTAAAGGGAGGACAGTGGGAAATTGAAAATTGATTTCATCAACATAGGCTTTTATTCATCCGTAAAATGGCAATTTTGCATATTTTCGCGTTTGGAATAGAGTTGTGTAACGATGCGAAAAGGTATTTTGGTAGCTAGGATTTTTCATATTTGCTGAGATCATGGCTGCGTAGGAGAGCGATAGTAATTTTATGCGTAAATCGACTGGCATTTCTTTTGTCAGACAGTGAAGGCTCTCAATCGGGCTCGTACGATAGGCGCCTGTAATAATTCTTAATGCTGAGTTTTGAATTGTTTCTATTGTTTGACGATAGGTTTTTCGACATCCTGAGTAAGCGATAATGCCGTAATCGATCTTTGATCTAATCAGGCTTCTGTAGATATACAGAAGTTTATTGGTATCGGCTCCCCAATGGTGGTTTGCTAGGGTTTTAAGTAGTCCTAAACCTTTTACACAGTTTGACTTTATGTGACTTAAGTGCGCCTTCCAGTTTAATTTTGTATCAAATATAAGTCCCAGAAAGCGAATAGTATCTACATATTGCAAGCTTTTTTTGTTTAATTGTATGTCTGGTTTTGTATTTACGAACTGTTTAGAAAACAGTACGCATTTAGTTTTTTCCGATGAAAATTTGAACCCTGTGGTTTTTGACCAGTTTTCAACTTTTCTTACAGAATTTTGTAGTAGTTTTTGGATGGAGTTTAAGTTTTTCCCTTTAGCGTATATTGCCAGATCATCTGCAAACAAACTCATTTTGACCGGTAGTGTTATTTCTTTTGTTATATCATTTATTGATAGTAAAAATAAGGTCGTACTAATGATTGATCCTTGAGGTGTTCCATTCTGTAAGATCTTTAGGGACGATAGCACGTTATTTACTTTTACCCGAAAAGTTCTATTTTTTAAAAAATTTACGATGTAGGCTAATATATTCCCATGAAAACCCATACGTGTTAATTTCTTTATTATGCCATGTCGCCAGGTCATGTCGAACGCCTTCTCAATATCAAAGAAAATGCCAATGAGTTTTTGATTATTTACAAAGGCTTCGTGTATTTCGGTTTCCAGATTTACTAGGTTATCAGTCGTCGATCGCGCTTTGCGAAACCCACTTTGATATGGATTTAATAGGTCGTTCTTTTCTAGTATCCACATGAGTCTCTGATTTACCATCTTCTCAAGTAGCTTACACATAGTACATGTTAAAGATATAGGTCGGTATGATGTTATTTGATCTTGGGGTTTTTGTGGTTTAATAATTGGTATTACGATAGCTTGGGACCAACTTTGAGGGTATTGATGCGTTTTCCAAATTTGGTTATAGATTTTCAAGAGAAGCTTTTTAGCGAGAGTTGGTAGGTTTTTAATGAATATGTAAGGGATATTATCTGGACCGGGGCTACTATCTTTACAGCTTTTAGTCGCTTCTTCTAGTTCCGCATCGTTGAACGGAAGGTTTATTTCTGAAAATAGGGGAGTCGAAGTTATTTGGTGACGTTCCTCCTCTTCTTTGTACGAAATAAATTCGGCATTATAGTTTTCATTACTAGACTGTTTTTCGTAAAAGTCTGCTAGTAATTCCGCTATTTCAGAATTTGATTTAACTGTGCGGTTGTTATGGTTTAAAAAGGTAATTTGATGGCTTTTTCTTACTCCCTTTATTCTCCTAACCTTATCCCAGACTTCATTCATGGGAGTAGAGCTACTAATGGTGGAGACGTATTTAGCCCACGACTCTTTCTTACTTTTCTTTATAATAAATCGAGTTTTGGTTCGGAGTTTTTTAAAGTTTAATAAATTTTCAAGTGTGTTGTGTCTTTTTAGCTTATTAAATGCTTGTTTACTAGCTTTTATTGCCTGTTGACACTCATTATTCCACCAAGGTACCGGTGTGTGATTTCTTGGATGGTTTTTTTTTGGAATTGAGCGGTTTGCTGCATTTTTCATGATGGTGGTTAGATATTCTACCATTTGTTCTACATGATGGTTTTCGAAATTACTCGTGTTTAAATCTTTTTCTATCTCATGGGTATATAACTCCCAGTTTGCTTTGTCTAAGTTCCATGATAAATTCTGATCTGTTGTCATTGTTTCAGCTTCTAAGCTATTTTCAATTTTGATAGGATAATGGTCGCTTCCATGAAGATAAGGATAAGTATTCCAAGCCAACCACGGAGCTAAAGTAGTGTCGCATAAACTTAAATCTATGGCCGAGAATTTTGCATTGTAGGCGTTAAAGCGAGTTTTGTTACCAGTATTTAGGAGTATCAAATTAGAAGCGTCCAGGGTGTCTTCTATAATTTTTCCTCTAAAATCGGTGTCTTCAGAACCCCAGATGACATTGTAGGCATTAAAATCTCCTAGTATTAGGCACGGTGACGGCAGTTGAGCTATAAGTCTTTCCAATTTTGTGAAGGATATATCATCTTTGCGTGGTATGTATATATTACATACAGTGATTTTAAAGGACAGTTGTACAGACACTGCTACTGCTTCTAAGTCTGTAATAAGTGGAATTTCACTTGAAACATATTTGCTGTTGACATATGTTGCAACTCCGCCACTAGCTTTTTCAGCTGTAGTTCTGTTTTTATAGAAAACATTATATTTATTCATTTCGTACGTATTACTATTTTTAAAATTTGTCTCCTGTAGACATATTATTATTGGTGATTCTGTGGACAGTAGAAGTTTTAATTCTTCTAAATGGGAATAAAACCCATTTATATTCCATTGTAGTATGAATGCGATATGTGATTTGATATGGTAGTATTGTATGTAGTGATACATATAATGTGGTAGTAACTTAGGAGTTAATAAGTTGATTGAATCGAACTGTCCGATTCTGTTAAAAGATCACTATCGTAAGTTGTGTTTAGTTTTTTTATAAGTTTTGTAAATCTGGTTTTTATGCTTCTGGTTTTTAGATATGGGTACACTTTTCGCAGCATGTTTACAAGATCTTCAATATTGTCTGTGTAGTTGTGGGCTATGCTTGATATATCTTTTGCCCCGACAGTGTTTTCTAATAGATCTACTAAAGAATCGTATTTTAAGATAAAGTTATTGTCTGGGTCTGTTATAACATGTTTTGCTGGTTTAAGCTGTTCTTGGATTGACTTTTTTGGATCCTCAGCCGGTTTTTCTTTTTCGTTGGTTGTAGTTGTAGCGGGGGTGTCAGTAATCTTTGAACTTTTGGCTTTTTTAACGATTTTTATTAAGGGTTTTACGAAGTTTTGATTTTCATTTAAGGGTTTTACTACCGTGTCATTATTAACCTCTGAGATATCTTCTGGTTCTAAACTTACCGAATCTGCAATTGAACTATGATTTAGTGAATATTGTCTTTTAACCCCTTTGTTTTGTTGAGTGTCTTCTACAGTGTTTACATTTTCTGGTTCATCATTGTTAGGTAGACCTTCTAGTGGGCAATTGTCGTTAATATCTGGACAATTTGAAGCTAAGTGACCTGGTTTTTTGCATGTAAAACAAATCATTGTGTTGGATGTGGCAAAAATTCTATACGTGTTGTCTTCGTAATGGATAAGCATGCTCTCTGGAATATTAACAGTATTTTCTTCTACAAAAACTTGTCGTCGAAAGCTCAAGATATGTGTATAACCTTCCTCTGTGAGTCCTGCACGTAAAAATGACACAGGGGAAACTATTTTAATACCTCTACTTTTAAAAGCTTCTTCAATGATAGTGTGTGGAATCGTAGGGGAAACATTTGAAAGAACTATTCTAGTTGCTGGGGTAATCAGTCGCCGTAAAGGTGTTTGTACATTATTTATTGTTAAGTGGCTGTGCCTATTGATAATCCCGTCTACAATAGATTTATTTGCAAAATACACGCAAAAGCGATTATTCGATATTTTTGACGCAAATCGAATGTAGTTAGGGTTTGCAATCTTACCTACGGCAATAATGTAATCTTTATGTGTTACACCTTCGATTGCATCGATGACTATCGCCTGATCTCTCTTGGGAAACATGCTTGTGTTGGATTGCGTAACAGAGGAAAAGGTCTGGTTATTTTTATTAGTGGAGGATTCATTTGTATGGATTAAATTGGAGCCCCTGTAGTCAGGAGTATCCAAAGCAGAATTTATCATAATAGTTAGAAAGGAAGGTAAATAAGAGAAGCCTTGCAGGCCGGCCAATGCCTATCACCAAACACTCGAAACAGTTCGTAGATCGTCACAGCACGGATAATCACTACGCTCCAAAAACATCCGTCGCGGTCAACGGTCAAACTCGAACCTCCACGCACGATTGTTGTTTTGGCTCTTTTACCAAATTACCTGATGAATCACAAAAGAAACAGAGGAACTCGTTCGATCTCTTCCTCTTCAAACTAGTAATATGTAATGACATTTTTCACTCTTCAGTAAAAAAACACAAATACATAAACAATATAGATATTAGTTAAATACAAAATTTTATTTTGTAATTTCAAAACATGACCTCTCTTTACGACGTTTTCTTAGTCACTGATGCTTCGGTACAATCTAGCAACAGCGTAGGTACACATCTACAAAATGGAGTAGGTACGGAGAAATAGGGTCGGGGGAAAGAAAGGAACCAAAACAGCTGCCGGCAACATGTATTTTTATGTTCCTTAGTGTCTCAGGTATACGTAATTAGTCAACATTTCTCGGTCCTCATATTTTGCATACTCAAATACCTTCAGCGTCTGCTCTAATTTAAATATACCTACCTATATTTGAATATAAACCGTGTTAAAGCATTTTTCTTTTTTTTGCTAGTCATCGTATACAGGGTGGTCCAGGTTTTTGTGCATTAATTTTGAGAGGTGATAGAGAATCGCAAAATAAGTGTACTTTTTTTAATAAACATGCCTCCAAAAATGCACCATAACTTTTCTAAAAATGGGACATGTAACCCCTGTATCGGCGACTATGGATTCCTGTAACTATTTTTGACTTGTACTGTAGATGCGTGTTTACATAGAAAGGTAGTGTGCCAAATTTGAAAAGGATCACTTTTGTCTTTCCTGAGATATTTAATTATAAACTTTTTTTAAATCCAACTTTAACACCCTGTATAAACTTATGGTGAATTTTTGGAGGCATGTTTATTAAAAGAAAAATACACTTATTTTGCGATTCTCTATCACCTCTCAAAATTAATGCACAAAAACCTGGACCACCCTGTATATACGTGAAACGGTAATGGAGACACTACCTTGTTGTCTCGTACGACTTCTATCATAAACTTTTGTGATTGACAGTAGTGTTAGCAATATCATTTTATTTTTGTATTGTTTGAACAAAACCAACAGACTATAGTTATCAACATAATATAGAAATTAAAATTTATTTTTGGCTGATGTACGGTAATATTTTCATTTCGGGTACGATCCTGGAAATTTCTGTTGTGGCAGTACTGTTAAGGATACTCGTTTATGATCTTTCATGATTCACCGCTTGTTGATGTTTGTTTTTGTGTTTTGTGTTGACCTAGTTTGTGTGCCACGTGTAGTGTATTGTGCCTATTCAGTATATTTATATACGAATTTTGAAATAATTACAGGTTAGACATTAGTTACCAAACACTATTTGTAATAATTAATAATCTTTGTGATTTGTATTATAACAGGAAATTCTGTGAAAAATGTGTGAAACAAATTCAAAGCCTAACCTCAAATATGATTTCGATTTGGATATCACCAAAGAAGAAACCAAACTTGAATTCTACGAGCTCAATATTAAAAGTGAAGAATTCGGTGACGATATCCTTTACAATACCGAACAAAAACATAACCTCAATGAAACTAACGCTAATATTAGTCAAAACTTTGAACGGAATACGAGAGAGGAAACTGCAATTGCGGAGAGTAGTGCACATAAAGTGGACAAAATAAAAGTCAAAAGAACTAATAATACTGTTCGGAAGCGACAAACAGAAAAACCATCCCGCTCAGTGAAAAATAGCCAATATAACTGTGTTTGTATAGTATGTAAAATGTTAGAAAAAGGATGTTCTGGCTTGAGTGTCCAAGAAAAACGTGACATTATTTCTACAGGTAGGCCTATGCCATCCTTAAACTTAGAAACTAAAGTTGAACAGTCTGCTAAGAAATTCATTAGACAGTTTAAAATGGACTTTTATGATAAATGTAAATGGCTAACAGCATGCAACACACTAACGAAATTATTTTGTTGGCCTTGTTTACTTTTCAACATGAGTGAAAAAACTGCATGGAACTCTAGTGGTTTTTCGGACCTAAACAACGTTCACAAAACTGTTAAAAGACACAGTAACAGTAAAGGACATTTAACTTCGATAATTAAAGAAAAAACATTTGGAAAGACTCGTATTGAACATAGTTTAGACAATCAATTAAAACTTGATCATAGACTACATAATGAGTTGGTAGCCAAGAATAGAAATATTTTAAAGCGGTTGATAGACATTACATGTTCTCTTGGAACTCATGAGCTAAGTTTTAGGGGGCACCAGGAAGACAGCGAATCCACAAATCGGGGAAACTATATTGGCTTGATTGAATTTCTTGCAAAGTATGATGAAACTCTAAAAAACGATTTAAAGTATTCGACTGTATTTCGATGTACATCCAATAGAATTCAAAATGACTTAATGAAATGCGTAACAGATGTTGTATTGGATAGTATCAAACAGGAAATAAAGGATGCAGCTTTCATATCCATTGTGCTAGATGAAACAACAGACATAACAAATTTCAGCCAGTTAGCTGTAGTTGTGCGCTATGTAAAATCTAATGGTGCTATTCAAGAACGATTTTTAAGATTTTTGGATATTACCACCGACAGAACAGCAGAAACCATGTACAAAATTGTATTGGATATTGTTGAAGAGCTAGAATGTGGTACAAAACTTATTGCTCAAAGTTACGATGGGGCTGCTGTGATGGCAGATCACTTAGAAGTTCTACAAGCAAACGTCAAGGAAAGATTTCAAAATGCAATGTTTGTTCATTATTTTGCCCACAGACTAAATTTAGTTTTATCACAAAGTGTTGGGGTTATCAAGGATTGCAAAGTTTTTTTTTCGACGTTGGGTGGAATGGCCGCGTTTTTTTCTAAATCTTCTAAAAGAACTCAAGCTTTGGATATCCATGTTCAAAAGAAATTTCCTAAAGTTGCCCCCACACGGTGGAACTACCGACTAGTACAAACTGTATCGCAATATCGTGAGGCCTTAATAGAACTGTTTAAAGATATTTTGGATAAAAAAGAGCTGTGGGATCCTGAAACTGTAAATTCTTCAAGAGGCTACTTACAGTTACTCGAGAGTGACTTTAATTTTAATTTTTTGCTTAATGTATTTTCAGAAATTTTTCCTCTCACCGACCTTTTATTTGATATTCTACAAACTAAATCAAATGATATTGACCAGTGTGTTCAAAATATCAATGCATTTGAGAAGCGAATAATTCAAAAAAGAGAACTATTTCAACATTTTTGGAACGAAACGGTAAATTTGAATATAGAACCACAAAGAAAACGAATCAGGGTCGATACGGAAACTTCTTACCGTCGATTATACTTAGAAATTTTTGATAATATTACACAACAACTGAGAGTCAGGTTTCAGAATTTTAATGAATTAAAATTTGTCGAATTATGTAATTTCGCCAGCTACAACAAATCTAGTTTTCCAAAGGAAGCTTTTAATACCCTTAAACTGAATTATGCCAATTTGTTTGACACTGACGCTTTGCATTCACAATTAAATGTTTTGTATGATTATCAAAAAGTGAATAATCAGAAAACACCATCGAATATGCTGATTTTTCTTAGAGAAACTGGTTTAGAAGAGTCTTATAGTGAAGTGTTTAAGTTGTGCCAACTAGTTTTAACAATTCCGGCAACAAACGCTTCAGTTGGACATAGCTTTTCTACTTTAAAGCGCATTAAGACATTCATCAGAAACTCAACAGGTGAAGAAAGACTGTCCCATTTAGCAGTGTTATCCATAGAAAAGGAGTGTGTTACAGACTTACCGCAAAATCCAAAGTTTTATGAAGATGTAATCGACAAGTTTGCTCAGGTGCATAGAACAATAGAACTTCATTACAAATAAATCACTATAAGTAAGTAAATTTGTTTGTTTTTTTTTACTGTTTTGTATATCAAAATCTGTCATCTTTTGTACTTATCAGTAAACCAGAAGTGCTTTCCCCAAGTAAAAACTCACTGCAAGCCACTGCTCCATATGGTTTCGATTTGGATATCGCCAAAGAAGAAATCAAAGTTGAATCCTACGAGGGCAATATTAAAAGTGAATTCGGTGACAATATCCTTTACAATACTGAACAATTAGAAGTTCGATTTGTAGTAGATATAGTCATAACGCATATTAATATTATCGAAAATAAACAAACATGCTGTTACTTGGAAAGAAAAAACTAAAGCTTGGGAAAACATAGCTGCAGAATTTAACGCCGTTACAGGACCGTAAAACAAAAACAATCGAAAAATAAATTGGAACTTCTTAAAACAAGAGGAGGTTGCCCTGAAACACAACCCCTTACTGATTATGAAGATAAATTATTGGGTTATATTTCAGTAAATGTGGAAGGTGTAGCATGAGAAAACGATTCAGATAATATATTATCAGAGACAGGTATTTCAAATAAATTTTAAAAATTATTGTTTTTAATAAGTTTGTTTATTTTCATAGTTGCTAGCTGTAGTAGCGATGCTACTGTGCTACTGATACATTGAATATGCTAGACTCTTGCAGCTGTTGAAGATAATAATCAGCCCAATGCAGAAGAAAAATCATAACCCCCAATGTTATCCAAGGCTGTATTCAGGTAATACATATATAATAGTTTATTATTTAATAAAGAATTATTAAAATTCAATAAAAACACATTATTTTGTAGAGTAATTGTTCGCCAAAATGGAAAACCTGGAATCCCAAGTTACTTAGAGAAAAAAAGCATGCAACTTTAGCTTTAGAAAACAAATTAATAGAGTATTGGCTGAATCTAGAAAAGATTTGATTAGCTTGCAAACCCAAGTAGTGGAGCAAGAAATAGAACAAAAACAGCAGTACTCTGAAATACGTAAACAAAACTTAGTTATGGAAGAAGAACGTGTACGTCTCAACAGCATGACCTGCTTATGGCCAATTTAAAAATACAACAATTATTAAAGGAAGCAAAGGAACGATTTAAGCGAGAAAGTGATTTAAGGGAACAACTACTTCGCTTAGAAATAGAAAACAAAAAGTTAGAAATTCTCATTGAAAATAATAAATTTTGGAAATATTTATTTGATAAATTGAATAAAAAGTTTAAAACTATATATAGTTTAATTTTTAATAATGGGTATTGAAAAATGTAAAAGGTATCCAGTGAAACTTTGGGTATACGTCATTGATGAATTATGACATCATATTAGGCAGTGTTGTCACATGTAACTAAACAATCACCATTTACAGGTTTTTCTAAACAGTTTTCGTTTTTTTTTTTTTTTAATAAGAAATGTCTTCAGATGACTTTTGTATTGTGTTAAAACAGTATATTCTTTAATTGTAGCAAGCAAAGTATTAAACACTTTTAAGCTTCAACGTTTATATTATATTTATGTGTTCTTGTGTATCTTCTGCGAAAAGTGCAAAATTTATAAAAATACGTTGCTTTATAATAGGTTATGATTATGAAAATATCAAATTTGGTGCCGCCATCTAGCGGCAAATATCTAAACTAGTACGCGAACTGTCAAACGATGCAGTACAAAAGTTTTATATGGAAAATAGTGGGAGTAGGAACACCATATTAATATCACCGGTAACACTAAACATATTGTTAAATCATATTTAAACATAACACCACTAGAAGGCCTGAAGTGTATCACCAACTTAAAATCAATCTAACCCCTTTTTGAGATATTTACAAGTTTGTCTGTACTGCAAAATCCAAATTACAACACCAAAAATAATTATAATTAAGTTTCAAAATAATTGACTAATGCCCTACGAGTTAAATTGTTATTATGGTACCTAGGTAAAATATCTTCCCTATTAATACCTAATTCACCATCTGCAAATTTCTGCTCTCGTGTATCTGTAATACAAGTAGGGTGGCCAACCCTCCGGGTTTGACCCGGAGACTACGGGTTTTACTACCTAATCTCCGGGCTCCGGGTTTTAACACAAAATCTCCGGGTTAACGTCAGTGGTATACGATTTACTGATTTTAAAAATTACAGTTTTGTGTTTACCGCTCTCCATTGATAAGATTATTGTAGTGCCCGACCGAAACTAAGTTTTGAGCCGTAACCGAAACCGAATTTCGGCTCTCATCCCAGTTTCGGCCGAAACCGAAACTTATGAATTTTATATTAATTTAACTAATTTTTCACATAGAAGTTGGTAAACAATTACTCCTACTTGTTGTAAATACAGGAAAACATTTATAGTTTAATTCCAATCATTTATTTTATTATTTTGTATTGCTTCCGTAGTCATGTGGCTTCTTTTTAATTGACTAAATTAAATTTCAACATGAAATTAACGATAAGTATACGTAATTATTCTTTTATACATATTATTCCTTTATAACTTAGACTTATACTAACTTATTATTTCAAACATAGCCTTTCAGTATATTTGCTAACGTATTATACTCACTTAAAATAAAAAAAGGAAGGAAGAAAGAAAATAATAAAATCTCTTTACTGACACTTATAATAAATTTAAAATTGTTTAAAACGAAAACAAAAATTTTAAACAAGAACTGAATGACTACAAAAGCAAATGTATTAATAATTAATTTTATAGTTAGCCGGCCGAGTATTCCCAAGGACGACCCGAGACGTACCGACCGAACTTCATTACATCTCGCTCGGATCGGGCGCCTTTAAACAAAAGATAGTTTCGGTTGGGCCGAAGATTCGGCTGCTTTTTGGCCGAAACCGAAACTCAAGCCGAAAGTCGTATTTTAGGCCGAAACCGAAACTTCGGTCGGTCTCTAGATTATTGGTTATTTTGAACAAGGCCCGCTGAATTAATATTACATATAAGGCTTTACCACTTCATTTAGCCAAGACAAAATTAGAAAGGACGATAGCGCCATTTGAGAACTATACATTTCTCCTTTAAAAAATGTAAAATGTATAGATCAGCGCAAATGGCGCCTGCGTCCTTGCTAATTGCGTCTTGACTAAATAAAGTGGTAAGGCCTTATATGTAATATTAATTCAGCGGGCCTTGATTTTGAATAGCGGCAACAGCGCCCCGTCCCGTCGTTTCCGGCAACCACGCGACTACGACCCAAGGCCCGCTGAATTAATATTACATATAAGGCCTGCCCACTTTATTTAGCCAAGACGCAATTACAAAGGACGGTGAGGCCCTTTGCGGTGAACTATACATTTTTTAAGGGAGAACAAGGCCCGCTGAATTAATATTGCATATAAGGCCTTACCACTTCATTTAGTCAAGACGAAATTAGAAACAACGGTGGCGCCATTTGCGTTGAACTATACATTTTTTAATGGAGAAATGTATAGCTTACCTCAATTGGCGCCACCGTTGTTTCTAAATTGCGTCTTGGCTAAATGAAGTGGTAAGGCCTTATATGCAATATTAATTCAGCGGGCCTTGGGGAGAAATGTATAGTTTACCTCAAATGGCGCTATCGTCCCTTGTAATTGCGTCTTGGCTAAATAAAGTGGGCAGGCCTTACATGCAATATTAATTCAGCGGGCCTTGCTGCGACCAAGGCCCGCTGAATTAAATATTGCCTGCTCACTTTATTTAGCCAAGACGCAATTAGAAACAACGGTGGCGCCATTTGCGGTGAACTATAATTTTTTTAATGGAGAAATGTATAGTTCACCTCAAATAGCGCCACCGTTGTTTCTAATTGCGTCTTGGCTAAATGAAGTGGTAAGGCCTTAATATGTAATATTTAATTCAGCTGGCCTTGCCGCGACTGAGAAATCAGCTGTATGATGTAGTCCCAGAACATAAACCCTCAGCATCAGCAAAAAAATAAATAATTCCGACGAAAAAATAGTACGCCACTGCTTTTTTTTTCAAAATAGGTATTTGTTTCTTAATCGGCAACCAATTCTAAAAAGAAAAGGCCTCTTGAGTTGTTCTGGTAGGACAAATGTTTTCGAGTAATAATCGAAAAAGAAACACAATAGGCCTGTCACGCACGTCGCTACTGGAATTGTCAAAACTAGTTGGATCGAAAAAGAGTCTCTTCATGCCAGTAGGTATAGTGCATACCAAAGTTCAATTATTTAACATCTTAAATCGTTTTCGAGATATTTAAAAAAAACTTATTTTTTGGACACCCTGTATCTCGAAAAGGAAGTACTTTCAGATCCTAAAGCGTGTATTACATTGTACTTTTTTTGTCTAGAAAACTTTGACAAGTTTGTAAACTAGATGAAACACTAAACTAGAAATTCAAATATGCCACCTCCCAATTTTAATGGCTGTCAAGTCACCGTTCTTTTTACGCAGACTCCGCTAAAGTTCAATTGCCAATTGCCAATTTAAAGAAAAAAAATTGTTTGCGGTTAAGTGTTTGTTTTGGTTAGTTTCACAGAATACATTTTAGCTTACGCTGGTTAGTATATTATTAAAGAAGGAAAAAAGGAACCGCAATAAAAAACTACAAAAATTTAGGTTATAAAAACTAACAAAATTGAAAACAAGTTGGATGTAGTTGGCAGCTCTGAAATTCGCTGCAATGCGCAAGTCTAGTACGAAAACTTGGACAGAAACTTGGTCCGTACCTAGTTTCAAAACTTGTATCAAACTTGAACAAGTTTCTGAATTACACTATCAAAGTTTTGACAAGTGAATCTAGTACAAGAACTTGTCAAAGTTTTCTAGACAAAAAAAGTACAATGTAATACAGCTTTTATTTATAGGAACTTTTTTCCTTATTTTTAGTCGTAGAAGCCGTCTGTGTATAGTCAGCCCACCATTTTTGTTACACCCTGTATATTTCCAAAAAATCCCGACCTTTTTTATTAGTAGAAAAAATCTCCGGGTTGAGCTTCTAGAGGAGTTGGTCACCCTAAATACAAGTGTTAGCATCAGAAACAACCAAACCCAAACCAATATAATATAATACTGAAATTAGTATGCCGTATTTTATAGCATCGAAAACTTTAGAATAATTAAGCATTATAACAACGCTTAATTCATTATTATCTAGGACCGAAAAAATATCGTCAGTTATATTTAAAAGAGACTATATCCATTCCTAAAACCTGACTGAGTTTCCGATAAGATATCTTGTTCATTTAAGTATTTGTGTAGCCACAGTTTTTTCTTTAACTATAGACAAACATGGTAAAATGCTGATCTGTCTTAAATCTTTGTAATCATTTGACGATTTATGTTTTGGCATACCTGTAAGTTTTTTTTTTCTTCTTTGACTGCTAAAGAAGTATAATTTCTAAGAGTTCTATAATAATCCCAATGTGTCGGGTTTTTTGTTCTTTTGAATTTGTCTAAACCTTTGTTTCTAAGCGAAATCATTAACTTAATATTGTTGGTCATCCATGGAGCCTTTGGTTTCGAAATTTTTACAGTTCTAATTTTTGTGTGATTTTCAAAAAGATTTAAACTAGTGTTTTTTATTTACATTTTTTAAATTATATAACGTCGTTTAAAGGTAAGGAATAACGAAATTTTTTTAAATATCAATCACAACGTAGACTCTCAACTTATTATCACATGCAAGTTCAAATCTCACACAATAAATAAATAAAAAACAAACTAACTTACCAGTTGTTTACTTAAAAAAAATCTATACACCTCCTATATACATACAACGGAACTATTTATGCTTATCTAAAAACGCTTTACAACATCGAATGCACTGTTGATAACATTTTTCGAAACTTTCGGGCCCTCGATCCTATTATAATAAGCACAGTTGTTAAAGATGACCCATGAATAAAAATTATTACTTACAAAATAAGGGTCTTTTATAATTCTATCACCTTCAGGATCGAAATCTCCCAAAAGTAGAATTTTAGCTTTGCTATTTTTAGGGGCTTCTCCTTTTAAATCGGAAATATTTTTTTCATCCATACCGAATATGTAATCGAAATTATTGAAGTCTACTTCACTTATCTTCAAGTAGTGTATAAGAAGTAAATGTTTATTTTAGACATCGTTTAGAAATACCTGTCTGGCTCGTCCATTATATTTAACGGAATGTTTTTGAAGGGTGCTTTTAGCTCGATGATTTGGTGATTTACCAACGTGCCATCCTTCAATTGCAGCACTATCAGCCTGCCATTTGCTTTCAAGTCCTTTTTCTTTAATTAAATGTGCAAAAACAGCTTCTGCTATTGGAGACCGACAGATATTACCTATAAACTTAATGTACTGCAATTCCTTTTATTTATAACAGGAAGTACCTTACCTAAGCAAACAAACAGAACTTTTTGTGGCTCTGACATTTTTATTTCTACAGTATTTTAAGTTAAGTTTAAGCAGATTTGTCATGAATTTGTAAGGTTATAAAAAGTTAGGTTAAATACTGTGGTTTGTTTACGTGTTTTTTGCGGAACACCCCATCCGACGGTATATTTTTTACCGTTGATGAATTTGAGGTTAGGTTCCAGTGGTTCTCAAAAGTACCCGATAGACGGATAATTTACCGGTTATATTATCCATTCACTTAACTCCTGTGACGTAAAAGTCACCATGTGTTGGTTAATATGAAAATCCCTATTAGGCTATTAAAAATTTTTAGAATTGAGATTGGCGCACCTTTAAATTTAAATTTAATGCTTTTGTTTTTTATGTTTTCACTTTGACACTTAAATTATTTATTATTCGAGTTACGTTTTATAATTCATAATCTTTAGAGAAATGGATGAACAGAAGCACCAACGAAGTTTATTATCAACGAGAGAGAAAGAAGCTGTATGCAAATACTGCTTAGAAAGGCAAGAAATCAGTCCTCACTTAAATAAATATACAATTTTTGAAAAGGCTGCATATATATTTTCAGTAAGATTTCCTACATTTTATCCTTTATAACCACTTTTCCAATCCTACATCTCCTTTCTTATTAGATCAGCGTAGCTCAAGTGAAGGACATTTTTACAAAATTTGAAAATGGGGAAGATTTAGGAGATACACAAAAGGGTGGCAAAAAATCTACAAATTTTGATGATTATTACAAGGTATTCTTAAAGGAGGAACTACAAAGAAAAATTTATTTATTTCATCACAATAATGAACATTTTACCATTGATGATTTACATGACTCAGATACTGAAGACGATTCTGATGATACTTTTCTTTAACTTTATGCCACCTTTAACTGATTGAAATTTTACGTAGATAATAATTTTTGAATTTCATATAGGCTGCATATACTCATAATACTACACTGCATACTTGTATTATTAATAAACCCATTTTTACCTTGTTCTACTTAATTTTACGCAAATGACAAATGATTTATCATAACCTTACATTTCAGTTTGACGTTAAGTACATTCACTAAAAAAGTTGATAGGTTCTGTACATAAAGTACACTCCCAAATTTTCATTTGACAGCGTAAACGTCAAGGGAGTTTTCTGAATGGATTATAACTGCGTATGCAACCCCATGTACAGATTTGCATGCAAGGTGATATTTTAATGCTTTCCAATTAAAATGACCTCAAATATTGTTTGTACTTGCTTTAAAAATACATATACTTGGCAATAGGCAGTTAATTGTAGTTCTGTTTACTGGTATACGCTCGTATAATTATTAAATTTGTAAATAAATGTGTTGTGTAAGTATCTGTTAAGTATCTGGTTAATATGAAAATCCCTATTAGGCTATTAAAAATTTTTAGATTTGAGATTGGCGCACCTTTAAATTTAAATTTAATGCTTTTATTTTTTTGTTTTCACTTTGACACTTAAATTATTTATTATTCAAGTTACGTTTTATAATTTATAATCTTTAGAGAAATGGATGAACAGAAACACCAACGAAGTTTATTATCAAAGTTTAATAAACCCATTTTTACCTTGTTCTACTTAATTTTACGAAAATGACAAATGATTTATCATAACCTTACTTTCAGTTTGACGTTAAGTACTTTCACTAAAAAAGTTGATAGGTTGTGTACATAAAGTACACTCCAAAATTTTCATTTGACAGCGTAAACGTCACGGGAGTTAACTGAATGGATAATAGTTTACTAGTGTGGAATAATAGACAAAAGAAATGCAATAATAACATAACAATACTAAATCTCTTTTATGTACGTATACTCATAACAAAATATTTAAATGAACTATTTTAAACTAAAGTAAAAAAGAATATTTAGACATAATTATTATGTTTGAATACTAGGTTGTACATACATACATAATCCACTTCCTCTTTTACAGTAATGCAGTGTCGAGGCGCATTCACACTTGCTGGTGTTACATTAAAAATACAGATTTTAGTTTTATTTGCATCTAAGTTATTAAACTATCAAATTAACAAATTTTTAAATTACTTTATAAATCACATACCGGCCTTAATGTTGTAGATTTTTTAACGAGATTGTCTTGTAAACCAAAGGTTTCAATTTCGATCGCAGTCAAGTGGGCCAGACCTTTTTCTTTCTTAAATAGATGTGTTAGATAATACGTACAGATAACTTTACCCAGCTAATTCATTAGTAACTCTTATCCATATTCAGCAGAGTGATCCACATTGATTGAAGACAGGTTAAATTTCCCGCCGCAGGTTTTAGTGTTTTTCACGTTGTTAACCTGGCAGTAATGAAATATGTTGTGCCAAAGTACAGTGTCGGCTCGTTACTGTCTTGTTTACATCAGTGTGCTTTGCCTCGTTCTTCCAGGTTTTCTTGAGTTTTTGCTTAATTTCGCTTGTTTTCTTATTTTGCAAAACAGATCTTCTCAGAACTACAATTTGTTGGAAGATTTTGTTGTTAGATAATTTTGTAATACACCTATACCACTCCCTCATGAGACGCCACTGAAAAATACATCATGATAAATTCGTGTTGCCAATGTGACAAAAATTTAATGTGGCGGGAAATTCAACCTGTCTTCAATCAGTGTGGATCACATAAAATGATATGATATTGCTATTAATTATCATTTATTAAGGGCAAATTGAATTTGAAAGTCAACTTTTATAGGCAAAAATTATTATTTTCAGACGAGAATCTAATTATTATCTCATTCTTAACACGAGACTAATACATATAGTCACTCAAAAATAACTTTGTGCGGTAGAAAGGCAGCTTAATGACGAAAGACGTACATCACTAAAAACAATAAATGATATGCTATTTCTTTGTTACAATTTATAATTAAACTAAGAAAATCAATTTTAGTTAATTTTGTACAGGAAATCATAATTCCTAAAATAATTAATATTTCTAGAAAGCCTTCGGTCCGTTCTTTAAACTTTCTTAAGAGTGCAAAAGGGTAGCACTTTAGATACTTGCCGTAGAGATAAATTACTACAAATTAGAAATTTACTAGTGTTGGAATGTTCTTAATTACATATATTAGTTTAAATATTCTAATCTAAACCGCAAATATTTACTTACGTGTATGGCTGTATGCTGTAAAACATCCATCCCATGTAAATACCATCAAGTATATGCCTATTAATAGTTTTACAGTTTTACTACAGTCTTATACCTAAGAAGAAATTATACAACAGATATATCAGCACATCATTGCAAAAATGCGCCTACACGTGTATGAAACCAGTTATACAAGGGTCAAATCAACATGTTTCGAGCCACTGTAATGCCGTTCTGTGGGCTCTTTTTTTGGCGCATGCGGTTAATAAAAGTTTCCGTGCGACGGCCGGCGCCCTTTTTTTGTTGTTGTCTGGCACTGTTTTACATTATTTGTTTGTTAAATAATTACAGGTTAGTCATTAATTACCAAACGCTATTTGTAATATTTTCTGTGATTTGTATTATTACAGGTAATTATACAAAAAATGTCTGAAACAAATTCAAAGGCTAACCTCGAATACGATTTCGATCTGGTTATCATCAAAGAAGAAATCAAACTTGAACCCTTCTCGGACGATACGAAAAGTAAATTCGGTGACAATATCCTTTACAATACCGAAGAAAAACATAACTTCAATGAAACTAACGCTAATATTAGCCAGACGTTTGGGCGGAATACGAGGGACGAAATTACAGTTATAGAGAGTAGTGCACATGAAGTGGACAAAATAAAAGTTGAAACAACTGATACAGTTAATCCTTTCGACGAGGATTTGAATATCGTCAAAAAAGAGATCAAACTTGAACCCTACTTGGACAATATAAAAAGTGAATTCGGTGACTATATCCTTTACAATACTGAACAAAAACATAACTTCAATGAAACCAATGTTAATATTAGCCAAAACTTTGGAGGGAATACGAGGGAAGAATCTGCAATTATTATAGAAAGTAGCGCACATGAAACGGTAAACATAAAAGTTGAAACAGCTGATACAGTTAATACTTTTGAAGAGCATGACCAAAATAAAAATAAAGGGAAAAGTTTTGCATGTGATATTTGTCAATTTAGAACAACTCGTAGATCCAGTCTTCAAACTCATAAAAATATCCATTTAATAAAAAAGCCATTTATTTGTAATGTATGCCCATCTAGGATCACTTCTAAAAGCCATTTTAAACAGCATTTGTGTGTTCATACCGGAGAAAAACTGTTTGCCTGTAGTTTATGTGAATATAAGGCTGTAACTAAAACCCATCTGAAAACACATATGATTATTCATACTGGAGAAAAACCATTTGCCTGTACTTTATGCGAATATAGTAGTGCAACCAAAGGCAATCTGAAAACGCATATTATGAATATTCATTCAGGGAAAAAACCGTTTACTTGTAATTTATGCGAATATAGGAGTGTATCTAAACGCAATCTGGAAATGCATATGAGTATTCACACAGGAGAAAAACCGTTTGCCTGCAATTTATGTGAATATAGGAGTGTAACTCAAAGCCACATAAAAAGACATATGAGTAAACATACAGGAGAAAAACCATTTGCCTGTCATTTATGTGAATATAGGGGTGCATCTAAACACAATCTGGAAACGCATATAAGTATTCATACGGGAGAAAAACCGTTTGCCTGTAATTTATGTGACTACAAGAGTATAACTAACAGCAATATAAAAAGGCATATGAGTGTACATACAGGAGAAAAACCATTTTCCTGTAATTTATGTGAATATAGGGGACTAACTAAAAACCATCTGAAAACACATATAAGTAATCATACTGGAGAAAAACCATTTGCCTGTAGTTTATGTGAATATAAGGCTGTAACTAAAACCCATCTGAAAACACATATGGTTATTCATACTGGAGAAAAACAGTTTACCTGTAATTTATGCGAATATAGGAGTGTTTCTCAAAGCTTTATAAAAAGGCATATGAGTGTACATACAGGAGAAAAACCATTTGCCTGTAATTTATGTGAATATAGGGGAGTAACTAAAAACCATCTGAAAACACATATGAGTAATCATACTGGAGAAAAACCATTTGCCTGTAATTTATGCGAATATAAGAGTGTAAGGAAAGGCAATCTGAAAGCGCATACAAGTATTCATACAGGAGAAAAACGGTTTGTGTGTACTATATGTGAATATAGAAGCTCAACTAAAAGAAGTTTAAAAAATCATGTGAAAATCCACGGGTTGTAAAAATAATTTGCTTTTAAAGGATGCAATTTTAAAGGAGCAGTTGGAGTTAAAAGTGACTTAGAACAAAGACACGAGGCGGTATGTGACAGATCGGCCGACGATTCATCTGCCAAGTCTGCAGATGCATCACTTAAAATTTTCTGTAATAATAATTTATTGGGGGTGAAGGAATCTGTGGTGTACCTACCATTTATTAGTTTTTCAATAATACATATTATTATTATTACTTTTATTTGTTTTTTGTTTCACACATACTAGTGTTATATTTACGGAGAGCATACTATACTCCTAAGGTAATGTACTATTTTGTATTTATATTTCTTTTCTGATAATATGTGCAGTCTTCTGGATCACTGTTTTTATTATTATTATTATTATTACTACTAACCGTTTTCATACATATTATTACAAATTTGCAACACTTATCCCACATAAGGTAAGTGTACCAATAATTGACAGTGTACCAGTAATTGACACATTTTGGGTCACTTGAGAAAATTAAGATAAATTGTAGTTCTTTCAAGATGACACAGTAGGGAAATTATTATTCATTCTTATTAGTAACACTGATAAATACCTGATAGTTTTAATTTAACACAGCAGGTAGAGTACAGCAGTTAAATTTGACTCTTGTGTATGTGTCGCGTTTTTCAATGGTTTCTTGCTCAAAATCTTAAGGTAGGTGATTTTTTAAGACATATATTTAAACTGTTTTAATCCAATTTCAATGACTGCTTGTTATTCTAACATGAAGAGTAATGTTATTAAAAGTGATATGAAGGCATAATGTTAGATTTATTTGGTAGGAAATATGGACACGAAGGGTGTTAATTACTGGTTCACCAAATTCTTTAGGTGTGCCACTAATTGACATCCCTTGTCAATTACTGGAGCACAGACAGCATTCTCAAATTTGCTCAGATTTTAAATTTTAAAGCATTGTAATACTTATCATAGATTTCCTTAAAATATTGAGGACTTTGCAAGTATGGTTCCAGTAATTGACATGGATGTCAATATTAGGAACTGTTTGTGTCAATTACTGGCACCTACACGTTTTACTATAGATATGCCTCCACGACAAAATTATAGCAAAGATGACATGGAGAAGGCTGTAATGGCAGTGAAGAAAGGGCAAAGTTGTGCTGCAGTAGCAAAACATTTTGGAGTCCCACGAATAACTCTAATGTACAAAATAAAGGGAAAGCTTCCTATAAATTGCAGACAAGGACCAAAAACTGTGCTCTCACCTCCAGAAGAACAACTTTTAGGTGAATTGATTTTTGAGCTTTCGGACAAACATTTTCCTGTTATCAAAGACCAGCTGGCAGATAGTGTACAAAAGCTTTTAAAGGATCAGAAACGAAGCAACCCATTTACCAATGATCGACCAGGTAGAAAATGGTTTGACCCCTTCGCTAAGCAGCATCCTCAATTGAGGCAAAGAATTGCTCAAAATTTAACTGCATCCAGAGAAAATGTGACCGAAATGCAAATCTGTTCCTGGTTTTCTGAAATTGAAAACTATTTGAAGACAAAGGATTTACTAAAAATAACAGAAGATGGAAGGTGAGTATTCAACGCAGATGAAAGTGCGTTCTTCTTATTACCCAAAGGTGGTCATATATTGACAAGAAAGGGCGAAAAAGATGTATACTTTGCTGGTAGTAATGGCGAAAAGGAGAATTTGACTGTACTTTTGACAGCTAATGCAGAGGGCCAGTTAGCACCTTCAATGACCATTTTAAATTATCAGAAAATACACCTGCGATACAAAATTATGTTACAGCACCGACAACAAAAAAAGCCAAACCAACTCAAAATGAAATTTTGTCTACTTCACTGCAGTCTTCGCCACTTGCTAAAGTTTCTTCATTGAAAGACGTAATCCCATCATCCTTTAATAAACGTGCGTTATTCTGGCTGGAAGAAGATTATTCAAACAAAAAGAGGAAGAAAAAAGAAAAGATCCCGTCTGTTATAACTTCTGAAAAATGGCAACAATACAATAGGAAAAAAGAGGCTGAAAAAGCAAAATTGCTTGCAGAAAAAGAAGAAAGGAAAAAACGACTTGAGAAACAGGTGAAACGAAATAAAGCAAGGCTTTTGAAAAAACAAACCAAAAATGAAGAGGCAAACTCAAAACACAAAGAGAAAAAAGATGCAGCTTACTATGACGACAGCAGCTCTGAAGATGATCTAGATGAAATCATGGATTTGGCTGACAGTTCTGGAGGTGAACTGGAAAATTTATTAGAAGCGCACACTGAACAGTGTGAACTGGCTATTTCTGAAAGTTATTGCATCAATGATTATGTTTTGTTTTTCATCATTAACTACTTGTAACTGGGAAAGACCAGTATTAAAAATATTTCGAGTTTAATGTATTGTTGTTCCTAAAATACTAATTTTCAAAAGTCAATTATTGGGGTGTTAATTACTGGAGCAGTCTAATTTTTCCATTGACAATTACTGGTACAAGGGTCGTGTTTTCCAAAAATTTGCAAATAATATTTTTTTAAGTACCTTTTCTGTAAATCACTGGATTAGAATGATTCTCCATAGTGTAAGGAAGCGACTGATATAAGAATCAGTCCCTTAAGGTTTATTTTATATTGCTACAGCTTCATCAAATAAAAAAATGCTCTAATAGTGTCAATTACCGGTACATTTACCTTACATGGCTATAAATATACAGGGTTTGTCAAAACGGATCATACGGGACTTTTTTTTTACTTATTAAAGTATTTATTAAAAAAATCAATACGGCGTTGTTTTGTGCTTGTCTAAGGACTAAAACAAGTGCACACAGATTTGGTCAAATGACATTCTGTACCTGTCAAATGTGACACTTTTTGAAAAAAATCTTCACAAGTGGCCTTATTTATGATTTTTTCGAAATATTTCATTTGGAAAAGTTGTTCAGAATGGGATTCTACGTCGGTATGCAAATTTTCAGCTAAAAATTCGGCTTTATATTTTTTACACATTTTTTTTTAAATTTTCCAATACAAAATTTTCGCGGAATTTTTTTCATTGAAATCTGATGAAACGTGTAAAATCAACTTATTTCGATAAATAATTGCCTACCTGGATTTTCTTGAAATAAAACTATTTTTCTTTTGAAAATTCACGGCATCTTTGATCCAAAGTTGTTTTTATTC
The DNA here is from genome assembly GCA_963082815.1 of Melanotus villosus. Classification (NCBI taxonomy): domain Eukaryota; kingdom Metazoa; phylum Arthropoda; class Insecta; order Coleoptera; family Elateridae; genus Melanotus; species Melanotus villosus. The sequence goes on from OY720426.1 coordinate 52,693,225, forward strand.
GAAATTGAATCATCATTTTCGATATTTTTACTAAAAACATTAAAAGTAATTCATTTTTTTAATAAATACTTTAATAAAAAGGTCCCATATTTCTCTCTAGCTCCCTTAGCAAGCATTTTTGGATAAGGTGATTTACGTCAAATCGACATAAAATGAGCTCTAGAATATGCAGTTTTCTTTTGTGAAGTGAGTTTGTGGACACCCTGTATATGTCGTTTAAAGGTAAGGAATAAAGAAACTTTGTTAAATATTGATGAAGATTATAACTGCTCGGCTTTAATAGGTGAAAATGGTCATTAATTAAAATTTTAATGGTTTGTGAAAATTTTCTTTACAATCATTGCGACCTGAACCTGTGCGAGCCGATCGCAACGTACTCTCAACTTACTATCACACGCAAGCCCAGATCTCACTCAATAAATAAATAAAAACCAAACTAACTTACTAGTTGTTTACTTTAAAAAAATCTATACACTTCCTGTATACATATAACTGAACTATTTATGCTTATCTAAAAACGCTTTACAACATCGAATGCACTGTTGATAACATTTTTCGAAACCTTCTGCCCCTCTATCCTATTATAACAAACACAATTAATAAAAATGATCCAACAATGAAAATTATTACTTACATAATAAGGGTCTCTTATAATTCTATCACCTTCAGGATCGAAATCTCCCAAAAGTAGAATTTCAGCTTTGCTGTTTTTAGGGGCCTCTCCTTTTAGGTCGGAAATATTTTCTTCATCCATACCGAATATATAATCGAAATTATTGAAGTCTACGTCACTTATCTACAAGTAGTGCATAAGAATTTTAAATCTTTATTGGGCATCGTTTAGAAATACCTGTCTAGCTTTTCCATTATATTCAACGGAATGTTTTTGAAGGGTGCTTTTAGCTCGATGATCTGGTGATTTACCAACGTGCCATCCTCCAATTGCAGCACTATCAGTCTGCCATTTACTGTCAAGTTCTTTTTCTTTGATCAAATGTGCAAAAACCGCTTCCGCTATTGGAGACCGACAGATATTACCTACAAACTTAACGTACTGCAATTCTTTTTATTTATAACAAGAAGTACCTTACCTAAACAAACAAACAGAACTTTTTGTGGCTCTGACATTTTTATTTCTACAGTAATTTTAAGTAGTTAACGATTATATCAAATTATTGTCATGAATTTGTAAGGTTTAAAAAGTGAGGTTAAACCAAGAACATCTTCAAGCTTCAAGGTCATAAAAACTGGTGTTCACCAAGGTTGCCAAGTGTACGGCAAATAATACGATAACTTCCAATCTCACCACAGTCTAGTAGACTGTTGTGATATCACTACGATTATCAGTATCAGATCGTATGCAAATACTTAATACAGTAATTATTCACAGTTGGATTTTCAGGTAGTTATTACTGTGGTTTGATTTATGATTATATTTAATGTAGTTGTTTTTCCATAAAATATGTCTGGAAACTTTTGACGTGGCAACACTGTTTAGATAGATGCTCATTATTACAAGACCATTACAAGAGATATATTGTAGATTAGTATTAATTATAACATTGAATTACTGTTTATTCAATGATTATAATTAAACTTCTTAGAGTAATGTTCTGTGCATTAAACTAAAAAAGAAATCACGGCTACTTCACTGCTTGTACAGGTGTTTGTTGTTGTATTTGTCTGGCACTGTTACATTTGTATTTAAACAGGTTAGTTTAGTAATTAGGTAGTTATCAAACGCTATTTGTAATATTTTTCATGATTTGTATTACAGAAAATTGTGTAAAAAATTAAAAATGTCTGAAACAAAATTAGTGGCTAATCTCGAATATGATTTCGATTTGGATACCGTCAAAGAAGAAATCAAACTTGAACCCTACTTGGACGATATGAAAAGTGAATTCAGTGACGAAATCCCTTACAATATCCAACAAAAACATAACTTCAATGAAACTAACGCTAATACTAGCCAGAACTTTGGAAGGAATACGAGAGACGAAACTGCAGTTGTAGAGAGTAGCGCACATGAAGTGGACAACATAAAAGTAGAAACAACTGTTATAGTTAATCCTTTCGACGAGGATTTGAACATCATCAAAGAAGAGATAAAACTTGAACCCTACTTGGACAATATAAAAAGTGAATTCGGTGACAAAATCCCTTACAATATCCAACAAAAACGTAACTTCAATGAAACCAATGTTAATATTAGCCAGAACTTTGGAGGGAATGCGAGAGAGGAAATTGCAGTTTTAGAGAGTAGTGCACATGAAACGGACAAAATAAAAGTTGAAAAAGCTGACCAAGATAAAAATAAAGGGAAAAGTTTTGCATGTGACGTTTGTGAATTTAGAACGTCTCATAGATCCAATCTTCAAACTCATAAACATAGCCATTTAATAAAAAAGCCGTTTATTTGTAATCTATGTCCATATTGGACTACTTCTAAAAGCAATTTTGAGCGGCATTTGTGTGTCCATACCGGGAAAAAACTGTTCGTCTGTAGTTTATGTGAATATAAGGCTGTAACTAAAACCCATCTGAAAACACATATAAGTATTCATACAGGAGAAAAACCGTTTGCCTGTAATTTATGTGAATATAGGAGTGTAACTAAAAGACAGCTGAAATTGCATATGAGTGTTCATACAGGAGAAAAACCATTTGCCTGTAATTTATGTGAATATAGGGGTGTAACTAAAGGCCATGTGAAAGTACATATGAGTGTTCATACTGAAGAAAAATCGTTTGCCTGTAGTTTATGTGAATATAAGAGTATATATAAAGGCAATCTGAATAAGCATATGAAATTTCATACTGAAGAAAAACCATTTGCCTGTAATATATGTAAATATAGCGGTGTAACTAAAAGCCATCTGAAAACACATATGGGTATTCATACGGGAGAAAAACCGTTTGCATGTAATTTATGCGAATATAAGAGTGTAACTAAAAGTCATATAAAAAGACATATGAGTAAACATACAGGAAAAAAACCATATGCATGTAACATATGTGGCTATACGAGTAAGATCAAACAAGATTTGAAGAAACATTTGAATATTCACACCAAAGAGAAACCGTTTGCTTGTAACTTATGTGAATATAGAAGTGCAACTAAAAGAAGTTTAAAAAATCATATGAAAATCCATCAGGATGAAAAAAGATAATAATAATACTTGGAGGTTTGTGAAGGATCGGCTGACGATTCATCTGCCAAGTCTGCAGATGCATTGCTTAAAATTTTTTTTAATATTTGTTTGACCTGCCGAAAGTGCTTTTATTAGTTTAAGCTTCGGATGCTTTCGTTGTTGATTATGGAATTGAAAATTATTATTTTTAATTCATAATTAATTGGTATCCCTACACCATTTATGATAGAAGGGAATCGATTATATACCGTGTGTTAAAGGATAAAGTTTGAGTTAAATGTATTTATTGTTGAAGTAAACCTTAGTTAATTAAATTGTTCATGGTCGAGTGTGTTTTATGCAGATTTAATTTAATCTAATTTAATTTATGATTGAAATGTAAAAATAAGAGTTAAATATTAAAAATGTACATTATTATGTTGTAATTGTAATTTAAAATAGCTATAGTCTGTTTTTAAACTAGGAGGAGCATTTCAAATTTGCCGTGGTAAAAGGTACACACGCTATTGGCTCTGCGTGCGTCAGTTTTACACGATGCGAATTTCTGTGTTCTGTTTTACTATACATCAGCTAACCTAACCTAACCTAATATTTATGGTTTTCTAGCTCCTACTCCCAATTACATAAATGAGTTTAATTTATAATTTTAACTGTACAACATTTTTTGTGGTTAATGCTGGATCTGTCAACATTATACAGGGTCCGACAGGGAGGTGTTACGTTTTTCAAAGATTACATATACAGTGCGGGATTAAAGTTTGGAATATATTAATTAAAACCGAAACAACCCAGTTTTCGAACACGTCGATTTTGTTTATGAAAATGCACATTTTTCCATTAAATTCAATTTTTGATCGTCATTTGTTTTCGAGTAATGACGTCGGAGATTTTTTTTTAAATGGCACCGCTTAAATTTTTTTCGTGATTTCGATAAATCCTTTAATTCTGAAAACGGTAACATAAAATTTTGACACCTTACCTAATCTGCAGTTTTACCATAATTATTAATATGCTTCAAACGTAAACATCAAAGCAGACAATTTTTCACTATAGTTTAAAAAATATTGCTTTTTAACCAGCCTAGTGGTTAAGCTTTATGATTTAATTTTGGCAGTGCTTCTTCGTTCTTGTATCGTTAACGGATTATGAAAGCTTTCTTCTAATCAGAATTATTACATTATTATTGTTGTAACTTATAACTTACGTTTTTGTAGTACATCTATGTATTTCACAATAATTTGTATGTATTTTAAATTTTTTTAATATCTTTCTGAATTACCTATAATTTTTTATGTTTTAATCTTTTATATGTACTATTTTCCAAAATTTAATTTATAAAGAATAGGTACATATGTATATATTACAAGCTTAAAGAATGCATCATGCATAATTTTAATAATTTTCTGTGAGTACATTTTGAGATACTTGGTAGTCGCAAGCCAAGATTCCAAGATATCACATTTCAAAAAACAAACAAAGTGAATAATGTTTTAAGTAAGTTTTATAATAATATGCACAGCTTACTTGAAAGTTTTTTTATGTTAATGTTGTATACTAAGTGCCAGTTTCTTAAAACTTGTTTAGAGGAAGTAAACATAGCCTTGGGTTTCTGTACTACAGGGTAATTTTTTTGCTTTTTACTTACTCATATTTGAGTAATTTGAGTGTGAACTTAATATTAATGATAAGGAAATGCTCAACCAAGTTGTGTAAATGAAATATGTAGGTAATAGTAACAATTAACAATACAATTAAATGATTAGTACCTACCTTTGTCTTCTGATATCGATTTATAAATTTATAATTATTTTATTATTTATACAGGTCGGATATACGGCAGATGCTCTTATTTAAAGCAGTTAGATATATAAACATTTTAAATAAATAGTCAGTTTGTTTTTTGTTATGATTTTAAGTTATCGCCAATTATTAGTGGCGGATGTAAGACAACAATAAATGTTTACGCGTTTACGCGAATAAATAATAACATTTTCTCACTGTGTGAAAACAAACAGAAAACTAACTGAAATTATTTGAAAACAAATTAGTCATTCTAACACATTGAGATACCCATATTGTGTTAATCACCTAATCACTTTCAAATAATTATAAATTCAAGTGATAATTCTAAATATTTACATTAAATTTTGGATAACAGAACATTCCTCGGCACCGTTTTATTTTAAATTACTTAGTAATTGCTAAAATTGAGGGTTCCTTAAAATATTTAGAAATTCGCATTTTAAATTTTTTTGCTCCCGCCTTTTCTCTATAAACAAAACAAGCTTTTATTTATTTACAATTGTGGTGCAATCAATAGTACTAAATCATATGTTGGCTGTTGACAATTAGCATGCATGAGTCACAGCCCTGTGATCAACATATGCGAATGAATAAAAAGCGAAAGACATATACGGTGTTTTATAAATATTAATCGATTAAATTAATTAGTATTTTAATTTTATATTTTGGTACGGAAATGCTCTTGACACTGAGGTTAGCAAGCTTACATGTGAATGCCTGAAAACTAATTTAAAAATGCTGTTCGTAGATCTTTTAAATTAGCAACGTTATGAACGCTAAATTTTGACATACCCTATAGATTAATTTTATTATAAAACAGCAAGGAGCACGTGACTTAGCTTGACTAGTCAATTTAAATTCTTGTTTCATATCATTTGCTGTCTGTACAGAAAATAATGTTTAAAAACAAGCTGTTAATACTGAAATTGTTTAAATGTAAATATTTTTTCAAGTTTTAATCTGTTGTGCTCTTTAAACGGTGATATAAAGCTTAAGTGAAACAGTTATCTATTGTTATGAAAGCAGTAATGAAAGCAATAGTCAACTGACGAACGTAGTGTGTTGAACGCCATCGATTGTTTTGTGTCATTGCAAAAAGAACAAAAACGCAAACATAGAGTTTCGTATTTTACATTATTTAAAAGCAAAATTTTGGTGATTTTACGTAACCATGAAGTTCCAATATAAGGAGGAACATCCTTTCGAGAAGAGGAAAGCGGAGGGTGAAAAAATTAGGCGAAAATACCCTGATAGGGTACCTGTAAGTATACCATAAACAATTTGTGTTAATTAGTTTTAACGATGCTGTCAGGCAATGGGTTGTTTATATCTTTGTATAAACAGCTGGAAAGCTGGGATGGGCTCAAAAGTCGTAACCTATTTTGTATAAGTTATTTTTGAACTGTCAAATCTATTTTTTGCGTTGCAATTATGATGTCGGCTCATCTGACGCAGCGTCGTTGTGTTGAAAAACACCGAGGTCATTTGATCAGATTTTTTTTCTATGTTTTGGTTTACTTTCAAAGATTGGCTTATATGCGGATATTAATACGTCGTTTTACTTAATAGGTTATAGTGGAGAAAGCTCCCAAAGCCCGCATCGGCGATTTGGACAAAAAGAAATACTTGGTCCCATCAGATTTGACAGTAGGCCAATTTTATTTTCTTATCCGTAAACGAATTCACTTACGACCTGAAGATGCTCTATTTTTCTTCGTAAACAATGTCATTCCTCCAACATCTGCAACCATGGGGTCACTTTACCAGGTAAAATGATAAATTGTTTAAAAATTGCGTTACTCGAAATTTAAACGTTTTTAATTTAGGAACATCATGAAGAAGATTCTTTCCTCTATATAGCCTATTCTGATGAAAACGTGTACGGAGAAGCCGAACATTAACTTACATAAAAACTTTTCTTATTTTATTATGTAACACTCAATACAAATTATAATCAGTTATAATATGTACGTTTGTTTCTCTAGGAAGATGATTAGATTTTATTAAATACTATTAAAATTTCACCATTTTAATTATTAATAACTGGAATCTTCAATAATGGAATTTTCGTCTTTCTCTTATTTATGTAAACCGTAACTGAACACTTTCTGTCGCAGGTTTTTTAAAGTAATTTAAGTACCTGCAAAGAAAGTGTTTGGTTACGGTTGTGTTGTATTTAATTTTTTAAGAAATCCAAAAGTTTGTCAATGTGTGCTTGTAGGGTTTATTTACTGTAGCTAAAAATGCAAGTTCAGGAGCACATAATTCATACAGGTAAAAAAGTATTTGCATTTTATTAATATAGCCTTGGTTTAGTTTTTAAGTATAGTTAAGTGTAAAAATTTAAAAACATATTAAAACGTTTGAAAACTTCAAATATGTTCTTTATTCCATTTCAATGGGCTTCCCTTTACTTGTCAGAAATATCAAACTTCACACCGTTTATTTGATGTCCTTGGGACAACCTTGAGGGTTCAGAGGCACAGCAGACTGAGAGTTTGCTTCGCAACCAACTTATACACGGTTAAAATAGTGTTAGTTTAAAAAACATGACCGCCAAGTTGGCACTTCATACAATTTGCAGTTGGGCGTTAATGAAATTAAAAAAAAAATGTTTTTAATTAATGTTTTGGACAAGATCAATGTGTAAGAATCATGTTAAATTAATATTGTAAGTACTTCTGAAGAATATTGCTTTAAGGACTTAGCATGTTTTCTGTTACGTGTTCCTAACTGGATTGTAATATGGTTTTTCTATGTTGCGTTTAGAATAACTCCATTCTAGCACCCAAATGACGTCATTTGAGTGTTAGAATAAGTGTGGAGTTATTCTAAACGCAAAATAGAAAAAATTTTTATTTTTTAATTTATAAAATGGTATAAAGCGGCAAAATAGAAAACAGTATAAAACACTCGTTGCAGAAGGTCCTTCAAGCACTCATTTGTTCCTCAACTCGCCGCTATGCGGCTCGTTTCGGAATTTCAAATTCGTGCTTGGTTAGATGCCTTCTGCAACTTGTATTTTAATATACTATTCTCTGTTTTGGCATTAGAATGACATTATTCTAGCACGCATTTTGATGCTGGAATGAGCTTCATTCTTAAACGATTTTTGGTGACATTTTGTTGTCAGAAATTGGTGATAGTGTATCAAATAATATCATCGACCTTATATAGGGTGGCGTTTTCTGGAAAAGTCAGGGAAAAAGCTGAAAATATTTTAAGTAAAAATTTTTGCCGAAAGACTAACCAATTTAAAACTAATAATACAATCTTTTTCCACTACCGTCGACGTAAGCACAACTTAAGAATATGGATAATAGGATTGTAAGTTGTTTATAACATTTTTCTTCAAGCGTATCATAATTGCAACACACAAGGTAAAAATACTCCATTATGTTACTAATACAATAATGGAAATCATTATGTTACTAGTAACATAATGTTGGTGCAACTCCTCACAAATGGTGGCGCCACTTGTCATTGCTTTGATTACAAGTGTCAAGTGTGAATAAATTCAGACAGTTTAAAAGGTAAAATTACTTCAAAAGCGTGTTGTACGCTTCGAAAATTATTTTTGAAACGATATTTCTTTTTTGTAGAAAGATCTTTTCTGTAGAAAGATCTTTTCTGTGCACGCGTCTACACAAGTTGTTGACAGTCAAGTAAGTATTTTCAAATGTTCTGTCATTTTCATTGATTAACATGCCAAATAGTTATATAGCGCTTGAAGAAAAAATAGTAGGGGAGACTTGGTTGACATGGCATACTTTTTTTAAAGTAGAGTTTTAACTGGCAAAAAATGATATTAAAGAAATAATAAATTTGTAGGACATCTAGTTTAATTTTTTTTTCTTCCTATACCTACAGAATTTCATAATTGTTATTCGAAAGTGACATAAAAAATTGTTTAAAAAATCGTTAGATGTGCCATCTCGTAGGCCAGGGTGGCGCAGTGGTAAGAGCGTCAGGCTAGCGTTGCGCTAGTCCTCGGTTCGAATCTCACTGGATGCAAGTTTTCCCGGAGTTCGGTATCGAGCCCTGGTGACCATTCGTCGTTGGGCACCTAATTAACGACGCTCTCCTCCGAATACCGACCTACGAGGTAGAGTAACAAGGTTCTATACGTACTCACACATACACTATACACATGGTGCTGTATGTAGGCAAAAAACGGCGCACTAATCACGTGACTCGCATGCGGGCCGGATTGTGCATTTCACGCGTAAGACCACATACGCTAATGCACCAGCCTCAACACCGAAAGGTATAAGAGGTTAACGATTACAACAATAGATGTGCCATCTCACCAAGATGGTTAGGGTTGAGATGGCATAGGTACTGGATGTATAAATATTATTTTGTTTTAAAAATTTATTCAGATAATACAAGAAGTATAGTATCAAAACATAGTATTATATTCATTATTTTATTGACATACGTCACAAATAAAAGATTTTTGTCGCTTCTCGACTCCTGCACAATCTGTGTGACACCACTCGGAACACACCTGACATCGTATCCAAAAGTCACCAGATTTAGATATTGCATACAGTTCGTTACAATATAAACAGCTAGCGTCATCTTCATCATCGCTCTGGATGGTTAGGTCACTTGTGGTTGAACATTGTTCTGGCATTTACAGCAGCTTTTCGCACTGTCTTTCTTCGCAAACCACTAGAACTTGCAACTTCTAAATTGTGTAAATTTCTTTTCACTGTTACAGCAGCCTTTCGAGCAATTTTAGCTTGCTTAACAACCTCTTTAGCTTTAGGATTGTTACGTGATCAGGGGCTTTAGCTTCTTGCAATGCAGGAGAAGAATTTAATACTCCCATTACCCCTTTTTTGCCTATTTTACGATTAGTGCTAGTAGTTAGTTAAGGAAGTGGTGTTAATTCCTCAACTCAAACATCTAACGAAGAAGTGTCAGCTTCTACCATATTTATTGCATCCTCCTCGGTTGCGTTACCAATATTCTCGTCGGTTACATCACGAACATTGTTGATTGATGATGCAAGTTGATTATCAGTTGAATAATCAGTTTGATTTTCGATTGGAAAATTCGTGACATCTGATGGTGCAAACATCAGGATCAAATGGGTGAATCCCCGTCTTTTTAAATCCATTTATGGCGTTTGCAGCTTTGAAATAGGCCCTTTTCAATAATCCAGCTACCTGAAAATGGGTGACTATTCTACCAGAATTTGCATGCAACCATTTCCGCACTTCTTGATCATAATACGCACTTAGCGGCCCGTAAAAGCTAATGTCCAACGGCTGTACCCTATGGGTACAGTGTGGAGGGAAGCAAAAGAGAACCACGCCATTATGTTTTAAATAATCCATAAATTCGAGAGTTTTATGGCTACTATGTCCATCAACCAAAAAAAGCACTTTATTATCTTGGTTACATCTTACATGTTGCACAAAGTGTTTTATCCATTTAACAATTACTTCTCCCGTCATCCACCCAGATTGCTTGGCCTCGGCTAAAGCCTCGCCCGCAATCTTCTGAGCTAAGCACAAAAAGTGCGCTTTCTACTCCTAGTAACATAATATACTATTGTTTATTAGATTCTCTTTGACAACGGGAAATAATACTGCCAATTAAGTTCCTAGGACAAAATGGAAATAACACACTAGTTTTTAATTTTTATTTTAAATATGTAATTCAAATTAACAATTTAAATTCAATAATTTGATATAGAAAAATTACTCTTACTAAATCCCACCAAAATTAAATACAATTTTACAATTAATTAGAAAAAGATTTGTTATAAATGTAGGTATGTTCTTTTTTCATAGATGCATTTTGTGCAGATTCCTAATTAACATTTAGACCTTGATTTACTTCGAGTCTGGGTGAATCGATTAATGTATCTCCTACAAACGTTGATAACAATCCGACTTCAAAAATGGATTAATTTATATTTATTTGGTTAGTAGCAGCCAGCATGTTACGCCACTGTTTGTCCAGTTGGTTGTTACTATCCTTGTCGCTTCTTAACGAAAATGCTTATAATGAAAAGAGATGACCATCTCACTTCACGAACCAACTTGCAAATGTTTATCGCTATTGGTATTAATATTGCTGTCTTTGTCCATCCTTATGAAAATACTTAGGTAGAAACGAGATATCCAAAGGCCTACGTAGCCAAATTTGAGTAGAGACGCATGGACACAAATGTATATGGTGGGAAATGTCAAGTTTGTGCGAATTTAAAATCCCTTTAAAAATAATGGTTTTGATTTTTCTATGAAATATCACAAAATGTTTGAATCTAATACGGATTTTGAATTTGATGATGTAAGTAATACATATTAACTAGATAAATTTAACTTAAAAATACCACATTTAGGTCTCTCTATTTGAGGTTATGTTATTTATTTTGAAAACAATGTCTTAGATTTTGGTGATTTCTTACTAAAGAAAAAGGTTTAAAGATATGGTGGCACCATGTTGAGGTGAGCAAATGCTTTAGTAACCAATACCTCGCTGTAGAGCTTCTTAATTCATTCGTAATGCGGCTGCGGTCAAAGTCAAACGTAAGTTCGTATTTTTCTGCTTGGTATTTGTTGCCTCAAGAAACTTGGCAACTAAGGCAATTTTATGTAATACTAACAGTATTTATTTGAATTAAGCTAAGGATTATTTGCAAGTTTTATGCTCTAATGCCGAACAGGCTTTCGTTATTTCTAAATATCTTCAAACGGAGCCCGGTCCACCGGTGTTAAGTAGCAGTTAGGGGTTAATATTATAGAAATAAATACGTTCATTCATTCACATGAACCTGGTGCCACCTTGCAATGTTCTTGTAATATTAAGAAAAGGATTTGTGATTATACCATGAGATCGAAAAAAAGATGATTCTGAGCAGGCCTTGACTAGTACAACACGATTGGCAAGACTGATTTCAAAATGTGGCAGCAGGTTAGAGGTTAATAAATGTCAAATAAATTAAAACGCAAAACAGTATTTATTTAGGGAACAAACTGAAAACTAAGATGAATACATGTTAGAGTAGGTGTTCAAAATGTGATAAACTTAAATAATTCTGGAAACAAGATTGCAAAACTGACTTACATTTGAAATGTCACTGTCACATTATAATTCATAGGCATTCTAGAACCAGTGTAGCCAATCGTGTTGTACTAGTCAAGGCCTGCTCAGAATCATTTTTTTTTTGACCTCATGGTACTTATGTAAGTGACTTTCAGGAAATATTTACGAATCCTTTCGAACCTCAACCACCCAAATTAGAAACCAAACGTATGCTTGAAAAGGAAAATGTGGTCGAATCAAAAAGGCTATGCACTGAAATAAATAAAACGGCGATACTCTTAAAAAACATAGATAGAGGCTTTGGTGACACTGAAACTAAGAAGGTGCTTGAACAAGAAGCTAGTTCTTCTGTTAATATGTGTCAATTTAAACCTAAACCACAGTTGCAAACGAAGTTCCAAGATTCGTTCAGATCTCCTATGAAAAAGGTTGTTTTAAGGAAATTTCCAGGACCTGCGGGATTATTACCTGTACGAAGGGATTTCAATATTGACATAAAGGCTTCAGAGGAAGCTAATAACAAGGGTACAAAACAAGACAGTGCAGTGGATATGGTAAGCATGTTGTAATTTATCATACTGAAATAATTCGTATTGAATGGTTTTAGGATACGATTTGTTCTCAAATGTCAGTCAGTGCGTTTCAACAAGGCCCATGGGAAAAGATGAGTAAAGATTTTGAATCTCGAGGTATATTCTTACCAGATAAATATAATATTGCGTGGATTAAATCTAAAGCGAAAGCTAACAAGTTGATTAACCGGAAGGCTCCGTTTTTGGCTGCTATCATTCAAAACATAGAATGTCTTAATTTGAAGACCACCATTGTTACAGTGGTTTTAAAGGATGCTACAGGTATTAATAAAAATTAAACTAAAATAAATATTAAAGTAATCTTTGTAGGCCAGATTCATGGTACAATAGTTAACGATTTATTCGATGAATACATCGAACTTCTTACAGTAGGAGCGGTAATAATTTTGAAGCAATTTAGTGTGCTAACAACCGATCATGCTTCTAACCATTATCTTACAATTACGGCTAATAATCTTGTCGCTGTTTATAGTCAAGATGCAAGCAACGCCGATAAGTTACAAGAAGACAGCGACATTAAAAGGCATGTAAATGTGTACCCCATTCAAAGGTTTTCCGTTGGAGATTTCTTAAAAAATATCGAATATGTTAAATCAAAGTACAGAGCAGCACTCTTGGAAGAGAAATTTAACAACTCAGAATTGGATTTAGAAAACATTCTTTTAAATTTAAGAACTTCGCCTCAAGTAAATTCAAATGCATGTAGGAGAAATAAAGAATTGGACGTGGCAAAAAGAACAACGCCTCAAAGTGGTAATAAGTTGATGCCTCCGTCACCGGTTAATAGGAGTTTAAGTACAAGAACTTTCAGTAATCCAAATGTAAACTGCAATGTGAATTCTATAAACTTGAATAATGTGATTTGTAATAATTCTGTAAACGTCGATAATCGTACAAACTTGGGTTTAAATAAAGATGTTAATTTAAAGAATGATGATCGGAATATGCCCCGTTTTAATTTTAAAGAACATGTAAATAAAAATAAACAAAACGAATGTTTGAATAGTAGTACAACAGCAGGAGGATCACAATCTTTAAACGACACCTCGAATAAGAAGATTAATCTTACATGTAGTCAGATTTCAATAACAAGTGATAATTCGGAGCACAGTGCAATTTTGCAAACTGTATTTGAAGGTATCGATGCTGATGCGTTATTCGATGATTTTTGAGTTTTGTGTAAAGAATTCGACTTTTGTATAAAGGTTTTTATGAATAAGAAAGTAATTTTTTTATAGTTGTATGTTGTAATCTGTAAGTAAAAATTATATTAAATTTTTTATATTTATTTGTGTTGGTTTAACTTATGCATAGGAAATAGGTATATATGAATGTTTAGTCGTTAATTTTGCTGTAAAGTGTAGAGTTATTTTTAATTATGAATAAAACATGTTACTAAAAGCATTGGCAATTGAAAACTAGACTTCATTCAGGCTGTGATGTAATGTTTTTAAAATTTTGAAATTGAAGCCAGGGTGGTGCAGTGGTAGAGCCTCAGGCTAGCATTACGCTAGTCTTTGGTTCGAATCTTCCGATCTGCAGGATTTTCCTGCAGTCTGCAGATCGGTATTGAGCCATGGCGACCATTTGTTGTTTGGGCACCTAATTAACTAGAGCAGGGTGCAGGGTTTCCCAATCTGTGGGTCGCGAGTGGATTTTTGGTGGGTCGCGACAAGATCTTGATATTTTGACATACGGAGGTACGTTGACTGTCAAGAGGGAAAGTGCTAAGAAGACTAAGTGTTGAACTCCGTGAAGAAGTCGTAATGTTTTTGGGCGATAAAAACGAAGTAGAAAAATCGTTGCGCGATGTGAAATTTGTTCTGAAGCTCACGTATTTGGCAGACATATTCACGAAACTTAATGAATTAAATTTATACTTGCAAGGCACGGGAAGTACAGATATATTTGCAGTGCATGACAAAATTCGAGGATTCATCAAAAAACTTATTTTATGGAAAAACAACATTGAAGACCACAAGTATGACAGTTTTGAAACATTTGAAACGTTTATAATTGAAAATAATGTGATCGTTTCTGATAGCATAATTACCGAGATCTCAGAACATTTGAAAGAGAATTTTGATTATTATTTTATCGAAGAAATGAAAAACTGTCGTAAGAAGAATTGGATTGCGCATCCCTTCCAAGGCAACATTACTACTGGCATATCGTCGAAAGCCGATGAAGAACTTATCGACCTATCTGAAAATCTATCATTAAAACTGAATTTTAATCGCAGTAAATTGACACAATTCTGGCTATCTGTTCAACAAACTTTTCCAATTCTTTCTACTGAAGCTTTGAAGGTATTACTCCCTTTTTGATCTTCATACTTTTATGAAGTTGGATTTTCGGCAATGGCAGGAATTAAAACCAAATATCGAAACAAGCTGCAATTGTCAAACTCCTTACGCCTGAAAATAACTCGAATTGACCTGGCCTTCATTGCCGTCATCAACAGCAATCGAAAACAAGCGCACCCTTCACACACGTCTTATTACTATTGATAATAAGTAAATATTTTTTTTCTTTATAGAAGTTCCTTTTTGACCCGCAAAACCTCCTTCGGTCAGTACATGTGCTGTTCGTTGGGATGGTGTTTAGTAGGTGACGTTAAAATAAATGCGAAGTAAATGAAATAAAAAGATCAAAAAGTATTTTTTTTGTTGAGACGTCTTTTTCTAGCTAGTCAAGTATCTATGAAAAAATTCAATGCGCTGGCGATGAAGTGGGTCGCTATAGATTGGGTTTCTAAAAAGTGGGTTGCAATGTTTAAAAGTTTGGGAACTGCTGAACTAGAGTAACATAATGCCTAATAATAATAATAATAATAATGGCTTATTGTTTTTTTTACTGGAAATACAGCAAGTTTGGTTGTACGTCATCAATGTATTATGACGTCACCGAATTTGCCGTAATTATTATGTTTACATTGTTTCCAATTTGAACGACTTAATAATGTGTTGTAGTGTGGGTTGCCTATAAGAATGCTAAAAAGTATATGTTATGCAACCAAAACTACAAATATGTTTTAGTTTTTTCAAATCGTATTATAATAATGTTTGCGATATTAAAAATTACAAATTCTATTGCAACATAATTCTTTCTAGTATTGTATTATATATGAAAATCAACGTGTATACAGTATTTTTCATCTAGCATTTGGGTTGACGTCAACTTGCCCTGTCCAAAAACTGTCTGGTTAGACACGCATTCGTGCGCAGTAGGTAATGAAAACCTAGTTTAGAAAGAGATGAAGTATAGAGTATAGTTGGATGTTGGATTGTGAATTTATCAACGCACTGTTGATAAATTCACAATCCAACTGACGACACAACCCAAATCCTAGGTGAAAAATACTGTAGTTTATATTTATTACTCCTGCAACAGTAAAATACATAACTTCATACAATAAATGCATATTAAAGTGTAAAGTATAATTGAAACAAAAAATTAATATTTATATTTTTCTTGCTGGCCAATTTAACAAGAAGTTCAAATCTATTGCTTGATTTAATAGGCATATTAACAATTAGCAGCAATAAAAGTATTTTCTAGTCACTGTCAATATCCGAGCAGCTGTCGTCAGAATCTTCGTTAACATGTATTATCAGAGGCTGTATATGTTCCCTATAGATAGTAGAGGTTACATGTTATATACATACAAACCTTTCAAATCTAGAATAAACTAAGTAGGTTGGTAGTATGTAAAAAAATACCTTCTCACAGAAAGCAAAGCTTGTGCGCGAGTTAGTCTTAATCCACAAATACAAGTAAGGAATACTATGCTTAGAACAAAGCAATTGTACTCATAAATAAATACTGAGAAAACTTATACTTAAATGTACAGTGACGAACTGGCTCATTTGAGCGGCTCGGGAAATTTACGAGCAAACCGGCCTTCTATCGCAAACAGGGCCGTATTTCTAATAAGGCTAAGTAGGCTGCAGCCTAGGGCGGCAAATTTTGGGGGCGGCATATTTTTATAGCAGTTTATTTGTACGTCATAATTAATGGTAAATACGTTTTGGGACTTGGGAATTAGGGAATAAGGACCAATAAAAAAATCGGTTACAAGTTTCAAGACATTAACATAGGTAGTTATGAAGAAAAAAGGATATTTGCCCATACACTTGAGGTTTATTCTGTATTAGTTTTGTTTACGTAGGTCGTAGGTACCTACTTCAGAGGAGCGTGCGTGGGTGATCGGTAGGGGGATGTCAGTGGTGGGGGGGGGGGCAAATTTTAGGTCAGCCTAGGGGCGGCATGAAGCTAAATGCGGCTGATTACAAAAAATAAAAAACACGAAATATAAGGTTTGTACTTTTATTAAACAACAAACAATATTGTCTGCCAACAATATACATAAAGAAATATTGAAACATTAAGATTGGACCTAAAAATATGAAAGGTATAAATAAAAAAATCTAATACAATTTCTAGGATTCTAGGTAATATTAATAAAAAAGTTAAATATTTTATAATGAAAAAATATATACACATTATACAACACCTATCCATATTTAATTACCTAATATCAGAGATGGGTAACTATTTTGAATAATTTTATTTAAAATAGATATTTAAAATGGAAAATGGCATTTTGTATTTTAGTTTAAATACATTTTAAAAATGTATTTTCCGTTTTTCATTTAAAATAGATTTTTAAGAACATTTTCTATTTAAAATACAGTGCAGATATTGGTTTAGGTGTCTTTTCCTTAAATTTATTTTAAGAAGGAAGTTCAGTTTTCTGATTCATAGAACAAGATTTAGTTTTTAGATAAGAAGGCTTTTTACTTTTAAGTAAGAATAGCAAGGGGTAAGGGTGGGAAGTTTCTAAAACATAAAAGGTACAAGTGGATGGGAACAAGGGCGGTTTTAGAACATATTTTTGGGGGGGGGGTACTAATTTTCATAACTGCCAAAATTCTTTATACACGAAAGATTACCTCAAAAATTACCTAAAATATTTTAAAATGACGGATGGTAGTTTTAACGATTGCTATTTTGTAGCACATGATGGATTCTTGGGGGGGGGGGGGGGCCTTGGATGGGAATTTCCTATATTTTTGTAATAACCACCACTTTTACATGCTAAGGTTAGCTTTGTTCCTATCTGTTTTATATGGTCCGGTTTTTAGTTCTTTAGTCACTATTGACTTGATAGCAGGTACCTTTTGTGATGGACTGTGTAAAGAACAATCAGTTTCTTGTGGTGAAATTTGTTCAGTTTAGTAAGTAGCAATATTTATTTATAAATTATAGAATAAGAATTAAGTTTTATAAATGGAATTTCATTTATATAAGGTAATTAATCAATTAATGTTTTATTAATTAAATAAAATTAATACGTTTTCAGAAATAAATTATACCATTTAAATGGAGGAATCAAAAAACAAGGAAAATTCCGATCCAGTACCTTTAATTTTAGATGGAAAATTCTTTAAAATAAAATTGCATGATGGATGAAATGTACAGGCTGAATGTACAAAATGCGAAAAAGTGATAAAGGTAGAACTAATGCAGCAACAAATTTTAAAAATCATTTAAAATTAAGGCATTATATTTCTAGAATTCCTTTATTTATGTTAAAAGCAAATTGTAAATTATTTAAATAAAAATTGTACCTATTTTCTATTTTGTTGTTTCATTTAAAATACTTATTTTCCATTTTGTATTTTGTATTTTAAATACATATATAGAAACCATTTTGTAATTTCTATTTTAAATAGATTTTAGAATGCATTTTACCCAGTGCCGGCGCTAGGGTCTTTGCCGCCCGCATGCAATTTCTAACTAAGCCCCCCCCCCCCGCCCTGTAATGATCCAGGCGTGTTAGTCCAGTGAATAAGTATGTAAATGTTACCTTGCAAAAGGTCGTGTAGAAGATTTTCTTTCTACTTGTATATATAGGGCCAGCATTGAAAAACCAAGTTTTCCAATTCGGCTGACCGTGGGACAACTTTCTGTGACCAAACAACCAAGAAATTGTAGAACTTTTCTTGGATTTTTGGAAATGTCTCAGATATGGTTCGGTCTAGAGCTTTTATCTTAAAGATGATACAATTTCCAACAAATTTCATTATTAAATTGTTTTTCTAAAGCCAATATCAAGCGCGTTACAGCATCCGATATATTGGAATGTTTCCCCAACTTGGTGAAAATAGCACTTTAATCTGTTTTCTGATCCCATTACTCGTATTGGTATTTGGTGTTACAATTTGTTTGGTTGTCAATAAACCGTCTGCAACTAGTTATCCTTTCCAGTCCCCTCAACCCCACCGCCACTACTAATAATGGCAGCTTTGACATCAGTTTCCCTTTCGCATGGTGCTTACCTGTTCTATAGTTTCCCTATGGTTGTTTTTACTTGGTCTTGTTTTTACTGATTCGTTTTCTAAAGTTTCCTCTCCTTGGCCGTTTCTTCCCTCAAGTTCTTATATATAATAAGAGTGTTGCTGAGATATTGCAGAGGAAAGTAAGGACATTGGAGGAAGCTAGAATAATGACCAGAGGCAGAAAGAAGTGGCGTAATTTTGTAGAAACATGAAAGTGAAGAAACAAGAACCTCGACACCTCCAGGTCAAAGAGGAACAGGATGATGAATTTACTTTGTTTTGTTGAAACCGATAAATAGCCTAATGGTCTCGGACCAAGATTCCGACCGGATTTCGAACCCAAAGCTTGCAGCTTATAGGCTTAAGTATGTTAAATACATCACCATCAAGGCCATCAATGATCAAAATCACAAGTAAACCTTTACATATGGCCATGATTATTGTTTATAGAAAGCATTTTTGTTTTTTAATTAAAAGTTAGAATTTATTAAAATGTCATACTGACTTTTGGAAGCAATTTTTGTATTTATTTTGCGAGTAAAATTTCGTTCCCATAAGTAAAATTATATGTGGTGAACGTTAGTGATTCGTTATTGGGACGTATTTGTTATGATAAAATGGCAGACGTTTCAGCAAAAAGAAATAATGAAGATAGAGAGATCGATACTGGCAAACCAGTAGATTTTTCCTTTAAACAGATAGCAAATTTAGAATGTAAGTTAAAGTAATATTAATTGGTATTTTGTTTTATATTTAAAAGTAGATTAGCTTAAGTGAAGATGTAATTTTGTGTAACAATAGATATAGCGAGCTCGCTGTATTTTTTACCTTGGTTTTGATGTAAAATTTGACTAAGAAGGTGCGCCAGTTTCAGTCTCAGCTACTTACCAACTAGTGCGGGCGCTAGCTCATGTCACGTGTGCAGTTATATGTCCCCTAAGTTTTTGAGCGGGGCTTTATTAAACACATATAGGAGCTTAAGAAATCATTGGTCACATGGGTCAGATCATGGTCGTTTGGTCGCCATATCTAAAAATGGCCGCCATATTGCTAGATTTTTTGTTTGACTATATCTCCGTACACAGTGCTCCGATTTCATTTTTTTAAAGAACGTTTTGCTCATTTTTAGACGGCAAACAAATTTTGTAATTACACTTTTTTTGTAAAAGGACCTAGTTTTTGAAATATAGCATAATTTTGAAAAATAGAACCATATCGCATTTTCAAACGCAAGTAAAAATTTGATTTAAAAAGATAAAAGTATATTTATCCAAATGCAAAAATGTATTTGCTAAGTAGGTGCAAAAAGTAAATTTTTTCAAATGCAAAACATGTAGTTGGTGCTAAGTAGGTGCATGCAAATCATTAACATAGTACCAACAAATCAAACTAAATATTGAAAATTTACTACTTACTACTATTTTAATCTACTTATGTATAAGGGTTCTTGCATTGGTCCAAAACACTACTACATTTACAAAAGTCACAACACATTATTTCCAATTTTCTACAGGGACACACCGTTTCTCTGAAGCACGTCTGGCAATTACATGGCTTTGGAAAATCTTCAGGATCCCTTGGATCATCTGTCACTTGTGGAATTAAAATGCCATCTTTTTCTATGTAACCATAGTCCAACGGATTAAGTTCTTCACACGGTTCCAGAGCATGAATCCATTTGTAACATTGGAAATAGCTCCGTTTTATGTGAAGACGGATTGATCTTGAAGTAGGGGCCAAATCTTGAAAGTTTCGTAATTTTTTATGATCAAACTGATGGAAACGCAATTCATCCATTGTACTTAAGTTCAAGCCAAGCGCACGAACCAAAAATTTTTCTGCCTTTTTCTCCATGTCTTCATTCAGTGGCTCCTTGCCAAATTCTAAGAGGCGGTCTTCGTCACACGATTCTGCTACTTTTAAAGCTGTCAATTTTGTACTGACTTTGCTGGTAGTGTCGCAGCCGGTTAAAGAATGAATTGCAGGTAAAGCTGTTAAAACAGTAAGTGGTACTCTGCCATCAAAGGAGTGAAGTGGAATGTACCGCGATGTTTTTCCTACTCCAAAGGCAACGTAAAGCTCTTCAAGTCCTACCCTTTTCCACTTTTGCTGGTAGTGATAGAGTGCACTAACAAAAACATCAGTATCGGTAGAACAAATAACTACGTTGCTTACTTTTGAAGTCACTGTCATGTGAGAAATATGGGTTAAGATTCTGTCATCTGCTTCTTCATGATCAGATTCCAACGTATGTTCTTCTCCAATTATACCATTCTTTATAGTTAAACATCTTGGCTGACCATCTTTAATTACACCACCAAGATAAATGGGAACGGATGTAGTGACAGAATCTTTATTCCGGGATACCCAATCAACAAAGTATGATTGCAATAATTCTTTGTTTTTACCCGAGGCCCAATAAGCATCAGTATCCACAGGAAGGGGTGTGTTGTCATTTGGGGCTCCATATTCCACAGGTTGTTTCCGTGATCGCTTGGATCTCTCAAACCCTTTCACACTTTTTTCCTTGTAAACGTCGAAAACAATATCTATGCGCTCACTTTTATGAGAAGCTTGGCATATAGCACTCCAAATTCTTCCTACAAACTCTTCATATGTCTTCAGTTTCAAAGATTTAGCTGGCACCTTTCTTGCAAATGCCATAAAGTCTATAACTGTTGCTTTACCAGGAGATTGAGGAGTTTCGGAATTTGGCGGTATTTGTACCTTTTTTTCTAGCTCGTGAACCAGCTGCGATTTGTCGGGTTTTGTCAGAAATCCATTTCTCGTCAAAAACAAAGATGTAGAAGTTAATTCATAAGACAAAAGATAATTTATATCATACCCTCGACACCGTGCGATGTCTATTAAACGCAGAGCATGGGCAGTTTCATTCTCCACATTCACTTCA
Source organism: Melanotus villosus (assembly GCA_963082815.1). Taxonomy (NCBI): domain Eukaryota; kingdom Metazoa; phylum Arthropoda; class Insecta; order Coleoptera; family Elateridae; genus Melanotus; species Melanotus villosus. The sequence continues at coordinate 52,715,096 of OY720426.1, forward strand.
AAAGGATTTATTATTTTAGTTTTCTTTTTTAGTCTTTTAATAGGTTACATTAGACTGACACACTTATTTTCAAATCTTTCAGTCAGGAACTGACTATGGGATTTTTCTCCAATTTGTATGCAGTTTAAAAGATCAGTGGCTATTTCACGATCTATCTTTTGTTTAGTAATAATATTATGTAGCTCCGATCCACTGTTGGAGTCTGTACGCATGAACGGATTTCCTTGTTTTTTCATGAAGGTCACAATTCTTCTAACACCTACCTCATCAGCAGTAGTAATGTTGTTTGAAAACTCGTGATGCAAAGTGTATTCATCTTCATAGACAAGACCACATAAATCACGCAAAACTTGTGCTATTTGAACTTTCTCATGTTTGATCAGATCATGAAGCACCACAGCTTCCTTTCTTCTTGTTACTCCGATGATTCCTCCTTGCCCTTTAGCTGGTTTATTATAATTTTGTTCCAGTGCTTGATCCATAGCCACACAACTGAACTTTCGCTGAGTGTTTTTTACAACAAAATGTCCAGCTTTGAATTCGGAATAAATAGAAGGAAAATCCAATGGAAGACGTAAACAGTCCTCTAGGAACACACTTGCCCACCGAGAATAGTTTGTCTTGTCGAATGCAAAAAAGAGTGGTATTGACCTCATTAAAGCACAAATATTTAAATCCCAATTTCCTTCTCTCTGTGCTCGAGTCAGATCTCTCAATACCGGAAAAAGAGTTTTCAGAAAGTTATACCAATACCAAAATGTCTCATTTTCTGTGCTTTCTTCAGCAAAATTTTCTATTTGTTCCACAACGTTTGGAATTTGTTCTTTCAGACTCTCTACTTTAGTTCTTGTTCCTATAAAATCTTTACCTTTAATGCACTCTATTAATGCTGTAACTTCTTGGACTGTGTTTTCTGGCACATTGCGACTTTCCATGAATGCTTCAAGTAATAAGCGATGCAGAGCTTCAGCTAGCATTGAAAAACCTCTTATAGCTCGAGAATAATGTTTTCCAGCAAGTACAGTCTCTACAATGTATGTAATTGTATGCAACTAGTCATGACAATATTATAATTTGATAAGATTAATGAGCATTGTCTAAATTACTTCGCAAAGTCGATATATTATAAAACTTGATGTATCTCAATAACTATTGGATTTACCAAAAAATGTTTAACTACAAGATGTTCTTGCCTTTAGAAAAGGAACAAAATGAGCTCTGAAAATTAAAAATCGGAGCACTGTGTACGAAGATATAGTCAAACAAAAAATCAAGCAACATGGCGGCCATTTTTAAATACGGCGACCAAACGACCATGATCTGGATCATGTGACCAATGTTTTTTTTAGTTCCAATATATGTTTAATGAAGCCCCGCTCAAAAACTTAGGGGACATATAACTGCACACGTGACATGGGCTAGCTCCTAGACTAAACAGAAACAACGATTTAGTACCTACAAGCAAATAGTACTTTTTAGAAGAAATCATTTATAAAGTTTTTATATTCACGTAGTTATATTCCCAATAGGGGTAGGAACAAAACCCCGAAAAGTTCCCACCCAACGAGTGTCCGCAACATCCCCATTTTTCGTGAAAACTCGCCCCAAGCGTGTATAGGTTACAGTTTTTTAAAATTTTCTTGTAACCTGTTGCTCCGATTCGCAAAATGTATCCGAAATGAAATGTTTATTATTAAATTCTACACAAAAAAGGTTATATTGTCCTTTTGGCTAATCTCGATCCAACTCTGGCAAATTGCGTTTAAAGTTAAAGGGATAGTTCTTTATAAAGTTGTTTTAAATGTCAAACACAAGCACTATATCTGTCTATTAACCGAATATTATTAACCACTGTATGTTATAATGTGTAGAATACGTAAAGTACCTACGTAAAATCGCTGCACTTAAAACCTCATTTTATTGATTTCTAACAGCGCTCTAATTACTACCCTTAACTCTAAACGTTATTTTAGCGAATTGGATGGGGATTAGACAAAACATCAATATAGTACTTTTTGTGTAAAATTTAATAAAGAATATTTTTGTTTCTATAAACATTTCCCGTTTAAACAACGGCTAAAGAGAAAAATGAGAAAAACAAGCACAATGTACGAGCTGGAGGGTGATTTTTGGTAAATAAGGGATGTTGAGGACACATATCAGTTGGGAACTTTTCGGGTTTTTGTTTCTACCCCTACTGAGAGTTTATCTACGTAATATTAAAACTTTATAAATTATTTCTCCTATTCTATGTTTTAATGTTTAATTTCCGTGTACTAATTGTCATTGATCACATTTTAAAAATATAACCAGTTCGACTAAAGACGTTTTACATAAAAATCAAGTTTCTTGAAAACAAAACAATTTTTATGGAGATTTCTAAATAATTTAATTCTTTTTAAATTTTTGACAGTTCCTCGTGTACAGTTTTACGTTCATGTATTTATACTATACCTATATATTTATTAATAACTGTTAAGAAATATATACAAAAATTATACTTATTTAATAATGAAAGATAGAGTAGTGCGCAAGGAAGTTGTTGATTTTCATATAAACGAAATCACTATGACGGAAAGTGGAATTCCTGCAGATTATTCATTCAAAAATTATCACGAATGCAAATGTAATCTTTCCTTTTTGTTTATTATTTATTTTTCTTTAAATAGTTTGTATGTATATAAGTGAAATGCATACTAAATAACGTCCTTTAATATTGTTATACTGGTCGAATTATTTAACAAATTTTCAATTTTGCAGCGGTAGGAATAGAAGGACCAAGATCGACACGTATTGGTAGAATTCCAGAACGAGGTACAGAACATCGGAGATACCTTACAAGATCAATATGGTTAAATAATAATAAATTAACAAGTATTCAGAATGTGGACACTTTAGTAAATTCTGTGCTAGAACAACCGGAAAAGTTAGGGTGGATTGATTTTTCTTTTAATTTTATAACCGAACTGGACACAGTAAGTATCGTACACTTATTACAGCACGTTATGTTTGAATCTGTTTGAATTTTAAGAGTATTTTAAAGTTTCCAAACTTGAAAATAGTATATTTTCATGGAAACATGATAAAGAGTATCGATGAGGTTTTTAAATTACGGGGTTTGTCGAAGTTAAGAAGTATAACTTTTCATGGTAATCCTATAACTGAACATCCGGGGTACCGAGCATATGTTGTAACGTATTTGCCTCAGGTATAAATAAATTAATTTTTTTACAATGGTATAGTAAAACTGCATTTCAGATAGTAAATTTGGATTTTGGCCCGGTTACAAATGCTGAAAAACGTCAACCAAAACCACCTGATGCTGTAAAAAAGATTTTAATAGCTGAAGGTAGGGATTCTAGGTAGTTGGATCCTCGTTTATGTCAACTTGTATCAAATAAAAGCTTGTTACATTAAAAAATATTAAATATAAATTGAATATATACTGTAAGTATCGAAAATGAAAATAAACAAATTCCCCATCGTTTGTTATGTTTGTGTATAGTGCTCCCCTTTCTTTTTCTGATAGTAGCTATATAAAACGGATTGCAGTCAAAGGCTCGTTGTGCTAACCACATATCTGGCTATTGAGTTATCCTGAAAACATCAATTTCAAGAGCAAAAACCGGGAGCCTGTTCTTTAACAGCCTGTGTTTCTGGTAAACCTGCTCCGAACACTTTATCATAAGCGCAGGCATTCACACAGAACATGTATGAAGGATTCTTCTTCACTTTTGCATCTCCTACACCATGGGTCATTAGCAATTCCCATAGTGTGCAGATGCTTCTTCAGATGTCCATGGCCTGTTAGTAGACCAGCAACGATACTTGTTCCTTCTGGTCATCTGCACAATGTGCTGGGAATTGTCGGATAAAAATAATCTTCAATGAATCTCATACCCATTTGAAAGTTCCCGTGATTATTTTTTTTCCCTCGCAACTACTCTTAGGGTAACTCCCAGAGCCAATTTAGGCATGTAAAAAGGCTCCAACGAGCCTCTCTTGGCCAGAACACTGCCTTTTTTGTTACCCTCAAGGTTGCTATATCCAGGTACCCATAATACTTTGACTCAGTTGTTTTCGTCGAGCCTATTAATTTAATGCCAAGCAGCACGCTGGAACCAGCCCTGAGGCGATTCTGAGCGAGCTGATTGCCTGAATTGCTACCTGAATATCACTGAAAATATAGATATACAAGTCAGCGTACCTTCTACGAAGATTCTCTTGACCACAGACTAGGATCGCAAAGATTTCTGCCTGAAAAACGGTAGCATATTTACCGAGTGCAAACATCAGTTTGTCGTCTGTCGCTGTTTGTTACAAAGGTGAATGTAAAAAATATTTATATAACTAATAATCTGAGCGAACGAGCGAACGGGATGACGTCATTTTGTAAGGTCATTCCACTGGCTAGATACACGTGTGCGACGTATCGTAATTGCATCTTTCAAGAATGCTAGAAAGGCACGTACGCTGGGTGCATTGTACCAAGTAATTCGATTTCTCGCACGCGCACGGATAAGATACTGGGAAAATCGAGAAGAGTGAGTCAATTTTAAGGTATAAATACTGCAGCTTGATGTACGCTAAGGCTAAGACATACTTAGTCGCATCCATTGAAGCTGCAGTAATCAAGACTTATAAAATGTCTGTATAAAATACTTGAGCTTTTTTCATGGACTTAGCCATTTCAATATGATTGGAATTTCTTTCTTAACTTCTTCTTAACAGATATTTTGACGCGAGTGCTTCCCTGTGAATAACGCAGTGGGTCCACAGTGCTTCAGGGGTTTTGTTTCGAATCCTCCATAACAGCCGGATATAGAACGAGCACCATTAGTACATACGCCAACGCACCAAGTCCACTCTAAACTGTTTTCGGATGTAAAAGTATCAAGGATCTCGAACAAGTCTTGGGCCTTAGCACTAGCAGTGATACGTTTCTAGAAAACTTCTACAATGCATAGCAAATCAAGTGAGCATCTTTAGTATTATCTGTGGCCTCATCCAGCTGCAAGCCAAATTCCTTCACTTTTAATTTTTCAGTTAATTGAACATTTAGGTCCTCAGCTATGTGCTGTAATCTGCGGCTGATTATTGGACAAAGGCACTTTTGAAAGTAGTTTCCCAGCAGACTCACTGATCATAATGTTTACTATATCTACAATAGCCGGTAGAATGAGTTGTTCTGTGATTATATGAGGCATCTTATATTTTGCGATTCTATGTGCTACGTTGTAAGATGCCAGCAAAGCATTGCTTGGTATTGATGACTGATGACTGCTTATAAAAACTACCCCTTTGTAGCTTCCTGCTAAAGTAGTTGCGAAATTTACTAACTATGCTGGGATGAGTGGTGTCTAAATGGCGTTTCAACTTACTTGGTAGCATGCACTCTGGTGCCAAAACTTTCATACACAGAACACATTGTGGCCTCTCTTTACAATTGACTTCTGTCGACTTAAAACTTAAGTACAAATAGCTGTCATCATATTTTCGATTTTTACGCTTCTTCATACTCTTGCCACTGGTTGACGATGTGCCTGGTCATGTGGTAATTTAATTCACTATTTTTGAAGATAATCAATCCACCATTAATTTAAGCAGAAAATGGGAACATAAACGATTAAAATATGTAGATGTAAAATATAATTTTGTACGTGAGTTAGTAGCTAATAAGTTAGTAGTAGTTAAATACATTTGCTCTGAAAAACAAGTTGCAGACATATTAACTAAAAATCTACATGGTGATCGATTTCTGCAACATTGTTCTAATTTAGGTTCAACAAAAGTTAAAAATTAAATTAATATTATTTGGTAGTTGGATGCTTCGATTGAGGAGGAGTGTTAAGGTAACAATCGAATGCATTATAGTTGCTAGTTTAGTTCCCCTCTACTTATGATGATAAAAGATATATTTTAACTTTTATCGACGATTACACACACTTCACTATCATTTACCTATTAAAATGTAAAAGTTAAGAATATTTGCAGGACCAAGGGAATTCGGATTCGCAACACAATCCCTTACACACCTCAATTGAATGCAGTAGCTGAAAGATTAAGGCGGGCGGCCACTGCGAGCGAAACGAAACTAAGCTAAGCGAAGATAAGTTTTTTATAAATCACCTGCCATACTTTTAAATGCATTGGCGGCCACTTAAGCTAAACTAAACGAAAATATGCAAACGAAGATTGAAATCTTAGCTTCGTTTCGTTCGTTTTAGCTCGTGTCAGATTCGAGCGAGGTTTTGAGCAGTTTAGTTGGTAACCACGTGCTTAGCAGTGTGATAAAAGTCGTAGTATTTACCTAAATTCTGTGTAATAAAATATTTTGGAAAAGTTAAATGCTTAAATGGTACCTATTGCTTGTCGAAAATTTGTATGTTGCTTTTGAATATCAGCGGCTATCAATTCGTGCAATTCATAAAATTGTTCTCGAGTTACTCTGAAATAATTTTTGAATTTAAAATTGTTTAGCTCATTGATCAGTTTATGAAATTCTCCAAATTTTTCTCGTTTCTTCGTGTAACAGCTTATCCAACATTTTTTCTTTTTCTTCTCCATGGAAACTACATTGGCAATATCTTCAAAAAAATCTGATTCATCTGATTCTGAACTTAGATTCAATAACAACATTTTGGTTGTTACATAACTAATTTTAAACCCGTCCTTCCTCACGAAAACACAGCTGACAACTAAACGAAAATCGTTCCCAGTGGCCGCTCCAACGTAGTTTAGTTTAGTTAGCATTCTCTTCGCTTAGCTTAGCTTAGTTTCGTTTCGCTCGCAGTGGCCGCCCGCCTTTAAACCGGACACTGGCGGAAAATCAAGAGCTATGATATTAGAATCGAAGCTTCCAAAAGAAAATAAAACTCCAGCGGAAAAATTCTATGGAAGAAAACCCAATCTTAAAAATTCGAAGAGTTTTGGTTGTGTAGCATATTGTCGAATACCAAAAGAAAAAATTCAAAGCAAATTTGATCCTCGAAGTGAAATGAATATCATGATAGGTTACACACACAATGGATATAGGTTGTGGAATCCTTTTTGCAGGAAAGTGATATTTGCTAGAGATGTAATTTTTGATGAAAATAAAACAATCGATCACTTAAAGGGCCAATCAATTAAATCAAACGTTGTTGTATTAAAAGATAGTGAAAAAACTGATGAAGGAGTAGAGATCAAAGAAAATCAGGAAGAGACTCATAATACTAAGATCAAAAGAAATGAAGAATCAAATGAAGAAGAAACAGACGATGACCTGGAATTAAGAAGAAGTGTCAGGCCGAGAAAATTGTCTGCACGAATTAATGACTATGTCATGGCCCATTTAGCGTTGAGTGCCGAATCCTATATAGATGAAGTACCGTTGAACCTTGAGGTGGCAAAAGCTAGACCTGATTATGTGCATTGGAAAAATGCAGTAGAAGAAGAGATGAATGCTCTTCAGCGAAATGAAACATGGATGCTAGTTAAAAAAAAACCAGAAAATGCATGCATTATTGATAGCAAGTGGGTTTTCAAACTAAAGAAAGATCAGAACAACCAAATAAAGAAATATAAAGCTCGATTGGTAGCAAGAGGGTTTATGCAGAAAGAAGGTTTTGATCACGAGGAAACGTATGCCCCCGTTGCCAGACTAACAACGATTATAACACTATTTGCAATAATAAATCATAATAATTTAAGAGTACAACAAATAGATGTTAAATCAGCTTTTCTACATGGAGTTCTGGATGAAGACATCTACATGAGGAAACCTGAAGGATTTCAAAGTGATAATAATCATGTAAGCAAACTAAACAAAGCTATGTATGGGCTCAAGCAAGCCTCTTTTTGTTGAAATAAAAGGTTCAATGAATTTACCGAAAAACAACGGTTAATCAGATCTCAAAATGATTCCTGTTTATATGTGAAGATTTTTGAATCTAATGTTGTTTACTTGTTGCTTTACGTAGATGATATTATTGTTAGCAATAGAGAAAATGAAATAGAATATCTTGAACCTTATTAAAGAAAAGCATAATGTCAGAAGGAAATGGCAGATTACTAGAAACCTTCAATATAGACAACGCTTAAATCAACTTATGCGCCAAATCAAACTAGAATTAGACAAACTCCGACTATCATCCTATCAGTATTATGTTTCCCAATTAGATGAATCTAATAACTCTTTATGGTTGGCAACTAAACGATTAACTCGCAAAAGAGAAGAAATACCCACCCTCAAAAGTAATGGAGTTAACTATCAAACCGACCAAGACAAATGTGAGTTATTTGCCAAACACCTTCTAAACGTATTTAAACCCAACCCAAACAATGAGGAAAGAATTGAACTTGAAGCTGAAATGAATATGCCTGAACACTTACAACAACCATTCCTTCGTACTTGTATCTCCAAAGGAATTTACTGAGCATATATCTAAATTACATCCAAGAAAGTCCCCAGGGCACGATCTAATACCGAACATAGTTCTAAAAAACTTAACAAAGAAATCTCTCGCATTGCTTGCTAGCCTATTTAATGCATGTTTTCGACTTCAGTAGGTACTTCCCTAGCTTCTGGAAGCATGCAGAAATTATAATGATACATAAATCCGGAAAGGAAAAGTGTTAGCCCTGCAACTACAGACCGATTAGTCTACTACCAACTCTATCTAAATTATTGGAAAAAGTTGTATTAACTATATTACAAACTTTTATTGATCAGCAGGATGTAGTACCAAGAATACAATTTGGATTTCGCTCTTCCCATGCCACCACTCATCAGCTTCTAAGGATTACAAACTTAATAAACAATGGCTTCGAAAACAAATGTCACACAGCAATAGCCTTCTTTGACATAAAGACTTTCGATAAAGTATGGATCCGCGGCTTACTGTACAAACTGAAATGTTGTAACATACCATCGCCCCTTTACGGAATCATAGCGTCATTCTTATCGAATAGAACTTTCAGGGTAAAACTCAACTCCAAATTGTCAACAATCCAAGGCATTGAAGCGGGGGTGCCGCAAGGTTCAGTTCTAGGGCCAACTCTCTACACTATATTTGTGCACGATATTCCGATCCCTGATAATGTTGAAGTTGCTTTGTTCGCAGACGACACAGCCTTTATTACAAAAAATTCTAACATAGCAGTAGCAGTTAATGAATTACAAGCAGGAATCAATATCCTTTGGAGTTGGTGCAACAAATGGAGAATCGAATTAAACCCGAATAAATGTCAGGCCAAAATATTTACACTCAGACCGAGTTCTTAGGATAATATGCAATGCTACATGGTTTACTAGAAACAGCCAAATATATCGAGAGCTCAATATGCCATACATCGAGAAAAGTATAAAGCAAAGGTCAGTTTCATTCTTTGATAATATTACCAAGTACAGCGGAGCAGTTCACTTTGGCCTTGACACTCAAATTCCACCTGAAGATAGAAGATTAAAACGGCGAATTCCAACAGATCTATTACTTCCCAACGGATGAATCAAATGTGTGTGTGCGAAATCAATTAAAGTCTAAACTATTAGTGCTAGTGCAATGATCTGAACAAAAACAAACCTGTTGATAAACTTATTGACGTTATCAGGGTCTAGTCCCTTATTGTAATTTAAGTGTTACTAAATGTATATTAGTTAACAAAGCTATGTGTAGCATAGTATGCTGATCTAGGTGCTACTCTATTAAAAAAAATAAAAAAATAAATAAAAATAAAAATATAAGAAGAGACCCAGCAATCCACACCGTCAACCAAAAATACAAAAATTCAGTGCCCTGTACTGTAACCGTATGAGTGATCACCCTAATATACTACGATGAGGATGCACAATAGTGAAGTAAAACATAGCCCATAAATTAATTAGTATAAATTAAACTAGTCTAAGATTAATACAGGTGTGACATCACACTCCGCCTTCAATTTTTCAAGAATGTTAAATCAACTACTGATTATCCAAATGCGACAGATTATAGTGAAATAAATATACATATAAAAAAAGCACGATTTTGGCTTTTAAGAAGCAAAAAATTAAACAAATAAGACCTTGATGTTGAAGTACTTATTTTTATTATTATAACGACAGAATATAAGTTGCGTCGAGTTTAAGAATATTACGTTAAAGTTAATTAAACCAAACCAATTTTTGGGATTACACAACCAAAAGCTAACTACTTGACAATTCTAATTTTAATTGTAATGCGTTGGTTTTAATTTTGAAATTAGTTTTAATCAAAATCAGACGCCGGAAAAGGCAACAGAATAAAAGAAGATTGAGAAGAAAGAAAAGACGAAAAAGGTAGAAGAAAAAGAGGAAGGAGAAGAATAACAATAATGAAATGAAGAACAAGAAAAATAAGACGAAATGAAAACATAAAAGAAAAATTTAGTCGAAAAAAAAATGAAAAACTTTCTTAGAAACACCATGACCAACATAACGCAAACAACAGCCGATTTATTTTACTTTAATTTACGTAACTTAAAGTAAGTATTTACAGGCAAGTACAACTTGTTTGAGTTCTTGGTAAGAAAACGACACCAACATTCAATAACCTGGATGTTTCAACAAAAGTTGCGTAGTATTTGTCGTCAAGGTTTTAATCATTTCAACGTATGTTCGAGAAAAATTAAATGAAACGCTAAATTTTTGTTAAAATTTCCGTAATTTGGGTTTTTGTAAGCCGTGAAATTCCATTGACGAAATACAAAAGCAAACTTGTGTTTTAATGGTTTAGTTAGAATGTAATTAGGGAAGTAAAATTAATGAATGTTTAATTAGGTATCAATTATTTAGATTGCTGGGAAGCTTAAAATTTTTTTTAGGAGTAAGGTTTTTGCTTGTGGCCTTTTGGTTTTTTGTAATGTTTTCCTAGACTCATTGGAAATTATTTAAAAAAATAGTATTATTTTAATCATCAAAAAAACATAATTATTATTATTATTAAACAGGTCCTCACTGGTTATGATAATTAAATAATTTTATTACGGTTTTTCAGAAGCCTAATTTGGATTTTATGATAAATTATAACCATTATTACTTGCAGATCGAAAAGCCTTAACTTATAGATAATTACGAATGACGTTCAAAATCTTGTTATCGAAGGAGAAATTTTTAGTGGGGGGCTTTAACCCAGGTATGCATGTGAGGAAACAACCTTGCTGTTTTTAAAAATGTCCACTCAGTTTTGAATTTAAAGTTGCAGTGTACACATTTCGTATTACTACTAAACCTGCATAAATTCCTATTTTTATCGTATTTTTGTGCTGAGTTTTTTCCTGTCTAGAAGTGCATCAATCTTAAACTAGGTATGGTTTTTACTTATTGAGATTTTTTTTTAAATTTTCTTGTCCAAGTGGTAAAAGAAAATATTTTTATTATTTTGAAATTTTTAATCCTGTTCTAAATTTCACGAAGGACAATATTTTGGAGTAAGAAACCTATTCGGTTGCATTGTAATCATTGCAGAATTTGTGTTCAGAGACAGTGCAGTGTTTTTTAATAGTCAATAATTTATAAATTTATTATTTATTACAAACAGCTTGTCAGAGTTAATTTTATAGTTAGCATGAATTGTAAATTATTTACAAACGCATTTGTGCTTGTTAACCGAGTTTAATTCGGGCTTAATTATTGTTAATCACTTTAACGAAGAAAAACTAAACTATTTTTACAATCTCGACCAGCTACTTAATGTTCAAACACATTGTGTTATAATTATTAGATAATTTCAAATATTCACAAGTTTTCACTTTAAATTTAAATACGGTTTGTGCTTATAATAAACCCCAAATTATTCCAAATACTGCTGGGTTTTATCAGTTAAATAATTGACAAAGTAAGCCTTGGTAACAAATGCATGTGTTGAAAACACTATCACTATCACTTGTCTATTTAACACCTGCAAAGCGGACAAACAAACGATAATTCTAAATTGTTGTTCAGGAAGCGATGACCTGATGACATCTAACCTTATTTGTCTGTTTTGAATTGCTTTGCATTAAATCGATTTTTGGCATTGAGTTATTAAACTAATTTACAGAAATTGGTTGAAAATATTCATCATAAATACGAAAAAACGCAGTTAAACTAAGGAAATTTTCGTCATTTGTTTTTCGTTTTAATGATTCGATGTATAGAGGTTGACAACCAAATGTGTATGTGGAATATTTTACGGCCTTCAGGTTTTTAATATAATTTGGTTCGAAGATCGTTTTTACTTTCAGTATACTCTGACCTAATTGTATCAAAGTGAGTTTAAATCTCAGTCTGCCATGGGTCGTTTAATATCGGCACATGCTGCATTTTGGCAGATTCTGAGATGAATTAATAAATGTTTTAAATCTCAGTGTGCCATGGTTTTTCGTTACTGATTTGGCTACGAAAATTTCCCCATATTTTGTGCTAAAATTAGGAAATTTTTAAGTCTTAGCGTGCTATGGCGATTGCTTTTGTTTTATGTCGCCGGTTTCAATGTGCTATTTTTGTATGAAGTTGCCACAATCCTAATTTGGCTAAGAAAACTTTTTCGAACATTTTTTCCAAATTTCGCACCAAAATTAGTAAATGATTAAGCCTCAGCGTGCCATGGATCAAAATTTTTGTTTTAAGTTGGCAGTTTAAGGGTGCTTTTGTTTTATGTTTATGATTTGTTTACGCCATGGAGATTGTTTTTGTTTTATGTTTATATTTTTGCTTTCTTTTGTTGCAAAATTCAGCGATAAAAATGAATAAACCCTGATCAATCATAAAACACGAATTTTGGCGTAAATTCCGCGCTGAATGCCTGATATTCATTTGTTAATAACACCGTGAAAATCATACCTAGTGTTAAAGAATATTATAAATTTTTGTGCATTTAAAAGCGATTGGCTTTTTAAAGTTAGTGAGGTCATTCATAACTATAGATAATTAAACGTAATTACCATTTAATAGCTCGTACGTTTATTCCATCTTTGTCAACGTTTAATTTTTCTATGGACTTTGCAGTGCGTTTTGTTTTTTAACGATCACTTTTAATTCCTTGTTTTTTTTTTAATGTAAAAGTCGATTTCCGAATGTAGTTCTGTGGTTTATTATTTAAAAAACCGCCAGCAATCCAAATTACAAACGAAATATCGTTGTGAATTGTTAGTCATGTTTAATTACTATGTAAATCATGTGTCTCTTTCTCACGCATTGAAATTACATAAGGCTGCGCCGTTTCATTTTAATTTTAATGACCGTCTTCAATTTTTGAAAATTACTTTCCATATAAATGTGCGATGGGAACCCCTTGCGTCTCTTTTCCACGCATTATAATCACGTAAAGCTACATCGTTTTGTTTTAATTTTAAGGGCGACTTTTAATTAGAGAATCTTAAAACGTGTGCTCCGACTAGTAAATACCTATAAGAAGAAAACAAAACGTTTGGTTTACTACTTACCACGCGTGTAAAGTACACGATGATTATAATTAATTAATTTCACAACCCGTCGACATTAACACGAATGTTTAATATAAGGCATTACGCACAAATAATTAAATCCTGTTATTACACAACATTCTTGAAACATGTCAGTGCATTATAAAGTGTATAAACCTGATTTTTCTGGCGTGCATTACGAGTTTACAAGGATAATGATATTTATTGCTAACCTCTTACTTAACGAATGACATTAAGCATATAAAACGCTGTTTATGTATATCTTATTCAAGATTATAAAAAGATCGCTATTTACGTACAAACGAAGCGAAGTTCTTACATTTGCAATTGTTTTTTCTTAGAAAAATGGTGGAAGTACTTGAAAAAGAAGGTGGTGATGTAACGTACGCAGAGATGGTGACGCCAACCCTGGAACCATCGAAAATTCAGGAATTTTTCGCTGGGACGAGCGTTTTCCTGACGGGAGGTACTGGGTTTTTGGGAAAACTACTTATTGAAAAACTGCTGAGGACCTGTACGGATATTAAGAAGATTTATATTTTAATTCGGGAGAAAAAGGGAAAAAGTATAGAGAAACGATTGGAGGAGACTTTGGATAATGTGGTGAGTATTTTTGGTTTAATAAATTTTACTTATTTGGTAGGAAAAGTAAAGAATTTTTATTTGTCATCTGTGTGTTAGTTAGGAAAAAATCTGAAGATTGATTATTGGTGTCACTGATTGCTCTGGTTATTACCCTTATAATTTATTTGGGACGTAGAGGTGTTGTGCAATCTACAAGAAACTTTTTAACAGCTTTATACTTCTTTTTTCTGTTTCTTCGTTTGTTTTTCTCTTGTTTCTGCTTTTATTTCTTCTTCTGGTCCACTCCGTCTGTTTCTGTTTTATTTCTTTGTTTCTTCGTCCTCTTCTGTTTTTCACTCTTCTAATTTTACTTCTGCTGTTTCGTATTCTTCTATTTGTATTTCTTTTGTTTCTTACTTTGTATCTTTTTCTACTTTTACTTTTTTTTGCTTCTTTTGTTTCTTTATCTGCCTCTTACTTTTCTCATTCTTCTAGCTTTTCATCATGTTTTTCGTAATCACCGTCCCCTTTTTTATTTTCCCATTTCCCAGCCTACTCTCTTTTGTTTTTCAGTGTCGTAAGTTTTTTCTATTTTTTCGTTCCTTTATTTTCTTTCTGTTTGGTGCTTTGAGTTTCTGCCTTTTCCAATTTGTAAGGTTTTTTCTACTCTTCCTATTCTATTTTTATTTATTCTTCATTGATTATTCGTGTTCTTTTTTTCTTTCCTTGTATTATTTTCCTTCTTTTTGATTTGGCATAATTTTTCCCCTATTTCTAATCGTTTGCTTTTTTCTTTCCTTTTCCGTTTGTTTTCGCAAAATCCATCCTTCCTTCTCGCTTTACTTGTACCTCCACGGTAGTTTCTATTTTTTGTATTAATGGTGTTGATTGTTAGGTTTATACGGTCAATGAAACTTTTTAATGGTTTCTTTTTATACTCCTTGCTGGCTATTTAGTCAGAGGACCCTTAATGTTGTTCTGATTCGTTGATCTAGAGTAGCTAGAAAGCAAGAAATAAATACTCCATCAAGTTTAATACATATATTATAAAGTCAGATTTATGTACAGATAAGTCTACAAATACAGTAAATAATTAAGCATAGTGAATGGACATCAAACTAGGCAAGTTAAATTATGGGCAGTCGCTTGAATAATTACTATCCTTTTGTTTAATGATTTTGATGTAATCAGGGTGGCCTGTGCAGTGGTTCGATCACAACAAATTATGTTGGAAGTCGATCTTTTATGGGATTGATATTAAAATCAGTCGTAAGCAGCCGGAGCCAAAGGTGGTATTACAGCCAGCCTTTAAAGTTTGACGAGTGTGCAATTTCCCTCCAATTGAGTACGTGTATTATGCACGACTTTTAAGTACATGAGTAAGCGAGCGTTGCTCCTCATGTACGAGGGTGTACGTTATGCACAACTCAGAAGGTACGAGTACGAGGTACCTCGCAATTCTACGGTATGTTTATCCCTATCGTTGATTGAGAATATGCCCAAGGCATATCTCAGTAGTCAGAATCGTCGTTTTGTTGTAATTAATTGTGATCATCACCTAAACCAGGCCACCCCAATGTAATTTTGATAAAGTCTACTCTTGAATATGTCAAGTATGTTATAATTGCTAACTTTTTCGTGTTGTGTTAAATTTGTATCACGCTGGAATTATGGTATTGTAACCCTTTTGATCACTCAATACGCAATCGGAAAGCAATGCTTTACCGCGGTGTACGTTATATGCAGAATTTCTATCAGTTAATGCAAAGCAACAAAGTGCAACACAACTAACTGTATACTTTACAGTAATTAGATACACTAATTATCGTACTAGTCGAAATTCCAAACGGCTATACAGATAGACTAAATAATCAAGACTGGATGCAGTGGTAAGATTTGATTCCGTATTTATACACAGAAATCCGCGTGCAGCGGGCGGTGATTACATGTTATCACGGGTGTTTTCATAAGTGGGTTGGTATCAGACGTTCTCATGAGTGACACTTGCCCCAAAACTAACAAATTGCACAGTTGAGTTAAAATTCTAATGCATTGGTATAGATATTTTAAATTCTTTTGTAATTTGATACTTTAGTAGAACGCGTGTGTGTCCGCTTGTTTACATATAGGGGGCGAAACTAATTTGTAAAAGGGACGTGCGTCCTTCACTCCGTCCTCCCATGTCTTTCTTGGTCTGCCCCTGTTCTTGCTGTCCTTTCGGTTCCCATTCTATGTATATGGCCCCGCCATCGAAGTAAAATAAATGCTGTTAGGAGAGCCAGGTCTCCTATGGCTATTATTTGTGTCAGCCAGTCAGCCATTCCAACTTAAAATTTTACCGAAGACCTTTATTTTATTGTTTGCAAAGCAGGCGTCCAAGCCATTAGGTTATCAACTGGCATTTCAGTTTGAAGACAGTTTGCATAATAACTTTGTAATTATTTTTTGGAAATAAATCGTAAACTTTTCAATTTCGAATTAAGAGCAGAATGAAAAGGCCTTTAGTTGGTTTCTTGCTCCAGGTTGGAAAGGTTCAT
Source organism: Melanotus villosus (assembly GCA_963082815.1). NCBI lineage: Eukaryota > Metazoa > Arthropoda > Insecta > Coleoptera > Elateridae > Melanotus > Melanotus villosus. Next base: position 52,731,619 of record OY720426.1, read on the forward strand.
TAAATATATAACTTTTTTTCAATTTTGTTGTTAGGATTTGTAGATATTAAGTTATGCTTTTTACTTACTCTACACATTTACGTTCTGTGATCAATTAAAGTAGTATACCTATCCAGCCGGAAGCATTCTGAATCAATCAACAGTAGGTAATAAATAGAATAATTTTAATAGATTCAGAAGGTTGAGGTTCAAACACTCAGTGCGGTAGTTGAGATGCATTGTGAAAGGCTAAGGTTATGACTTCCGAAAATATGTAAATATGTGTTAATCGAATTCCTTGACATAGAAGAAGGTTACAATATTTTCTACAACCTTTCCACGCTTGTGTTGTTTATTTATGAAGTGCAACGTTTAATCCCATTCATTACGTAATAGGTTTTTAACCCAAAGTTCATAAGTTTGTGGTGTTCAAAGTGTTTAGGTTTTTTTAACCGATACGTTCATTCACGCTTAATAAATTTTATCATGAGATTTACATAAATAATTAACTAGATGAAGGTTAATCAATGAATAATCTCGTGTTTGTTTTTTGAATCAGCAGTTTCGAGTAAAGTTCGAATGCGTTTAATCATTGAATTTGCAACATTCCCTGAATGAACCTTACAAAAAAATAACTTTTTATAAACATGCCAGAGAATCCAAATGAAGATTGTATCTCATTAGTTGTGCATAATTAAGACGTATTTATTTATAAGTATAAAACTTTTTAATATTCTGCATATCGCGTAAACCATTTAAACAAATACTAATTAAATATGCCAATCTATAATACTATAATACTCAACAACGAGAAAAGTTGAAACGCGTTAATTAACCAAACGAGAAATCACTTTACACTTAAATTAATTTGCATGGGTAATGCCATTTTTAATTAGCGATGAATGCTTGACAATTTAATTATTACTACTATACTACGACTATTATACACATAAATTACTGATGCAAATTTCTAGGAAGCTTACTGGTATTTGTGCAATATTTGTCTTTTCAAATCTGCATTTCTGGTGTTTGTTAATATTTCCTTGCTTTTATTGACTTTAATAGCCTGGATATTTGTAAATTTCTCATTGCATTGTTTCTTACTGCACGTTGTTTTTCATTGCACTATATTGCGCTACGTTTTTATTGCGCCGTCTTTTTGACTGAACTACATTGCACTGTGTTATAAATCTATGCTAATTAGCTTGGTTATTTTTAATCGGCTCCTTTGCTTCAACCTGTATTTTTTTTAACACTTAATTAATGCTCTTGTATTTGTCGGTGTAGAGGTTGGGTTGTTTTTGGTTTGTTGTATTATGTCTTCCACTGTACTACGTCTCTTACTACACTACGTTTTTCGTTGCACTATGCATTGCATTTTGACTGTACTACTTTAAATTATGTTTTCACTGCATTACATTACGCTATGTTTTCATTCACTATATTTACAATGCACACCGCGTTTTGATTGTATATTACATTGCATTGTGTTATAAATTCATGCCAATTTGTTCTGTTATTTAATCGGCTCATTTGCTTCAGCGTAGATTTTTTTCCTTTTTGTTTTTGTAAGTAGGATGCTTTTGTACTTGTTGGTGTAGAGGTTGAGTCATTTTTGATTTATTGCATTACGTCTTCCTCTGTACCACGTCTATCAGTGCATTGTCTTTTACTGTATTATGCTTTTTGTTGCACTTCTTCACGCTATAATTTCACTGCACTATACTGCCATACTAAGCCCAAAAGCGGTAACTGACATGATTCCAAAGTCGAATAGGAAAGATTTCCCATATTTTGCGAATTTATTGCTGGTCATTGTTTTGGCCATATACCGCCGTAAAATTCTAGTAATATACAGGGAATTTTTCTTTTTAGTATACATAACCCCTATGTATACTTTTAAAATAAACGCAATGTGTAGGCAACCAACTATACACTAAACGTCATGTCACGTGGTGCGTAAAGGTTATGATTCATGTTTGTAAATAAAAAATAAATCAAAATTAGTGGAATATCAAAATAATTAATTCAACGATTATTCTAAAACATAAAATATCAACAATACAAAACAGAAACGAAAATAAAAACGGCAACAGTTAAAGAATAATTTTTCGACATTAAGTTAATTTAATGATTTTTGCCACAGCATACCATCTTTTTCTTAAAAAATTACCGGCGGCGGCGGCGGTTCCAGCAGGGTGTCGTGGTAGCTGGTGCAAGGATGTCGATCCAAGACGATTTCGATCAAGCGTGCAAGACGTTGATTTGATCAAGCATACAAAGACGCTGATCCTGATCAAGCGTACGGAGACGTTAATCCGACCAAGCGTACACAGACGTTGATGATGAGATGGATTTTTCGAGCGTATTTATAGCCCGAAAAATCCTATTCTGCTTTTCTATTGTCTGGCGAGTGTGGTAGAAGTGGCGAAATTTGCCAAAATCCCCGTGTTTTCATTTTTTGGAAATAATTGTCCCAAATGTAATTTTTGATGTGTTTAGTGGTTATTATCGTCCTGCTGTTGTCCCGCTGCATCGATTGATACCCAACACTAAATATTTTTATGCACGGGAACGGGTTTATCACGCTTCCCGCGGATTAAATCCCGCGAGATTTTCCATAGCGGTGTTTCATAACGGAAACAATCGACGATGTGAAAACGTAACATCTTTTTGCTAGTTTTAGATAACGGTAATTGCTTACTGCAATTAGAACGCTTTTTAGAATTCATTATTTGAAAACTAAATTAGTTCGGCTGAATGAAATCTAATACACCCCCATGTGTAACCCAGGCGGTACGGGGTTAGCGTGTGTTCCACGACCGTTGGGCGAGACGGTGTTATTTATGGTCAAGCGGTCCGTTTCTATAACGAACTTGGGAAGAATTTGCAAAGTAATAGCTAAGAATTGATACGTGAGAATTTGTATCTAAGGATTGTTTTCCTTTTCGGAAAGTTCATTTTAAAGTAAAACCGTTGAGTTTCCTTGCGGTGTTTAGGCCGACAGTCGAGGGCAGGAGAACATGTTAATTCGATTTGCATGACGGTTCTAACGGTTTTTTTTCGACAGATCGACGGCATATGTTATGTCGAAGATCGTGTTAACCAGATTCATCTCCTAATTATCCCATTTCCACTCTTCCGTTCCTATGTATAACTTCCCATAACCCATCTTGATCTCTTGTTCTTTTTTACTTTCTTAATTGGCTAGATCTTTTCTGTATAAATCATCTTGAATGAATAGTCTTTTTCCTATTCTTCTTTTGCATTACTTTGTGCTTTTCGACCTGGCTTGTTAGTTGTATTAAACATGTTTTTTTCTCCCAGTTTCTATACGCTTTTAGGACTCTCGTACATCTAGTTCCTGTTTCATAGAGTTTTCCATTGTGTTCCTTAATTCTTCTTTATCTTTTATATCTACCATTACTCTTTGTAGAACAACATTGTTTTTCTTTTTCTCATTCTTCAGGCGATCAAGTCTAACATCCATGTTTGCAATAGTTTTGCGTTTTTAATCCCTCTTTACGTAGTTTTTCATTTTCAGTTGATTAATCTCCTATATTCTCCCTGTTATTTCCCCATTTTATTGACTTATCTAGACAAGTCATTCATTTTGCTCCCATTGTTTGCGCTATTTTCATCATAATTTTTTGACTTTTTGCAGGTGATCTTCCTGTTTTTTTGCTTTTCCTGAAAATATCTTCTTCATCATCCTTTTTTCTCTATCACTTTTTCTCATTCTATAATATTCGTCTTCGCTCCACATTATTTTACGATTTTCTATAAATTAAATTATATTTTATGTCGAGTTGAATTAAATTAAATCCGACCCTGTCTTTTAAGCACCTTCTGTAGCGTCATTTAAATCCTAAGTTTACATGAAGAGAGCAGTTTGGACGATGGAAAATATCGGTTTGGAAATTAGTGAGCCTGTAATACAAGGTGCTTGTTTACATGTGTGTTGGTCAATATCGGTCGATTAATTCGGGACAATAATTATTCAACCATTTTAAGTTCGTAATGCCCTTCAGTATTGAATTTTGAAATTATTTTCTGTAGAAATAAGATTTGTATCGTTTGAACTTTTTCTTATATGATTTTTATGCGAAATTGATGCTTTTGTACCCTCATTTAATTGGTAAAGAAATCTGTCAAAAGTTTATAAAAAATTGGTCTTGCTATTAGCATTATTAAATAGGATGACAAACAAGCGCCGATAAAAAACAATTTTGAATTTATGAATTTTTGATTAAACAAAACATCTTTTATAATTAAAAACAATAAGGTTAATTATAGTTATAGCGGATCGACGATGTAAGTGACAAAAACACTGGAAATTTTTTTAAATAGCGCTTGTCATGAGTCATATTTATGCAATATTCTAAAATTATTTATGGAAAATGTAAATGTGCTGCGTATATTTTAATGTTACCTTGAGATATGAAATTTTGTGGCTTTCTAAAGGCGATCAAATACTCGTCTTGACGTTTTGTTAAATTATTTAATTTGGTTTTCACGAATTTCTGGAATTGTTTCAGAAGTAACTCAAGGAACGATTATTTGGTTCTTAATATTTTATTAAACTAAATAATTACAACACTTATTTATTAATTCATAAACACTAAAGTTGACAGAACCAAACATTAACTCAGTCTAATTTGTTTACACTAATACTAAGATTTATTGTAAACCGCACATAATCTAATATTTACTGCCCAAGACTTCTTGCTGACTCATTCACTGTCCGTACGGACGCATTCTTATGCTGCTTATTTTGGAATATGGCAGAAGCTTCCATAATGTTCTGGACGATTCTTATTCGTAACATGCTTTCCGATGATGTATTTGTTACAATATTTACAAATCACTTTGGACAGTATTTACAAAATAACTTAAAAAGCAACCCAAGAGCTTGTTTTTGAAAAAAATTATGATGAATAACCCTTACAGCTTGTCTGACTCTAATAATTTTGGTCTTTTTACAGTTTTTCGAACCCCTAAGAGACCAACAGCCCAAATTCGCCGAAAAAATCGTAATGATTACCGGTGATTGCACCCTACCAGAGTTAGGACTGAACGAAAAAGACAGGCAGAAGTTAATCGAAGAAGTAAACTGCGTGTTCCATTGTGCCGCCACTGTTCGTTTTGATGAAAAAATTAGAAGGGCCACTCATATCAACGTTCGAGCAACTAGGGACCTTTTACTTTTGGCAAAAGAAATGAAGCAACTGAGGGTAAGGAAACTTCCACTTTCATTTGATTTTCAAAAAAAAATTTAATATTACATCTTCCAGGCATTCGTTTACGTTTCGACTGCGTTTTCAAATTGCATCAGGGAGGATATAAATGAGACGTTCTATGAACCGAATATTACTGGGGATAAATTATTAACGCTTGTGGAGACTTTAAATGAAGATTTGTTGGACGAAATAACCCCCACGTGAGTTATTCTTAAGATTACTTGCAGTATGTTGCAACCCTAGAAAGAAGTACAAGGCTTATGAATAACAGCGTTTTGTTAAAAAATGACAATATGAGTTAGAAAACCCTCAAACTAAACGAAGACAAATAGAGTCTCTACTTCTTTCTAAGGTTTAGATGGACTATTGAATTGTTTGTGCAATTTCTGATTAACCTTCAATGTAAACGTATGTTTAGACTGTAGATTATCAACAGATATAATGAAATTTCAGAAAATTATGGCTTAAGTAGCCTTAAATTTTAAGTCAAAACAGTGCAAATGCGCACTAATTTTTAAAAAAATTACCCCAACTAGTATGCCGTGAAATCAAACCATCCTTCGCCGTATTTGTTAAAGAAATTACTCTTAATTTTTAGAATAATTGGAAAATGGCCAAATACTTATGCTTTCACAAAAGCAATAGCTGAAGATGTGGTTAAAACGGAAGGCAAGGGATTACCGGTTGCGGTCATTCGACCTGCTATAGGTAAGTTATTTAAGTAGTTTTTAATACCTTTTTATAAGAACATCCCGTCTGGTAGGTACAGGGCCTGGAATTTTGACGTCTATGCACGCTGTCTCGATTCTTACATTGAAATTTCAACCAACAGGTCGTGGAACCCCGATTTTTTAAATTGTTTACACTTTCTTCAGTCCTTGAGTTAAATATGGAGGAAGCTTCTTGTTTACATAATGTTTTCAAGTGGTCTTCAGTTTTCCGTTTTGATTATTCATCGAATCTAATTTCGTTTTAGCTTTCTCTAAATAAATAAATACTTCTCAATTATTTCACAATTAGAAATTATTTTGGCCATAACTGGCGACGGTGTGTAAATAATAAACTTCAAGAGTAATCTTTCTCTTACTACAATGCGATCGGTAAATATTATTTCAGTTGGTAATTTTTTTACGGAATTATTGGTGTAACCGGATGTATTAATTAATTTGACAGAACGCCTGTTTGTGATTATGTGGCAATTGACAAGAATTTAAGGTGATAAAACAACGGACTGTTGGATTTGTACGATGCTTTGCAAATGCCACTGTGGACAACAAGAAGACGAAGTTTTACAGTTTCAATGTTGCTAATTTCAAGTAGATCGTTTGACTGACAACTGAAACAGTATTTTGTGATCACTCTGTATTCTTTAATCAATAATTTTGAGTTTGTCTTTGTGAAATTTAGGATAATATAGTTCGGTTGGAATGAAACGTTTTAGTTCATTGTTTTGATAAAAGATTATCAAGTTATTCTCCAAGCGAGCATAGTTACCCTAAGGCGTAATCTAATCTCTTCCTGATAGATTAATGATTGATTACCTATGCGGGGTTATTCATCAAGATTAAATTGGGCCATTAAAGTAATCAAAGTTTTTATTTAATTTGAGTTCTTTATAGCTGCAGTTATTCCTTTATATGTAGCCATTACATCACTCATTCTTAAAAAATTACCATAAAAGGTAGGTACATTAATTCATTCTTGTTAAAAATTGGGATAGGTTGTAATTAATGAATATCAAAAGGAATTTGTTGTTATTGTCGGCACAGCGCCCCGTATCGTTCCGTTTAGTTCGAGCATTGAATCTTCTTTATCTTGTACTTTTCTGTTAACAGTTAACCTTCTGCAGTTTTTTCTTCGATTGCCTTCAGGTCTGAATTCTGAAACTAACCAGTCTGCAGCTAATCTTTCTTTCAAAGTTCTTATCAAAGAGTATTAAATTATTGATTCTTATAATACTTTCCCAAAAAGGAGTCTTTTTCTTAAGTTTGTTAGCTTAGACTACTTCGGTCATAGCCATTTAAACTTCTTCTTCTTGCGCTTTACAGGGCGTTGCCGGTCTCCTCTCCATATGTCTGTAGTGCGCGTGTTAAGTAGACTACAAACGTAGGAGACCTACAGCTTAACGTGAGCTCCGAATTACTTCTACTCCAGAGAAGACTTACTAGGCAGAAATACCTCGGTGGTTACCATTGCCTTCCTCGAGAAGCGATCGGGTATTTTCGGTGTATGCGATGGGAATCGAACCCGGGCCAGTTTTAGTCTCTTTGGTCAGAGGGACGCTGAGTCAATTGCGCCACGCGAATGCCAGTTGCTTTAGTGTTAAATCTGGCTATGACTGGATTAGAACTTGGCGTCAAATATCCTAAGTACCCTAACCCAGTCACTCGAGATTTACATCTAGCTACGGCCGAATTCAAAGTGGACGTTTGCATTTACAAGGCTTTGATTTCCCAAGCAGGCACCTACATTTCAATTCTTGATCATGTTGTAAACTTTTTCGTGTTGTTTTTCTTCTTTTATATATCCTGCTAAGTCTCTTCAGATGTTGATGTCCAGCATTGTCGCCATTGTTTTGCTGGTCTCCTTTTCGTTCTTTTTCTGTTGGTCTGTTGATTTTTGCAATCTTTACTAGCCTGTGGTCTTCCATCCTTTCAACGTGATTGTTCCAGTGTTTTCTTCTCTGCCGCACCAATCTGGCTATATCCCGTGAGTTACTCATTTTCCTTCTTACTCTTGGCTTTTAATGTCGTCGTAGGCTTCTTTTTATTTCTATTTCTGCTGTCCTCATCGTTTATATCGTCTTTGAAGTACCGGCTTTAGTATGTTTGTTAGGATAGATCTAATAGCTGTCTTACATATAACGGGTGGCCCAACAAGAGCCCAACATTTAATTTTTGAATAAGAAACACATTTTTTTCGAAAAATGACAATATTTTTAATACAACTTAAAGTTCGTAACCTCCGATTAAGTCTGAAACAGAACATCCAACAAATGGCCGCCACGTGTTTGCTGGCACACTCTTATTCTTTTGGTGTAACTTGTGATAACATTTTTACACAATGACACGTCGAGTTCCATCCTTAAGCTCATCAGTTGTTGTTGGACAAGTTTTAATTTAAATTTTAAAAAAATTATTATTAATACAATGTAATATAATTGTTTCAATAAATAACTTGTTTTGTTCAAATTTAATTGTTTTTGATTCATACTTTCCGGTCGTGGAGAAAATACAGTCTGTTACTCGGTTAGAATGAAAAATCGATCTACTCGTGGTTCCTCACGCTCGCTAACGCTCGCGTTCGGAATTTTCCACTCGTATCGAATTTTCATTCTAACCTTGTTACAGAATCTACTATTTTCGTAGGGATGTTATTCTTTCTCACGTATAACGCTCCATTTCTGATAATCGGGATGTGTCAACTTGACATATATGAAATTGTTATCGCAGAATACTTGAATAGAAGAAAATAAAATGAAATTCAACTGTTGCGCTCTTCTTGGGCCACCCATTAGGAGGCTCATTTGAAAGTTAAAGAAAGTTCGTCATATAAAGATATTTATTGGCAATATGGAAGAAACAAAATATATAGATTTTATCACACACATTCAGCTACTTCTCCACATAAGTCACATTGAACAATGAAGACTTGTCGTACCTGGACACCATTTTACTTATTCCCTCCTCGTACCAGGAGGCCGCCCAGCTGTTCAACCAGTCCATGAAAGCATGCTGTAGATCCTAATGATTTGTAAAGCGTTTACCAGTAAGATGCTCCTTCATCTTCAGAAAGAGGTAAAAGTCCGATGGCGCCAAGTCCGGACTGTAGGGAGGATGGCCAAATGTTCCCAATGGAATGCATCATGCAGCAAGGTCTGCGTCTGCCTGGCGGTATGCGGGCGTGCATCAGAACAATGCCACTAGAGAGTTTGCTATTAATAGCCTTACTAACATGTTGAAGAGTAGCATGTAGGCATCAGCAGTAATGGTTGTGTTGAGGGGTATGAAATCAACGAGTAGGACCTCTTAACGGTTCCAGAAAATAGAGTCCATCAGTTTTCGGGCTGACCCAGTTTGTTTGAAATTGCATGGCCTTTGTGGCTTAATTTTACTACATCGATTGCCGTTTGCTATTGGGAATGTTGTGTAAAATCCATGTTTCATCCCCTGTAACAATGAACGATGGACGCGTTGCCATACCATTCGTAACGTTCCTAGAATATCAATGCAGCACCCCTTCTTGCAGCTTTGTGGGCATCTGTGAGCATTCGCGGTATCCAACGTGCCCAAATGTTCATTGCTCAGTGACAATTTCGTACACAACTGTGCGAGATACTTCCGGACATTGTTCGTGCACCTCGCTAATCGTGACACGTCGATTCTTTTGAATGACGCGGTTCACCTTTTGCTTCAGTGTATCTGTGATGACAGAGGGTCGCCCTGATCTTTTGGCGTTATGAACATCTGTTCGCTCATTCCTAAACATTATGTTGTATCATTTCCGGACACTGGCCGCGTTTATATCGCGTTCGCCATAGACTGCAACAAGTCTTCGATGAATTTCGCTCCGCATCTTACAGTCGAGTCGGCGGGATATGATATTGGCGTGTTCATTGTCACAGCCCGTTACACTACCAACTGCACCAGGTAACTATGTGCAACGAAACAACTGCGCGGGCTGTATGCGCAAACGTTCTTTACTCTCTGAATGACCCTCGTATATTCTCAGCTTCAGATAATTGTTTCTCCAGAGTATGTCCTTCATACATCCTGAAATACGCGAAAGTTTCATTGTTCAACTTCTTTACTTCTTGTAGTAGGTTGCCACCACTTGTTATTTTAGATCCCAATTAATTACATTTCATAACTTGCTCCATAATTCTCCCATCAATCTTAGGTTTACATCTTATTGGTTCTTTGGCGGTTACCATGCATTATGCTGTTTCGATATTAGGTAATAATCATGCTGAGGCATTTAGCTTCCGGGCTAACAGCATGTAGGTTATCTTCCGAGTCGGCGATGAGTATAGCGAGTATAGCGCTGTCCGCCTATAATATTGTATTCTTAATCTTGTTGAAAAGGAGTGGCTTAAGTAAATACCTTTGTCTTATTTCGTCATTTATTTTTATGTCGTCATTTATCTCGTGACCCACTCTAATTGCTGTTTTGCTTTATTAATTTCCTATACTATTTTGATTATCCTCTGATTTACTTCCTTTTTTCCATTGTCTCGATAATGTCTATAATGCGCACTCTATCTGATACTTTAGTCACATCCACAAAGCTGGTTGGTCGAATTTCAAAGAGTTTTCAGTTATTGGTTTTAAAATAAATATAGCATCAATGGTGGACCTTGTTGTTTGTTTCTTATTTAATATCCCTTTCCATTATTTTCAAGGCAAGTTTCGTAAATATCTTTAGGGTGCTGTTTAGAAGAGTTATTCCGCGATAATTTTCCGGCAATGTTCTTCTTCTTCTTCTCGAAGTGAGAAGATCCCTTCCAATGCGGAAATGCCTTGGACTTGGAAAAATTCTAGTCAGGGAGTGCCAATGACCGTAGTAGTCGACGCGCTTGGAAATCATTGGGACCCGTAAGCCTAGATTTCACCCAATAAATAAACAAACAGAAATTAGGTACCATCTAAAACGTCCAAATAGTAAGAGTATGTTATAAGATAATTACCACCAAACAAAACAAATAAGATATCGCACGGAAGCTGTCAGGAATGTATTTAACAAGATTAAGCACATTGAAGATTTCAAGATGTGATATTACAGAAAGATATTCAGAATATCATGTGTGGATATAACTACTACCAGCAAAAAGCGAGAATTGGAGTATTGGGTCATATTATGCTAACTAACTGCTAAGAAACATTATGCAGGGAAACGTACGCAGGCGAAAAATCTCATGGTTAAGAAACATATGTGAATGGTTCGACTGTAATTTGCACGAATTACTTAGGAGAGCAGGAAATAAAACAAAAGTAGCATGATGACCTCCAATCTCTGGAGGGAGTGGAATATGAAGAAGAAGAAGACCAACTTGACAAAGCAGATAAAGCTTCCTGTTTTTGGGTAGATGCTTAGGTTATTTACGTACATATTGAACAACAGAGGTGATACCACGTTTCCTTGAGGGACACCATTTTACATTGGCTTCTTTTGGTGTTTAGTATTATTTGAAATTTTCGTTAGACTAACTTATGTCTTTAGTTAGAGTATAGTTTTAGTATCAAAACAGAATGATTGGCGGTCTAGTTACTACCTGTGACCTACAACTTTTGAACTTTGGGACGGGATTAACAGGCTTGTTGTTACCTCCTTATGTATCACTTTTGGTTAGTAATCTTAATACTTGTGTGTTTAAAAGTTTCCTTGGACGTTGAAGATTGTTTCCGCGCTTTTTCTGTGCCCGTTATAAATATATGATATCAATTAAGCATAATTTTTCAGTAATTGCAACGGCCAAAGAACCATTAGCTGGATGGATCGATAACATGTACGGAGCTACAGGAGTTACTGTCGGGGTCGCTTTAGGTTTAATTCGTACCTTACACTGTAGAAAAGATCGCTTAGCAGACATCGTGCCCGCTGACTTCGTGATAAACTGCACCCTAGCAGCTGCATGGGATGTCGGTGTTACTAAGTAAGTGAATTTGTAAATATTAATCTTTGTAACTAAAACCATTTTTTTGTAGGGGTATAAATACGAATAAGGAAATATCTTATCAACAAAATAATAAAACTAGCGATAATAAAGACGAAAGTGACATTCCTATTTATAACTATGTTTGTTCTACACAAACAAAAATTAATTGGCGTAAGTGTGAAGGTCTATTAATATTATTTATACCTAATAAAGTTATTTTATTGTTGTAGAAATCTTCATGAAGTATGCAGAAAAACATCTGAAACGTGTGCCATCTCCGTTACAAGTCTGGCATTATTGTTTCTTTTTAAATTCATACTATTTCATGCACTTGTTGTGCGTGTTATTTTTACACAAAATTCCAGCATACATCGTTGACTTTTTGGCCTTTTGTATTGGTAGGGAGCAATTGTAAGTATTGGTTTAAGACATATGTATTCATGATAAAACACATGAGCCACTGCAGTAGCGCAATCATGGCACGTGAATCCTGTGCCACTAAAACAAAACAGCAATAGGAATTTAAAACAAACATATTCTACTTCTGTTTGGGTTATGGTCATATATAACGACACAATTTTGTAGTATGAGGACTCAGGACGGTCACAAATGTACTTCTGTTTCGTAGCACGTCTAGAGTGTGTTGCCGGGGTTTCCACTAGGTTGCTAGCTTGCTAGCCCAGTATATGCACTTTGATGCTATGGTCTTTTGTACACCCTCTATCCTATGTCTGTCAAGGTAGCCCCGTGCCCTCAACGAGTTTCAGGATGTTACTTACGAGGTTTTCGTGTGTCAGAACCATTTCATGATGAATTTTCCCGAAGAGTTGCTGTTTCCTACGGTAAAACGTAGGACCGTCAAAAATGATGTGCGAGGCTGTTCCCTCCTCTTTTTCTCCAGAGTGTGTCTCCTCTGTGTACACTCAGATGACAACAGCCTGTAATAAGTTCCACTAGCCGGTTGATCTGAGTACGTCCTAAATGGAGTACCTCAGTGGTTAGTCTGTGAGAAGGCATTCCAATTATTTCCTTCCCTAGTCTTCGTCCCTGTGTTGCATCTCAGCGAGAGGCATGTTGTGTCCTGGTCCACGCCTCTATCATAGCCCGGATGCTTCGTATGGGTATTCCGAATACAGCTTTTGGTCCTATAAACAGGGTTGATGCAACAGTTTTTGCGAGGGTGTCTGCTTTTTCATTGCCCTCCGTACCTGTGTGTCCTGGTACCCGTATAAGTTGAATCTTGTATTTTTTGGATAGGCATTCTCTCGTTAATTTAGAATTAATTCGAGGTGATTCAAGCGCTCCTGAGGCTGCTTGTATACCCACGTTTTACATTCTCTTGTACACATTGCATTTTAGCAAAGATTTCAGCTTGGAAGACTGTGGCGTTGATCCCAAGTGATACACTTATGTTCTCTTTTGGTCTTACGCCGTGTATACCTGCCCCCTGTACACTGTGATGCGCGGGATCCATCGGTAAACCAGACTAGTCCTTTTTTCAGATAGGATGGGTTTCCCTGATTCAGTGTAGTCAGTACCCACTCTAGTAATGGGTTCACCTTTGACTGCTTCCTGAATTCGTTTGTATCCACACCGATCATTGTGAATGTGTCAATTGCCAGTGGATTTCATTCTATGTGCTCCGATCAGATAAATATCCAGAGGAATTAATCCTATAAGAGCTTCCTTAGACGCAGTTGGAGTGCTTCTCATGACTCCACATACGCACAGGCATGCCAATCTTTGAATCCTGGTTAGTTGTGCGATGGCTGTTTTTTTGTATTTTCGTTGGCCATCAGACTAGGGTGCCATATGCTATCATTGGTCTAGCAACCGTGATGTAGTAACATTGAACTATCTTTGATTTCAGTCCCCATGCGTCTGCTCTCTACTATGGTCATCTTTGCTTTGTTATTTAGTTGTGCGTTTCAGATTAGTTTTGTATCCAAGCTAATACCCAGATATTTAACTTCCCGACCGGCCTGAATACTTTCACCAAAGATTGTAATGTTATTGAATGGGCCTATCTTTCTTTTCCGGGTGAAGGGTATTATTGATGTTTTTCCAGGGTTTGACTTTAGGTTTATTTGCACGAGGGTCGCAATAATCTTCAGCTTTTTGCCCCCGATTAGGATGACTATGTCATCCGCATATCCTTGGGCGTAGAGCCCCTCGTCAGTGAGTTTATTCACAAGATTGGCCACTACCAGGTTCGGACTTTCTTTAGAAGCAAAAACCCTAAAGGGATTCGCCCCCCAGGTTGGCTTGTATCTGGCGGCCCTTTATCCATCTGTTTATGATGTCTTCAAACCTATGTCATTAGCGCTGCAGTAGTGTGGCTCCTGGCTTTTATTTTATAATATTATTAGGAAAATATGGCATTTGCTACAATTTAAAATATAAATTTTTCAACAGGTTGGTAAAAGGTTACCAGAAAATAGATAAATTCATGAACGTCCTAGCTTATTTTGCAACTCAACAATGGAAATTTAGCAGTAGTAACGTTTTCGCCTTATGGGATAAGTTAAATAAAGAGGACCAAAAGTCTTTCGACTTCGACATGAGGAACTTCGATTGGGATGCTTATTTTACGTCATATGCAAGAGGTGGTCGAGTATATTTACTGAAAGATCCTTTGGATACTTTACCGCAAGGAAAAGTTAAATATTTGAAACTCCAAGTTGCGCATTACACGTTAGTTGGACTGTTGCTTCTGGGCTTTATTAAATTGATTATGATTTTGTGGAGTTTCATATTTTAAATTTAACTATTTATGGTTTTAATATGTAACTGAATGTATGTATGTACCTATTATGAAATTTTGAATTTATTTAATCAGTTGTGTATTTATGTTTTGAACAAATGTTTTTATTTAATAAAGAACTGTCAATCTAAGTTTTTATAACTATACGGAATGATTTAATTTGTTTGGTAAGCAGAAAAAATACACGGTACAAAACACCTCCCCCATTAAGACGGAAGACGTAGGAGAAATCCTCAATCATCTGCATATGCCACAGTTTCAGCGGGCTTCTGAGATGAGGAACGGCACAGAGGAGTCCATTTGGAAGGTACGGTTCGTACGGAAATATGTGGGTTGTTGAACCTATGAGGATCCCAAAGAAGAATTGTCTTGACAATCGGGATAATTGGATTCTTCTCTCAGAGATAGGCTTTGTTTGACATTAATTGACGATTTTTATGCAGCGCCCTGTAGACTGGTTGGATGTTGAACGATTCCACAGACTTTTCAGTATTTGAAGAATTCCATAAAACTTGTACCGTGTTAAATGGCGATAAGAATTTAAGGTGGATGATAGTTCATCATCTAATTGGGATCACCGATGAGCGGCTATGTTGAGGTCGTTCAACTTCAATTTGGTTAGATTAAGTGGTGACAAGTAAGGAGGAACTGTAAGAGTAGTGTCTTCTGGCAACACGTATAACCAATAATAATTATGGTTTAGCTTATATCAAATTTCCACTGACGTTGAAATTTCTTAAATTTAGCAACCTGCGAGAATTGTTCTCGTTGTAGGATTTAGAAGAGCGAGTTCGCAAACTGAATTTTTAGTTGCAGATATCGGCTGCATACATAAGCGGTCTTGGTAGTCTCTTTTGTAATTTTTACATGGCAGTACTTACCATTAGGCTCATCCGCCATGGGCGCCATCGTCGAGGCATTGAGATGTGCCTCCGTAATCGGAAACTACTAGATGCTTCTCCAGGCTGCAGACCTTTTGAACTCTCTGGCGGAAGGGATGGTATCTACATCTCTACTGGCTTAGCAAGTCACTGCCCAAGTTGTTTCTGCGCAACTCACACGCCATGTGGCCTAACATGCGGACTGTAAACCACTGCTCCCGCGAGTTCAATCCAAGTAGACAGGCTCGCCGGGCAAGCCCGACGGGGGCGACTCGTCTCCCGCGGTACTGACTTCCATCGTCAGCTGGATGTTCGAGATATTGCTACCCTGGGTACGTGGGTATACCCAAAACGGGGTACGGACGTTTCGCCCCCCAAGGAACAATAAAAATTAAACACAATTTATTACTTTCTCCCTATACATAATTGCGTTATTGAAATTAGATTCGGAGGCAGGCAAATTCTCGGAATATCCTGGACTATGTTTTGTACAGATTATATTTTGCTTATACTACATATTTTAATTACAAATCTGACTGCAGACTTATTTATAATAAAATTAAGTCAAAATACCAATACTTATCTGCACATATTTTTAAATAATGTTCAACAGGAATTTGTAATGACCTATTATAAAACCATTACCTGCAATTTTGCTAATCACTTTCTAAGAAATTGTACTCAAGGAATTTCACTGGTGGATGGGGTAAATGACATTCGAAAATGTTATACAAAGCCAGTGGTAAGTCATTATATTGTTAACTTTCCTACTGTGTGTTTCGTTACGACTAGTTCGATATTTCTACTAATGGCGGAGTACGTTTTGTCAAAGCGAAACAAGCGAAAACTTGTTCATGAAAACCACATTTACGTTTTCTCCAAAAAAACACAAAATGGAGAACATGGGATATGGGTGTGCGAACATCGATCAAGCTGCAAGGGACGAGTATGGACAGACGGCATAGATGGTGAAGTTGTGAAAATCGCTACGCATCATAATCATGCAGCACAAGCTGCCAGGCCAGCAGCTATTCGTTTGGTTGCGACGGCAAAGGAGCGTGCCACGACGACACAGGAGAGACCACAGCAGATTATTGCAAACGTCATCGCAGAAGCTCACGCAGATGTTGCTGCAATTCTGCCAAAAAAGGATTCATTGAAGAAAACTATCCGTAGAGCCAGACGAGATGAAGGAGCACCTGCGCTTCCAAGAAATATCCAAGAATTGGTGATTCCTCGAGTGTTTAGTGAAATTGTGATTGATGGTCAAGTGCAACAGTTTCTGATGTATGATTCGGAGGATCAACTTATGTCGGGAAGGATGCTGATCTTTTCAACTAGAAGCAACCTTCATCTTTTGGCCCAAAGTCAAGAATGGTTTGCAGATGGTACGTTCAGTACCGCACCAGCCATGTTTCAACAAGTTTACACAATCCACGCCACCAAATACAATGCCGTTGTACCGCTAGTGTACGCTCTTTTACCAAATAAAACAAGAGCTACGTATGTGAAATTTTTGCAAGAATTGAAACGTTTGCAACCTGGACTGCAGCCAACTCTACTTATGACAGATTTCGAACTCGCTGCCATCCAAGCATTTGAATTGGAATTTCCAGGTATTTTAAAGACGGGATGTTTTTTTCATTTATCGCAATCCGTCTGGAGAAAAGTTCAAACTGAAGGTCTCAAAGCTCGATACGAAGATGGTCACGAGTTCGCTCGTTGGATCAGAATGATTCCCGCTTTGGCATTTATTCCTGAAGATAACGTAAGCGATGTATTCGCCGAATTAGTTGAAAGCGAAGGATTTCCTGAAGAGGCTGTATCCATAGCCAATTACTTCGAAGATGTATATATTGGTCGAAGACTACGTCGTGGACGCCAAATTCCAAATTTTCCAACTCAGCTTTGGAATGTTTATCAGCGCACTCTTAACGACCAACATCGTACAAATAATGACGTGGAAGGATGGCACCGCGCTTTTCAAGAAACATGTGGATCGCAATTTCCAAATATTTTTCGTTTTATTGAATGTTTGCAGAAGCAGCAAGGTATTCATCACTACGAAATAGTACAACTGATTGCTGGAAATCAAGGAAATCGAAGAAATAAAAAGTATGTCGCAAGATCAGCTCGTGTGAAAAGAATCGTGGAAGATTTTGAAAATCGTCAAGTTATTGATTACTTGCGTGGGATTGCGCACAACTTTGAATTTTGAAATTATTCCGGTTGCACGTCGGAATATAGATGTTAAAAGATTTATTTTTCTTTATATGTATCAACTAAAAAACTCTAAAATTAAAACACAAACACCAAAAAACAAAAAAATAATTAAAATTAAAAAAAAAAAACAAAAAAAAAAAACGGTTGCATAAATCCTACTAGCTACCTCCTCGTGGTGCAACTGGAAACAGCTGAAGCTGGCTAAAGCTAGAGGTAAAACTTGGGGGGCGAAACGGTTCGGGGGCGAAACGGTTAGGGGGCGAAACGGCGGGGGCGAAACGTCCGTAAACCACCCAAAACTGTCACTGGTTTGCGGTGCCGCCACTCAAAATTTCAAGTATTAGCCTTGCTCCCAGAATCTGATTCCCTGCGTAACCTATGGGACCTTGGTCTTATTCTTCTTTTAACACTTTCTTCTATGAAACGCCTCATCCACAGACTTACATAACCTTACACATCTTTCTTTCGTCTCTATCAAATCATGTACTTCATCCGCTCTAAAATCCCTTTGTACTGCTAATTCATCAAGTCAAACAAATTTGCATACAATCCACATTCAAAAAGCGATCTCCAATCTTCGAGAATATGATTTCTGCATTCTATTTTTTGGATAATCGTCGAAGGGCCATACGGCATACATTGTAATAATGTTTTGTAGATACTGCTGTCACCACCTCCTATTAATTTAACAGATTTCATCCCATCTAATTCCATTGATTTCTGAAATCCTTCCACAATTATCGCAGCTTCCATACCAGTCGAAGTTCTACTCCAGTTTTTCTAAAATGTATATTTAGAGGTTTCGTTGTTTTTGTGCAAATCTTTGCGTGCACATATAATACCAAATTTATTTCTTACTGCCATATATAGCACCTTTTTTGTACGAACATTTACTATATATGCTATCCGTGATAAAGCGCTATAATTATCTATTGTCTAGGGGTGGTTTGGCTTTAAGAGCATTCCGTCACTTCGACCTAGGAAGATCTTTTGTGAATAACCTTACAATCTATTCGGTTTCCAGGATTGTTAGGCTTTTAATGAAGTCCATTATTGTCCAGGAGGTCATGACCCCTACGTCCACAGACATACTTGCATGCTATTCCGATAAATTTAAGCCTGCTTCGAATTAACGCATCGCAGTTGCAGAACATATGTTCTGCAGTGTCATCTGCAGATTCACAAAGTCTGGAAGTTTCGATGTCGGATTTGCCCATCTTTTTGAGATGGTATCTCAAAGGGCAATGACCGGTTAAGAGATTGGTTAGCAATCTAATATCTGCTTTTCCTAACTCGAGAATCCTTTTAGTATCTTATGGCGAATGTTTGATAAACTTTTTCGCATGGTTTATTCTTATTCATGGAGTATTCCTCCAGTAGAGTTCTTTTTGATGTTTTTCCCAGTTTCGTACTTTGTCCACAATGCGGCTTTTAGTTATTCCACAAAATGATTCTGGTCCGATAAACTGTGACTTTTTTCCTTTTTTGCAAGGGCATCGGTAATTTTATTTCCTTCGATTTCCTCCTGCCCTGGCACCCACATTAAAATGAATGTGTTACTTTTGGCCAGCTGCTTGAGGAATTGTTTACAGTCTCAGGCTATTTTAGACTCAAAAGTTTCCGACTTAAGAGCTTTTAGGGCTATCCGTTAAAAGGTAAAACTTGGTTCTACGCTGTCCTTTTTTAACGCATTCTTTAGCACATAGGTCTCTTGCGTGTATTTCTGCTTGAAATATGGATAGGGTACTTCCCAGGGATTTTGAGATCCTTCATCTAATTCCCTTACAGTATCAATTCTTTTAATGTGATCTTTGATTTTTGACTTGAAGTACTCTACAGGGTGTCTCAAAATTGATGCCCATGCTTCTGGGATTTGATTCAGGGGGCTAAAATAAATCAAAAATGAAGAGTGGAAAATTTTCCGTTTGTCTTTTGTTATCAGTATCAAATCAGCTGAGCGAATTCGCAGAGCTAATAAGCTGACATCAGCTGAAGTCACTTTTAATGAGATCATGACAATGACGATGCCCAAAGAACGATTCCTGTCTAATGACGGGAACAAGAAGGGCCTAATATATTTGTTAACTCAGAAACTGAGAGCTGGGCATTTCGTTGTTGAACAAGCCAGTGAGGATGCAAATACTCTAATTGTTAGAACAGCGATTGAGTTGGCTAAGCATTGTGCCTCTGTGGCCATAATAGGAAAAAATGTCGACCTTTTGGTCCCTAGGACTGCACTGATCCCGAATGCTGACAACATCTATTTACTCAAGCCAGGGAAAGGACAACCAGATAACCTTTTATTCAGTCCGAAGAATTTTAAGTTCTCTGCACATACGAAGGAAAACATCTTATTTCTACACTCAGGCCGGGAAAATTGAAGTTCTTCAAAGTGTTAGAAAAGGATTCGAACCTACAGAAAACTGTCAGGGTGTTCAATAATGCCAACAGTACTGCGGATGAAGTTGTTAAGGTAGGACTGCAGTTCAGTGCGGTCCTATATTCTAAATGAGGTGACAGGCCACTTAATGAGATACGGTTTGAACTGTATCAAAGATTTCTATCAAAAAGGGAGTTCGACCTCGCCTGTTTGCCCCTAACTGAGACAGCTGCACGCCATCATAGCATTCTCTGAGGGTCTATTAAAGAAAACAAAAATTATACAAATAGGAAATGGAAACGGAATAGAAGATCACATGAAAATCGGAAAGTATAACATAGAAAAAGTAAAAAAAATAACATATCTAGGAAGTGAAATAGACAATACAGGAAACAATAAAGAAGAAATTAAAAGAAGGGTACAAATGGGAAACAGGGCATACTTTGCAAATATAAAATTAATACAATCTAAAATACTTAGAAAAACAACTAAAATAAGACTATATCAAACAATCATAAAACCTGTAGTAACATACGCCGTAGAAACCTGGACTGAGGGTTATAGTGCGGAAGATTTAGTTAGTGATTTAAGTTCTCTGTAAGTCTAAACTTAACACCCATGAAGCAAGGGCGTATCCAGCTCAAAACGGAAGGTTTCTGAATTCAACCTTTTTCATGGGGGGGGGGGGTCCATATGTTCTTCTCACAGATGGCGCGAGTGTCTCTATTTCGTAATTAGTTTCCTTAAAAATGTTGAAAGAACAACAACAAAGGAGTTAATCAATTTTTCAAACATTTGTTATTCATATTTCTTTCTATTTTATTTTAATTTTTTTTCACTTTGGAAGGGGGGGGGGGGGGGGGGGGGGGCTAACTGCCCCCCCCTTGGATACGCCCCTGCCATGAAGTCAACTGAATTATTTGGTTTTTCGAGTGAGCTTACCTTGTAATAAGCTGAAAATCCAAATATTTTACATATTCGGATTCTCCGCTATTTTTAGTATTTAGTATTTAGTATATTTATTTACAGCAACAAAAACAGTTTAGCAACTGGTACATGTGCCTTACACAGTTTCATAACATAGCAACTAAATCATGTTTTACAAATTCCCAAAAAACAAAGCAATTCATTTAATACATAATATTGAATAAGTTATGTTAAGATTTTACGTAGGTAGGTAGGTAGATGGCAAAGTTTTGATTTTCTTATGAAATATATATACATTTTTTGCTTGTTTAGTATGTTCAGGTAACCTATTATATAATTGTATACTTCTGTATAACGGAGTATCTTGCGTCATTTTAGTTCTACGATATTCATTTCTAATATTTGTTCTTGATCGTACATTATGTTGATGAATTTCTTCTACTCTTATTATGCTACAGTTACATTTTATTTTGCCATGCACAACATTATACGCTAGTTTAACCTGTTCAACATATTTAATAGTTCTTATATTTAAAAGTTCAGTATCTTTATATAGTTCAACAGATGGTGTAAAATGATTTAAATTAAACAATGCTTTTACTGCCTTGTTTTGCACTCGTTGAAGACGATTTATGTTAAAATCCGCAGTATTTCCCCAGCAGGGTATTAGATACCTGAGAACACTGTCTATATAGCTATGATAAAGCATTTTTTTGGTTTTATTATTTATGTAACTTTCGCAGCGTTTAAAAGCACTCACTATACATACAATTTTTTGTAGTACTGCATTCACTTGTAGTGACCATTGTAACCTGTTATCGACATGCAAGCCTAAATATTTATGTACATCCACTGCCTTAATCACTATGTTATTAAATTTCAATGACATTTCTTCGCGACTTTTATTTTTATGGCATATTAACATGTAGACAGTTTTTTTAATGTTTATACTTAATTTATTGTAACCCACCCATTTTGAATATGTTATTAAGTCATTATTAACCACATTTTCTAATAATTTTAAATCGCTGACGAGAACGAAGTCAACATGAACTACATTATTAATTATTAAGGATTAACTCCCTAATGCAAAGCGACTCACAACGGAAAAATGCGTGTATATACAGTCATACTTAACGGATTTAAACAAAGAGAACTAAATTATATGTACAACTTTCGTTCTCTCACATTTTGGTGTAAGACCAGTCGTTTTGGAGATACAGTCGAACTTCAATAACAAGCATTCACGATTCACGACAATTTTGGGGGAATCCCCGAGCCGTAGAACTACGATGCTCTATTTGTTTTAAATGCGCAGTGTTGTCAATATAGGTACTCTACCTATTCTGCCGGTTACTCTAACGAAAGCACGCTGGAACTAAAAAGCACTAGAGATTGACATATTTTTGAAAGAAAGAACGCTGCTCAAGTGCTCAGTTAAAAACAACAAAGAAAAAATGATAGAAAAAATTTTTTTGCGATTATTCCACTCATCCAATCAAATCACAGTATTTTTGTGAATTGAACCAATCACAATCGAATTAAATCGAAAATACCACTACTAGTGAAATTTTCAGTAATAATATAATAAGTGCATAAAAAATTATCGATAATTTTAGGGAAATGTGCATGAAAGCAAGTTGGGCTGAAAAAGTGCATGAGTGCTTTTTTCTGCCTCAACTTGCTTGAATGAACATTTATCTAAAATTATAAATAATTTTTTTATGCACGTATTATATTTGGTAAGAAAATTTCATAAATCAAAATATTAAACTGGAACCATTTTGACATTACTTATTCGTTGTTTGAACAGCGTAGGTGATTTGATACTTAGCGTGATTGCCAAAATTAAGGTAGGTAGATATATTATTATTATATTAACTTAAATGTCAAAAAATTATCAGCAGTTGCACATGTGCAATTATCGATAATTTTTTGACAAGAAAAATTATCGAGTAATTAAATTTTGTTGAATGTTGATTGGTTAAAATAATTTCATATCTAGAATGTGATTGGTTGTTTAAATGACAGTGACAGATGTATGAAATTTTCTAGAAAATTTTGCGACTAGCAGCGTTGCTTAGAGACAACGTCTGTCAAAATTTTTTGAGTGACAAGTATTTCAGTAATTTCATTATAATTCGAGGAATTATCATTCCGAATACCATTCGTGACTAGAATTTTACAGGAAATTTTTGCCGTCACAAACACTCTTGCTTGTTGCTTTGGAAAATCGTAACTCGTGCTGTCGCACTCGTTACGATTTTCGTCGCAACAAGCAGTCGTGTTGGTGACGGCAAAAAAATTTCCGGTAAAATTCTAGTCACTTATGGTATTACTTCTGATTATTTCATTTCATGGAGTTTTTGTAAGATTTTTTTTCAAATGCGGCCGCTCCCCCCCTTAGCTTCGCCACTGTCTGGCAACCCAAAATACTAAACAATGAAAAATATAACTAAAATCCACTGTTCCTGGTTTATCTAACAAACAACAAACGAATACAAAGTTACAAATTTTGTAAATTGATTATCATTATGTGCCAATTTACTAACAAATTTTTACCGAAATTTGCAAACGTCCAGCTTTAACGTAGAATTTTTTTTTGTAGAATATCAGCATTGCGAAAAATGCTCATCTTGTTTAGTTATTAAGGAGAAAATTCAATAAGAATTGTACCATCAAATATAAAATACAACTGAAAAGTCAGAAAATAGCATATCTCTTAAGTAGAGGATTACTAAATACTACAAACAAAATCAAACAATTATAAAATAAGTAAAAATATATTTAAATAACATTAGCTTTCAATCATTTAGTAACAACAGTAGAATTAACATGTGTAAATTTCCATTTCTGATGTGCGTTGTCTTTACAAACAACAATTTTAAGCCCTTTAGAATCTTCGATGCCTTCGCTACTTAAGCATTTATTAAACGAAGGGTTATAAATAGTACCGTTTTTATAAAGAATCCAAAATTGTTCTCGATTATGACTGTGGCACTCTGTCAATTGAACCTGAAAATTATCGAAAGCTTCAGCACAAAAATGTTCTTTCCGAAGTTCGCCTTTGGCACTGATAGAGAAAAATTGAGACGTTGCTAAGTACGGGTGGCACTGATATAGTCCAAGGGGACCAACTTTGTCTTCTGGTAGTTGCAGATCGTCTAAGCACATATCAAATTTATTCCGGACTTGTCCGTGTGCGTAAACATTTTCATCTGGTATGAATTTTTCGGGATACACATTTTCCAAGTACCATTTAAAACTTTTGCATCTTAACTTGTTCCGCAATTGCTTACGATGTGTTAAATCACCTACAATCGGATTATTTTCTAGGCCAGGTTGATGCATGAAGAAAAGCCGTTTGTAATCGTCCATCCAAACTTGAGCTAATCTGGCAGTGTTTATTCCGTGAGTGTCTTTGTTGTCCGGAAATGAATACGGATGGAAGTCTCGAAAAATGTGACCAACTCGTGAACAAGGAACCTTTAAGTAAAAACAATTAGATTTAATGCCTTAATTGCTAGTTATTACTTACAGTTTCCAATCTACCACCGCATTGCCATATTCTAAATGACATTTCTAAATTTTCTCCCCCCCAACCGTCCATTTGTTCATCGTATGATCCTATTTCCCAAAAGTATTTACGATCGATTGCGAACAGTCCTCCCGCCATCGTTGGTGATTTTACAGGCGCTAATTTTCCTTTATCCTCTTCACTTTGTATGTCGATCCATGTAAAATGACCTGCCCATGTGAATCCACCTACTTGATATGATGTATCACCTGTATTTACATAAACATGAAACACTTTTATAATACGAACAAATTAAATTAAGTAAAAATATACCGTTAGTTGAATAAGCTAAATTATTGGCTTCAATAACGTCAATAATAGGAACAAGCACAGCAGTTCGGTCTTCTTCAATTCTGGAAAGTAACGGTTCCATCCACCCCAGGGTAGCTTCGCAATGTGCGTCTAGAAAAATAAGTACATCCCCCGTTGCAATTCTTGCACCTTGTAGCCTGGCCCTGATTAATCCCATACGATGATTTAAATGCAGAAGTCGGATGTTGTACTTCTTCAGTCTTGTATCAATATAATACTGTAGTAAACCTTTCAAGTCTTCTGCACATTTAAAACTAACATTAAAATACTTATTCGTTCCGTTTATTCATAATAAAATTACCGTCTGTGCTAGCATCATCGACCAAAACGATTTCATGCAGCAAATGCTTTGGTGTTTGTAGAATGGTGCTCCATACTGTGCGTAAAATAACACTAAGAAGTTCATTATAAAATATAATTACCACAGATGCCGTCAACGTCGGATTATATAAAAATTCCGTACATCTAAAATGATTCATGCGTTAAAAAATAAACTGCAATTATAATTGAATCTTACCGTTTATTACGTGGATCTCTCAGGGTTCGATTTAACGGCATGCGATCACTTAAAACCGTGTTCAATGCTACTGTTTTTAGTGCCTGTTGTCCTTTCTCTCTCTCCTCTGAGTCATCTAAGTAGGCCCCTTCTCCATTATTGCCTAAGTTTGCGATTATTTTTGATTCGTACGCTCTAATTGTTTTTTCAAATTCGTTATCGTAATCTATTTCATTATCTTGTGTTTGTCGCGCTTGTATTGCTACGTCATTACGGTATTGTAACTTACGTATAAATAAAATAAGGATGAATATTGTTAGTGTAACAACGAAAACCTTACAACTTAATCGTTTAATACGTATGCATCTTATAAACATTATAGAAACTTTACTAAGAATTACTTTCTTTGGACGGAGATACTAGTTGCTATTTATTTTCTACTTATTTTCTCGCTAAATACTGATTTCCTGTGTGTTAAGTAGCATTGTTTCGTGTAATTACACGTTTACAGTGACAACTTGGCGATCTTCCATTAAAGATTAGCTTCCACTTTATTCGTGATCTCCATCTTCTTCATGTATAAACTTAGTATTTAAAAAAAGCCTTACGGTTTTTAGTTAACGGTTCATTTATAGGAAAAATAAAAGTGCTTTGTTACTTTCTAACAAATTTTTCTTTTTTATGAATTTTAAGGTTATGTGCAATGACCGTGGTTACGTTCAATAATCGAGTGGCCGTGGGCCGTGACGTTGGGTTTGTAATTTGTAAGTTCGAAGTACTTACGTTATCAAAACGTTATCAGATAATTTTCACTTCACCTAGGCATTAGTCCGCGAATATTATTTGGAATTATAATGACTGTTGATTATACACAACGGTTTTTCTTTAAAACAAAATACATGTACTAATTGAATGCAGCCGTGCGATTATTAAAAAAAATGTTGAAACGTTTGCAGTTGCACTTATTTACTTATTATTACATACATAAATTTATTAGTAATGAATAGAAATCCCACATTTAAACAAAAACTTTCTCTTTGTTGCTTTAAAATATTAAATATTTTAAAACAAAGCAATTAATTCGCACCAGTGGGGGGTATTTGCATAACTCTGCGAAGTAATCAAAATTGTTTGCTCGTTTTCAGACTTAAAAACTGCAATTCCGATGATTTTAATACGGAAGGTTTATAATTAAGTAGGTTATTTTAATTGTGAAATTATAAACATGTTATTTTTATAAACTGCAGGTAGGGTTGAGTTGCCAGGTATCCCGATTAATCGGGATTGTCCCTATTTTGAGTCTCAAGTCCCGGTTTTCCGGCTAGACCTTTCGGGACGTTTATCGCTTTTTCGATTCCTACCAATGTTTGGCGTTGTCATACCGGTCAGGAAAATTATAATTTTAATTGTTGCGAAATGCACGATTACTTATTAAATAATATTCTAATATTAAAAAAGGCCAAATCAAATGAAAAATTCCAAAAAAATGCCTCTTTTCCTCTCCCTCTGTTTTCTTTTTTTTTTAGCTGATCATTGTCCCGGTTTGACGACCACGAAATCTGGCAAACCTTAAAACTGCAGAGCCTTTTAAACCAGTGGCGGTCCTGGAATTTGGCCATAAAGGGGTGCGCTTTGGATTAAAAATTAAAAAGATTCCTTTTATAATTTCTTCTTTTTCTGCCGCTCTATTACGGACCTCAGTGGGCTTGAACCTTTTCAATCTTTCTCTTCCATAGGATTTTGTCTCTTGTTGCTGCCTGCCAGTTACGTACCTGTAGGATATCCAAGGCGTCGCTTTTGATATTTTCCTGTCAGCGTTGTCGTGGCCTTCCGCTTCCTCTATTTCCGTCAAACTGGGCCCTGAAGATCTTAGTCTGGAATTCGCCACTCTTACATTTTAGCCCCGAGAATTTTACATGGATCACTATTATATTGGATAATGGGGCAACTTGTACAATTCTGCCAGTTCATGATTATAGCATACTCACCAAAGTTCGTTCTCCTGTATCGGTCCGTATATTATTCGTAGGATTTTTCTGTCGAACCTCACCTGTTTGCTTAGTCATGGCCCATGTTTGTCACCCATACGCTACTACAGGTCTCATCATATTATTGTTAATTTGATAAATCCGTTAATATGCATCTTCTTCTTCTTCTTCTTCTTTTTCAGACTATTTCTCTCAATTTTTGGATATAGTTCTCCCCTTTCTTTTTCCATATTTCCTTATCTCGTGCTCGTTTCATCCAGTTTTTCCCTGCTACCTTTACAATATCACCGGACCATCTTTTCATCGGACGTCCTCTACTTCGTTTACCTAGACGTGGCCCCCAATTCAATTTGTCCATCTATCATCTGTTGTTCTTGTAATATGTTCAGCCCAGCTCCATTTTTGATGTGCTGCTCTTTCTACTATGTCTGTTACTTTTGTTATTTGTCGGACCCATTCGTTTCACGTAATGTTACATTTAACATCCTCTTTGTGTTTTCAACAATTGGTCAATAATTCTGTTTGTAAATGTCATAGTTTCTACTCCATACGTGAGAACTGGCAGTACGCATGTATCAAAAATTTTGGCTTTCATTTTGATTGGAAAACTTTTTGATTTAAGGATCTACGACAGCTTTTCGAAAGCCTTCCATCCAAGGTTTATTCTCCTGTTTATCTCAGCTTCTTGATGTTCTTTTCCTAGCTTAAAAGTATGCTCTAGGTATCTATATGTAATAATTAACGTGTTCGATCTGTTGTCCATTTATTATTACTTGTACTTGCTGTAAAGTGTTTGTCATCATTTTTGTTTTATTCATGTTCATGTATAGTCCTATTTGCTTAGATCTTTCATGAAGTTGTTTCAGCATAGTTCTTAACTCTGTTTTATCTTTGGCGATCGATACTACATCGTCAGCATATCCAAAATGAGTAAATTCAATGACGTTTACATTTACTCCCATCCCAGTCCAATGTATTTGTTTGAATATATTCTCAAGGCCTAGAGTGAATAATTTTGGTGACAAAATGATCTATGCTATTTCGTTTTTAGTGATTCCATCTGGACTTTTCCATGTCCATTTGTTTTGGTTTTTCTTCTTATAAAAGGTGTTAATAATATATAAGTTGTTTTGTTGAAGTTTAAATATTATAATTCTATTATCTTTATGCGTAGTAAACATGTAAAAAACAAAAGTGTAAACAATGTAGTTTTTTTTTACTGTATGTCATATAAAATATTACACGAGTTTAATTTCTACGTTGTAGTCTTTACTTACCAAACACAAATAAAGAAGTTTAATAGGTTATTGGCCTCAGACATCTCGACGGACAGAAGTTTGTGTAAGTGAAGCGGGAAGCAACGTGAACGATTGTGTTTTGTGAATCAAAAATGACCACATCACCGGTATCAAATGGGATAAAACCGTTTAATGGAGAAGGTTACAGTAATTGGGAATTTCGGGTAAAACTAATCATGGAACAGAAAGGAATTGATGATGTTCTTGTAAAGGAAACCCCGATGGAAACTGATAAACTACTGGAATACAAGAAAAATGACGCGAAAGTTAGGAATATAATTGTTGCCAATTTAAATGACAGTATATTAGAAATGGTTAAAGGAAGTACAACAGCCAAGGAAATGTTATCTGTCTTAAGGGAAGCATATGAAAAGAAAGGAATTTCGAGTCAAATTAATTTGCAAAGGAAATTGAGAACAATGAAATTCAGTGGGAATGGATCGCTGAGTGAATTTATGTTAGAATTTGAGAAGACTGTTTCAGAATTGAAAGTTAGTGGTGGAAAGATTACTAATGAAGAAGTAATAATTCAGTTACTTAGTACGATGCCTGAAAGTTATCAAGCGGTTGTTACGGCAATAGATATTTTGTTCAGTTCGGATAAAACAAAAGTAACGGTGGAATTTGTGAAAAGTAAGCTACTAATGGAAGAAAATCGACAGCTAAAAAGCAAAGAAGATTCTGAACCTGGAACGTCGGAAGTTTTTATAACTCATCAGAGGAAAAAGAAGTACGGAAATACAAATAAAGGTATGAAATTTCCATTTATGTGTTACAGATGCGGTGTAAAAGGGCACAAAAGGTCAGAATGTCCTCTAGAAAAATCTAATAAGAAAAAAGAATGCAATCTGGCTGACGATAATGAGGTGACTTTCATGACCTCAACAGAAAATGTTTGTATGAAATCTACTTTAAAAAATGTTGTAACTTTTGTAGTGGACAGTGGTGCAACTAACCACTTAATAAACAAAAAGATAGGACAGCATTTAGTTGATGTAATGGAAACAAATCATAAAATAAATGTTGCAAAAGAAGGTCAAGCCCTAACAGCAAAGAGACAAGGAAATATACACTTAGTAACTGAAGATGGAAGACGAATTAAAATTAGGAATGTTCTGGAATGTGAAGAATTAACTCATAATCTGTTATCTGTAAAAAGAATGGAAGAGTCCGGGTTAAAGGTTATATTTCAGGATGGAAGTGTAAATATATTTAAAAATAGGAATTTAGTTGCAAGTGGTAGCCTTGACGGGAACCTGTATGTTATGAATTTTGAGGTACCACTAAAAGAAGTCAACTTAATGGAAATCGATAAAACCCTATGGCACCGACGTATGGGCCATTCTTCGAAGTATCCTCCGAATGGTTTGTGCGAAACATGTTTGGAAGGGAAATATGCGAGAACCCCTTATAAATCAGTAGAGGAGAACAAAAAGGCAAAGCGGATCTTGGAGATTGTGTCATCAGATGTTTGTGGACCAATGAATCCAAGTACACATGATGGTAAGCGATATTTTGTTACGTACATTGATCATTATTCACATTTTGCTGTGTGCTATCTACTTCAAAACAAGAGTGAGGTATTTGAAACCTTTAAGTCATATGTAGCAATCGTAGAAGCAAAATTTGAGCGCAAAATTGAAAAATTTAGATGTGATAATGGGGGAGAATATGGTTCGAAAGAGTTTAGAGGGTTTTGCAATCGAAAAGGAATTAGTATTCAGTATACAGTACCTTATAATCCTCAGCAGAACGGAGTAGCTGAAAGATTTAATCATACAGTGATGGACAAAGCTAGATGTCTAATTTTCGATTCAAAATTAGGGAAACATCTATGGGGTGAGGCAGTATTAACTTCAATTTATTTAATAAATAGAACCGAAACGTCAACTTTAGAAAATAAACAAACACCAGCTGAACTTTGGTATGGCGATGAACCAAATCTTTACAAAGTCAAAGTGTTTGGAAGCATAGCATATGCATATATTCCAAAGGAAAAAAGGATTAGTAAATTGGATTCTCACACCAAGAAAATGATAATGGTGGGATATACAAATAACGGATATAGACTTTGGGACGAAGAAAGGAGGAAAATAATAGTGGCACGTGATGTCATTATTGATGAATCTATTAAAAATGGAAAAGAACTGGAACAGGAGCCTACAATAATAAAAAATCTAGATGAAGATGATAAGAACGAAGAAGAAGGAACAGAAATGGAAAGATGCAGTGAAGATGATAAAATAAATAAAAATGATAAGGAAGAAAATTCACCGGAAAACGTCAGAAGGAGTAAAAGGAAAATAAATTTACCGAAACGATTTGAAGATTATAAAATGGATCGAATGGGAGACATGACAGCTCTAATTTTATCTTCAGAAATTCCTAAAGATTATAACGAAGCTATAAATTCTGGAAAAGGATGGGAAGAAGCTATTCAAGAGGAATTAACATCGTTGGAGAGGAACAAGACTTGGGAAATGGTACCAGCTCCAGAGAACGAGAACATAATTAGTTGCAAATGGGTATTTTGTGAAAAACAGGTTGGTGATAAAACTGTGAAAAAAGCTCGATTAGTGGCTCGTGGTTTTGAGCAATCCGAATTAAGTGATGAGGTTTACTCACCGGTGGTACGCATGTTAACAGTACGAGTGTTGTTGTCACTTAGTGTGCAGAGTGATATGCAAATTCACCAGTTAGACGTGAAGTGCGCATTCCTCAACGGAATTTTGAAACAACCAGTTTACATGCATATACCTGAAGGAATTAAGGAGAAACCACCAGACAAGGTGTGCATGCTTAAGAAATCACTCTACGGATTACAACAATCGCCAAGATGTTGGAACGAAAGGTTAAATGATCATTTGTTAAGTATAGGACTTGTAAGATCAAAAGTAGATCCTTGTTTATACATATATCAGTAGTGATATTTTCTTACTAATTTATGTTGATGATATGCTGATATTTTCGAAATTTGTTTCTAGAATTAATGAGGTAAAAGAAAAACTTATAAGTAAGTTTGAAATGAAAGACTTGACAAACGATTCACACTTGAAATTTCTTGGATTGAATATTGTAAAAGCAAGTGATGGATTGTTTCTCAATCAGAAGGATTTGATTAAACAAATTTTGAACCATTTTGAAATGACTGAATGTAAACCAGCATTAATTCCTATGCAACCAAAATTGAATTTAACTAGGTACAAAACTGAAAATATAAATGTAAATTAATTACCCTCGGATCAACAAATAGCTGATATTTTTACTAAATCTCTTAGTAATGTAAAGTTCAGTTATTTCAGGGATAAACTGAAATTAGTGCCTATGTAGTTCATATTTGTTTCTTTCATGTTTTGTTGTTCAAATGTTTAGTTGTGTAGTTTTGTAACATTATAGAATTGAAGGGGGCTGTTGAAGTTTAAATATTATAATTCTATTATCTTTATGCGTAGTAAACATGTAAAAAACAAAAGTGTAAACAATGTAGTTTTTTTTTTACTGTATGTCATATAAAATATTACACGAGTTTAATTTCTACGTTGTAGTCTTTACTTACCAAACACAAATAAAGAAGTTTAATAGTTTTGTAGCGCGAAGTTTATCAACAAGTTCCCTCTTTTGTTCCTTTCGCCGTATCCAAATTCTCCTATACATGTTTCTTGTTCTTCCTCTTTCTTTCCTATTTTAGCATTATAATCGCCTACCATCATCGTATAGTATGTTTTATCATCTTCTAAAGCTGTAATAATATCCTCGTAACACTCTTCTATCTCATCGTCTGACTGTGAGCTTGTGGGTGCATATACCTGTATTATTTTCATCTGATCTGATCTTGGGTTAATACTTAATATCAAATATATCACTCTTGTTGAGACTGCTTGGATTTTAAGTACGCTGTCTTTGACATTTTTATTTATAACAAAGCATACTCCTCCATTTGAATCATCATCTTCTCCTCTATAGTACAATGCGTTTCCACTTTTGGGTGTTAAATACTCTTCTCCTCTTCTTCTTGTTTCTGACACGCCTAGTATATCCCATTTTATTCTACGCAATTCTTCTTCTAACTCCAATATTCTGTCCTCTGATGCCAATGACCTTATATTATACGTTGCCAATTTCAGTTTATACTTTTGACAGCCTGTCCTCACCCAGGGATTTATTTTCGCACCCTCTCTCTTTCTCTCTTAAGGTGCATTCAGACTCAGAAATTTTGTCCGGAAAGTTGACGGAGAAATTTAAACGAACCAATCAGGAGATGTGTAGAATTTGAATCGTAAGAAGCGGTAAATTCTACACACCTCCTGATTGGCTCGTTTAAATTTTTCCGTCAACTTTCCGGACAAAATTTCTGAGTCTGAATGCCCCTTTAGACCTTTTCCGGTCGCTGTCGTAACCGGGGGTCATCGGAGGGCTGAGGACTGAGGGACCTGAGGATTGTTTATATGTATGTGTATCCATTACCATATTGTTTGTTTGGGGGAATTTGACCATTAACTTGCCACGCTGGTCATGCGGGT
The DNA here is from genome assembly GCA_963082815.1 of Melanotus villosus. Taxonomy (NCBI): domain Eukaryota; kingdom Metazoa; phylum Arthropoda; class Insecta; order Coleoptera; family Elateridae; genus Melanotus; species Melanotus villosus. Next base: position 52,764,859 of record OY720426.1, read on the forward strand.
TAATATGCATATTAATGGTTAATTTAATAAAAAACATGCAATTAATTATTTTAACCGGTTATTTCACATAACAACCAAACCCTCTTGTCTGAAGCGATAAATTATAATATTTAGAAAACATTTTGTTTTATGAGGGCTTGTGAAATAAAGTACCTATGTAATATTTTTTCAATGAAAGAAAGTTTTATTCGTACAATTTCAAACTTTTGTGACATTTCGAATTACAGCCGCATTTTGTAGGCAGGAATTTTGCTTTGCAGTTACATCTCTTGAACCTTTGATCGCCTGTGATTGGCGATTTCCTGACACACTCGCGAAGAGACATAATAACATCGGGATATAGGGAACTTCTTCTTGTGAAATGAAAGTCCCTTGACAAATGACAAACTGGTTCCTCGAATACTTTTGAGCTAATCTTCCTTCTTTGGTATCAATCTCATACATCTCACGATCAGCATCCACCTGCAGAATAACCCCTAGAATGTTCCTGGAGTCACCCCTTCCCCTGTTGACATCAGGCACTCGTACTTTTACTGCATCTCCAATCTTCGAAATTTCTTTCGGACATTTGCCCCATCTTCTTTGTTTGGGACTGCAATGCACTTCTGGCATCGTCTCTCTTTTGCTTAATACTGTTGATTTTATTAGCAATAATAGTCTCTGTCTTTTACTTGCCCATCTTCATCGTCACCGTTTTCTATTGGTCCATTTTCGCCTTCGCCGTTCTCTATTCATTTATCTTCCTCGCTTCCGTTCTCTATTTGTCCATCTGCCTCAATTCCTTCCACGGTACCCGACGAGGAGTCGATTAAAACTTTAAGATCTTCCCCAGATTCAAGATTTCCAATGGCGTCAGTAGAAAGTGATGATGTTGTAAGACTAGCTTTTGCTGGGGTCCCAAACATGGCTTCGTATGGGCTTTCATGAACTGAACAAACCTCAGGTTCCAACTTGCACAAACGTGAGATTTATTACTCTAACCAGAGGCTGCTGGATATTATGCATAATAACAGGTTAATGTGATTAATTTATCAAAAAACATGAATCATTTATCAAATTCGCCAAAATTGTTGGTTATTATGCATAATATCCGGTGATTATGCATATTAACCAGATTTATCACATTAGCAGTAACATATTGTATATATTTATCTTGGCCGCTCTGCCTATTAGCTTAGATTTAAATGCGTTTTGTACCGCATAGTATGCTCGATTCCCTGCTACGATTATTTGTTGAATTTCTTGTTTTATGTTATTGTTTTCATTTAGATTTACCTCAAGGTATTTAAAATTCGTGAACAGCTCTATGTTTTTGTCCTCGATAGTCTTCGACTTGGCTTTATGGCCATGCATTTAGTTTTGCATTCGTTAAGTGGTACGCCTACTCTTGCGGCATTTACTTCCAGCATGGTAAAGACTTCTTTAACACTTAGCATTGTTCGCCTTATAATATTCAGATCATCTGTATAGCCTACCACCTGGTATGATTTATTCACGATTGTGTCATTTGTATGGATTTTCATATACCTGATCACATTTTCCAAGATTGTATTAAGTAGTATTGGGACCAGTCCAACTCCTTGTCTTAGTCCTTCCTCGCTGTTGAATTGATTTGTTACCCTGTTCTACATCCTTCCTTGGCTGCGTGAATTGGCCATGGTCATCTGAGAGAACCTGATAAGGTTGGGTGGGATACCTAGTTCTTCTATGGCGTCGTATAATGCTATTTTACCGATGATGTCGTAGGCTTGCTTAAAGTCTACGAATATTTGGTATACTGGGACATTATATTCCCATCCCATTTCAATTATTTGTCTAACCACAAACAGCTGGTCGATTGTGGTTCTATCCTTTTTGAATTCTGCCTGATATTCGCCGATTATTTCGTTGGCAAATATCTCAATTCTATCTCTCAGAATGTTTGTAAATATTTTGTATGCTCCGCTTAGGAATGATATTCCTCTGTAATTCTGACACATCAAGCGATCTCCCTTCTTAAATTATATTGGGCAGATAATCACTGTTTCCCATTTCTGTGGCATTACTTCTATATTCCAGATGTCCTTTATTAGTGAGTGCAAGTCCTGTGTCAACAGATTTCCTCCAGCCTTGATGAGCTTCGCCGGTATACCATCGACCCCTGGGGCTTTGTTGCCCATCATTTTGATTATGTTATGAGTTACTTCCTGTAGTGTGGGTTTCTTCATCTGTCGTTCCACTGTATAAAATGTTCTTTTGGTGTAGTCTTCTTCGAAGTTTGCCTTGTTTAGAAGCTCCGAAAAGTGTTATTGCAATCTTTGTAGTACCCTGTCCTGTTCTTTTCCTATTGTTTTACATATCGTAGTTCTCGGCTGATATTCCGTCTTTGAATCCCTGATTAAGTCATACATCTCCTTAGTTTTTTTTCGATTGGTACGAGTCTTCTAGCTTTCTGAGTTATTCATATAGGGCTTCTTTCTTTCTTTTGAATATCATGTTGGCGGCTCTTCTGGCTTGTTTATATATTTTATCTTTTCTCCACGTCGGTCTTTGGAGCATATTAGTTCGAGTTTTGTTTCTCATATCACCAGCTTCCTCACACTCTTTATCCCACCACGTTTTTTTCTTTTTCTTTAGTCCTAAAGTTTCTTCCGCTGCTCTTAAAATGTTCCCTTTAATCGGAGCCCACGGTTCGTTGAGGTTATGCTTCCTGATACTTTGTGTTACATTCGCAGACCCTCTTCCTTTATTTGAATTGCAATATGTTTCAAAAGTTTCACGGTATATCTCCGTTATTTCTTGCATTTCGAGTTTCAGTAAGTCGTATTTTACTTTACTTTCCCCTGGTTTTACTCTGCTCATATTAATTTTTATCCTGAGTTTTGTTTGGACTAAATAGTGGCCAAATTCTGACGAAGCTCCTCTCATTGTTCTAATATCAGTTACACTCGAGTAGAACCTAGTGCTAACTAGGGCATGGTCTATCTTATTGAACGTATTTCCATCCGGGGGCCTCCATGTGACCTTGTGGACTCGCTTCTAACCACCATGTTCTTCGATGCTGCTAGTTCAATGACCCTTTCCCCATTGTTACTTGTTTCATCATGCAGACTGCGAATTCCTATGGTTGGACTGTATACTCCTTCCTTCCCTATTTTTGCGTTGTAATCACCCATAACTATCTTCAGATCGTGCTTTGGTGTAATATCAATTTCTGTCTCGTTTTCTCTGTATCATCCTTTTCGTCTGTAGGGGCGTGGATTGAGAACAGGGATATGTTGTTAAGCTTTGTCCGTATTCTTATATAACATATTCCTTTGTCGATTGGTTTGAAAACAATTATATGCTGTTGTAATTTTTTCCCGACAGTATATCCCACTCCAAATTCGTGTGAGTTGTCCAAAGGTCCACTATAATGTATGACCCATCCCGCTTTGCTAATTTTTTCATAACCTGTTCATCGCATCTCCTGAAGAGCCGTTATGTCTAATTGGTATTTTTGAATTTCCTTGAGTAGTGCATTTAGGGCTTCCAAGTCTCAAAAATCAAGTCCTTAATTCGTTGCCAGGTTTTAAGGTTTCACAAAAAGAGTGTTATACCCAGGTCCAACTCTCTTTGTGGAGGGCCATTTGCTCGGATACCTTGGGGTTGCAAAGCCCGTGCTAACATTTAGTGTTAGCCCCTGAGGGACCTTTTGTTATTATTATTTTTTTAAATTAATAAATTGTTTATTTACGAGCTACTCTACATGGAGTATTAAGGACGTAAACATTGAATGGAGAAACTAGTCGCTGCTGGAACTTATTTAAGTATATTCTTTGTTAACGTGGATTATTAAGGTATTGTTATAGACTAAAATATTTATTGTGCGTTTATTTACATTCACATTGTATTATCAATTAATATAACTGAGATTTACCAGTTACCAATGCCTTATTTTACTATTCCCCAGACGAAAGACCTAAGTCTGCAAGTTGTGTATGTCTAACCAAAGGATTAGCTTACAGGAAAGATCTGGTTGATAGTGGAGCTGCCTCTGGTTGTACCTATATAGTCCCAGTGTACCTGTGTGGTCCCAGTCAGATTTTGCGATAGGGCTATAAGAGTTGTGACACATTCACAATTAAGATATTGCCGAGAGTGTGAATGAGGCCCTTCTGCACCCGATGTTGTGTAACTCCGGGTGTAGAAAGAAGATGAGGGAGCTCTGAGGTAACTCCGGAAAATCCAGGTGGTTGGTGAACAATGGATAGCCCGTGAAGAAGATGATGGAGACCCAAAGAAGTAGTAGTAAGGGCAAACCTGTATCCAGTGAGAGTCGCACCGAAACAAGGGGATCGGGGACCCCCGGTGAGTACACCTTAAAGTGGTGAGTTTTACAGAGCAGTAATTTTTATGTTTGTTTTATGGCAATGTGGCAATGGCGTAACCACTGGAGCTGCAAGGGTGTCGCAGAACGCGAGAGCCACAAGCAGTACGCACTGCATTGTTTGTGTCCCTCACTTTCGGTCCAGCCCCTTACGTAAGATAAGAGGTTAGCGGTGAGTTTAAACAAGTGACTAACAGAACTAACTAATAAACGAACTTACACCTGACAAATGACCCAAAAATGACAACAATCCCCCTTTTCCCCCTAACAGTATATTGGTAACTTGTTGAGATTAGTGTACATTAAGACATTAAAATATGTTTATGTCATACTCGTTTCTAAAGCAACGTTTTTCGAACGATTTATAGGACGAAAAGTGACACTTTAAAGTGCTAGGACTTTAAAGTGTCATTTTAAAGTCCTAGTTCTTTAAAGTGTCACTTTTTGTTCTATAAATGCTCGTTGCTAGGAGACGAATTGTTGGGCCTTAGACTACTTACTTAAAACTAATACTGCTACAAATTGCTGGAGATTTCTTTTAATAATTTAACAACTTTAGAAACCAGTATGACATAAAATTATGTATGTACCTCAGACGAAAAGTGTCTTTAAGGTACTCGCAAGTAATTACGGCCTCGGCTACCCGCCTCGGCCGTAAACAACTTGCTCATACCTTAAAGACTTACTTTTCGTCCTAGATACATAAAATACTATTATAAATTTCAGTTCAAAAAGGCAGAAAAATTATGTAACTAGCTTTGGTACTCCTCCTGTTGCTAACAAACGCTTACTGTAGCCCCTGCTTGCACGTTCTAATCGTGTTTTTTTCTGCCCAAAAAAATTAGTATCGGCCGATAAAACTAAAATAAAATTAAAAATTAGAGACGAAGAGCTCCAAATTGGTGCCTTTGAGTATCTTACCATAAAGTATTCGAAGAGTAAAGGTAAGCATAGCCAGTATTATTAATTTTAGATTCATCTGTTTATGGATACAAAACACCTGAAGGTTCTAAAGATCTAAAGTTTTATATTTTACTGTTTTGTCTACAAGTGCTCGTGACTGGTACTCGTGTTTTATAACACATAACTTTCAATATTACCACATACATATTTAATGGTCAATATACAACTACATTATGATATTTTCTCATTAAACAATGTTATATTTAGCTGGGCTTATGTAATCTTGTACTTTGAATAAGTGCCTTTTATGTATTTGGCTGTAAAATAAATCATTATTCTTAATAATGGAACAAACAGTTAGGAATCCGCTTTTTATAATTTATTTGTAAATAAAATAAACAATTTTTTAAATGCCCTAAACACCTTTCCAAAGCGAACTAAAGAATACAATAGCCTCTCGGTGGCGTAACGGACGAGAGTCTGCTTAATGATCGAGAGGTCCCGGGTTCGGATCTAACCATGGCCAGACCTCGGTCTGAAGTGTGGTTGGCATTCGAACCCGTGTAGGTTAAGTAGGATTAAGTTTAGAAAGCCACTGACCGTAGCAATCGACGCCGATAAGCTTAATAAAGAAAAGAATACCAGTGACGCTATTTGCCTTTTATTGTACGAACAAAAAGAAAATTCAGAAGAGCTGGCCATGGTGTTTTGAAGTCACGTGCATGATAACACTACAAAACGAAAAACAACTGCTACTGTCAAAGAAGTGTGCTTCTTCTTCTTCTTGTAATAGGACAGTGTCCTGTTTGTTTCAACTGATTAGCCTCTATCAATTCGGTGGTGGCTGTTCTTCCTACTGCCCGTTTTGTATTGGAATTTTGGGTCTTTGCCACCCATTCTGTCCACATGATCCCAACATTGTCGACGGCTTGCTCTTACCCACCTGACGATGTCTTGTGTTTCACATCTTACTCGGATTTCTTCATTCCTCACTCTTTAATAGTGAGCCCGGAAATACTTCGTAGTGCTTTCATCTCCGTTGGTCTAATAATTTGCTTACTCTTACTGTTTCTGCACGTGTTTCTGTCATTATCGGTCTCATACACGTTTTATATATTCGCAACTTGCTTTCGGTATTTATATGTTTATCGTGCCATATGATATCGCGAAGATAGCCCGATAATGTAGGGCCTTGTTTCTTGACTAATATTTCTGTTGCTGGATGTTTTGACGTCTAGGTATTTAAAATTCATGACTTGAGTTATTCATTTGTTGTCTATGGCCAGTTTACACTGTATTGGTTCTTTGGAAATTACGATGGATTGTGCTTTTTCTATTGATATTGTGATGAAGTGACCTTCTGGTTGCACACGCTTGATATGACGTATTGAGATGACTCACTTATGCAGCTGAATGTAATATGATATCTAATGTTATTTATAGCTCAAGGTTGGACACCTGCATAAAATGATGAATCTGTATTCTTTAAAATATACAGATTAGCACGGTCGTGGTACAAGGTGGGGACTGATCTTATAATATAAGGAATTGTTTTATCGGGAACTCGGTATGGTTTAAGTGTTTATCTGTAACTTTGACTTTAAATAATATTTGTAAAACATAATTCAAAGTTCGGACAATATATGTTGTGTTAGTTGAATTTGACTTTCAATAATAAAACCTCTCGCAGAGTAGCTAACTCCTCTCGTGGCGTAGTTCTTTCTAAATTTAATTAACTAATTTTATTCCGTTGCATTCATCGGCGTAGTATAATATTTTGAATCTGATACTTCCCATTATATATCTTTTCCTCATCTCTTTGACACTTTGAATAATTTGGTCCATGATGAGGTTAAAAAGTATGGGACTAAGACTGTCCCCCGGTCTTATACCTGGTGATATACGTGCTTCTTCTTTTAGGGTGTTATTCACCTTTATTTTTGTTTTATTATTTTTATTCAGGTCTCTTATTATCTTTAAATCATTCGGTTAAAGTTATTGCCGGAGTTAGATCGATGTAACAGAGGAAGAGTGGTTTACTGAATTCGATCGATTTCTCTATTAGTTGACGCAATACTCGTATAAAGATTATTCTTCGCTGATGCCAGTCGGTTGTGTTATTTCTTCGGCTATAATCTTAGTCATCACTTTAGATATATGGTGCTTAAGAGGCATATCCCGCTGTAATTATTTGAGTCTTTCTTTAGTTCTTTCGTGAATATGGGTATAGTTATACTCGTTTTCCACTGATTGGGTACTTTTCCTTCGATGATTATCTTTTGGAACCACAAAGTGGTTATTTATTGTGCCAATTTGTCACCCATTTCATTACATATTTCATTCGTTATCATGTCTTCCCATGGAGATTTTCTTTTTTTGAGCTTAGCTATTGCAGCAGTGACCTTGTCCTGTGTGATTTCTATTGTATTTATTCCATCATTGTCTCTCTCATTTAGTTCTTCGTCTGACCCTTCTGCAGTCTATTGATACAGATCGTGGAAGTCGGCTACACATGCTTCGGGTGAAATGGTTGTTGTTTGTATGTACTCATTAATAGGTTTTTCATGTTGCAGATTTTTTTTTGACCTCCATACAAGTCGGCTCCATATCTTTCGTCAAGTTTGCCCAATGCTCTCTTTTTAATGATGTTATTTTGTCGTGTGTTCTGTTTTGTTGGATGTTTCTGTTTGTGATGATATGCGGTCCATTTTTCCTCCCCTAAAGTTTTAACTTTTTCCGTGAATCATGGTTTGGTATTTGGTTTGCCATTAATATTGACTTTCCTGTTTCCAACCGCTTCTGTGATACTGCTTATGGATTTATTTATAATAATAATATGGCAGCAGCAATACATAACTATGTCTCGTAAATGTAATGTATAAATACAATGTTATCAATTAGATTGCAAAAATAATAATAGTAGATACAGTGATGTATTTAGAAGTGAGATGAATAGTATCAAAAATTACCTAAACATTAATAAGTGAGTATTTGACAGAGATAAACTGTTGTCATTAGCCAGGATTATAACATATTCGGTAGTGAGTCTATGCTTCTCTTGAATGAAGGCAGTGTGAGAGTGTTCACACAATCTGGTGGAAGGAACTTCCAGAGATTTACCATTCTGTTTGAAAGAAAGCGTGAGCGAGATCCCAGTCTTGTCCTTTCTTTCCTGAGTTTAAGATGGTGACCTCTCAGTCCCTGATGTAAGCCGCGCAGGAACATGTCGTCTAGGCCAGAGATATTTTAATAAACATGGAGGATCTTATACGTTTCAATGAGATCTGCTCTGTTTCTTCTGTCAGCCAGGGTGGAGAGGGAAAGACTGTGCCACCTATCTTGATAGTCCTGATTTCTAAGTTCCTGTGGAATACGAGTGATTTTTCTTTGTATCTTTCCTAGGAGTTCCCTATCCTTGGCGAAAGTAGGGAGACCAGACTACATTAGCGTACTCAAGTATGGTTCTTATATATGTCTTGTACATTTTGCTAATCGTAGTTTGGTGCAGCTTGTAGAATGCCTTCTGAGTTAGATACAAGATAGAGTTGGCTCGTTTGCAGATGCTGGCGATGTGGGTCTCCCATTTAAGATTTTCAGTTATTATAACTCCAAGGTCATTTTGTGCAGATGTCTGTTGTACGCTGATACTAAAGCCTCGGGTTTTTCTTGCCCATATGAAGTACAGAGCATTTTGAGTTGTTAGTGTGAAAAGCCAGAGTTTTGACCAATCTACCAGTCTATCAAGATCACCTTGAAGAGCAGCGTGTTCCTCAGCTGGGTTGGCGAAGATCTTAGTATCATCCACATAGCAGCTCCAGTCACACACAAGATTGTCACCCAGGTCTGACGTATATAGGACGAATAAAATCGGACCCAATACAGAACCTTGGGGAATTCCGTTGGTAACAGGTCGTTGAGTGGAGAGGCTACTCCCTATTCTAACTTGGAAGGTTCTGTCGTGAAGATACTCCCGAATCGATTACAATAAGTCGCCCCTTATTCCTAGTGAGTACAGCTTGTGTAGGAGACGTCTATGAGGCATCTTATCAAAGGCCTTCGCTTTCATTGGTTCGCCTGCATCCAATGTCTTGGTCCATCTATTTAAGGATTGTATCAAATTGGTGACGGTAGATCTTCCTTTTACAAATCCATGCTGTTGGTCAGGAATAAGATTGTTCGGTACAGCACGATTCATGATTTTTTGGACAATGATCCGCTCCATAACTTTATCAATTGCGCTGGTTGGGTTGATAGGCCTGTAATTGTTTGGAACTAGTTTGTCACCTTTTTTGAAAATCGGCGTAACTATAGCTTTTTTCCAAAAATCTGGTATTATCCCAGACTTTTTAAAGATTTTATTGAGAAACGGAGCCAGCTGAAATGCGCAGTTAACCAAGAAAACCGTAGGAATGTCATCCGGCAGTTGAATTAGCATCTAGCCTTCTCAGGGTTTGACCTGTCTTAATATCTGAGAATTCGATGTTGTCTATTATGGAGATGTTTTCTGTTTTTCCCTCTTACTTCGGCGAGTTCATCCTATGGTTCGGTTGTATATGTCTCTTGAAATACGCCAGCAAAATATTCTGCGATTTTCAGCTTGTCAGAGATCGTTTCACCCATACCGTTTGATATATTGCGGAGTACCTCATTTCTATGAAATCTGATATCGGACATGAGAATAGAATCTCTTACCACTATCAGACACCACTTGCTCTACATATTTTTGTGTCAGGTTTCTATTCAGAGACGTAAGAATGTTGGAAATGGTCCTGAAGTGGTCATAGGGAGTGGTATGCCTGGTTTGTCTGTACATATCCCAGGCTCTGCGTTTCGCTCTGGCCATTCTCTTCGCTTCGTGGTTGATCCAGAGTTTATCTCTATGCCGGTTACTCGTACTAAAACGCGGAGAGTATTCCGAGAGCAGCTGTTGACATTGCTTATTATATTGGTGGTTAATTTTGCCCATGCTTGGTCCGTGTTGTCACCTTCTGTTATTGTATTCAGGTACATTTTCTCTGCCAGCCTTCGCTTGTATAGTTGTCTTAATTTAAAAATTATTTTTCAAAATAGACATTCTTTGAGTCAAACTGTCAAAATGATCCTATGTGAATCTATGGTTTTATCTCAATTTAACTACTGTGACTGTGTGTATGGGCCATGCATAGACAGTGTAGAAGGTAGACGGATTCAGCTGATGCAGAATTCGTGTCTGAGACTGATCTATGGAATAAGAAGATATGAACATATATCTCACAAGTTAAAGGATATTAAGTGGTTGAACATGTCTAATCGAAGAAAACTTCATTTGGCATGTTTATATCACAAAATTATTATAAATAAAAAACCTTCCTATTTATTTAATAAAATAAACTTTAGATCAGACTTGCACAATATAAATATACGTGGTAAATACTTAATAAACATTCCTTATCATCGTACTTCGTTATTTGGAAGATGTTTTTCTTACAGTATCTCTTCTTTGTATAATTCTTTACCATACTTCTTAAAGTCATTAAACTTATGCCAATTTAAAAAACATTATTATGAAATACTATTGAATACTCAAAACAATTCATTATGAGTATTAGGAATATCTTACATCAACACAAGAATTTTAGCGACTGCTCTCTAATATCTTGCTATCATGATTCTTCTATCATGATTCTGCTATTACGAATACTAATATATAGTATAGTGAGTTATGATCGCACAGGCAACTGTTTGTTTTAATTATATTATTATTGGAAGAGGTTAAGTGGTAGAGCAGAGGCTGAATATTTAGATATCCAGCATCTGAACTTCGCCTCGTTGGCTTTGTGTTTCTGTTTTTGTTATATTTTGTTTTTTTTTCCAATTATGTATTATTTGTACTACACTGCCAATAAAAGACATTATTATTATTATTATTATTATTATTATACTTTCATTGACTTTTATCCTCGGGAGTTCATCTCATGGTCAAACTTAGTATTATTGATTCGCAATTCGTTTTGCGCACAGAAAGCAATTAATATTTCTCCACCCTTGTTTGTTCATTCCAATTATTCCGTTTAGGTTCCCCATCACAAAGACATTTTCATTCATTGGTATCTGTTCTAGAGTCTCCTGTCGTAGCATGTCTCTCTTTCTTCTCTGAGTGTGCTTATATCAGGTGCGTAAACACTCACAATGTGCATTTTTTCTTTATTGAAACTGAGTATTTATGCAGTTAATTTCCTCTTTTTATCTTTGTCCTTTCCACTGTGGATCAAGATGTAGTTCTGGTATTTATCATTCCCTTTCCCACTTTTTTTAACTTCTGAAAGAGCACATATGTATACCTATCTTAAGTTTGTTCAACGCCATGATAATTTCTTGATCTTTATTGGTCTACGAGGTTATGTTCCAGCATCCTAGTGTTATAGTTTTTGATCTCTATATTCGTTTTTTCCATGTTCTCGCCGTGTTGTTTATCCGTGTATTCTATCCTAAGTCCGAGGCTTTCTTGGTTCTTTGTGCATTAATTAGTTTTTCGGCGGGTAGGCTGCTAACTCGTTCCGCCAAGCTTGGCTTGGGAGCGGCAACGACATCCAACAGGCTACTTAATCCATCCTTGAATGCCTCAGGCGAAGAAGTGTGATTGTTTTGTTTAATTTTATGGCATTGCAATGCACATGACTTCAAAATTCCGGGTTTCTTTTGGTTTATACTATACATAGATACAGACATTGACAATAAGTATTTTGTCGCGTTTACATTCAGCACTCACAGGTTAAACCGCGCGATTTTTAAATCTGACGAGCCTAATAAGGCTGAAAACTCCCATCACGAGTTACCCATGGTTCACCGACTGAACGCTTGCGAAGCATCTGGAATCGATGACTCACGAAATGTTCTGGCTATTGGATGGCAGATTGATAAAAAGGGAGTCCCACTAGCCAGGATGGCCAATTCATTTTCAACATACGGTGGTGTTACGATAAATAAATATAGTTCGCATTTTTTTGTTGTTTAAGATCTTTTTCTAACTATTTGCATAACAACCCAATTAGACTACCTACTATTTTATTCGCCGTAGATTATCGTGTTGAATTTGTTTTCGTAATAAACAAAATGTAATTTCGTTTAGCATTCGATAAAAATAGAATTGTTGCTAATTATTAAAAAAATGTAAATGTAATCTCAATATTGAAATACTGAAGGGTTTGCGTACGCGCTTCAGAACAAGAAACACGTGATTAGTTCGTGGAAAGTATTTTGTATGCAAGTCGAGGAAATCGGAAAATGGATTTTCTAACTTTCCGTCGAAAGTTTGTAGGACTCTCAGATCTGTGTAAGAGATTTGTTTGTGAAATTTTAGGACAGAAATATTCTGGTGGATGTTAGTAGGAGAGTACTTAAATATCAACGTAGACCTTAATTTGCATATTAGATATCTCTTATGTTTTAGTCATGAAATTGCGGTCGTAAAATATGTAAGCGAAGAATCCCGGAGGATTCTGTTTAATTTATTTTTGAATTGGTCGTGTTTATTCGGAGAGAAAAATAATTTTTCTGATTTAACACTGTTATGAAGAATAGGAGGAATGGAATTGGTTAAAAGCTATTTCAGGCTGGATTACGCGTAAGCGTTTTCAGGAATGATTTTTACCCGAACGCATTTCGTTTGCATAAAAAAGGTAGATCTGCTTTTTAGCTACATACACTTTTCCCAAGTAAATATTGAAAGTGGATTTTTAGCTTCGTATTTATAAACGGTGTAAAACGTTTCGTAACAGAAAATGTTAATGAATGCATTAAGTTGACTTATATGCCACAACAACGATTAACCACAAAACTTTTTTCCACACCAAATGATAAAATGCAAGTTTAAGAAAGATTGGGTAGGCCACTGCTGCGTTAAAAAAAACAAACAAACAAATGACAGCTGTTAACTGTTTAGTAAAAAAAAACTGTTTAGTTAAAAAATCACAAGCAGCCGTAGACTCAGGCCATAAGAAATACACAAGACAGTTCAGTTTCGACAGGTTTGTAGCATTGTAGCTGAAACACACTAGAGGATGTTGTCTACAACAAAGCAGCGAATTTCTTTTGGGAGTATTTTTATTTCTAAAAACAAAAACAACGTTACGAACAAGGACCTTGGACCGATGCTAAGTTCCTATTTAAACATAACACATGGTTATCCTTTATCTTACCAACCGCTCTTGCTGTTTCTATAAGGTTGACCTTTGATGTGTGATGTGTGTTGCTTATGTAGAGCCAGGACGAGGACACAGCAGGGGCCCAAATTGTTACGAAGTTGAACAACCAGAAGGTTTTGCAGATGATACGTCACGAGTGTGTCGCTTAAAACGAAGTCTGTACGGCTTGAAGCAGGCGCCACGGTGCTGGAACAAGAGATTCATGCAGTTTATGAAAAAAACGAGACTTGAGAATAGTACAGCTGATCCATGTCTGTTTTATCGAAAACAGAAGAATAGTGCACTTTATGTTGCGATTTATGTTGATGATGGCTTAATAGTTGGTGACAATGAAGAAGAAATTGAAGCCTTTATGGAAGAATTGCAGCAAGAATTTAAGATTACCACAGGATCACTAGAAAATTTCCTGGGAATGAATATAAATTGCAAGAAAGATGGATCGATTCATGTCAGTCAAGAAGAATATATAAAGAAAATATTAGAACAATTTCATATGACTGATGCAAACTCAGTAACAATCCCCATTAGTCGTGAGGAAAATGATGTTGCTGAAGAAATTACGACAAAGATTCCTTATCGTAACGCAGTGGGATGTCTCATGTATTTAGCAACGGCAACACGTCCCGATATAGCGTTCGCTGTGAACAAGGCAGCTCGAGCAATGGAGAAACCAACTACATGGGACTGGAATAATGTCAAACGTATTTTTAGGTATCTACGAGGGACAGCAAATCACGGTATCACTTACGCAAAAGGATTTACTGAACTGAAGATCTTTAGTGACGCTGATTTTTCTGGCGATAAAGTTACAAGACGTTCGACCACTGGTGTAATTGCTACATTTGCGGGAGGTGCAATATCCTGGACAAGTCAACTTCAAAAGGTTCTGGCACTTTCTACCACTGAAGCCGAGATAATTGCTGCAAGTGAAGGAGCAAAGGAATTGGTTTGGCTCAAAAGACTTTTATCAGAACTGATAAAATTTAATTCACTGCCGATTCTGTATGTCGATAATGCAAGCGCAGTGAAATTAGCAAAAAATCCAGAATTCCACAAGAGGTCGAAGCATATCGAAGTGCGATATTTTTATGTTCGTGAACGATTTCTTAACGATGAGCTTAGACTGGAACATATTAGTGGAAAAGATCAGTTAGCCGATTTATTAACGAAGTCTTTGGAGCGTGTTAGGTTTGAATTGTTGCGTAAGAAGTTTGGCGTACAAAGTAAAAACTCCGTGTAAGTTTTGTAGTGTTTTGGAGGAAGTGTTAGAATAAGAAAGAAAACACTCCAGCTTTATATGTACGTCATCTATCTAGATTCTAGTATTGGTTACTAAGCAAAGTATGTAGTTATGTACAGATATGTCAGAAGTGCAGTTTTTGTAAAAACGTAATAAATAATTATGTTCATGTACCATTCATGTTAAAGTGTTTCTCCTTTCTTTAATAAAACGTAACACTGCAACACACTTGACTCGGGTTTGATCCCGAGACCGTCCACACTGCAGTCGAATGCCTTGACTAAGCGGCCACTCCGGCTAAGAGGAATACAAGTATCATAAATGTAAATACCTACAGAAAACAGGACCTCAGACGAAGATAATAGTAGTTTAGAGTCATTGAAGAAAGCCTACGACCAGTGTTCAGCTCAGATATTAATATAATCCTTGGAAATTTGAATGTAAAGGTGGGAAAAGAGACTATCTATGGCGTCACGTGGGAAGATACAGTTTAATACAAAGAAACTAATGATACCGGTTTTAGGATGGTCACATTAGTAGAATCAGTGATTCTGGTCACAAATAGTTTCGAGTTACGTTATAAAGCAACACTATAACCTCAGAAGGAACCATATGCGGCGAGTGTTCAGGATCACGATGGGAACACAACAATATTCTTACTGCTAGACTAGAATAAGATTAGTAAAAAAAAAACAGTAACTTTTGGAAATTGTAATATACAAGAGAGTTGAGAAAGTATGTAAAAATAAGTATATATTTCGGTATCAAAATTTTGCTGGGACGGACGTACTTCTAATCGAGTAGGTTCCCTGTTGTTGACGCAGGTCATATTGTGACCTGAAACCCTTGGGCAATAAGGTCTTCTAGGATGTAGTCTCTCACGCAGTGCGTCAGTTGTCACCTCTGGATGTTTGGTGATTCTCCCAGAAAAACCTTGGCGAATGGAACTCGTATGTTTATTGATGGGTACGGTGAGCAGTATGAATGTAGCGTATAAGTAGACACTCAAGGTGTCAGATGCCGCACATTAGCCTAAATGAAGTTAGACTTTGTGCAAGGTTTAGATGTAGCTGGGAGACTAGACTCGACGGACGAGTTGATGACCATTCGTTTCTTCTTTTTCGCGTGGCGTGCTCTTCACAGGGCGTTACCGTCTTCTCTCCATATGCCTGTGGTATACGTGTCAAGCTGGCTATAGACAGCTCGAGGAACCAGTTGAAGATCTGCGACTCGCAAACGACTGGCAAACCATCTGGGTTCTTTTAGGGCCCTTTTCTTCTACACCGTATAGCTCTTGCTTTTATTGCATGTTGATATTTTCAATTTAACTTCTTGGGTTACTTCATTAGTTTTTTCTTTCGCCGTTGTTGGATTCCGCCTAGTGATATCTTATTTCTAATGTAGAAGATATCTGATTAGTATAAGGCTGTGGAGGTCTTCTCAACTGGCTGAATGGAGTGTTTTTGGAGGGCCACCTCTGCAATAATTTTATTTCAGATCAACCATAGATGTACGATGCATTAGATTGAATCCGGTGCTTAGGTTATTGTGCTTCGTGAAGTCAACCAGTAACGAGGGCTTGGTGTAGAGCATCATGTTGGTAACATTCTTCCCTGGTCTAGGTGATTATTTTAATCTAGATCATCTCTTTGGTTATTTGTCTTAACCTACACCTATATTAACGTAGTTCACAACACCACTCACACTAATGTTTCAGTTGAGTGTGGCATCAGTCGAATGTCGGCGTTGTGTCATTATAGGGTTCTTTTAGTTGCCGATCAGGTCGGATTTTTACACGATATTGCTTTGCTGGGTCCAAGCAAGGTGATGTAGATGAAGTTACTATGTTGATGGTCGTAAAGGCGGTAGTTCAGTTTTTAGATCGGGGCGCTGCAGCATTGACATCGTTGCTGGCGATTAAACTAAAAAAAGGTAGGTTTGTAGAGGAATACCCAAAAGTAACATATGATCAAAACAAAAAACCCATAGAAGCACGGAACACCAGCATTCGTGGGAGAATATAAAACGAAAAGGAAAGAGTGTATAACATTATGCTTGTATTCAAAGACGTAGTGACGGAAAAACCATAGCAAACTTAGGGTCTCTGACGGACAAAATATCACTGAAAACTAATATCTGATGAGTCTCACCGGACCAAACCAAATATCTGCTTAAAATATCTACCAACAACCATTGCTATTAATTATCAGATTTCAAATAAGTGCGGATAACGGAATGCCTATTTTAAAACGTTCTTCTTTCATTTCTCTGTTTGAGTGTCTTTCAAAGCAAACTACTGCGTAGCACATGTGATCCCGTCATGGGTGGCCAAATTTAAATAAACCGATATATCCACCAGGTGCATTAGTTGTATGATGACGTAGACCTCGTGTGATTAAGAAGAAAGAGATAAACTTGTAATATAGGTACAAGCTGCAGGCAGATCCGAACTTTGGTAAGTCGACACAATAGAAAGGAAGCTTAAGGGGATGAGGAACTGGGATGTAGTTGCACAACATAGAAACGAATGGTGGGAAGGATCCATAATGGGTTGAAGGGCCTTCAGCCAAGGAAATCGTTCAATGAGAATTTAGTAGTCAAAATAAGTATTTGGTTTTTATTACATTATTATGATGTTCAAAACACGGATATGGTGGTTCAGGCACTCGACTATAGTTGCACCCGAACTGGAAGTTCGGCGGGTGGCCTTTCCACCACTGAGAACAACGGAGGATAGAGATAAATCATAAATCTGGGTGGAGATGGGGGATGTAGGCGGTTCGTGAAAGCGTTAAGTTTATCACACCGGCCCGTATGATTAGTAACCTTAAGTAGCCTTAACCCTCCATGTTGCCGGTCATATATCTTTCAGCATGTTAACACCGAAACCGATTTTTTCCGGGGGTGATTCAAGCATTCCATATTTAGCATTTTAAATTAAATCTGGTGGGAAAATAATTTCTTACGTTTATTTTAAATTTATCCCTCAATAGTACAAGCAAATAGTACTTTTTAGAAGAAATAATTTATAAAGTTTTTATATTCACGTACGTAGTTATATTCCCAATAGGGGTAGGGACAAAAACCCGAAAAGTTCCCACCCAACGAGTATCCGCAACATCCCCATTTTTCGTGAAACTCACCCCTAGCGTGTATAGGTTACAGTTTATGGTTTTTGGATGGAAATTAGACAAAACATCAATATAACACTTTTTGTGTAAAATTTAATAAAGAATATTTTTGTTTCTATAAACATTTCCCGTTTAAACAACGGCTAAAGAGAAAAATGAGAAAAACAAGCACAATGTACGAGCTGGGGGGTGATTTTTGGTAAATAAGGGATGTTGCGGACACATATCGGTTGGGAACTTTTCGGGTTTTTGTTTCTACCCCTGCTGAGAGTTTATCTACGTAATATGAAAACTTTATAAATTATTTCTCCTATTCTATGTTTTAATGTTTAATTTGCTTGTACTACAAACAGTTCAAAGTAAGAGGAAAATAATTAAAACTCCGTTTGGTATTCACCTTTCATAGTTTACAGAATTTCCATAATTAATACCTTTGTTGAGCCTACACACCAAAAAAGTGTTTTGTTTTTATATTTCGGACGTATCCGCTATTGTCCCGCCTCAGTTTAGCATAAGAATATTTACTGAACATGTAACAAAGTAGTAAACAATATTGTGACGACTGTGTCTTTTAAGAAAGGAGGATTTTTCAGCACTCTTAAAAAAAATAGCAAAGTAGTTTGAACGGCAAAGACGCGATATGAGCTATTTTTGAAGGGGAAACTTTTTGGTAGATCAATAAAAGGTGTCACATATTCGCAAGGTCGGTCAAGGTCTCTACAGTATTGGTTCGATTCGTCTTTTTATTTCTTTTTGCTTACTGGTCGAATTTAAAGTGGGATTGTTGGTTGAAGTGCACTCGGGAGTGCAAGTAACACGACTTGAATTCTAAAATGCTGGTTTAACATTCGTCTGGACTCACAATAGGTTTCTATAGCATTGTTAAATAAAAACTAGGAAAAAGTTTATTTCCCTTGAATTTTGTTGGCTAGCGTCCCGTATTTTTTAAAATTAAGTTTGTCACGGCTTTTTTTGTTGTCTTTTATGTAATAATGTAAGCAACGAAAATCATATGGAAAATCCTAATTTTTAATGTAATGCTGATGAGCTAGGTTACTAGTTGTAGTACGAACACCTACAACCGATTTTGAATTAACCAAAACAGTTGTTTATATTTTTATTTCGCGTGTTTATTTGAACTTGGATTGACTGCCATGTCTGGCGGAACCCCCTATTCTGTAAGTTGGCGTTTCTTCTTAACATTTTTACTCAGAATTATTAACACACTTTTAACTACCGGGTGATCCAGAAAAAAAGGAATTAGAGCAGGCTGTGACCTAGTTACCAAAGTTGGTACCCCGTGATTCGCCTACTGTGAGCGTAAACAGAGACACTATTGACCATTGAAGAGGTTACGTTAACTGTCAAAATCATGCAACAATATTATTGTCCGTGTTTTAAATAATAGTAAGTAATTGCCTGTTTGTAGGCAGTCTAAATAAATAAATAATAGTATATTGTGTTATTAGGAGTAAAAGTGTCATTTTATGTGCCGAGCATGACGTTTGAACGACGAGCGCTAGCGAGTCGGACTATTCCTCAATTTCTGATCACGTGTGCGAAAGTAACCAATCAGAACACGATTATAATGATAATCGCCCTAGGACGATTATCAGTGTAATGTTGTTCTGATTGGTTACTTTCGCACACTTGATCAGAAAATTAGGTTGCTAAGTAACAAACCGTTTTTAACAGATAATTAAATATTAATCGTTATAATTTGAAAATGTCATTTTCACGGTATTTAATTTAATTAAAAGTGCAAAAAATTTTCTCACCGAATATCCCTCGATCATTGATAAATAACTTATAATTTTCTCACAACTACCTCAATTGCTTGTAGGTAACAGCTCTCCGCCTTCGGCGTCGGGCGGTTACCAAGCAACGTGCTTTCGGTAACTGTGATAAAATTATCAATGTCCTAGGGATATTATAGCTGATAATAACCTTTGTTTAAATATCGATAATACCCCCATAGAACGTGTGTCTTCCTATAAATATCTTGGTGTATGGTTAAATGAAAGGGAAGAACAGACAAAGAGAATCTTGGACAATGAAAACAGAAAATCTTAAAAACATTGAAGCGTTTGAAATTTGGTGTTATAGGAGGATGTTGAGAATATCATAGGTAGATAAAGTGACTAATCAAGAAGTGTTACATCGAATAAACAAGGAAGAAAGAAATCATTAAAGTGGTTAAAAAGCGAAAACCGGAATATCTTGGCCATGTTATAAGGATTGATAAATACAGTATTCTTCAACTAATAATTCAGAGGAAAGATTAAAGGAAAGAGATCGGTGGAAAGAAGAAAAGTCTCGGCTATCGTATTAGCGACAAGGTTCGTGTAGCTGTGATGATTTCCAATCTTCTATGGGAGCGGAACTTAAAGAAGACATGTAAGTATGACATGTAGCACCATTCTGTTGAAACCAAAAAATTTGTGCCGAACATTTCGCGAAAACGCTTGTTATTGGCAAAAATTTCGATATTTTCGTTACTTTTGAAAAAACATGGGTCAATTACGATTAATTCCAAAGTAGATTATTTTATGTCATGATCGTTTTCAACTTCCCGGCTGGAGACCACTTTTAGTTGTGCTTATTTTTTTAGCAGGCCAGAGAATAATGCACTCCCGATATGGTATACACCTTTTTCCTTTAGAAAATGAGATTTAATTAGTCAGGTTGTTATTTTTTCTTTTTAGGTACGAAAGTCATTTGATAGTTTCAATTAATAAATAAAATGTTGCGATAATTTTTGCAGTAAACAAGTATGTTTTCTGGAATCCTACATAATTATACTTTCTGATAAATTGTTAGATTAAATATTTTTTGCACTGAATGTTTTCAACCAAACGGTTATTAATCAAAGATAAGACAATCAGAAATTATAATTCATTTTTTAAAGTTACAAACTGCTTTCTAATATTGCAGTTTAGAGTGTATTTAATGGATATTTGTTTGCTATTATTTACACTTTTTCAAAATTCTTGTTATTTGCTAATTTTAAAAATACGAGAACTGAAAGATAAACTTTAATAACAAGAACCAGTATTGGGGGATTTTTCGATTTCTGCGCATGAAAACAGATTTCTAATAATTGTTTTTAATTTAAAGTAATTAGGGTCAACGTTTATGATACCCGACATGTTATCTTTTTTTATAAAGAGGAAAAGTCTTTGTAAGCTACAGCTGATTATTACTGTGACTTCGTGTTAGCTGCTTGCGGAAACACAAACTTGTAAGTTTTGATAGCTTTTTAATTTTTTAAAGATCTTTCATTTTACCATACATTTTCAAATAACCTTAAAAGGTATGGTATTTTTAGAACAAAATTTGTCTATGTTTTGTTGATAATTTGTATATGCCGGGTGTCAATGAAACCTGGGGCATCCTTATTTTTTAAATTATATTTTAAAATATCGAAATTAGATTTGGTATGTGTAATACATTCTTCAAACTGCATTATTTGATGTAGAATGTAAGTTTCTGTCACTTCCGGTTTCGCCGGAATTAACCTCAACTTTGTTACTTTAAATGGAACATCCTGTATATTTATCGATTTTTGGAATCTTCATTTAATTTTACGTATGTTTGCATCAAGTTTGCAACATTTTGAGGACAAAGTAAGTTTTTGCAGAAAAGTTTTTTTATTAATCTAGTCAACATTCAAGACTAATTGTTTTATTTTGTGCATTTCATTTGTTTCAATTGTTTCTACCCTTTCGGGCGTAAGGCTTGTTGGGTTGAGTTACTGTTTTTTTTTCATACTTCTTACTATCCCTTTCTGTCTTGCAGGTTTTGTTTAATCTCCTTCCATTATTTATATCCCGTGTTTCTTCAACTGCAGCTCTTACTTCGTCTATCCAAGTCCTCCTCGGTCGCCCTTTCTTCTTTTCTCAGCTTGGTTTTGCTTCGTATATCTTTCTTACTAATCTCTCTTCTTCCATCCTCAGTACGTGCCCGAACCATCTCATTTGTCCTTATTTTATTACGTTTTGGATTGGTTTTATTTTTAACTTTTCTTTGAAGGTGGTCATTCTTATTTTATCCTTTCTCGATTTTGCGTCAAATTACATGATTCGGATCCAAACTTTAAAATTGGGTTGGCTACCTTCTTGAAGATTTCTGTTTTTATCTCCTTTGGTATTTATTTTTTTGCCAAAAAGCATCGTTTTCCTGTCCTCTCGATTATTTCGTCATCCATTGTTATCCATATTCAAAGGTTGCTCTAGCTTTGTTTCTTCCATCGTTTTCGTTTTTTGTTTTGGTTATTTTCATACTGACTGAGTGTTTCTAAACTGCTGTTGTATAGCTTTAAGTTTTCATGCAATGCTTTTGCGTCTTTTGATATAATGAATAGCCTACCTTGTATTGCTTTACTTGCCTTTTTGTTTATGTGATTCTCTCGTCTGGTACTACTGCGGGGCTCAGGATATGTCATTGTCTTACCCCTTTTGTGGTTTTGAACATCTGAGATTCCTCATGTCTAACTCTTATAAAATTCTTGGTTTGTTTATATATTGCATTTATTTCTTGTATCAGTTATTCCTTTATCTCTCATGCTTCCAGTATACTCGATATGATATATCATTCTTACTTACTATCTCGAAGGCTTTCCCCAGGCCAATAAAGCAGAGATACGTCTCGGCTTCTCTGATTGTATTTTCGATTATTTTCCGTATTACAAAATTTGCATCTTTTACTCCTGTATTTGCTCTGAAGCCATATTGTGGATCTTCTATTGTTTCTTGCAATTTTTCTCTTAACCTTCCTTTCAAGATTCTGGTATATAGTTTTTCTGCTGTGCTTAGTAGAGTGATTTGTCTATAGTTGTTGCATTTCCTTGTATCTCCTTTTTGGTATATTGAGGTTATAATTTCTATTTGCTGTACCTGCCGAGTACCTCTTTTTTTGTTGGACGCCTATCCATGCTAAAAACATTTGTGGACACTTTTTGGGGGGGCAAGATTGGAAAAATGTCCAATAGGAATAATTTGAAGGTTAACCAAATTATGGGCTATGGAAATCTGTTTAATATTGGAAGCCTAAGTTGGTGTGTGTATGGCCGCAAAGTTTTTAGCTTGATGTTACCATAGCACAATTTACAAAATATTTTTGAGATCTGAATACAAGATTTGATTAAGAAAGCGAAGACGATTTTGGTACAATGGAAGAGTATATTAGCGATAGTTCATCTACAGTTTATAAAACAACTTATGTTGGTATAACCATGGATGATGATCATGTTGGTTTTATAATGTTAAACGCCTCGAACTTGCAATATGTACCCTTTGTTCTGATGTTAACGTAGGTGCAACAGTTCAAAGATTTCCTTAAACGATCGAAGTCAAAACAAAACCAACAGAAGAAGATACAAGGGCGAGACCCCATTGCCTAGGTAGTTATTAGATTGCAGGAGTGCCTACAAGAACCAGATAAATCATTTTTTTCCTTGTAACAAGAGGTGGGATTGTCCGAAGATATAGAATCATGAGAAGAGAATCAACAGAAATAAAATTAATGAATCGGAAACGGTATACAATGGAATAATACTTTCGGCGATGGTTTCCATCACATCATCATTAAATTTGAAGATTAATTGAGGTACAACATCATATAGGTATGTACATCAATGAAGAAGGCTTGGATGTCAGAATATCACAGTGGACTCGATCTGGTATTACTTATGCAATAAGTCAAATTTGGTAAGTATAACGGGAAAAACCCTTGGACTTCAATACATCATCGACTAGTTTATGAAGTTAGGCCCGTTGTAAGCAACGAGGTCCACAGGATGCCTACCAAAAGCAGTGGTCCGTTCAGAGATAAAGATTATGCCCTTTCCGCGCACCTACCGACTGTTACGCCAATCGAAAGGTTACCAGAATCTTTCAAACTACATGTCTTGGGCAACTCTGAGGTACTATGCATATTTTACTGGTTCAGAGATATTAACGCAACTCGCGAACGTAACCACCTCGTTCAGCATGTGAACTTTAAACTTTTGTCTACATGAGCCGAACACCAATTGGTTGGCACCGCTGGTTAGTCGACGGCGGGCTCCATCCTCCTGTGGTCCTAGTGTTTGAGGCTATTGGGCAATTGTTCCTTGGTCAACTAACGCCAAACTTTTAGTTTACAGCCTCTCAGACCCGTAATCGCGAGTAGTGGTAAGATTACTAGGAACCTATAGTCATGTCATAGCCTAAGCTCCTCTTGCTAAACAAAAAAATATAGGGTTATTTGCTGGGCTGTATCGGGGGCTCTTGGTGAAATTAGATTTATGCCCATTTACTTTGAATAGAGAGCGCTCCCTTACGGTGACTTAAAGCGTACAGTGGATCACTGTTTAGGTTTCAAGAAGGTTAGACAACCTGTAGAAACATCGGTTTTATATAGGTCTTATGGCAGATTTTGCAGGTACAGGCATCGATCAGTAGTTTAGAAAACATAGAAATGCAACGGAAGTTGTGTAAAGGGCGAAGAAATTTTTTGGAGGGTTTGTTTGTTTATTGGGCGAGAACAAGGCATGTGCATGCCAAGGGTTTATTTGAAATGTTAAACAAAAAATACGACATTGTGGCTAGTTATACAGGGTGTTTCATTAATAATCGTACATACGTTAACTGGAGAATTCCTGGCCCAAAATATCAAGATTTAACCTGTAACACTTAAATGAAATGTGCATCCCTACTGAGATATAGGGTGTTTCGGCACTTACACTCCGCGAGGGAGTATAGCTGACAACATGGAGGGTTAAGGCCTCCTAAGTCGCTTTCATACCCGATTATCACCAAACATATAGTATTCATTAAATACCATTACCTACTATAATGTCTAATGGTAAGGTAAAATTGAGTTTACTCAGTTGTTTGTTATAAAATGGATAGTACAGGGTGGATTGTAGAACAAAGTGAATTCCTAACTTAACCAACTACTATCCCAAAAGAGTCATTGAGCATATATTATGTACTTACATTTACCATTAGGACTTAAAACTACGCCACTACTATGTGAGGGACTTAGTTGAAGTGAAGGAAATTTTTGTGGCAGCCTTACTAACAAAGCAAATATCGACGAAACCATTGTTTAGATCAAAACATTTATATTATTATTATCAAAAAGTTGATCCCAGTGGTTGTCATTCGATTAAGAACGGGAGTTAGAACATAATGAATAGTCAATCACAATCGATTTTGACAAAAGACGTGTTTATTTAGCATTAATTTTTTTTAAATACCGTTTTACTGATGTGCTCTTCATGGCACTAGTTATAGCCTGTGGCTTGAAACTAATTACTCACTGTAATTGGTCAATAGCAGCTGTTACTGGGCATGATTAGTATTTGTACCAATGGCAATCATTGGTTTCCATCGGAAAGTGGCTCCATCCGAGGAAAAAAGCCAGCTGATGTTTCACCAAAGTATCGACACTTCCTACAACTCCCCTCCACTTGGCTTCATTCATGAAATCTTGGGTTCTTAAGGATACCAACACCTCTGGCGAAGTAGAGGGAAGATGAAGGAAGTGTCGGTTCTTTGTGATACATCAAGTGGCTTTGCCGGGGAACACCTGCAACTGCCACCTAACTACTTCTACCAACGCCAGTGAATGTATCCATCGGTAAGCGGTTCCATCCGAAGAACAAAGCCAGTTGATGCTTCACCAAAGTATCGACACTTCCCCCAACTCTTCTCCACTTGGCTTCATTCATGAAATCTTGGGTCCTTAAGGATACCAACGCCTTTGTGGCATATCAACTGGCTTAGCCTGAGAACACCTGCAACTGCCATTTAACCGGGCTCAATAAACACATCAAAATCAAAATTTAGGGCGGGTTGCACAAACATGATTTAACAGCTTGGTCAACTAATCATTCGTTAAAGTGAACAAAATCGAATCAAAATTCAAATGCATATGGCAAATAACACATCAGTAAACAAAAAATGGTGCTCTTTTGTCAACTTTGATCATTCGTTAATTTAACAAGAGCTTTGTGCAACCGGCCCTTAGTCTAGTTTTTCTGCATTTTGGACCGATTCCAAATAGTTATATTAATGAAAAACGATAGCTTTCAGTGTAAAAGGCAAAAGAATTCTTACATAGCTGGTAACATAAACTTGCTAACTTGCTGTTATTCAACCATAATCTTTTGTTATAGGTGAAAATGCTCCGACTTATAACTTTGGGTTGCATGCTACTGCATGTATTTGCAACATCCGATAGTCAGTCATCAGGGTCATGCGTCTTTGGCGACCCAGATGCGATATCATGCAAAGGAGGCATCAATAATCTGAACGCCATAGCACCTAAAAATGAAGAAATCAAAATATTGTCAATTCAATCAAGCACTATTTCCGCAATCAGTAAGGAATTATTTCAAAACTTTCCTGCGTTAAAGAACGTAGATATAAGGGACAGTTCGATTGAAAAAATGGAAACCCTTCCTAATGAAATATTTGGACACGTTAGGGGGCTTCAGAATTTAGTATTAAATAATAATAGATTTGGTAATATAGGCCCAGAAGTTTTGGAGGGTTTGGACAAGCTCCAGTATTTAAATTTGGGACACAACAATATATCAAAAATTAAACCTTTGGTGTTTAAAGATCTATCATCATTGGTTATTCTAGCGATGAAAAACAATAGTTTGAAGACTTTAGAAAGGGAGGATTTTAAGAACTTGAAGAAGCTGAAATTGTTGGATTTACAAGAAAATATAATCGAGGCGCTTTATAACAACACGTTCGAAGATCTTTCTTCTTTAGTTGTTCTCACCTTAAAAGAAAATAAAATAGAGATGGTGGAAAGTAATGCTTTTCAAGGTCTTTCTAAATTGGAAGAATTAGACTTATCTAATAATTACATCGAGCATTTATCTCCTGAGGTTTTTAAAGATTTATCAGTGCTTAACCACCTCAACTTGAAGAGGAACAATTTGAAAACTTTGGAAACCGGTTCTTTTGCGAATATTGAATTCTTATTTACGATCAATATGGCTTACAACAGAATCGAAACACTTCAAGATGGAGCCTTGAGCAATTTTCCTAGATTGACTATATTTGATCTTTCGAATAACTATATAGAGGTGTGGAACCCAAAAGCTTTTGAAAATGTAAGACTTGTAGGTGTCCTTAATCTTCGAGGAAATAAAATTAAGAAACTACAAGCTGGAATGTTTAAAACGATCAAAAATGTGAAAGATTTAGATTTAACTTCTAATGAAATTAGTGAAATCGAATCAGGCGCTTTTGAAGGATTAAATGACCTTGATTTTCTAAGTCTATCTGAGAATCAAATCAAGAGCATTGGTAATGATACATTCGAGAATGTAATAAATTGCATTGATTTTGAAGATAATGTAATGACGAAAGCTGAATTTGCATCTCAGTTTCTGAAGTTAAAGAAGAGTTTATATGATCCACCTTCCCTAAATAAATGCAGTGAATTTGAAAATCGTTGTGGTATCATAGAAAAATGTATGGATGAAAATGATTCTCTAAAAAATCGTATTTATAAACATTACAATATAAAAAATTAAATATTTTAAATTATTATGTTAAGTTTGTAAAAATATGGTGATTGTTAAAAGATGAACTTTGAAGTAAGAAATAAAATTCTGAATTTAAACAATTGTTGTTATTAAAATTATAACCGAAGCATAAGGAAATGGTATCGCCTGTCTGGTATTTACCATCCAATAACATTTTGGTAGCCAGAAGATATAGAAAACTTCAAATTCGATCTGTATGGCTTATGGTAGGAAGCCCTTATTCATATCTGTTTGTATATAAATGTTTGCAAAATGCTTTGTTTGCCGCCGATTTAAAAAAATTGAAAGGACCATAACTTTGTTATTTTAAACAGAGCATCCTGTATACCTTCACCTGGCTATTTAGAACTAAATTTGAT
Source organism: Melanotus villosus (assembly GCA_963082815.1). NCBI lineage: Eukaryota > Metazoa > Arthropoda > Insecta > Coleoptera > Elateridae > Melanotus > Melanotus villosus. Next base: position 52,792,579 of record OY720426.1, read on the forward strand.
GGATTATTAATAGTTAGTTTTTTGTGTTTGTTGTTATCTTTTTCTTTTATCATAATAATGATATTAGTAATTAATCCACTCGTTGGACCAACAACGTTTATTTTTTATTATTTTCCTTCCAAGGGTTGCCTTGAACTGCTAATTTATTCATTTTATTTTGGAGTTTGTTTAGGTTTCCGGGGTAAAATTTAGTAATTGAGAAAAATTCATAATACACGTCACATTAAGAAACGTAACGCATTAATACCGCTGTTTTCGTATTAATTAATAAACGCTTCAAATAAAAACGCTAGCTTGGGTGTTTGCGTTAATATAAACTTAAAAACGCAAGAGAACGCAGCCTCATTAGGCTCATCACCATCACTCATTGGAATCGTTGCAGCGCAAGTGTACGACTAGAGATCATTGCAATTCACTGTTTCAAGAATTTAATCAAGGTAAGTCGAGGCAACCTAACTTATTAAAATTCATATTGGTAAAATTTATATTTGTCACGCGTTCAAAATTCGTTTTTCAGTACCTAACAAAAGCATTGTCTAGGCGCTAAGATTAATATTTGATCTGGTTTCGATAATTAGAACGAGAACTTGAGTTGGCTGTGGAAATTTAATGTACTCGAAATATTTTTATGAAAACAAAAGGTTTAATGAACCCCCAGAGAAAGAAATTAATAGTTGCGGACTTTTTCTGTAATCGGCGTAAGGTAAGGTATTAACGACCAAAGATCTGTCTGTTTACATAAAACGTGTGATCAAAAAGTTTTTCAGTTTGGGCCTGACGTGGATCATAAAATGTAGAGCATTTATTTCTAGATAGGCCTACTTTAATTTGTCATTGGATAACCTAACTTCGCTAAAAGAACGTTGGTTGGGGCCGTGCCATTGTTGAGACAGAAGAACTCAACGTTTCGCCCAGGGGTTTCATCAGATGGAAAATAGGGTACTAAAAGAGCACGGCAACTTAACGTGTCAATCACAGCAGAGGCGAAACTCTTTTACTGAGAGGAAGAAGGGAACGGCAACTCAACTTGTAAACCAAGCCAGATGTGAAACCCCTCTGAAGAAAAACGATGAACGATGAACGATGAACTTATGGGCAAATGGAGTACCAGGACTAAGTCTCGCACCTCCTTCATCTGTTGGTCTTCTACTTGGCTTTTGGTATTTTATGGTGTTATTGTCGAAACCGGTTGATTTAGAAGTTCCCTCGGCTTGGCGGGGACGTGTCCGAGGGACCTAACGTTCTCGGTAACTTGTAATGAAGACAGATCTTAGTGGGTTTACATCGGTGGTGTGAACAGGTTTTGGAAATCCTGAGCATGGCTCAGGAGGACGGAAAGGATATCCATGGGGCCTTTTGCATCCCCAAGGGCGGATAGTATGCTTTTGGCCAGGGCAGCCAGACGGGTGAAGTTTATCCTGGAGCAGAACTCCAAGATAGAAGGGATGGCTGTAGACGTGGAGGGTTGTGGTTGAAATTGTGTGGTGGTTGGAACGACAATCCGGGGACTCTTCTTTTGCGCTGCGATGGCCCCGTAGTTTCTAGCAGCACGAGGAACTGTCGAAGGCTTCGGGTACGAGCTGCACCCCTTGTAGTTCGCGCGATGAGTGCCGTTGCAGTTCGCGCACGTGATGGGAACCTCCCTTGGCTTTATGCACTCCCCTGTGTGGTGCGCCGCTGCACACCTCACACACCTGGGAGCGGCGTAGCAGCATCTCTGTGAGTGGCCGAACTTCTGGCAGTGTTAGCACTGTCCGATCTGAGCTCGTCTTCTCGGCTACTCGACCGTGATCCTGAGGGACAGGACGGTATTAGCCTGGAAAATCTCCTTGGCCTTGCTAGATTTAGTCAGGTTGACTAAGACCAACGGCATGGGGATCCTTTCCCGACCGCGACGCATCCTGGCTACAGAGATCACGGGGAAACCCTGGTTCTCGAGGTCATCCTTTACATCGGCGACGTCGATCGGCTTCGGGATACCTCGGAGCACCACCTTCAGGGGTTTCTCCGCCACCAGGGCGTAAGTATGGAACGGTAGGTATGGTAGGTAGGTTTTGTTGTGTGAAAAAGGCGGTGATACCGCGATAATCCTCGGCGGTGGCGGGGGACAAGCTGATTCCGTCAGCGATGGTCTTGGCTTTGGTGAAATTTAGATTATTGGAGCGAAGTTCCGCGGAAATCGCTACCCAGTTTTCCTTCGTCCGAAGAATAACGAGAGGAACGCGGGTGTCCTGGTTGACGAGGTTGACATCGGAGGGGAGAGGGGAAAATCTGTTTGAGGTGGAGCTCTCCGGTATGGGAGACTCTGCCTTCCTGCGTTTTAGCGACCTCCTCGGAAGCTGAAAGTCGTCTTCTGTAGTGGCTGCTTAGGTGGGTGCGGCTTCGGCGGTGAGGGCGGCTTCGGCTGCCGCGGCGACTTCTTCGGCCTTCCTGGCTCGTATATCTTCAGGGCTGGTGGCGACTTCCATGGCTTCGGCGGCGATGCGATTGGCCCCCGCGTGACTTCTTATCGCGATCGCCTTGGGCGTAGAGCTTGATCTTCTTGTCCAGCTCGTCCATCGTTCAATGTTTAAAGAATTCTTTAAGGCTTGAAAAAGCCTTTGTAAAGCTCAAAAAAGGCTGTTAATTCGATTTATTTAAGGAATTCTGCTGGTTTTATAAAACCCGGTACAAACAATCCGTCAGGCTGTTAAACAACCGTTTATTCTAAACACGTGCAACCAACCTGGCTAACACCATTGAACTGAACACGTGTTTATGAGATCTGTTACAGCACATCTGTACTCTATGAGATCAGGCTGCTGAATTGCTGGCTGGCTTTTTCTTCTGAAGAAAAACAGGAAAGCTACCGACTTTGTATCGGTATAATCGGTCAAGCGTATCGGATGAAGACGACGACTGGTCAGAAGTGGAGGGGGCGGAGCCAGTAATGATATGTCTGATAGATAATAACCAGTGTCACGATTCAACTTGTTGGAGGTCTTGATGATTTCAATGGCCTCATGGATTTTTCTGTTGAAAAAATGGGGAGAATTGGAAATGATCGATGATTTTTCCAGCAAACCCGCCCCCTTAAGGATTATTCTTGGGTTGTTCTTGCACCCGTCTTCGAAGGGAGAACATCTAGCCCGTCCAGCTTCACACCACTCCCTGGTTTTTGAGAACAAACATCTCGCCAGGTAAAACTGCCTTCTCTTTATGCTGCTCCTGCTATCTTCGTTTGGGTTTTAACGTCAGTTCAATTGCCTACGATTGCCTCTTGCTGGCAGGCCGTCATCAACGTCTAGTTTGTTTTGAAGTTAATAAGTACCGTCTTTTTGTATTTGCCTTTGTGTTTTGTGTGCAACATGTTTTGAAGTAATCGATGATAGTTACCTGTTTTGTCCAGTGGTATGTGGTGCAGGCTTGTGAACCTCGCCTTGGGCGAATTCAATGTTCACATTGCAAATTTGAGGGCCCCTGGCAACTCAGTTGACTAGCTTATTAGTAATAATTTTGGTGTTCAAGTAACGTTCATTTGAATTTGTAAAGTAAAGTCTTTTGCGTTCAAATTGTAGTCAAGTTTCGAATATTATTTTGTATATTTTTTTAACGAAATAATGTAAATTCCATATTTAGAAAAACATCACCTCCGCAGGGATTCGAACCACTGACCTTCGGCTATACGCGCCACTGCTCTACCATTGAGCTACAGAGGCAGATCTCTGAAGATGTGATATTCGTCTAAATATAGTAATTGGAAACTGTGAAATCTAGTGTGCATTAGAAATCGTATCCAGTAGTTAATGAGCCGCTAATGTCTAACCGGGTTCGCATCAACTATCAGGACAGCTGTGATTTTACCAAAAGGAGTGAATCCTTAAAATTTAATTTAAAATTATTTTGTATATTGTGTTACATGTGTAAAATTTATTTGGTGCTTATTGATTTTGTTAATTTATTTTGTTATTTGTGTTTTCCGTCCTATCTTTGTTTGGAATTAAGGCGGCTTAGCTTGTGAATATTTTTACTGAACATAACGTAAATATAGCACCCTCAATTCTCCTTCCCGTAAAGTAAGTCTCATATTTATATGATTTGTTTTAACGTAATACATTTTTGATTACCTTTTGTGTAATGTTTTTCTATTCATTTTTTGTGTCTTTAGATTCATTAAATAGTTCATTGTCAATTTAGTTGACCTTGTTATTTGCGTTCAGTCCTCCCGAATATTATTTGTGTTTCAGGGTTTTGTTAAAGATTTATGTGTAAGTGTTAGCCTGTCTACAGGATTGAGAGTTTTGCAGTAAAGTAAAGTAATTTTCAGTCAAAGAAGGTAAGTCATCTTGCACAGGGTGCAGCTACAACGACCCCTTTTTCCGAGGCCTTGGGAATCTATTATGATGGGTTTCCTCCCTTTAGATTTTTGGGTGACTTAATTATCATAGTGGCGCCCTATCTACCGTTACGACCATCCCCTTTTGAAGGGTTACTAAGTGTTATTAAGTGCTTTTTCAGCATTTCGAACCACCCATCTTCACTGCAGTCTAGCCGAGTGCATCCCGGATTCGACATTCCCATTTAAATGTCGTAGTGCAGAATAGGCACGTGACATCTTCCATTTTGCTCATTAATCTTAAGTTATTCTTCGTTCCGTTAGAAAGGGGTTTCGGAATACGATGGAAATTTGACATTTACTTTATTAACCCCTGTCCATTGTATGAAGTATCGATAGAGAATATTTGATTCGCATATTAAACTTACTAACAGTCTCCTAGAGGACTCATCAGTTCATTCTTTAACAGATTCATTTTTAATGTAACCAAATTTTCTCCTTACCTGTTGATAGAGTATTTAGCTTTGTTATACCTGCTGGTGCTTGTCCTAAGTAATTTTTGTGTTTTTTTTTGCCGTAATTAATTATTTTAGTGTTCTTTTGGCTACGGGGTCAACCAGTCAACCTGTTTGTGTAAATAAAAATAAATCGTGGTAGGTACCCACCATACCAATGCTATGCTCGGCCCTGAAGAATGGACGAACGGTCTCCTGGATATGGCAAAATTCTAGCCGGTGACCACGTTGATAGCTTTGAAATCCGCGGCCATAGAATTCAGCCAATAAGTACATACACGAATAAAGAAAGTACGACGATAAACTGAAAATCGGAATGTTCACTTTTCTACTAAAATTCGAAGATTTAAATTCATACCCGTCGTTCCTTTTTCTTGTGCCTAATGATGACTCGTAATCGAATCTCAGTTCTTCTGGTGGCATGGTCTACGTTTAACTTCTAAGCCACAAAGATATCCTGAGAACTGGTTTTTATTATTTAAAAAAAAAAATGTTTTTTATATGCTCTTATTGAGCGTAGACTATCTTACATATTTTTATTTCTGTATGCATTGTAACGTTCCCCAGATTTAAATATTCAGCCAGTAGAATATACAGTTAAATTACTCGCGTCCTTCTAATAAATGCATTATAATAAATTTGACCTGAATGCTATAAATAAATAAGACTTCCTGTAGTTTTAGGTTCAGATGGGATTATAATAGTTTCAGATGATGAAATCTCTAGCGGTGATAATACTAAGCAGGTGTGTTATAATTATTTGTCACTTTTTAATCTAACTTTGGCAATGCCTGCGGTTCCTTAATACCTAAATCTGTTCACTAATTTGTGTTCGCTTAAATTATGAACAAATTACCTGTTCTCGTCATAATTCTTGTTGCATAGCATTTTTTAAAATTTTCTGTTAGAAAATTGGAATACATACATACAATGTTCTAAACATCTGCAACTTTTTAATAACGTCCTTCTTATGAGGCATGCTTCGAAAACGTATGAGGATAGGCAGCTTGTAATATTTAAAAAATATTCTACCATACACAGGGTGTACTATAAAATGGCGAAATGCATGTAGTAATATAATGTTTCAGCAAGGGCCATTTATTTGTATAAATATCTTCAGCGCCATTTTGTAATAGTGTAACCTTATTTGGATCTATGGTGAATGATTCAATACTCAATTGTTTTGCGAAACAAACAGCCTGGCTTTGGAAAAATGTCGCACAGGTAGGTACTTTATTTACTCTGACATGGGCCACTAGAAAAATGTAGTGTATTTGTCATGCCAGAGATGAACTAAACCCCAAAGGAGAAAAAAGGCAAGATGTGTTTTATGCTTATTATGTTATCGAAGGTGATGGATATATTTGATGAACATACATCGTCGTATTACTAGTTAAGAATATGTGAGAAAATCTGTATGGTTCTTGCAGATATTGGTGAGAAATTTGAGTTAGGTTATATGTGAACCCGTTGGCAAAAGCATTGAGTGGAGTATTCTGTTTGTCGATAAGGAATACAACAGCACAGTTTGGGATAGCCACAAAACAAGATAGTTTCTCTTGTACGACATGGATGGGTCTGCCTTAAAGCAGATACAAGTCAACCTTTAAAAGCATGAGAGATCTTTAGTAGCCTTAGCAACCATCTATTTGATAGTGAAGACTCAGTGGAACTAAGCAGATTTGCTGTTGTGAAAATTAGAACCTTTGCACAATAAAATATAAACGTTCTGTAACCCCGTGACCAGCACCAGTTTTTATCTGATGGTGGTTAGTGACCGTTGAATGCTACCATAGGCGTGGTTGAGCTCTTTATTAAGAATATTGTAACAAAGGTGAATGTAAAAAAATATAAAATTAATAATCTGAGCGCACGGGCAAGCGGGATGACGTCATTTAGTAAGGTCGTTCCACTGGCTAGATACACGCGTGAGTCGTATCGTAATTGCATCTTTCAAGAATGCCAGAAAGGCACGTATGCTGGGTGCATTATACCAAGTAATTCGATATCTCGCACGTGCACAGATAAGATACTGGGAAAATCTAGAAGAGGGAGTCGATTCTTTGGTATAAATACTCAGCTTGAAATACGCTAAAGGTATGCTTATGTTTGTCCATCAGTATCTACGACCAATCGACACCCTCCAAGACGATGTTTCCAGTAATATTCATGTAAGACTGTTGTTATTTTAACTTAACTTTAAATCGAGGCTTGTTTAATGTTTGTATAAAATACTTGAGTTCTTTTCATGGACTTAGCCGTTTAAATATGATTGGAATTTATTTCTTAACTGTTTAAGTGTTTACTCTAAAGTTAGACTTAGAATAATTTGTGTAACTTTGTAAAACTAAAGCACAGATACGAAATACATGTTGTTAGTTGAATTCGACTTTTATTAACCCTACGGTGCACACGTGAATTAAAATTACACCGTTGCACACCTTGGGCTTTACAAGCCCAATGTTCAAATCTAGAACAGCATGGATATATGGAGGACAAAATAAAATATTTTTATACTACTCGTATATACTTCTTTTTTTATTATTTTATACTATATATCTATTGCATTCAATCTATAGTAAGAAAAACGCTTATAAGAAAATAAAATACATTAATGGCTAAATAATAGCTTTTTAATACTGCGGGTCACAGTTATCTCAATGTTGTTCAATATCATGAGAACGTGCCGGACAAAAATATTGAGAATGTTGTAAACAAATGCACTTACCTTTGTGGAAATGTTCTCTGTACAAAATACAGGTGAAATGCTAGCTAATATGCCACTACAGTAAATCTTATTTAACAGGTTCCTTGAATATATTCATTTAACTGTTGACTTGATGTGAACGTGTTGTTTTAGGACTTGCGAGAGCTATTGGAAGACTTGGCGATTCCTTGAGAAGACAACCCATAAGTGCATTTAGCCTTCCATAAAAGTATTGGATGTAATAATTAGACAAACTGGACAACGTCACTTGGACTATGTCTGAAAGACATCGGAGGTCATTGTCATTCCTACGTGGAATCTGAAAAGGAAGTTGAAGCTCCTTTGAAGGTGATTTCCCATATGGAAACCAAAGAGAAAGATGAAACATCTTGTGACCGTTCATATTGATAATATACGTTCTAACTTTATTATTTTGAGACTTATTAATCATTTTGCTTGATTATTTGAATTATCGTTCATTTGGGCTTTGCCCCCCTTACTTGTTTGAAGATCAATATTTACATTTTTTACTGTTTATGGGAACCTATTAATGCGAGAATGCTAAAATAGACCCTGAAAATGTATGAGGGTGCATGGATCTACAAAAAATTGTTAAGCACGAAAAACAAAAGTGACTTATGGAATTATAAAAAGAAGAATAGAAGACTAAAAAGACTAGTAGCAAACCAAAAGAACGAAAACAGGAAAGGGGCATGCCAACGGATCGACTAATATCTAGGAGGAGTTGCAATTTTGCCACGTGCCGTCGATAGTGGAACGACCTGATGATTGACGTCACATCAACACTCGTGTACAAGCGACTTTAACAACTTGAATGCAATTCAAGCTTTGGTTAATATTTTAATATTCGTCTTTGTTACAATATTATATCATTTACCAGAGGGGTTCTCCTTCTTCGCAAAGTTTTTGGTAGCAAATACACGAATTCTTGAATAAAGTTTCTTCATTACTGATAAACCGTTTCTCTTTTGTTTATGGTAGACTATTCTACTTCAGTTTCTGAACCATCGTCATAGTATGGGCTACTACATGCCGTTGGGTATTGCAAACCTAGCTGTTCTTCCTTTTCTTCTTGTCTTTATGTCTTAAGTGATTGGGTAGTGCCCCATGTTAACCAATTCTTTAAAAACCTAGAGGTGCAAAATGATCTACGTATCAAACTTAAAAGAATTAACTCAGCAATGATTTTCACCTAATTAAAAGGCGATTTGCTTTGATTTAATTTTTGCCCAAAACAGTTTCTGTGTAATAATTATACATAAAAATATATTTGACATAGTTTAATCGTTTAAAATAAAGATTGCAAATGTGTCGAAATTATTTGAATCCCCTTTGATGTAATATTTAGATTCTGTTGGCAATTTGATGGTTTATATTAAAATTTATAAGTGAGGCAAAAATATGTTTGAAAGAAAACGACTGACGTGCTAAAATGATAAATTTCTGACTAGGAAACTACGTTAATATAATCATTTTAGAACTCAATTTAATTATGATTTCGTTTGATTTACGACAGAACACCGCTTGTATTTAACTCTGTGCCAAATTCAATTGGCTTTTAATATTGAGAAATCGCTGTTATTAATATGTAAGTTTGTTTATTTAATGGTTTGTATAAGCTAAATAGCGTTTTCTTACGTCTTATTTGGCACAGGTAGCGCGCAGTACCTTTAAACAAAAATATCTTAATTATTATTTAACTAAGTTAAAAAATCTTGAACCTTTCGCGATGCTAAATGGTTAAAAGTATAACAATCTTGATTTAATAGTCGATTCATAAATCCTCACCCAGTTTATTTAGTGTGGCTGGACATGAACTCACCTTTGTTTAGTTTAAAAGTTGAATGCAAAACAGATACAGTGGACTGAAATGCTTTATTCTACTAAGATTTTGCTTTTGGATGTTCATATCGCAATTATCTGCTGAAAATAGTTTTTAAAATAGGATAGGACGTTTGCGGTTAGAGCACGTAAGAAGTCATCTATAATAGGCTCACCCTTGATGCAGTATCAAGAAGATAGAGCTTTAAAATCGGTGAATAGGATATTGGTGGACTAATTCTTTAGACCATGAGGTAACTGATAGTTTCAGCTGCTGACGCTCTTTCAACGCTAGGTGCTGGATTTTTGTAACTAACATGCAATGCGTTATATGTATGTACATGTACAATGTACATACCATTTGTTTGGCGTGGTGCAAACCAAGCAATGACACATGGGATGCTGATTGTGTTTAGGAAGAATTTACAGTAAGGGGTCTTTGAGTCTGACATGTTTCTTTTTGTCAACTGTAAATCATAACTTTGCCACTGACACGGCTAAATATAAAGTGACTGTTTACCATTTTCGTATTTAACAGAATAATGTTTCCATTTTGAGCAAAGTCATGAAACGAATATCATTTGTAGCAATGTTTGTATTATATGTGACAATACCTGTAAGAACAAAAAGGTAAATTGCTGGTATCAAATGTTTGAAACAGTTGTGGCAGTTAATCAGCAGATATGCTTAATGAATTGAAGAAATAGAGAATCATCTCAAAAAGTTTGTAGAAATATTATGTTTTTGCCTATTCAAAGTGAGAGGTATCCTTCCCCACATTACTTTAACCCTTTTTAACAACCTGAACCTGTTTGTACCACCTTACAGATTCTGCATATTAATCGACGCTTACTGCGTGTGTATTTCTTCCTTTTTGTTCGTTGTTCCTATTATTTGTCTTCTTTTTTCCTTTTTTTTCGCTCGTCTTCTTTTTGGTATTCGTTATCGCCTTCTTTTGCTTTTCAGTGTTGGCTTTCAACCCGTTTATTGAGAAAACATGTTTCAGATTCAGGGTGTATAGCTTCAAGCTGAAATTCTCTTTGTTTCCATTGATTTAATGGTCTACTTTTCTGTTTTTTACTTTGTAGTCTATCGTCAGGTATAGCATTTAATAACCTCTGATTATTACTTCCTGTTATATGTTGCTTTGTTGGTCATAGCCAGCACTATGAACTGGCATAGCAAGCTCTTTGGGGACATAAAGTTTAAAACAACGGAAATCTATGTACTTCCTTCTTTTTCTTTTTCTCTGCCTTTTTTCCTCATAAGAAGTTTAAACTCTTTGCTTGTATAGGCTTTTGTTGTGCTAGTAAGCTTTCTATTGTTGTGACTGGAGAATAATGTCGATAGATCGCTTTTAACAATTAATAGTTCCTTTAATTTCAATCCTTTCTCATACGATTTTATTTCCTATTCCTACTAAACGAATGGTCAAATTGTGGTTTCTGTTAACAATTACACTTCTGTGCCAACTATGATCGCATTTGTTTTATTATTGCTCAATATCACAGTATACAAAAGGTAAAAGTATCGGTACTTACACTTCGTCCTGGAGGGTTAAGGGCTCCTAAATCGCTTTCCCTACTCCACCACTGTGTTTAGGTTCCCAATTATTTTCAGTGGTTGTGTAGGTTACCCGCCGAGCATCTGACTCGGGTTTTACCGCGAGACCGTCCGCTCTGTAGTAGCAGAATACCTTAACCACTCGGCCACTCCGGAGATCCAAAGTATGCAAAACGCCTCTTAATTATCTAAACCCTGTTGAGCATTTAGTACGTTTTGAAGCAGAAATTAGAAATCTTTTATTGATATGAATATTTCGCCAATTTTGGGGATTTCTTTATTTATTAATAGTTGTTGCTTTCTTATATTTTTTGTGGTGATAGTCCATGGTAAGGTTTATAGCCCACTAGATGTAGATATTTTTGTAGAAAGTCGACCTCTCACACCTTTCGACGTCGAGGATGGCGTGTTAACGTATCAGGTTTTGCGGGTGAAATACACAATCCGGCCAGATTCCGCGGGTTACGTGATTGGTGCTCCGTTTGAGTCTACATACTTACTACATCACGTGTATAGTGTAAGTGTGTGTACGTGTAGGACCTTGTTACTCTACCTCTTAGGCCTGAATTTGTAGGTAAGCATTGTTAATTTCGTGCCCAACAACAAATGCTCGTCCCTCTGTTGAGTCCCCAATATCCGACTTGCTAACAACTCCTGCTCCTCCTACATCACCCGACGGTGATGACTGGTCCACGGTCCAGTACCGACGCTGACAAGGCTCCAACAGTTCCACTTCCTCCCCCGGTGCCCCGATCATTAAGAGCTTCATCGTTTCTGGTATCCCCAAGGATTCCGCAACTGTCAAAGCCATTGAACGATAATACTTCCAAAAATTTTCCGTGATTCTGTCCAATGTAGCCGTCTTGGCTAACGATTCTGCAATAAACTCCTCTCTTGACTTCATCCTTGAAAACAAACTCCGTGAGCTGGGTCAACAATTCGGAACCCTCCTTCATATCTCTTCAGGACGTCCTATCCGTCATCTTGCTACTTCTTTTAAAGTTCCATCCTTCTCCTGCGTCTTGCGTGGAGTTAAGATGAACATTAGCACTGAGGAACTCAATGAACACTTCCAATTCCATGGCTAATTGTTCAGTAACGTCTGAAATTTAAGTCAAGGCAAAGTATCGTTACCACCTCCAAAAAGTCCCTAGATTCTCTCCTGTCCTGCGGGATTCGAATATTTAATCACATTTACCCCACCCAACCTTCCTATCCCCCAAAAGCTCAACCAGTACAGTGTCGCCGTTGTCTTAAGTTCACGAACGCAAGGCAATCTGCGAACTGTGTGGTGGCGGACACGGCACTCTCGTTTGTAAACAACCAATCTTCAATCTTAAGTGTGGGAACTCCGGAGGAGAGCATGTGACGTTCTCGATCCGCTGTCCCGAACGTTCCTCCAAACCCATAAATTCCCAAGCTAGTGCTCCCCTGAAACCCTCAATCGTCTTCTCTACCGTACATCCTCAAATCTTGGCTATTCCCTCCAATGAAAACTTGCCCCGATTCTTGGTACACCCACGCGAATGCGTTCACGTACTATCTTCTCCCTCATCAAGTTCTACTTCGGCTTCCAAGCTGCAGCCTCTTATTCCGGGAACTTCCATTTAACCCTAGACAAGCAGTTTTTTATTTATTCTACCACCCGTGACTCCTTTAAAAAATAACTCTTTATGGATCTCAGAATTGCGATTGTGAATGCCAACGGCTTGCGCTGGAAGCGCCTACTCGTCCGTCGAGCATTTTGCCCTTTCGGGCTCTGTTCACATCCTCTCCTTGACGGGGACATACCTTCGTCCAGCTCAACAGTTGGAGACACCTGGGTTCTGTCTTTCGAAAGGACGGCTTCCTGTCTTCGAGGCTGAACTCCCCGAAAAATTTTACCACCTCTATTGCTGTGCAGTCATAGTCCCAACATCCCAACACACTTCTTCACGATCTCTTCAGACGATCAGTTTTCTGTAGACTTCTTTGAATATGTTGCTATTCTTCGGAAAGCGGTTATTCTTGGCGATTTTAACGCTAGGCATACTGCATTCGGAGACACCGCATCCAATCCCAAAGGTGGAATTCTGACGAACCTCCTCTTACCGCTTTCTTTTTACAGATAACTTGATTTCCCGTTTTTCAGGTGCTGTGATTATCGTCACCTCCATCTCCAGAGATCACCTACTCCTAATGGTAACCACGGATTTGATGGAAGCACCGTGACTGGAAGAGAGCAGACTTGAACTGTTTTCGAGAGACCATAACTAGAAGCCACCTGCTCCAACGTCCAGGTGCCCACCACCGCCAAGAAACTAGAAGACATCGTCAATTATCTTACTTCTTCTATTCAGAAATCCATTGATAAAGGATGACCGTTTTGACGATCAATTTAGCATTTGCATATAAATAATGTAAATATGTAACTGTATTGTATGTAGTAAATGTTATAGGATGCAAAAACGAATAATGAAAAAATTTATTTTCATAATATAGTACAAACTAAAGTACTCCTAAAGAATGGATCGATGGTGTTAAGGGTAGCACGGTTCACTTGTGAACCATAGTCCAAAAGGATCTAAGAAGGGTAGGAATATGCATTACAGGAAGGTTTTGGTCTTTAGTAAAAATGAAAAGATTATTTTTAATAATCTACATACATTTAGATGCTAATGCACTTTTAATGTTCTACTTAAGACTTCAGTTATTAATTTCGATGTTTATTATATTTAACTGAGAAATATAGAACTTCTAAATGCGCCTGTGTAGTCACGTGATCTTAAGAATTCGTAAATCCAGAATTTACTAAAATATCACATATCGTATTGTGACTCCACCAAAAGAACTGGATAAACCAAAAATTTACAAAGATTTTAATCAAAGTGAAATATCTAAAGTAGAGTTTTGACTTAAAACGGAAAAGTGATAGTAATCAAAAGAACAACGGATAAGTGATTTTAAAATCCGCATTCCGCAAGAATTAATCATCGGAATTCCGTAAGTACTTTTTTAATTTCGATTTTCAATGTCCTATTTTTAGTTCTGCGCTACATATTTGGTGCCAAGTTGATTTAATATTGTTTAGAACATTCGAATTTGTTTACTGTTTTTTTTAAACGTTTAATTTTAAAATGTTGACGAAATGAAAATAATGCAAGCCCTGAACTTTTGTATTTGAAAGTGTTTTGAACGGAAAATATTATCGAATAGGATTTTGCACTTTGTTCACATAGATGAATGGAGTACTTACTAAATTAAGCTAAGCTATTTTTGTTTGTGCGATTGCTGAACTTACAACGCATATAACAATATAAACAAGACTAGTTTGGTGACTGGCGTAATTATTTTCGAACGAGTTATATTTTTAATACTCGTATAAACATGAGGTTCTTTATAGATGCCAATCAGTAACGATAGTCGCAATTTATTTTCCAAATAATTTGTTGTCGAAGTATTCACTTAGTAACAACAAAAATAGTTATTCATTATACAAGACGATAAAATTGCATTTTATCTTCGAGGGCGTATTTTAGCGTCGAGACGTCAGTCGAGACGCTAATTACGCTCGAGAAAGGGGGATTGAGGGATGCCACATTTACTAAAGCTACTGCAAAGATAGTTACCAATTAGGCTCCCTTAATCGCAATCATCATTGTTGAGGGTGGCTCAGTGGGAGCGATGGTAGGCTTCGAGTTCCAAGGAGAGTAGCAGTGGTCGGCAAGGAAAGGGATGGTGTCCTTTCCCGAAAGCACGTGTGAAGACAAACGGGATGCCCTTGGGCTAAAATAGTTTTCCAAAGCTAAAACAATAACGAGAAGCTTTTTCGCGATTTTTCCTACCGAGGCCCGGAACGAATATTCGCTATCGACCGATTGATTTGAAAGCTGGCTATAATACTCTGATTTGTTTCTTCTCTTTTCCGTAAAGCGAAAAGGGTGTTAGAAAAAGATGCCCAAACGCGCCTCTTGTGCGCGAAGGGGGAGGGAAACCTTGACTGGCGCCACTCTGGCCTTTCCTTGTAATCGGTGGTTCCCCGGACCTTCTAACAAAATATTAGATCATCGTATTTGGAATTTCTCCGAAATATTTCGCAACAACAAGAATACGTCGATCTGGCATTATTCGCGCGGATTCTGCAAGCTTCAGGCGGGCTTAAACTTCGAACAACAGGGACGTATTACACTTAATTTACACAAAATCTCAAAAGCCGTGACAAACAGTTTCTATTTTGAAAAGTATTTCAAAATCAGGGAAATAATTTCTCTAATTGAAAGAAAATGATGAAACTAATTCCTTTTTTGACCTTAACCCTCCACGTTGCTGGCTATATTCCCTCGCGGGGCGTTAGTGCCGATACCTTTACATTTTAAGCCTGTTTTTGTTAAAGGTTTTAAGAGTAGGTAGATGTTAAAAATAAATAAATAAGTTTCATTTTTAGAAAAGGATTTTGAAATCAAAAAAATAATTACTCTGTTGAATTTCGGAATTATTTGTAAGATAACTAAATTTATTTTATTTTTAGAGAAGATTTCACATCATTGTTTACGAAAATGGACCCTAAAAAGGCCTGCCACTCGCCCGACGTGTGATGTTTGCGGGGGCGTGATTTACGCCACTGATTATTGCTAGCATTTCCAGAATTATTAAATAAAAAGACTATATAAAAGAACAATCAAAATATTATAAAAAAACTGTTTAATTAAAATATATGAGAACCTTGAGCTGTTTTTCACAACACAATTTTTTAATTACTGGTTCTACGTTACTTAGTCTTAAGAGTATTCGCGTGGTACCACCAGTGGTATGCGTACCATAGGTTGAAAGAAAACAAAATTTGTTTTTAGAAAAGGATTTCGAAATCAGAAAAGTTTCAGAAAAATATTAGGAATAAGTTTTAAGTTAGACATTTTTCTAAAACAAAAATGTTTTTGAAACACATTTAGAATATTTATAAAATCCCTTTTCAAGCATATGTAGAAATTGTAAAAGTTTGCGAAAGAATTTTTTTGCGTAGGAAATAATTATTTAAAAGATTTCGAGATTAGAATTCAGAATTCCTTCCAAAAACAATTTCTAAGTTTTTTGAAAGAAAAGAAGGGTTCTTGCTAAAAATTGATTTCAAAATCAGGAAAATAATTTTTCTATTGAATTTAGAAATTAATTGAAAAAACTAAATTTATTTTTCAAAAGAATTTTCGAATCAGAAAATTTAAAAAATCTTTTTCTGAGAAATGCAATATTTTAAAGAAAATTTATTTTGAAATTATAAATTCTTCTAAGTAACCTAATTTTTTTTTATGGGAGCTTCGTTTTAATAAGGAAACTAAATTTATTTTTGGAAAAGATTTCAAAATCAGAAAAGCGTCTGAAAATTTTTAAATTAGACGTATTTTCATAAAAATTCTTTTTGAAAAACATTTCATTTAGAAAACCCTCTTTTTAATGATATGTTGAAATTAAAAACGTTTGAAATAAAAGATTTTTGCTGAGGAAATAATTTTTAAAAAGAAGACTAACTTTTGTGTTGGTAAAGATTTTGAAATTAGAAGTTAAAAAAGACAAAATATTTCTGGAAATTAATGAAATCTTTTTAAAAGAAAACAAAATTTCGTTTTAGAAAAGACTTTCGAATTAAGAAAATAATTTTTCTGATGGATGTAATTTCAAAATTATTTGAAAGAAATTTCGAAAGTTGTTGAGGAACAATTTCGGTTGAAAATTAAAAACATTTTTGAAAAAAGTCTTCAACTTTAAACGTATAAATTGAAAAATAAACTAAATTTGTTTTTGAAAAGATTTCAAACTAACAGTTTTTTTGAAACGAATGTTAATTTCTTCTTCATCTTCTTCATACGTTAGGTCAAAGACCTGTATTTTACTGATGCATTTGGTGGCCTGCCCGGTGGTCTAGTTTCATGCTGTTAATTTCCTACCATAAATAGTTTTAAAGGAGGAGAGAAAACTACGAAAACCTCCAAAAATTCCAAAAGCTTTTGAAAAAAAAGACAAATAATTACTATCGATTTCAAGCGATAATTCATACAACGACCAGTACAACGAACTATAAAAAAATGTCACTTATTCGATGCTAAAAGACACACATTTTTTTGCACCGATAAACAGCATACCATTCAAAATTTATGCACACTAATAAAATTTACTAGGACGTCATTCTATACAAAATATGATTTTTGAAACTATTAATAACAAGAACATACATTTCCGTTATAAACTCTGAAAATATTTCAGCAAACGTGATAATAACCGCGTACGTTTTCTTCACCTTTTCTGCTAAATTTAGAGAAAGTATTTCGACATTATTTTAATAATTTGATTGCAAATTAAAGCATAATTTATAAAAATGATGTACGCTCATTTAGACTAACTTGATTCGAATTTTTTATTAAAAATATAACGAATATTCCAGCGTAGGAGTCACGGATATATTTTTAAAAAGTGTTTGATTTCGAAGAATTCATCGTTATGAGCCCCGCAAATGGTTTTTAATTGATTTTGTAAAATTGGCATCGGAAACGACACCAAGGCTTAAGCAATGATTTCTAACTTTGAATTGGGCCCATACAAATCAGATTCAAATTTCAGTATTTCGAAAATTACTCGAACATGCAGAAATAACACAATTCAAATAATTACATAATTAATTGAAAACAAACTTCTGAATTTCACGCAAGGTTTGAAACCAAAGGTATGATTTCATTTTTAATACTGCTGACGTCAAGAAAAAATTATTTATATTTCATGGTTTATTTCGAAAAAGTATTGAGTGTGAGCAGCCTTTTCTACTGCAAAAAGAGAGAGTTCTAAACTTAACTAGTAAATCAGTTTAATTACGGAATTAATTCGTCGAAACCAAGCTAAACAGCTTTCTTTGATTATCCTTAAATTGCATTTTACTAGCCACGAAATATTGAAAATTACATAACTTAAAATAAACAGTTCATTTACTTTAATTAAACACCAGACTGTAATCTTTTAAAGTAAACCTCAAAGGATTCATTATTGTTCCTGCTGTCGTTCTAATATTCGTAATACTCATAGATCTTAGTATTTTTATAAAATATTAGTTATTAAGGTGTTTTTAAAAATGCCAAGGCTTTTTATTTATTTTTACGTAATAACGTTCAACCTTAGTTAATTTTCAATTTATAAAAATAGATCAGTATGATCGTCATCCATGCGCGTCTCTTAATATGCTTGAAGGTATCCGTGGAATTTTAAAGAATCTTTAATATACACGGAAATTAAACTGTCTTGATGAAACGTTTATTACATTTTAGATTTCGCTTTTGGTGCTGCTGGGGAGTAATTAATGCTTTTAAAAATAAATAATAAAATAAAAAAAAGAAACATTCAGAGGAGCAGCTAAAGGTAGTGCTTGAAAGCCGTGTGAAATTTAATTACTTTTTACGAAGATCTTTTATGAAAGTATTCAGTTAAAGAAACCGCAACATCATTTTAAAAGGTATCTTTAAAGAACCCTATTTAATTTAAATGCCGAATTTTCAAGTTCGTTTGAAACTTTTCATCTCAGCTTTATTGAATTGCTCCATTTACAAGGAGTCGTTGACTTATAAGCAATGGAATTTATAAAAAATACCACAAAAAGGAAAGAAACGTTCGAAAATGTAGCAAAGAATATGTAGAAAAATTTGAGAGAAGGGCAATGAAAGCCTGTGACGATGTAAAAAATACATCAATGGGTTGTTCAAAGAGCATAAATAAAATATATCGAAATGGACGTTTGGGCGGCTTTAAATTTAGTGCCGGTAAGAGAGATTTCGCCATGTTAGAATGTTATTTCAAGCAAATGTCTAAAGTTAACAGCAAGTTAACAACGCGAAGGAAACTGTAGAAGGCAGTAAAGAAGGCGACTGACCGTGCTCATGCGTGTGTGGGTCGTGTAAGTTGTGCGAAAATTCTGAAACCGTTACAACTTTTAGTTTAGATACGAAGTAAAACATTTCTGCGAAAACTCCAACGCTTTGGAATTATTCGCCTGCCGTATCGAGTAGTCAGAGTCTCGTCTTTGCTGTCTATACTAAAAGTGCTTAATTTACAAAAGAGTAAGAAAAAGGAAGAAGGAGGGATTCTTGGTCTAAATTATTTGTTGAAACAGCACAAATAAAATATATTGAAATGGACGTTGGTTTAGTTTAAATTTAGTGCCGGCAAGAGAGATGTCGCTATGTTAGAATGTTATTTCAAGCAAATGTCTAAAGAAGGCGGGCAAATGCGCAACGCGAAGCAAACTGCATAAGGCAGTAGAAAAGACAACTGACTGCGTTCATGCATATGTGAATCGTGTAAGTTCATCGGCTTTGGTGCACTGGGCTCATAAAAATTTTAGTAAAAGTTCAGAAACGGTCACATCTTTTAGCTACGAAATGAAACATGCTTGGGAAAACTTTAACTTTCTGGATCCAGTAAAATTCGAGTTAGATTATGCTAAATAACCCAAACAATAAATTGATACACGTTAGCATACCTCATTTGTTTGAATAGGTGGTCATATTAAAAATTTGTATAAAAATTACTAAATTTCACAGTAATATGTCTAACTTTATTTTAAACATGAAATTATTGAAGAGTCTCATCTTTAGGAAATGTTTCAACTGCATAACTATTATTCTTCTACCTTGATCTGTTGGTCGTGGAACGTAGGTTTCCCCATCTTTTCTTCTTATTCATTTATGTTTTGTGCCTGTCTATGTTAATTGTCAAGTTGGAAATTAATTATTTATTAAATTATCTTGACATCTTGACCTTTCTTTATAAATTTAGGTTCTTTGGTGGAATTACTTGCTTGCCGTATCGAGTAGTCAGAGTCTTGTCTTTTTGGATGGGTTCTTTGCTTTTAGTGGGAGAACGCTGGTCTTGACTGTTGAGCAGTCGACATCTGTTGTAGGAATTCTGTGAGTTGGCGAATGCGGTGGCTCCAGTTCTGGGGATGGTGCTCTGTTACAACCTGCAATGATGGTTGCTCTGACTCTACAAGTGGTGTTTCCTGTAAGTCCTGTTCAGCGCATAATGGTCATAGTTTTGTCTTTTTGATGAAGTAGCAGTTTCTTCTACGCATTCTACTTTCGAGTGTTCCTGCTACTTGTATTTCTTGTATGATCTGTGATGACAATAATTCCTTCTTATTGTTTCTCGATCCCTCTTTTACACACTTTGATTTGTCTAAAGTCTTTGTCGACATAGATTTAATGTTGTTCCACTGTTCTGTGACGCCTTGCATTACTTTGGGATTTAACAGCTTTTTACTTCTTGGAATTAAATTTCGTGTCCTTCGGTTCTGAGTGTTTGTACTGGTGGGAGGTTACGGTGATGTAAAAGCTTTAGATAAAGGCTGGAAATTCCTTCATCGCATGTATTTACCTTATTCAGTTCTTCGTTTCTTTGACATAGCGTTTCGTCAATCCGTTTGACCGAAGAAATTCAGGGCAGGAGAATCGGTGGTCGAACGAACTTTCATTCATTTTAGAACTTATGAACATCTTCCAATGCGTACTGTCTTCCATTTTCTGTTGCTAGTACACCTGAAATTCTGTGTAACGCAAACTATCGCTTCAGTACTTTGAAGACTGTTTTTCTGTTTAATGTTTGGTAACAGCTCAAAGTCGAAAAATCCTGAGTAGCTATCTGCTACTAATATAAATCCCATTCCTTTTAAGTGAAAGATGTCCCATGTTACGTCTGACCAAGAACGCTCAGCTGCCATGGTTCAGCATGCGTGTGACCACTGAGACTGCCTGGGTTCGACCCCCAGGGTAACTCATACGCCTAAAACACCTAAACGCTTTTCTGGGAAGGCATTGGCAAACCACCGAGATATTTCTGCCTAGTAAGTCTTAGAAGTCCAAGCACTTCCGTGGTTCAGAGTTCACGTAAAGCCGTATGTAGGTTTCCTATGCCTGTAGACTACTTAACAGGCACAACACAGGCATACGGAGAGAAGACGGCAACGCCCTGCAATGGGCAAGACACTTGAAGAAGAAGATGTTATGTCTCTATGTAATTTTGTATATTTTTGGGCATCTCATCCCAGGAAACACTATGTCGCGTCATTCTTAAACCTTGAAGAACAGCTTTATATCCGAGGTGATTGTATTGCAAGACAGTGCTTGCCTTTTTTTATAAGGATTAGCATTCAGTCATTTTTGAATAATAAACTTTTATAATATGGCTCTTTATAAATCCAGTATTTTTGTATTTCTGCTGATAGGTCTGCCCTTCGGTTTAGCCAACCTAATAATGGCTTGTTTCACTTGCTGTATTCTATTAATTTACATTGCAATTGATACTTCTTCTTGTTCTTCTTTTTCTTATGGCCGAAGCCTAGGCCAATGGCCTGTTAATGAGTCTGTGAGCCCTCTTCGCAGGTATGCTGGGCAGGAGCCGTACACATCAAAAGATTTGAAGAAGGTCACCCGCAGAGTTTCGAGGTTAGCGGTTCTCAAATTCTAAAATTCCGGCCGGGGGTATCGCCGGTCTCGAGAATTAAACCCGAGATGCCTACGTCAGAGACTGAGGCCTTTTACACGTGACTATCCGCTCCTACTGATACATGTACATTGTACATATTAAAAAGGTACCTGGGATGTCCTCTATATCTGCTGAAAGTGTCCGCTATGTACACCTTTTTGTATTTAATGATCGGGTAAATGGTTTTCTGTTAAGTGTTTGAGATCTGATTTATCACGGTTTGTTTTCCCCAGATATTTTCATGAAATTTCTTGCATCCTATGAGTATTGCATATGCTTCATTTTTTAGCTGTCTGTATTTCCTTTGAGCTCTTGTTAGAAACTTTGTGCTGAATGCCACAGGTCGGATTTCTTGTAGCAACATTGCTTCTACGGTAGTGCTGCTGGCATCAACAGATGCTTGGTCATTTCATATCTATTTATGTTCTTTTTCTAACACAATTCTTAGTGGGGCGGTTAATTCAGCTAAGTTTGGGACGAATTTTACGAGGTATGTTGCCATACCTAGGAATACTTAGTTGCAATTTCTTTACAGTTGTCAGCGTTTTTAATCTGTATCGCCTCCATTTTGTCCGGATTTGCGAGTAGACTTTATCTTGTTAATAAATGACCTAGAAATTTGATTTATTTTAGTGAACTTTCATTTTTCTTTATTCAGTTTCAAACCTGCTTGTTTGAGTCGTTGTATTACCAATTCAGTTGCACATTATCTGTTGGAAGACCTCTGGTGCTGAAGCGAAACCAAATGGAAGCTGACGACGCTTGTACCTACTCCAGAGTGTTGCGAACGTACTTGGCTGTTCTTTTGTTTACCTTTATCTGCCAGAAGTCTTTTTTACAATGTATTAGCGATCTAGTCACTGATGTAGTATGCTATATGGGTGGCAGATTTTAGTGTCAGAACTCGGCGAATCAAGTATAGATAAACTCAAGCGCCCTAGTAGCCATAACCATACTTAAGTGCGAATGACTGGTTGCCTATTTTGAGGAGTTCCAAGGACTTCTTTTGAAGCCTCTGGCATTGTTTTTTAGGTTTTGAAGAGACAAAGACTTGACACCTTCTACCACTCCTAGATTTTTATTTATTTAATCCTAATACACCCTGTATATTTCATCATACTTTAGGGCACGTTTTCTTTTACAATAAAAGGTCAATACAAATATCTTTACTTGAAGAGTACAAGCACGCAGCTGTACCTCATACTACTAATAATTAGAAACAATATATCTTTCACCGCAGTAGAGGGTTAAAGGGGCTTTAACTTTCAAGAACTTTTAAGATTCGCCTATAATTTACGTCGACTTCATAATAAATTTTTCCAGAACGATTGCAGCAAGTTAAGTAACCAAGTTTTGATATAAATAAAGCAAGCACATCTAATGGTAATGCATTACAAAAGTTATGGCAAGAATATTGCCAAGTAAGTTTCTAAAAAAAAAACAAAAGGTTTCCAAAAATTGTGTTAGTACGGCGTAAACACAAAAAGATAAAATTGGAACTAAAGTCAAGTTCATGTACGTGCATTTATAAATTTTTTACCGTTAGAAAAACAATACTTTCGGCGTGTGCATTTTGTTTTGTTCGAAATAATGTTAAACACTTGCATATATTTTGCACATAGCCGGTGCACCTGTTTTTATATAAATTATACAAAGTGTTTGACCCCATCAAATTTTTTTTAGAAATAACTAAGCTCCATGACGGTTAACTTTAAAATAAATGTTTTTGTAAACATAATGTTTTTCTAAAATCTAAAATTAACACGTATGATTTAGAATTAATATTTGTGCCCGCTGTAAAGACTACTGCGATCGTAGGCGCCGATTCTGTTTTATAAGGCTGGGGTTCCAATTTATATTATTTGCTATTTCTAGAAAGCATTCTGACTGAGAACAGTTCAATTATTAAAACAAATGAGTTCCACGCACAATCGTTGAGATACAAAATTTGAAACTTTTGGCAGCCACCCTGTATGCAAAAGCGGTTTCGTTTTGTTTTTATGAATCAGTTTAACAAAATTAGCCTTTTTGTAATTTTTTTATGTCTCTGTTTAGATTAATTTTAATGTAATTTTGAAATAATTCTTAAAAACAACTGAAGTAAACAGGGTTCAGTAAACACCAAGCCCACTAAGATGCAAGTTACTTTAAATCATATAACTAAATGTCGTTTTCTAATGGGCCCAAGCGGCCCAAGGGGATTCCTTACAATTATATTGAACAATTTTTAAATTATCTAAGAAAAGGTGGACAGCCAAAACGTGTATATAAACAAATTTCAGTGTAATTCCACCGCCATAAATTACAAATTATATTAAAATATATGATAATCCAAGAGTTCAACGTTTGATTTTGTTTTCTTTAGTTTTCGAATCGTTTTTTAAAATTTAAAAATACTTATGGCATCTCCTATATTGTTGGCAAAATAAAAACTATAGGTATGTGTACGTCATATTTTGAAAATAAGGTGGATTTTTGATATTTGAGAATTTTTTTTGAATGCTAGCTGCAAATAAGCTAAGAAAAAGAACTTTTAAAATTTTGAGATTTTAAAAGATTGTTAATTAATCATGCTGATTGAAATAAGTCTCCTTTTATGACTAGTAAAAAAATGAAGTTTGTTTATAAAAGATTTTGCTTTGCCGAAGATATTAAATCATTTGCGGAAATTCCCAGTAGAGGATGTCTTAAACAATTTAAAGAAGTCCACTAATTAGAAAAAAAAGCAAAGGTATCAGCACATTTCGCGAGGGAGTATGGCCGGCAACATGGAAAGTTAAGGCCTTTTAAGTCGCTTTCATAGTTGGCCTACCTTCCCTACTCCACCACTGTGTTTCAGTTTGCAAGTATTTTCAGTGACTGGATAGACTACCTGCCGAGCATCTGACTCAGGTTTGATTTCGAGACCATTCGTGTTATAGTCGAATGCCTTAACCACTCGGCCACTCTGGCAAGTCCAAGGATTAAATGTGCTTTATTTTTTCATCAACTTGATATAAAAGGTACTTTTATTTTAGGATTTTTAGCTTGGCCAGGTTAGCTGCCATCTGCCTCTGTTGATCTTCCCTTGAGTGTTTCAACTAGTCTGCCCATATTCTTTTTCACTACTGTCCTCGACTGAGCTCCGTATGTTAATATCAGATGTATGCATTCATCAAATACTTATGATTTCAATTGTTGTTGAATGCTCGGGTTCTTCAGCATAAATGTTCGTCTTCCAAAGCTACCCATTCTAGTCTTAACCTAAATACTATGTCATTAAATTGTTGTTTTTTTTGTACTTATTCAAGGTTTCCAGTTCTGATTTGGCTAAATATTCTTCTATGTTTGTTACAATCTTAATTTTTTCTCATCTTGAGGCCATCTATCCAAGAGTGCTAGCAGACATCGTAAATTATTCAGTTTTAGCCGTGATGATACCTTTAGCACTAGGTCATCGGCATATTTTTTCCGCATTGCTACTAATACTCTTTTGCCTATAATAAACGTAGAACAATGATAAATAGTCTTGAGAACATTGTGCCACTTTGTTTCAAAACTCTGTGAAAATGCACTAACTTTGCTTTATTTTACAAACCATTGGTTATTGTAGTTTACTGATATACAGGGTGTATTTGAAGTGACCGTATTCCTTTTAGGAGGTGTTAGTATAGGTCATTTGTAATCGATTTGGCCCTATAATGTATTATCCAAAGCCTACTGGTTTTCGAGATATTTTAATTTTTGTGTTTTTCCAGAAATGCACCATATTTTAGTACTAATATTGAAAACAAAACAAATTAGTAGCAATTATTGCCAATGTTTCGATTGTTATCGTTAGTTTAGATTCTGTTGTTAACTGTAAATCAGAAATTATGTTAGTTAGTTTGATAAGAAAGAATTGCCAGAGCTTAAATCCACAGTTACTGGAAGAGAAATCAAAGAACTCGAAGATTTATCCTAATTTATTCCAAAAATTTGATAATACATTAAACGTGCAAATTATTTGAAAAACTTCTCTATTTTATTACCTTTCAAATGAGGTATAGTTTTTTAAGAAATACCCCATAGTTCCAAAGTTATCGTAAAAACATTAAACTCGAGTGTTGCGAATTCATATTCTACTATTTTAAAAGTAAGCCAATAAATTAAACTTGGCAAGTAAATTAAACACGATTAAAAAAAATATTTTATTAATAGGTTTTTACAAATTATTTTCAAATTGAGCACCTCTATTAGGTATTTCTAAGGCATATCACCAAATCAAATTGGTTTTCTTGTTTTACTTTTATGTTAATTTTTACAATAATTGTTTTGACAAGAAATAAACCTTGTTAAAGTGCTTCAACAAGTTTATGAATTTTTGAATGTGAAAATGGCGTTTTCAAATAGAGAATATGCCAATATTCTTTTTATTTACGGATTTTGCCACGGAAATGCTGCAGAAGCGCAACGGGAATATCAGCGTCGTTTTCCAAATAGTCGCGTTCCGCATGTATCCGTGTTTTCCACTACCTTTCGACGAATCTCCGAAACGGGTAGTGTTGTACGTGTTGCACATGAAGCTGCAGGTGCAAGAGTTAATGTTAATGTAGAGGAAGAAATCTTGAATAGTTTTCACGAAGATCCTTCACGCAGTACAAGAGAGGTAACTCGTCACTTGGGTGTGTCACATTCAAAAGTTTGGTCAGTTCTTCATAAATCAGGACACCACCCATATCATTACACTACAGTCTAAGGACTAGAACATGGGGATCTGGGACGAAGGATTGAATTCTGTAGGTACATTTTAAATAAAAATACCCAAGACAGAACTTTTTTATCGAGAATTTGGTGGACAGATGAATCAAAATTTAATCGTGAAGGTGTTACAAATTTACATAACTTACATCATTGGGCAGAAGAAAATCCCCATTTAACCAGGGACACAAGCTTTCAGAGAAAATTTAGCGTTAACGTTTGGATGGGAATTATTTGAAATAATTTATTAGGGCCTCATTTTTTACCTGATAACCTGAATGGTGCAGCATACGAAGAGCTTCTTCTTAACAATTTATTTGAAATGCTAGACGACGTACCCCTTGCTAACCGACGCTCAATGATATTTCAGCACGACGGTGTCCCGCGCACTACTCTCTACGTTTGCGGGAGTTGTTAAATCAGTGGTTTCCAAATCGTTGGATTGGAAGGAGCGGACCAATATCGTGGCCCGCAAGGAGCCCTGATCTAACACCTCTTGATTTTTATGTTTGGGGACATTTTAAATCAATAGTTTACGCGGTGCAAATAAATACAAGGGAGCAGCTAGTAAACAAAATCCAAGAAGCTGCAGTTATTATACAAAATAATATCACCAACAAACCGACCAAGAGTGAGGTAATAAAACGAGCTCGAGGCTGCATCAGAAACAGAGGTGCTCAATTTGGAAATAATTTGTAAAAACCTATTAATAAAATATTTTTAAAAATAGTAGAATATGAATTCGCAACACTCGCGTTTAATGTTTTTACGATATCTTTGGAACTATGAGGTATTTCTTAAAAAACTATACCTCATTTGAAAGGTAATAAAATAGAGAAGTTTTTCAAATAATTTGCACGTTTAATGTGTTATCAAATTTTTGGAATAAATTAGGATAGATCTTCGAGTTCTTTGATTTCTCTTCCAGTAACTGTGGATTTAAGCTCTGGCAATTCTTTCTTATCAAACTAACTAACATAATTTCTGATTTACAGTTAACAACAGAATCTAAACTAACGATAACAATCGAAACATTGGCAATAATTGCTACTAATTTGTTTTGTTTTCAATATTAGTACTAAAATATGGTGCATTTCTGGAAAAACACAAAAATTAAAATATCTCGAAAACCAGTAGGCTTTGGATAATACATTATAGGGTCAAATCGATTACAAATGACCTATACTAACACCTCCTAAAAGGAATACGGTCACTTCAAATACACCCTGTATATTTTCGAGCAGGTTGGTATCCGCAATTCTACAATTTTGCAAAATCACTTATGAAAGTTCTCCCAAAACCTATAAATGCTACAAGTATCTTTAGATAGTATTCTGTCAATTTATCTATTATAATTTTCGTTATAAAAAAGTAATTGCTAAAATTTTATTTGAAGCCTTGTAAGAACTCTTGTGGTGCCCATGCCGAATGCTTTCCTAAAACCTAGAAATGCTACGAATATCTTCAGATCTATCTATGTATCTAAAACCTTATTTGACGTCTTTTTTCGAGATAGGTAATTATAGAGTGTGCTTGTGGGATTTATGGTTTTCCATTTGGATAAGCGGGAAACGAGAATGAACTACAAAAAGTGCAAATGAATTTCGAAGGGTATACAGAGCGTTACGATTCCAGTATATCCTATAAATGAAGAAATCAGGCAAATAGGAAGCCTCACATACAGAAGATTAGCTGGCACCCAACATCATCTAGTTTGGTTGTCATCATCTTCGTCGTTGTATCATTTTACGATTTAGGTACTCAGTCATATATCGAGAGAAGCCGTTATTTAACCAATAAATAAGGAGAGTAATAAAACAAAGGAAAGGCAGTCGTGGCGTCTGGTCACTGAGATGGCCCGGGTTCGATTTCCAGGGTCACATATACACCGAAAATACGACCGAAAATACGCGGCCGCTTCCCTCGGAAGGCAATGGCAATGGCAAACTACCGAGGTGTATTCTACCTAGTAAAGTCCTCTCTGGAGTAGAAGTGCGCGCACTTCCTTGGTTCGGAGCCCACGTTAAGCTGTAGGTCCTCTATGTCTGTAGGCTACTTGACACGCACACCAAAGGCACATCGAGAGAGGATCGGCAACGCCCTGTAACGGGTATGCCACTCTAAGAAGAATAAAACAAGGGGATGCCATCTCCCCGAAGTTGTTTACTAATGCTCTGGAAGATATATTCAAAAACTTGGAATGACGGCAGATAGGTATTAATGTAAATGGTAAATAGCGAGTAAATAATTTACGCTACGCCGACAATATTGCCCTAATTTCCGAGAGTATGGTAGGCCCACGTAAGATGATCTTAGAACTAATAACAGCAGCAAAACCGAGTGGATTAAATATGTAGTCAGCAAAATAAAGATTTTGAGCAACTCAAACGAAGTCATGCCAATCCAATCAGATACAGAACAAGGAATCGAAGTTGTTGATAGAAACATATATTTAAGACAAAATATATCTATCTCGCGGAAGAGTCAACAACAAGAAATAGATATAAGGATACAGCTACAATGAGCTGCATATGGAAATCTCAGATATGTACTCAAATCAAATCTCCCACAACACCTGAAAACTGCAAAATACAATCAATGCTGAAAGGTGGACGCTCATAGAAGGATAATATAAAGAACAAAATTAATGGATATCGCGGACTACATCGCTAGACAAAAATGGAAATGGACAGGCCACCTCATGAGAACCTAAGACAATCGACGGACGAGGAAAGTAATCGAGTGGAGACCAAGACTAGGCAAGCGGAAATGAAGACGACTTGTATCGAGGTGGAGAGACGATATACAGAGAGTAGCAGGAGTGGGTGTAGTGGATGAGTCGAATAGCAGGCAGAAATAAATGTAAACAAGTTGGAGAGGTGTATATCCAGAAATGGAAGTCGAGGCATTAATGCAAACAAGGGATAGAATATCTCATGCGACAGATTGTAGGATGACTAATGCCAAGATAGAAGGAAGGTAGTGGCGATTGAGATTCGGAATTCAGTAGTAGCTGTAGAACCCCCGCTTATAGATACGTAGGTAGATAGGGATGGAAAGATAATTAAAGTATTGGATATACAGAACCCCGATTAAACTCTTTGGCAGGGTGGTGACCTGGATTAGCATATAATAATGCCAGAACTAAGCTAACCAGAATTCAGAAAGTAGTTTGTATTAACATTTACGCCAACTGTAGCTTTGGAGATGCCACTGGAAACCACGATCTCTATTTTATAAAAGGTCGCGGACGTTGGTCAGCCGTCCATTAGGTAGAACAAACGGGCTAGAACTACCGCAGCTACTGTGACATATTCAGTTTCGGTACAAATTCGATCAAATCAACGAAATGCTTGGACAACATGGGCCAAAAGTAGAAATTACAAGTATGACAAAAGATTCTTCGACTTATACCACTCCAGAAAGCAATGTGAACAGACCACAGGCCTAGTGTGGTCTACAAAAGATACTAAAATAAATGTAGGGGCGAAAGTGGTATTTGTTAATGCAAAATCATTCTGGAAATGTCTAGTGCATGGCTGAATGGATTTTGTTAATGCCAGATACTGAAGACTATTTAATGTTGCCTAACGGATTGAACAACATGTTTTTTTCGAGAGCAGGGAAATGATATATTATAACTAGTCAAAACTAACCAAGATTCACAACAGTTTTGGAACACACACTGTTAGAAGACCTATTTGTGGGGTTAAGGGAATCAAACTTACGAATAATAGTAAGTTCGGAGGTGGTTAGAGCCTGACTATAAGTGATCCTATTAAGTAAAGACCAGTCATTGCTACTGATTATATTAGAAAGCTCTAAGTGAACACTCAAAGGTTGCCGAAGCATAAGGTCAAATAAACTCAGTAAATAATACGCAATATGTTGCTAAAGTAAATGATCTTCAAGACGATGCATACACCCCCATTCTTCGTGACTCCGCTTTCAAAATCGAATGCTAGGTTGTCACACTCATCAAATCATCTGACCTCCCCCAGAATATTTAACGTTGTGTAATCCCTCGTGTATCCAAATCACCGAAGTTATATTCATAAACAGTAGGTTCTCTACTCCAATGATAATACCATAGATTTCTCTACCTACAACTTTGCCATATATCTCGGAAAATCTCACCGTAGCCCCTAATGACTTGCTTGTCAGTTTTGACGTTACTTTCCTGTTCACCACGTTCCTTATTCCTGATTCAGTAACCATGATTGAACAGTTACTAGTTCAAGATGACAAACTTGCAAGTTTAGCCATTCTAGTTGAAAAGTATCCTGTTTCAACACTTGTGGGTTATTAAAACGTCGAGGAAACTGAGGGAACCATTTGGTTCTATTTCGATAGTGAACTTAATGCCAGGGTGTTGATTGTTGAGATGTTCTAGGAAAGAAGCAAGGTTATGTCTTTAATGAGCCAGATAATAAAAGTGTCATCTACCTAACGGACGTAGACCTTGGGTTTTAATTAAAAGGATTGCCGCAAAAGGTTGGCAATCACCGGAAAAAGGGTAAAATTTATAGCGGTCTCACTCACTTGCTTATAGAATTGGTCGTTAAAAAGAAAATACGGACGTTTTAGACAAATAGTTTATCATAAATCTACCCACTGTGATAGATATACTCATGCCAACTCACATCATTATCTGGTACTCCAACCCGACGGTCTTTATGTTGAGTTAGGCCATATTTAAGAGAATCTCGTCAAGAATGGGTACAACAAAAAGGCAGTATGGAGGTTATTGACAAACAACAGAAGGGTTTCGCCTCTGGCTTGGTTGGTAAGTTGAGTTATCGTGCCCATCTTCCCCCTTTTTGCTAAAAGAGTTTCGCCTCTGATGTGGTTGATACGTTGAGTTACTGTACTTCCTTTTCCCTCCTGATGAAGGCCCTTAAGAAAGTCGGTGAAACGTTGAGTTTCTATTCTTAAACAATGACATGGCCCCAATCCGTTCTTTTAATAATGAGGAATCGGCTCATTGGTGCATTCAAACACGGCATTCGTTAGACCATAAACGCCCAGAACGATGGTCCAGTAACAGACTCTAAGAAGCCCATACCTGAGTTTGTTGAGTTGTTCTTTAAGTAAACTTTAAAAAACATTTGTGGATCACAACGAAACTAATACTGACAAGCAAGTTGTGTAATGCGTAAATGGAGCGGTTAGAAGGATTCAGGAAAATAATGTGTTTCAAGGTCTGTAAGAAAGCAGATTTAGGAAGTGTATAGGGATTGTAGTACCTGAGCTAAAAATTAAAATTGATGCCAAAGGTGACTAATGTGATTGTACCATCAACACACAGGGTTGTTAAGGGCGGGTTGCACCAATATCATTTACAACTTAATCATTCGGAAAAACAAAATCAAATTCATTCGGCAAATTAGATGTTAGTAAACAAAAAACGTAGCGCTTTTGAACTTCGATCATCCCCTAACTTAAGCAAAATTTTGTGTACCCAAAACTTTAATCGACAATTCTTCCAATACTTTTTTTTTAATAAAAATTTTTCTCCAATTTTTGATGCCTTGTTTAGACACAACCACTCTAGTGCAAATATCTACCATTTAGGATTCACCCATAAGGGTATATTGCAGCTAATATTATTTGAAGCAGAAAATGTGTAGTATAAAACAACAGATTTTAAAAAGTAAGGAGCTTCCTAAAGATAAGATTTTAGTATGTAATACCTAATGGATAATTCGGCTTTGTTTTAATAGAATAAGAGGAGTTTTTTGATGAATAATCTGAAAAGGTCCAAAATTGGAAGATAATACCTACCAGGAATTGAAATTTTGGCTTACTAAAAGGGAGTAGCGCTTTCTTTAATGTTTTACGTGTGAAACTGCGGATAGATTAAACATTTTTATTGCATACGAAATTAGGTCTTTGTTGGGGTTAGGACGAATAAAATTAAAATATGGGTTTGGACGTTTTTTTAAACGGGGTTGCCCAAACATTGTTGGTGGATCGTATCCATTGGTACAAATTGGTAACTTTGGAATATAAGAACTAATGATGGAAAATATTTTTCAAAAACACCTGTTTACATGTTTATTTTATGCTCTTTTATTTTTAACTAACTCGGCCTAGATTATCATATGCGCCTACGTAGAAATCACGTGGGTGTAAACTGTCGGGGTATAAAAATATAATGTAAGATATATGTATCATACCGAGTCAGTGGGCTATTGGGTATATGACACTCTATCTGTAAGGTGCGCTTGTTGACTTTGCAAAAATAAGAGGCGATTCGAAAATTTTTCGTTTCGTCACTACTTCTGCTTAGTATCTCGAAGGATTTGATAGTGAACAGTAAGCGTATATAAAAGCGAGTATTGATTGTTGATCGATATTAGTTCGTTTCCTTCCTTAATTGGGAAAAAGTGCAGTTTCGAAGGGGACCCTCGTAATTTCAAGCTTGTAAGTAGAGGTTTACATATTTTCCATAATTTTATGAGCGGATATCGTGTTCCAAGCAAAATAAAAAAATTCGCTTCTTTTTCTAAAATATTTTGGCTAGCGAACTGGATTATTTTTATTACAAGGTTCTCGCGTCTTTTTACCGGTGTCAATATGAATATTAAGAAGAATTCCGACGTATTTATAATTTTAAGCGACGGTTTATTAAAAAAGCTATGTAAAATTTGGTTTAATCGGTGGCCAAGTGATTTAATTAGGGAAATATTGAAAAATTCCAAGGGCGTAGTGAGGTCGAATCTGACGTAAAAAGGGGGTTGTTTAATTTTGTTATCCACATATTTAAGGTGTGCGCTATTGTTGCATTGACGTTAGTTGGGATATTTTTGGTCCCATATTGCGATATGCACTCACCGGAAATAAGCACGCGCGTATTTGGGACACATACCTTAATTGTTGCACATTCCCCCTGTCTAATTGTCACACGTTTTAAAGCGAGCTCTTCCTTGTGTTATTTCGCAACTGCTTTTAAATAAACCAAGGAGCAAATAGGTTCCCAAAAATCGTTCATCCAGATTCTAAATCAAATTTTAGGAAAGTCCAAAATTTTTATAGATTTGCTGTAGTTTGATTTTTTTTTGAGAGGAATATTGAGAGGTTTCTTGGTTTGATAATTGAAGGGCAAGTTAGATGATGCCGCTTAGTCTATTTCGGGGGGTTCTAACCCCTGTAACCCCACCCATAACTACGTCCTTGTTGTGAATTTAAAAATATTTGATTTTAATTATAATTAATATGTATGATGCAGCAATGTATGTTAATTTAAAAAACCCAAAGCGGTATGTATATACTTATTTATCAAATTAAAGCAAATGACATCTAAACCATCTAAAAAAAATTTGATTTCGGAACCTTTAAAGGTCCCCCCCTGCCTCTCTCTATTGTTAACGATAATAATATATTTTAGCGAAGGACCACCCTTCCTGATGAAATGTTGGTTATTTTCCAGTCTTTTCCCAATTTCAGCTAGTGTCGGAAATATTCGGTCATTATCGGTTTATTGTATGACCTAAAACTGATATAGCATGTTTTCAATTGGCCTTAGATTCAAAAAATCACAGAATGCGCTTGACTTTCCGGCTTTCCTTTTATCTGCGATTAAATTCTTAATTTTTTTGTGTGACGTCAAAATAGTAAATCTTGGCCAAACTTAGAATAGTTCTAAGCCTTATTGACTTTATTTTAAACACACCAAGCAATATATTTTGAAAACTGGTCATTGGTTATTCTGAAATTTGGATTACTTTTCAGTCTGTTCTTTATTTCGATTGTTTTCGAAAGTATTCGGTCATTGTCGGTTGATTTTGTTGATTTTTTGTTTAACATTGAATTATTGAATCATCCTAAAGCTAGACTTCGTACTACTCATTTTACAAATGTATAAAATTTGTACAGATTTGATAGAAACTATATTGCCAAATCAAAGCCGTAGTCTGATTGATTAGCAGGGATTTGGGGGATTGAGGGATGGACAACCACATGCATAAGTTAGACTTTTTAAATTAATGTTTAAAACGGTTGTAACTAAGATAAGCTGATTGGCACAGCACATGAAAGGTTTACTTTAAACTTAGCTCAAATAGGATTCATAATTTTTCCAGGGTCTTCGAAGTTTAATGGAATATTTTTAAAACTGCAATTATTAGTAATTATTAGTAGTAAGTAACAAACGCAGATTAAAGTTGGTTAAGGAATTTTAAGTCCGTTTCTGGGGCTTCCAATCGCAGTATCCCCACCCATACGCCCTTGTTTCAAAAACATCATAAAAATTTTTCAAAAATTCCAGGCCTCTACACCAAGTTAAATATAAAAGTTCCGAAATAATTTAAGATTTCGAAAAAGAAACAAAACTGAGCTACAAAGGAATCCCATAATTTACAGTTTGGTTAAAGCTTCGAAATATTTATAATGTTGCCAAATAGTTTTCACAACAATTCTGTTTTGTTGCAGCGCATAATTGATGCTGACAGTAGAAAATGTAAATACAGTTAAATAAACCGTCAGTAGGTAAAACGAATTTGCAGAAGCAGTTTATAAAACGGCGTTCACAGTTAAACGTTACTGTTTAATGAAGTTTCATTTGATGTAATTTATTTTGCGTTTTATGGAAGTTTAGCCGCCCTCACTTGGCATGGATATTCAATTATTTAAATTATTTATGAATTTTTGACAACAATTTCGTTTATTTATTTTAGAAACAACCCCTCGAAAAATATTTCCGACAAATTTAGAACTAAATTAAACAGAAACCAATTGAGAGACAATTTAATTAATTGAGTAAGCTACTTTGAAAATGAAAAGCGTCAATTCGGTATAAAAGTTGAATGGAAAGGCAAACTTGGCATGAGATTATCGGGTGGGTGTAAAGTACAGTACGATTGTAAATACTGTAGTAAATTATACATGCAATTAAAAATTAAAAGTAAATATTATTGCTGTTTGACAGTCGTTTGTTTAATTTAGTGGTGGAAGTGAAAGTTCAAAAATTAAATCAGATATACCTCCTTCACTGTTAGTAGATGGCCATGGTAATTGAATGCAAAATGCAAGTAAACGTAATTAAAGTTTGCCATGCTGGCATGATAAACCTTCGAACGTAAGCTTGTACGTTATATTTAATCTAACATTTATGTATCTTAGCCTTTCAACAATTTAATATTCGTTAAAAAAAAATTCATTCAAGCTAAGGCAACTGACGTTCTCCTTTAATACAATACTGTAACAAGACGCGTTCGGCGGGAACGTGAATCATTTCGCGCGTATACGTCAGCTGTTCCAGACTGTTCGGCGATTACATCATCGTCTCGAGACTGTTCCATTACGTCATCGTCTGGAAAGATCCGGATAGGATTCTAGAAGGCCGCTTGGTATATAAAAAGGTGCCTTCCCTGAGCAAGCGACCGGTCTACCAACGTGCTCCTTACCCAGAAGGGTTCGGTTTATCATTCCTATGACGTTGCTTTCGCTGGCTATCCTTTTAATGGGTACGGAATGGATCTCAACGGAGCGCGATGAAAAAATGCAACCAGAGAGACGACCACTATCCTTAAAGCGTGGCTTAACAAACACAACAAAAATCCATACCCAACCAAAGGAGAAAAGATAATGTTATCTAAAGATTGCGGGTTAAATTGTGTATCTACTCGGAATTCGGGTGGGATTTGGGTAGACGACAGACGTATAAAAAGGGAGGGTCTCGTTATTAGCAGTGAATCTAAGTTCAACGAACCGTGTAATTATGATAAATACAGAGTGATCGGTAATATCATCTCATATAAACTGGGTTCCTTGCAGTTCTTTTTCATGTTGTAGATACTATTGCTCTTGCTAGAATACTTCAATTTTTTAAAGGAATGTTTACAGTTCAATAGTTTAAGAGTTTTACATATTATTTAAATTGTATCATGCAAAATTTGAACGGATTAATTTAACCTCTGCTTACAATAATTCAAATTCTTATGTTTTTGAGTTTGTCAAACACGAAGTATTATTTATTTCTAGCTGTTGTTACGAATCACTCATGAATAGCCGACTAGAACGCTGGCACATGGCTTGAAGCGTGTCTCTTTATAACGCAGCAGGTTGAAACTCCCAGATGTATAAACAGAGCATATTCGTGGCAAGAAGACCTACATATTTTACCTTTATCAGCGTTGTATGTAATCTGGATGGTTTAATTTTCCTTTTAAAAGAATTTCAAATTTTTTTCATTTTATTTCACTGTAAATGTAGTATTTCTATTTTTAGTTATTGACACAATTTATACATACTAAATCGTCGACTGGTAAGTTCGCATACGCTCTGCTGCGCGAGTCATAATCGCATAGCTAGTAGAAACTTCCAAGCGTACATAAGAAAAGAGAGGGTCGCGCAAGGAGTGAAACAATTCCAGCTCAACTTACGCCAGTGTTAGG
Organism: Melanotus villosus; assembly: GCA_963082815.1. Classification (NCBI taxonomy): domain Eukaryota; kingdom Metazoa; phylum Arthropoda; class Insecta; order Coleoptera; family Elateridae; genus Melanotus; species Melanotus villosus. The sequence continues at coordinate 52,829,128 of OY720426.1, forward strand.
GTAGAATAAATTGGACAATTATTTAGTATGAGTTGGTTGGAAAATAGTTTAAACTAAACCACTGCAGCGAACACATTTCCCTAGTATAGGCAGCTTTAAGGCTGTGACCAACCAGCTCTAATACCACACACACAAACTAAATAAACTTTTTCTACACCTATTTAATTATATTGCAATTATTAGCATTTTCTTCGTCAAAAATAGTACCTATAATTCACTGCAGTGAATTATGGATTCATAATTCACTGTTTGGCAGCCAATCACAAATACAAATCCAAAAATCAATATTTCGCTGATCCAATGATATCTTTCTGCGGCTGACAATCGACTCGCGTGACACGCCCAAGTGTGTTGTCATATTGTTTGTTTACGTTTTTCCATTAAAGTTATCAACTTTGAGTTTAATCTATTTGTTTAATAGGTGTAGAAAAAGCATTGTATTACATTCGCGATTATGGCCATTATTCGCTTAGATGATTTGAGCCACTCGCCTGCGGCTCGTGGGCTCAAACGTCATCTTCGCGAATAATGGCTGTCATAATCGCTCATATAATAATATACTATTATTATATTAAATTAAATTATATTAAATATCGCGATTGTTTTAAGATTTAAACTCGTATGACGTGATTATTCTTCTTTCTTCTTCAGGCGTCTATCTGTTCCAGATGGTGGCTACGATACTGGCTAATTTAATTTTATTTACAGCTACTCGAAATAGTTCCAGCTTTTTAAGCTTTTCAGCCATGAAATTCTTCTCCTCCCGGCGCTTCTTTTTCATTTTACCTTCCGTTGTAATATGTACTGCAAGAGATTACATCTGTTTTCATTTCGCTTGATGTTACCTAGATATTGAAGTTTTCTGGTTTTTCTTTGACATTCGTCTAAGCATTTTGGCGTTAGTTAAATGCGCCGTCCATGATATCCTTAGCATCCTTGTATATGGCCACCTATCAAATGCTTCAATATTTTTCGCCGTGTCCATGACTCCATTCCATATAATAATAATATGGAAAATACATAGCAACGTAACATTCTAAGTTTGGTATTCATGTTTAGATCCCAACTTTTAAAGACTGATGATTTCATTGAATACTTTTCTGCTCTTTTCAATTCAACATTTAATTTCTTACGAGTGGTCCTGTTGATCAGTTATAATAGTGCCGATGTATGTGTATTTGCCGACTTAGTTCAGTTGTTCCACAATCTAGTCTCAGTTGTGTGGTGGGAACGTTGTTCTTGGGTATGATCATACATTTAATTTTATCGATGTTAATACATAGGATGTTCTCTTTCCGCTGATCCTAGTAAAGTAATACGCAATTTATTGATAAAAAACATTTATTTATAATCTTTCAAAGTATTTCCCTCCACAGTTAATGCATTTTTGCATCCGTGAAAACCAATCTTCAAAACATTTTCTCCAATCGTCCCGTGTTAGGTTCTTCGCTTCTTTGGCCGATGTAAAACGTAAACCCCGTAACTTATCCTTTACACGTGGAAATAAAAAGAAATCATTAGGTGCCAGGTCTGGACTAAATATATGGCGAATGAGCCATTATTTCGATGTTCTGGGCATTCAAATACTCAATCGTTCGAGCAACCGTGTGTGGCAATCTTTAGAGTTGCTTGAATACTCCTTACAGTAACATGCCGGTCCTCTTCAATCATGTTCCGAACAAGACCAATATTTTTTTCAGTAACGACTGTTTTTGGCTTAGGAGTTCGAAAACGGTCATTTCAGAAAAGTCGACCACGTTGATATTAATGTACCACCGTTTTATGGTAGCTAAAGAACACGACTTGTCACCAAATGTTCTCTGTTTGACTCCGTGATTTTTTGTGAAAAGGATTGCTTTAAGCTTATATATTTTAAAATATTCAAGTATATTTGTCAACCGTCACTGTCATTAAACTTGTAAAGAACTAGCTTCCACTGTCAAACAAAATTGTTGCAAAATTTGAATGGCCCTTATAGATAGGCTCAGCGAAAAGAGAACAGCCCTCGTATCAAGACCATATCGTTGGCTACTATCTGCTACTCTATCGATTAGCTGTATCATGTCTTGCATAGTATCAGTAAATATTACTGTGCCATCAGCGTATCTGACATTTACCAAGGCTTTTCTGAATATTTGTTCGAAATAGATATTAAACAGTAGTGGTGACAATACACATTCCTGTCTCACTCCTCGCAAAATCTTGATTACATCAGTCTGATCTTCTTCCATTCCCCGATCTGATTCCAATATAGATTCATTTTTATTCTTAAGTTTTTGTCACCAATGCCTATATTCTTCAAAATCTCTACCATTTTGGCAGGCATGAACCTCACAGTTTATATCCTTACATCTCTGGTATATAACCTCCACACCAGGGGTCCCCAAACTTCTTTGACCGTCGACCCCTTCAAAAGTTTCTTGACTTTTTATCGACCCCCTTTATTTTACTAGAAGTATTACTTAATTATAATAGGAAAAGCAAAAAGGGCGCGTATGAGAGTTTTTCGATTGTTTATTTTACTCAACCCTTCAACATAGAGAAGTTTATTTCATGAATTAATAACAATTGAATTATAATATGCATATTGATGAATTTTAGAACATTAACGCTCACTTGTATGTCGATGCGCAGAAATGAGACTAGGATCGAATACGTGTAAGTATAAGTAAATAAGCAACCGCGCACGTGTTGCAATCACGCGCGTACAATGATGCCTTATATTTTTCTATCGACCCCTAACAATGTTACATCGATCCCTGGGGGTCGATATTGACCACTTTGGCGACCACTGCTCCACACTGAATAAAGCTTATCTTGTCCGAAGCGTGTCTCTAAATCCAAATTGCGTGGATGCTACTTGTCCTTCGCATTTTTTGTAAATCCTTCTGTGTATGATTTTTAAGAATATTTTTAACAAATTGCTCATAAGGCTTATTGTCCCGCATTTCTCTCATTTTTTGGCCTCAGACTTCTTTGGTATAGCTAAGAACTTTAACTTAAGTCATTGCTGTAGGATAGTACCCGTGTTGTAAATAAGATTAAATGGTTGGCCATTTGATTCCGTCATCGTCCACGGTCTGGGACTCGGGCCTAGCCATTTTTCATCTGTTTTATTATACGTAGTTGTTACTTCTGCACTTAAGATAACTGGACCAGTCTCTGCTTTTATTTCAGGTAGTTCCGGTCGTTCATCTTGGAAACGTTGTTCGATGTTCATTTTCCAGGTGTTCTTGATTTCGTTTACTATTTTGCCTTCATTATTTATAAGTTTATTTATATTTTTCAATGGCTTTGTTAACTTTCCTGTGTACTTTGAAACTATCATATTTCTCTGGATGGAGTTCTATTTCTGCATACTTCTCTCTGATATCGTTTTCCTTCCGCTTTCTTATCTTTTGTCTTATAATTTTCTGTGTGCTATTGTGTTGTTCAGTATTTATATTCCTAAAACTCCTCGCTTCCAACAGTTCTAGGATTTCGTTAGTCATCTACGATTTCTTCTTGACCATTTTATCTTTCTTCAATTTTTTTCTTTACGTTTTTAGACTGTGATGTTTAATCTATTAATTTCTTCTTCCACATATTTATTATCATCTGATGCTATCTATAAATTTTCCAGCTAATTCTTTATTTGTGTTTTTTTTTCTTATATCGTATTTTATTCTTCTTTTTTACATTGATTTTTCCGGCCATCGGGTTTATGGTGTGACGATATATCTGCCCCTGCATAAGCGAAACTGTTTCGATATCATTGATTTAATTGCTTCTTCTACTTTATCTATTCCTTTATGCCTCTAGGTGTCGGTCTTTGTTCAGGGCTAAGTTCATTGTATGCTTTTCTATCCCTTGCTAGTCTTTTAATGTCTGTTATGGTCTTTCTTCTACTCCCTGCCAAGTCTTCCATCTGCATTTCCCATGTTATCCTCGGTTTTCCTATCTGCCCTTTTCCTTCCACTTTCATCTCCGTCATTATTTTTGGAATTCTATTCTCTCTCATAATTACTAGGATGTAATTAATTTGATTTCTCACAATCGTGTGATAGGTGTCCATCGGTGATCTCCAGGTGTACAACCTTCTTGGTGGGAGCCAAAAGAAAATATTTAGTAGTGTTTCATTTTGTTCCCCCAGCTCATGGCACCCAATATGTTCTCCAGTTTTTTCTTCACCCACTTCTGCATTGAAGCTCCCATTGTTGTTGTAAGGTTTTGGTTAGAGAGATTTTTCAATATTTCTGATCTGTTCAACTTCCTCTTCAATTCCGTGATTATACCTACAATTGCAAATTAACAATTTAATGTCTTAAATGTATAACAACAAAATGATAATCTGTGGTTTGATTTGTAAGCTACTTTAAAAAACTTGTAAGTTAGAGAAGTTGATTGTTTTAACACGAAACTGCCAATTTCTGTTACTCTTAACAGAGTATAACGTAAACGTTTTTTGCACCTTTGTTTTCTGGTTATTTGTGGTTTTTCTGATTTTCGATTGATTTAATTTAAATTAGTAGGTAAACATACAAAACCTTGTTATTTTATTTAAGGAGCCCGTTTATTAAGAAATCTGCAGATTAGCCCAAATTATTAAGACATAAATCCGAAATAAAACCTGTGCAGACTATAAACAAAAACCTAATGGTCAATAAATGCAAGACCGTAAAAATCAAAGAACGCAGATTAAATTTTATTACTGTTTTGCTATTTTTTGCACAAAGTTCGAAAGTTACCGCCCACTCCCGTCGAAAGAAAATCAAGTTTGTTTATGCTTGTTCTGTTTGTTATTTCAGAGTTTTTTAAATATACATTTCTAAGTGTTTCCAGCTGAGTTGATATCTTCTAATATCTACAATAATATATAAATAATAAGAATAATATTAAAAAATAACCGACTGAAATAAATGGCGTGCGAATGAACGTATCATGAAAGATCTGCTTGAATAATTTTTAGAATCTGCTTTTCAAGTAGTCGTAAATTTAAATGGCAGCCAGGCAATTAAAAAAAGTAACTTAAACAACCTTTTTAAAAATAGTTAGTCATTTAAATTGGCTAGTAAGTTAAAATTCCTTGCAGGAAGTTAACAAAAACATGTTATTCATTGGTTCAAAACAATTTTTGCGTCTATTCTTAGATGGTTTCATTTCAGATGCTCCCCGAGTTATTTAAAGTATGTTTGGCATAACTGACTTGGATCGTTTTCTGAATTTTATTGGATAATTGATACTTCCTCTACGTCAAAATTTTTATGCGAATAGAAAATCATTCCAAATCTCTGGAAGGTTTCTAATTTATTAAAGCGAATGTTTGTCCATAAATTCCTAAATATTAATCGAATTACAACGAACTGTAAACTGAACCACTTGGCCTTTTTAGATCTTCTTCCAATCAGTCAATTTTTAGGTTCTGAATTAACCTTTTGAGTTATCGCCCTGTAATTCTTGCAAATTAAACAAATTGAAATTAAACCGCGTTGAAAAGCAGAAAAGTTTAGTTCGAAGTGTAACAAATGTAACAAATTAAGTTGTACAGAATTTCAGAAGTGAATGTCACGCTTTTAAAATAGAAAGAGATAACAATCAGCTGAAATATTTATGTAAGAATGAAAAATTGAGAGAACGAACTAATTGGCACTCGGGCTCTATTTGTTATGTAATTTATAAGGTGACACATTTTCCTAAGCTTAATATTTCCTGGTATTATTTATGCCACTTCGCTGTAATTAGAGCATCTTCGTAAGTTTGAAGTTTGCTTGAATTGAAAGCGTTTGAGGCTTTCGATCGATTTAATTGTTTTTAATTAGAAAGTAATTATTAGAAAAAATTCTTAGTATTTCAAATCCGAACTCTATTTAGAAAGCCTAATTTAAAAACTCGAAAAAACTTGAAAATTCAAATCTTTGCAATTTTGAAATTGGGTTACCAAAACAATATTTCAGAAGTGTTTAGACATAGCAACCATAGTACCTTTGAAGGTAAAGGTTTTCTTAGTTAGGTTAACACTAACTGTCTGTGACAAGTTTTATCCCAAATATACTGAAAACAGTGAAAGCAATGAGGAAGTTTAAGGGAAAAAGGCAACTGAATTTCATGAAATGACTGACTTTATTTTCCCTTTAAAAGTAACACGAAAGAAAATAATGAGTCAACAAAAACCCTATTCAAAAACAGATTGGAAGAGATTAAGCTCCAACCCTATAACAGAGAAGACGATGTCGATACAATGTGCAAAAGAAGCGCTGGTAAATAGGAAAGCAACAAGCCATGGTTCACAGACAATGTAAAAGTTCTAGCAAATCAAGAAAAGGAGGCTTACCTTAAACACAGAAACACAAGCACGGTAGAAGGGTATGAACAATAGGAGATAGTCAGAAGTAGGATAAATGAAGAAATAAGAGAACTAAAGAAGACATATTTTATGTAGAAATGGAACACAACCTTTACGGAGGGCAGAACGTACTAAGAACTGGAAAAAAGCTGTTAATGAAGAAGTACAAAATAGAAAAATAGAAATCCTACACCTACATGCAGTAGCTATATAGAACCAAGAAAGAAACAATGAAGATACCCAAGAAGATATACATCTGGATTAATCCTCAGACGAAGGGAGGAGGAGGTACCTGAATCACAGAAAAGCTCCCGGATCGGATAACATTTCAAATCAAGTAGAAAAGTAATAACAACATTATTGCAAAAAAATTGTCTCAACTCGAAGAATCCCCAAAGAATGAAGGGAAAACATCACGGCACCGATTTACAAAAAGGGAAATAAGAACGACCCCGAGAACTATAGAACAACATCGTTACTAAATAGTACAAGTAAGGTACTAACAAAGATCATAAATACAAAAGTAACAAGTAAAATCAAAATAAGTGAAGAACAACAGGGTTTTACACAAAATCGATCGGCGGTCGATGCGCTTTTTATCTTAAGACAAATAATTGAGAAATCTATAGAATTAAGTAAAACCCTGTTTCGTTGCTTAGTGGACCTTAAAAAGGCCTTCGATAGAGTAAAATCAGCCGATGTTTTAGAAATGCTTCGAGAATACAAGAGAAGCAGGGACTAACTGAAGAAGCAAGCATTCTGACGGGAATTCGCCAAGGTGTATGAGTCCAACTCTTTTCAACTTAATTATGGACAAGATAATACAGGGCGCCGAAGAAGACAACGCAGGATATAAAATGGGATAAAACACTATGCTATGTAGAGGACATGGCAGAAACTGAAGATGACTTGCAACAACAATTGCACCAATTTCAAACAAGAGAGAAAGAGTTTAACATACGAATATCAGTAAAAAGACTGAATCAATGGTCATATCAAGAGATCCTACCAGATGCAAGTTGGCTGTAGTTAACCAATCCATCAAACAATGAATTGATATAGAGAGCTGTAAAAATTTACACCAACAGATACGCATCCAAACAAACAAAGCCTCAAGAATATCAGGCTATTTAAGAGACTTGATCTGGAAAAAGTATAATACCAACAGAAAGTAAAGTCCGAATTCATGAAGCCACAGTGAGATCAGTACTGATATAGACAGCAAATATACGCGCTGAAACTGAAAAAAACAAAAAATATATTGAGAACAACAGTGCAGGGATATGAGAAGAATTCAAGGTGCAAGACGTAGTAAGTCGATGGGTAAAATGGGTAAAAGATGAAAACCCAATACAAGGAGACCTCCCGGCCGACCACCCAAAAGATGGCATGAGAGTTGAATCTTCACCTCAAAAGGGGCTGAATAAAACAACAAAAAAAGCAAGACAGTCTTAAATAAAAGAGAAAGAATAAGAAGAAAGAAGAATAGCAAAAATATTACATCTTATACAAGAGTATAGCCTGTACTTCTAAAGGGTATAGTCTTCATTCATTGCCTTAAAGGTAATATAGAGGAAAAGATGGGGACATTACTTTTCATGAAAGAGCATGCCGTACACCGTAAAGCACCGAGCTCTTCATTTTTTGTTTTGAAAGATAAGGCGAAGTAAATAACAGTTTTGGGAAAATGACGAAGGTATTGCACACCGCTAAGAGTATGACTTGCACTACGAGGGGCCAAGGTCTTCATTTTTTGCTTTAAAGGCAGCATAAAACAAAATAAAAGTTTTAGTAAAGATATTACACCATCTACAAGAGTATAACCTGCATTTCGAGGGGCTAAAGCCTTCATTTGTGGCGTTGAAAGTAACGCAGAAAAAATAGAAATTTTGAAGAAAGGTAAAGGAATTGTTCTACATGAAAGCGCATGACTTTCTCCGTGAAGACCAAGCTCTTCATTTTTCGTTTAAAGACAAAATGGAAAAGTCTAGGAAAAGAGATGACCGCATTGCACATTGTGAAAGAATAAGACTTGCACTGTGAAGGGCAGGGCTAAAACCTCTCGTTTTCGCTTTAAAGGTAAGACAGAGGAAAAAGCTTTGAAAAAGAAAAAGCCGAAAACATTACGCACCATGAAAGGGTATGTCCTGCATTGGGAAGTGTCTAGCACTTAATTTTTCGCCTTAAAATCAATATAGTTAGAAGAAAATAGCAGTTTTGGAAAATTTGTGAAGGCATTACATTGCATGCGAAGGTATGACCTGTACTGCGATGGGCCATGATTTAAAGACACCATGGAACAAAATAACTCTCGAGAAAAAGGTGAAGGCATTGAAGGGCTCTAGTTAAAGGCAACATAGAGGAAAAAAGTTTTGAAAAATAAATAGGTGAAAGCATTACAACCCATGGAAGGGTATGCTCTGCCTTCATTTTTCACTTTAAAGTTGATACAGAGGAAAATTAAAGTTTTGGGAAAAAGTTAGAGATATGGCCCTTTATCAAAAAGTATGCTCTGCACAGCGAAAAGCCAAAGCCAAACGCAGAATAAAATAACAATTTTGAGAAAAGTTTTAGCTTGCCAATGCCTTCACTATTTTTTTTACAGCAGGACACAATAACTTGAGTGGTAAGGGACATGTCCTTTACTTCTCCCTTTAAAGGTAACACAGAAGAAAGTTTTAGGGAAAGCAGAAATGCACCACTATATGAAAGAGTACAGCCTGCCCTGCGTAGGGCCAAGGCTTCTTGTTGCAGCTTTAACTGAAATACAGAAGAAAACATTTTGGGAAAAAGATAATGGCAATTACCTCCATATAAAGCGTAATAGGAAGGCTCAAATATTACAATTTTTTGATTAAAAGCAGCACAGAAGAAAATAATAGCTTTGGAAAACGGTGAATTTATTACACCCAATGAAAGACTATGTATGACCTGAACTCCGAAAGGTCATGGCCTTTATGTTTTGCATTAAAGGCAATACATAAAAACATACAATTTTTGGGAAAAAGGATGTGACTGTGACGACTCAAAACCTCGTTAAAAGCAATACAGCAAAAAACCTTATGTAAAAAAGTGAATGCATTGTACATCTTGAAAGAGTTAGACTTGCACTACAAAACAACTTGTGAACCAAGCCAGAGGCGAAACCCTTCCACACATTGGTTTGCAGTACTCTTTTAGTGCTCCCCATTTTTTCTCTTGATGAAGCCTTTTAAGAGAGTGGGCGAAATGTTGGATTATTGTTTCTCAACAATGACAAGGTTTCAACCTGGAAGATGTTCTTTTAACACTGACTGATTCGTTTAAATCGAGAAAAAAATAAAAGCTTTGGGAAAATGGTGAAAACATTTCACCTCCTGAAAAGTATGTATGATTTGAACTGCGAACGATCAAGGTTTTTATTTTTTGCTTTAAAAGCAACACAGAATAAAATAAAAGTTTTGAGAAGACAGAAAAAGGCATTGCATCTCATGAAAGATTATGACTTGAATGTGAAACAGACGAAGGAATTTCAGACATGCAAAAGCACGAACAGAAGGTCAAGGTCTGCAATTTTTGCTTTAAAATTTATTCAGAAGAGAATGAAGGTTTGCCAAAAAAGTGAAAGTATTGCGTTTTATGAAGCCTTACACTACGAAGGGTCAATGTGAAGGGCGTTTTCATCATTTTCTTCTGTAAAGATTGACTGAAATAATATAAGGTAAAACACAAGAACTTCCTGTCAAGAGAAACAAATCTTCAAACCTATGAAACCCTGATTAAATCTTTATTTTATGACAGATATCTGGACAAAGGGCAGTAAAGATAAGGATGTATTCGGAGTATCTAAAAGGCGGATTCTTAGAACACAAACAAAAGAGGAGAAAAGGGAAATATATCAAAATATCAATTATGGAAATACAACGGCAAGTTTCTCGGATATCAATGGAGATAAAGTAGTACATAGCTGCTTGTAAAATACATTGGGCCTTTATGTAAGCTCCTTGGATTTGAGTCCTGAAATTTATAGCAAGTTGTATACCCTCTCGTGGTTCGAAGAATCGGTAGTTCCGGCTGTTACTCCGACATCACTATACTATTATGTGTATAGTACGTATTCTTCGAGGGGTTTTGGGGCTTCCAACTTATTTATTTTTCTGTTTTGTGAACCATTAGCTTGTTATTACCTGCCCTTAGATATTAGTTTAGCATTCGAAATAGCCTTCGATCTAGCCTTCGGCTAATAGGGGAAATGAGAAAAGCATAAGATGCAGAAATAAAAAATCCCAAAGGAACAGAAAAATATGGATTGCCCAAAAATGAAAGACGTAAGTGAAAAGCACAATATCCAGTGAGGGCTCTAAATGGACAAGGCTTATATCCAACTATGGAAGAAATTTAAATCGAGGGATGTATTACCGTCGATTGGAAGACCAATGCGAAATTGATGAGTTATCTGATATAAACAGGACCTTCTTACTTAATTCAAGGTTTCGACTGTAACGGTGATATGGTTTAGACTTAATTAACAGCATTTATAATATCTTGGTGGCTCGTGGAAATTTCCCATGCCACCGATGAGATCTGAACCTTCTGTAAGCTGTTCGCGAAGTTATCAAGCCCACAAAACATGATTTGGCAGTTTCCTTAAAGTAATTATTTCTCAAGATGAATAAAGTATGTATCACAAGTAATAAAACAGTACACCAAAACTATGCTCTTTTGTGCACCAAAAAACCTAAGAACAATTTTGGCCCAAGCATAAAGCTTGTTGTAGACAGTTTCTATACTTTTTTAGAGTTGCTAATAAACTATGCTTTAATGACGGCGAAACCTGGTTATAAAATCTGTTTTTGAACCGTAAACCAAACTGAAAACTATAAGCTTGGCTACCACGTAAAATAGGTTAAGGTTGTTTTCGATTGTTGCCTTAGTATTATTTATACCTGTTCGAATAAGTAATATCGTGTGTTAATTGTATAATTAAGATAAGGTTTTATTTCAGATAAACTTTAATTATCATGACTTCCACAACTCTAACTGGGCTAAAGACCGTGGACGAGCTCAAGAAAAAAATGGGCTCCTGTCAAAAACCAAAAATGGAGGAGATAACCATAGAAAGCAGCAAGATAGGTACATTGACTCCCGGAATTTTCCAAGGTTTTACTGCGTTAACTTCCTTGTACATAAGTGGCAATGAAATTGAAGATATAAAGCAAGGTACTTTCCAAGGATTGGCTAACTTGAAGTATCTCTATTTAAACAACAATAACATTCAACGCTTAGATATTGGCGTTTTTAAGGGTTTAATAAAGCTGACAGAGTTGGATCTTTCTTGTAATAAGCTAACTTACTTGCAAGCTGGAGCTTTTACAGAATTTTCCATGACTGCAAGTGGAGCCTGTTTGAATTTATCAAATAACCAACTCGAGGAAATAGAAACCGGTGCTTTCAAATCATTAACCGTACTTTCTGGTACTTTGGATTTGAGCAACAATCGCATTTCTAAGATAACGTCGCAGTTGTTTGCCAATCTTCTCATCGAGAAGTTTGATTTATCAAACAACGAACTTATAGCCGTCCATGAAAACGCATTCGAAGGAAGTAACTTTAAATTCCTTCACATGGAAAGGAACAAAATTACAAACATCCATCCGGATGCTTTTACTAAGATGGAAATTCAGGCCGAATTCCACTTGGAAGAGAATCAACTCAGTTCGTATTCCGGCGTTTTTAAGAACTTAAATAGCTTGAAGGAGTTATATTTGGACAGCAATGGTTTAACTACTCTTCCATCTGAAGGTTTTAGAGGCCTTGACCAACTTGATACTCTATCGTTGAATAAAAATGATTGCGTCATTGAGAAGGACAGTTTTAAAGCCTTGGGAAGTCTCGAATACCTTCACATGGAGAACAATAAATTATCGAAAATTCAACCAGGAGTCTTTAACCATCTGACTAGCTTGCGCAATTTAAATCTTAGCCACAACGCCTTCACGGCGCTTACGCCAAACTTCTTCTGGAAACCCGCAAACGAAAACGACAAAACCTTCTTCTTCACTGTTTCCTTATACTTTAACGAAATTAGTGAGATAAAGCCAGGCGCTTTCGACGGCGTTGAAAGAATAGAAGATCTTCAGTTGTATGGAAACAAAATCAGCAAATTCACTAAGGAATCTTTCAAAGGGCTTACTTTCGTTGGTTACTTAAACTTACAAAAGAACCAAATTCAAAGTCCTGACATGTTAGCGAATTTGCCACCAACCCGGCAGATCCAAATAGGCGGGAATCCTTTGGAATCTTCGATGGTTGTTCCCAAGGACCTTGATTTGAAAGATTTGGAAATGATCAGTTTTAATTACTGTTGCTACCGCCTGGAAGAAGGGGCGTGGATTTTCGACGATACCTTCATCGAAACAGCGGTCATCGAGTAATATTTACGAAAAAAAAAATTCTATAAAGAGGTGAAATAACAAAAGGTTAAGGACGGTTGTATAATATCAAGGATGGTTTTGAAAATTCACCAGTTTACGCTGGCCTGGTGTAGTGTTCTTGTGCTTAAGTGGATGCGTTCAAAGACATTTTTAAAACTTAAATTCCCTTTCATTCATTCTCTTTCTCTTAATGGATTTCCTAAAGCCGTTGTTCTTTCAGAGAAGGTGTATTAAATTTATTCTCCGATTTTCAGGAGACGTGCATCTTCTTATTTAATTTTGTTTACTATCCTTATAGAGCAACAAAAAGACATAAATATTAATAAGTTCGGCTATTAGTTTAGTAGACGGATCGAGGATTCCCATTAAGAGAAAGAGATAACGTTGAAAATTTATTAATAATTATTGTAAAAGAACCAAAAAATATATTCAGCGAGTTAGCAGTATTTGTATTTATATTGCACTGGTTGTATGTTGTAAGCATTTAATTATTTATATGTTGCACTAGTTGGCTTGTTTTAACAATCTTAGATGTTCATTCAGATCGGTGTTTATAAATTAAATGTATGTTGTTGTAAAAGCTTAGAACTAATAAATGGTAGAAAATTACTCGTTTTGATTTTCTAATATTTTTGGTTTTAAACTCGGATGAACAAATGTTTTAGCCTCTTTTAGTGATAGGACTGACATGTCTTGTAAATTAGAACACAGAAGATATTTCAAATATAACTTCAGAAACGACAGTGAATTAATGTTTACGGAAAATTCTTGGCTCAATCAAAACTCATTTATCATCCTGTGATTCTGCCAAGCTTAAGTTTCAAACAAACGATCGTCTTAATTAAACAGATGTATTATAGGTCGTTGTATATTCACACTTCCATTATTTGTTTGCCTGCCCTTCGGAATTTTTTGCAGCGACCGTTTTGAAAAGGCATTTTTGAATTTATTTTAAACATGAAATGCTTTCAAAACAAATTCTTAGGCAAACAAAATTGTGTCAACATGATAATGTCCTTCAACTTTTAGCAGTTTGGAAGAGTAAAATAAATAAAAAAATTTAAATAAAATATGAATTAAGAAAATTGAGCGTAAAAAGCAATGACGAAAAGATTGTGCATGGATGAATTTGGTGTGGGGGATGAACTTTTCGTGTGCACTTAGGCCTCAAAGTGGGCCCATTGCACTACCTCCAATAATGCACACAGCTTGGTGTTCTTATTCAAGCCATCCAGACCTGGACCAGGACTGAGGATGCTAGCCACGGGTGTGCTACGAACGGATTCCTGCCATATCTTGAGGGCCAGAAATCCCCAACATGGCACCTCGGGGCAGTCGTATAGAATAAGCTCTGCCGTCTCTTCCTCCCAATTACAACCTCTACAAGTCGGCCTGTTAGTTAGCCTTAATCGGTATATACGTTTTTTCAGTGTCCTGAAAGTATACCTACAAGAAGTCGTAGTCTCCTTCTTTGTAACTGCATACAGAATTTGGACAATGTCGATGGAGGGACTGATATAGCCATCCGTGCTGGTATACCTACAAGAAGTCGTAGTCTCCCTTTTTGTAACTGCATACAGAATTTGGACAATGTCGATGGAGGAACTGATATAGCCATCCGTGCTGGATGACATTTATCCAAGTTAACCCATCTGTCATAGTGGCGACTGTTGGTTCCTTGCTTTATTGCTGTATGGGATGGAGTCAGGGATGGTGCTACTGCTGGTTCAGGGTTGCAAAAGGGTTGCGTTGAACCACGACTTGTCAATTCATCAGCCTGCTCATTTTTATATACAAGGTGCGGCAGAGGAATCGGGTGCTTTTAGAATGGATAGTATTCAAAATGGTGGGGATCTAAGCCTCTACCTGCGCGCGCAATACCTTCATAACGGGATGCCGTGTTAATTTTGATGGAGCATTGGGGTTTAGAACATCGTACGTTGGCAGTTGAACAATTGTTTAGAAACAACGATTCAGTGATACAGGTTCGACGGCTTTTTCGTCGTCACTTTAACATCGATTGCCATGCAAGTATTTCCAAGCGAGATACGATATTAAGGTGGGTCCATGCATTTCGTACAACCAGGGTCGACCTGCTCTATGAAGGGGCCCGGGTGCAAGAAACGCGACACTGCCAGAATACCACGCATGCCTTCCCCAGCTTTGATTTTATATTAGTATTCCAGTTCAGTTTCTTGTCAAATATAACATCCAGATATTTGAATTTATCTGAATTTTCTATGTATCTCGATTTTCGCCTTTTTAGGGAAAAAAATCATCTCTGTTTTTGCCGGATTAATGGACAACAAGTGTTCTGTACACCAGGTTTCAGTTAGTCGAAGCGGCGTTTACATTAAGTTGCACAACGCTTGTTCAAAGGACTGCACAATTAAAATAGAAATAAAACAAAAAGAAGCAGAGGCAAATGTATTAAATTGAAATTTCAAATGTGGTATGAAGAAGCAGCAATTTGTTTATAGAAATATAATGACATATAAGTCTCCTCCGTGATATAAGATTTAAAAGAAGCAAGCATCATCCAAGGCGTAACCTAACTGGTTAGACGAAGAAGAAGACATTGGGAAAAGCACAACAGATTGGTAAAAGTCGCAACAAACAACAACCTATTGGGAAAAAGAACATGCGGCGGACCTTTAAAGCGCTGCATGGAACGTTAGACATCAATATTAGAAGAAAATTGATTGAGAGCAGGGGCAACAGGGAATCTGTATGGGGCTAACAAGCAGTGGAGAAAAGGGGGGTTCGAAACGCTTAGCCCTTTACATTGGAGGTCGTAATCGGGCTAAAAATGGGCGCCACTGCGGATATCACTCAGGATTGTCTCTAGGAATGTACCGCAAATGGTTTCGTTTGGGCTCGAAGGGGAGGGGGGGGGTAGCTCTACTACTAGGCGGTGGGAAACCTACTGTTAGATGCTACTTACCCTTCCTTATTGAAAGAAAAACACTGCTACTGGTAGCCAGGCTTACAAGGCTATACACAATTATTTTAAAATAAACACAAACACACATAAAAGGCAAAAGTGGATTAACAATAAGGTTTAATGTATGTAAGAATTATTCAAAATATTACACGGAATGAATTCATAAGTTCTGTCTTATTTTACGTGAAAGGGGATTGAGGAATGCCACATTTACTCGAGGTACTGTAATAGTATTTTACATTACAAACCAGCTAAAATGGTTTTTCGGGATTAACCTACGAGGCCCGGAACGAAAATTGATACGACCGTCAGATCTCAAAGTTGGCTATACTCTGATTTCTCTTTTCTTCTTTCATAAGGTGAACAGAATGTCAGAAAAAGATGGCCAAACGCGCCTTTTGTACGCGGGGGGAAACCTTGACTGGCGCCACTCTGGCGTTTCCTCGTGATCCGGTGATTCCCCGGACTTTTTAACAAAGAAATATACTGAAACGAATATTAGATCATACTATTTGGGACTTCTCCGAATTATTTCGCTACAAAAAAAAAGAAATGTGCCGATTTGGTGTTATTCGCGCGAATTTTTCAAGCTTCAGGCCGGCTTAAACTTCGAGCGACAGGGACGTTTTACACTTAATTTACACAAAATCTCAAACACCGTGACAGCAGATAAAGAAGTAAAACGTTCTTTACATATGAATTTTTGAATCAGTAAATTAGAAATTGTTTACAACTGAATACGCTGAAATACTAGGAATAAAGTTTAAATAGAAAGTGAAAGTGAAAATGCTTCAAAATTGTACTAGTAGCAGCATAAAAAAATAAAGAAAACGAAGTGAAAGGTACAAAGGCGACGGAGAGTAAAAAAGAAAGAAGAGGAGACTATATGAAGCAGAAGTAGATGAAAGAAGAAGGAGGAATAAAATAACAAGGTAAAGAATGGAACAAAACGAATAAGAAGAAAAATGTCGAAATAAACAGAGAATAAGAGAAAGAAGAAAAAAGAAGAAAGTTTTTTTAATGAATACTTATTAAATAGGAATATCAACATTAAACAAGACAGAAGAGAATAGAAACAGAAAAGGCAAAGAAAAGAACAAACAAGAAAAAATAAATAGCGAACAGCGTAGTAATTGGCAGTGATACAAAATTCAATTGGGAGAGAGAACAGAAGACAGAGAAAAAGGAAAAGGAGAAACTTGAAGATATAAGGCAGAAACTTGTGAAGAGAAGGAGAACGAGCGAATAAACCAGGAGATATAAGAAGAGAACTAACAAAAAGAAGGAGAAGATGAAAAAGAAGCAGAAGAACGAGAAGGAAAAACTTCATACATCGTTTGTTGTCTTATGATTTTTGAATAAACTCGATTAGTTCGGAAACAGAAATATAAATATTATAAGCAGAAAGAAGGAATAGGGAGAAAAAGGGGAGATGTGATGGAAGAGAAGAAGAAAGAGGAGAAACGAAATATTAGAGAGACGGGGGAAGCAAAGAAAGAGAAAAACAACAAAGAAGAATGTTTTATATGAATTGACTACTTAAAACAGAAGAAGAACCTAAATCAATTGAGGAATAAATATATTTCAAGAAACTGGCAACCAGTGAAGAAGAAAACAGAATGAAATAAAAGAGATGAAGGAAAAGCCGAATAAAAGCAAGAAGAAGATGATAATAAAGATGACTGTGAAGATGGAAAAGAAGAAGAGAAGTGAGAAATAAGTAGGAGAATAAGAAAAACAAGGAAAAGTAGAAGTAAAAACGTAGAAAATTTATGCATGAAGTAAAATAGGGTTCATATGCAACTGGCCTAGGTATCATCTTCATCATCATCATCATCAGTGGTCTTCAGCTTTCTGGCTGGTTTGTCGCAGTTTTCCATACCTACATACTTTTATCTAAACATTTCTCTGTAACTAGTAGATCCTCTGCCATTCTCCTCTTACATTTCTGCCTTCTATTTTGCCTTCTGCGATCGTTGTTCGTAACTTACCTCTTCTTATAGTATGACCTATTAATCTATCTCATCTTCTCTGTGTTCCACAGTTATTTTCCTTCTTTTTCGACCTCCTTGTTGCTTATTCTGTCTATCCAACTTATTCTTCTACGGCATCGCACCATTGTTCCTTCATACAAGTTGTTCCAACCTATAAAAGTAGAATTAGGATTAAAAAGAGAAAGTCAAGCAACAATGTGCTTGAAACAAAAACGTGTATGAAGGTTAAAAAATAAAAGAAAAGAGGAAAGACAAGAAAACAAGGAAGAGAAAGTGGAAGAATGGGAAAAAATTCCGTAATTGTGGAACTAAAGAGTATGCTTCTATATGAAGCTGTGAAGAGGCAAAATATGAAATTTATATAAAGTTAGATGGAAAATCCACAAAAGTAGAGGTAAAGTAAAAAATGCTTTAAACAGAAACCAAGAAAATGAAAGAGGAAAAGAAGAAGACGCCGAAGCAAAAAGAAGAGTAAGAAGAAAAGGAGGAGAAGGAGATAAAGATGGGTAAGTAGAAACATATACGAATTGTTAGCTGAATGAGCTTGATTACGGTTGCAGAAATCGAACAAAGACATATACGAAGGAAAATCAAAATAGAAGTAAAGCAAGAAAACAGCAGACAGCGATAATGGGATGAGAGTAAATATTCAAGTTTTGGTATAATAATTTCAATATCTGGATTAGTACAGAAAAGATTAACTTTCTAAAGAAAGCACAGAAAAAGAAGAAAGACGCGACATCAATACTCGTATAATTCTATATTCTTTTTGAAACGAACACGTCGACATAAACTCTCAGTCAAATTAAATTAACCATGTGTTATTTATGTAAATAGCAATTATAACAGACTTAATTGAAATATTGCCAGATCTAAATATCCTTTGTGGCTGCACATACGCTATGCTCAATTTGCGATTACCCCGCGAACTGTGCCAGTTTGGAATATCGAAGGTAAGTGGACCATAAATCAGTAAATATTATTTCGTTCCGAGTGACTCGACATACTATAATTTGTTAAGGCTTAGCACGAGATAACTTGAGCCAAGTTTTATTGGCATGCTGTTGAATATGAGTTATATCGGTTATTCTTAGGTTTTAAAAATAGATTTTTTTAAAAATTTTATAGCGTAATTCCACCTTCGCCAAACATTAATAATACTTCCTGAAGGACTGAATCCCTAAAAATTAATTTTAAAAATTCCTTAAAAAATTAATTTAGTTGTTAAAATAAGAAGAATACTAAAATAAAACTGTTAAGAGACAGGCGTCGACATAATTCTGACTTTAAGTGTATTCTAAAGTTCTCAGAAAAATAAGCGAGAAACGCTGCGAGTGCTTTTAGGGTTTGTGTAGATATCAAAAAACAAAAAAAAAACAATAGATTTGCTTGTAGACAGTGAACATTTATTAGCATTAATTTATATAAGAGCTACAAGCGTGACAAATTAAAACATAAAACAGGGAGACATCGGGGCCGAGTATGCTTTGGATGTTATTCAAAAAATATAAATATATTCGATTGTACTTGAACTAGAAACCACTATTGTGTGTGATGACCAAGCCAACAAGTGTTTTGTTGCTTAAAAGACTAAGTGATTGACGTGAAGACGACAGGGTTATTTCTGTACTTTGTATTTCTGTAACATCAACAAATGATATTTATTTCTTTTGAAGCTATATTTAAAATAAAAACAGATGTGGTTTAGCGAAGAAAATAAGTTAAAAAATCCAGAATAAGAAGATGTAAAAGAGAAAGGCAAGAAGAAGAAAAATAGATGAAGGTGGGAAATAAGAAAACAAAAAAGGAGTAGGAAGACAAGAAGAAGCAAAAGAAGACAAAGAAGGAAGAGAAGAAAAGTTGAAGAAAACTGGAACTTATATGAAAAACTGTTGAAACCATAATACATACAAAGTACCAGGAACGCCATTCATAAACAACAAAAGAAGCATCACCTGAAAAATAACAGAAAAGTGCTGAAAAAAACTAAAGATTCCATTTTATATAAGGAATTAAAAATACCTCATTAAAGGAAAGAAGTTAAGTAAGACAGGAAATACCAAGGTACAAAAATGTAGAAACATTAAAAATGGAAATATGAAGAACGGTAAAGGAACACCAGCATTCGTTACTTAGTTATGTAAAACTAGTTTCAATATGTGAGAAGCTATATAAGAAAAACTCTAACCAAGACGAGATAATAAAAAATAAGAAAAGTAAGTAAAGAACAGGATAGAAGATCAGAGTTCCCTTGACTTGCATGTAATTTGAATTTAGGAGTACAAATTTCAAAAAAGGGCTAAAGAAACTGAAAATGAAGAAGATTAGGATTTGGTAGGTTGGAAGGTCGTACATAATTTACTAAAATTAAGTGTTGATAACGATAGCATCAGAGTCTACCTTAAGGACAAATCTAGATAACTGATTATTTCAGAAAATATGAAGTAAATAAGAGGAAGAAGTGGAGAAAAGAAACAAAAGGGAGAAGACAAAATGGAAGAAGTGGAAAAACAACGAAAAAGGAGGAGACCAAATGGAAGGAGTGGAAAAACAGAAAAAAGACGAATAAGAAGATGAGGAAGAAGAAGGAGAGGAAGGAAAAGAAAATGAAGAACGGCCAGTTACTGAATGAATTGGAAAAATATTTCGAGTGTATGTCTTTTAACTCCTGTCAGGAGCATAGGGCCTCTACAGTATTTCTCCATCTGGTTCTGGTTTTCGCCAGCGTTTTCAGTACCCCCCCCCCATTCCTTGCCGGTTGTTCTGGCTTCATTTGTGACGGTTCTTCGCTACGTTGTCTTTGGAAAAATATTTAGGTTAATAATACCATAAGCAAAAATAAAAAATATGTTAGTATGTATGTATGTGTGTGAAAGAAAGAAAAGACCAAGGAGATTCTCCATAATTAAAGAAATACACAGTTGATTTTCACAAATTTTATTGCTGTACTGTGACAATTGTTTCGCCAAACGTTGGCATCTTTAGATGGTGACTGTGAGTACAAGATTACATACACAGGTAAACTAAAAATAAATAAAAACATAATAAAATTTAATTTTACACAGAAATATACTTAAATTTTACGGGGTTCAGATAAGTTTTACAAAAGTAGGATTAGGGTAACGGTTTCTTCAGAAAACCGACAAGATAATAAATTTCTTTACACAGAAGCCCGAAATAGATTGAGTAAGGGCGATTCTCCATATCTGCGAAGAAGGAAGACATCTGACGTTTACAATTGAAAAATTGGGGAAAGGGGGAAAATGCGTATCAGTTAAAGTAAAATTAAAGAAAGATATTTAGAAATGTAATAAGCACATTACAGAGAAGAAGATAAAAACAATAAAAAGAAGAGAATTTAGAAGTAGAGGAAGAAAAAGACGAAGTATTAACGGATTAGAAAAATAATGAGGAATAGATGAAGGAAGGGAAGAGGATACCTACACGAATTTTTGATTATATAAAGCCCGCGGTTTTTACAACTGATAAATGAAGAAAAGTACTGAAAATATGAAAAACTAAAAGACCAGAAATAACAGACAGTTGCAAGAAATAATTAATTACTAAAACTCTGGTATAAATAATAAGGACAAAGCGAAGAAGAAGCAAAACACCAGACGTTTACAGCTGAAAAATTAGTAAAATGGGGAAAATGCGTTGCATTGAAAGCAAAATTAAAGAAAAATATTTCAAAAAGTAATAAACACATTACAGAGAAGAAGAAGAAAACTAAGGAAAAGAAGAATAAAATTTAGAAGCTGACGAAGAAAAAGAAATAGTATCAATGGATTAGGAAAATAATTACGAAAGGATGAAGAAAGGTAAGAGGAAACCTGAACGAATTCACGATTATATAGAACGAGGTTTTTACAACTAAGAAATGAAAAAAAAAACGCAAAAAATACGAAAAAACTTGTTAAAACTGTGGTAAGAGATAAAGGATTGCAAGTTTAAGAAGAAAATAATTACGAAAAAGTAAAGGAAGACAAAAGACGAGACGAAGAAGAAGAGAAAGAAGGCGAAGGAAAAGAAAAAGGAGAATACCAAGAACCAGATGAAAAAATAATAAAGAAAAGGCGAAGAACAGGGAAGAAAAAACTTATATGATTATAGAAAACATGAGTTGTTTCCAGTCGAAAAGCTAAGTAAAAACACACAGAAAGAATAAGCAAAATAAAAAAGTCCAGATAACTGGAACAAATAAAAAGAATAGTTAAAACTCTAGTAAAATCTAGGATTAAGAAGAAAATAATTATGAAACAGAAGAAAACGAAGCAGGAGAGGGAAAAAATAGAAATACAAGAAAACAAAAATGAAGAACTAGAAAAGGAATAAACGAAAAATAATGAAAATTAAGAAAGAGTCTGCTAAGAGATTGAAGATTAAAAGTAATACGATTAAAGAGAAAACAATTAGAAAAAATAAAAGGAAGAAGAAGAAGGAGACAACGAAAGAAAATAAGAAAGAGACGAAGAAACGGAATGACGACAGAAAGAAGAAGAATAATAAAAACAAGGAGGAGAAGAAGAAGAATAAAAGAAAATAAATACGGAACGAGTTCAGGCCCTGTCTTTCGACTTCGGTTCCATAGTAGGCTGCCCGAATATACGCTATCTTTTTCACACAAAATGTGTGTAGCTGTTCCTTTTTCCTTATTGCAAAGTATACAAATAAGGGAATTTATCGATCTTCCACGGGTGTTCTTTAACAGTCGTACGCCCCTGTTACTAGACCTGTGACGATCCTGAGTTGTGCCCTACCCATAAGAAGTAGTTCATCAGTGCTTCCTGCAAGGTCTGCATTGCTCTGGTTTTATCCTGGACAGTTAGTACCTTTCATGTTGAGTGCCAAGTAACCTCGGAAGCCAATTCTTAAAATTCCTAAGGCCGGTTCTGGGCCAAGGTTAGGCTCAGTCGACCCCTGCCTCCTTTCTAATTCGTCGGATTTCTCATTACCATCTATACCACAATGACCTGGTATCCAGAATATTCTCACGACGTTTTGTTCTGCCAAGGAATGGAGTTCCTCTAGGCATGCCCATAGAGAGCCTTTAAAACTGCATGACTGCCCGATATTGTGAAGATCCGCTTATGTTTCTAAGTCCTCCAATTGTTTTCCCGCGCAGATGGTAATATCGCGTATACTTCCGTTTGAAATACTCAGGCGCGCTTACCCCATGAATATCTAAGCCTCTCTTTTAGTCTTTCCACTCGTCCTGAATTACCATCACGAAGAGTGAACCTGCAAGGTATTTGGGAGTCGTATAGTCCACCCTCATTTCAAGTAAAGGACCCTCAATGCTACCAACTATACTTGTGTGTTCTGTACCTAAACGAAGGTTGTACAGTAAATTTTGCAGTATGCAGATTCCCAATCTTGCCTCCCCTGTATTGCTATATGAAGAGGAGGAAGATCTCCTTAGCGGCAGAGGGCGTTGTTTTCGCTTCCCTTGTTATGCCAAGCCGTTGTATCTTGCTTAGTGTTAGTTCATGGATTCTTGCTTGACCTTGGGTCACCACACCAATGACTTTACGAAGATCGGGAAATAAAAGCCAGTTCTAGTTCGACTGTTTTAATGTTTTCCTTCAAGAGACGATATAGGAGTAGCATAATTATATCAAAGGAAAATAAGCAATACAGAGGCAGTTTAGAAGGAAAACAATATAATCAAGCGGAAAGCAATCCCATTTATAAAGTTCATTCAGCTGCATGCATGGATCAATAGTTATTGATTATACAAGGCGATAAAATTTTAATTAAAGAACATGAAATATATCCCCCATCGTCTCGTGACAATCTATGGCAAATAAATACTCCTCCCAAGGCCTGCTGAATTAATATTGCATATAAGGCCTGCCCACTTCATTTAGCCAAGACGTAATTACAAAGGACGATGGCGCCATTTGCGGTGAACTATACATTTTGTAAGGGAGAAATGTATAGTTCACCTCAAATGGCGCTATCGTCCTTTCTAATAGCGTCTTGACTAAATGAAGTGGGCAGGCCTTATATGCAATGTTAATTCAGCGGGCCTTGCTCCTCCTGATACAGTTCATGTATTTAAGCCAATAAATTGAGTATATCAAGTTAATAATGATGATGATGCTAATGACATGGAGCAAGATAAATCTTGTTCCTTTCTGACATAAATGAAATGTGTAACATGGTGGCGGATGAACGCATGTAAGTAATTTTATATTAAGTATGAAATAAAAATTTTAAAAACCCTTTTCTGTATTTAGGAAATTATTCCGCCGCAATCCGTTAAACTATTTGAATTCAACATACCAATCTCATATTTTAAATGACAAATCGCTTGAACGTGCTTTACAAAAAGCGGAAAATGAAATTAAGTAAAATAAAGAAGAGAAGTGAAGAATATAACAACCGAAATATATCCTAATTTTATTGTTTCAATTTAAGAAATATCAGTTTGATACACAAGAAAGAAAACAAGGAAAAGAAGAGCATAAAGAAAAAGAATGGGACGGACGAGGAAAGAGTGAATAACAAGATTTAGAAAATGTAGAAGAAAAATGAAAAGAAGAATATGGTGAGGATAAATAAGCGTGGAGCAGGAAAGGAAACAGGAGTAAAATGCGGATGTGAATGATGACGATTATGGTGGTGGTGATGGGGAGGACAATGAGGTGGGGGAAATAATAAGAGTAGGAGGAGGAAGAGGGAACATTGAGCATTGGTGGATTGGAGGGGAAGGGAGTCGAAAGAGGAGGAGGATGATGCCGGTTTGTGTGGAGGAGGGAGAGGTTTTTATACTTGATTTTGCCTTCTTTCTACTTATTATTATTGTAGTGACTCCGTTTTGCCTGTCTTTTTGTTTTTTTACAGCTGTCCTTTTGCTATTAAGTTATTGTTGGAATTACGTAATTTTTGCGGTTGTGACAATTTTTCCAGATTTTGGGGAATAAATTTCCTTTTTATGATTTTTACAACCATTTTCTTAATTATTTATAAGCAACACAGGTGCGATTCTACTACGAAACGCCCAGTAACGAGTTATATAACATTTAGGTAGAGAGTTTTATTTTTAAACAGTTTAACTCTGATTATGTGGGAGATTTCCTCTTACATTTAATAATCCTCGAACACCAGGAATATGTGTATTGCATTTGAAATATATCCAAGAGACACCCACATAGTTTCATGAGTTGGACTACGAACTCGAACTATGTAATTCTACAAAGCTTTGATGTTCAAGACACTTGTGTTCAGTTCGAAACTAAAAATATCTAACTCAGAATAACTTAAATAATAAAATTCCAATCCTTTATGATAAGGAATTCACTTGTTAAAACATTTGTGTGTGGCAGCGGGAAAAGTAATAAGAAACTTAATATAATCTTCGTAACCAACTGTGACGGTATTTAATAATCGAAAGCACGAGCCAGTTATGCTGAATTTATTTGGCACACGGTACGTACACAAATTTTAAAATAGCGTAACTAAAACTAAAATAGGCACCCGTAAACAAATAAATTTGGATTGGTGATTTAACTCAACGGAACGTAGACCTGCACCAACAACATTAAGGTCGCAATTCCTTTGAACTTTCGCTAACAATATGATTGTGTTCCAAGTTCATTCACGAAAATTGTTAATGAGAATTGCTACACATTTTCAGAATTCCTCGCGTATTTGCTGTTTATTTACACCAAACCGGATTTTAACTTTAAACGTTTGTTTAGACAGTCTTTATTTTTATTGTAAATAAAAGTTTTACTTGTTGAAAAACAGATGATGTCTGAAAGATGTAAAAATTGAGCGGCATTAATTAAAATATACAAATTCTTTAAATTAATATTTAAATTTGGATTTCTAAATATCTCGAATTTCTTATTTATTGAAAACTACATGAGAAACGGTCCCGATACATTTTAATTCGTTTTATCAATCATCAATAGCGGAGCTAAACACAAGTCTAATAAGATCTTATTAATTATAATTCTTCTCTGTCTCTCTCCATGAGACACATACGTTTTCCAACCTCTATTTTTCATCTCATCCACCCCACTTTAATTTTCCCTTTCTCCACGGTTACCTCATTTTCCTTTTTTATAATCCTTAAACACTTCCTTCCCAACCATTGACGTTTCCTTTCGTCCTACTACCTTACGCTTTGAATCTCTAGCTGCGTTCCATTCCCCTCTTTATATCCGGAACTGGACTTTTGCTTTCGTTTTCAATCTTCCATATCCTACGTCAAACTTTTCATTTCAATGTCCCTAAAAAAATCTCCCACATTCTCATACATGGTATCTTCTCCCCTCCTTATTGGCCTGTGCGTTGGTCTTTTGCCTTGTATGCGGCTATTTGCTGTTCCTTTAGGGTTTTTTCCTTCCAGTTCCAGGTATATGTCTGACCCAGTGTAGACATGAATTCGAAGACTTCCAATGTCAAGATCAGAGTTAAAAGAACGTCTTTCAGGTTGAGACAGTGTTATTGTTGAGAAAAAAGAACGCAACGTTTCGGCCACTGTCTTAAGGGAAGAAAAAATGGCACTAAAGGAGCACGGTAACTCAACATGTGAATCACGCCAGAGGCGAAACTCTTTTAGTAAGAGGGAGAAGGGCATGCTAACTCAATTTGTAAAGCAAGTCAGAGCAACCAGTTTCTCCAATGCACACTAAACCACAAGAACAAAGGAAGATTAGACGCCTTTTGATGACAGGAGTTGAGGCTTATCTTTTACTGTGATAGTTTTGGAGAGGGTTTGAAGATAGTTTTGATGTTACCTGTTTTGAGAATCCTACCTATGCAATCAGTAACTTGGCGAATGTAGGGAAAGAAGGCAGTAAGCTAGGATGTTCTGAGGACTTCCGGAGTGCGAGGAGTTTAATTGGTTGAATGACCTTCGTAACGTCCTTTTTATTATATTCATTCTTGACGTTATTTATTATTTAGGTAAACCTATAGACATGGATAGGTACCCTCATGCGAATTTACAGAATCATCCGGCACAAATACTCTCCCAATTCTCTCGTTCATCGTATTATCACAGTGTCTCAACCTGACGGTCTTCATGTTGAGTTAGCCCATATTCAAGACGGTCGCATCAAGAATGGGTACAACAAAAGGGAAATTAGGAAGGTCATCGGAAAATAATTACAGCCCCCCCATTCTGGAAGTTCGCAGAACACTTGTACAACCAGGCTACGGCCTTTTTGCCCCGCATTCACCACGTTCTCACGATCCCAACCCGAAAGACGAATGCTTCTTTTGTTGATTGGATTAAGGCCTTGTTGTATCCCGGCTAAAAGGCTATCGTATCTCGCAAGTAAATAATTTTCCGTTTCTTTGTGCTAAGAGACCAAATTTAAAGCCATCCTCGGCAACCCAGAGAATTAAAAGTCATGTCTTAACTAAAAACATTTATGTTATTATTATTTTTTTTGTCTTTTCTCAACATTTCCCAAACCAAACTGGCACATGACTTTTAATCCCATGGGACGCTAAGATTGATTTTAAATTGGATCACTTGATACTTATGTGTCATCATTTGTTAATACCCGCCCTTCTGCTTGCTTCTTCTTACTCTTGGTATATACCTTAGTACTTGTTTCAGATGCCTGAGTTCTTGCCTATTTTGCATATGTTCCTTCTATAGTCTTTTATAGCTGGTTATTGTGTCGAACAAGATACAAGAAGAAGTCACAAAAAATAGAAGAATCATCCAGACAAACAAAATCCGTTCTCCCTTACGCATGCCTTCAAATCTAAATATATTTATTTATGGTTTCACAAAGGTACAAGTATTTAAGTTTATTAGTAGATGATTTGTAGCTTTTCTAAGCAGGAAATTGCTCTGGGAAAAACTAAGAGAAAATGATATACGAAGCATCCGAGAAAAGCATAAAGAGCCAGCAAAAGGAAACAACACGAAACGGGAATGAAGCCCAAAGAAATCGTTAGTTTTACTTCTTCCAAGCAAACGAAGTGGCTCCTTATTTCGATATTGTCTCCTGTGGCCTCTACAGCTCTGTTTAAATTTTTGTTGACAAATTATCTTTGTTTTACGCATACTGAATCTTAGTCCTGCTGCCTTCTTTTTAAGAATGGCATACCCTTTACAGGGAGTTGCCGGTCTTCTCTCCATATGTCCGTGGTGTGCGTGTCAAGGAGCTCACAGACATAGGGGACCTATAGCTTTACGTGGGCTCCAAACCACGAAACTGCTTGCACCTCTACTCCAGAGAAGACTATTAGGCAGAAATACCTCGATGGTTTGTCGATGTATGTGGGGCCCTGGGATTCGAATCTAAGGCAGTCTAAGTCTCTGCAGTCAGATGCACACTGAACCAACTGAGCCACGACAGCTGCCTCAGTGGCTTCTTCTGCTGTTAAAACTTAACTCCAGAATTTAAGCTCATCTGGGTAAGCTACCATGAATATTCTTTCGCTTGTTAGTAGATATGACCTACTAAGTGGCCTATGTTTTGCTTCATAGTCAATTATAACCGTGTTAATCGATTACATTTTGCCTTTAGCTTTTAAAATGGCGTCGATCCCATTTGTATATTTTCTTAGCTAACGCCATAGGTGAACGAAGTTGCAGGTTTTGCCTTTTACAAATTGTAACAAATGCCTCAACAGTGCTGTTTTGGAGTGTACAATCATTGTTTGTAATTTGTGTTTGCTATGGGTACCCCGTGTTAGTTGGTCTTTCCTTTCTTTCTTCCAGCCTTTCCGATGTTGACTTCCCAGTTTATTTCAAGGCTTAACCTTGCCCTATTTCCAGACTTTGAATATTTTTTCCGATATCTTGTGCTGTCCATTGATACGAGAACGCCGTATTATTGCGGTTGTTTTACTTCTGTGTAATCCACCAGTTAACTCTTTCCTAAATCTTCTTTAATACTTCTTTATAGATAGTATCCCGTATTTGACCTCTCCTTGCATTTCCCAAAACCTATCTTGGTTATTTACATTGTGCTTAGTGCTGACCTATGGTTTTTGTGTTTTAGTGGCCAGGCTATGTTGCTTTCTTTTGTACAATGGTAGAATAGATGTAAATTATACGATAGCGGCCACCTTTTCATATTAGTATTTTCCAAGTCTCTGTTATGTGAGTTGGCAGGGAATAATACTTTAGCAGTTACAAGGTAATGGTCTGATCCAGAGTAGCATCCTCTTTTAACCCTTACATCCTGAGCCTTAACCAATGTTTTCTGTCTTAGTATAATGTAGTCAATAATTAAGGTTTAGTTTAGAGATGATCTCTCCCAAGTAAAATTTTGGATTTTCTTATGTTTGCCGTCCGACCACCTTATCGTGAGATATTTGGCCAACTATAGCATTCAAATTTTCACCAAAAATAGATTCTTGTGCATCGTTTATCTATTCTAATTGTTTAGATATCGTCGCATAGAATTCTTCTTTGATCTGTACTGGAGAGCCATCAGTAAGTGCATACACTGGCCAAAAAGTTCCATTTTCACAGTCAGGCGTCTTTTTGTCACATATCTGATGTCTTTTAATAAGTTACTGTACTTCTCCTTTATCAACATGGCAACAGCTGCTTTTACTCTCTGATCCTTATCTCACTTTGATCAGATATAAGTATAATTTCCTATAACATTTGTTCCCTGCCTTTCTTTTTGGTTTCTGTTAGGCCTACGATGTGCATATCTTGTGCTTTTAATTCTTTCAATTTATTTGCTATGTCTTGTACATTCAAAGTTCCAATTTCATCATTCCTTTTCGTAGCTTTTGTCATCGTCTATTACATCCATGTGAGTTATGAGGCTTTCCTTATGTAGTTTTGGGGCTTGAATAAAGTTTTATGAGGTTGGAGTGCTGGTTCAAGGCCTCAACTCCCAACCTGGGGTGCCAGGGTATCTCTAAACTTATTCTGATTCCACCCCTTTGACCTTACTGGCATGGATGACCTTATCAGGAGCCAACATCGCTCTTAGGATGCTTGAAATACGTAAGTCTCCTCATCCGGCTAAGATGCCTTCGTCAAGATGGAGTACCGCCTAATGAGGAACTAATTTTATATCTAAGGCTAAATATCGACGTCTTGGTGAATATCATCATCATCACTATGGCGCTACAGCTCTGGGTGAGCCTTGTCCAGCTTCAGAATTTGTGTCCATTCGTTTCTATCGGACGCCCTCCTTCGCCATCCTCTGACTCCGATCACTCTTATGTCTCCCTCAATGTTGTCCAAATACCTGGTCCTTGGTAGTTCTTATATGTGTTTCCCTACTGGTTTCTCTAGTAGAGTTTTCCTTGTGGGGTTGTTGGCATTCATCCGCATCACATGGCCTAGCCATCTAAGTCGTTCGTCTTTTATGGATTTTACAATATCTGGTCTTTGGTAAATTCTGTACAACTCGAAATTGTACCTGGATCTCCACACTCCGTTTTGGTTGACACCTCGAAAGATATTTCGTAGAACGTTTCTTTCGAAGCAACGCAGTGCTTTTCTTTGTAAGCGTTCAGGTTTCAGAGCCATACACCAGCACTGGTTTTGTAAAGCATGCACTTTGTTGTCTTAGTTATGTTTTGGGATCTTAGCTGAGACATTAGGGCGAAGCGGCATCTATTGGCGCTGAGAATCCTCCTTTGGATTTCCGTACAGGTATTGTTGTCACTGGTTACCAGCGATGCAAGATTTCCTCATCGCCAATTCTCAGGGGGTTTTGTCTACGTCGACCGTGTTCTGGTGTTGCGAGTATATACTTGGTCTTATCCATGTTGACTGATAGCCCTACTATTTCTGATCCATTTTTTAGGGTTGCGAAGGCTTCTTTGGCCCCTGCTTCTAATCGATTTATTATATCAATGTCGTCGGCGTAGGCTAGCATTAGGCAAGACTTGTTAAAGATTGTACCATTTGTGTTTATGTCGGAGAGTCTCACGACTTTTTCCTGTTCCAGGTTAAATAAGATGCAGGATAGTGCGTTTCCTTGGCGTAATGCGTTATGCGTCTCTGATGTGTATCGACCTATGCGAACTCTGCACTGTACTCTTTGCATTGTCATCCGCAATAGTTCTATCAAATGGTTTGGTTCTCGAACTCCCGCATGGCTTCGTATAGTTTCCTCCTGTTGATAGAGTCATAGGCTGCTCGAAAGTCGACAAAGGTGTGGTGTGTTTCAATGCTATGTTCTAGCGTCTTTTCTAGGAGCTGTCTAAGGGCTGATATTTGGTTGGTTGTTGATTTTTCTCTCTTAAATCCCGCTTGGTAATCTTCTACCCAGTTTTCTACATATTCATTATAGATTTTCAAGCATCAAAACTTCAAAAGTCTAACGAAGTAGAAGAAGATAATAAGATGAAATCAACGAGTAAAGATGAAAAAAGGAGATTGTCAAAAAATGTGGGAAACAAGGACACAGTAAATAAGAGGACTAACGTTTGTATCAAATCAGTAAACGAATAAATACATAAAAAATACAACCACAGAACGTTTATATTCAATGTCAATATTACTTAAAATATAATTCTAATTTCAGCTGTCTCTTGCATTTCCTTAAAGGAAAATTTTGTTCGTTTTCTACTACAGCCCACGCAGTTTCAGGTGAATTGAAATCTTGGTTGAATCAACAAACGTTACGGAATTTTCCGTCAGAATGAAACGTAATTATGAAACTCCGTCTAATTAATTTTTTATTGTAGATTTGCTTATTTCAAGAGAGCACCGTTATAGATTCGCAAGACTTTCTTAAAAATTTGGATTTATTTTAAGTGTCTGTTCGGGAAAAACTTGGTTATATTTGTAAGTATATACGTACACGTATATGTTTATCTTTTGGAATGTTATTTTTGGGTTGATCTACTGCACATGTTTATCCGAAACTATTTCTGATTTGATATTTAGTGGATATAGAATTTACTTATGTTTCCTGAAACGAGTTATTTACTAGACTGTCCTTTTTAATGAGATTTTATTTTGGGTTTCTGTATAAACATGCTGATAATTATTGTAAAGTAATGAATTACAATACGAATTTAATATAAAAATGCGTGTTGGATGTACTTTAAGCCCAGTGATTATTTAAAAATTGTTTATTTTTTCGGAACTGCAATAAATCCGGCAGATATCTAGCTCGTAATGCAACGGTGCTGATCACTAAATTTAAATATTATCGCTATAAATTGAGCAGAAACTTTTAAATCTCTGCAGACGTGTATACATTTGATGTTGGAGAGCTCAACTGAAAGTTCATAGCCTTTGTAATTTACAAGCTATAATGTAATTTATCAAATAGAACGTTAAACATGTTTTGTGTATAGGTTCAAACCCGAAGGTAATGATGATTGTTTTTGCTGCAGCTTTTTTTGTTTTAGACGATTCCGAGATCAGTGAATGATATTAACTCCTCAACTGAAGAAAATACAGAAAAATTTTTCAAGATTCGAGTACGTTTGGAAACAGAAAGACATTAAGTAAGCAAAATGAAAAACTGAAATGATCGTGAAAAATTTACGGCCAGAGCCGTGCTATGGTTAAGGGAGTAGTGTTGGTAGAATTCAACGTTTCGCTTACTGACGGAAGGGGCTTCAGCAGGGGCTAAAAGAAGACTAAAAGAGTAAGGTAGCCCAGAAAGGCGAAACTATTCTTCATTTAAAACTTCTTCTTTCTACAATCTCCATCACTTGTTAAATTGCTTTACTCCTTGATGCTTCTTTTTGGTTGTGATGATCGTAAAATCTTCCAACTTGTTCCAAAACTAAAATCTTATCTCCTATTCATGAACGCATCAGACAAATTAGGCGTAATGTTAATGTTGTAGCAGCTATTCTTAAATCTTCCCCTATTAGTCGCAGCTGAGACCTTTGGAAAGCTAACGAGGAACCAACATAATATGCACTTTTAACTTCAACAGTCTTCGAAAATTCATTTCTCTGAACTCCGAAAGCAGTTTTGGCGATATACGATTCAAAAAATGAGACTCTAATTCTTTAATTTTTTGTGTAGCACTCAAAAATATTTTCACAGAAGAAATCAAGGGTTCAGTAGAGTCTCTATTGCTTATTCTTTCTAAAGCTACTGCAGATTTCATATGGTTCAATGGTTCTAAACTACCTGGTATCTTCGTCCGACAAAGCATTCTTCTTATAACAACACGACAGAGGAAAGAGTTAGTCTTTAAAGTCTTCGATCCAACTTCTTCTAGAAGTGGCGTACCCTTTACAGGGCGTTGCCCGTCTTTTCTCCATATGTCTGTGGTATGCGTGTTAAATAGGCAACCTACAGCTTTACGTGGGCTCCGAACCACGGAACTTCTATTCCAGAGAAGACTTTCAGTGGCGTATCCAGAAATTGCTCATGGGAGGGGCAAGTCCATACTTCAAACCCAACTACAGCCCCCCCCCCCCCCAACAGCACATGACCTTCTAGTTTCCTACCCCTAATTCCAGTCTAAACCTAGAACTGACATAAGCACGGTTTTTGTTGGTGCAGTCGGGTTCCCACAGCGTGAAAGTCGGTACAGTTATTAATAAAAAAATAATAATACACTTAATTTTTTTATTTTTCATTGAAAAAAATATGTGTATAATATGTATTTTCATTGCTTCGTGTTAGCTATTGAACTGGTCTGGGGGGGGCAATTGCCCCCTTTGCCCCCCCCTGGATACGCCACTGAAGACTTTACTAGGCAGAGTACCTCGGTGGTTTTCCATTGCTTTTCGAGAAAAGCGGTTGGGTGTTCAATGTTTGTATGGCCTTGGGAATCGTCGAGCCATTCGCATGGCCTGACGAAAGCGCACACAGGTAGCGTTGGACGAATCGTCAACCGATTCGTCACAAACCGCTACGTGTATTTTTGCTCTTAATCTAGTGGCCAGACGCACTCTGAGCCACGACCGCGACATCGATCCAACTCCTACATAACAATTTTGACAGCTGACGAAGGCAATTCTACTGTCGTTTTGTTACTAAGGTAAATTACCTTCTCCAGAATAATTCATGCGCCCCCCCCCCTTTCGCTTGCGATCCTACCTTAAAAATTGTACGTGAGGTTTCTTCGATCTCCGATACATGAAATCTTTTGTATAATGTTACTTGATTCCTTGCGAATTCAAACCATTTACATACGTTTTATGGGTTTTCCAAATTCCACAAACAGAGTATATCCAGGTATCCAGGTATACCATTTCTACCTATTGACAAAGCTATAGATTCTCCCACATACAATGTAGCAAAATATTTTACTGGTATTCTTAAGAACCATGTAGAGGAAATATCTGTCACAAGCCTTCTAATTTTGAATACCTCACTAATGATTTCATTACAGAAGGCGAAGACTTACGTGTCGGATTTATACGTTGTTTCTCTGATTACTACGTTTCCAATACCTAACTCAGTGGCTAGCATTGATCAGTTGCTGCTTCTGTAAGATGGGAAAGGTCACTATTTTATGTATTTTCTCTTCTGTAACCAATTCTGCAAGTAAGGTAAAGGTGCTGCTATGGATCTCCTATTTCAGCTAAGATTTCGATTGAATCTTTTGAGGTAAGGTGACTGGAGTTCTCTTTATTATTTTATTTCGCAGTCTTTAGACAGATATCCAGAGCACTTCTCATTACTTCAGAAATGCGCAAGTAAGCCAAACTCTGCATTTTGGTCAACTCAATTGTATATCTTTTGTTTTATGGTGCCATGGATCTAACAGTATTTGGCTTTCATTTCCATATTTTTAATATAAGGACCACCCCCTTTGGACTTTATTTTTAATATAATTTGGTATATGTTCCACGTTGGTTTAACATCTAGAAAGATGCTCAGACATTTCCGGTCTAATCTGAATCCTTTCACAAAATACTGTGAGGATCGGAATAGCCCTTTTCTTGGTAGGAGATATTAGTGATGATTTATTGAACCTTTTACAGTAATAATGTCTACTTTAGTTATGTAAGTTAGTAAGTAACCAACCGATTATAACCAGGAGCTATGTTGGCCTATGGGCCCGTTTACTGTATTTTCATTTTATAGTCTTATGAGTACCTTTGATCATATGGAGGTAGTCATATTTCCCCAAGTAGTTACAGTATATTTGTTGCAAGGAGTTCATGTGTCAATATTGACTTACTGTCATCTGTGCTGAAGTACTGGAGAGTCAAAGCTTACGTACAAAGTTGCTTCCTTCTCTTCTTTACTTATATAGTTTGCGGAGCGTGTCTCGTCTGTATGTGATGCAGCTGGATATTGTGGGTTTCCTGCCCTGTAACAAGTTCTATTAGCTGCCTGATTTGAGTTCTTTTTAAATGGAGTAAAGCAATCGTCAATTTCCGGGAAAGCGTTCTAATTATTTTCTTTCCCAGTCTTTGTTGTTGCATTCAAATGGTAAGTATATTGTGTCTTTCTCTATGCTTATATTGCTATTTAGGTGCTTTGTTTGAGTATACCGAATGCAGTTCCTAAGGCTTTAAATCGAGGAAGTCTATCAGTTCTTGCAAAAATTGAAGTGCTTTCCACATCTGTAGGTCTTGAGACCCACATAAGTTAAATTTTGGTTTGAACCAATACATTGGATTTATTTTTGCGTATGGCTTAATACATGCATATAAACAAGATAAAATATTTAAACATATAACACGAAAAAAAGTAAAAATATATAATACAGTTCACGTTAATTAACAAACAGGATTGGTAATTATTATAAGCTAATATCTAGTTGTCTTATTTACTCCAAAGCAGATGGAGCTGCCGCAAGAAAATCTTTCCAGTCACCCTCATATGCATACAGGTCACATCCCGCTGCTATATGTCGTATAGTTTGGTTAGGGGCACCACAATCGCAAGTTGACGATGGAGCCTTACCCCATTTGAGCATGGGGTATGCGGCTTGTACGGATGCGCTTGACTGTTGACCAGGTTTTTCGGTCCAAGCTCGTGTCAGGAGTTTGGTGGTAATGGTTTTGAAACCAGTTTTGTAAGTTTAGATCAGCAGTTTCATTCCAAGATTGGGTCCATTCATCAAGAGGCTTAAGATTATTGATTTTTAGTTGTCTGGGCGTCTGGCTATCCGAAAGTGGGAGTTCCTTGACTTTAGCCTATTATGCTGTAGGGCTGGTAGATATTCGTGTATGGGAAGAGTCGGCTTGGGAACTATTTTGTTATATTCTCTGAGTAGGGCCAGTTTTCTTCGTAGATCTGGAGGAAGGATATTACTCAAAACTGGGAGCCACTGAGTTGGTGCCGATCGTACCAGTAATCAGTCGCATGGTGTAATTCAATTGCATACCAACGAGCTTTGTGTGGGGGCTGTTTAGCCACACGGAAGCACAATAGTCAGCTGCTGAAAATACTAATCCAAGAGCAGATATACGTGGAGTTTCAGCTGTAGGTCCCCAGGAGACACCGCACAGTTTTTGTATGATATTATTTCCAGCTGCTTGCGGAAAGATAGAATGCAGTCAAGCGTGACGCCAAGATGTAACAATAGCCGATGAAATTCATTCCGTGTAATCCAATATAAGTTTTGCCATATAGACGGATATCCAAAGTACTTCTCACAAATGCACAAGCAAGCCAGACTCTGTCTTTTGGTCAACTCAATTGTATCTGTCCAGTCTTACGGTACCATGGATCTAGTAGTCTTTGGTTTTAGTCTTCATATTATTAACATAAGGGCCATCTTCTTTGGGCTTTGTTTGTAACATTATTCAGGTGTACGTTCCACGTTGGTTGCGCATCTAGAAAGAATCTCAGATATTTCCAGCCTAATATCAATCTTTTCCCAAAACATTGTGAGGTGCAGAATCTTGGTAGGAGATATTAGTGATGTTTTGTTGAGGTGTACCCGATGGGCATCTGCCTAGAGTGTGGGCCCTCTGTGGTAAACCCTTTCGTTTGCCGGTCTTTTAACATGATGTTTTTGATGTTGAGTTAAGATATAACTATTACTTAAGAAAGACTTCCAGAGGGCCTTCAAAAAGTATCACCTCCACCACAAGAGTAAATACGTCACAACGCAGCTTCGCTTCTAATAATTTTATCATGCCTTGACAAGCTGATTGCGTAGGTAGGACTGTCTTCAAAACCCATTAAAAAATTTTACAAACAGTCCCTTCACCACTGGATAAACTTCATTAACCTCTGGTGGTATGCATGGTTCGGTGTATCCTGGACAAACTGGCCGTTTTGTTCATTTCTTTGCATAAGATTTTGTCTCTGGTACAGATAATTAGATAAGTATGATTTATTTTCCGTGGCTTTCAGCCCTCATATAGTTATTGATGAAAATATTTTATCGCAACAAGCCCAGAAAACGCTCATTTAACAAATAAAAAAATCTGAAAAACTAATCTTTTTTCAGTTGCTTCTGAATGCAGTTTTCAAATGTAATTTCCAAATTGAGAATTTGCAACCAGGTTTTCTATGTTCTTAACAGCTATATGTTCAGAAACGGATGAGCATCGAACAAAGTAGCAAGGAAAAGGATGAGTTGAAAAACAAAGAAAGGAAGCAGAAGGTCACTTTACAATTATTACAATAGAAAATTACTGTCCATGGCTCTTGGTGGAACATATTACATATAAACACCCAAAACTTGTTCAGAAAATGGATTGTTAAAATTTAATTAAAAAAATGGTAATAATAAAATAAGTAGGAAAAGTACAATGATCTTTAGAAATAAAGATACATTTTGGGTAGGTCAGTTTTTGATTAATCTGAATGAACTCCCAGCACCTCTATTGTTAATGAAAAAAAAAAAAAAAAATCGAAAATTTCTGTAGTGTTAGAGCCGGTCGTGGTTTGACTGAAGACAAATTACCTGTTAGATTTATTTGTTTACAACTATCTGTTAGAATGTCTGTTAATCTATTTTAAAATAGGTATTGTATGCCAAGAAAACTAAAATAACAAGCTTTTACTTTCTGTAATGTCCAAGTGTTATTGGAAAGTTTGGACTTTTATAACGCCCGCAAGTTTTTTGTTTTCTATTTTTAAGTCCTTCAATTAAATAATGCGTTTTTCGGGTTTAAGTGAGGGCTGTTTCAAATTTCAGAAAGGGGTTTCTTTTCGATCGATGTTTAAGGCGCCGTTGAGGCGATTAGGGGTGCATTTTCCCCACTAGAAAGGTTAGTGTGTTAGTCTGCACGCAACTAACGACTGTTAATTTGGAAAAATGTTAAAAAACATTAAACTTAAGTTTTATTCATTAATTTAATAATAATTCTGTGAACAGATGCATTAATTAAAGTATTTTTGCCTGCCCTATATTGCAAGAAATAATAAAAGCAATCGTGCAAGTACGCAGAATCACGTCAGTGGAGGCGTTCGATATCAAGAAAAAGCAAGTGCTGTTTAATGGTATCACGTTTTTACTAAGGTTAGTTAAAATAGATGTTTTTTACATTTTAGTGTAGATTTTTACTTTTGCTGAGTTTTACATTTGGTTATATAGCTCGCACTTTTGTAAAAAAATACGAATGATAGCTGTTTATAGACTTTTAGGGTTAGAGTTGCTAGATTAAATTATTGAAATGAATGTAAATGGCAGTGCATTCCAAGATTCTCCTGGTATTCATAATGCGAAATATTTAGTTGTTATCGTTGCTAAGCATATAGATTGTTCAATTTTTTCGAATTAAAAGATGCAGGGTTTTTATCGATGGTTTCAGAAATTGTAACAAAAATGTACAGGGTGAATAAGAAGTAATAAACACATAAATCACATTTAACCACTGCAGAAAATTGCATTTTCAATCAACTGAAATTATATCATGATAAAAAAATTCCTTGATTAAAATAATTTAAAAATTATATTTGACATTAGCCTATAGTATGACCAAAAAATGTTTGTCCTGTTTTGACCAGAAAAGCAAACTCAGTGTTTTAGATTGATTACAGTTACTTGTCATATTCATAATTGGTATTGTCAAAAGAATTCATGATCATAGCCCGGAAATCAGAGCAGAATTTTTGCACGATCTATTTCTTAATTTTGTTGATTAATAAGTAAAACGTGAGAATGGTGACGATTTACCAAGAACGTGGGACGGAAAAAACGTTAAAGTTGTAAGAGTAGTGGTTAAAGAGCAACTACACATACATTCGACGTTGGCACCAACAGATGATCTGTCTTACTAATAGTAGTTGTTGATATATCTTTAAATAAAGCTTATATCTTCACCTCAAGCTTTGCATTAAATCAACCCGAATGGTCTATCCCAACGATGGGAGTTCGTGGTTCAACTAATTTTATAGGCTTGCTGTGGGAGAATATGATGTACTTTTTACCACTCTATATTTCCATTTCCCTTTATTTTTCGCTCTGCCGTCGATTGAGTTATCAGTTATTTATTTATTTATTTATATTTTCCGTGACCTTGTGCTTCTTCATTTTCCTTCAGGTTTATGACAACCAACTTTCTTTAGAACTTTTGTTGTAACTGAGGAGTCCACTTTTACCAGGTATCTTCCTTCTTGAATGGGAGCAAGTATCTTCTTTCGAATTTTTCTTTCAAAAATGGCCAACCTCTCTTCTGCGTAATTATCCATATTTAACTTTGGTATGCAAATGGATCGATATTCTTGACTTCTTCTCTATGTTTGTCTGTTAATAATTACATAGAAGTAGTGGAAAATTTCGACTTGGATTCTGACCATTCGGCAGTAATCCTGACGTTAAGCAAAAACATAATGAAGAAGGAACCCATCCCAACCTAGTCAACAAATTAGCCATCTGGGAAGGATTCCAAGAAGAGCTGAATAACCATATCTATACCACTCAAGACTAAAAACCAACTAATGTCGAGGCTGATAAATTTATTTAGATATTCAGCAAGTTGCCTGTACAAATACTCTCGAAATTACAAGGAAAATAGCAGAAAACAACGGGAAATCCGGGAATTGGTAGCAGAAAAAGGAAACTGAGAAAAAAATGGCAACTAAAGAGAACACCAGATAACAAAAATAGGTTGTACTACGCAACTCAGAAACAAAGGAGAGAAATCAGATAACTTAAAAATGAATTTATTAGTAATTACTTGCGAGAATTGGATGGTAACAAAGATACAGAGTACTATTTCTAGAGAGCTACCAAAAAGTTTAGGCGACCATGCATGCATAAGATCCATAGATGGTAGCTGGACAAGAAACAACCAATAAAAAGCCGAAACCTTTGCTATTTACCTGGAGCAAATATTTCAGCCAAACGAAACTCAGACTGCAGACGATTTACAGGAACAGGAAAATGAAGAAGAATTAGAAATAAACCCTCAAAAAAGTCACCAATGAAATCAAAAGTAACATCAATCCAAAAAATCCACAGGCTATGACGTTATAACGCCAAAAATACTTAAACAATTACCATAGAAAGCAATCGCAAAGCTCACCCACTTAATCAACGCAGCGTCCCGACATAAAACATGTATATATGTACAACACGCCTGGAAAATGGCGGAAGTTATTTTGATTCTTAAGTTGACCAAACCACTCAATGAAGTAAGCTGTTCGCGAAGAGACTAAAACCAATCATTGAAGATAAGAACCTAATACCTGCACATCAGTTCGGGTTTAGGAACAAACATTCAACGATCGACCAATAGAATAACGGACGTCATTTTTTTAACAGGAAAATCAGTGAGGCCATTGAAAACATCAAGACCCCCAATAATTTGACTCGTGAAACTGGTTATTATCTATCAGACATATGGAAGTCTACGATCGATACTGGCTCCGCACCCTCCACTTCTGACCAATCGTCGTCTTCGTCCAATTATAGCGGGTATAAAGCCGCTAGCTTTTCTGTTGTTCTTCAGAAGGGCTCTGGCTTGGTTTGCAAGTTGGGTTACCATTCCCTTCTCCCTCTTGCTAATTAAAAAAACGGACAAAACGTTATTCTGTCTAAACAATGATACCGTCCCAAATCGG
This sequence comes from Melanotus villosus, assembly GCA_963082815.1. Lineage (NCBI taxonomy): Eukaryota > Metazoa > Arthropoda > Insecta > Coleoptera > Elateridae > Melanotus > Melanotus villosus. The sequence continues at coordinate 52,869,656 of OY720426.1, forward strand.
AAGATGCTGTTTTAACACTAACACTGACCGTGGAAGTCTTCGAATTCATCATTGAAAAGCCTACGAGGGGACGAAAACATGCTCAGCCATATTTATAGATATAGCATTCGATGAAGTGTGGCACAAGGGCCTAATGTATAAACTTAAGAAAATGCTACCCAAGCAGGTTTCAGAAATATTGGAGTCCTATATAACAAGAAGAATGTTTCGGGTTACACATAAACATGAGAGAAATTAGAGCAGGAGTGCTGCAAGGTAGTGTCCTGGGACTACTCCTATACTTGTTGTGCACCTGCAACATACGCGACAGTGTTCTATTATATAACCTAGGAGATCTCAGGGGATATCCTAGCTGTAAGAGTGTAGAGAAAAATTGTAGGTTTAAATATTGACTTTGGCCAGCCTTACTAGTAGGTGTATAAATCCACAGATTGTACTCTGCGATTGTTCAATTCTTGAGCCACCACCTTCGTTTCCCCCATTTTTTTAGAAGTTCATTTCTCTTGCATACTATTATAATTCCACAAATATTACCTTTGCATACTCAGTATTAACTTTCCAATCATGTTCATGTCGTCTGAATAAGTCAGCAGTTATGTGTTGGACTTAAGGACTGTTTCTTTCAGCTTAATTGTTTTGAGACGTTGCTGTAAATTCTCCCTCTCTCTCTCTCCTTCTAAGTTGATCTCTCTGGTAGTCGTTTCTACCCAATACTCTTCTGAAAAGAATTCTGCTATTGTAGCCTAGTCTTTCGCTATCGGATTTCATTAACAATGTGAAATCTTACTTGCTGGACCAGAGTTACGTCTCCATCGATCACCTCCTCTATTCTTTATTTTCTATGTTGATCTATTTCTATGTACGTTAGCTCTCTTTCTTAATCTCATTGTTGGATTATGTTGACCGTCCCTTCTTGGTTTCAGCTTTTTCAACATTTCTTTTGTGCTCCATGTCCCTTTTTGTTGATCTCTGATCTTCAAATTAATTCTGTTGTTTACTATGGTGTATTGTTGGAGATTCTCTGGTGTTCTGAGTTATGATTTGTCTTTAAAAGAAAATAACATCTCAGTAATTGAATTCGGGACACTCTGTTCATATGCAGTATAAAGTCGTAGAGTGGTGCATAATATCCAGCGCTTATATCTTCCGCAAAAGAATCGTTTACAAGATCATGAGTTAACCTAACAAAATTCCTAAAAGCCTTGGCAATAGTAAACATGCGAAGCTTTGCTCTTGGGTTAGAGAACCTGAGGAAGCCAGGTAGCTCAGTTGTAAGAGGTCTAGGCTTGCATGTTGCAAGTCCCGGTGAACATTTTTTCTCAGGCCTCTGGATCAGTAGGTACTAGGCCTGGTGAGATCATTCACAGTTGGGCTTAATTAACTGTGCTCTACTCGGAAGACTGGTCTATGAGATAGAGTAACCAGACCAATACACACGTAGTAACACATACATAACACAGCCGTCTGACTTGAAGTAATGCCTAAAGGCGATTCCGAGCAGATTGGCTATATACACATAAAAGACACACACAAAATAGAAAGAGCGGGCTAGACCACCATGATATTTATTTTGAAAATCTGCTCTTTTTGTTGTCTTGAAAAACATGGGAATAAATTTTATTTAATTTTCAGACTTACGTTACATGATGTCAGAAAACCAAACTAAAACCCTGGAAGGCATCGAATCGTTGGAGGAGCTAAATAAACTTATAGAATCGTCCAAAAATGCCAAAGCCGAAACCGTAATCGTTACCTCCAGCAAGTTTAGTTTGCCAGAAGCAGGGTGTTCTGGTATATTCGAGGAGGAATTTACAACATTGGAATGTCTTTACATCAATCAAAACGAAATAGAGCGATTTACTTCTAGCAATTTCTGGGGCTTAAGCAACCTTAGATGTTTAGAGCTGAAGAACAATGGTATCCAACTAGTAGAAGAAGGAGCATTCAGCACTTTAAAAGGGCTCTTCAGTTTGGATATATCAAACAACAAAATAGAAAAGGTTCAAAATGGAGTGTTTGATGGACTTTGTAATTTAGGAGTTTTAATATTGAAGAATAATAATATTCAGTATTTAGGGGAGGAGGTGTTTAATGGGTTACATGGATTATTTAGTTTGGATCTTTCGAACAATGGCATTCAGGAATTAACGGATGGCATTTTAGAAGAAGTTAGAAATTTGGGTCATTTGATTTTAAGGTGTAATAAAATTACTCATCTAGGAAGCAAGGTGTTTTCAAAAATGAATAACCTGTACCACCTTGATTTATCTCACAATCAAATTAACGTGTTACCCGAAGGTTTATTCGCAGGGCTTAAGCTTAAAGGGCACGCTTTGAACTTGTCTCATAATTTAATCGAAGAAATAAAGCCAGGTGCTTTGAAGGGTTTAAGAGTACCGTCTGGAGTTTTTGATTTAAGCAACAACAGTCTCCTTAATTTACCTTCAGATACCTTCCTTAATGTTACTGTGGAAAAGCTTATCCTGTCGAATAATCAAATCGAATCCATAGAAACTGGAGCTTTTCGAGGAAGCCACTGTGATACGTTGAAAATGGATGCGAATAAAATTACCGACGTGAATTCTGGTGCCTTTGAAGGTTTGGTTGTTGAAAATGAACTTTCTCTAGCAAATAACCGAATTAATTCTTATGCTCGTGTTTTTGTCGATTTTCAGAAGTTGCAAAGCCTAAATTTGGATAATAATGATATCGCAGATCTTCCAGGCGATGGTTTTCAAGGACTTCCTAATCTTGTGCTAATTATTTTAAGCACTAACAAAATTCAAAGTATAAACAAGGATAGTTTTAACGGACTTGGTAAACTTGCTGTCCTGTGTTTGCAAGGAAACCAAATAGAAGAATTACATCCTGATTGCTTTAAAAACAATAATTCCCTAACGTCTTTGATTATTCACAGCAACAAATTAAACACGCTGGAAGTTGACTTATTTAGAAACACCCCAAATTTGCATGATTTGGATTTTATGAATAACAGTTTCACAGATTTGCCTTCGCATGAAGTATATAGAGGCCTTAAGAAACTTCGAATATTGAATTACTCTTATAATAAAATCGAAACGGTTCCCGGCAATTGCTTCGCTTCCGAAGGGGAAGCAAGGCATTTAGAAGCGATATTCCTAAACGCGAATCAAATCAGTCAGATAGAACCTGGTGCTTTTGAAGGAGTTAATTACGTAAAATATTTCGTATTACAATCAAACTGCATCGGTAATTTAGAAGAGGGCAGTTTTCGAGGTGTTGAATACATGCATCGTTTGGAACTCGACAAGAATAAGATAGAATCGCTGGAAGTACTTAAAAATTTACCACCGTGTAGATTGGTCCTTTTAGGTGGTAACCCAATCGAAAACTCTGAATTAAATCAAGAAAGCTTCGAATTAGCCAACATTGAGGTCGTAAGTTTCGAAAAGTTCTCATATCGCCGAGAAGGAGAACAGTGGAGCTTGTTGGAATATCCCATTGAAGATATGGAGGAAGTAAAAGATTGGGAAGAAATGGAAAGGTTGGAAGATGCCGAAGAAACGTGAGAAAGTCAATGAAGTAGATTTACGCCGATTGTGACTTTTGAAAAATAAAGAACTGCGCTTCAGTATTTTTTGTAATTTATATTTTCCTGTAAATATTCATAGATTAGTGTTGCGTGGAACTGCTTATTTTAACATTGAAAATGTTTAACGAATTGGAAGTGTGACGGTAGACGGGGGTCCGAATTAAGATTTGTGTGACGCTTAGAAATTTCGCACTGTTTTGCATATTGTGCCAGTTCTACGATTGCTAGGTGGATGTCTGTGGTGTCATTTTGAAGATTGCGTTAATTGCAAACTTTTAGGAGAGGTGTAGAAAATGTAAGATTCGAAAAAGCGACAGTACGGGGGTTAAAACGAAGTTTACACGCCAAAGCGTTCGGTGCTGTTACATCGCATACTTTATGGAAGGTATAAGTGTGATTTTTAGCTAGTTGGAAAGAGGATGAATCAGCGTGTTATGTATTGTATTATACATCCGTTTTTATTGCTTTGTTGAACTCTAATAGTTTCGGGAATGTTGTGTAAGCTAAAGATTTGTTAATAGTAATATGAACCTAATAGTTCGAGGAACTCGTAAATTACGCTCAATATGTAATGTTGAACTTTAATCGTCAAAAACTGTAATTTGCTCTACGAGGATTTTTTAAAACACTCTTGGTCGAGTGTCCACCACGAGACCACTTATTTTCTAATAAAGTAATTTTAAATAATAAAGTGTAATATTTTTTATAAAGTGAAGTATAAATTTCTACACGTTAAACCTTCGGCTAACTCGAGGTTTAACAACTGGCGCAGTCGACTAGGATTCTTCCACAAGGGTTAGCGTATTAAAATTAAATTAAATTAAAAAGAAGAAGAAAGGAACCCAACGCTACCAACTCTGAAAAGTGGAATCAAGAAAGTTCACACTAAAAGAAGAGAAGAAAGGGATCATACTCCCACAAGAAAAGAAGACAGAAGAGAAGAACGAGACGGCTCAAAGTCTCAGAAGAAAAAAAAAACATCTTTAACTTGTTAACTTGATATCAAGGTTTCTAAGAATCGCCATCCAACAAGGGGCCGAGGAGGAAATCAAAATATCATCTACTATTAAAGTAAGTGCTGTGCAATTTCGCTCGTTTTATCGCAGTAGCATATTTATTGCTTCTACTCTATTCTTACTGTTTTTTACATTGTTGTTAAAATGTCAAAAAATAACATAACTACCGACGAAGGCAGTGATTCGGACACTGAAATTGGGCGAGACTCTAGTACGAACACTGAAATTATTTTAAATCAAAATCAACTGCAACAAATAGTTGACACTATTCAGGCTAGGATGACCCCTTCTCAACCTTATCAACAGTTAGGTACTGATCAAATTATAATTACTATGCAAGCACAATTACAACAATTAACTAATATTGTTCAAAATTTTACTTCGGTACCATCTGCTACACGAAATTTAACAATTAATCCTCAAGGAAATTCTTCTATTTCGTCGGGTTATTCTCTTAAGGATTTAAGGGACATAATACCCGTTTATAATGGGCAATCTTCTGATCTGAACGATTTTTTAGAAGCTTGCGATTTTAGTGTAGGAAATTGTCCTTCAGGTCAAGAGTTCGCGATAGGGTTAGCTATCAAATCAAAATTGACGGGTAACGCCAAGCAGGTAATTTCTGCTAGAAATTTAACTTCGTGGATTGATATTAGGCCCGTGTTAATAGAATATTTTGGCGATCGCAGGGATCTAGAAAGTTTAGCCAGAGAATTATGCAATATTTCACAAAAAAGTGATGAAAATTATAAATTTTATATTCAAAGAATTGAAAAGACTCTGGCTAGTATCAGGAATGTTATATCTGTTAATGCAGCATACACGTCTCAAGAAAAACAAATTTTATTACAAAATTACGAGCACATTGGGTTAAGAACCTTTTTGGCCGGTTTGAACGAACCAATGGGACGAACCTTACGTTCACAACGTCCCTCAACTCTAGCCGTTGCATTTCAGTATTTATTAGAAGAAGAAAATATAACTTATTTTAAAAATTCACGTGCCCATGGTAATAACATAGGTCAGGTTACTCCGAAATCTGAGTTAAGATTCAACCAAACTCCTAACAAATTACAGTCTGCACCTCAGACATCAAATTCAAATGTAGGCTTGTATAGAAATTTTAACCCCAATCTAGCATCGCCTATCAGAACTTTACCAGAAAAAATGCCTTTTCAGCAGCAGGGCCACCTGAAATCTAGCATTATAAATCCTCCTGTCAATAATACATCTAACCAATATTTCCATCGTCCAAGTTCGACCACATCTTACTCTCAGAGTGGTCAACAAAACTTTTCAAAAAACACTGTCTTACCAAAGAATGTCAATCATTTAAACATCATAGAGGACCTGAATGTCTCGAGTGTTCAAGTCCCTTTAATCAACGAGAATCTCGAAAACCCTCTAGCCAACCAAATAGACCTGGATCAGGTAGATCAAAATCTCCAACCCTACAACCACTATTCCCCAGAATCTCAAACATACTAACACATTCATCTACACTTTATTACATAGAAAATCCGCAAAATAAAATTACATTACTTATAGACAGCGGTTGTTCAATTTCTTTAATAAAACCGGAAATTTACCAAAATTTCTTCTCAGAATTCAAAACTCAACCAGAACACATCATAGCAGGTGGAGTTTGTTCCAACGAAAATCTTATAATTACGGAAAGTGCCGAACTTCCTGCTTTAAATAAAATGCATAAGTTTTTTATAGCACCTATAGTAAGTCCTTTCGATGCAATTTTAGGAATAGATTTCTTTCAAAATTTTCAAGTTGTCATAGATATACCAAATTTAATCATAAAAACTAGTGTTAAGAACATCGCTTTGCATACATATATTGACGGCAAATTTCAAACTAACACTCAAATATCTAATCTTATTACAAACAACATGTCCGAAAACATATTATCTCTGCGTGTCACGCATTTAGATACGGAAACTTCTTATAAATTGGTGAAAATATGCCAGAAGTATTCTCATATTTTTAAAACACCCGATGAACCTTCTACATTCATTACCAATATAAAACATAAAATTGTAACGACCTGTCCAAACCCCGTTGTTTCGAAAATCTATCGAATTCCTAATTCTCAAAAGGAGGAAGTAAATAAACAAATACAAGAGTTACTAAAAAATAATGTTATACGGCCAAGTGAATCTCCTTGGTCATCTCCCGTGTTAGTTGTTCCTAAAAAACCAGACGCTTCCAATATAGTAAAATACAGAATGGTAGTAGACTACAGAAAATTAAATGAGGTCACAGTAAGTGATAAATACCCATTGCCAAATATCGCAGAAATTTTAGATAGGCTAGGAAATTGTAAGTATTTTACTACTTTGGATTTAAGGTCGGGATTCCATCAAATTCCGATCGACGACGAATCTATCCCGAAAAGTGCCTTTACTACGGGTTTAGGACATTTTGAATTTTTAAGAATGCCCTTTGGTTTAAAAAACGCTCCGGCCACATTCCAAAGAGTCATGGATAATATTTTTCGAAATTTCCCCTTTTGTACAGTATACCTCGATGATATTATTATTTTTTCCAAATCGCAGGAAGAACATTTTAGTCATTTAGATCAAGTACTCAAAAAACTGCAGGAAGCTCAACTTACCCTACAGGTAGATAAATGTGAATTTTTTAGAAACGAAGTCAAATACTTAGGCCATGTTGTTACACCGAATGGTATAAAACCAGACACAGGAAAAATAGATAAAATTTTAAATTTTCCCGAACCTAAAAGTCCTAAGGAAATAAAATCCTTTTTAGGTATTCTAAGTTATTATCGCAAATTTATACCAAATCTTGCAAAATTTATTCACCCACTAACTAACCTTTTAAAAAAGAATGTTAAATTTGAATTCAACGAACCATGTTTAGAGAGCTTTAATCAGTGCAAAATGTTGTTAACTAATCCACCTCTATTGCAATATCCAAATTTCGATCATTCTTTCATTTTATCTACGGATGCTAGCGATTTCGCAATCGGATCAGTACTTTCGCAAAACATAGATGGCCAAGAACTGCCCGTAGCATATGCTTCTAGGAATCTTAATAGTCCCGAATCTCGCTATTCAGTTATAGAAAAGGAATTGTTAGCCATAATATGGTCAGTTAAACTTTTCCGACCTTATCTTGTAGGCCAACATTTTACTATAAACACAGATCATAGACCTTTAACTTGGTTGTTCTCAGTTAAAGACCCCGGCTCCCGTTTGTTACGTTGGCGTTTAAAACTAGAAGAATATAATTATACAATAAATTATAAACCAGGAATCTGCAATCAGAACGCTGATACTCTTTCTAGAATTCCCATTCACGCAGTAAACGAAATAACTCATCTAAATGCCTACATAAAACAAGTAGAAGACAAATACCCTATAAATTTTGAATTAATTAAAGAAACCAATGATGATTTATTTTATCATAAACATCACCACATTATTGTATTTGAATCCAATGAAGAAAATTCGGTTAATCAGACCTCTTTAAATGAAAACATAATCAACAAGATAAAATTACATTCGAATTTATCCATTGGTAATGACCGAAACCTACCCTCTAGAAAGTATTATATCATTAAATTACCCATTGCACTAGCAAAGCTAAGTTTAGAAGACTGTATTAGAATCCTTGTTTCTATTCAAAATTTCTTTCCCCAAAATACATATCATATCCAACCTATTAGACACTTGCCATTAAGACGGATATTAACCGTGATTAATACATTTAAATCAACTTACGTATTATGTCACAGTTTAGTCGAAACCCCAATGGAACCCGAAAAGATACCGATAATCACTATGTATCATCAATCAAAACTTGGCATGCATAAAGGCATAAATGAAACGTACAGGCGTATAAGACAAAGGTATAATTGGGAAAATCTTAAAGAAGATGTCACAAACTACATCAGAAACTGTCATATTTGTAATAAAGCAAAAATTAATCGAAATCCAGTCCATAACCCTATGGTTGTACCAGAAGTCCCTTCTAAACCTTTCGAAAGAATTGACATTGACCTTTTAGAACTTAACAAACAATGGACCTTGTTAACAGTGGTCGATAATTTCACAAAATATGCGCAAGCATACCCCCTCACCAATAAAACAGCAGACAGCGTTCTTAATAAACTTATACTCTATTTACAACATTTTCCTTTACCGACCCGTATCCATGCTGACCAAGGTTCAGAATTTACTAACGAAAAAATTAAAAACCTTTGTACTGAACTAAATATTTCACTAACACATAGCTCCATAAATCACCCGAAATCAAACGGAACGGTAGAACGTTTTCATGCTACGTTAACTGATTCCTTAAGGACTTTTAAATTAGAAAATCCTAATAAGTCGCCTATTAGAAGTCTATTTCAAGCCATCAAATCGTATAATCTTAGTCTATCATCAACTACAGGTTTCACTCCCGAACACCTAACTTTTGTACACACCAACGAAGAAATCCTACACTGTAAATTTAGCGGAACGGATCCACCTGACAGTAATTACAAAGGTTATTTGTTAGATACTTTGGATGAATCTCTTTACAATTGTAATAAAGCTCATACGCGTAGCGAAGAAAAAAAGTTGCTATCGAAAATATATCATGATAAAAGCAATCCAATTAACGATGTCCAATTTAAGAAAAACGACTTAGTTTATATTAGGGATGACAAAAGAATAAATAAACTACAGCCTAAATTTAATGGTCCTTTTCAAATAATTAGTTTCCCTTATAAAAATGCTGCATTAGTAGAAATACCAAACGGCAAACCAACTCTGATAAATACTGAGCGCCTGAAATTGTTCCAGAACTATAAAGATCCTAGTATTTTTATTCCTAGTTTGAAAAAAAATAAAAAATAAAACCTAACACACCAGTACGGTGTTCGTACTAGAAGTATCTGTCGCTAATGGTCAGTTATATAATTTGTACGGCGTTATTCCATTACCTGCACTAGTTTCTGGTAGTAATCTTTACAGAATACCAAGATTAATTCACAATTATATTGCGATAGTGAGAGAAGTTGACCAGTACTTTACGTTAAATCAAAATACCTAGCATAAACTATACTTATTGTATTAATTACTGTTACTGTTAGGAAATTTTATTATTAAATATTGAATATACTAATATAGTTACTTATAAATGTGCATATACATAAATATTCATATATCTTTATTTCTTTTTAAATGCACTTTAATCATTAGAATAAGTACATTTATCTGATAAGGGGAGGTGTTATGTATTGTATTATACATCCGTTTTTATTGCTTTGTTGAACTCTAATAGTTTCGGGAATGTTGTGTAAGCTAAAGATTTGTTAATAGTAATATGAACCTAATAGTTCGAGGAACTCGTAAATTACGCTCAATATGTAATGTTGAACTTTAATCGTCAAAAACTGTAATTTGCTCTACGAGGATTTTTTAAAACACTCTTGGTCGAGTGTCCACCACGAGACCACTTATTTTCTAATAAAGTAATTTTAAATAATAAAGTGTAATATTTTTTATAAAGTGAAGTATAAATTTCTACACGTTAAACCTTCGGCTAACTCGAGGTTTAACAAGCGCTTATAGTACAAGCTGGTTTTGGGTCTGCAATGCAAAGGGGCGCTACAGCGTGGACCTTTCAAAGACCCATTTATGAATAAATCGGCCGCGGAATGACACGGGCCGTCGCCGCGCCGGTGAAAGATTGCTTCGGGCTCGGGTAGCGCAGATAACGTTCGTGCGTTCGACAGCATTCGGCATCTAAACGATAGCCAAATGCTTTACCAGTCGTACATTCGGTTTATCTGACGAAATAAAATGCTCGTAACTACAGGTAATGTGGGTCACCTCGGAATTCACAATATTTTTGTATGGCATTTTAGTGGTTGTTAATGTTTTAGATTTAAACTTATTTTAGTCACTTAATTAAAAGTGTTAAAATGTGAATAAAGCAGAGCAAGAAAGTATAACGCTCGACCTGCAGTTAAACAAGAACCGGAGTAAGAACGTAATAAAGGGAAATAAAAACTAAAAAATGGATAGTGACGATTACAGCTATGAGGACAGGAAAAGGAAAGGAGAAAGAGTTGAAGAGGAGGAAGACAATGAAAATACCTTCAGAAAAGTAAAAGAATAGCCAGAGCGCCTGTAAAGACACAGAAAAACTTGAGGAAAATGTTGAGATGATAATGGAAATGATGAAGCCAATGGGAGCATCAATGAAGAATGAAAAGTCTAACAAAACAAATACAAGAAATGAGGGAAGAAGAAAAGGAATATAGAAATGACATTGAGAAGCTGAAAAAATTAAGTAATGACCTGAGAGTGGAGAATAGTCAAATTAAAATGAAGTTGTGTAATATAGAGGATAGAATAGAAAGAATGGAAAATGGGAAAAGAAGAAATAATGTAGTAGTGCAAGGGCTAAAAGTAGATGAGAAGGACAGGGAGAATTAAAGAAAAATAATTATAATAATAATAATAATAATAACACTTTATTGTATATGAAAAGAAATGAAATGAAACTTACATATACAAAAGGTAGGAGTTCGGCATAAGCCGTTCTTCCACTCCTCCATAAAGAATAATCGATTCTAATAATAATGTGTAGTTTTTTACACGATTACTTAAGACTAAATACAGAAATAAAACTAAATATCTTATGCTTACAATAAATATTACTAACTTAAAGACTACTTTCTTATTATACATATAGTCATGACCTATTCTTTATTTAATAATAACTTTTTAATTATCTCCTTAAACGACGTTAATGAGTTGTTTAGGTAATCTGAAGTCGAATTCAACAGACTTGGTGCCATGTGAGCAAAACAACCTTGGTATTTAGTAGTATTGTGTTTAGGAATACAATAATTATTAGCATTACGAACATTTACACTATGAATGTCTGCTCTTTTGAGTAACAGATTACTTAAATACTCAGGACATTTATTAGTAATAAGCTTTTTAAGAAAAATACAGTATAAGTAATTAGCTCTGTTAGAGATGTTTAATTCACTCGCTCTTCTTATATATGGTGTTACATGTTCTCTGAATGGTATTCTGTATATAAACCTCATACTAGCATTCTGAATTCGTTGAAGTTTGTTTTTATTATACTGTGCAAGGAAATTATAATATACACAACAACAATAGTCTATATTTGGGTAGATTAAACTTTGAACCAGTTTTAACTTAGTATCTTCATTAAGCATATGTTTAAATCTATAAAGCATTTTCAGCTTCATAAAAGACACCTGAGTAATTTTATCAACATGATTTCCGAAGGATAAATTACTATCAAATATGACACCCAAATTTCTTGTGGTAGTAGACCAGACTATTTGTGTATTATTAATACATACATTGAATTGCTGCATGTTTACCTTTTGCCTAAGTCTCTCATTAGCTATACATAAAACAACAGATTTATTAGGATTTAAATTCAAACCATTTACAGTACACCATCTGAAGAGTTGTTCTAGATCACTATTAATTTTACTAATGCCCTCTTTAATTTCAGATACTTCCATCGATAAGTATAATTGTACATCATCTGCATACATATGATATTTACAATGTTTCAGAGATTTATAAAGGTCAAAGGTGAATACAGAAAACAATACAGGGCCTAATATACTCCCCTGTGGTACACCACTTTTTGTTAATTTCATTTCGGACATTTTTCCGTTTAGCTTAACACACTGCATTCTACATTTAATATAATTTTCGAACCACAATAATGAATTTTCTGTTAAACCTATATGTTTCAATTTAGCAAGCAACATGTCATGATTTACCACATCGAACGCTTTACTTTGATCTAACAAAACGAGACAAGTTACTTTAGAGGCATCTATAGCCATACTTATATCGCTTGTAACTTTTAATAGTGCCGTTTGTGTACTATGTTTTTCACGAAACCCTGACTGATATGGAGGTAATATTTTCTTGTTTTCCAAATAGAGTATAAATTGTTTAGCTACAGCTTTCTCAATTATTTTAGACAATACAGGTAAAATACTTAAAGGCCTAATATCTGTTAATTTTAAAGGATCGGAAACTTTTGGACAGCATATGACTACAGCTTTTTTCCATTTGGATTTTATGGATAAAGAATTACAAATAAAAGTACAGGTGAAGGAAGTAATAAAATTAGGGGAAAAAAATTGCCTCATTCAACTGGAAAATGATTCTGAAAAAGGAAAGGTATGCAGAATAAAATGAAGTTGAGAAGTATAACAGGCGAAAGGGTTTATATCAACGATGATTTATCAAGAGAAGATAGGGAAATACAAGAACAAATAAGAACCAGAGCCAAAAAAGAAAGAGAACTAGGAAAAAGGACAAAAATAGGATTTAGAAAATTATACATAGGAGACGAAGAATGGAAACGGGATAAAGAGAAGCAAAAGTTAATACAAGTACGAAACTCAGAAAACTAGAAACAGATATGGGGGGTGGAAATATTATGATGGACCTAGCAATGGAAAAGAATAATGAACTGATAAGAAATGTGTTTAGAGAAAATGGGACAGCAGAAAATACGGTAAATATAAAAGCAAAGGGAAAGAAAATAGGACATATAAATAAATACGCAAAACAGAAGAGTATAAATAAATAATGGAAAATAGGAACATGGAATGTTAAAAGCGTTACAGGAAAAGAAAGAGAACTGGAAGACGAATTTGAAGAAATGAGGGTGGATTTACTAGGTATAACTGAAACAAAGAAAAAATGTGAAGGGCTTGTAAAACTGGAGAAAGGGCACATACTGATATTTAACGGAGTAAAAGAAGATCAATGGGGAGCAGCAGGGGTGGGAGGCATTCTATACAAAAAACTAGAAGAACAAATATATGACTGGGAAGTAATCTCAGAACGAATATTAAAAACAAAGATGAAAGAAAAACATAGGAACAGCAGCAAATAAGGAAAAATTTTGGGAGGAATTAACATTAGCAACGGAAGAGGACAAAGGAGTAATTTATATAATAGGTGATTTTAATAGTAGGGTCGGGGAAAAAGATGAAATATACAGTAAAGTAATAGGACAATACGGAGAAGAGACTAGAAATAATAATGGAAAGAGAATGCTTGATTACTGTTTGATAAATAATTTAATAATAACTAATACATTCTTCCAACATAAGAGTATTAATAAATACACTAGAGAAGTATGTAGTAGAGGAGAAAAATCATTTATTGGCTATATACTATTTGAAAATAACAATAGGAGAACAATATTGGACACAAAAGTGAGAAGAGGTCCGAAAATCGGCGGTGACCACTACGTAGAGTAATACGTAAAATAAGAGAAAAAATAGAAGTTCTAAAAACGAATGAAGAAATTGAACAACGGAAAATAGAGTTTGAAACTATAAAATCTTACAAATTAAGGAATAAAGAGATAGCCGCCAAATACAAAACATTATTGACCGATAAATTGGGAAACGTAAAAGAAAATGGGAACGAGGAAAATAATATTGAGACAATATGGAATACCGTCAAAAATGCAATACTTGATTCGGCAAATAAAATATGTTGGAAGAATAGAGGGAGTAATAAGAAACAAACGGCATGGTGTACAGAAGAGATTAAAAGTCAGGTAAATATAAAGAAAAAGACGTGGAGAAATTACTTAAATATCAAGACAGTAGAGAACTATGAAGAATACAAAATGGGAAGAAGGAAAGTAAAGAATTTAGTGTCAAGGGTAAAGAAATGGAAAGAATTCGGAGAAAAAATTGAACAAGTCAGCAAAAGTAATAAAAAGTTAATCTACAAGGTATTAAAATCGTGGAGAATAGGAAAACATACTTACATAACCAAGATTAAAAATAAAAATGGAGAAATATTAAATGAACAAATAGAAATAATAAATAGATGGAAAGAATACTTTCAAGAGTTACTAGATGGTGAAAATGAAACCCAAAATAACTACGGACAACAAGATGAAATAATAGAAGAAGATTTGGAACCGTTGGCAACATTGGGAGAACTACAGAATATAATTAAAAACCTAAAAAATGGAAAAGCACCCGGGAACGATAAAATAACGGGAGAAATGATAAAAAACATGGGAAGTAAAGGAGAAGAGTGGTTATTAAAAATATATGAAAGGGGTTGGAAGGAAGAACAATTACCCCTAGACTGACAAAAGGCATTAATAGTACCCATTTACAAAAAAGGAGACAGGATAAACTGTAATAATTACAGAGGTATAACTTTATTAAGTACAGCTATGAAGATACTAATTGACATGAAAATATGAAGAGTGGTAGAGACTAAATTAGAAGACACACAAAGTGGATTTAGGGGTGGAAGGAGTATCCAAGATCATGTCTTTACATTGAAACAAGTCACAGAGAAATCGATAAAAGAAAAAAGAAGAATATATCTACTTAGGATTTATAGACGTACAAAAAGCATTTGACACGATACCAAGAGAGAGACTATGGAACATTTTAGAAGAGAGGAATAAAAAACAAAACAATAAGAATAGTGCAAAAAATATATAGCAATAATAAAAACTCCGTAATCAGTTGCAATGGAAAATCAGAAGAATTTGCAACAAAATGGTCTAAGACAAGGTGGAGGCTCGAGTCAAGTGCTCTTCAAAATATATATGGACGACATACTAAAAAAGGTAGGTAACTTGAAAAAGTCAAAAGTTTATGGTTGGGTACAGAAATATGCAAAGGGTAGAAATCTCTGAAGGAGCATTTGTAGATGATGTGGTAGTATATGCCCAAAGTGAAAGAGAATTACAGGCTACTATGAGCACATGGAATGAAGTACTTGAAGAAAGTAGATTGACAATGAATAAGAACAAAACAAAGGTAATGGTAGTAGGTGAAGAAAGCGAAGAAATAAATATAGAGATCGAAAACACAAAAATAGAGCAAGTGAACACGTTCCAATATTTGGGAGTGGAAATAGATGGCAAAGGAGCGCAAGAAACGGAAATTAACAACAGAGTTGAAAAAGCAATCAAATTGTATTACACCATCAGCAATAAATTTTTAAATACGAAAGTAATCTCACAGCAAACTAAATTGAGGGTGTTTAAATCCATATACCGACCAATACTTACTTTTGGATGCGAATCATGGAATTTAACCAAGAAGCAAAAAAGTCAAATACAAGCAGCTGAAATGAAATACCTGAGAAGAGTCAAAGGGATTACAAAGAGAGATAGAATAAGAAACATAGAAATAAGAAATGACCTAGAAATTCAACCCACATTAGAATGCATAGAAGAAAGGCAGCTTGGTTGGTGGGGGCACTTGTAGAGGATGGACCAGACTCGTTAGAAAAATTGGAATATATTAGAAATACTACAAAAAAAAGGTAAAACATGGACAAAGGCAAAGATATTAGCAGGAGACCGGAAAAAATGGAGGAAATTTATATAAGAATAGAAATATGTACACCCTACACCACTAAATGGTAAAACGGTTTTAGATTTAGATAGATATTCACTATATCGCCTAGAATTACAATAATTATTATATGTTTTAGATTTAAGTTTATTTTATTCACTATATCACCTAGTATTACAATAATTAAACTATAAGTTGTGCAGTTTTGACAATGATTTGTGTACGATTATTTTATACTTTTGTACTTACTTTTCTATCTTTTGCAATTTAATAAAAGGTGTGAAAATGTTTAAAAGTTTTCTATATTTCTATTCCTTGTATATTTTTCAGATTTTGCAAATTATATGTCGGACTTGGAAGTTAGCCAAGCTCATTTTCAATGCCTTAATGAAGGTTGCTAAATTGCAACTTCTGTAAATTTTTTAAATAAATAATTGAAAAGAGTGATCGATCAGAATTATGTTGGTTTTAATCTTTTAAAACGTAAATTTCGAGTAAAACAATTTTAGTTTCAATTTAAATTATTTGGGTTTCCCATAAATTCGCGTAGGGCAATGTTAGGTGAAATTTACGTTTTAATAGATGTACAAATTTTTATCAACAGGAAAAGTTGTCGAGAAATTGATAAAAAAGTTTTTAGTAAAAACCACACATACTACTTCCATAAGCTTTGTCTATGCTGTGTAGTGTGTGTTGCCTATTTAAAACCAGTAAGAGATTACCGGATAAAATTATCACACTGTATAGCGAGGTTCATCAGCTGCGGGTAAATCTCATATCACAATCTCAATTCTTTTCTAACGTGTCTCATAAACATTTATATTCCTTTGCACTGGTTCTCCTGATTCGTTTTCCTTTCCCTTTAGTTTATGAATAGCATGTGCAAACTTTATATAGGCACCTTTTATCATTCATACTGCCATACGAATTGTCTTATTCTCATTCTTTTTTTTTAGAGTATCACGTATAGATTGTCTTAAAATTGAATCTCACCTTTTGAAACTTTGGAAAAAAACGGATCTTGGAAAATTAATTTTTTCAAGATTTTCTCATAAACAGTTTCAGTTGCAGGGTACTGTTGTTTCGAAAAATATCTATCTTTTATAACAAATTACATCTTGTTAGTGCTCCTGAAATTTGAGAAACCCTGTGCTTCCATCCGGTGGCTCTTTGGTTCTTCGTTTCTAAAGAGTATTCCGAGAATGTTTATGAAAACAGCGAACTTAAATTTAAAAGAAGAAAAACCAGTACCAAACCGATTCCTCAGTTTGATGTACGTACAAGTAAAAAAACGCCAAAGGTGCAGAGAACCTAATTCTGAATTAAAAGCTTCTAGTTTTTGTGTAAAATGTTTTAACAAAGTTAGAACTTAGTTTCATTTGCTGTCCATCCATAGTTCCATTTTTACCAAACTATTTTATTAATAAGATCTGAACCTAATTACGTACATTACACTGATATAGTAAAAAAAACACTGCAAACAGTTATTAATTCAAGTTCGAAATTAATGCAAAGGCGAAGAACTAGTTAGTTAAATCAAAGGAAATTATAACCATGAAGAAATTATAGGATACAATGCTAAGAAGTAGAAGAAGCAATTATATCTTTTAAAAATGGAAAGTCGTCTGGTTTTGGAATGTTTCACTTTGAGTTAATAAAATGTAAAACTTCAAAGGATCGATGAGTAGATATGAAAAAGTACGAAGAAAGCCTACGGTAAGTTCTTAGTGACACGGATTAGAACTGTTAAAGAACTGAGTTTTTTACGTATGATACTATAATTTTGCATTAGAAAATAACTGTTAAGTGACAAGAAAGCTAAGAAAGCTTATTGTGAAAAAATTAAAATTACCAATGGAGAAGTTAAATAGTTTTTAAGTGAAGATGATTTATTTACTACCTCTTGGGGCTCTTGGGGCAGTTTATAATTTGTAAATTAAGTAATTATTCCTGAAAAATTATACATGATTTCAAGTGCAAAATATGTACATTCATGTCTTACTCATATACGCAAATAACTTGCGCGAAGCAAAACCTCGGAAAAAAAGTACGCAGTATGCCTAGTTTCAGTACGATTCTGCTTTGTTAGAAGTCTGTTTTTATCAAACCTCTGAAGTTCTCAGCCGATTTATTACGAGTATTAGTATGTTTTGGTGAAATAAATTATCTACAAAGTCTAAAATTCCCGATTTCTAATCGTTTAATCGTAAGTAAATATATAATAAGCCTTTCAGAAACTACCCGGCTTTACAATTTAGAAGAGGTTAGGTTTTACATTTTTAGCCAAGCTATTTTTATCTCTTCGTTTTCACTAAAGTCGTGTCCACATTGTGTGTTTCTCCCGTATCATTTTTATGAAATAGTTAATTATTTAATTCGTTAAAAATAAGAGTTTCGGTACAGGTAAACGTTTTCCGCGATTTCGAATGACAACACTGTGTGATGTCATACGTACCTATTACTTTACTTGCGATAGGTATAACAAATAGCCAACCCACTTAATTTAATATACCATACAGATAATGCCTGTTTCATGGTATTCTAAATGTGTATTATGCATTCCTAAATTAGAATTAAGTAATAATAAAATGCTGAATATGTTTTTTTTATTTTTTGATAAAATTGGCGAACTACAGTGCCGGTTTAAGGCGCTGCCGGGTCCTAGGCGACAATGGGGAGCCGTCTGGCGGGCGCAACTCCCTGTAGGTGGGCGGCGGGGGTCTTGGGACTCCAGGGTTGTGTTAGATCAAAAATGAAGTAGTGCAAAAAATAAATATAACTGTATTTTAAACTATAAAATAAAATATAAAACCAAAGTAAAAATGCAGGAACAGTAACACAAATAACAAGCAGTACATAATTATAAACTAAAATACATATATGTATTGAGATGATATCAATTGGTATTTACGTATTGCGTTAAATAGAGGTTACCCTTCATGTTGATAAATTAAAATTAATTATTATTTTTATGCAGATTTAATTAAAAATAATAATGTAAAATAAAATAATCTAGGCAGACAGGATAGACTAAAAATTCAAATAATGTTATTTAATGTTATTGTTTTGTAAATTTTAATTTAAGATAGCTAGTAACGTAGAAACGTGTGCTGAAAGGATACGATTATTATAAATAATTGTTACCAAGGAAGAGGAACGAATATTTTAATTGAAAGAATATACGGGGGGACCAAGACAACGGGAGTCAAGAAAAAGAGATAAATAAGTAACTCTAATTTTATTTCTCAAAAAGCAAGTTGTACTACAAGCAAATAGTACTTTTTAGAAGAAATAATTTATAAAGTTTTTATATTCACATAGTTATATTCCCAATAGGGGTAGAAATAACAAAAGCCCGAAAAGTTCCCACCCAACGAGTGTCCGCAAAATCCCCCCTTTTCGTGAAAACTCACCCCTAGCGTGTATAGGTTACAATTTTTTTAAAATTTTTTGTAACCCGTTGCTCCGATTCGCAAAATGTATAGGAAATGAAATATTTATTATTACATTCTACACAAAAAAGGTTATATTGTCCTTTTGGCTAATCTTCATCCAACTCTGGAAAATTGCGTTTAAAGTTAAAGCTATAGTTCTTTATAAAGTTGTTTTAAATGTCCAACACAAGCACTAATAATAATAATAATATGTCTATTAACCGAATATTATTAACCACTGTATGTTATAATGTGTAGAATATGTAAAGTACCTACGTAAAATCGCTGCACTTAAAACCTCATTTTATTGATTTCTAACAACGCGCTAATTACTACCCTTAACTTTAAACGTTATTTTCGCGAATTGGATGGGGATTAGACAAAACATCAATATAGCACTTTTTGTGTAAAATTTAATAAATAATATTTTTGTTTCTATAAACATTTCTCGTTTAAACAACGGCTAAAGAGAAAAATGAGAAAAACAAGCACAATGTACGAGCTGGGCTGTGATTTTTGGTAAATAAGGAATGTTGCGGACACATATCAGTTGGAAACTTTTCGGGTTTTTGTTTATACCCCTGCTGAGAGTTTATCTACGTAATATGAAAGCTTTATAAATTATTTCTCCTATTCTATGTTTTAATGTTTAATTTCCGTGTACTATTGTGTTTTTTCTTGAAAACACGTTGACTGCCGGATCGATTTTTTTTTGTTGGTCACTGTACCCGGTCTCCTGGGCCAAGACATTTATTTTTAATTTTTTGCGCTTCTAAAGGTGCATATGTAGAGAATATTGGCATATTTTGAAATTTTTATGAAAATTTGGTACTTAGACCTGTGTCCACATATGGTACATGTGGCATACCGTAGTAATAGTTATTTATGTACCAAGTCAGTAAAGTGATTCTTTATCGAACGAGTCTGAGATTATGAGCCGAGCGAGCGAGCAAGCGAGGCGAGTAACAGGCGAGTTCGATAAAGACACCTTACTAACGTGGTGCATACAAAATTTTATCGCCAACCGTAAAAATGTATAATAGAAAAAATAACTTCCATTATTTTTTATAAATAACTCGTGACAAAACTTTTACTGTTGGAGCTGTGACAGCAACAAACGATTTTTATTTAATGTCATACAGTCATGGTTATGTTGATAAACATTAGCGGCAGGTAAAATGCTTGATTTGTACAGTAAGATAAAGTGTTTGTTTACTTCCGAAAATCGCTATGGTAATGCATTGTTTTACTGCCGGTTGGCGATAATAGTATATTATATGCCATTATTCATTCGATGTGCTCTAAGTGCCTTTAGCATCGCCTGGAATTCCACCGTGTCGAAAGCCTTTTCATAATTTCTAAAGGCCAGAAATAGTGGTATTTTATATTCGTATGCGTTCTCAGTTACAAATTTCATAGTGAGAAGATATCTCTTGTTCCATATGCTCTGCGAAAACCCGCTTGAGTTTCAGATTGATATTGGTCCATTTTATTTGTGAGATGTTTATAGTTTATAGTGATCTCCTTTCTTATGTAAAAGTCTTTGGTATTTATCCCTCATTTAGGCATCTCTTAAAAGTAAGAAAGCCACTTTTTGTAGGAGCTTTGTACAGCTATATTTGATCATTTCAATGATGATTCCGTCCTTGCCTGGTGCTTTATTTCCTTCTATTTGATTCAGTGCTTTTTCTGTCTCGTTTTGGCCAATGTTGAGTAGGTCCTCGGAACCTATACCTATTTTGGATCTTCAGAGGTGGTCTTGTGGTCTAGGTGGGGCGGTGCCTGGTTCGTTTCTGGGGCTTTAGATGGGTAGTCATGGAACTTTGTAACTATTTCCAAAATTTAATTTCTGTAGTACATTATTTCATTCTTGTTGTTTCTTAGAGCACAAATTTCTTTTCTTCCTAGTTTTGTTCGTAGAACCTTCATGGCTCCATTTTTCTCTATTGTATCGTTTATTTTTTCTCCTGTTTTTCCAGTTTGTTATCTATGATTTTCTTTCGTATTTCTCTACATAATTCTCTATACTCCGCAGTGTTCCTTTTATCTTCAGTCATCAGTATTTTTCTCTGTTTCAGTAATTGTTTCACTTCGCCATTTGTGGTTGTATTATGATTGGTTTTTGGGGTGAATGTTTTTATTATTTTTCGGATTCTACTATACATAAATTTAAAAATCTAGCAAAGCAATTTTTTTTTGAAAAATTAGAGACCATCAAGTAGATCTATGTCCATTATTTAACTTCCAGGTTATTTTGAGTTTGAAAATCTGCCCTTTTTGTTGGCTTAAAGAAAAACATGGAGAGTAAATTTGATTTATTTTCAGATTAACGTTCCATGATGTCAGAAAACCAAACTAAAACCCTGAAAGGCATCGAATCATTGGAGGAGCTAAATAAACTTATAGAATCGTCCAAAAATGCCAAAGCCGAAACCGTCATAGTTACCTCCAGCAAGTTTAGTTTGCCAGAAGCAGGGTGTTCTGGTATATTCGACGAGAAATTTACAACGTTGGAATGTCTTTACATCAATCAAAACGAAATAGAGCGATTTACTTCTAGCAATTTCTGGGGCTTAAGCAACCTTAGATGTTTAGAGCTGAAGAACAATGGTATCCAACTAGTAGAAGAAGGAGCATTCAGCACTTTAAAAGGGCTCTTCAGTTTGGATATATCAAACAACAAAATAGAAAAGGTTCAAGATGGAGTGTTTCATGGACTTTGTAATTTAGGAGTTTTAATACTGAAGAATAATAATATTCAGTATTTAGGGGAGGAGGTTTTTAATGGGTTACATGGATTATTTAGTCTGGACCTTTCAAACAATGGCATTCAGGAACTAACGGAAGGCATTTTCGAAGAACTGAGAAATTTGGGCCACTTGATTTTAAGGTGTAATAAAATAACTCAGCTAGGAAGCAAGGCGTTTTCAAAAATGAATAACCTGTACCACCTGGATTTATCTCACAATCAAATTAACGCGTTACCCGAAGGTTTATTCGAAGGGCTTAAGATTAAAGGGCACGCTTTGAACTTGTCTCATAATTTAATCAAAGAAATAAAACCACGCGCGTTGAGGGGTCTAAGGGTACCGTCTGGAGTTCTTAATTTAAGCAACAACAGTCTCCTTAATTTATCTTCGGATACCTTCCTTAATGTTACTGTTGAAAAGCTTATCCTGTCGAATAATCAAATCGAATCCATAGAAACTGGAGCTTTTCGAGGAAGCCACTGTGATACGTTGAAAATGGATGTCAATAAAATTACCGACGTGAATTCTGGTGCCTTTGAAGGTTTTGTTGTTGAAAATGAACTTTCTCTAGCAAATAACCGAATTAATTCTTATGCTGGTCTTTTTGCCGACTTTCAGAAGTTGCAAAGCCTAAATTTGGATAATAATGATATCGCAGATCTTCCGGATGATGGTTTTAAAGGACTTTCTAATCTTGTGCTAATTATTTTAAGCACTAACAAAATTCAAAGTATAAACAAGGATAGTTTTAACGGACTTGGTAAACTTGCTGTCCTGTGTTTGCAAGGAAACCAAATAGAAGAATTACATCCTGATTGCTTTAAAAACAATAATTCCCTGACGTCTTTGATTCTTCACAGCAACAAATTAAACACGCTGGAGGTTGACTTATTTAGAAACACCCCAAATTTGCATGATTTGGATTTTATGAATAACAGTTTCACAGATTTGCCTTCGCATGAAGTATATAGAGGCCTTAAGAAACTTCGAATATTGAATTACTCTTATAATAAAATCGAAACGGTTCCCGTCACTTTCTTCGCTTCCGAAGGGGAAGGAAGGCATTTACATGCGATATTCCTAAACAACAATCAAATCAGCCAGATAGAACCCGGCGCTTTTGAAGGAGTTAATTACGTAAAATATGTCGTATTACAATCAAACTGCATCGGTAATTTAGAACAGGGCAGTTTTCGGGGTGTTGAATCCATGCATCGCTTGGAACTCGACAAGAATCAAATAGAATCGCTGGAAGTACTTAAAAATGTACCACCATGCAGATTGGTTCTTTTGGGTGGTAACCCAATCGAAAGCTCTGAATTACATCTAGGAAGCTTCGAATTAAGCAATATTGAGGTTGTAAGTTTTGAAAAGTACTCATATCGTCGAGAAGAAGGCCAATGGAACTTGTTGGATTATTCCATTGAAGATATGGAGGAAGCAAAAGATTGGGAAGAAATGGAAGGGTTGGAAGATGCCGAAGAAACGTGAGAAAGCCAATGAAGTAGATTTACGCCGATTGTGACTTTTGAAAAATAAAGAACTGCGCTTAAGTATTCAAGAGTATTTTTGTAATTTATATTTTCCTGTAAATATTCATAGATTAGTGTTGCTTGGAACTGCTTATTTTTTAAATAAATAACTGAAAAGAGTGATCGATCAGAATTATGTTGGTTTTAATCTTTTAAAACGTAAATTTCGAGTAAAACAATTTTAATTTCAATTATTATTTGGGTTTCCCGTAAAATCACGTAGGGCAATGTTACGTGAAATTTACGTTTTAATGGATGTTCAAATTTTTATTAACAGGAAAAGTTGTTGAGAAATTGATAAATAAGTCATCATCATCATCAATTGACATGGAGCAGATCCTCGTGGATCAATCCTGGATTACGCCAGGCCCACCCCATGCCAACAAGGTATGAAGGGATTTGGTATGAAAAGTGGGGATCGGGAGCACTACATAACGTTGACATGCCTGTGACGCTAGCCGCTAGACACCGCTTCTGCAGTGCAAGGTAGTTAGTAAGTCACATATTCAATGGGAGTTGGATATATGACTAAGATGGTTTTATCATGTTGTATACTAACAGTATTTCTAGTATTACAGCTAATTTTCTAGGCTTATGATATTAAACACCTTAGCTCAGACACGCCTATCATGTTACATGTTCCATTCTGCTAATTTAGTCTAATCATTAGTATTGCCATTATTAGTATTCTATTTCTATTGTTATTATTATTATTATTATATTCGTTTCTTCGCTGTTCTTCTGGATTTTCTTTCTATCGTTGTTCTTTCAAATGTTGGGTATGTGTGCTCATAGGTACTTCATTCTTCTTACTTGTTTATTTTCATATTTTCATCCATTGCATCTCGATTGTGTAGTCTTGGTTGTTGTAGCATGCTTCGCATTTGTTGATGTTTATTTCTAATCCCACGTTGTTCACATTTTCTGTGATTTCTATAAGGGCTGCGTATGAGACTGTGTCGACTGCTTTAACGAGGTCCTGGGTTAGTAGTGTAGTTCGTTCTCCTGCTCTCGATCAGTCCATCGTTACCTAAAATTATCCTGGTGACAAGCAGATTGATGATCCTCTACTGTTCTTCCCCTGAGAAACGTCGCTTGGTAGGGTAACATTTCTTGAATCGGGTTGTTCAGGCATGATGTTGAACTTCAATTTTAATTCCGGTCAATAACTATAATTCTGGCTTAGTAACTTATACCATGAGATCGAAAAAAAGATGATTCTGAGCAGGCCTTGACTAGTACAGCACGATTGGCAAGACTGATTTCAAAATGTGGCAGTAGGTTAGAGGTTAATAAATGTCAAATAAATTTAAACACAAAATAGTATTTATTTAGGGAACAAACTGAAAACTAAGATGAATACATGTTAGAGTAGGTGTTCAAAATGTGATCCTTCACTAGTATTACAACGATAAACTTAAATAATTCTGGAAACAAGATTGCAAAACTGACTTACATTTGAAATGTCACTGTCACATTATAATTCATATGCATTCTAGAACCAGTGTAGCCAATCGTGTTTTACTAGTCAAGGCCTGCTCAGAATCATTTTTTTTTCGATCTCATGGTACATATACACGTATAAAACTCGTATGCGCATGTTGTTTTTATTCTAAAATTATTAGCTAAAATTCTCTTTTTATACATGCCACTAATTGTTTACTGTCATCAGTTTTAATCCTGAAAAAATTGCAGAGAAAAGTAAAACCTGTAAATTACGTAATTGTGTAATGTTTCATTTAGCCAGCGGTTCTCAAAAGTGGGCATCAAAATTTAAAATAAAAGAAATCGCGATAAGCTTTAAATTTTTGCTCTAATGTACTTCTATTAAGGTCGGCATATACCCATTTAATTTAATGACAATACTTTTGAATCACCCTGTACAGGGGTTATAATGTACAATAAAAAAGGGAAACACAATAATGGTACAGGGGTATAATGTCCAATAAGGGTAAACACAAATAATAGGGTTGCGTGACGTCCACGGTGTGGTTGTCAGAGAAAAGGTTCGGTACGTTGACTAGTGCCTCAATCTGTCTACTCCTTCGTCGTTTCCGGACTTTCGGTCCAAGCCTCAATCTGCCTACTCTTGGATGGCCAAGAAAAGGTTGCCGTGCCCTTTTATATATTTTCATCGCCGGCGCACAATGGGGGTGGGCGGTCCTTGGTAGCGTGAGTTCCGGTAATAGTATCAGTTGCTAATCCGATTTCCGAGTCGTTTTATTTTACCTTTTCATGAGCTTCATCAGTATCAGCTTCCTGACTACTGTTTTCAGAAATGACGTCAACTTCTTCGACATTTTCATTTTCTTGTTCTGCTTGGCTAGTCTCTACTTCAGCTTCAGCTTTAGCTTTGCCTTTCACTTCTGAGGCATTTTCAGGTAAAAAGAATGAAGTAATCTTTTTGGATTTTATCTTGTCTCCTTCAAGTTCCTTTGCTCGTTTCCTCTTTTCATAGCCGGATTTATGCTTGTATGTGCTCATGTCTAGAAATCAGTCCAAATTATTAATATGAATAACTAGTCCTTTTTAGTAAAAAAAAAAGTAAAGGGTTCAATATAAGAATAAAAACTTACAAAAAAATTAATTATGTCACACTTATTACAGTACATTATGGCGAAGTGGTTTGTTCATTTATTGTTAGAAGTTAATAGAAATATTTTTTTCTACACATGATACGAAAACAAGTATTTTCTTCACGATAAACCCTATGCGAAAACGCTACATTTTCTATCTAGAGATGAAAACATTTTCACTTCTAGAGATGAAAACAAGAATTCCAAATCTATGGCAACAAAATAAAAAAATGCGTGTGTTACTATGGAACCGATTAAACAAACAATTAATAATTTGCATTGACACAATTCGGTTTGAATTAAGTCGAATTAAAACTTATTTCAAACAGATAACTAAAATGTCGTAGAAAAAATAGCATTTACTACTCGACATGAAATACGTTTTTTTCGTGAGATGAGAAGTTGCCCACGAGCTGCGTTAGCAGCGAGTAGGGCAATCATTCATGTCTTGTTGTAAAATATACTATTTTAATTTAGCTAGAGTCACTTGATAATTTGCTTGGCTTTTACGAGAGGTTTTTATTAGAAGTCGAATTCAACTAACATCATGTATTTCATATCGGTGCTTTAGATTTACAAAGTTACACAAATTATTCTAAATCCCAATTTAAAGTAAACATTTAAACAGTTAAGAAACAAGTTCCCATTACATTTAAACGGCTAAGTCTATAAAAAGAATTCAAGTAGTTTATATAAACATTCCACAAGTCTTGATTTAAAGTTAAGTTAAATAAAAACAGTCTTAAATGAATATTACTGGAACCATCGTCTTGGAGGGTGTCGATTTGTTGTCGGTATCTTTGCATCTTTGATCGTTGAACATAACCATATCTTAGCGTACATCAAGCTGCAGTATTTATACCGTAAAATTGACTCCCTCTTCTCAATATTCTCAGTGATTTACCTATGCGCGTGCGAGGTGTCGAATTACTTAGTCCAATGTACTTTAATGTACGTGCTTTTCTTGCATTTCTAAAAAAGATGCAACTTCAATACGCCGCACGTGTTTTAGCCAGGAGAATGCCCTTACAAAATGACGTCATCCTGCTCGCTCGTGCGCTTAGATTATAATTCTGATAGTTTTACATTCGCCTTTGTTACAATATTAACACGAAATCTGGTATAGCCACTCTAAACTAGGAGTTTGTGTTTGAGGGATTTATGAAATTAAACTCAGCGACGAAAAACGACAAAAACGAGCATGGCTCCATTTTTCTCTATTGTATCGTTTATTTTTTCTCCTGTTTTTCCAGTTTGTCATCTATGATTTTCTTACGTATTTCTCTACATAATTCTCTATACTCCGCAGTGTTCCTTTTGTCTTCAGTCATCAGTATTCTTCTCTGTTTCAGTAATTGTTTCACTTAGCCCTTTGTGGTTGTATTATGGTTAGTTTTTGGGGTGAATGTTTTTATTGTTTTTCGGATTCTACTATACATAAATTTAAAAATCTAGCAAAGCAAATTTTTTTAAAAAATTAGTGACCATCAAGATCTATGTCCATTATTTAAGTTCCAGGTTATTTTGAGTTTGAAAAACTGCCCTTTTTGTTGGCTCAAAGAAAAACATGGAGAGTAAATTTGATTTATTTTCAGATTAACGTTCCATGATGTCAGAAAACCAACCTAAAACCCTGAAAGGCATCGAATCATTGGAGGAGCTAAATAAACTTATAGAATCGTCCAAAAATGCCAAAGCCGAAACCGTCATCGTTACTTCTAGCAAGTTTAGTTTGCCAGAAGCAGGGTGTTGTGGTATATTCGAGGAGGAATTTACAACGTTGGAATATCTTTACATCAATCAAAACGAAATAGAGCGATTTACTTCTAGCAATTTCTGGGGCTTAAGCAACCTTAGATGTTTAGAGCTGAAGAACAATGGTATCCAACTAGTAGAAGAAGGAGCATTCAGCACTTTAAAAGGGCTCTTCAGTTTGGATATATCAAACAACAAAATAGAAAAGGTTCAAGATGGAGTGTTTGATGGACTTTGTAATTTAGGAGTTTTAATACTGAAGAATAATAATATTCAGTATTTAGGGGAGGAGGTTTTTAATGGGTTACATGGATTATTTAGTCTGGACCTTTCAAACAATGGCATTAAGGAACTAACGGAAGGCATTTTCGAAGAACTTAGAAATTTGGGCCACTTGATTTTAAGGTGTAATAAAATTACTCAGCTAGGAAGCAAGGTGTTTTCAAAAATGAATAACCTGTACCACCTGGATTTATCTCACAATCAAATTAACGCGTTACCCGAAGGTTTATTCGAAGGGCTTATGATTAAAGGGCACGCTTTGAACTTGTCTCATAATTTAATCGAAGAAATAAAACCACGCGCGTTGAGGGGTCTAAGGGTACCGTCTGGAGTTTTTAATTTAAGCAACAACAGTCTCCTTAATTTATCTTCGGATACCTTCCTTAATGTTACTGTTGAAAAGCTTATCCTGTCGAATAATCAAATCGAATCCATAGAAATTGGAGCTTTTCGAGGAAGCCACTGTAATACGTTGAACATGGATGCGAATAAAATTACCGACGTCAATTCTGGTGCCTTTGAAGGTTTGGTTGTTGAATATGAACTCTCTCTAGCAAATAACCGAATTAATTCTTCTGCTGGTCTTTTTGTCGATTTTCAGAAGTTGCAAAGCCTAAATTTGGATAATAATGATATCGCAGATCTTCCGGATGATGGTTTTAAAGGACTTCCTAATCTTGTGCTAATTATTTTAAGCACTAACAAAATTCAAAGTATAAACAAGGATAGTTTTAACGGACTTGGTAAACTTGCTGTCCTGTGTTTGCAAGGAAACCAAATAGAAGAATTACATCCTGATTGCTTTAAAAACAATAATTCCCTGACATCTTTGGTTATTCACAGCAACAAATTAAACACGCTGGAGGTTGACTTATTTAGAAACACCCCAAATTTGCATGATTTGGATTTTATGAATAACAGTTTCACAGATTTGCCTTCGCATGAAGTATATAGAGGCCTTAAGAAACTTAGAATATTGAATTACTCTTATAATAAAATCGAAACGGTTCCCGTCAATTTCTTCGCTTCCGAAGGGGAAGCAAGGCATTTACATGCGATAGTCCTAAACAACAATCAAATCAGCCAGATAGAACCCGGCGCTTTTGAAGGAGTTAATTACATAAAATATGTCGTATTACGATCAAACTGCATCGGTAATTTAGAACAGGGCATTTTTCGGGGTGTTGAATCCATGCATCGCTTGGGACTCGACAAGAATCAAATAGAATCGCTGGAAGTACTTAAAAATGTACCACCATGCAGATTGGTTCTTTTGGGTGGTAACCCAATCGAAAGCTCTGAATTACATCTAGAAAGCTTCGAATTAAGCAATATTGAGGTTGTAAGTTTTGAAAGGTACTCATATCGTCGAGAAGAAGGCCAATGGAACTTCTTGGATTATTCCATTGAAGATATGGAGGAACCAAAAGATTGGGAAGAAACGGAAAGTTTGGAAGATGTCGCAGAAACAAGTCAATGAAGGGGATTGCTTGGTGTGTGAATTAATCAAGAAGTTTTATGGAAGGTTTACGCCGATTGAGATTATGAAAAATG
Organism: Melanotus villosus; assembly: GCA_963082815.1. Lineage (NCBI taxonomy): Eukaryota > Metazoa > Arthropoda > Insecta > Coleoptera > Elateridae > Melanotus > Melanotus villosus. The sequence goes on from OY720426.1 coordinate 52,899,518, forward strand.
CAGAAGTGCGCTTAAATATTTTTTGTAATTTATATTTTCCTGTAAATATTCGTAGATTAATGTCGATGTCGCATAGCACTGCTTATTTTTGAAATAAATAACTGAAAAGATTGACTGAACAGAATTACTTTGGTCTAAATCTTTTAAAACGTAAATTACGCGTAAAACAATTTCAGTATGCCTATTCCTTAATAACAACAGATCAATAAAAATACCAATTAGGGTAGGCTGTGAAATTGAATTATTTTGACTTGGTACTTTAGCCACATCCACAGAATGACATTTTATAACGTTTGTAATTTGACATTTTTACTGTAAACAAAGTTTATAACCTTAAATTGAAACTGAAACAAAAAAATGAAAAAATTATTAATTTAGATATTGAAATTTACATAAAACTATAGGATTTGTTGAAAATGTTGTCTAAACATAAACGAATTTTTCTTTGCAATCCAGCAAAAACATTATGTAACATTTGAGGTGAGTTGTTGATTTCTTCACAACACCAACTTTTTGAGGATGCAAAGGTTGTTCAACAAAAAAATGAGGGTTTTCACTTGACCACCACCTCATATTCTGTGAATTGACATATCCAGAAAGATAAAACCAGGCCTCATCAGAAAAAAATACAGTGTTCAGAGCTGCTTCATTGTTGAGATTATTTTGAAACCAATTGCAGAATTCTATTCGTCTTGGAGGGTCTATTGGTAAAAGTTCATGAAAACATTGCAGTTTATATGCATGACGGTTTAAATCTTAAATTTATTTGTTGAGCCAATACTCCAATGGAAGTTTTTGGCTGTTCATCCATAATCTGCCGGGCAGCTTCAATCGTTGCTTCTGTTCGTCTAACCGGCGGTCCACTTCCACTTTTACGAGCGACACTACCACTTTCTCTAAATAACTGCACAGATTTAGTTACAACGTCGCGAAAATAATTGTGATTGAACACTAAATCGGGATATTCTTCACGAAAATCAGTCATGCAGTCATGAAGTGAATATTGCCACTCTCCATTTATTCTTACGCCGGTTCGAAAGAAACATTCAATAGCTTTCGCTTTTTGTTGTGTAGTGAATACCATTTTTTCAAACTTTAAATTTTTTCACCAAATAAAAAACTTAAAAAATTTGACAAGAGCATTAGTCGAGTCAATGAAGGTTTTTACTTCTAAACCCACAAAAACAGAACCGATTTTGATGAATTTTTTTTTAAATTGTTTCTTATATTAAATTATTCAAAATCAGAAACATTCCAGCTGGCGCTATCAACTATTTACATTGTTTAAACATTAAAAAAAAAAATTATTAAAAAATTTTTTTCTTCGTTGGAATTTTAACTAGAAGTGACTAATTTTGAAAATTTAGTATAATAAATAATTTTTGAACAAAAAAGTTTCAAAATTTCCATTTAAAATGTTAATTATTCAATCATTCGGATGCAAGAATATAATATACAAAATATAGACATATATATATTTTCACCTTAAAAAATCAATACTTTTATGAGAATATATAAACAGGCACAAGAAATTGACCTTTTTTATCACAGGTAGGGGAATTCCAGGTCAAACTCCAGGTGTTTCACCATGGTTTTCGGAATGAACGCATGTGTTTTGAGGTTATTAATATGTTAAAAGAAGTTTTTAACATTAAATATTGAAAATATTAGTGAAAATTGTTGAAGAGAACTGAATTATTGATTAAAATTCAGAAAAAAGTGCAACGATACTAGTACAAACACGATGGAAAAAGTAATTATCTGTCATGTATTCTTGGTTTGTATTGAAAATAATTGGATTACATTTGCTTTTAAGTTTGTTTATGTATTTGGAAGAATCGAATTATTATTCTTATTATTATGTTACATTTATATTACATTATTACAGTTATTATGATACATTTATATGCTGTAAAATCATATTTTTTTTTGTAATTTTGGTGACTACAACAAACTCGCTTGTGTTGCATGTAAGTTAAAAAGTGTTTCCCGTTTAATAAATAAGTACTCAATCTTAACTAAATTTTGTTAGCTTATTTGAAACATATTGATTTATCGATTCTAAAAATTTTAGCCCTTTAAGTGTAATATTTTTAATTCTACGGTACTTTTTTCAATGGATTTTCCGCGCGTCATTCTCGTCGCTAAGATTATTTGCTAAAACAATTTGTGTTAAATTATTCTTTGAATGTAATGAAATCTTTTTAAATTATTAGAAATACATTTTCTATCTTACAGCTCTATTTCCCTTTGAATTTGATCCTCATATTTAAAAGCATACGTGTTAAAAACATTTCCCAACATTTTTTTATATGATACAGCAACAGCAACAAGATACTGTAGATTCTACAGTTAATTGTTGTTGCATTTGCAAAGAACAAGAGAGTTCAGATACACCAAGTACTTCGAGTAAAAGTGTAGAAAAACTTACACAAGTGACAAGAGGACTGCCAACACTAAAAGCAGTTGTTCCATTATGCTCAAATTCAGTGAAGATTCATTTATTCCATACCTCAGTCATATTTTTTCATCGAAAACCGGACTTAGTATATAAAAACCTCAAATTATATGAAGTGTTTTCAAAAATTTCAAGTTTAGAATTCAATTCTTGCATCCGAATGATTGAATAATTAACATTTTTCAATGGAAAATTTGAAACTTTTTAATTCAAAAATTATTTAATATACTAAATTTTCAAAATTAGTCACTTCTAGTTAAAATTTCATCGAAAAAAAAATTGTTAAAAATTTTTTTTTTTTTAATTATTTAAACAATATAAATAATTGATAGCGCCAGCTGAAATGTTTCTGATTTTGAATAATTTAGCATAACAAACATTTAAAAAAAAAATTCATCAAAATCGGTTCTGTTTTGGCGGGTTTAGAAGTTTTGACGATTTTTCCGCTTTATTGACTCGACTACATTCAGTTTTAAATTTTCATGTCAGAAATGTCATTCTGTGGATGTGGCTAAAGTACCAATTCAAAATAATTCAATTTCACAGCCTACCCTAATTGGTTTTTTTATTGATCTGTTGTTACTAGGATAGTTTACCCTTGTCGTCAGTGTAACATATTTGGGTTTCCCGTAAAATGATAGCGCGTAGGTCAATGTTAGGTGAAATTACGTTTTAATGAATGTACAAATTTTTATCAACATGAAAATTTGTTGAGACACCGACAAAGAAGATTTTAGTCAAGATTCTATACAGTGAACTCATTTTATTTTATCTTAATAGGCAACCACACATACTGTTTTCATAAGATGTGTCGGTGACGTGTAATGTATGTTGCCTATTTAAAGCTAGTAAGGGATTTTTAAGCGGTGTCTATTCGTTCTGGACGTTGGCTATCTTAACTTTATTAGCTGTTGTACGGAAAAGTCTTGTAGTAGTCAGGGAGAACCATTAGCTTAATTAAGTTCTGTAATCATGAGATTCTTCTTCTTCCTGGACCTCTTTTCCCATATGCTTTCTCCTGCAAAATAAACTGTAGTAGATCGCTCATTCCTTATAATATGGACCAGGTACTCGAGCTTTTTCACCTTAAAAAGTACTTCACTGGAATGTAACTTGAATGGCGAAAAGAGCGTTCTTTGTACCTACTGCATCTCGAAATCCAAACTGAATGCGAGAAACACGTGTTTCACATCTCTTGTATATTCGTCTGTGAATAATTTTCAAAAATACTTTTAACAGATGGCGCATTTTTTCACTTTAAACTTTTTGGAAGGTGAACTTCAACCTGCTTTGTTGGATTTTACCCGAGTTATAAACCTGCATCATCTATGCTCTTAAGAAATTCTGCATAGAAGTTGTCTGGTCCTGTTGCCTTAGCGTCTCTCATGCTTTTGATTGCAGTTTTCACCTCGTCAACTGTGAGGGGGCTCAGTGTAGCATTCTGCATTACATGGGCTGCTGTACTTCTTCCAAATAATCCTCTTGTCTATTTCCACAGTAAGGAACTACCGGATAAAATTGTCACACTGTATGGCGAGGTTCTTCGTCTGTGAGTAAATTTCATATCTCATATCTCAATCTCAATTCTTTTCTGACCCGTCTTATAAACATTTATATTCCTTTGCGCATGACAGTCAATCCCTTGAGCTTCCTACTGAATTTTGTACCAGAAATCTTCAGAATTTTACACCCTTCAAAATCTGTTTAATACAATTCCAAGCAATGAAAGAACTATGATCCTCGACGATTTTAATGGTGGAATTGGAGACGGTATACTACCTGGAACCAATTAACGAAATCGCTTTATACAGTTTTGCGCTATTAATGAGCTCGGAATTAACAACATGTTTTATGATTAACCTTTACAGCATAAAGTGACATGGTTCAACACCGGAGGACATCACTCGGCGATTGAATATATTCTCACTAATAAGACAATACACCTACAATAGATATTAGAAGTGCAAACTCTATCATCAGCAAGTGCAGGATCGAATCATGGGTTGGTACTGAGTGCAAACTTAGCCTAAAAATAAAGATGGAAAACAAAACGGTTGTACGTACAGAAATGTAACATCGTAAGCATTGACCACCCAAGTACAAAATCACTTTTTCAAAATAGACTAAAACAGAAGTTGGAGGAAGATAGTAACGAAGCAACTTACTGTAGAGCAGACATGGATAAAAATTAAACTATGTAATCCGACGAAAGTAACATCACTATACATATAGAAGCTGTTATTCTTTAAATTAAACTTGTTACTCCGATAAATAGTTGTTTAAGAGGTTAGGAAGCAAGATCTGTCCTGATAGACGCGATCTGTGAACTAACAATTTATTAACAATATTTTGCAAAAATTACTCAAATTATTATCTGCAGACAACCTTAAGAGTTTAAAATAAGATATGAGAAAGGGGGCGATTTTTCATTTAAAGTTTTGAGGAGGTGGTTCTGAAGGGTAGGGGGATGAAACAAATGCCTAATTTTTTCATCCCCCTACCCTTCAGAACAGAATGATATTTTAGAAATCATGATGAAATGATAATTAGAAAATTGTTAAAGAATTAGATCAATTAGTGTTGAATTAGGAATTAATTTTTAAATGGTAGGAAAACTAAGAGAGATTGTTATGACACAATTGACAGTACCAATGAAAAAGTTAAATAATACCAGTTGCTAGACAAGGAAGATATATTTTTAATTAAAGTTATTTTATTTGCTTTCTCTTAGGACAATTAATTAATTATATGTTAAGTAATTAACCCGGACAAATTGTACATGGTTTTAAGTGTGAAATATAGCCATGCCTTACTCCTACTTATAAGCAAATAACTTGCGTGAAGCAAAACCTATAAAAAAAAGTACGCAGTACCTAGATTCAGTACGATTCTGCTTTGTTAGAATAGAAGTCTGTTTTTATCAAACTTCTGAAGTTCTCAACCGAATTCTTAGGAATTCTTTGTAGAAACAAGGCATTAAATTGCTGATTTCTAATCGTTTCATCGTAAGTAACTCTGTAATAACTAATAAGTTTTGCAAAATCCCTCTTTTTACAATTATTCAATAGAGGTCATGTTTTACGTTTTTAGTCAGGCTATTTTTATCGATTTGTTTGAACTAAAGTCGTGTTCACATTGTGTGTTTCTCGCGTATCATTTTTATTAAATAATTGCCAAATCTTAATTGATTGGTGTTTGTTAAAACATTGCGGTGCAGGTAAATGTTTTCCGAAGCAGAAGTTGTATACGGGTTCGAATGACATTTTTCTAGAATGGAATAGCTGTTGAGGATTTCAGCTTTTTGAATAAACTTCGGGTCTTTTAAAAATAGTAACAGAATTATTTATATTTATGCAGTACCCATACAAATTATGTAACATGTTCAATGGTGCTAAGTTAGCACAAAAAAAATAATTCCTGCAACATTCCTTTCAACATTCATTGCCCATAAACCTGAATTAGTTTTAATTTTTCACGATCTTTGTTCCATTTGAGTCATCTAACTACTTGGGCAAAACTTCAATTTATTTAGCGGATAAACAACAACGGCAGTATATATTGCATTTCCACATGTTTTTCTTATAAACAAGTGAATTGTCAGTTCTCACTTCTCACATTACTTAATATATGGAAGCAAAAAAGCCACAAATTAGCAGTATATAAGATAGATATTTCCGGAGAATATTACTGTGAAAAGACAGAGATGTATCGCATGCCATCTACGATGAAACAAAGCCGTCCAACTGTAATCAACCCATGTGAAAGCTCCATCCTACTTAGGCGAATTCAAAGCTCTAGAGCTATGGGAGAGAGCATTTGTTATATAACTTGTTTGCTCCTTGTTTTAGCCAACTCGACTATTACTTAGCCTTCGATCTACCAAAATATGGTCATAAATGACCCATAATATGCTATTTTTCGTGTAACTTTTGATTAAACGCAATGTAGGTACCACCCTCTTAGATATTCTTCTTGTGTGCTTACGTATATGGTACTATTTACATTATTTTCAATGATTTTAAGCTGTTAGGTTAATTTGTATTCAACAAAATGGCGAATGGGTCACTTTTGACCTGGTTCTGGTAGTGCGTGCGCTTACACAATAGAGTACCGACAAGTTGATTTGTGTCTGTCAGCGTGCAATTTGGCAATATTTATCAGTGCATTTTATGACCCAGTATAAATAGGGTGTGTCCGGTGTGTTATTCTGTTAAATCATGAGTACTAGGAAAGAGATGAGTAAGAGAATTGTAACATTAAACACAGTTTAATTAAGATAATTTATTTTGTATGTTATCTACTTGGCCCTAGAATTACCACTCGTCGAAAAAAATATCTTTGCTTCGTAGTATACTATGCTTCGTAAGCAGGCTGGTACACCGCCACTCTACAAAGTGGTAAAATAAGTGAGGTTGTTCCTGTTTTGGTTTCCTAACATTTTGACTACGTTTTCGGCTGCCTTTAGATTTAGCTTTTAGGTTTTTCCCTCGGTAAACGTTGATGCTTCAGTATAATTTATTTAGTTGCATATTTATCTTTAAAGAATTCGATTGCACAGAAATAACTGTTGATGTAGACAGGAAAAATATAACAGATTTGAGATGTATTCGAACAACGTCGAGTTAATAGCAATAGATAGAATACTTAGTTGGGGGGTCTGATTTAAACACATAATGTGCTAGAGTAAAAGTAGTATAAACAAAAGATTTTAAGAAGCGGTAGTTTACAAGAAAGGAAAATGAGAAGAAAAACCATGTTCCTATTGTAGATGTGCCAAACGTGTAAAAAAGAGAATGTTTCCACTTTAAACAAATACTAACGAAGATAAATTGCAAAAATTTGGTTATGATGTCATTTTTATTGAAAATAACAAGTGACGTTCTACATTTAAGCGGAATTCCAAAGGTTATCGTTCAATGACGTCATAATTAAGATTTCGTTGTTTTATTATTCATTATTTTGTTGACTGTTCAGTGTCTAAAAGCTACTTTCACTTAACAGGGATGGTAAGTAACACTTCGCATTCCTTGTCAAGTATTGCAAATACGTTTATTCTATAAAAACACAATTTTAAATTTCTACAAGTGATCTGCCAAGAAAAGGAATTGTCCGTTAAGGTTACTATCAAAATAGTTTTACCTGGCTATCTACCTTTTTTGTTTCTTTTCGGCCTGTTGATTAATTTAAGTATTAAATTCTGAAGATGAAAAAGTTAGCTAATAACAAGGCATTCAATTTTCTTAATTTATATTTGTACAATACTTCATTTGCATTTATGTATATCGTTATTAGTTTTAATCTTTGTTAACGAAGATAAGAAGGTCGCTTGCATTGCTGTTTGTAAACACTTCTAGGAAATTTCTGATACAACATTGGTACAGGATGATTCATATAAACGTTTGTTTTTACAATTGTTTATTTTATGAATTATAGAGAAATGTAGTATGGCAAATTTCAGGTTTTGCTCCATTGCCCCTAAGTTATGTAGTCCCGGTTGTCTTATCATGGTTTCGCATTTATCGACGTTAATTTCTAGCCCCACGTCCTTCAGGTTTTCTGTGATTTGTTGTAGTAGTTGTCCCACTTCCTTTTCTTCCGCTAGAATCAGTAGGTCATCTGCGTATGCTAAGATTTTTGGGATCAGTAGGTCATTTCCGTTAGGGGCCCGATTTTGTTGCTTCTCTGGTAGTGCTTTGTGGAGTGCAATGGTGAAGAGGCGGGGTGAGAGTGGACAAGTGGACATCCTTGCTTTATTCCTCTGCCTTTCCGGTATACCTGTGTTCTTTGTCCGAACCACTGGATGGCAGTGTTTTCTTCCAGTGCCGCCTTGATTATCCTATTTTTTATTTGCAATTGTACTTCACAGGTATTTGTATTCCTTGTTTCCTTATTTTTATTGTCATTGTTATTATATGATATGTTCCTTCGCCGTTCTTCTACATTTTTCTTCGATGTTTACATCTTCTTCCTCTACTTCTATTCCCTCGTTGTCTGATTCTTTTCTTGAGCCATATTATGCGGTTTATTTCCTTCTTCATCATAATTTTGTTTCTTGCCAAATCTTCCCAGGTTTGTTGTGGTATACTCGATGGCTCTAGATCTTGTTTCAGTGCTGTTTTCCCCCCTGAATCCTTCCGTTCCCAAATCTTCTATGTAGGCGTCGGTTTGCATGGCGGGCCGAAGCTGTTATTCAGATGATTGCTTTTGGGGCCCAAGTCTTTGATATTTCTTCCAGCTGCAGTTGCCTTTCTTCTTGGTTTTCCCTCACATCGTTGAAAGTCCGGGGCTTCTTTCGAGAGTTCTTCCTTGTTTCTTCTATCTTCTGTTAATTGATCCGTCATCGCCGCCAACAGGCGGTTTCCGTCCTCTGATATTTTCTCTATTTGAGTTCCATAGTGGGCGGTGTACTTGCTTTCGCGTTCCCTCCGGTTGCCTATGACTTCCGGCTGCCCTCCCGCTCCTGGTATAGTTTACGTTCGTTCCTCTTGTACTCATATTGCTTACTTACTAACAATACTAACTATGAACCCTATTTTCGATCTATGTGTATGTAGCTACAAATATGTACAAATCGCCTGCGCTTATATTGCCTATTACCGAATTTCTGTAATGCTAGGCGCCATTATTATTCTGTTATCATTCCCCATATGCATGCATTACATTGCAGCTATATTTTAAACATACCCCCGCCTTTTTTTCATCGGTCAGTTCGTACCCTCTTATTAAAAGTGTCAACTAGCGCTGTAAATATAATTTATCCCGTTCTGTTATTCCTTTGAACCGAAGGGACGACTTCGATTCACGGATTTCTGGGAAGGTCTGTAGAGAATCTACCTGCGCAGCGTGTCCGTTGGGTTAAACTTGTGACGCTGCTTCCAATGTACTCTATACATTTTCAATGTGCGTAATATTACTAGTCAAGCTAAAAGCTAAGCCATGTAAAACTGATATAATCCGCTTAAACGCCTTGTACCATAGGTATTTCCACCAGTTCAGCTTAATATTACAAGTTAAGTTTCTTGTTAAGTGTGAAATATTGTTAAGTTTTAAGAAGATTACGCACAGTAAAAATGGATAGACTATACGCATCATTTGGATGCATTAATAAGACGGACAGTTGTTATTGTTCGATCTATGCTAGGCTATCTATTATTAAATTCTACATTAAATTCTACAATGTAACTTAGCTTTATTCCGTTTGGGCCCTGCTTTGTCATCTTGTATCAGCCTTCCTTGTTTACACACTAAACCCACTTTTTAGTTTATTTATTCACCGACCTTATTACAAGATTGCAATCACTGGCACTTTCGTATTATCCCGGCAGCTCTCGTGTGCTAGTTATACGATTTATTTCTTTAAAGAAAACTTAAAAACAGTAAAAACATTGAAGCATCCCGGACAACTTCGTAAAAGCGTCCGTCCCGCCTCAAAACCGGCACGCTTCTCCCCCACATATCTTCTAGGTTTCTTTTTTGCCATGCTGCAAGGTACAGTAGTCCAATAAAAGCTCGAACCTCTGTCACGTTGGTTTCTGGTACGGCGTACTGGTGTCTGTCGTCGTAACGCTCTCTGATTTCGTTAATTTTGTAGTTAGTACATTTTACTATACTTTCGATTATTTCTGTACTTATAAATAAGCTCCAACAATCAACTGCAATTTTAGCTTCTTTGGTGCATTGCTTTACACCAGGCAAAAACATAATAATATTTTCTGCTCTAGTGCGAACAGCAGAGTTCCCACATGTCTTTGACCATTTTGTACGCAGGTCTCTACCCCAGTAGAGTAGGTCACCCATATCTTCCATACCTTAACTGTCTTCAATGTTCGCTGAATCATTAATCATAATATCATCGAAATCTTGATCTGTATCTGTGTTATGTCTGAAACATTCTCGTTTTCACTATCACAAATCGGCTCGTCTAATTCATCTTCATTTTCAACGTCTTTCCATAGCTCCTCTAGCCTCTTCTGCTCTTTTTAATGGCTCCACACAATATTTTACTTTCCTTTTTGAAACACTAATGTTACACAATGTTAAATGAAGGTTGCACAAATAACTTACTTGGCTGGTCTGGTAGGGTATAGCGGTGTATAGCATACCCAAAGTAAGATTTCTGTAATTTTTCTTGGTTGGTAACATATCAATTGCACTATTTTGGCGCTAGGTGGAACGCTTCATATCATAACTACAGCTAATAATGTGTAGAGGGCAATACAATAACGCTTACTGCAAAATTAAATCTATTTTTGATGTATGAGGTATGTGATAACTCGCCACACCAATGCAGGGTCAACTGAATTATTAACAAAAAAGTCCTTAAATGAATCACCCTATACATTCATGATTATTTCTAATAAGCCTCAGCTTTATGTTTTACAACGTTGATTACCTTGCACTGTTTTTGTGGGTTAATTTTTTTCGTAATTAGCAACTTTGGGGTAATTACAAGGTATCTTAACTCTCATAGGTAGGCTAGGTTTTGCACACGGCACGATCGTCCCGGGTGTTGTCACCTGCGTGACGTCACAAGTGGAAAGTACCCCGTTCAGCCGTTGTATCGTTTGTTGGAAATCAAACATAATCAAGTCTACTTTTATATTGTACAGCAAATTACTACAAAAATATTAAACTCTAAACAACCGAAACGGCGTTTATCGGCACGTTGTTTCTCTGAGAAACTTTCTGACCGAATGATGACAGACGACAGATTCCACTTGTGACGTAGCCGTACCTCCCCTCCGAACGCACGCGTCCCGCGCCCCGCTTCTCGTACACCAGTAAGCTAGCCTACCTAGGAGAGTTAAGATACCTTGGGTAATTATTAGGATATTTCTAAGAACTGAAAAGGAGAAGAACTAGCTCAGGCCAAATCTGCAAACATTAAAGTTTTTGCTTTTGTAATAGCCTTGTAAGGTAGTCTTTCCTCTGTCAAATTTATAAATTACACACCAGTTGCAAAATAAAAAATCAGTATAACTAAAAACCTTATTTTTTTCAGAATCTCGGCATGAAGAAGACAGCTGGTTTTTGGTCAACATGGTCGCTGATCTTCGCCCTGCAGTTTTCAACCTTGAATTCAACATGTACTTACAACCAAGGCGGCAAGGTTTTATCCTGCATTAAAGTTGATTCCTTAAAGGATGTCGAGGGCATACTTATCGACATGAAGGAGCCCGAACTAATAACTTTGGGCATCTACGAAAGCTCCTTGCAGCTAGTCTCACCAAGACCTTTTAACGGTTCTTTTATCCTCGACATTAAAATCATGTCGAGCAACATCTCAGTGATAGATTCAGGATATTTTCAAGGGTTGACATCTCTCAAAGAAATAACATTCGAAAATTGTCAACTTGACGTTTTTAAAACAGGCGCCTTCTCTGGTCTTGATAAACTTAAATCCGTTTCCTTCCTCAATAATAAAATCGGGGCCATGTCAGAAAACCTCTTCAATGATTTAACATCCTTGGCTCAAATTATTTTCACCAATAACCTTCAGTTGACTGTAAACGTACTGGACGAAACCTTCTTTACCTTGGAAAAGTTACCATCAAAGTTCTTAGAGAAAGCATCCCCGAATTTCATCGTGTTGTACAACAACGGAATTAAAAGTTTAAACCCAGATTCTTTAAAGGGCCTTGAGCAGGTAACGTCGTTAAATATGGGCCATAATAAAATTAAATCCCTGCCAATTAATCTTTTTCAAGACATGAAATCGCTGAAGTGGTTATATTTAGAAAACAACCAGCTAGAAAACTTGAATCTTGGGACATTTAAAGGTTTGGCTCAGCTATCCCTAATGAACTTGGCCCACAACCAGTTGAAGAAAATATCAAACGGTTTGTTTGATGGCTTGCCGAATCTCAACACAATAACGTTAATGCATAATCGTATCATTGAGCTAGAATCGGAAGCTTTCAGAGGAATATTAGGGCTAGGTATTTTAGAGCTTAATAATAACGAGATTACCAGGATGCCACCTGGGGTGTTTCACGATAACGCTGAGATATACAGGTTGGACGTTTCTAACAATCTAATAACACAGCTTGATAAAGGCGTGTTCAATAACCTGAAAAGGGCGACTCATTTGTCTTTTAAAAACAACAGAATTGGGGCTATTCATCCTGAAGCATTTCACGGTTTAGAATCCTTGGAAGATTTGGACCTGGTCAATAATAAACTGAATACTTTGCACGAGGAGATGTTCAAAGGTTTATCTAAATTGGTGTATCTGCGTTTGGAGGACAATAAAATAACAGCACTTCCAATGACTGTCTTTCAGGACCTTCCTTCCCTTCAGGTTTTGAATTTGAAGGGTAATAAAATACAGGCTTTAAATGATAATACCTTTGGTGGCCTTGGAAAGCTAACAGAATTGGATTTGGCGAACAACAAAATTGAAAACTTGCCTGGTGGATTATTTGGCAAAATGGATTCGTTGTTGACACTTAACTTCAAGAATAATTCGATAGGAAGTCTTCACCCTGGAACGTTTAACGGACTTGGTAGCCTGAGAAGTTTATATTTGGAAGATAATCGTATTAAAATGGTAGAAAATGGGACTTTCTCTGGATTACCTAGGCTATCCGGCTTGTTCCTGTCTTACAATCGAATCACAGCCCTTCCACCCGGAGCTTTCCATGGCCTTTCGATGATGGAACGTCTCTATTTAGCTCATAACAAAATCAATGAGATTTCCCCAGCAACCTTTGAAACCTTAAAATATTTATATAACCTGGACTTAAGCCACAACGAGCTTAACAAGTTGGAACCTGGGGTGTTTGAAGGAATTCCAACTTTGGCTTATTTATCCCTAGCTGAAAATCCTATAACTGAATTGGACGAAAAGGCTTTGGAAAATTTAGGAACTCTTTCGAATTTAAATCTGGAAAATACTCTTGTAGAAAAGCTTGATCCCTTAGAAGTGCTTAAGGGAATGTGGTTGATTAACTTAAAGGGCACCAAATTTGAGGAAGAAGAACAAATCAAAATTGGGGATCGTTTGTTTAAGAATAGTGGGGACGCTTGGCGTTTAGAAAAGGTTTAAGTTTGTTTTAAATATGTGAATGTTTTTATGTAGATTCAAACGTAAGAATAAACGTTGTTATTATTAATATGTAAGTTGGTTATAAACGAAGGGCAGGGTAAATGTACGAAACAAATTTAAATTTCTTAATAAATTAGTAAGCACAAAGATCAATAACCGAAACGAAATGCTCGCTTTAGGGGAAGAATAAATCAATTTTTAGTGTTCTAAAAGAGAAAGTGGCGGCCAGTTACTCGACACAAACAGTTTTTCTACGCAATGCTGTAGTTTTACAAATTGGGAGTTTGTTATTTTCAACGTAACCTTTCAATAAAATATACCTTCTGACCTAATTCAGTACCTCCACTTTTATTCTGTCCCTAAATCACCCCGTGGCATTGCTCCGTGAGTTCGGTGAGCCCGAAAATTTAGTGGCCCAACACTAATGTTATGCTTTGGGGTTCTAATACTGAGAATTACCTTTGAAACTAAAAGCAGATTCAGTTTACGTAAGACTCGTTACGAAGGTGTTTGGTTTGTCTTAAATATCTAATTAACATTTGTAAGAGGATAACCTTAGAAAATTTTCTTTTACATAAAAGCAGTCATTTGTTTCTTTAAATCTTTTTTATTAAAAGTGAAGTTTTTTCATGGAAAGGTCGATTAATCCAAGAAACGAAATAATCAATAAGTAATAGTTTAAGCTCTGCGGTAATTTGTTAAAAAGGTTGAATTAGAAATGGATCGAAGTATTTTTGAGCTTTTTTTCTAAAGGATATGAAAACTATGGGTGAAAATTAAAGTAAATAAGCGATCCCTTGCGGTGGGAGTTGTATATAGGCAACCAAACTCACCATGCAATGAATGGTTAACTGCATTAGAATTACAACTGTCTAATTTACTGCCGCAGTACGATGATGTATTCTGCCTTGGAGATCTTAACATCGACATGCTGAATACTGATTCGCCTGGTTTTCAAAAACTTAACTCTATGCTCGAAGCGTTTAACCTAACCCAAATTGTGCACTCCCCTACACGTCTCACTCTAAACTCTGCAACACTCATTGATCTCATTATAACTTCTGATAATGAGAGCATTGTAAAAAATGTAAATGTAATTTCTCTTGACCATCTGTCTGATCATGAACTAACTTATTGTGAATTAAATATTAAAAGCGCTGCAGTCACTCCTATTTTTAAAACAATAAGAGATTTTAGATATTTTGAACAAGATCTGTTTTATACTGACCTCACCTCAATTGACTTTGAAATAATGTACAGTATGAATAATATTAATGACAAGTTAGACTTTTCTGAACGAAAAACTGTTAAATCTTATAAATACCCATGCACCCCTGAAAACTATTAAAATCACAAAGAAATTCTCACCATGGCTGTCTCATAATCTACGTTTTTCTACACCTATTTAATTATATTGCAATTATTAGCATTTTTTTTGTGAAAAATAGTACCTATAATTCACTGCAGTGAATTATGATTTCGGCCAATCACAAATACATAAATATTTCGCTAATCCAATCATATTTTAAATCGCCCGCGATCAACTCCTTCTGCGGCTGACAATCGACTCGCGTGACACACCCAAGTGTGTTGTCATATTGCTTGTTTACAAAGTTATCAAATTTGACTAATTTGAGTCTAATATATTTGTTTAATAGGTGTAGAAAAAGTATCGTATTACATTCGCGATTATGGCCATTATTCGCTCAGATGATTTGTGCCACTCGCCTGACGGCTCGTGGGCTCAAACGTCATCTTCGTGAATAATGGCTGTCATAATCGCTCATATAATAATATACTATTACTTATCTCGCTTAAGAATAAAGCCCGCAATAGGTGGCAACGTATAAAAAATATGGCACACTACAACTACTACAAACAACTTAGAAATTATACAACCCTTGCATGTAGAAACGAAAAAAGAGCATATTTTGAACACCAACTTAGAACACATGGGATAAATAAAATATGGAGAGATCTGGAGCTGCTAAATATTAGAAAACCAAAATAGGTACCCTATTCCTGATTATCTAAAAAATAATTTTGACAGTCTTAACGATTACTATGTAAACAGCATCACTCAAAGGCCGACAGATCAAAATACTATAAACTATTATAGAAATATTAACAACCCAGATATAGAGACCCTTAATTTCAAAGCTATCTCTTCATTCGACGTGCAAAAGATTTTATACGGAATTAAAACTAAAGCTCAGGGATATGATAAACTCAATATTAAACTACTGTTAATATGTTGTCCTTGTATTCTGCCTCACGTAACTCATATTATAAACTTTTGTTTAGAAAACGATACTTTCCCGGAAGGTTGGAAACAAGCAATTATCTTGCCTATCTCGAAAAACTCTAGTCCTTCTGAATTCAAGGACCTGAGGCCTATAAGTATCTTGTCCCCAAGAGTGGTAGAGTCGCAACTTCGAGAGCATGTTACAAGGAATAATATACTGCCTGAAACGCAATCGGGATTCCGTCCATTACACAGTTGTGAAACAGCTCTTCTGAACATAACTGTTGACATACTGAGGGGGATGGACCATAAAAAAGCCACAATACTTCTTCTTGATTTTACAAAAGCATTTGATACTATAAATCATAAAATACTAATAACGATATTGCAATCAATTGGATTAAGCAATAAAGTTATTGACTTCTTTCGCTGTTATCTCACAGGAAGGACTCAAAGAGTAAAAATTGATGGTAAAATGTCTCTCCCCATCGGTGTGTCATCGGGTGTTCCGCATGGGTCAATACTAAGTCCACTGTTGTACACGATATACACTAGTCATTTTCAGAAATTCGTAGTCAGTTGTAATATGCATTGTTATGCCGACGAAACTTTCTAAGTAAGCTTACACCCACCGAAAATACTGACTACTCGTTGTGGAGAGCAACCAAAAAGATTAAGCAGGTCACAAAAGCTTTCACTACCAATCAAGACACGTCAGGGAATATGGGTTAGGAGTAACGAAAAGAAAGCGCATGTATTTGCAGAGCACCTTGTTGAGATGTTTCAACCACACCCATTAGAGAAAGGTCCTGAGGAAGAAGAAGAACAAATCCTACTACTCGAGACCCCCTATCGACTTGAGCCACAAATCCCGCGTATCAAAATCGCAGAAGTTCAAGACGTTGTTAAATCTCTACACCCCAAGAAAGCACCAGGGTACGACCTGATTACTGGAAAAATCCTAAAAGAGTTGCTTTATACTGCAATAAAATACCTTACGCAACTATTTAATACTATTCTGCTCATTGGTACTTCCCGAACCAATGAAAGGTGGCTCCCAATGAGGTAAAATCATATCGACCGATAAGTCTACTACCTATTGCGGCCAAAGTGCTTGAAAACTACTACAAAAAAAAGTCTCTTCAATCTTTGAGAATACTGAAACTATATCAAATCATCAATTCGACTTTAGGCCAATGCATTCCACGAGTTGTCGATAAAATCAATGATGCGTTTGAAAAGAAACAATACTGTTCTGCAGCATTGCATGATATAACACAGGCATTTGACGAGGTATGGCACATCAGCCTGCTGTACAATTTACGTTTAATCCTTTCCTTAAACTATTTCCTTCTACTCAAATCCTACCTGGAAAATAGATACTTCCTAGTCAAAGTTGGCACTGAGATCACAGAACTCTATCAAATAAAAGCTGGAGTACCCCAAGGCAGCGTTCTTGGGGCATTGTTATATTTAGTATATGTTGCGCACCTTCCGACAACACCAGAACGGCAACGTTCGCTGATAATATCGCCATCCTGGCCACTGACACTAATCCTGCTGTTGCTATACACATTCTGCAAACCACCCTCAACTCAATACATTCCTGGTTAAGAAAATGGAGAATAAAAGCCAACGAAACCAAATTCGTACGCTTAACGTTTACCACACGAAGGGAAACTTGAGTTCACCTAAACCACAAGCAACTGTCTCAGCAAGAAGAAGTAAAATACCTTGGGCTATACCTAGACGGAAGGCTCACCTGGCACAAGCACACTTTTACAAAGAGAAAACAACTAGGTCTTATGCTGACCAAAATGCACTGGCTCCTCGGATGAAACTCAAAACTTACCATCGAAAATAAACTCCTTGTTGAGTTATACTCAAACCGATTTGGTCCTATGGAATGCAACTCTGCGGCACTGCTTCCAAATCTAATATCGAAATTCTAGAACGTTTTCGATGCAAAGTGCTACGCATGATAGTAAATGCGCCCTGGTATGTACAGTTGTGGACAGAAAAAAATAGGACAACTCGAAAAATCAAGTAAACTTTATTCTATAAAATTTAGTTACTTGATTTTGGCTTTATAATTATGATATTTGTCACATTGACTTGAAATCAAATTACAACACAGGGGCCATTTTAAACTAGAAAAAAAACACTGTCCTATTTTTTTTTGTCCACAACTGTACCAAACGCAATTATCCGGCGTAATCTTCAAATCCCGACGGCCAAGGAAGAAATATGCAACTTCAGCACACGGTACAGAACCCGGCTTAACGCACATCCAAACGAATTGGTAACGAATCTTATGAACCAGCCAATAAACAACAAGAGACTTTTAAGATATGCGCCCAATGAATTACATAATAGATTTTGATTGCCTAAGTTAAGTTAGTTTAGTTTTAGGTTTAAGCTTAGTAGTTATCCTGAGGTCACACAAGGTCTAAAAACCTACTTCTTACATGGAGAGAGCTACTGAGCACTCTTCCACATGTTCTGTATATTGTCATAATTTGCTAAATGTATACTTACAGATCGCAAATAAAGTGGGATATTTAAATTTAAAAAAATTGTAATACACTTTCCGGATTAAACATTAAACATCCAGTAACCCATGCTTGTCACAAACCGCCAAAAATTAAAGCCAACTGACAGCTGTCAGATGGATAACTAGCGCCACGAGCAAGTAGTGTCAAAAATTTGCATAGTAGTGATTTTTGCTATTTATCAGGCTTTATAAACTCAGATTTTAATGAACGCAGGCGGCATCCTTTTCAAGGCTATTTAAAAATATGAAGAATTCCCGAAACGTTATTCATTTAACGATGCTATAGAAACGGTTGTTTATAAACACTTTTTATTTATTTATACACGTCTAAAAAGCTTTCTGTAGCTTTTGCTACATTTTTTTAATTATACTTGATTATTTCTGATTATTTGTAATATAACATGGTAAGTTATAAGTTATAATTATATTGCCCATTAAAAAGTGTGTAATTTTGCTTTAGCGTGAAGTCATATCAGTTCATATTGGCCAAGGTGGAGTACAGATTGGTAATGCTTGTTGGGAATTGTACTGCTTAGAACATGGAATTCAGCCTGATGGGCAAATGCCTTCCGACAAAACGGTAGGTGGTGGTGATGACAGCTTCAATACTTTTTTCAGTGAAACTGGAGCTGGAAAACATGTGCCTAGGGCAATTATGGTGGATCTTGAACCAACTGTGATCGATGAGATCCGTACTGGCACTTACCGTCAACTATTTCATCCTGAACAACTTCTTACTGGTAAGGAAGATGCAGCAAACAACTATGCAAGAGGGCATTACACGATTGGTAAGGAGATTGTGGATTTAGTCCTCGATCGTCTGCGTAAGTTGGCAGATCAGTGTACGGGCATGCAGGGCTTCCTGATTTTCCATTCATTTGGTGGAGGCACAGGTTCTGGATTTACTTCATTATTGATGGAACGACTCTCAGTGGATTATGGTAAAAAATCCAAACTGGAATTTGCAATCTACCCAGCGCCTCAAATATCAACGGCTGTAGTTGAACCCTACAACGCAATATTAACCACTCATACAACCCTCGAACATTCAGATTGTGCATTTATGGTGGATAACGAGGCAATTTATGACGTTTGTAGGCGAAGTTTGGACATTGAACGTCCCACCTACACAAATTTAAATAGGTTACTGGCACAAATCTGCAGTTCTATTACGGCATCTCTACGATTTGACGGTGCCCTC
Source organism: Melanotus villosus (assembly GCA_963082815.1). NCBI lineage: Eukaryota > Metazoa > Arthropoda > Insecta > Coleoptera > Elateridae > Melanotus > Melanotus villosus. Next base: position 52,919,023 of record OY720426.1, read on the forward strand.
AATGTCGACTTGACCGAATTCCAAACCAACTTGGTACCGTATCCTCGAATTCATTTTCCGCTAGTTACATACGCTCCGGTGATATCTGCGGAAAAAGCATATCACGAGCAACTTTCTGTGCCTGAAATTACCAACGCATGTTTTGAACCTGCTAATCAGATGGTTAAATGCGATCCTAGGCATGGCAAGTATATGGCTTGCGTAGTTTTATATCGAGGTGATGTAGTACCGAAAGACGTAAATGCTGCTATTGGTACTATAAAAACAAAACGTACAATTCAATTTGTTGACTGGTGCCCTACTGGTTTCAAAGTTGGAATTAATTATCAGCCCCCTACTGTCGTGCCAGGAGGAGACTTAGCAAAGGTACAGAGAGCTATTTGCATGTTGTCGAATACAACTGCAATTGCAGAAGCGTGGGCACGTTTGGATCATAAGTTTGATTTGATGTATGCAAAACGAGCCTTTGTGCATTGGTACGTTGGTGAAGGCATGGAAGAAGGTGAATTTTCAGAAGCTCGAGAAGACACGGCAGCCTTAGAAAAAGATTACGAAGAAGTTGGAATGGATTCTGGGGAAGGAGAAGGTGAGGGTGGAGAAGAATTTTAATCCGCGTGGTTTAATACATAATCACATATATATTATTTTTTTTAGGTATTATTTCATTTTTATTTAAGTATGTTTGTGCATTGATATTTAAATAAAATAAATAAACCTTTTTGAAGTCTAGTTAATTACCAGCAAGTATCTGTGAAGTCAATTTGAAGAATATCAAATGCAAGTTAGGTATGTTAATGGAAAACATACAAATTTAATCTTTAAACAATTTTGAAAAGCATTGTTTGATTTACCAATACAAAATATTTGAATTTTTTTATTTGTTATCGTAGGTTCGTTTTCACGTGACATCAAAGTCATGAAATTTTCCTCCGTGAAAACTTCAAGTCATGTTGTCATGGCATTGCATTACTGTCACGGCATCACTGTCACGATATCAAACCCGTTTTGATTTTGGGTGACATTTTAAAGCCAGTGTCATGTGCTTTACCTGGTGAAAACGATAGTGCCGCATTGCCACGACAGTGTGTACCACGTGTGTTGATGTAAACAGTGTTGGTTGAGGCTATTATTAAAGAAACGTGGTAGCCGTAGCCAGTGTCTCTTTTGATATTGTACAGTTTTTACTAGTTTTTAGGCGAGTATGAGCAACATCCGTGTTTGTGGAAGAGATAGGCTAACACGATGCAACGCAGAAGAACGTCTGTTGGAAGTAAGTAGACTTGGTGACGTGAAAAATTAGAAGCATTCGTGGAACTTACAACACGGAAGTACGAAAAATAAAAAAGTCCAAAAGAACTGGAACAGGAACGAAGGACGTGTATGTTCCGAAGCTTGTTTGGTTTGAATCTGCTGACAGATTCTTAAGACCAAAGACGGAAATATTTTCAGAGTCAAACATGGTGAGTTCAAAAAAGATTTACTTTATAGATTTGCATATATTCCTTGTTTACAATGATCAGCTATATAGTAGCAAATAATGTTGCAAAATTGTTTCTTTTCTCCCGAGCTGCATTTACGTATAATGACGATTTCTTGTCGGCACCAAACATTGTAAACCATTGGAGAGGGGCTCGGTTTGCCAACTTCCGGGTATTATTCCTCCAGTTGCATGATCCTCAGTATCAGCAGTTATGCTATCATTTGTTTTTCGAATCCAGTTGTGTAGTGTACAAGAAGCTTTTACAATTTTCACTGCAGTTGCTTCTGCTACACATGTTGGTTGCCTAAACACGTGAAAGCAACTGGCAAGTTTCCTAAACCCATTTTCAACAATGCATCCAGCACGACAGTGCCTATAATTATAAATCTTCCCACGCAAGGCATATTGTGCTGTCTGGGGTACTTTGTCACTGTGTCATGAGATATGGTTTTAGAGGAAATGCATCATTTCCTACGATAACACTTTCTGACGGTAGATTCAATATATTGGACTCTAATGCAGTTTTCAAATCAGAATGGTCAAAAATTGCTCCATCTGATTGACTGTCATAACTTCCTACATCTATCATAGTCATGTGGTCAACCATAGCCAGAAGTACGATGCTAAATGCTCCTTTGTAATCTTATAATAAAGAGACGTTGTGTTTGGTAGTCATTGAATTACAACGTGTTTTCCGTCCAAAGCCCACTTTGTATGAAACCATTGTGCAATATTCTTCCATTCAGTTTCTGTCCTCGGTACTAAAATAATAATAAAGTTTTATGTTACAGGAGCTAGAAGACGATGAGGATGTTTCCAGTTAGTGAGGAAGGTAACACTCCCCAAGAACAACCTATTGAGTCTACCCCTACTACATCAGTGGCTCAGAGTACACCTAAACCTATTATAAAAAAACCACTGATAGCTAAATTTAGGAAGGCGCAACAATCATCCATTAACAAGGCCGTTGCAGATCTGCAAGACATTTCCCATACGCATGCAAATAATGAATTTGTGACGTTTGGGAATTCAATTGCTATGCAATTACAAAAGCTGCCTCTACTGGTGGCTGTACAACTAGTGGCTAATATTCAAGCTTTCATTTCGCGAACTTGTGTAAATTGTCTGCAAAGTAATGCGTCAGTTCACTCCACGCTATCTACTACTCCAGTGGGGTCTATCCATTATGAATGCAGTTCAAATGAAAAGACCTCAGCTTCAGACCTTCCAGAGCTACTAAATTATTATACCAATTGGACGTATACGCAACTATGAACATTATCCTAACTACATGATTTTCCTCATTACCTTATTATTACTACACCACCTTACTCCTATACTTACCTTTATAAAGTCTTTCAAAGCCATGTACATGGCATCCAGCACCTGTGGTAAGAAGTGGCTTATGGAACATTTTGGCACTCTATATAGAAATTGCAAAGAAGCCAGTGAGTCTCCTGTAGCTAAATACCGCATTGTAATTTCAAGCTTCAATTTAGCCGGAAATGCTTCCCGCATTACAGGTCCCTGTTTTGAATACAATTTTTCACCTTTTCAAGGAGATCGTAAAACATGTCTTCGTTTATACGCAAAAAATTTAACAAGGTTTTCGGATCCTCTGCTGCAAGTTCCTTTATTAGTGCATTAGATGCTCCCAGAATGTTTTATAAATCTTTATGACTCATGACTCGACACGTTGCAACAAGCAAAATCAAATGCAAGATGCGCTCAAAAAAATGCCGCCCCTCAAATTATGCCGTTCGAAGCAGTTGCTTGTTTGGCTGTGGCCTAGGATCGGCCCTGCGTGTTGGAACATGCACTTACTATAGTTAGAATAACTATAACTGTTTGTGAGCAAGTGAGCATCCATGTTCAAACGTTTTAATAAGACAATTGACCGAGTTAACTGTGTGACAATCTTAGTTCGAACATAAATTCTTGTCAGTGCATAATCTGAAAATTTTTACGCAGTTTATTACAGAAATTAACAGTTACAAGTTGTTGTCCATTAAATAAGTATTGAGTTAGAGTGGGGGAGATCGTCGCATGCAGTGCATTTTAAAAGGTCAGTGGCGTGGTTGATCGTCTACAATTCTACATTATCAACAAAAGATTCAAATACAAATTGCAAATACAAAAAAATTGTTAGAGGAGATAATTAAAAAGTTGGATACGACGAACAGTAGACTGAAACGCACTGAAGATAAATTAGATAAATGTAACGAGGAGTACAGAGGTCCAATAAAAAGCGCCATTGTCGTGATCTTTTTCATGGAATCTTTGTTTTATTCCTTGTAAGGGTTCATCTCCAATTCGCGCATTTAAATCGCCCAGTATTATGATGTGTTGATTTTGGGGTATTATGTCTAGCTGTTTCTGGATATGTTCATGACATTGTTTTCGGGCATATGCGCTAAGTATCTTTCTGTTTTCACTCTTTAATACTATTCTGTCATTAACATATAAGATTTGATCTATTTTTTGTAAGAATTTGATGTAATCTTTACCACTGTCCCTATGCTATTACGTAATTCCCAACTATCTGTGTTTCCTTGCCTTTTCTCTTCGTCTTTGTAACATCACGTATGCGAATTTGTTTATCATTTAGTTCTGTAAGTATGTCTTGGTTTTTAGTATTTCAGGATTTCACATACCTACCATGTTCTCAGTCTCATTGTCCTCTTTTTTTATACTTGTTTACCCCTTAATCGTTGCCTTTTTCTTTGCTTAGTTGTCTTCGAAGTGGCCTGTCCGGGCCCGAGGCCCATTATTAAAGGCATTGTCAACTTATGAAAAGTCGATTTTTTTTTATTTTGTAATTTGATTCAGTAAACTGAGTATTGCACCTTTGCAAAATTTTTTGGCCGAATTTTAATTCGTTACCGTGTTATGGGAGCTAAAAGTTTAAGCTATGACGTCAACTACGTCGGTCGCCGGTAAGAGCTCTAACATGAGATGCCTCTTTAAAGAAGCAAATGCAATTAAACAAGCAAACATTGTCTAAACAGGCAAACACAGACATTTAATACAATTAAAACCTAGCATAGCTACAAGTACAACGCTAAATTTAGGTTATGTTGTCGACACTCGTGACGTCACGTACGTAGGATCTGAATTTTATTTTGGTTTTATTGTGGTTATTATCAAAGATATTGAAATTCTACCAATGCCGGTACTTTTACGAGTATTTTAACTAACGTATTTTGATATTTACTAAATATGTTGCATAAGTTGACAACGCCTTTAATAAAATTAAGCATTTTCGATAAACATCTTTGGGTATAAAGCTCAGCATCCACAGCTTCTCCCTGAACTCTGCCAACATAGATTGTTGAAACTCCAGCCTCAGAAATCGCGCACCAGACTAAAATTTTGTCAGCAAATTCCGCTTTTGCTTTGAATTTTACTTCGTTTGGACAGTGTAAAATCCATCGTTACCTTTCATTTCAGAATGTGACAGCGTGGAATACTTCCCATCATCCATTATACTCACACGGTTCCACACAAAATGCGTTCGCCTCAGAGCTCTGCAACATCTAGGTATTCTTTCGAACTGTGCCTAGGTGTATTTGGGACACTTCCTTCCTTTTCGATAATGTACACCATTTCTGGACAAAATTCTCTGGGCGGTTTTGTATGAGACCCCAAAACGGCGACCCAGCTTACGACTAGAGATTCCAATCCTGTCTCGAGCGGATTGTACCAATCTATTAATCCTGTTTTGTGCCAAAACATAAAATCTTCCAGTTTTTGGCAAATTAGTGCATGGTATACCCTCTTCGCATTCTCTTATTGTCCTATTGCCTGGCTAACATTTTGATCTCTGAACAAGTTAACAATTTCACTTTGTAGCAACCGTCCAACTAAGCGATAGATGCTCTTGCGAATTTCAAGTTTGTACGACATTTTGAACTTAGTTATTGAATAAATTTGACGTTTGTCAATTGCAACAAAACACGATTTGTTTATCGGGTTCATGGTAACTAGATCAGAAATCAAAATCGAGTAGAAATGTCAAGGCAAACTTTTTCTTAAAACCTATGTCCCATACGTTACGACTAAAAATCACTAACAATCCAATAAAGGAAAAAGATGATGTGGAAGGGGCATGGGAAAAACTAAAAAATGATCTATTTAAAACGGCCGAAGAAGCTCTACGCACAATATCAATTATTAGAAACAACACAGCGTGGTTCACTCAAGAGGTAAAGAAAGTAGTTGAAGAAAAGAAAGATTTTTACAAAACAAGACAAGCGGAAGCCCACATGATCACGAAAATAGTGTAAGAAAAAGGTACGTAGACAATGCAAGAATAAAGCTTCACAAAAAGAAAATATGGAGCGGGATCTATATGGTGCTTGCTCACAAGGAAGTGCATAGAAACAGAAAAGCAGAAGTAAATGAAACAATAAAAATTAATAAAATTTAAACCGAGCAATGGAAAAAATACTTCGAGCTACTGTACAAAGACCACAAAGAAGAGGCTATAACATTAGATAAAGAAACTGAAGAACTAACCATAATAAACGAAGAAATTAGTAAGTCTTTGATAACTTTGAAAAACAGGAAAGCACCCGGCACGGACGAATTAGAAACGAATATTTGAAATATGAAGGAGAAAACTTAGTCAAAGAATTACAAAAACTGAATACTAATTTCTGGTAAGATACCATCATAGTGGAAAGACAGCGTGACGGTACCAATCTCCAAGAAAGGGGAAAACACCAGCTCTAACTACTACCGTGGCATCTTATTAATCTCAATCCATAAGCTGATATCAAAAATAATTAAGGAAAAATTGCAGCACTATATACTTTTATTTTAATTTCTATAGCAATATACAGATACATCTGAGTGAAGAATAACAGGTACTTCGACCAACCACCGATGCGACATTCATAGTACCACAAATAGGTTAAAAGGCGATTGAACACATTGTACCCGTTTTTCTATGTTTCGTAGATTTAACAAAGGCATTTGATCGTATAAGGCTATATTCTACCTGTATAGATCAGTACTCCTCCGTCTCTGTCTTTGTCTCTCGGCTTCCGGTTCACCTCGTATCACTTAAGCCAAGGTTGTCCAATTTGTACCTGTTTTTTCTGCGACTACTTATCGTAACTTTCCGGTTTCCCACATAGTTTTAACGTTCCAAAAACCAATTCTTGTAATCGTTTTCATAGCAAAGGTCTTCTTCGTTAAATTCGTCCGGCTAGTATCTCGTCTGGTTTCTTTGATAATTTAGGAGTTAGGCATTCTGGCCACCGAAATTACGAGAATTCCCTGGGTCCTCAAGTCTTCTTAACATAGGCGGCATCGATTGGCTCCGGCATACCTCGGAGCATCAACTTCAACGGTTTTTCCGTAGGTGTGGAACGGGTATGGCTTTGCGTACTCCTCGACGCTGGCTGGGGAGAGGTTAATTTCGTCCGAGACTTTGCCTTGCTGCCGCCTAAGTTCCACGGATATCGCTACCCAATTTTCCTTCGTTCGAAGGACAATGGGGTGAATGCGGGTGGCTTCGACGGAGAGATTGTCGAGATCGACGTCGGGAGGGAGGGGGGTAATCTACTTGCAGTGGTACTTTCGGTGGTTGCGGTTGCGGGAATTTCTTCGGCGTCCATGTCTCCTACCTCTTCTGACGCTTCCAGGCTGGGGATGGCTTCTAGAGGGTTCACTGCCGATTTAAGGGCCACTATTCTCTGCGCGAGAGCAGGCAGATTCTGCAATTCCTCAGGTAATAAACGACGAAGTGCCTTCTCATTGATCGTGGACTGCGGTGGCTTGAAAATGCCCGTTCGACGTCAGGAATTCTTAAATTGCTCTGACAGTAAATTTTGTAAGCAAATTAGATCAAGGAACGAGATTATTCAATTTTATGTAGTATGCGAAAACAAAAACACAGCTAATTGTCACCTTCATTTATGTTTTACTTCTATAAAAAATCATAGTAAAGAATCTATTGCCTAGGAAATGTGTAATTTGGGTTGCATATTGTACTGTCAGAACTCGGTGAATCAAGCATGTTTGAGATTTATTATGCTTGCAATTTAAAAACCCTAATTTTAGTAGCAATTCTCAATATAGTTTCACATTTTATAAATAAAGAGCAGAATAGGTAAAATAACAGAAACATTTATTTTGAAAAATTCTGCAAAAGTATCGATGAGCAATTTTATATCTTTTGAAATCCGAAGGAAAGGAAAATAAATAATGTTGTTTTTAGCTTTGCAATTTATTTTTCTTACGGCTTGGATTTTGTATCTGTTGAAATTTAAATAAAAATCTAGGATCGAATTCAAAATTCATGTTCAACTAGGTTTGTTTCTAAATTCCTTTATGGAAGATTTTCGTTCCGAATATAGTTACTTGTTCTTATTGTTATTACTGATTCCTAGGCCATTTCAGTGTCTCTCGTTCTGTTTTCTATAAATGGGCTAAGTAGATAAATGTTAGACATTACTAAAATAACCTGTTTATACAAAGAAATCTACTGTTTCTGTAGGTAAACAAACGGTGTTGGGAAATCGGTCGTAAAGTTTTTATGTGAAATCTGTTTATTATTCTGTTCGTTGTTTATTTCATTTTAACATCTCATATCTGAAATTAAAGTAAACGTTTGGGAAAATAGGCGTCGGTGTTATTTTATCATTCTAGGTATCGAAGGAAAATGTTTTTACCACCTTCTAGTGGCTAGCGTGGTATGATTTAGCACAACTCGCTTAATTGGACTTGGTGGTTATGTGGGCACGAATTAACTTTATGTTGCGGTTTAAGGTCCTTGTTCTGTGTTTAGTTTGATCACAGGACAGAACTTTGGAATTCAGAAAGGCTTCCTGAATAGTTATGCTGTTGATTTAATTTGCTCTTGGGCATTTATAGCAAAATATATAATTTGTTTGTTTATTTATTGGGTGGTATTTCGGCTTGTTTGGTACCAACCAACATAACACGTGCGGCTTTGTTATTTAGCATTAGTTGGCTTGAATTTTGTGGAATCCGGAAGGCTTCCGTCTTTGGTAGGGACCGTTATCGTACCAAGCAGCACATTGGCATTGGACTTAACGTATAGCAATTTTACTTTATATCTCAAAGGAGGACAGATTTTCTCCGCATTAACAGTCTGACTTCAAATGTAAGACGTCCCAAACTCCGCCCAAGACGGCCCCAGGCCCGTTGGAAGAAGGATGACGATTCATGGGACAGATTACCTGTCTACCACGGAGTATAAAGACAGGAGACTGCACTTCCATTTAAACTACCGACCGAACTCGTGCCGATGTTTGTTGCCTCAATTTGCGACAAGGATAGAAGATGCATGTCTACGAAAGTACAAGGAGCATACGAGAAACGCACTTAAAATTAATAAAGCGCTTTGTATTGCATTTGTGAGTAATATATTTAGGTTTTAGTTTTTCAGTTCAGTTGTCTTTATTTTTTCATAACTTTTTGTTGGCGTCTCTTTTTTTGTATACCACCTTGTGTCCGTCATTATTAATTTGTGATTAGAATGGATTTCTGCGCCTTTTATGATCTTCACATCGAGTACAGTATATTTAGCCCTCCTTGTATAGGTAAAGTAATCTATAGTAATCTTGGCGTCTCTGTCTTCTGTTGTGAATGTTAATTTGTGATTGAAGAAACTGTTTCCGATTAATAAGTCATTCTCTATGCAAGAGTCAATTATCCTGTTGGCGTTATTGTTTAGTACTCTATCTTTGCTGCGCTCCGTGTCGTATGTTTGGGCCAGTTTCAACCCTAGCATTCCAATCTCCTTATATAAACGTGTGTTTGCTTCAGCAGTGTCTGCTGTAGGTTAATGTGGAATACTTCTTTTCCTAACACGTTGTCATTGTTTATTGGTGCGCAGATCTGTATGAATGTAATGATCTCTTCTAAGTTGATGTCTAGTGTTATTAGCCTTGAACTGATACCCTCTCATCTATCTCTATCAGCTCCTCACTAACTATCATTCTAACCGTTCTTTTGCTCTTGTGTGTTCCTCTTGGTACGCCAGAGTATATGAAATTGTAACCCCTTTAGAGTATTTGTTCTTTTGTTCCCTTGTTTTTATCTCTGATAATCCTAGTATTTTCACCTTGTTTTTTGCCATCTCCTTCACCAATTCGATTTCTTTATCGTTTAGTCCTGTAACATTTCGTATAGACTCTTGTCCTTTGTTGGCGTTTGGGTCGTGTACCAACTTTCCGCCCGTGTCCGAGCCTGTCTACTTTTCTCTGGATCTAATTGCTCCACATAGGCGATCAGCCCAATGATGGAGACCCTGTTACCGCGGGACAACTGGGCTGTCCCTAATAGGGGCCGTTAGTTTTTTTGAGAGGTGTTACTCCTCTATCGTTCCTCATTTTTCCTGGCTTGTGACAGACAGAGCCTGAGCCCGATTTTTGGGTCCAGGTTGCATTTTTTATCATTTTAGAATAATAATGAAAAGACAAAAATTAAAATTGCAAACATATTTTGTCTTAAGGAAGATAACAGTAAAGTATAAACCAGACCAAGGGATATAAGACGGTGGCGATGAATAATTCATCGATAATTTAGCATTAGCACTAATTGGTGCGGTAAGAAGGCTAATTCCTTGTTATTATAAAATTTGATTATAGCATAAAAACGTTTCCCTTGAAAGGGTTCTATTCAATGCTAAATTATTTATTCTTGCAAGTTTTATGTAAATGAATAAGTGAAATACATATTGTATTGAAATTTTTCTAAGTTTCCGTATGAATCTGAAAAGTTGTTCGACCATATATAGTCCACCTACAAAGACTGTTAATGTTATATTAATTCCTAGGTGCGGTGTCGCTACGAATCCTGGTTTGTGAAAGTAATAAATTTTATTTATTGCCATTTTTCATAGAGCCCTTTGGCTCGTGCATTGATTGTTGGCACTGTGTTACCTACTATTTACTTGCGGAACTGATAGTCCGGCATAATTATAGCCATAACTGGAGTTAATTTCAAGCTAACTTGGTGGGCTCAATGCGATTTACAATACTCAAAAATGCTTTCCGCCAACTACGATGTTGCAAAAACCGCGAAATAGAAATTCTGGAGATTACGAGTTTTACGTATATATATTAAATTGTCTTAGGCACTGTTTCTTTGCAATCAGTGCTTATGATTATAAAAATAATAAACACTGAAAGAAAGTTCAGTATTTATTATTTTTTGCCTGAAAACTTACTGTGATCTTATATTTTGCATCAGCAATTTAATTAAAATACATGAATTAATGCTTAAATAAACACTTCGTACTGAGAACTACCAGCTTGAGAAACCTTTTCTTTGCAAAATTTATCAAAACAATTAGCGCTGCTGCCGAGTTCCATGCCCTCTGGGACGAACTGTAATCATCAGAGCGATGCTATCAAACATGCCTGTAATTGTAGATAGCAATTTGCATTTGTATTGTTTAATGTGAGTTGACAGATAGCACAAATGAAAATTGTTATGTTGAGCGACACAAAACGCATGTTGGTTACTGGGTCGAATAAACATTCGGCGTTTGTGCTAAGATCCTCATTTATAGTGCGTTAGCGTATTCTAGACACAGTGATATGCATTTTCACCGCAAAGAGCGTACGTGAGCTGTCGTACATCTGGGAAAAGGAGATTTAGAAGGGTCTATGGGGAAATTCTACTTTTAACACGTTCTTTATATCGCAATCTAGCAAAAGATGTGTAGAAGATCTATTCTGTAACGTTTTGTAAAGGGGTTCTTCTCTGTTTCGCTTTGTTTCGATAGGTTTATAAATTTATGGTAATTTGAGGAATAAATTTGAAAGAGAGGGAATACATTTTGACACAGGGTGACTGAATTTATGAAATATTAGTATTGTAAAGCTTCTAAGAAATATTTGTATTCCAAAGAACCCTCCTATTAATCGAAAATAATACTTCTTTTTCGACTTTATCGGCAGTTTGAATACATTATAGGTGATCAGTGGCGTGCCTACAATTTGTTCGGGGAAGGTTCTGAATTAGAGTAAAGCTATGGTTTATATCCGTTCATTACAGAGACAGTTACTACGAGAAAATTGACACCCTTAAAGAAGCCGTGCTAGTGAATACACGTAAGATTTATTTTATTTATTAATTCTGGACTTGTACAAAATATTTGTGTGAATCGTTTAAGTTCCTATAAGGACTTAGCCGTTTCAAATATAATCTTGGACTTGTAAGGTATTCGAGTGAACTAATTAACTAAATTCGTTTTACGGACTTAACCGTTTAAATGTGATTGAGACTTAGCATAATCCTGTAGAACTTTTAAATGTAAATGAAACTTGTGTGTTAATTGTTAAAGACTTTATTTTGAATCTGAACTCAGACAAATTGTGTTGAATTGACGTTAGTGTAACTATTGTACAACATTGAAGTGGGACTTCAAACATAAATGCAAGATTTGGTAACATTAAAGCACATAGATAAAATACACGAATGTTAAGACTTTTTATTTAACACCTCTCGCAATAAAGCCAAGTAATTACCAAGTGGCGTATTCGGTCAAGACTCTACCTAAATTATTATAGTTGATTATTTGTATTAATTAATAACAAAACCCCCATAACCGTAACGTCACAATATGCTTACTTTAAAAGAAGAAGAAGAAGAAGAACAAGGGAGCGTAACCAGGACCAGGACTGCTATTAACAATGGAAAAACGCCTCCATTGGTGTGTAGCTGCCATAGGGAACTATGTACTTTGAAGGGGATAACCTTGATTTATAAAAAGAATAAAGTTCACGGTTAAAAGGAAACCAGTCTCATTATTTTTCTGTCAGTCCTCGTAAGTCCCAAAGACCAATGAATCAACGAATACATAAGAAATAAAGTAGAAGTTATTAACGTCGTCGACAGAACGGCCAACGTCAAATGGAAATGGCCAGGTCGCAATGAAAGATACATGGACAGTAGATGGAGCTACGTAAATAATTGGAAGCCCTGATACGGGAAAAGAAATCGTGACAAAACCACAGATGCACTCGGTTGGTGGCATAAAAAGACAAGAAGTTTAGGATGTGTGCGAATATCTGTCCAAAGCTGGAATGCAAGAGGCTAAAATAGAAAGAGAGAGAGAGAGAGAGAGAGAGAGAGAGAGAGAGAGAGAGAGAGTCCGCAAGACGATTTGTAATCGACAAAAATTCTAGTTACTATGTCTTACGTTGTAGGTAAATGAACATTGCGGAGATAAATTGTCCAAGAATGGCGTATGGAACCCCCATATTACCAGTTCTGAACTTTGAGCTTGTCTTAATTTTGACTTGAAATATATGTCTCTTATGTAAGACTTCTGAACAAAAAACAAGAACAACGCAAGAATCTGGCAAATATTTGGCTTAAATTTAGAAATTAGGATGTACAATATTGACCTTTTTTGGTTAAATCTTTTAGTTTCTAGCGTTCAGTACTTTATTTTATAATACATACAGAGTTTTGAATTAGCTCAAAGTTAAGCAACTGATTAAAACCAAGGTTGCTGCTTTTATAAAAGTGTCTGAAACATTTTTAAATAGCTGATGTAAATGCAAGTTTTTTCTACGAACTCCTCTGAATATTAACATAGACCTTCTCGCTATTTAACAAGAATATTTCAAAGTAAATTTTGTGTGGCTAATTTAAAAGCCGTACCGTATTTCTCTTTACTTCCTTTTGTTAAGTACAACGTGAATAATGTCAGATCGTCATTTCGGCGTATTTTATTTTCTGTGCGGTAGCTTACGCGAGAAAACAAGAACAAAAGGGGTCTATATTTTAGTTTTTTAGACGTGCTCCAGTTATTTTTATTTTTATGTATTCTAAAATGTTGTGTAGATCTTCGCCTGAGGGGAAAGTCTAGTAACGTTATCGTAACTTTTAAAACTAATTTGTATGCTCAGTGTGCGTTTAGAGTCACTTCAACTTGGAGCTTTCATAAACTTCATTATTTTTCTTGTAGGTACCTTTTGGGAAACTTCATTTTTACATTTTTGTTATGCTCGCTGTTACATTTTAGCAGTTTTGTCGTAAAGGCGCTTCTGTTTTGCACTTTAAATACTTCGTACAATTGTGAGCATTGGATTGCTTTCCAGTTATTCAACAAAAGAATCGCAAATAAATATAAATTCTCAGAATCTTATAATCTACGCTTTATACGTAAAAGCTGCAACCATGTGCTTTACAAAACAAAGACTTTATTTATGGAATTTATTCTTAATTATAAGTTAATTTAACCCGTTTCACTTTCTAGTTACTTACTTAACCCGATTAGTGATTTTTTATAAAGGGCTCAGCGTAAAACCCCAAAACCGCCATATTTTTAAAATTAAAATGAAACTGATAGGATTTTACAAGACCCATCACGGACGAACGCAGTCTGTTGTCATCTGCTTATTTCACAACACCTTTTTCTTATCGTAATTGCATGTCCTCTCATGGCTCTTATTTCCAGTACCAAGTGGTTCCTGTACTAATTAAATGAGCATGAAATTTAAATTAATTATAACAACCATTACTTACTTAATTATGCCGCGGTTCTACAGTCTACCTTGCTCCCTCCTAGCTTGCACTTCCATTTATCTGTGATAAGCCAATTTTCTCCAGTTTATAACCTTTAAAAGTTTACTTGAGTCTTCGGTTACTGACTCACTTCACCTTTTCCCGAAGCTTTCCTCTTCCTCTTGTTCCTTCTGCGTTTTGCTTTTCTATTCTTCTGTGACAGCCACTATTTCTATTCGTCTCACATAGCCTTCCCATCCTGAAGGTATAGCTCATGGTTCCACTCAATTCCCCACGTATCTTCCTCTTTGTCGAGGTACAACATATTCCTCAGAACTTTTCTCTCAATGAGGCCTAGTTATTCTTCATTTTTCTTCAATATTGTTTTGTAGACCATCAACTTTGTCTTGTTTTCTACATTTATCAATGTATTTAAATCTCCCTATTAGCTTGTAGGTTATATTTTGCCATTGTTGGATTCCTTCCTACCCTTGGTCGACCCTTGGAGATCGTCATCACTTTCGTCTTTCTTCATTTATTGGCAACCCCCGCCACCTTTCCATGTTGTTCCCGTTCTACAAACACTCGCTTTGCACTCAGAACTGTTCTACCAATTATGTTTATATCGTCTGTATATTTACATATTTGTTTAGCTTTGCTAAAAATCGTCCAGTTTATATCGACATTTATTTATCGAATAACCTTCTCAATGGCTAAATTGAACAGCACCGGCGATAAACTATCCCCTTATCGTAATCCTGTATCTGTTTGAGATAATTCGGTTGTTTTATTTTATATTTTTACTGTACATATGCTTCCTCCATCATGCTCTTACTTATATGCTACATAAAGCAGCGCTGCGAGCCTACTAAGCCCATGGCTTGGTTGTATTCTTTTCTACATACATTCCTTTACGTTGCCGGTTATCCGCCTCCAATCTGTTATTCCCAGCTCCTGTAGATCTTTATCTACTGCTTCAATTCATTTCGTCAGCCGCCTTCCTGTGTTTCCCCTTCCTGTGATGTCTCCAGTTAGTACTCGCCGTCTATTTTTCAAACTTGATCTTGATCTTTTCCCACTGTTCCTCGACCGTGTCCTCGTACTTAATTGCGAAGAGCCATTCTATTGCTCATTGCCTTTTCAAAGTTGTGTAATATACGATCATCTTTCAACTTCGCTATTTCCCACCTTTCCACTACCTGCTTATATATAAGTTCCTTATACTCCTCTAGGGAGCATAGTGCCCCGAAGAAGTGTTGCCATATGATCTTGTTGTTGGCTAACGCTTTAACTTCATCCCAGGAAATTCCCATGGCCGTTGCTTCTTTTATTAATCATTATTTCCAGGTTGTTTTTGGCCTTCGCCTAGCTCTGCTCCCCTGTGGGTTCCATTCGAGCGCCTTTTTTGGGATGCTACCTACAGATGTCCCACCCATCCATTTTCTCTTCCCTAGTTTTGGTTCACAGCTGAACATTACTGATTGTATCGGGTTAGTATATGTGTAGTATTCTTCTCAAACATCTATTTATGTATGTATGCTGTGTGATGTTTCTTTTGTTACTTTCCAACTCTCACAGCCGGAAAGTAGTATGGACTTTGCGCTGGTATGGAACAAGCGCAGTTTTGTGTTGGTGGAGTATTGTGGTGAGTTCCATATCTTGCTGAGTATACCAGAAGGTCCTTTTGCTTTTGCTATCCTGCTTTTCACGTCGATAGAGGTTCCCCCTCCATATTTGGTTGCGATGCGGCTCAAGTATGTAAAACTTTTGACATCTTCTATAATTTAGTTGTAGCCTGTTGTTGGATTGATTGTTGATGCGAACTTTTTAATTTCTTGGAGTGTATTATTAGGCCCGCTTTGGCTGCTTCTTCTATCGGGCGCTGCAGTTTAATATTCATGTCTTGGTATGTGTGTGTCAGCATTCAGATATCTGCATAGTCCAGGTCATCAAGTCTATCTTGCATATCCCAGACTATGCCATGTTTTGCATTGTTTATTTTGGCCATAATCGCTGAGTTTAGGACTATGTTGAACAAGAGTGACAAGAAAACGCACCCTTGTTTTACTCTGGCCTTCACGGGTATTAGTTCGCTTGCTTGGCCGTTATGTGAGATTCGGCAGATTAAGCCAGTGTATAGTTCTTTTATTTGGTTTATTATTTCTGTTGGCTTGCCAGATTGACTCATGAGAGATGCTGTCGAATGCTGTTTTGAAGTCGACAAAAAGCAAGTAAAGTGGGAATTGCCATTCGCGTGATTGCTCTATTATTGCGTAGGGTTTGTTCGACGCAGCACCGGTGTGGTCTAAAACCGGCTTGTTCTTTAAGCAGTTTGGAGCCTAGATGCCCTTTTACGCGTGTAATTTGTGCGAATAGTTTGTTTCCGACATGGCATTCGGTCAGGTCCTCTTTCTTTGGATTTCTTATTCTTCTTCGTTATTTCAATAAAGCACTCTTACCATGTGTTTAATTGCTCTTCTTTTGTACATAATTTATCGCCGTTTCTATTTTTGACAACTGAGCAGTCATGCACGGATTTTTTTTTACTGGTTGCTTTGTTATTCTGTATAGCTCTCTGTTATTTCTTAATTCTGCTGCAGCTTGTGCTTTTAATCTAGTTCTTCTACCCATTTACGCCGAGCACTCCTTTCAACAATGATATTTGCATCTTTGAAAGCATTTCTCAGTTTAGCGTTGTGCTCTTTCGATTTTGCGTTGTTAATTAGCTCCTTGATATGCCGCCTGTGTTCTATCCTTTCTTTACTTTTCCTGCCCTTCTTCTCTAAATTTTTCAGATTTGTTTTTAGGATAACATCTTCGATTTTTTCCTGCTTTATTCTCGATTCCCTTCGTTTATTCGTAACGATTCAGTTTTCCTGTATATAGTTCTTGAGGCTTGACAACGTTTCAGCATTCCTTAAGCGATCTGTGTTTATTTTCGTCCAGATCAGGGTGCTATTACCTATGGTTTTTGTTTTTGCGATTCTGTCTTACTTCTCCAACTACTAAATGGTGATCGCTTGCTGCGCCAGAGCCTCTTCGGCTGCTGACGACTAATAGAGAGTGTCTTCATTTTCTACAGATTCGTTGTGCGGTTATTCGGTGACACCGAAGTTGTTTTACATATTGGCTAGTCGGGAAAGAGTGCTCCTCTAATAACTAGGTCGAAATGTATGCATAACTCGACAAAAAGTTCTCTATTATTGTTTATCTCTCCCAAACCGTGCTTCACGTTGACTGCTTCCATATTTGTGTTGTCACTGACTACTTTTGCGTTAAGGCCGTCCATTAAAATAATAATATCTCTTTTCTTTACGTGCTTTAGGATACCTGTCAGCAAGCTGCAAAAGGTGTCCTTCTCCTCATCACTGGCTACTTCCGTTGGAGCATAGCATTGAATAACGGTAATTCTTCTAATATCTGTGTGGAATCATGCTGTTATAATTTTGTCATTGACTGGTTTCCATGCTAATAGACTCTTCTTTGCTTTTTTATTCAACAGCAATCCTATTCTTCCTTCATGGTTTTCAGTTAAAGCTTCCCCAGAGAAGATGAGGGTTCATCGGTAATTGTCGTGAATCCGCCGCATTCGTTGTTTCGCTGAGGCTTGTGCCAATTCGTGTCCTAAGTTTCACGCGAAAAGTCATCATCGTTTAGAGGTGTCAAGAATCAGTTTTGAGAAGTGTAAGGCAGCATAGATGATTAGTTCAAGTACCCAAGCCTGGTGATGGGGCTACCATCTATGGCCATAGGCCTGCACCAGTGAGAGTCAACTGGCACCTGCACGACATTTCCTTCGTGCAAATGCTTAGGTTATATCGCCTATGCTCGGTCGTCACAGCCCCGTTCGTCATCGTGGGCAGGTGGGTTTGATATTTGTGTGGATGTATGTTGTTGTCGCCACCTCTTACCCCACTACCCGCTTTTTGGGTGTTTTGTGCCTACCAATTTCTCTTTTATGTGAAACGCACGTGTCAGTTATTACCAGTCCATTGCTCACATCAAAATTCATTAAACTTTCTGCATTGTCGTTGCTCTCTTGATGTAGGTTGAATTAACCAATTATTGTCTGTCTAAACTCCTCCGATTTTCCCACCTTAGCATTCATATCTCGTATTACTAGTAATACCTCATGATTTGGTGCTCTTTGTACTTGTTGTTCTAGCTGGCCATAGAACCGATTTTTCCTCCTTCATTTCTTTCCTCTGTGGATGCATGGGTATTATGATCGAGAGATTGAATTTCTTTCTGCTAACTGTTAACCTACTCATTCTTCCGTTTATTGGTTGAAAGCTTACCATTCCAAATCCTAAAAATATTCGAATTTTCTATTTCATATAACGCCCATCACAATCCTTAAATTTATTGGTGATCAACTGCTCGACTGTGTAGCAATTCAAATTATTTATTATCTTTTAAATAAGTTAGACTTCCCGTAAGAAAAAACTTTTCCTAATGAAATTTATTTGGGAGACATTGACTGATGACAGTAAAAACCCAGAAACTTCCTTTTATTCTCAAGGCGAAAAAAGTTAGGGTTTAAAGTTAGAAAGGAACTTTTTAACTTAATCAAAATTAATAAATGTCTAGACAATAAAAGTTTCCCAAATATTCGATGTTCCTGTTTCTGACAGGATATTCGAAGTAATTTTTATCAGCTGGATTTTTATAGAAATATGTTCCGACAACTGCATGGCTTTTATTAATCAATACCCTTTTGAAACATTACAAATCATTTGGTAAAATGCACAACAAAGACTGAAAGTTAATATGTTCTAAAATCCATGTAAAATTTAATTAAAATCATTTCATGTTTGTGGATTAATTTGTAGGTCTTGTCTGAAATTAATAAAATTCAAACAGAAAATGTTGAATGTGGATCAATACATACGTTAATATAATATTCGTAAAAAGTTTTCATTTTGTTTAATACAGTTGAAAAACTAGAGTTTAGCTCCGACAGCGCATTCATCTTTCAAATCAATTCTTATAGCCGGTGTTATTTCGCTCCAAATAGCACTCGAAATACTTGATTTATAAGAATTTCGACACTGATAGAGCTTTGCCGTGAAGGTTTTTGCTTTGTAAAATAGCTATCTTCTTCTTAAAATATATCCTGTTTTTCTAGGTTTTTTTCCGACATTTCGTTCATTATTAATCTTTGGAGTGCTCTTATGTTTGTATCATACAACGAATTGATATCGATCGATGTTTACTCATTTATTTAGGGTGTATCAGAATTTAACAACAACATTCTAGAAGTGGCATGGAGAACTGAAAGGGGCAACTTTTGTTAATAAACTCCGCCCCAGGAGCTTACAACAACGACACCAGATGCTTCAAAGGAACTTACCGGGAAACACTATAAAGTCGCACAATCTTTATATTCAAATGTTGAAGATATAAAATGCATCTGAAAAAGAACGGGTTATATCCCGAAATTGATTTTACGCTTCAAACTAGGCGGAATTACGAACTGAAATAAAACTGTTCACTTGGTTAGGAGCTCAGTTCGGCAAACGAAAATTGGATCATTTTAATTCTCTTTTTAAAAAAATTATTCGTGTTCTACTTGAAACTAGGTATCGGTCCGAAGCCCCTGATGAAAATATTGTCCTTCTTATCCTTCAAAATAGTCCTCAAGAATTCAGCCGCTTCAGTAAAGATTTCATAAAAGTAGCGCATACATTGTGCATCGTTTAATGGCCTTCTAGATTATATGGCTACGTACAGTGTGTCCAAAATTGAGAAAGATCTGTAACTGATTACATGTCAACTAGCTAACTACTGCAGACTAACTTTAAGTAAGCTTATTTTATATAAGATTATATTTTAAATGAAGCACCACTTCCGAAAACCCTTTGTGTTGTGTAAGGGGCACAAGATAAACTAGCTTCCAGTTATTAAAATACATGGCTACGATTCTGAATTAAATTTTTTATAAATAACCTCGACATTATTTATTGTCGCTTCTTTTTGTGTTGTATACTTGTTTGGCTTGCTCTTAGTATAGTACGTACATTTATAGCGTTTTGTGTTTTTTGTTAATTTTTTTGTCCTTTGTCCTTTACTGTTTTCCATTCACTACACTAGCTTTTGTAGTTTGATTTATTTTAGCGATTATTTTGGTCTATTTTATCGGGATACCTAACAAATGAGGTGACTTTTTTGTGGAAATTCCTTTATGATGCCTTTGCTTGTGAATTGCTGTAAATCTGAAAAATTGTAATACGCATTTTACAGTTTTCGTGGTTATAAAGATAATTCTTGAAAGGTTATGAAGCTATCTTTTAATAACTAGTAAACCGTTTTAATAGATTTTAACTTGTCTTACGGTGTCGGCTAGATGTGGCCATTGATTGTTCAATAAATAGGTTTTTTGCACATTGAGGGAATTTCACTAATTTCAAAGCAATTTTAAAATTCTTCAGAAGGAATGCATAAAACAAATACAGTGATTTAGTGTGGACAATTGTGGTGTGTTACGGGGCGAAATCCTTAGAAAGTACAGGCTGTTATGGAGCATGTCTGTCTTCGTTCTTTTTTTTAGAAATTTTTCAATAACACTATCATTTTTCAACAAAACCGTTGTCAGCTTTATTATGCTTTGTCCATAAGCTCTGTGCTCCTTTCAAAGGTTGAGATAGACTATAGGAACAATTGTGTTTAGGAAACCTTATACTAAATTAAGGAATGACATTTTAAAATATTCCAAAACTTCTGTGAAGAACTTGTTAACCCAACGGTGCAAGTTATCATACGACTGCAAGTCGATTTTCTCTTTTGTTGAAGGGTAAAGTTAGCCTTCCGCTCAGCGTACGTGTAAAGAGGGGCTACAGAACACAGAACTCATTTTTGCGAGTTAGTAATAGGCCATCGATGTAGGCTTCGACCATAAGAAGAAGAAGAATATAATAAAAGCTTTATTAAAAAAAAACAACGTATGATGTTGTGATGAGGCTGTAGATATAGACGCAGCTAGTGAGTAATGCTGATGGTAAGCATACAGAATATATAGAAGATGATGCTGGTCTATAAATTAGTCGAACAACTGTTACATACTGCCAAAGAGCAATTTCAAATTGTTTAGAACAGATAGCACTTGTATAGAAATTTAGGATTTCAGTTCAAATCAGTGTTGGGTGTTATTATAACAAAAAATTATATATCATTATAGTTAAATAAACCAAAAGTTACATTTTATTGTAACGATTTTGAAAATTCTATATATAGAAAGGTATCATTTACCACTGACCTTCGGCTCAAAAGGAGCGAACCCTTAAAAACTTAACTTCTGAAACAAGCTTTTGGCTACAGACATTGCGTGTGCATTACTTCCAACTACTTAGAGGTGTGCCAGTCGTGAACGATTCGTTAAAAAAGAACGAATCAGTACACTGAATCGAATGAATCGAGTCTTTACTTCGAAGTGAATCGATTCAATGATGCACTCGACTCTGTGTCGAAGTGCGCGGAGTCGCCGTGTATTTTGTTCGAGAAGGATGTGTGAATCGATTCAGAAGTAAATTAGTGGAGTGCCGTTAGGCATAAAAATTGAAAAATCTTGGAACACGGTTACTATGAATGAATTTAAATCAGATCTTTTCCATTGCGTTTCTAAGATCTAATACTAAAATGTTTATAGATTAGAAATGGATATTCTTTTTTAATTGAAAAAAATGTCTTAAAAAGTACTCAATCTACAATAGATTGAATAATTTTCATTTTATAGGAAAGGAAATTGTATAATAATATTTATTGAGGTTTGTAATTACAAGTATAAGGTAAAAAATGGCAAATTATGGCACAAAATGGCGGTTAAGAAGCTTGGAATTGGGTAAAATTGATCAAAAAAATCGATTTTTCGATAGAAATAAAACTTCAACAAAATATACTATTTATTTTTATTATCTTCATTTTCAATTTCATCTATTTGTGTAATAGGAGAAGGGTTGAGACAACTATCACCATTACATTCTGAACAAGCTGCAGTACAAGTTAATTCATGCTTTCTGCATCCACAAGCAGCTCCGCATCCTGTCTTTAACATGTACAGAAAATCGTTTTGAGTAGATTTTCGGGGGCTAGTGGCTGATTCATTGTTATTGGCCTCAACATCTCGCGATCATATTTCCATCCCCATTGTAATGGTGAAATATCATTTCCCAACCATAATTGTATTTGTAAGTATACTCTCTTCAAATGTTCAAAGACATATTATTATAATTCTCTACAGAGGTTTTTAGAGCGGTGTATAATGTACTAAAATCGCTTGGAGATGCATTGATAAATGTTAACAAAATAATAGAAGAAATATCGAAATTATGTGCACTTGTTAGCATGTTCATAAAACCATTCCATCCGGGAAAATCGTTATTGGTTTTGAATTTTAAATACATTCAAAGAGTATTCAATTTACAATTTATAGTGATATTTTAACCGAAAGTGTTTGTAGTCCTTCGCCAGGAGACTTCAATAGGAATATCACCTTTCTCAGCCATTTGAGACTCAGATGGAACCTTTTCCAAACGTTTGATTGGTTCTCTAGGCTCTAGATCATCATCAGGAGTAAAAATTTGAATAGATCCCAAATTATGGAAAGTTCCTTTTCCATCAAGTGTGTTGACATTGAAATCGGCATTATCGTGCACAAACTGAACAAAAGTACCTAGTTTTATTTTAGGTGAATTAGCAAAAGCTGCTGAAGCTTCATACAATATTGCTTCTTTGTATGAAGCACAGAAACCCAAGGCATTACATATATCTATAAGATTTTTAGAGCCAAATTTTTGATGAAGCGTTACTGATAAAGTAACTTGGGCAGGTAATATGAACGATCGTGGTCGTACTGCTGATATAATGGCATGAGCAATTGAAGTGCACTTAGTTTCATAAAAATTAATATTTCCTGTTTTACTTTTTAATAAGTTAAAATTATTTCAGATAGAAAAAAACTTAATGACTTCGGGATGGATGTATGAGTGCTTTCAAACATTTTGTCACTAGCTGGGTAACTATCATGACTATAAATTTCCGTCCTAATATGTCTTCGAAGAATCTCACCAGCAGCCCTTAATATTCGATATTCTTCTTCATCATTATTGTCTATTCTCTCTCTGTACCAAGTTTCTGATAATATTTCATAGTATTTTTCCGGAAGCATATTATTGTATTGGACACAAATTTACTGGACAATACAATATTATAACTATTTATATCACGAGAGCATAGAAAATAATCGAAAATACTTTGACGAGTTACGAGACGTATTGTCAAGAAACACCACGAGTCGCGTAGTGACGAGTGGTGTTTTGCGATGATACGTCGAGCAAGGAGGCAAAGTATTTGATTATTTGCGACTGCTCAAGTGGTATACAATTAGATTATATAATGAATAAATAACAAAACTGAATTTTATGTGCAAGTGACGTTTGTTGATAAACAATGTAAATATGGTTGCTACGGAAAAAATTGAAAAAATACTCATAGAACCAGCCGAAATAGCAAAGTGATTATACCACGTCGTCAAGGGTATATTCACTTATCAATAAGTAGTAACCAAGCAAAACGCTTGACGTTGATTGGTTAATTATATTATGAATTATATAATCATTATAATGCAACAATAATCGCGACTTAATCTACACTGCCCTTACCTATCCCTTTATACCTGAGACTTTGAATACGTTTCGTACTCTATAAGTCTGATAGTATAAGGTATAAGATTTCATTTTAGAAATATAATCTCAACTTTGCAGTGGATAACAAATACCTCGATAAAGAAATTCATAATTTTCCATTAAAAAATTGTAAAAATAAAAAATAATTTAAAAACGTAAAAAATCCAAATATAAACATTTTAGTATGTAGTGTTGAAAACACATTGCAATAGGTCTACCAAAAATGTATTCATAGGAAATGGGTTCCTGGGTATAAACCTAACAGCACTCCACTAAATCGTTCAACTCGTTCGAGTTCCGAGTCTTTAATGTTTCTACGTAAAATTGATCAGTAAAGCCGGGTTCTCATTAGTCGATTTCATTGATCAATGAGACTGAATCTATCCCATTGAAGATACAATTGAATACGAAAATTGTTCACACGATTCAAGGGCATTGAACATTCTGTCAGAAACGATCAATTTTAAAAATTGCTGCAAAGAAGAAAATTGTGCGTGCTGGAGTCCGCATTGTGTGTAAATATTTAGTAAACCAAATCAAAAAGCGAAACACGAGAAAACCATTTGAAATGTGTCATGTTGTTAAAATGACGCAGAACTCTACGCAATTTTATCCAGAGTGCAGGTGCCAACAATAAGCTGACGATGCAACTTTATATGTTTCAATGTAATTGAACTTTTGTTCTCACATTTCAAACACCGTTCAATTTCATTGAATCAATCCCGTTGATCAACCAAAGTAGACCTGCCTTTCACTTCCATTGAAACGAAAAATCATTGATCAATATCGTGGAAATGATGTTCTCATTATTCAATTTCTTTTCAATGACATAGATTCAGTCTCATTGATCAATGAAATCGACTAATGAGAACCCGGCTTAAGCCGGATTCGATCGTGTAAAATTTGACAATACGGTGGACTGTCTTCAAAGTAGTTTCAAAATTTAATGGAAAGTACTCCTAGAAAATAAGCAAATCAGTAAATATAATAATTAATACTCTTTTCTTCGTGATGATTATTTAAATTAATTTATTTTTGGCAAATCATACGTAAATTTCATATGATAGAACTACGCATCTATGAGCAATAGTTTTGACAATACTTCAATGCTGAAATTTATACTGCGCATTTCGCGTAAACTTTGTTTAAACAATTTATGTTGCATTTGTTAACAATAATTTCGAGATAATTTTGGAGAGAGAATAAGCTCTCCAACGGCCTAAAATCATTGAGAAATACTAAAAAATAAGTTTGTAAATGCGATGTAAACATGAAATTATTCAATTATTTTCAACAGTAATTACATAAGTGGTGACAATTATCAAAAAAAATTATTACCACGAATGTAATTCGGCGTGATTATTTTTTAAACTATTACACAATGATGACAGTCTTAACGTTTGTCAAAGTCAAAGCTAACTTTTTATGCATTTATTTAAACAAAGATCCAATCACAGAGCAGGTATTTCTCTGTGATCCAATGAAACAACGTGAAAAAATTATCGCTGTAATCAGCTACTAGCTAATTATCAGTGTAATTTTGATGCTATTGGTCGATTTGAATTTTTTTCTCATTATGATTGGCTGACAGGACTGTTTAAAAAATAATCAGAATTTAAAAAAAAATCAAAAAATATTTTTTTTTCAATCGCGGACAGATTGGCGCCCTCTAAATTTAGATTATTATATTATTATTAGATATTAGACCCGGATAAGATACATATTTTTTAAGTCTATATCTTCTAGTGCATCCCCCATGATCGAATTTACGGCCCCTGATTTCTGACTGTTGAATACGAGTACTGAATCTCCGATATCATGCCGGTACATCTAGCATTACTTCGGTTCGGTCTTTGTTAAGACTCCCTAGTCTAAGCAAAACGAGCGAATAAGTGAATCATTCAAGAACAAATCTTTGTGAACGAATCACTTGGAATCGATTCACCAAAAAGAATCGAACTTCCCATTTCTACTTCCAACAGTGTAGAATACCACAACAGACAAACAGATCGCAGAATGTAATGCAGGATAAAGTACCATTAGCGAGATACTTACATTAAAGTGGAAGATGTTATTCGAAGTTCCAGATATTATCCTAAAATGCATGAACAGAAATAATCAGTTGGCAAGCTGTATATCAACTCAACAATATGTGGAACATTTTTTTTAACTCCCGTTATACATACAATGCCCTGTTTAATGGGGCAATAAATATCTATAAGTGGAACATAAACCATGAACCGGTTGACAATTGTTTTTTACAAAATACCTGATTTTGATGGATTGTTACCAACTGATTACCATAGAATTTTTTTTTATTATCAATAATTTCTTCAGCATATGATGAATAGTAAAGAATCGATCGAACATCGGACATTTTATCTGAACGAAACTTGGTGGTGCTTTGGAGGATATGTTAAGCCGGCGGTTCCTGTTGTCATAGGTACTAACACCTTTGACAATGGTCAAGCTCGCACCACTGCGGATCGATCTTCTTCTCCTTGTTGGATGGTCAAGGTTAGCTTCCTGCCCAGCATACGTGCTAAGAGGGCTCCCAGAACTCGTGGTTACGAGCTACTAACAGGCCTTCGGCCTAGGCTTCGGCCATGAGGGGATCCTTTGATTTTCACAGAGTACCACTTTTACTGAAACTCCATCACATCCAACAAAGTTGGAGTATGGATTGTTGTTATTAACTACATTTTATTCCAGATTTGCTTATGCGGAATGAACTACCTACTACTTACAATAATTTAGTTTCCTCGTGTGGACTATGTTCGCTTGCAGTTGTTATAATTTTTTTTTCTTTTCTTATCTTCCCGTTAAAGTCTCCAAATACAATCTTCGTATCGTATTGTGGCATTTTATCAATTGTTTTTTACAGTTTGGCATTTGATCTTTCTTTTCTTCGCTTGGTGCATGTATGTTAAGTAATCTTTCGAAATGCCGCATTTGTCCTTAGCACTGCTATTCTTTCGTTCACTGGGGTATATGCTAAGAGTAAATATTTGTATTTGTTGTCTATAACGAACCCGGTACGATATTGACCTTCTTTGCTGCACTACAGATTAATGGTATATTTCCCAGAATCAAGAATTCTTTCCTCTGAACACCTCATTTCGTCTATTACATTAATACGAGTATGTACAACATTAGAATCTGTTTTGCATTTTCCAGCGCTCCCAGTCTACGAAAACGTTTAATATTTCACGTCGGTATTCATATAATGTTTTTATTTTGTTTTTTATTTCTCCTCATAATTTTGTTGTCATTTATCTATACCTTTTTCATAACTAAGTTCTTTGCAGAACGCCTACCTGCAATACAAAGAAATACCAACAATGAAAAGGCAACATGGATAAAAGAAGAATTCTGGGAAACTTTTATAAAGAATCTGGAACGTGATATGACGGGATCATAAGAAAATATGTATATAGCGGTGAAAGATTAACAAAGAAATTAACAACGATATTTGGGTGGAAATCCAGTGTTACAATTTCATTATTAAACAACTTATATTAGAAGACAGACAAGTAATAAAACACTCATTAGCTTTGATGTAACGATTAAGATTAATGTAAAAAACGAATACACAGAAAAGATACACATAACAAAGGCAATAAGGCATATTCAACTTAATATTGGACAAAATTATAGATGCTGTTAAAGCAAAACCCGGTTACAAAAAGGAAACAAAAAGTATAAGTATAATATGCATATGCTATGCCGACGATTCTGTACGTACTAATGGCCGACAGCGAAGATAAATTACAGCGCCTGTTACGCCAATTTGCATCTAACTCAAAAAACTGGAATTTAAAAGTAAGTAAGGAAAAGACTAAGTGTATGGTCATTGCTAAAAAACCATAAAGGTGTAAATCAGAAATCGAATACACCGTAATAGAACAGGTTATGTCTTTTAAATATTTGGATGGTGGATATCTCCAGCAGCCGAAATCTTATTAAAGAAGCCATCAAACATATAAAAGCGCACGAATATCTGGTTATCTAAAGGACGTTTACTGGAGGAACAAATGTATGACCATTAAAAACAAAATTAAAATCTATGAAAGCACATAAATGCTATCGTATCTGTGCAGAATATACCCAGGGGCAGATATTAATTCTTGCTAGTAGCAGTGATATCGGTAAGATAAAAAAAATTAATACTTTGCTAAACATTTTAAGGGATACAAACATGAAAACTGCTGTTGGAGGTAATCAACTGTGCAAGTAACAATTATTATAGTCTTAAAATGAACGTAAAGTAGACAAAATACCTTGTCGTAAGCAAAGCACCCCTAAGACAACCCAATATTATCATTAACAACGAGCCCGTCGAACGCGTCAGTATGTAATTAAAGATATTTAGGAACTTGGATAAATGAATGACAGCATTTATTAAAATGAAAAACTTATTACTGTACAGAAATATAAACCTTCTCCTAAGAATTAGAATGACAAATTGCTATGGGTTCCCAACTCTCTTGTACGGCATGGAGGCGTGGACCTTAAAGAAAAATCACTGAGAAAGATAGATTCCTTCGAATATTGGACATATAGGAGAATTCTCAAAATACCATGGACTGCGAGAATGAACTAAGATGATTCTCACTATCAAAAGAAGGAAACTAGAATACTTTGGCTGTTAATTAATGTTAACAGAGGGGAAAAGTAAAGAATTTTACAAGTAATTGTGCAAGGCAAGATTGAAGGTAAAGGAACAGTGGGACCACGTAGAATGACATGGATAAGAATTATCATAATGATAGCCAAGCTCTGGAGAGAGACGGCAGTTTAAGATGAAGAATTATATTTCTTTATTACTTCGGTAAAAATTATTTGTTTTACTTACCCTTTTATGGTCAAATTTGGCGCGGCCAAACATATTCACCTACACAGTGCGTCTGTCTTAATGATTCTTAAAAAATTTAAAAAAATTATCGATAAGACCTAAGGGGCACTGACACCCCGTGTGACTAGCTACGTCGTCAACAACGCTGCGCCTGCATAAGAATTAAAAGAAGGAGAAGGGAATGGAATGGACTACCGAAAATAACAAAACGCAAATTGCACATGGTAAGGGCTAATCTGGAAGACCGCAATGAAATGGACTGAAATCTGGGCCTCGTCCTCGTAGAAACATCACCGAGAAGAAGAAACTACTAGTGTTAAAGATAAACAGGTGAATCCGAAAGGATTAGGAAGAAATACAAAATTGGCATTGCTAGGACGTTAAAGTTATTTTCCAGAGCCATTAACAGGAAAGCATTTCTCGGAATGTAATTTCGAGAAAGAAAATTAGATTATGAAAAAATGTTAAATTATTCAAAACCTTGGGTAAAATATGCGTAACTTCCGTTTTCCGTACATACACAAAGATGAGGGAAGTAAAAACGAATCCATTTAAATAAACGGTTGTCCTTTTCTGGGGAAATTTTGATAAAACTGTTTGGATTTCCATTTGGATTACCGCCATAACTCAAAAAAAAAAACAAAAAAAACCCGGTCATAATATAACCTAAATGTCGTATTCCCATATCGGACAGTTTTGATTGTCCGTCTTATCACTCTTTCCTGAAATCCCCTACACCCGCAGGCGCACGCCACACTAACTGTAAACGCGCCGTTAGTATTCCACGTGCCAGGATAAGCGACCGACGTTGGCATCGCTCCCTGGAATCCTGTGAGTGAATCGTAACTTTCGTAAACACAAAAAGTGTGTCCTGCGGTGTGATTAAATTTTCGCTTGTGTTTCCATCGCGAACCTGCGGCGCGAGCCCTGATTAATTCCGATCGCTTAATTTCGGTATACTTTTATTTTTTTGAATTAGTGCGACTAATTTAGGGCACATTTTATTTCGGTAAGTTAACCCGTTTAATCATGGTACATGGTTTATTTTATTTATTTATTTAATATGCGCTTGTGTTTATCAGGAATAAAAGAATGAATTTTTTTGTGGTTATAATCGTCGGCTGATGTGGTAAATCTGTGATTAAATTAGCATCTAATTAAGATTGTTTCATTTAGTTTGTTGTGATAATAAATTCAGAGCGGAGGTTTTGCGATGTTAAAAGTTTTTTGGGCGTTTGTAAAGTCGTCGTAGTCTCTGGGTTGTACCAAGTATGGATTTTAAAGAACCATGCCTTTTTGTAACCCAAATCTCTTTTTAATTCATTATATATATTTAATTACATTTTTAATTAAAATTATAATTTATTTTATACATATATATAAAATTATAAAAATCTGTACTTATTTGGAAAAATATAATTTTTTCAAGGATTTGAACAATAATAATTTCCTTAGATCTGTCTTTGAATGAAGCACCGTCTTTGAGGTATTTTTTTATTAGTAAATTCGTTTTTGGGATGTTTTGCAAAGGTAAATATTTTAACTTCAAAACAAAAATCTGTTATTCGATTGGTGTAAAATTGGATTTTTTAAATTCAATTTTCGGAGAAACTTACAAAATCTTTAAATCCTATTTTGTAGGGTTTGTAACTAAAGGTTTTTCTTTTACGATTTGTGAGATTTACATCGAATAAAGTTCAACAATTTCAGGAAACCATTTCTTTTTTTCAGTTATTGTTTATTGATTTTCGAAAACTATTAGATTAAAATGTTGGTTTTTGTTTTGGAATTGAAAATTTACTCTGAGAATTAGGTACTCACTTATCTTTAGTTAATTATAGTTAATCGTGCAAACTTTATATGTCATACATTTTTGTTTTGGAAGTAACACATAGGTCCTCCATAAGCAATGAAATATACAGAAGCCATTCTTGGACACAAACAAAACTTTAAAACCTCGCTGACTTCATTCTATACGGAGATTTAAAAAATTGGGACTATTAAGTAATTTTAAAAACAAAGCAAGTGATTTTTTACAAATTAAATCCATATTGTCAAACTTTTAATTATAAATAGAATTAGAACATTTTCGTGACCCCCCCCCCCCCTTAAATATATATTAAACAGAGTTCTGTTTCGTGGAATTTAGGTCGATTGTTATTATTATTAAAAGCATTGTTATTCAAATATAGGAAAAATTCTAGAAGGAGATAAAGTATTGTCGAAATACCGAATAAAATATTGAAATAAATTAACAACAATAAATTTCACGAAACTAAGCTTACTTTTATAACTCAGTCACTTGTTTTTAGGAAGTTTGTGTAATGAATTTTTATACTTCATTGAAAGGGTATAAACATTTTATATTATGGTTGGTTTATATTTGTTACTAACTCCCTTGTTAGTAGTAATTATGAGGAGCTACAATTTAGACATAATGACCGTGCAGGAGACTTCTCAATGTTGACGTTTGCCATTTTTAGAAGCAGTGGGATGAAAAAGATATTGTAACGTAGTGGTTTTCACCAATAATGTTAAAAGTTAGTTAAATTTAGTAGAATTTGTGATAATTCTTAAGTGCCAAACGTTGTGGTATGTTTAACCAGGTACGCCACGTGGGATTTTAATGCGAGAGGTTTCATATTAAAATTTTGCTTCAACTAACATGACATGTACTGTCCGAACTTGATTGGGCTTTACAAAGTATTATTTGACGTTACAGTTACAAGTAAACACTTAGACAGTTTCAAAGGTAAATTCCAAGTACATACAATCATCAAAGTTAATCCAAACGATTAGTAAGTCTTACTATTATGTTAAATTAAATTAAATACAAAAAAACGAGCTTACAGAAAAATCGTCTCGAAGGACATGATTGTTTGAAGGTTACACTGACCATGAAGAGCTCCTACATGAGCAATCGCTTATATTTGAGTCAGCTCTTCCCTTCCGGGCTAATACTACATGTATTCACCTTGCACCACGAACGTGCTGTTTCAGCATTTTAGAAAATCCTGTATCAGCTTATATGCTGCTGCAAGGTATTGTGTTTCAGTTTCATGGTCACACACGTGCATTTCGCACGTGTAATGACCCTAGATAACACGTCATATCAATCAATTACTAGAACGTCGCTTTATCACAATATTATGAGTAGGTTTTATAGTAGCAACAAATTAAGAATTTAGTAGTGGGTCGATCTTCTTCTTATTCGATGGGTAAGGTTAGCCTCCCCCCAGTATACGTGCTAAGAGGGCCCACAGAACTCGTTATTCCGGGTTACTAGCAGGCCATTGAGCTAGGCTTCGGCCATAAGAATAATAAGATGAAGAAGGAAATTAAGTATATGAAACGTACACACTGCAACCGAAGTAAAGTCGGGCACTAAAGATACATTTTATGAAGAGATAAGTCACATTATTGACAGAATATCAGGGGATCTGAATGCACAAGTAGGAAGAGAGGAAGAAATGTCAAAGGGAGTAGATTATTGCAATTTACTGTGGAAATTAGCATGAGCACTGTTTTTGAACACAAAGAAATCCACAAAATAACATGGACACCACCTGATGGCAGGACAGGGACCAAGATAGATCACATGATTGCAGAGAGTAAACATGTAAGAGCTATAAAAAATGTCAGAAGTTACAGAGAGGCAGATGCAAATTCGGATTATATGTTAATAATAATTAAGATAAAACAGCAGGAAAATAGAAGAAGTTTGATGTGAACAGACAGGCTGTGAAGAAGCTTGCAGTAAGCCGCTGAGAAATTCGCTCAGCGTATAATTTGTTAGCTGACTTTGTCAGCGGTGTCAAAAAAAGGAGCCGGAAAGTGTAATTTAACCACAACGTGACTAATCTCAAATTAAATTCATATTATAGTGCTCGCACGTAAAGTGTAAGATGTGTATAAATTCTAGTTATACAAACTTAATAATTTGAATAAAAACATATTAATTAACACCTAACCTTACAAAATAAATAACAAACTGTCAAAACAGTTTACTATCAGACGTTTTATTCAGGGAAATACCGTTTGATGTCATTTAGCGTAAGCTGACTAAATTACCGCTTAGCTAAGCAGCTGACCGTCCCTGAATGCGCCCATTGATAAAAACATTGGAAAGTAATCCGTAATTACAAAAGATTCAAGAAGAATTGAACAGGTAAGAGTTTACGGAAGAAAAAAGGAAATGAAATGGAGTGGTTCGACGAGGACTGCGGAAAAGCTCTAAAGCAGAAAAACGAAGCAAGGATGTTAAAAATAAACATTTTAGAAAACTGGAGCAAATTTGATGGAACTAGGAAAACAACAAAACAAATATGCTAGAAAAAGAAGAGAGAATTGTACGAAGAAGAAATTACAAAAATAGAAGAATACTACATTAACATTGAGATAAGCAATTTTTACCAGGAACCAAAGAAAAAGAAACAAGGCTATACATTATACATGGACAATAAAATATGTGAAGAATAAAGCAGGGCTACTAACAGGAGAAAGGGAAGGAAAATTAAATAGATGGGTGCAGTACTACGAACAGCTATTGGAAGGGGAAATAGGGGAAGAACAAAATAAGGAAGAATTATTGTTGAACATGGCCGAAGAATCATCTAAAGAAGAAATAATAGATAGATACATAGATAGTAATAAGAAAATTATAAAATAATAATAGCCCTGGTGATAATGGACCCCCTGCAGAATTTTAGAAAGAAGGTGGGACAACTGTACAGAAAAGGATTGCCCAGTTGGTAAAAAGAATATGATGAGAAGAGAATATGCCCAATGTTTGGGAGACGGCGCGGCGGTTCTGTGTCGCATATACAGAGGATAACATGAAGTAATGTCATCCTTTTAGGGGTATATTCTATAGCCCAAAATAAGAAAAAAATTCATTAAATTTTTTTTCGAAAATGCTCCATAAGAAAGTTATTGACAAAATGCTTTATTAGTTGAAATAATTTAACAATTTTATTTTAAATTTTATACTTTAATACTTAAATAATAACTAACAAATGCTCCATGCTAAAAAACAAATGAATTGAACAAAGTTGCGCAACCATTCGAGCTACTGCTGGAATATTCGAACACGTTCGTTCATCATTGTTAAGACATGCGGATGCTTGTGTTAGAGTTAGCGGAGGCAATTTGGAGCAACTGTTATGATTGTTAGTTATTATTTAAGTATTAAATTATAAAATTTAAACTAAAATAAAAATTGTTGATTTTTTTCAACTAATAAAGCATTTTGAAACTGTCTTTGCAAACAACTTTCTTATGAAGCATTTTCGAAAAAATCTTATTTTGTGCTGTAGAATATACCCCTAAAAGGGTGACATTAGTTCATGTTACATCCTGTATAAGAAAAGTAATAGGACTGTCTGCGTTAATTATTAGGGGATAGCACTGATGAACGTAGTTTACAAGATAGTAGCAGCAGTAGCAGGAAATAGATTGCATAAAATACAGGAAGATGAATTAGACGAATACCAAGAAGGATTTAGAACAGGACGGCCAACCAGATTTTCGTAATGAAGCAAATACTACATAACACATACGAACAAAAGTTAAGAAGGCGTACGATTCTATATTAAGAAAGATTACGCAACTTTGGAAAATTTGGAAAAACTAAGAGTGCCCAAAAAATTAATTAACACTACTATACTAAGACATCATCACACATCATGTTTAACGGCGTTGACGCGGGGGTCAAAGCCACACGAAGAGGAAGAAGGGCGTAGAAGGGTAGCAGGGCAGAATAAAATGGAAAAGAACAATAAAAGCATTTGAAGCCTTTAGAACTGTATTATTATTAGCATTAACTCTCTTTTACTTTAGTTCAAGGGGTTCTTTTCCTACGAAAATTGGAAACTAAACTAAATCTTTTCTTTATACCGTTAATTATGATTAATTATAGTCCTCTTTATTTTTGTTTGGGCCTTGCTAGTTGACCTCTAATATCGTCCACCGAATATGAAAGTAAATAGCAGTCGACGTGCGTTAAGATGCTTGGTACCCGCAAGCCTAGATCTCCCCACTAAATAAATAAAAAGGTAAGGATTTACATCAATTATTTTAGGTTAGAAATTGCTCTGATAGGTTGAAACAATGATGCCAATTCAACTTTTAATACACAAACTTAACACTCTGTATTGTTATTTGAATTTTTAGCTACATATTCTGTAAAAACTGGCAGTTTGTCATGAAATGGGCGCAGATTGTGAATTTTGTATATTTCAAAACTATACCTTTGAAGGTGTTAAACCTTTTAATTAAATTAACGAATTGAAAATTGTATTTACTATTAGGAAGAACTTGTCTCATTTAGTTTAGTTCAAGTGTTTTGTCTGATTTTGCAGTTAAAATTGGTTGTAATCCGTCTCTGTTAAAGTCTGTGTTTATGTTTATCCTTGATTATCAGCGAATGTTTGTAAATAAATGTAAAAAAAACAAACTGGAAAATCAGACATTAAAAGGGAAATCAGACAGCAGAAATAATTCTAAAGCTTTAATTATAACGCTCGAAATGTTTACTAAAGTTCGGAAGATTTTTTCTTATTTTCTTTTGCGGAATGAGTTTGTTTTGGTTCTTTTTCTTTGTGGGAACTTTTGAAAGTTAAGAATTCTGTGTCGTTAATATCGGCTTCGTTAGTCATTTATTTTCATTTTAACTTTGCTTCTTAGGGCAAAAATTTTAACAATATTTGTAAAGCAAGGGAGGTAAAGTAACTGAGATTTACCTTGTCTAGCATGGAAGATTGCAGTACGAGCGTGAAGGATGTCAAATTACTTGTTTCCCTTGCTATGTAGTAGAAGTGGGAATTTGTAGTTTTTTGTAAGCTTATTGGCTTGGCTCGGTTGTCGAGCTTCAAGCTTTTATTGAGTTTAGAACCTTTGTCGAGCTTGAAACTTGAATTTAATTGAATGTCGGGTATTTACCGAACTTCACCGAGCTTCGAGCCTGCAACGAGCGCTGAGCTTTTCAAGCAATTTTCTAAAAAAGCTCGGCTCGGCTCGGTTCAACAAATCTTAGGCTCGATCTCGCTCAAAGTTTCAGCCAAGCCGAGTTGAGCTCGAGGTTCGAGGCCTCTACTATGCAAGTGAAATATTTTTTCCACTGCCGATGCCGATATAAACTGCAACAAAAGCGTTTTTGACATAAACTGTCACTAAATTAATGTATCAAAAACAAAGGCAATAGTTATCTATCCGTGAATTTATTGTAGGTAAAGAACTAGTTACTTACTTCCATAGAGGCGTAAGTTGGCAGTGGAAAAATACTTTGCTTTGAAGACAATTAAATTGAATTGAAACTCCAGTAATCATCATAAGTTTACTGATGAGTATTACTAGCAAATGTAGCGGATGTCAAAGAAGGCTTTTTTGAAACAAAATACTTTGTTTTCCGGGAAACTCAATGTATTAAAAGTTCCTTAATTTAACTTTGACATAAAATACCACATAATGAACGTTGTAAATACGACACCGTGAAATATTTGCGATGCCTTTTGATAGCTTACGAAATGCTTGTGGTTGACAGAATTCGCGTAACGTAAAGCTTTCGGTATCAGATAATCAAAAGATTTTTTTTCATCTACTACGCTGTACTAACTGTAAATTATTGAAATATCCCTAAGGGGATTCCATTAATCAAATGAAAATAAAGACCGAGGAAGTTTTCAAAATAAACGTAAAAATGACCTGTTTTTTTGAAAAAGTTCGGTGGAATTAAAATTGTAAGCTTGGTAAATAATTTCAAAAGGTCGTTTTTTAAATAAATACCGACGGTTTTGAGGTAACAAAGTTGTTTCCGAATTTAAAAGGTGGCTTTAAAATGAATGCTTTTATTACAATTTTCAGTGCTTTGAAGGAAATTCTGACTTTAAAAAAAAATATTGCGTAGAAAGCGAAGTTGGTACATTCCAGAAGTAAGTTTTAATAAATGTAATTGAGGACAACAGTTTTACTGGCGGAAATGTTAAAACAAAGCTGCTTACGAGTGAACGCATAACATCATTTTACGTTCAAAGCAAAAGGGATTACATTGGTATTTATTTAATTCCTATTCAGATCTAGTTGGCATTGTGATTTTTATGGGAATTTAAATATAGCGACCATTTCAGCTGGTGGCGAATTACTCCAGCAAAAATTTAAAAAAATTCTACGAAAAAGATGGTCATCCGGTCTGTGCAGTTTCAGGCGTTCCCCGCGTGGCGCCACTTACCAACGTAAACAGCGATTGTCATTGGATGTAATACTGAATATTCGCAGTAACAATTGGCTGTAATAAGCGCCATGCGGAGCACATTGCTAAGTTGAGTAAAGACATTTTGCGTCAAATCTAGAACGCCGTGGTATATAAAACGACATACCGTTGGCCTTTCCATTACATATTGCAGTTTTAATTTTAGGAGAATTATAATAAAAGTAACAAAATATTGCAAGAACTGTAAGTAATTTCTCAAAACCTTCAGGGAAGGGAATCCGTCTCCATGAATTACTAAATCGAGTATAGTGCAAAATTAAATAATTTTCAGTAAAGGCTGGACGGCAGCTAGTAACAAGCTGAATAATAGTGTAAAATTTAATGATTCGGAATATTTAATATTCTGTTAATTTAATAATTAATTATTCAAACTGTTATACAAGCATAAATAATTTATTAACTAAATAATTGATCAATATGACGTATTTAGACCATGACAGTTTCATAGCACTAATTTACTTTGTCTAGTTATGTTTCGACGTATACTCAACTCTTACTGATTAGCCGGATGTATTTGCCTAGCTGTGACTTAACTGCTCCAGATGTTTCTAGTAGGGTGACTCATGAGCAGCCAGGCTCTTTGCGTAGGTTCCAGTCGCGGATTTGTTCGCGACAGTAGGTACACTAATAAGCAATAGTTTACAGCTGATTTAGTAACCCTACAACAGCGCTAGAGGGGGTAGGCTACCATTAATTTTTTTTTGTAATTGAATACTTTGGATTTAGCATTCCAAATCATTTTTTTTTTTAACTCAAAATTAAAGTAAATATGAACTTGGATAAGATGAAACGCGCCTGTTCGAATTAAAAAAAATCACAAATTCCTTATGTTTTGTGTTTGTTAAGTTTTTGCTGTTGCAACGAGAGATATGTTTCTTCTTCTTGTGTCTCTTATATCTCCCTCATACTAAGTAAATGTGTTCTCTGCAGTGGTTTCTCCTTACCTTATGCAGAGTTTGTAACCATGTCTTAAGTGTATAGTGTATGTGTCTTGCTACTATCTGAAGTCGACCACTCCGCAAACATAATCATAAAACAAGCGAATACAAATATTGATAACAGTCTTTCTCGTTATTAAAGTCAAATCAAAAGTAAAAACAAATTTGAAACAAGAGACTAAAAAGGCAAAACTTTAAAAAAGGGATATTAAACGCCCTAACATTTCCACCAGCAATCACTCTTTTTTTCCCCTGAAAATTTATTGCTTGCCCCACTTTAGCTTTACCGTCTACTTTTTCAGAGAAAATTGAACACTTCGTTTTATAGTTCAGGACTTTTTAGAGATTTTTATTATCGAGAAAGTTCCGTCTTTTTCTAAAATGGTTTGTTAGATGTACGTAAGAATAGTTCAGCATACTTTCACACAGTTGAATTCTTATCGCCGTTTCAAACAACCCTATCCAAATTATAATTAGCAGCATCTCCGTCAGTTCATTGATAATATACTCGTTGCTGTATTTCCACCATTTATGGCTTTTAAAATTATTTCGTCCACTTTGTCACGTGAAAAAATAAATCAATAACTGCAAGAGATATTTACATTCAATTAATGAAAGCCTGAAACTCTTGCAGATGTATCTTTAACTTAACACTTAACATTATCTCTAAATACTTGCCAAGTATTTATTTACAAAATAACCAATTTTTCTCAAGTATAGATACATATTTCAAGTTTAGTTTATTGTAACACCACCACTGTATGCCGAACTTGAACTGCCTGCTTATAGCGGCATCCTTTCTTTTTGAAATTAACCGTCTGTCTGCCTCGAAGTTATGTTACCTATTTAGTGATTTGCTGTGGGTATTTACCCATTGGGTAAATTAATAAATACCGGGTAAATATCGGGTAAATACCCAAAAAATATTTACCCACCGTAAAATCTTTTTTTTTCCAAAAAGACCTAATATTTGATTGCTAACGTAGTAACGTAACCGGTTAGCAGTGTTCGTGGGGGCTGTGGGCTATGTATTCTGTCCTGTCATAGCAATCTTCACTTAAGTGTGGTTTTGTCAGGTCAAGGTTGCTACTTAAGTGGAGAAGAACACGTAGATGCCATGGAATTTATTCATAAAGTTGCTGATGATCTGAAAATTGGAACATTAATTTCGACAGACTTGACTAATTATTTTGCGAAAGAGGGTCTATGGGGAAAAAGTTCGTTTGGTTGCCGGCAGCTTCAGTAACACCAATAGTATGGTGGAAGGGAATCTGTAGGAGCAGTCGCCTTTCAGAGGTGGCGGTTCACATACTATCAGCTCCAGTTAGCCCCGCTGCCACTGAAAGATCATTTAGTGCATTTAGTTGGATACATAGTAAAAGACGTAATCGTCTGACCAATATTAGAGCAGGGAACATTACTTACCTTGCCTTTAATTGGAAACTTCTCCAAGAAGGTGTGCAACAATATAACGGGAAGGAAAAAGATGTGCCCGAATCCGAATTGTTATCAGTAGCTAATGATTCATAAGCTTCTAGCTCTGGATTAAACAAACGATTTCTTTCACGTAGTTCGGTAGTTCCAAAAAAGAAAGTGATGCTGATGATGAAGAAGAACTAGAACTCGTAACGAGTAGCAATGATGAAGATGAAAGCGATGCAAATATGGTCCCTTACATGGACAGTGACACCGATGACTCCAACCATTCTCTAATTAAATTTACTTAAATAATAAGATTAGCCGTGTATATGTACAAAATAAACGATAATTCGACTGAAAAGGTATTTAAATCAAAAAAACCCTATTATTTACCCATTTTGGGTAAATACCCGGGTAAATAACCAAGGTATTTACCTAAATTATATTTACCAGGTATTTACCTATCACTATACCTATTACAGTTATGTTTTTTCTTTTCTACTAAATACTTACTTTTTTTTTGCTTTCTACCCGATTGTTTTATTTATTTCCTACTCAATCATTTTTAAAACATACTTACTTCATTTTGGAGCCGATAAAAAAGTATTTGGTTACTGATCAATTTCTACTGTCATTGTAATTTTACAGCAGGACAAATGTAATAAAATACTGACAACATTGTGCTAATCACAGAATTATTTTGATGTAATTTTCTTTTGTTTGTTGCCAATATTGTTTTAAAGCTGCTCGTAAAGAAATTGAATGCAAACCATTTCGATTTTAATTGCCGCTCATGAGTTGTTGCTCATTCAATAATTTTGCGGCTCAAATATATTTTAATGCTGGCCAAATCTCTATTATTTTGCTGACCGTTTAAATCATAGCCTAATAATACTTTAAACACATTTGGTAGTATTTAAGTACTTTTGTCTCGTCTCCCACTGTCTAAATTGTTAAGGCACGCGACTACAGTGCGAACGGTTTAAGTCAGAAACTCAGCGGGTGGCCTACCCAATTCCTGAATACAAGTCTGAATTGAAAAGTGTCTGGAGTAGGGGAAGTAGAGATGGTTCTTGAAAGGGTGAGGCTTATCCACATCACCTCGTACGCATAGCGTACAAGACTATCGGATACGAACGTGACTTAGGAGGCCTTGTCGACGGCCATAGTCTTTCGCAGAGCGTCGATACACTTACCTCACGGTTAGTTCTGCGCTACAAGCGTAATCTAATATCTAATGAATAAATAATGCAAGACAAGTTATTTTTGTTTAAACACAAAAGCATCCAAAATCGGTTGGTTATGCGGTTATGCCCTTGTTTATCTTATAATCCTTTTTCATTTTTATTTAAAAATACTATCTATCCTCGTGATGCGATAAACGTCAGCTTTGTTTTCATTAAACAAAGAAGATTATCAGATTTAATTACAGGCTAACAAAACGGTAACTGAGTCACAAAACGGAGATAAAAACTACACCTATATTAGGAAATGAGAAAGCAAATCGTTTGTTTTTGTTTAAAATTCATGCTGATTTTACCTTTTCCGCCTTTACATTGTATTGATGGCAAGCGTATTTGATCCCAACAGAGAAGGTTTATATTAATAAATGCGTACGTAGAACCCTTTGCTAGAACGTAGTAGGCGTCAATGATGTAGTTCACTAGGACGCGCTCTAAAGGATTTAATTAGATTCACTGAGCACAAAGCAAAACATCTAACAAAATATGGATTGCTGTTGTTTAAATTTTCTCAGAATGTTTTTGTTAAATTTAGTAGCTCGGTGTAAGCAAACCTGATGAGGTAAACAAGTCGTTATAGTTAGGGCATTAAGTTATTTATTTATTTTGTAACTTTTTAAACTGTTTCCTGACTACTCTGGACGTTCTAACAACAGAGCTTTTGTTACTAACGTTAAAGTTTTAGCTGTTATGTAAACTATTGTTTGCATTTATAACATTAAATTAATTAAGTAAATTAGTAAATGAATACAGAGGAGTTTATAACTGAACAGTTACACAATTCATTAGCGTAGCATTAAGATATCTTTGTTACTTTCCGAGTAACCTTTGAATAGATATGATTATATGACCCAGTTATTTGGGCTTTGTGTTACATTTTGTTTTCTGTTTCTTTTTAATACAGGCAGTATTTTTATTCAGGCCAAAGTAGAGCTTTTGTAACTATGTTGCAACGACGTTCCGCCAAGAGTCATCCGGGGACCCATCCTAGGGCCTGCTTTATATTTGCTTACTTATGTCATAAAATTATACCGCTTTGGTGACTTTCGTAAATGATACCACATATAAATATAGAAAATCTGTAAATAATATCTAAGAATGTCCAAGAATGTATAAAAAATACAAGTATGGTGGGTGCATTAAGGAAAATTACCAAAGAACCTTTCTAAAGCATGGTTACTAACCTTCTTCCTCTTATGGCCGATGTCTAGGTCAATGGACTGTTAAGTATTAATGTATAAGTATGAGTTCTATCAGCCCCCTTTACACATATGCCGGGCAGCAGGATAGCCTTACTCGTCGAAAGAGGCGAAGAAGATCAACTCGCAGCGTTGCCAGGTTAACGGTTGTCAAAGTTGTTAGTATGGTTATCAATCTTTGAATGATGTGTTTCACCCCCAAGATGTTCCATTTTTTTTTTATAGGTGTCGATGGTTCTTGGACTGTACCATGTTTGTTTGTTTGTTACTTTGTTGAAACGTGAAAGATGACGGGGGATTAGCACACTGCAGCCTTAAGGCTTATTGTGCTGTTCATCACTCACTTATTCCCTAAAACAGTTTACCGTTTTTATCAGGTTTAAGTAGATTCTCTCTACGTATGGGAGGCTGCTTCGTCTTACA
This sequence comes from Melanotus villosus, assembly GCA_963082815.1. Taxonomy (NCBI): domain Eukaryota; kingdom Metazoa; phylum Arthropoda; class Insecta; order Coleoptera; family Elateridae; genus Melanotus; species Melanotus villosus. The sequence continues at coordinate 52,961,022 of OY720426.1, forward strand.
GAGTCTGCATATGAGTTCTTCATGAGAAATTTCCATATTGTGCATGTGTTTCCGTAGGTTACAGTGACCAGTTATCAGTTATGTCACCAGCCTAATTTGATGTCTGCCTAATTATAGTAGGTATGCCATCCGTTTTTTCTTGTTTATCATAGTTTTGTTATGTCTATGTTCCTCCACGCAATTTCAGTGGTTTTGGTGCTGTATGTATATCAAACTAGTTGGCTAGCTGCTGATTCAAAATACGAGGGTTGTCTTTTAGTTATGCATATACTTAGCCGCATACAGGGCGCCACCAATAAAACGCTAGTGGCCAAAATTATATCAATATTAAGTTAACCTAATTGTAAAGTTTCATCAAGATATGGCAGGTGATTTAGCAACAGTGAATTCTTAAAGTTGACAAGTCACCCGACAAAATGGAATTGAGCCGAGAAAATTTTCGCGCAATAATTTTTTACAACTTTCTAAGAAGATTATCTCAACAACTTGGGCATTTCAAAGACCTCAATCCAAAAAATCCTTCATGATGAATTGGGTGTGAGAAAGTTAGTTTCCCGTTGGATCCCGCATCTTTGAACTGAAGAACAAAAGGCGGCTCGCCCGACCTAAGTTGCAACGATTTTTTTACGTTTCCAAGGATCAATAATGGATTGCGTGGTCATCGGTTCCAGTCGCTGGAGGAAGCAGTCGATGCCTTCAAAATAGCGATTTTGCCTGTCCCAACTGATGACTGGAATAACTGCTTTAACATTTGGTTTGAACGAATGCAAAAGTGTAGCAATCTTTGTGGAGAATACTTTGAAAAGTTATAAAGTACTTTAAGTCGATCTACTGTTTGCTTTTATGGCTATATGCAACACTAAAAGACAACCCTTGTACCAGTTCAGGGCCAGTAAAAGTGGCTTCTGATCCCTTTTGTAAGTGCATCAGCTTTTTCGTTGCCTTGCATCTCCTTATGTTCCGATACCCATATGATGGCGACTCTGTTGTGGTTTGCGAGGGTTATAAAATATTGCAGACAGTCCCAGACTAATTTAGAATTAAACTGGAGGCTAGTCACGGTTTATAAAACAGCCTGACTGTCCGTTGGAACAATGATATCTTTATCTCTATAATTCCTTCTTGTGTTCTCTTGCAGACAGAGGTTTAGTGCATGAGCTGCTACTTGAAATATTGTGGCGTATTTCCCCGAAGATGCATAGATATGCATTATATTTTTCATATATTAATTCCAGCGCCAGTACCACAGTTAGTTTTGGACCCATCTATGTACCAGATTATCTTTCTTGCCTGACTGTGTCTTTGCACTTCAGTCAAGCTGAATGTGAAGGGGTTTATTGAAGTTTTTCCGTGTAGGCATGGTGTCACTTCTCATCTTCACAACCTGTAAGCTTCCATACTAGCCTCTGCTTTTTTGCTATCTAAGAAAGGCAAGTTTAATAGGGTTTCCACGTCTGCGGTAGTGGTGCTTCTTACAGCTTCGGTGATACATAAGCAGGCAAAATCCTTAGCAAGTACCCCAACTATTTTCCAAGCGGAAACTAAGCTTTTTAGTTTTTCTTACAGTGAGGCTGCTCCCAAATCTGGGACCTGGGACTGCAAAAAGACCCTGCAGCAAGCAACTGGCCGCAAAAAACACATTAATTTTAATGTGGGTGTCGGGGCATGAAGGATTTGATAGGAATGAAATTGTAGACGCCCTTGCAGGGCAAGGAGCAGAGGCACCATTTATCGGATATTTTGTGAAATAACCAAAAGCCCAGTGGCGTAGGACGTTCGGAAGTGGGAAAATGGGTTAAAAGAGAGGAATTCTTCTGGTCAAAACCAGACAAATAAATTTATTTACTAACCGCCAAATAGGGTTTAACAGCTCCTTGAATTTGAAAAGGCACATATAAGACTAATAATAATAGGCCTTCTTAAGGTATCACCTGAAAACGATGGCCAAAGCCGATACTGAAAAGTGCAGACTGTATTAAGCTGCAGATGAAACTATGGCAAGCGAAATAAAAAACAGGACCCGGGTATGCTGTAGAGATGGGAACTCATCTTAACTGAAACTGGACTGATCATGTAAACATAATGTTCGTTAGCAGATAGTCTATCAGTTAACGAACATTTGTGAGTGGAGCATGGAACTGGGCAACCTTGATGTGGGAGGTTCGAGAACGTGCTAAATGGTAAGAACTAACGGAGACATATGGCCAGTAACGGGCAAAACAGGTGAATGATTAATGACGGAAGTATTACGTATGCTTAATTTATCGTGCTTTGTTCAAAATGATGAGATAAAACCCATTCCGAAAACCAAAAAATTCAGTGAAAGGACAGGCAGAACCAGATAAAAATGTTACAAGCGTTTCGAGTTGAAAATGAGGTTTAATTAGAATTAGGGTTTGTGGTTTGTACAGATAAAATCGATTTAGGCCTCTTATACACCAACCTTGAGTTGAATTTCTAAGACTGCCGAAATTTCGCTGAAATCATAAATAAGAACGTTTCTTGGATGGGCTTGATATTCCTAAATTAAAAGCCGATATAAATAAAACTATGTTTGACTTGGGATTTGGAATTTTAACACAGAATCACTATAGATAAGTCTGATTGCTATGAACCAATGGGTGAGGTTAGTTTCCTGTCCAGCATATATGCCAAGAAGGCTTGCGCAACAAAAAAGAATGAATTTATTTGTTTTTAGTTTTTTTTTTAAACCTTTGTCAGTTGCTGAGATTGTTAGGGTTTGTTATCAAGTACACGTATACCCCATTACTCCATTAGGAGGTTTTACATTTTTTTAACAACGATTTTGCCATAATCAAAGAGTTTATTATTTGTCGAACTTATTAGCCTGTTGTAACCTTCAGATGTTTCTTGTATAGGTAAGGCTCGCCACGATTCTTTACCCTCTGACTCTGCCATATCTTCAGATACTGTTACATTTGTGCAGGATCATCTGCGTCTTCTTCTTTCGATGAATTCACATTGGGTTGATGGTTTCTCTAGTTCCTCATTTCTAGTTCGTCGTTGGTGTCTAAGATAGATTCTGCAGAATTGAGGAGCTTTGTTTCTGTAAGTCGTCTATGAGCTTATCATTATTCTCCTGTAGCGAATTGTTTCAGATTCGTCTGTTCTTAATAAATCTAAGAAGCTTTGAGGAATTTGGGCTTAGTGTTCTAGATTATTTTATGTTCCTTCCAGTTCTGGCAAGTTTCGCTAAAACTATTTTTTCTTCTGGGTGTTACCATTGGCATATCTATAATTTGAGAACGATCTGCCTCGTATTGACACATTTCCAGTTGAATTGTTGGCAGCTTTGCGCATGACCCATTTGCCATATACGTTAAAAATAATGGCGGACAATATGCAGTCCTACTTGACCTCTTCAGCCACTTTGAAACTTTTTGGGTGGTAATTTTCGTTTCCAATATATCCTTGACTAATGATTCATAATGCTCTGGGAAGAATGAAGAATGATCCGACAGGACTTTTTCTCTTTGCAGGTAGCTTTAGTAAACGGCGTTAAAGGCTTTGGTGAGGTCGATGTAGGATGTTAATGCTGGTACGTTGTCCTTGTAGGTTTTCTTTTGATGCCATTGAATGTATACAAGTAAAGTGCTCCAGCTGAATACCGAATGTTTCGTCTGTGTTAAATACTTTTGTAGTTACTTTTATTTGCAATATTTACATACTGTGGGAACTATAGCAGACGGCTGATGTTCAGGTGGGGATACAGCCTGCCTCGGGTGAGTCAGACAAGTAAGCCTGGTGCGCGAGAAATACAACGACGACGGTAGACGTGCGAGATAGTTTAAGAAATACTAAAGTATGAAATGTAATTTAATTAAAATAAAGAAGTTGTGCGGAGGCTTTGTTTAGCTTTCCTAGAATCCCACAATGCGGTGGACCCAAATATGAGATGTTTCTGATTGGCAATTTTGAAATGGTAAGAGAACAAATACGTATTTGAGTTACATACCCAGAGGTGCACCATTTTGTCCTTTGTGACCACAATTTATCTTTTGTATGCAAACGTAGAGTGGGTTATTGAATTTTAGATAAACCGTATATTCGCCCTGTTAGACAATTGAACTTGCTTGTAAGTTTTTCAAAAGTTAGCTTGAAGAATAGTAACTAACAAATGCTGCATGCATCCACCTATAAAAATCTATACACTTGAATGCAAATTTAAAGAAACAATCCGGGAATCGTGCATATCAAACTGCAGCAAAGTTATATGCAACTAAATTTTTATGCAAAGTGAGTTATATTCGGGTCACCAAACTTGATATCCAATACGTGGTTTGAGTTGATTTTTCAGTTCTGATGAAAAATTTGCCATTTGAGGAAAACTCGTGAATATCAAACTTAGCAATATACCTACTCAGATAAACTTTGGTAGCAAGGTTATTAACGTATTTTTTCAGTGTCTTGTAGACTAGCTCAAATATTAATGCTGTTAGTAATAACTAAATTCTACCGGCATCGAACTAAAAAATCGACCAGTTTTCGTTTAGAACAAGTTGAATGTGAAACTTTTACCCAACTTTATTGCGATTACTGTGCATTAATTACATGCTCTGCAAAGCTCTAATATTTTGTGTTACATAACAATCATACTGTTAACTATAGCTCTACGTTATATAAAAACACATGCATTGAGAGCACGTACTTTGGCAAAATACAAACTTTATATTTATGTGGGTTTATGTTTACATCCTTTGAGTTATTAAACGGACTCGCACTTTTTCAAACCCGAGGATCAATTTTACGTAAGAGTTTTAAAGTAAAATTATCCAATTTTAGAGGTATAAGCGAAGTCGACGAATTTACACGACCCATCCATGTGAGCGCGTTGCCAGATTTCTTCGACCTTCCTTTGCTTTATTAATTTGTGTGCTTTGTCTCTACACTTACTTCAAATAGCCATCATTGTAAGCTGACGAGAGCTATGCTGCTTTACTGGTAGTAAATTTAAACTAACTGAAATGCCTATTACACATTTGATATTAATTTTTACCGATCGCGAAATTACATTAATGTCGTTTCTTATAAACATATTTGTTTACTTACAGCGTTTTGGTTTTCCAATATTTCATTTAATTTTTGTTTTTACTTAGCTTGCTTTGATGAAGCCGTTCGTAGTTATTAATTAATTATCAGTACCGAAAACATGGCGCGTTTCTTGAAACAAACGAAGATTAATTACAACACTGTAAATTAATTTTCTTTGCATTTAAATATTTAAAAAGGACCAAAAGAAGTTTTGAGTATCAAAAGAACATTGTAGACTCTTTTGTTGAAATATAAGGAAGCGTTTTAATTATTGTTATTTACTTTGAACTTTTTGTGATAGAACTTTTTGTCAAAGCGTTGCAGACAGCAGAGAAGCCGTTTTTCTTTATTTTACTGGTAAAAATGTTCCAGGACATGAAATGAAAGATAATAAACTATTAATTAAAAATTGTGTGAAAGGAATTTTTTGTTAAAAGGCAAACTAAAAGTTAAAATATATATTTGTAGATTTACCTTTCGGCGCTCTCTTGCACAAAGCACTTTATTCACTACCTGCATCATCCTATATGAGGACAAGGGTTTTGTACACAGAAACACAGCTTTTGATATGTATGTTCTTTGTAATAAATGCTTGGATAACAATGCGGAATTTTGTAAAAGAGGAAAAGTAATTCTTAAAATTAAGTTCATTTTAAAGTTTTATTAAAATAACGATGATCATTTGTTACCATAAAGCCATAAACAGATGGCACCTAGGTAGAAGGTGCAGTATTGGTAAAGTAGAACTCGCCTGCTTTAAAAACCATTAATCTTGTTTGTTAAACCACTATGGGACATGATTGATATTGAATTAAGTTTTCTAAAACCTCTCTCATTCCCTTTTTTGAAATTACTTAATAAAAGAATCGGACAGACTTAATAAATAAATGGAATTTTCTACAAACATTTAGTAGGCGATGGATTTATTAAAGTACACAAGTAGCATCAAGTTAAATGAATACGAAAGTCATCTGCAACTCATTTTATTATTTATGGATTTGTTTGCAATTAAAATGACGAAAATACGATTCTCTCAAAGCAAATCAGGCCCTTCTACATAAAGCTCAAAATATTTCAAGGCTGCAGATCGAATAATTTTCGTTACCAAGGTAATAAAGTAAAATAGTGGCTAACCATTTTCCGAATAAGAAGTAAACAATGTATAGTTTATTCTTTCATAAATGCGAGAATCAAAAGCCTTTTTAATATTGGTATTGGTATAGGTAGGGTATTGGATAGATATCCTCCTGCGATCGTGGCGGAGGACTTATCTACTTCAGAAATAGCAAACCTGCCCCCGTGAGCTCTTGGTTTTTCCACCTCCTATAACTGGAAAGACCATGTCCTAACCCATATTCTACCAACCACCCTGTCTAAATTCCCTTATATCCTAATACCCATCTACCAACCCGCTGGGCCAGCGTGGAAGATTGTGACTAACACTGCCGTGCTAAGGTAGAGAGCAGTATCTCCATTTTGATAGTTTTGAGAAAAACCCAAAAAACCTGTTTCTTCTTTGGCCACCATCTTAACGTTAACATATGGGATTAAAATTTTAGTATGATATGTACATTTAGGTAATAAATATGATGAGTTAAATAAATATTTAAAATTTTTATCAAATAACATTAAAATGGTGGTAACTGCTTTTTAGTATTGTATCTTTAGTTCTATAATATTTATAACACTATTGCATATGACTACAACACTTTCAAATTTCTCTAAATAAAGAACAAATGGCAATATTTTTTACTTTGCTTTATTGATTATTGATACCATATCCTGTCTGCCGCGAATATAATATTTATATTTGTAGAAACCACAACATTAAAAAGCAGTAACTTCCGTCAACTCAAACACATACTGCACAAACAGTATAGCTGTACAATACTAAACAGCAGTATATCCAATTGTAATGGCATATGTATGCTGCTGTTTAGTGTAGTATATGTCGCTTACTGCTCTTTAGCTTTCCGAAATAGTGACGTTATGGAGATACCTACATTGTTCTAAGTAAAATATGTCGTAAACGACTGCAGATACTGCTTTCTAGGTTGGTACAATGATGAAAAATGGTCCATAGTATACAACAAGCAACGTAACTCAAAATGACAAAAATTGGAGATACTGCTTTTTAGCTTAGCACGGCAGAACATACCCTCAAATGGCGAGTTTTAAAATGGACGGTATTGTACCCCAGGCGAATAAGAATCATATGTAATTCAAAATCCCACACCTATAACGATTCTGGTGGAGACAAAAATTTACAATCACTTTCCATTCCAACTAATTAAACAAAAAAACTACACAAAGCTACCTTCAATATACAGGGTGATTCAAATTCGCGTGTATGCATGGGGATCTTGGAAACGGTAAGAGATAGAGAGTCGGTTAAATGGGGGCAAAGTTGCGTAATCAAAGGACCAACAATGTCCACTTCAAAAATTAAGGCTAACTTAATCAGTTTTTGAAATATTAAAAAAAAAACTAAAATTTTGGAGAATCGCTTTTATTTAATTTTGACTTTGTTTGAGGAGATATTGAAAAACGGAAAATACTTTCTCATGGCCACTTTTTGTCCTCTATCGAATAGCTTTAATATATTTTTGATGCAACGTTTCGGTATTTCAGGGACATCATCAAGTTCATTTTCTTAAATACGGACCTGGATTTTTTGTTCCATTTTTTGCAAGACCTTATGGTACATGACACAATATCTTATCAACAAAATCCAAATTGAGACGTTTCGTCCCTAGAATTCCATCTTCAGTTACTCAGTTTCGAATTTATTGTTTTTGATTTTAAATTTCCGTATTGAAATCTCACGCTCTCACGCTCTCAAGTTAGCCTTGATTTTTGAAGTGGACATTGTTGGTCCGTTGATTACGCAACTTTGCCCCCATTTAATCGACTTTCTATCTCTTACCGTTTCTAAGATCCCCGTGCATACACGCGAATTTGAATCACCCTGTATATAAACTATGCAGTCCAACCATTGGTTGTAAAAATTGGAAGAACTATCCCATATAAAATGGGACATAGTGGGTCCCAGCAGGCTGACCTTCCAAAAGGTGGATGGATGATATAAGGGAGGCAGAAACTGGTACCAGATGGCAAGAGACCGACAGGAATGGACAAGGTAAGGGGAGGTCTATGTCGAGGAGACGAAGAAGATCGATATAGGCGTTGATACCTTCTACGATTGAATATGGCCGACAATGTAAAGGATTAAGACCTTCCAAGTCACTTTTCTTACATAATACGTCATTTTAAGTACTGCGGCGACATTGGCTACCTCCTCATTCCATGTATGTAGCTGTATATGTTCTTCGTGGTCTTTACCATGCTTTCCTATTTACCATTTTTTACTTGGTTTGAGTTCGATTTCTACCATCTCAGCTGGCTTTGTTTTACTGTTTCTGTGGAAGACTTTATTTTTTCGCCTGTTTCTGATCTTTTGTTTTGGACCCTATTTTTTAGTGGAAATTCTTAGTTATTTCATATCCATCGTATTCGGATGCACGTTTCCTCGCTGTGAGTTAACCTTATTTTCTTGGATTTTTCCTTTTGTTAATTTTAATATAAATTTTGTCTTAGTCCTAAATGTTACTACCAGTAATTTTCTTTGGGTTTGTTGTAAGTGTAATTGCTCCCTCAACACATGGTAGAGTTTGGATGCCTTTTCTATATATTTTGCTTTTAATATCAAAAGATCCTATATAAAGTCATCTTCAAATGGTTGTGGAATTAAAAGTCACGTCTTAGCTAGATTTGACATAATTATGTTATGCTGAGTAAATATAAAACAAATAACAGATTTAGATTCCTTAGCTTTTATTTGTTGTTATCAATTTTTATAAAAGTCGTCAAATTGTGAAAATGATGAATTCAAAGACTTCCATGGTCAGTGTCAATATTAACAGAACGTCTTCTCGGTTGGGACCGTGTCATCATTGAGACAGAAGAACTCAACGTTTCGCCAACTGTTTAAGGGGCTTTATCAGGAGTAAAAGAGGAGCACTAAAAGAGCACGGCAACTCAACGTGCCAACCACGCCAGAGTCGAAACTCTTTTAGCAAGAGGCGGAAGGGTAACGGTAACTCAGCTTGTCAGCCAAGCCAGAGAAGGGTTTCGCCTTTGGCATTAAAAAAGTGGGCAAAACGCTGAGTTCTTATATGAAAATGATTTTTACTACACTTCAAAGTGTTTATCACTGAATAATATTTCCAGAGAGAAGTGCCTCGATGAAGCCGTAAGTTGTAAGTAGTTGTATGATGTTACGAAAACTCTTTTGAGAATTGGGAAGTGTTGTTTGTAATGGAAGAAGGGTGTGGCAGATAATGAAGATCACCACTTTAGTTGAAGCTGTTCGGTAACGAATTGAAGAAGCCCCAAGAACATCAACAGATTGATGGTTTCGCTTATGGTATGTGTCAACGGATTTACATCCCAACTATTTTACCTACGTCCAGGAACTTTTAGCGGAAGATTTTCCGCACACAAAAATCCTTGCGTTACTCTAAATACTCGGTATCACGACAACTCAAGTGTGTTTAAAATTCACAAACAAATCGGTAGTTAAACTTTAAGTGAAAAGGAAACAAAGCATAAATTAAGTAATATAAATGACGTTAATGCAAACTAACAGTGACTAAAATCAAAATTGAAATATAAAATGTGAATGAATCTTACCTAAGTAATATACAATAATAACCTATACGGTGATCTGAATTTGCGAGATACGTATCTCAAAGATTGTACGGTGAATTACAATAATTCGTACGCCTCCAGAACTAAGGTAAAATACAACAAGTCTACCTTACAGGTTAATCGGTGAAAATACTAAGCAGGACAGGAATTCTTCTCGGTTGCATTAAACAGTACAATCAAAGGACGGAACCACCAAAACCATATATTTACAGCAAACCATAAAATTCTGGCCTCAAATAACTTTCCATAAATCATAAAATTCCGCAAGACTAACTCACCAATAAATTCGAAAATTCCCTAGATATGAAGGCCACACCATAAAATAAACTGCTAAGCCGAATAGGCAACCAGAACCACTAACACGCTTTAAGTGTTAACTAAGTTACAACCGAAAACGGTGAAGCCGGATAGGCAACACAAAATACCGCAAAGTTCTGCGTATGGCCTAACTATACGTGGCTTGAAGAACGAATTTAGAAATGTTACAAAGGTGAAAAACAACATGTAACAATTTCCATATTTATACGAAATACATTCACATTTTATTCTTTTCATATTATTCTTTTGTGTAGTTAGTATCTAAATTATATATTTTTCATTTCATCATTTCATTTACATCTGTAATGCCAATAATAATATTCCAGGATCCTGCTCTATCTAACTGCTGCATATGGTTAAAACAAGTTGTGCTGAAATTAAGGCAAACGTAGTATTTAGTAAAGTCTATTAATTATTTAAACTCCAATACGAATATAAGAACTAATTTAGTTTTAAACTAAATACAATCTAGTAGTAAAACTTTCTAGACTCGTCGTTCTCTGTAGGTTGTCTTTCTATACATCTCCATTCGTCGCGACGCCGCCATTCCAGGTGCTTCAGGTAAAGCGAATCAGCACGACCCGGTTGTATATAGTTTCTTCGACATTTTATCTTGAAAACATCTTAGTCTACGCTTAAACGTAATTTGCTTAATTTTATGTAAAATACTTTTGTGCCAATTAATTGTATGTTAGACACTGCAGCAATAACTATTTAAATAAAAATAACTTCTGGCATATGACATAGTTGATGTTGAAGTATAAATAAAAATCCTTCTTGGTTTGATGCAGATAATAATTAATAAATAAAACTGATAACATTGCTGGTAGTTGTTAGCATCTTCTTCGGACTTTCATCCGTCTTTCGATGTAGTCCCCTCCTTTAATTTTCCATATTTGCTTGTTTGTGGCTATTTGGCTCCATTGTGTCACAAATATCTGCATAATGTAATCTACCCATTTAGGCCTATAATTCCCCTGTTTGATCTAGGTCTCCATTTCAATGTTCTTCCAGTTCGCTTCTCGTTTTTAGTTCTTACCAGATGACCAGCCCAGCTCCACTTTAATTTTGCCGCTCTTTCTCCAATAGCCATTATTTCTGTAATTTTTCCTATTCTTTCGTTTGGGGCTTTATCTGTTAGACTAATCTCTAGCGTAACCTCTCCATTGGTCTTTGTGCCACCTTTAGCTTTCTTAACGTTGTCAGCATAGTAGCAGGTTCTACAACTGTTTCTTCTTCTTTTTTCGTTTCGGCTAACTATGAACCACGTTATTTCAACTGTTTTTTCCTTTTCTTCCTTATATTTCATTTGCCCAGTATTTCTGCATTTGTTTCCGGTGCTCTTATTTTGTCCATGTCTTGCCTGTTCTTAGCTTGGGCTTTTCTTGAAAACCTTTGTATGCTCCAAGTTTCTTCTTAAGAGGACCACGCTCCTGGATGTCGTCACGTGTGAGCACCACTTTCTGCAAATCCTTTTCCACGTCCGCCTTGGTTTTCTTGTCGAGGCAGTAGGTAAAGGTCTGGTGAGTCAATCTCGCTGGTTTCATTCATGCCATGTGACCATAGAAGGCAATCCTCCTTTTTCGGATTATGTCCGACATCTTTTCTAAGTCGTCTTCTGTATTCGCCGTTTTCTTTGACCGCACCCAGGATTTTTCTCAGGATCTCCATTTCTTTGACTTCCAATTTCTCGATTAGACTTTTTATGTTCATCGCGAGGGCTTCTGCTGCATATAGGGTCTCCGGTAGGATGACTGTGCAATAGTGTTTGAGCTTGGCGTTGAAGGATATTGATGCAACTGTTTATTATTACAGAAAGCACACATTTTGTCACGTATGTACCACCTAACGAAACAAAATCATAGCCAACTACTAGGTACTAAGTGAAACAATCCTGAGTGAAAGATACCAATATCAGTACCTAATGAGATCTTCTTCTACGAGTAAATTACCTGATTTGATAACAAAAATACCGTAAAATATCCTAGATTGCTTTTACGAAGCTAGACTAAACTAATTACTTAGATCGACCAAATTTAGAAAACGATCTAAGTTGATGTTGCGTTTTGTAATTTAAATTAGCAGGTTGTCCTTATTAATTAATTATTTGAGAAATCAGACCTGAAGTACCGGGATAGATTCCGGAATGTTCTGGAAAATTGACAAGGGGTAGATATACGCTGCCTGACCGGTTGGAGCGTACAAGTGAGCGTGCGTCGATACACCCGCGGAATTGAAATTAATCCTAGTGCATGACATAAATGGACAATTAGTGAAGGTTATTGGTGTAAATAAATCAGTAATAAGCGAATAATAAATTACACCGAATAGGTGCTTGTTTAGTTCTGGTAATTTTAGTGTAGTTAACTCAGTTCAAACAGATGGCACTCTAAATATTTAGTTAAATAAATAATTCAGACGGAACACATTCATGTGGGAGTTTAGCAATGTTGTTACATTACGCATACATTAATTTTCGGCGGATTTAATTTTTTGTATCAGCCCTACCGGCGTGGTAGTCTGATTCGGAGCACCTAATGGTTTTTATTTAGAATTTTGAACCTTTATAAAATAATTTCGGGGGTTAATTAAAACGGGATATTCACATGCGGTGGATTATTTATTTCATTTCAGCAGAGTTCCGTGGGGAACTTAAAGTGAAATCAGTTATGAGATTATAATAATCTCATCTATGTTATTGCTTTGCAGGTTTGTGCTTCAGCGTATGCTCGTGTTATTAGCGCAAGCAAAATTTAAATCGCACCTTAATTATTGATGGTGCATGCAGTAGTTTTATGACCACCTAAAACCTCCTCCGTTTATTTACAGAGTTTCAAAAACAGAGTATTGCTTTTAGAAATCCCTGACGTGTTTCAGTCTTTTATACTTACTGGTTTGCTTTTGTTACTATGTATAGATATCCAATTTCCCATATTAATTACTTTAGTGTATCTCGCTGAAATTCTTAAAATGATTACTCTTTTCCTCTTCTTTTTTATTTCGTCCTTGATGCCGGTTCACGGATTATTAGGTTTTCTCGTTTCTCGTCTTTTACGTCCTCAAATCCGTATTGCATTTAGAAATTATTTTTTTGTTAGATTATTTGGGTTTAATACTGTTTTAGGCTGGGCTTTTACCTTGCTGACATTTAAATGTCATAAAACGGTTCGTGTGGTCGACCTAACGATGTTCGCATTTTCAAACATCAAACGCTAAAGTTAAGTTCATTAATTTAGGCTCAAATTTTGTTTTAGTGTACACTCAACTAAAATAAAATAGAAAATGTAATCATACGTTCAATTCAAGTCAAAAACAAAATCATGTAATTAAAGTTATTTACATAACAAGGGAGGTAAGTGCGGGTGCGGAAGATCGTAACTTGAGCGCAGCCAGGGCTGGAATCATGTCAGAGTAAATTTAAAACTCCAAGGCCAATGCTTACACTCACAAAAAATTGCCGAAAATAAAATAGTTAGATTGGATTGCAAAGTAGTTATTACCGCCCTAGAATAGTAAGTTCATACTTACTTCCGTACTGCGTTCGTAATCAATTAACAATGGTAAAAATCAACTTTACTTCTATACATACGCTGTAATTTACTAAATCAGAAGTGTAAAACATGTTTAACTGGCAACATTTAAAAAAAATGCATTAATGATTAAATAACAGCTCAATTAAAAACCAATTTAGCCCAATATCAGCTAACATTTTACAGCTGAAATCAAAATCTTTTGTTTGATTTATAACGAGAATTTAGCGAATAAAAGAAAGGCGTAGTAAAATTTAGACAATGAAAAGTCTGGATTTTCATTTCGTTTAGTAATTTTTTTCGAAACTCCCGACCGGTAGTAAGGGACCCAGATATAATTGCCTTTAAACGATTAACGCCCACGGTAACTTCTACATAATAAAGTTAGGAAGTTCGAATTACTGAGATGAAGTTAATTGAGTGAATTTTTGGCTTCGATTATTTGGGATTATCCTTTAAGGACCGTTTTCTTTAAATATTATAACCAATTCAATAATCGTTCCTAGGCTCTGTGTGAAATTAGTTTTATTTCAATAAAAACAAAACAACAACACTTGTTCACTAACTTATAATACTAGAATTAATAGAAAGCATCATCTTGAGAGTGACTACTCGTGGTGAATGGCGCTCGGTGAACTTTTGGGCCTACGGAGTACCGAAACTTAGTTTCACACCTCCATCATCTGTAGTTCTTCTAACACTTGGCGTTCAGGAAAGATGTGATGATCTGAGCCGGAGTTCTTACGAAAATAGCCTCACGCTGGCTGGTGGTGATCTTCTTCCTCATGGTCTCCAAGTGTGCTGTAGTTCTCATTTGCCTGAAAAGAAAAACAAGTCTTAGATCAGTTAGGTATTCATTCTGGAGTAGGGACAGATTTTGGAGTCCTGGGTACGGGCCAGGAGGGCTTTTTGCATCCCCTAGGGTCTTTCTGGCCAGGGTGGAACTTGGTTCGAATATAGCTCTAATTGAAATCCGGGACAGTCGCAGCCGAGGATGGAGGAAATGACGTTTAAGGAATTCTTCTTAGCGACGGCGGCAGCGTAACTCCCAGCACGGGAAGCCGTCGTAGCCTTGGGTTAGGAGCTGCATACCTTATAGTTAGTTCCCTCGACTTCTTGCATTCCCCGGTGTGGTGATCAGCTGCACACATCTGTGGGTGGCGTGGCATCCTCTCTGGGAGCGGCCGAATTTTTGACAACGATGACACTGTCCTATCGCCGCCTTTCTTCTTGGGGACTCAATCATAATTCGGAGGGGCAGCACGGTTTTGGAACGGGAGATCTCCTTAGCCTTGCCCGTTTTAGCCAAATTGACTAATTCAAGCGTAATGAGGATTCTCTTCCGACCGCGGCGCATTCTGACAACCGAGATTACGGAGAAGCCCTGGGTCTCTAAGTCTTTTTTCACACTGGCGGCGTCGATCGGCTCCGGGATACCTCGGAGCACCGCCTTTAATGGTTTCTCCTCCACCAGGGCATAGATAGGAGAGGTAGGTCTTTGCATGATACCACTGCAATCTTCGACGCTGGCTGGGTAAAGGTTAATTCCGTTAACGATGGTCTACTTTGATGAAGTTAAGGCGTTGTCTCCTAATATCTGCGGATATCGCTCCGCAATTATCCTTCGTTCGAAGGATAAGTGGAGGAATGCGGGTGGCTTCAATGGGGGGCTTGTCGAGATCGACTTCAGGAAGGAGGGGGGAGAACCTATTTGGGGTTGCACTTTCTGGCATGGAGGGTTCTTCTTTAGCTGGATTATACCGTTTTCGTTTCCAATTCTTCTTGGGTGGCTGGAATTCATCACCTTCGGCGGGGATTTCTTCGGCGTCCATGGCTTTTACCGTCTCCGGGTTGTGGGTGGCTTCTGGAGGGCCCGTTGCTACTACCAACAATCTCGTGCGCATGTGCAATGACAGCTTGCTTTTGTTAGGCGTACAAGAGCGGGAGCAGTGCTTTTAACTTTAACCTAAAATCCATCACAGACCCCGGAACCGTTCGAATTATTAAATGTTTAGGCTAAAAAGGCCTGATTACGTAGTCTAATTGATTGTGAAAACTACCTGGAGATGATTGTTGGCACAGCTATCCTCGATGAGATCTCAGTGACCACTCGTTGCCGCCGGGATACATTTTATATAATGCGGCTGCATACTGGAAATTTCAAGCAACGTCTAGTACCCTCTCTGCGCTCGCTGCCTCTGGATGACGTGTCCCGCTGTACTATGTCTTTAAATAATTTCGTAGCTAAACCTAAAGGGCATTTATTAAATTTAATTTAGAAGCCTTATTGTTAAATCAACAAAGGGCGATTTGCAGAAAATTTGTTTATTTAAAGCAATATTTACCATATAAATTTGAATTCTGATTAGACTTAATTTATTATGACGAACGGATAATTGGACGAAGCTTAAATTGTGTTTGAACGAAACTTGAGTGTTTCTAAAAATTTGGCAAACGCTTAAAGCCAAATATATCTAACGTACAATTTCAATTATTAGGGTTTCAAAGTTTGTTTAATAAGAATTTCATAAATTTCCCAAAACCTTTATCGCGCCGGAGGAAAAACTAAAATAAAAAGGTTTTCCTCAGCCCTTGTTTATAAAAGATTTAGATGTGAAACGGAAATATTGGAACCACAAACTGAATTTTATTTGGATGCTTTTAAAAATTAAAATGGTTGTTCGTGAAAAGTTTTGATAACGCATTTAAAATATTCCAACTGGAAAACAGAAAAAGTTTACTGCATTGTACAATTTAATATGAACAAGTTTTATAAATTGAGTTCATAGCAAAGTTTTTAAAATTAAAAATGAAATACGAATTTTACGGCCAACCTTTTTAAATTTAAAAGAATAACTATCACCTGTGATGAGTTATAAAATTCGATTTTTAATTAACGTGTTGCGTTCATAGTTTTAAGAAAAATCTGTGCGAACTCGATTTGACCTGATTAATACGGATTAATACTTAAGTCAAGAATATTCAAAAGGCGTTTTTGAGTGAAGCCATTCTTTATTGGAAGACTTCTCTAACAATATTGGTTGAGGTTAGTTTCTCAAAATGTTTTCTTCCCCAATTACAATAGTAAAAATAGCTAAGAGAGAACTCCGGAGGTCATGCTCTTCATCAAGGGATGAAAGGACACTTGTCTTATATACTTCGTGCTCAGGTGGGCGTGTCGTTCAGTAAGCATGCGCTGTGCTCTGGTAGGATGTCGTTCAGTAAGCATGCGCTGTGCTTAACCAATAGTATAACTTGGACCTTAGTATCGGTCGGAGGTCCTTGTTCAAAGTGTGAATAAATACTGTCAAAAGTCAAATACACAGCACTACGGCCCTTGGAGAGCCTCGGCTTCTCTGACAACAACTGTTTTCCATCTGTCTTCTGCCTTATACGTCCAGTTATATCTTTCTATAGTTTTAAGATCGTTTATCACATTATCTCTCCACCTTGATCGTGGAGGTCCTCTTGTTCTTTGTCCATCTGGCATTTGTGTAAACGTTCTTGTAGAAGGCATCCTCCAGACATGCCCTAATCGCCATATTCTTTTTTGTTTTGTCTATACCACAAGATCTTGATTGTTTAGCAGTTGTTTTAACTTATGGTTCATACGGTTTCTCCAGGCATTTTCATTGTTGTCGTACAAAGATCCGATTATATTTCTCAGCACTCTTCTTTCAAATCGGTTTGGCACCTCTCCGTTTTTCTTTGTGTCTATGTCTCACACCCGTATGCCACTGTTTGCCGTATTATAGTTTTATAGAGGCGTATTTTGCATGATTTGGAAATTGATCTGGATTAAGACTTATCTAACCCAATATGCAACTGTTCCCCTCATCATGATTCTGCGTTTTATTTCACTGGTTATGTCGTTGCTTTGATTGATTGTTGTTCCTAAATATTTATTTTCGAAGCTCTTCCAACATGCTTGTTTCCGATTGTCATTTATCCTTCTCTCAGGTCACCTTCGCGGCTTGTTGTCAGGGCTTTTGTTTTACTTTCATTAATATTCAGACTTGTTGGTTTTACAGCTTGGTAGTACAAACGTGTCTTCTGTGCTGACGTCCTAGTATTGCTACGTCATCGTGTATGCAAGGATTTGTGCGCTTTTTTTATACAGTGTTTCTCTAAGATTTATGTTCATTCTTCTCAGGATATTTTCTAATACTAGGTTAAAGATTATAGGTGATAGTCCGTCACCTTATCTCACGCCCTGTTTTATTTTAAAAGCACAAGATGATTTCCGTTCTATTCTACATTTACAGCTGGTGTCAACTATCGTGGCTTTTGTAAGACGGATTAGTTTATTGGGCACTTAAAAATCTCGTATGCTTTAGCTTTAGACTGACATCAACACTAAAAATTTACAGCATTTTTTTAGGATTTGTCTGGTGGAAATTTAGTCTGTCGTTGATCGTTATTTACGGAAACCTGCTTGGTATTCGCCCAGAAGTTGTTCTACGATTGCGGAGAGTTGTTGGTTAATAACATGTGTCAACACCTTGTACGTAGTATTTTTTTAATTAGGATATATTATTCATATCTTCTACTCCTGATGTAGTTTCTCTCTCCTCCAAATATTAAGTAAGTGTCTGTGTATTGCTTTAATCAGTTCCTAATTTCAGAAATTCTCCGGATATGTTATCGGATCCTGGCTCCTTTGAATGGCCTCTTCCACTTCTGCCGTCGTTGGTTTTTCTGTCTGTTCTTTATGTTCTTCCTCTTCTTGTTCACTTATTTAATATGTTTCGTTTTCATCTTATTTTTGGTACTATTTTCTCCGTTTACGGATTCTGAGAAGTACTGGGCCCATATTTCTAGCACATACCGTTCGTTACTCACCAATTCTGTAGAAGCGACTGTGGGGTTTAAAACCTTTTTTCATTTCATTGATGGTTTTGTGCATACTTCTAGTTTGCCTTTGACTATGGTGTTCTTCCAGCTCTTCAATTATTTTTTCCATGTATTGCCTTTGCTTCCGTCTGCATATTTTCTGTGCGTTCTTTTTCTTTGTTGCATTTGTCCACTTTACTTCTGGTTCTATGTTGCAATATACCCCTTTTTGCTTTCTTTCTTTCTTCAACTCTAGCTTTGCATTCTTCGTCGT
This sequence comes from Melanotus villosus, assembly GCA_963082815.1. Taxonomy (NCBI): domain Eukaryota; kingdom Metazoa; phylum Arthropoda; class Insecta; order Coleoptera; family Elateridae; genus Melanotus; species Melanotus villosus. The sequence goes on from OY720426.1 coordinate 52,979,739, forward strand.
AGTTTCCCTTCTGCTGCTTCTAATAAGGTTTCTTTGTTGGCCTTCCATTCGACGTCTTTTACTTCTGCTGTCTTTTGTTCTAGTTTGTTTACAATTTTTGCCTGCTATGGAGTAATATATTCTTCCTCAGTTAATTTGATGGGTTCCACTTCGGTTTTTTCCGCATTATTCACGTAAGTTCTTGAAATTTTTTGTCTTACTTCTGCGTGAACCAAGAAGTGGTCCTCCTTTGTTTCGTACGTCTAATAGGCTTCTGGCATATTGTAGGTCATTAATACATGATTAATTTGGTTGATAACAATGATAACTGTACCATCTGTAGAGGTCTACGTACCTTTATGTACTACTTTATGTGGTTTCCTCAATTCTTAGTCCATTCTCCATTGGTCGCAGCAAAGTCGACTAAGCGAGTTCCATTATCATGGTTCATGCTTATCTATAATTCGTATCGGTGCTTCCTCTCTGCCGGCCTTAGCATTAAAATCGCCAAGTACGATTTGTAGGTCATAATTACTGCATTTTTGTATCGTTTTTTCTAAACTGCATCTTCCACCTGCGCGTAGATACAAATCAGTGTTATGTTACAAAATGTGCCACTGATTCGTAATTTCCAAACTCTTTCAACCTCCAAAGTCTATTACTTTATGTAGATTTTGTTTTTCACTATGAATCTTGTCCCATATTGATGCTTGCCTGCCTTGAATCCACTATACATGAGGTTATGAGGTTATCATATTGTAACGTTTTTAAAACATTTATTTAAAACTTAGGTCCGTGGTGTGAATTATATTATTTATTAACAAATTTAAACAACTTAATAATTTATCCGAAACAACAACTTAAACACTAAACGCACAACATTAATATTAATCCGAAACACCAACTAATTTATTTACAGTTTTTGCCACTTTAAACTTAAAGTACCGTTTGGCTTAAAGTGACTTTAAAATGATGTTATGAAACTGATTTTCTATGCTTTTAACGGAGATTTAACTAAAGTCTACTTTAAGTTGATTATGAAACCGGCCGTAATACAGTTTATTTATATTCACTTATTCGTACTTAATCCGCGCACATTTACATTAACCGAGTACTTGGTCGCGACGATAGCTTTCGGTAGGCTCTTGATAGACTGAGATTCGCTCAAGGGAACGCGTCTTCCATTCCGCAAAGCCTCGAAGTCTCCAAACAATGACGTAACCGGCGAATAATCTGGAAGTATGTCTGCATATGACGCATACGAGCGAAATGATTCACGCTCTGGCTGACAGCTGACGCGTCTCGTTACAATATTAAGTATATCCTTTCCCGGTCATCTGATTTTTTGTAAATCTGTCACCTCAAGTTTATATCAAGACACTTCTTTTATGATATTAACAAGGGTATCGAATCGGTATAGACTTAGGACATTCCACGTTCCGAGATTCAGTTTTTTTAATTAAGTTACATTAAAACTCCTTCATCCGGCCACAGTTGCTTTGAGGGATTTTGCAAAAAGGTTTGGAGTATGCGAATAATTAGGGAATCCCAAAGAAATTAAGACCATGGAAATATTAGGAATTAATGAAATTAAACTCTTACTGTACTTTCAAATATATAAGGTAAATAAAACGTACTGTTGGTATTAGGTTCAAAGATTACATGCCTCATTTCAGTCAGGGTTGAAACATCAAGTGTAGCCTCAATATATTTGCAAAATAGGGAGTAGTATTAAATAATGCGAGCACGTTGTTTTTACCAAAGCAGCTGATTTTTTTGAGGATTTTCATTAAAAAAATCAAAGCATTTTGAATCATAACCTCGAACCGATACTAGGTAGCTAACTGTAAACATGGTTGAAGACGAACCATGACCATCTTAAAGCATGCCCATCTAATCCTGCTTCGTGCATAAGCTGAAATTAGGTTACTTTCTCTGATAGCTTGACGAAAATAATATTTTCTGGGGTTTGTTTCAATGAACTTTAACGTTGTAAAGATAAAAAATAATATTGTTAGAAACCAGTGAGGACAGCAACTTAGCTTTCGAAATACGTATTTGACCTTTAATATGTATTATTTCATGGTATTACAGGGTTATTCAGCTTTAGACTTTAAGCATTGGTTTGGATTTAATTAAAAAAAATTAAAATTGAGACATTATTTGCAAAGGGAAATGTAAGTAAAGATCGTTCGAAGGTTACACTTGGCAATCATAAAGTGATATATGTGTAAAACAACCCTGCAACAAGTTGTCCATCGAATCCCCCAATAAAACAAATTGTAATGTGGCAATATATTATCAGCCAGTTTTGGAACTGTAATTGTCTTGGCATACTTTCTGAATTTTTTGTTGTGAACAACTTGTTGCTTAAAATTTAAACAGTCTGTTTAATATCCTGCCTTTTGCTTTTATTAATTTTTAATTCAGTAAAATTATTTGTGGACCACTTTTTAGACGCCCGTTAAAGTTCACATAAGGCAAATTATTGAAATATTTTAAGTCAAAGAGTATCTAGCAATAGTTAGGCATCTTTTGCTTTTAGTTTATTAAATATAAAAGGTTGGAAATTTGGATGTAAAATGAAATTGAATAGTGCTAGTGTTTTTGTTGTTTAACATTTTTTTAAATTATTATTTAAGTACAGAGTTTCACTGTATCAGAAGTACAGCAGCAAATGTAGGCCTTCGTCATGTGCGCCTCTCGATTATGCAACCCACTTTTACCAGTTTGGCTTACAAATGTTGGTTCCCGCCGAATAGCACGTTAAAATGCTAAGAATGTGTTGCATAATCGAAAGGCGTAGAACACAAAACATCTGCAGATCTTTGGTTTTATTTGAGCGCTTTTTCGTCAGTTGCTGAAATACGTTAAATAAAACTATAAATATTAGTGCAAACGCCACACACAGTATTCAGAAAATATTTATACATCTGCACCTGGCTGATGTAACTTTCTGCAAAAGAGTACATAAGTTTTTATGGCGTTGCTAGAAAACGTCGCCCTTTTGTTTTATTAAGCGTCTTAAATTTATAATAAAGGAGGATTGTATTTAGATAAACGTAGTAAATGTAACAAAAGGACGCGGACTGCTTATATGACTGTTGTTTTATGGGCTCTCAGGCTTTACTGCTCGATATTGACCGAACTTATTCCTTTACGTCCTTGGAACTGGTTCTACTTTACTTTACTTCTTAACAATCTTGAGAACTTGAACATGCACAAGATATGGAACTGATAAAATCAATGCTATTGTGAAACTAACAAAACATTCAAAATGCATCATCAAAAAATAAGAAAATTAACAAAAAATAAACGAATTAATGACCAACATTCCTCTAAATAAAAAGGAGGGTTAGATAGAGCAATACCAGCAAATGTAAAGGCATGAATGTACAGTGTGTCCATTTTGTTGCGTAACAACTAGGTAGGCGACACATATTACAGTTGACTTGATTTGAGAGGTATCGTTCCTAATAAATTAAAAGGTCACTACAAATCAGATGACATATTATGAATAATTTATGTTAATCATTATGCAGTGTCTTTGCTTTATGAATTTGTCACAGTCGTATATTAAGCGATTTACCGTTTATTCGCTTTTCAGGCATGCACACTTGGGCTATCCAATATTTAAACCTATACAAATAATTATTATTCCACTGCCACTGTGAGGTTTGCACACTCAGGTAACTCTACGTTAAGCCTTTGTTTCACTGTTGAAAAGAACTCTTGTTTTTACCTTTCACTGTGTTTGACCATTCTTCTTTGCTTTCCACTACACATTTTTCTCTAAGTTCACCAATGATAACACTTTTTTGTATTCTGTTACTTCTTTCGCCAGTCTTGTCAACTCCTTCATTTCCTTCCAAGCCAACATGTGCTTTAACCCATTACAGATAAATCACCCACTCTTTTTGTCTCATGCCAATAATCTCTTTTCTTATTTCTTTAATTAACTTTCCATGATTATTTAAATTTCATATTGAATCTGCTATTGCCGGTATATACAATACATTTTACCTCTCACTTCTTCTAGCTTCTACAAAACCTTTAATATAGTAAGTTAGTTATCACCTTTTCTACTTCCATCTGAATTTGCCTTTACTTCACACCTTTGCTGATCTTTACCTTTAATTCTTATTATCTCCGACGGATGTCTCCACTTCAAGTGGCTTGTCATATTTGGAATATTACGTACTTTATTCGGTCCTGGCGTAAAGGAAGATAGTGACTGAAAAGTGGCCTCTGAGTTTAAAGTGAATTACTTCAAAATAAAGGAGATCTAAAACCTGAATACAAGCCGAGAGTGGCGAACAATAACTGTTAAGCAACATACAATACCGGAAGAAACAAGGTAGGATCAATTTCAATTAAAATTTAGGAAAACGTAAATCGCGGATAAGAAACGAAGTGTCAGCTGAAGGCGGCGACCGGCGCATAGCGCGTTATCGTAGCGAAGCGCGGGAGGAATAATGATAGATATGGAACAAGAAGTGTCAGATATTAGACGGATTGGCAGAAAAGTACAGGGAAAAGAGAGACCCATAATGATGGAAGTAATGAAATACCAAAAGAAAATGGAAATTCTCAGAGAAGCAAAGAATCTAAAAGGGAAAAAGATTTATATAGAAGAAGATTTCCCAAAGGAAATACAAAAACTGAGGAACGAATTGATAAGATATATGAAAATAATAAGAGAGAAAGGCAATCTAACCACAATCAGATATAACAAACTGATAGTAAACGGTGAACCATACACTCTTGAACAACTCCAAGCGATTGAAATAAATGAGGAAGAAGGAAGAGAAGAGCTAAAAGAGACAAGTAAAAAGGGGGAAACAAAGAAATAACAGAAAACAAGAACACGAATAAAATACAAGGAAAGGAAAATGAGCTAACTAAGAAAGGAAGAACGATGAGTCAAAGATCACTAGGAAATTCAGAGGACGAGAATTTGAGAGAAAGACTACTGAAGATTACCAAAACAGGGCATTTCTCAAAAAACTAGCAAAATTTAATAATGGACGGAAAAAGAAAACGAATAAAGCTATGAAAAAGGATAATGAGAAGGAACATAGAAACAATGATATAAGTAACCAAGAAATAACAATAGGGACATGGAACTTAACAACGTTGACAGGGAAAGAAATAGAACTAACAGAAGAAATGCAAAAATTTGGTATAGAGATAATGGGAATTAGTGAAGTTAAGAAGAAGGGAAAAGGCAATATACAATTGCCAAATAAATACAGTTCCTTTTATTCAGGAGTGCAGGAGGGACAGAGGAGTAAGGAAGGTGTGGGAATAATTTTATCAGAAGAAATGAATAAAAGAATTAGCAAATATACACCAATAAACTCAAGAATAATGGAAATAGAATTAGAATTAAATGGAAAAGTTAATATAATACAAATATATGCTCCAATAGAGGGAACAGGAGAAGAAGAAATAAAAGAGTTTTATTTTGATCTGCAGGCGGCCCTAGCTAAAATCAGGGAAGAAAACGATAGAGTAATAATAATGGGGGACTGGAATGCTAGAATTGGAAACGATAACCATAGAGGTGGGGGAAGCATTAGAATGTATGGGAATCAAGGAGAAGCAATAATAAACAGGAATGGACATAAAATGTTGGAATTTTACCAGATAAATGAATTATTCATCGGAAACACGAATTGGAGCCAGAATAAAGAGGACAAATACATGTTTATAGCAGAAGAAAGAAATGCTAGAAGCATTATAGACTACATTAAATACAGGGAAACAATGCAAAGAGAAGTAGAAAATGTTAAGACTGAAATAGAAGCGGAATTGGGAACCCAACATAGATTACTAACAGCAGTAATAAAGAATGTGGAAATAGAGAGAGAAGAGATAGTAAATTATAAGAAAATACCTATATATAAAATAAAACAAGAAGAAAACATGAAGAGATATCAAACAGAAACTGATAAAGAATTTCAGAAAATAGAACAAGAAGAAGATTTACAACTAGAAGAAAGATGGAGGATATTTAAAGAAATAATATATAATAAGGCAGCGGAAATATGCGGAATCAGAAGATATAATAATAAAGTGAAGAGAACAACGAGGAAGTTAGACAAGCAATTAGGAAAAAAAAGGAAATCTGGAAAAAATACGTAACATCAAAATCAGAAGAAGAAAGAACAAAATATATTAGGAAAAGAAATATAGCGAAAAATATGGTAAGAGAAACGAAAAAGAAAAGTTGGGAAGACTTTGGAACCAACCTAAATGAAATCTATAAAATGGATAACAGGAAATTTTGGAATCAAGTAAGAAAACTAAAAGGCAACAAGAAGAAACCAGTGAGAACAATTAGGAATAGAAATAACGAACTAAAAACAACCACAAGGGAAATACTAGAGAATTGGTCGGATTTTTATGGGAACAAATTTAAGGAAGAAAACCAAGAAAATAGGGAAGAAAGGGATAGAGAAGAGGCAGAAATGGAAGATGAAATAGAAGAAGCGATAGAAGAAATCACAATGCATGAATTAGAAGAGGCATTAACGAAAATCAAAACGGATAAAGCTGGGGGTATAGACAAATTAGACCCAGAAATGATTAAATACTTGGGAATAAAAGGTAAAGAATGGCCACTGAAAATATGTGAAATAGCATGGGAAAATGAAACAATCCCAAAAGATTGGGAAAATAATATCATACTGCCAATATATAAGAAAGGAAGTTATTCATATTGTGACAACTACAGAGCCATATGCTTATCAACAACAAGCTACAAGTTATACACTAAGATAATAGAAAAGAGATTGCGAAAAGTGGTGGAAAGTAAGTTGGAGGATGAGCAAGCAGGATACAGGGCGAGCAAAACAAAGGAATGATAATATACATGTAATCCGGAACATCATAGAAAAGAAGATAGAAACGGGAAAAGAACTTCATCTAACCTTCCTGGACTTAAGGGCAGCTTTCGACACAGCAAACAGAAGTATAATATGGAAGTGCCTGAAACAACTCGACGTACCGAGAAAACTAATCAAAGTAATAGAAAACCTATATAAGAGAGTAAACGGAGTAGTATCTACAGATGAATGGAGAAAGGTCTAGGAAATTTGAAATGAAGAAGGGAATAAAACAAGGGGACAGCTTGAGCCCCCTGTTGTTCATAGTACTAATGGATAGACTAATAAAAAATACAAGAGTAAAATCAGAAAAACAACAAACAGTAATCGGATATAAAAGATTGAAACCGGTAAAAATGGACAACCTACTTTACGTAGACGACATCGTACTGATTGCAGATAGTCATAAGAAGATGGAAAAATTAGTAGAAATATGGACCGAAGAAATAACAAAAATTAATCTTGAAATAAATTTAGATAAATGCAAAACTATGATTATAAACAAGAGAGACAACAGAGACATCAGAACAGAAATATACATTAAAGAACAAAGATTAGAGAAAGTATAAAATTATGAGTATTTAGGAAGCATGATAGCAGAAGATGGAAGAATAGACACAGACATAAATAACAGAATAAAGAAAACAAATTATGTATATTATGCTTTAAATAAAACCATTTTCGGAAAAAAGGAAATTGATAATAATATTAAGCTCAAGGTATATAACTCGGTGGCGTTACCAATAATAACATACGCAAGTGAATCATGGACACTTCTACAGAAACAGGAAGGAAAGATCATAGCAGTGGAAATGGAATTCCTACGGAAGATAGCGGGGAAAACAAAATGGGACAAAATACGAAATGAAGAAATAAGACGCGAAATAAATCAAGAAGTGATAACTACCAAAATAGAGAAAAAACAGTTGAATTGGTATGCTCACATAGTTAGAATGAACTCGAACGCAATAGTCAAAAAAGTATATGAAGCAATAAATACAGATAGAAGAAGGAGGGGAAGGCCCAGGAAAAAGTGGGAAGACAGAATAGCAAAAATAGGGAGGAAAAAAAGGAAAACATTAGTAGAGTTGAACGAGCTGGCCAGGGACCGAATGAAATGGAAGAAATGGATGAACAATTAAGGAAATGCTAAATATCCGACGCTCATATTGGGCATAAAGGATTTGAGAAGAAGAAGAAGAAGTACTTATTTCGGTTTCCCTTGTGATCTCAAAGGTTCTTGCTATTTATTCTGTGTTTAATACTATCGGAGTCATCCCAGATAAAATACTCGCATGATGTTGTTCCAAAAGATTTAATTATTTTGGCGTTGTAATAAAGAGTAATATTGTGCAATTTAATTGTGTAAAAACTGGACGTTAACATGATAATGCAATTTAAGGCTAATGTATATTAGGCTAGACATTCCTGGAATAGCGACCATTCATTTTTACGATGTGCCTGCAGAATGATTTGACGTAAATCAGTAGCTAATTCATGCTTACTCGACCTCTAAACTGCAGCACACCTGAACCACATGCGTACGAAACAGGTCATTATTACTGGAACACGTGGGATTTGACTTTATATAAGACTAGTTTGGAGGGGGTTATTATGGCCAGTGCCGCTGTTGAAGTCGAAGCTCCAGTCTTAGTAACGAGTCAGGTGCATACGTGCAGCGATGTTTCCTAAGGTCTTAATGTAAGTTTTGCTTTTCATTTATTTAATGTTCGTGTCATTAAGCTGGACTTATTGATTTTTTCACTTGATTGTTTTTAACTATTGTTCATTCTGATAATTATTGTCTTTGTTTGAAGATCAATGTTGATACTGCACAGAATCTTTGTAAAGTTGACTACTAAGTTTATTAATATAATTTGTTAGTGGACTCTCTAGTATTTATCTAAAAACCTCTAGCAAGCCAACCCGACGTATTCTGTGTAGTACTAATTTTCAAATTATTATTATTATAATTATACAGTATTTTCAATGTTTCTGACTCTATTTTTGGTGATCTGACTAGGACGATTATCAGTTTTTTTTGTGTTATGTTTATTGTCCAATCTGTTCGTATCTGTTTTCTTACTGTTAACGTAAATTATTGAAACAGTTATTTCCAAACGAAAACTAGAAATTATCACAATATTTTTAAGTAAACAATTTTTGCACCTTTCAAAAGTTAAAAAATGATTTTTAAATCGAAAAGTTATGTGTGAAAATTATGAACTTGTTGCGTACCAACATGTTGCAAGATAAAATACGAGTCATGCAGACTAAACTAAACAAAACCTGGGTCTTTAGCAGAACACACCCACCAAACATTTCTTTTTTTACAAATCGAAAGATGAGTTATTACACAGCACTTAACACTTTAATTTTTCTGGGTTAGTATTAGATTGTGTAAAATAACTGCTTTCAGTGATAAACCTACCTACAGCTGGTGTTCTGTTATCGTCTCTTGTTTATTGTTCATTATTTGGAGGAAGCGATAACAATTTTTTGCATAACTGGGACCGTTATCTTGCCTCTACTGCAGTGACGTATGTAATTCTGTAATGTAACGGAACTGTTTTCAGCATTTTTATAAAAAAAGAAAATGACGAAAGTACGTGCTTTACAAAAAATTGGGGCTGTGCCTGGACAATTGCTGTATAATTAGCTTTATGGCTGCCGTGAGCTTCAGTAATTTAATGTAATGCACATTAATTTTGAAATAATACTGTATAATTTTGGTTAAACATAGATATTAATTAGCCCAATGTACTGTACACGGGATGGCTATTGAAGTTCGGAATAATTTTTTGTTTAGCTTAATTATTACTTATTACTTACTAGTTAGCAAATATGAAGTTTGAGGAATTAGTTAGTATTTGATAGTTTTCACGTATTTTTTTAAAAGTTTGAGTAGGGTAAAGAAACCACATTAAAGTGGTAATGGCGTTCAAAACGCAATATCTTTTGAATAAATGTTTCTATTACTACAAGTTCTATATCAAAATTTAGCTCAGAATTTACTATAAAAGGCTGTTATCTTATTTTTAGCAACAAGCAATAATGCAAATATATAAATATTCATTTCTTGTTAAGCCTCATTTCCCCAATGTTGGACATGTAAATTTTGGTAGTACCCTGTTTTGGACATTGCTTTATCCAGTAATGGACATTATTGTTTTATGCAATAATTACCTTTCTAAGCCTGAGTAAAAAAAGAGCACATTCATATATTTAATTTTATATAATAAAGCGAAACTATACATAACTTAAATTAATATAGTTAAATATTACACCTCAAAGGAACAGTCAACTAAGAAAAGAAAAATCATTGGTAATATTGGATAATATTTCAGTTCTCCTCATCGTTGCTATAACTTTGATTTGAAACACTGGTTTCTACTGTTATTCCGCAACTTTCACAAAGATATTCCATTTCCTCGTCAGAATCTGAAAGATCCACTCCTAATCTAAGTATGTATTTCTTTGGCACACAAATTTTGTGTGCTTTGTTGGCACAGTTTGTGCAACTCAACCACATTGCTTTCTTTTCCAGAATGTGCTGATCTTTCCATTCAGTATTGCATTTATAACATTTCCAATTTTGTTTTCTCAAGCTTTTTGATTTTCCAGTTACCTTACGGCTTTGTGTTAGCTTGCATACCTTATTGGTTAATTCTTTTTGTTCCATTTTAGCTCTTTTTTCTTTTCTCTAGCTCGTTTTCGGCTTTCTTTAAGCTTTTGTTTTTCCAGTTTTAACTTCTCCTATTTTTGCTGTTCACTTAACCAAAAGTCAGATGTAATCACAGAATGTGGTTTTTCTTTTGGACATTAAATTGTTCCCGAGGCCAAAACAGATATTTTCTGAATGGCGAATCAACCGTAGATTGGCTCGATTTGTTTATGGTGGTATTATCAGTATGTTGCTGATCATTTGGTTGATAATACGTTTCGCTCTGGTCTAAATTGTCAAGTTGTTAAGTTGAACGCACATTATTTTCTGAGGTTTTCAAAATATGTCTGTCATTTTGGTTTTGCAACTTTTCCAAATCGAATGTCGAGCTTTCTTCTAAGTTGTGGGTTTTATTTTCAACTAAATTGTTACTAATGTTACTGCTACTGGTATTTGGTGATTTGCACATACTTTTTATCTTTAGCCAGACATTATACAATTCCTTGATTGCTTCTGGACCGTTCCACATAAGAGTCGCAACTTTGGTTTCTCACCATTTCCAGTATATCTGGAGAAATATGCATTTCCAGATGTTTTAAACGTACTTCAGTATCGGAGGTTCTTGTCTCATTACCTTGAGAAGAGGTCGGGCTGGTGCAATTTAGCGTAGTATTTGGTTTGTGTAATATTTGTGAATAGTCGACATCATTGCAATCAAAGGGAAAAAGTCCACATACCCTAAAACCATTTTTAATATTATCTGGAGGAACAGATTCTTGAAGGATATTTTCTAAGAGAGGTGCAACATTGTGTCTCATTAATTTTCAATTAACCATTTCCTTATATGTTGTTTCCACTCAAATTTTAAGGGATAAAAAACAGTAAACATGGGTAGCGTTAGGATAAAATGTTACTAAAATAATTAGCTTTTCTTTCAAAAATATACTAAGATGCAGAGTTAGGTGCGATCTATGGCCATCAATGAAGAAAATTATAGGCCGTGTAATATTATTCCTAGTTAACCATGGTTCAAATATATTCGACATATATTCGAAAAACAGTTCACCTGTCATCCATCCCGTAACAGATTTATCCAAACCCCAGCCTTTAGGATAACTATGAACTATTTCCGATGGAATTCGCTTATAAGGATAGACTAACTTAGGAGGTGCAATATGTCCAGATGCCGAAACCGTAAGTAAAACAGTGAGATTTTCTTTTTCCGAAGTTCTTGATACATCATATATATTTTTTACTCCCTTTGGGGCAAGGATCTTTCCAGATTTTGGGCATAAAGAGATTGCTGTTTCATCAGCGTTCAAAAGGCGATTGCTGTAGTTTGAATGTCTTTGTAGAAACAATTTAAACCATTTTTTCCTCGGAATGTCGTCCTTTAATGGAGTTTCAAGATAAACCGTTAACATTTGTTAATTTTTGTTTGAATTCCATGGCTATCGCTATTTTTGGGGTGATTTACGTCATTTTCATACCTACTTTCTGAGGTTGCAAGGCACGCAAAATTAATTTTGTTTATTGATTCAGATGCAGGATTTTATGCTCTACAACTTTTATTTGAAGCTTTTTTACCTAAAACAATTAGGGGAGCAGGAAATTACGAAAATATGATTTGACATGTTAAATCCCTATGTTCTACAACTTTTATTTGAAGCTTTTTTACCTAAAACAATTAGGGGAGCAGGAAATTACGAAAATATGATTTGACATGTTAAATCCCTATGTTCGGGTGTTCGAGTCACCACCCTGTATGTCCAACACTGGTTACATTTCCAAAACCGGGTCCACTACCCTAGTGTCTGAGCAAAACTATCCAATTATTTCGAAGAAATATGGAGAATTTATTTTGCCTTCGATTTTACTGTATGTCATTTACACACCTTTCGTTTTTAAACATGTTTTAATTTTGTTCATCAAAATGATTTAACATATTTTCCAATTCGTTTAGTTGTTAATTTATCTTATTTTACTTAGTCAGATGTTTTTCTTAATTAACGTCTTCTTCCTCCTCCTCTTCCTCCTCCTCCTCATCCTCTTCTTATATTCCTATTATTCCTTCTTCGACTTCTTCTTTTCTTGTCCTTTTGTACATCTTTCGATTATACCTTTCACACTTCTGTTGCTATAATCTCTTCAATTTTGGTATATTTGTACATAATCTTCTTCCCCTTTCTTAACTTCATTTTTGCTTTCTGTAGTTCTTATTTAAAATGCTTACATACTTATGAAATAAAATTACATAAGTAAATATTTGACAGCTCAAAAAGCCCTTGGGCCCATGGCTATAGTCTTCTTCCATTCTTTTCTATTGACAATTAGTTGTTCCCAGTTTTCTGCAATACCTAGGGCTGTAAATATTTCTTTACATCTTCGGATGTTCAAGATTTTCTTAGGCATTTTGTTGTCATCCAATCTCGCCACGTGCCACCACCAGCGTAGTCTTTCTTGCCTGAGAACATTGACTATAGGTGGATCTGACTGGAGCGAGTATACAGGGTGCCCGTTTTTCGACCTCAAGCATGGGGATCTCTGTTATTATAACAGATGCGAGATCGGTTAAATTAGGGCAAAGTTGCGCATTTTTATGGCGATCAATTATCTGAAAGAAAATGTGATCTGTCATTTTTAGTTTTTGAATTATTGGAGAAAAATGGAAAATTGTGATTTTTGTTTTAATTTTTTTAAACGAAAACCAATAAAACTAGACATTTTTAACTAAGACATTGTGAAGGCACTTTTTTACAAGGAATCTGAATCTGGCATCGTGTTTTCCAAGGCATCCTAGATGCAAGAGTTACAACACTTAATTTTTTTCTTCTTATGGGCGCCATATTTGATTTTTGCATTTTCGAATAGAGCTCTTTTTTCTGATTACGACTATGTATCACATGATATGGTCAAGCTTGACATTTTGATTAGAATTTAAGAAAAATGTTTTTGCGAAGAATGCTTTGGAAACAACAACATCTACTTTTGTCTAACAAACAAATTTTTGATAATTCAATTAAATTTAGAGTTCCACGTTCACATTTCTACCCAATTTACCTACAAAATTAAGTTTTAAATTAAGAACAGGATAAGGCAGAATTTTTGTATTTAAATTGGAACAAAATTAAAAATAATGCAACCGAATAGTGAAATTTAATTGAATTGTCAAAAATTCGTTTGTTAGACAAAAGTAGATGAGATGTTGTTTCCAAAGCATTCTTCGCAAAAACATTTTTCTTAAATTGTAATCAAAATGTAAAGCTTGACCATATCATGTGATACATAGTTGTAATCAGAAAAAAGAGCTCTATTCGAAAATGCAAAAATCAAATATGGCGCCCATAAGAAAAAAAAATTAAGTGTTGTAACTCTTGCATCTAGGATGCCTTGGAAAACACGATGCCAGATTCAGATTCCTTGTAAAAAAGTGCCTTCACAATGTCTTAGTTAAAAATGTCTAGTTTTATTGGTTTTCGTTTAAAAAAATGAAAACAAAAATCACAATTTTCCATTTTTCTCCAATAATTCAAAAACTAAAAATGACAGATCAAATTTTCTTTCAGATAATTGATCACCATGAAAATGCGCAACTTTGCCCTAATTTAACCGATCTCGCATCTGTTATAATAACAGAGATCCCCATGCTTGAGGTCGAAAAACGGGCACCCTGTATTCCCTCGTTTGCTCTTCTCCTCCACTTGTCTTGTAGTTTGACTCCTCCGTATATTAGCACCCACACCTCACTTCCGTAAGTTATCACCACTTTTATTATTGTTTTATATATGTTATTGTTCTTTCTACTACTTCTTTGCCGCCACCACTACTTGTAATCTTTGAAGCTATGTAGGAAGATGAAATTTCGGACCTTTTCAAACATATATTTATCATTATGTTGATTACTCATAACTCATGACAGTTAGCATATAGTTAGTTGTATCCTTTGAGTTAAGTACCATGTATTTTGATTTCTTCACTTATTTCTAGTCCAAATTTTCTTGCTTCTTTTTCAATGCCCAAGAAGATATCTTTAAGCTCTTTCTGTATTCTTACCAAGATTGTCAGATCGTCGGCATATGCTATTACTTGATGGGAATTATTTAATATGTTATACGCATCTGGATTCCAGTTCTTCTAATGATCGTCTCCAATGCTAAATTAAAAAGGGTAGAAGAGAGTGAATCTCCTTGCCTAAGGCCTGTTCTGGCCCTAAAACTTTCCGATGTTGCACCTTCTGCCCTTACTTTATTTTCTGTAACCAAAAACGTTATTTGGTCACTCAGAAATTTGCGGTTCTCTTAATGCTTCTTAAGGCCAACGCGCATTTAACCACGCCACGGCACGCCACGCCGGACGGCAATTTTTAAATTACATTGGTTGTTATGGAATAACGCGCCGCGGCGTGGCGTGGATAAGTGCGCGTTATTGCATAACAACCATAGCTAGGCATAGACGGATAGATTTGCTGGCCGATTTGCTCATCACGTGCAAATCCAACAGATTTACTCGTTACTAGCACCGTCGAGTTTTTTACGACCGAGACCATACACGTCCACGCAAATCTTACGAATAATCCGTCGGACCGGTGTGCCGCATGTATATCTCTATGGTTATGGGGAATTTTTAGCATTTATCCGTGCAATTTGCTTGGCTTGTGGCTCGTTGAAAATTTCAAGAGACCACGAGCCATGCCAACTGCGGATATCCAGTTTACAAGTTGTAGTGAGCGAATTCGTATGTTCTAAGTGAAACAAAATTAATTTATTATTATAATAATGGCATTATTATTGTCACATAATAATAAAAAGAGGAAGTTAGCTGCTGTTGGTGCTCTAATGTTGCACTACGATATGCTTATAAAGAATAATAATAATGGATACAAAAGAAAAAAACGATCTTTATGGCAAAAAAACTGGTTAAGTGAAAGGGATAAATACAGTGATAGAGTCTATACTATAGATTATATACAGTGGAGTATACACATACACCTTACTCCAAAAGTTTAGATCTCGTTTTCTCGAAAACTATTGGCCGTGTGTAAAATTTATATACAGGGTGATTCAAAAGGTATGGTCCAAACTTAAGGGTATGATTGGCGATGTTAAAATAAGTAAAAAATGCCAATAAACTAATGTCCGATTCGCAATTGTTTTCTAGTTGTAACAACATTTACGATAATTTATTATTAATAAAGAACGTATACAATTATAATAAAAATTAAAAAGTATCACAACAAATGTTCAGAATGTCCACCTTGTACTTGTATACAAAGTTGGGAATCTTGAACATTCCTCAACTGTTGAGGATGTCTTCGAATATCTTCAACAGCTTCATTTATTCTATTAACTAAATGGTCCCTGAATTTCCGTTACATAAACTTTTAATTTAATTCACCCCACAAGTAAAAATCTAGTGGAGTAATGTCAGGCGAACGAGCCGGCCATAGTACTGGACTGCTTCTTCCAGCACTGTGGAAAGCGATTATTCGGTGGTCAGGCTGTCTCTGGTGAGGATACCTTCTCCCATATTTTACCACAGTTGCACGGTCACTTCCGCTGCAATAACCATACACAAAATGCATTTCTGCATAAACGCGTACAGAAAATGGCTCCATCATTACCACATTTATTGAAAATTACGCCAGTTCAAGCTTGAAACGTCTTCTGTAATAAGAAATTAACATTTGTTTTACTTATTTCCTAGATAACGTGATTTGACAGAACACAGATGGAAACAAAGAAAACCTCTGTAACTAGATAACAGTTGGAAATAAGACATGGGTTTATTAATATTTTTTGCTTATTTTAACATCACCAATCCCACCCTTAAGTTTGGACCATACCTTTTGAATCACCCTGTATGTATAACCTTTTTTGTAGATAATTTTCTAATAAGCAATTTTACTAATAACTGAAATTAGCGTACAACCAATAGAAAGCAAGATATTTGCAAAAAAATGTTTTCTTTGAACTTTGACCTTAAATAATTCGCTAAGCCAACACAATTTTGAAATGGACTTTCTACACGTTATTTGTAATGTCAAAATGAAGATGCGTGCAACAAAAAAACTTCAACAGTATTTATTTAGAGGTTTCACCTTTTTTTCGCCTAAAAAATTACTGAACTAGTAAAATTAATTTAGAGGCGCGCTTGCTCGGCGAATAAAGTGTGATGTTTATGGCGAAATAAATTTGTGCCGTGCCAGTTCAGACTCGTCGCGAGTTAACGTGGCTCCTGGCGTGGCGCGACGAGTTGCCATAAACCCAAAGATAAATCTGACAATTTTGCTCGCCGCATGCAAATCGCCCAGCAAATCTGTCCGTCTATGCCTAGCTATTGTAATTTAAAAATTGCCGTCCGGCGTGGCGCGCCGTGGCGTGGTTAAATGCGCGTTGGCCTTTATAGTTGTAGTCTATTTACAGTATCACATGCCTGTCTGAAATCAACGAAAAGAGCATCGCTTTTCTTTTGTTTTTTCTTGAATGATTGTCAGGGTGAAAATTTGGCCTGCCACTGATCTTTGTGTTCCAAACCCTGCCTGATCTTCATCTACTTGTAATTCTGCTAGTTTTTTTAGCGTTTCATTGATTAGCATTGCCGGTAACGCTTAGTAATGATATGGGTTTATAATTTACACATTCAAGTCTATTGCGTCTCTCAATATTTCTATAATTAATTCGGAAATCCTCCGCTAGGGCCCATATTTTAGTAACACTGCTCGTATCTCATCTGGTCCTGGACTTTTGTCATTCTTTATTTTATTAATGGATTTCCTGATATCATCTATTGTGGACAGGTTGTTATGTGCTTCTTCAAATTGTTCTAGTGCTCTCTCTTCTCCTGTTGCCTCTTGCAGTTCTTCCTTTGTATTTTCACTGTAATGTTCTCACCATCTTGTTACATTTTTACTATCTGCTACTAAATTACCTTTTTATCATTACACATTAGCAATCTGGGTTGGTACTCTTTTTGCTCGTATTTGCCTGTTCATGAAACAGTCTCATATTCTTTGTACAATAACTTTCTTCTAGGTGAGAGGGTGGAAGATTCTGCTACTTAGGATGTCTTGCATAATATAAGGTGAACATTGGCATGTATTTAAAAGGAACCACTGAAACTAAAGCGCAGAAAAAATATTTAATCTGCTTCTTTACTATTTAAAAAAGATGTGTGCTTGGCCGACCCTACCTCGGTACTGAGATAGATTCGGCCTGTGCCTGTGGAGGTTTCGGTCAATAGAAAAAATTAAATTTAAGTGGTTAATGTGAAAGTATTTATTTCTGTTCTTTCAAAAATAGAACCTAATCAGTTTATAACGAAAAGGAATTAATCAGCATTGATTATTTCAAGACATAACCAAAATTTCTATCTTATAGACGTAACTAAATATTGAAAGTTCAAGTGAATCCCCTTTAAAAAAATAACATAAAATATTGCGTTTCTCTAAAGCAGTAGCTTAATTTATCTCAAACTATATCCTTGAAAATTATAGTTCAAATGAAGGGTGCCCAAAATCCCAGCAGTTCCACTCATCTTATTCGGTGCATTTAACTTAGCCACAATATCTGTGTATGTAAATGTACTCACATCTTGAATATCAGGGAAAAAGAAGTTTGGAGAAAGATAGAGTTTTCTCAAAAATGTTGCTGTAAGCATATTTTTTTCAACTTTTAATATCTTCCCAATGTGAAAACAATATCCTTCTTTCTTATTTATCTTGAATTTCA
Source organism: Melanotus villosus (assembly GCA_963082815.1). NCBI lineage: Eukaryota > Metazoa > Arthropoda > Insecta > Coleoptera > Elateridae > Melanotus > Melanotus villosus. The sequence continues at coordinate 52,997,999 of OY720426.1, forward strand.
CCAAGACAAAGTCATTAACATCAGAATAGGAATCCTCTTCAAAGTCTTGAAGAGATTCCAATGATTCTTCATTTGTTGTGCCATCTGCAACAAATGAAGATTCATCAGATAAAGAATACTTTTCCTTTTGCAGAAGGATTTGTCTTTGTCACATTCCTTTTTCTCTTTTTCTCTATTTCCAAATATTGTTTGAGTTCAAACCCTGGAGTGTCAGTGTATATTCTGGATGTGGACTGTACTCTTCTATTCTTCTTCTTTCTTTCTTCTGAAAAAACCTTAAACCATGGCCGTATTTCTTCTAATACGCTTTTTCTTTCTTTGAACGTAGTTCTTGCGAGATAGGCGGTACAGGTTCCTTCGACGTAGAAGCTGTACATCCTATTGCGAAGGGTTGTATGTTTGTGGTCGAGATTTTTTTCTTGTTGCCACATTACTTTTTTTGTTAGTTACGCCTTCGACGGTTATTCGCTTGGATTTTTTTTCATTATCGCCACAATAATCAGGAATGATCTCTACTGGTACTTGCGACACTTCTCGCTCTTCAGTTCTTTCAGTGGCTTCTAAATGTGGGGCTCCTTGCTCACAAGTACTTTCAGTGTTTTGTAGATGAACATTGGTGACAGAGCCAGTAGCAAAGTCTTGATCGGTATATACGAGTCTATTAACAGGCCAAATGCCCATAGTTTTGAAGGAATTTATTGGCGAGTTCGAAAATATCTCAGCATCCAGCCGTTAAACGCTCTGCCAGTTTGCATTTGAAAGGGCTGTAGATACCCACATCCAACGGCTGTAGCCGGTGTGTACTATGAGGTGGGAAGGATAAGAGTACCATACCATTCTGTCGACATAAGTGGATTGCATTGAAGTGTTTCATGATTACCATATATTATGAGAATTTTGCTCTCTTGAGAACAACGAGTATGATTTACGATATGCCTCAGTACATCTAAAAATAAGTCTGCTGTCATCCAACCAGACTTACTACTCAAGGCAATACTGTCAGTTGGTGCATTGATCAAGTATTGTTACATTTCTAATTCTGTGGTATGAACATAGGATGAACTGTAGAACCAACTGCACTAACGATTCCAACAAATGTCCACCAGGTTCTCCACTGGCAACTTGACCAACTTGCTCCCTTAGTACTAATTACTTGAAATGGTTTCATAACTGTTGTTATACCTGTTTCATCCAGGTTGAATATTTGTTGCACTGAACTTGTACCGTTCCAATATCGAGGCGTAATTATTGAAGAATTCTTCTATCCTAGCTCTCAGGTTTTCTTAGGATAGATCGTTATTCCTGTTCATAAATACCTTTCTCCATTCATCGCCTAAAATATACATCTAAAATAATTAATTTGCAGTGTTAAATTAGAAGAAATAAATATTATACCGGCTTTTTCTGTTTCGTACCACTGCGAGAGAATTCTGAAGCCAGGCAAGCGCTTAACAAATGGGTAGGCTAGTTTCTGGACTTGTATATAGGACAATTATTCATAATTGAGGTCGGAAGCGTGCTTGAGATACTGACATATTTCCCTACCAAATTTGGCTCTATCATCTTCCTCACCACTTTCGTTCTCCGACTCTTCGAGGTCATGCAATAATTTCTCCTTATTTTTATTTGCAAACTAAACTTTAAACGAGATTGCGTAGTCGAGCGTTTGATGTTGTGACGACTTGCAGACTCGTTAAGACCTAATTCTTGTTTTAGATAGGCACATATTGCATTTTTCATATCTTGCTCATTTACTTCTCTCTCTGTTTTCCTTTCGTAAAGGAGGCATTTAAAAAAGTAATTGAATCACTATTTATACTAAATGTGGATGGATTAATCGGCTACTCGATGCGGGGTAGATTCGGCCGGCCGAATACTCCTACCCCAATCTTGATAAAATATAAACAACTGAATAGAAATATGGTTTGGAATTGTGGTTATGATTGATAAGTACATGCTTAGAGATATATTGATGATTCTAATCTAAGAGAATCGACCATTTAAAAAAAACTCGCTATAAAAAATTACAATTTATTACTATCGAAAACCTAGCTCAGAAGTCTAAAATCAATCATTTTTTTTGTAACATAAACAAAATACACCTCACTGGCATCGGAGTTTCAGCGGCTTACTGAATTCACTTAGGTTTCACTATGCAAACGAAATAAGGCGGCAAATTCAAACAGGCAAAAAGCAATAGACAATGGCTTTCACCCTCTCCCCGATATTTTTTATTAGTTTGTATTGCATATTTATTTTCTTCCTTTTTTACATCCTTTTAATTTCCCTTCTTTTTTCCTTAAATATTTCCACACTTGCGCTGGTTTTCTGATTTAACATCTTCAGTCTTTCCGTTCTCAACTCTTCCGGTACCACCTCGCACTGTAGGTTTAATCGAGTTCTTTAGACCTTCCCACTTCTTTTAGATAGTTCTTCCAGTTTCTAACTTTCTTCTATATTTATACTCGTAGAGTCTTCTTCTGTACCCTGTTTTCATTTGGCTTTTGTCTCATTTCTACTTTTATCGTTGCTCTCACTAGATAATGGCTTGACGATATGTTTCTGCCCCTCGACAGCTTTTAAATTTTGATGTTACGCTTCTATTACTAGATGATCAATTTGGTTGACTACTTTGCTATTTGGCTAAGTAAAATTACATAAACAAGATAAAGAAACTGTGGTTTTAAATTTTCTTCGATTGTGTTCTTCACTTTCTTCTTCCTCAATTTATTGTTTATTATTTTACCTTGGTTCGAGCTTTTCTTAGAAATCTCATTCTACCCTTCAAAATTACGGCTATCTAATAGATTAATAAAGACTATTGAGACGTCCTTATCTTTTTGCTCTTCACATTTTTATTTTTTGTATTTCTTCATTTTTATTCTGATTTTTCAGTTTGTATTTAAATTCTTTTCTGTTAGTGTTAGTTTTCGAACATAGCAATTGTGGAAGAATTGGAAGGTTTATTCTCCGCTGTTTTCAAACAAATGCTGTTCTTTGAAATTTGTATATGTAAAAGCTTATTACATTCTACGAGTATTTTTTGTCATTATTTGCCTCTATATTCTTCTCTTCCTTCTCGAGCACCTCCTCCTTCTCTAGCACCTCTTCCACTTCCTCTTCCTCTTCTCCCACCGTGTTCCTTTTTCATTCTCCCTTTTTTTGTCCTTCTCATCTGCCACCTCTTCTATTTCCGCTCGCTCATCTTCTTTTTCCTCCCTCTTTTGTTCTTCTTAGTGCAGTTTGGTATTTAGCCTGCTTTTCAAGATTGATTTGTTTTGTTTTGGTGCAGTGTTTCGGTTTCTTGTTGCCCTTTTGGCCAGTCTGTTAGTGTCCATGCCATTATGATGCATGTTCTTTGTTGTTTTTCAATCCTTTCGGTAGTTCTGGGAATTCGTCTGCTCTTCTCAAGTGTTTCAGTGAATTTACGGGAAGTTTTCTTATAATTTTCATTTACACTGTTATCAACTCATTTGGTTTGATGATGCTCGCCTCGTTCTTGGTTACATACATACGAGGCATATCCACAAATTAAGTTCCGATCGGTCATAAAGATCTTTTTTCTTTCATTTTTTTCTATTGATAAGTATTTGGTTAAATATATATTAAACTACTTCTCTACATAATCATCGTTTAAATTTAAACATTTATCATAGAGTGGCACGATCTTTTGTATGCCAGTATCTGTAAAATGTGTGTCCAAGTTTTTCATCCAATCCTGAAACAGAGTTGTCACTTCTTTATCAGTATTGCATCGCTGCCCTGCTAAAAATTTCTTAAGGTGAAGAAAGAGATGAAAATCACTTGGGGCTATAGGTCAGATGATCAAAAATTTCCCAATTAAATTTTGTCAAGAGTTCTCGGGTCGAAGTGGCTGCGTGAGGTCGGGCATTGTTATGCAGCAAAACAATTCCCGAACTGAGAAGACCTGGCCTTTTGTTCTTAATGGCCTTTTGTAATATTTGCAAAGTAGCACAGTAAGCATCTGAATTTATTGTTGTTTCTTGCTCCATGAATTCTACGAGCAAGATGCCACGCCTGTCCCAAAAGATGGTACACATGCCTTTCCGGTTGGACAGGGTCTGTTTGAATTTTTTTTGTTTCGGTGATCCACTATGCCGCCATTGCATTGATTATTGCTTACTCTCTGGTGTGATATGACCAACCCAGGTTTCATCTCCCGTCACAATATGGTCCAAAAATTTATCACCATCAGCGCTGTAGCGCTCCAAAGATGCCATTGCCGCTGCCATGCGTTTTGCCTTGTGTTCTTCAGTGAGCATTTTCGGTACCAATCTCGAGCACGCTTTATGATAATGCAATTTTTCGGTCACAATTTTATGCACAAAAGATCGTGAAATTTGTGGAAAACGAGTGGCCAATTCAGAAATTGTAAACCTTCTGTTTTCACAGATTTTTTCGTTCACTTGTTGAACCAAATTCTCAGAGACTACCGAATGTCTTCCACTTCGCTCTTCATCGTGAACGTTTGTCCTGCCTTCGTTAAACTGCCTGCACCATCTTCTTACCATTCCCTCACTTATTGCATGTTCACCATAAACTTCACAAATTTGCTGAAAAATTTCTGCGAACCGAACTTTTTTTGCATTTAAAAATCCAATCACAGATCGTATTTCTTATTTCACAACAGGACGGATTTTCTATAACTGTTAGCAATATATCAATAATTTGTCTTCCAAGGCCTTCTTATTTTAATTTTGCTTCAACAGTTATGTGTTTCCGGCATCATGCTATTCTTAACAGTTTAAATGCTAAAGCTTTTTTACGTCTTGACTTAGTTGTGTATCATGTATCTTATTTTCAAATTATCCATGTACAAGCCTTTTTTGTAAGAGGGTTTTTTTAAGCGCCAGTTATAAAATTAAAGCACCTAGGTTTCGCTAAATTTTTGCTGTGAGGTTCAATGACGATTTCTAAAATGTTAGTTATTTATAGATATTTTTCTGGGCGAAGTTCCATCTAAAAGAGTAGGGATGATGTAAGGAAACGGAATTAAAGGAAATTCGCGAAATTCGAGCACCTGTAATATAAATTGAATTTGTAAGCTGCGACAAATTTACTTTGAAATATTGAAATTGTACTCCAATTTACAAAGTTTTGAGTTTGTGTGTTCATATTTAACTTTTATAGTAATATAAAGGCGGGCTTTGTGTTATAAATGAATTTGGCGCGTTGTCAATTTTAGGTTGTGTTAATCTTGAAAGAAACTAATCAGCTTATTTATTACGTTTGTGGAAGTCCTTTATCTGGGAAAGTTTTCGGTGTTATACATTGAAAGCAAAAGTATCGATTATAATTAACATTTCCTGTAATTACCGACGGAAGTTCAAGGGCGGTTTTTTATCGTTCACGTCCGAATCACAAACGTTTTATTTAGTTTATTGTATTATCTTTTAATGAACGAATTAAAGAATTTTAAAATTGAATTGTTCCCAATTACCAACGGAACGTTTGCTACATTTTTCAGAAAAGAAAATTGTCTTATTATTTATGCTCGGCTTCTCCAGTGTGACTACGGAAATTAAAGCCTTATCGTGGCATCACGTGAAAATTGAAAAAAATTACCTTTGTATATTGTAAAAGAACCATTGCTAATGGGACAACTTCTTTTAGGTACATCTTGATTATTCCTTTTTTAACCTTGGCATTAGAATATTCCCTGAAAGAATGGACGAATAATCGGGTTTCATTCAAAACGAAGATTGGAAAGTTAAGACACGATTCAATTTGACCCAAAACGATAGGAACAATAATCAATAAGGGTTGAATTATAAATGAGCTTCTAAATAATGAGAAGGAGCGCTTTGTATAATTGAAATGATTCCGAATGTACGTAAAGCCCATTTTAGAAGGGAAAAAACGAAAACGTTTCTGCTTATCTTTGTTAATAAGAATTTCGTAGTTACCAAGACCGGCGGGGACTTAGATGAAACGAATTTTGTTTCAGAGGGATTCGTAAAGTTAATGCTCAACTTGACATTCTGAAACAATGAAATATTGTTTCAAGTTTTAGACTATAACCGAAGTACTTGGGAGTCTGCAGTGCTTGTCAGAAAAATGACATCCACTTTGGTTTTTGTTGCTGGAATGACGCTAGAATAAATTTGAATAATCATCTTTCAATTGTTAATTCGAAATTACATATTAATCCGAAGATTTTTTTTAAGTCTGGAAACTTCAGCTTTTTCTACTAGCCTGAAAACAATTACGCTCAGGCGAACATCAGAGGCCAGAACTTACTCGAAGTACCCATATAACGGTTTGAAACTTATTACTTACGCGGTTTAATACGAGTTATAGCTCAACAATGTTCAGTAGTCACAGAAACAACAAATGAGGGGAACTACGGTTTACTGAAAGCTTGCAGTTTGAGAAAAGTTTCAAACATCCTGTAGCGAATTAAGTTTGAAGAGGGTTCTGTGGTAAATATTCCCAAAAGACTTTGCAACAAATTAAAAGTGAGAAAATACGGGGTCGGGGAATATTACAAAGTCTTACTATTCGGTAATTAGTAAAAGTTGGGGTACATTTTTAAAGTCAGGTGGTAATTACTGATTTTGTATGAAATTTCTTTCGTTGGTTTATTTTCTTTATTTTATCTGTTTTATCCTCTAAAATCTTTAAAAATATTAAACCATCCATTTCGTTTTTTATCATCTTTTTCAGAAATTTCTTTTACATATTGTTTGTAGTTAGTTGTCTTCCGCTTTAAATATGTTTGGAAGTTATTCTGCCTTGTCAAGAAGTTCAACTTTGTTGGTTTTTGCAAAGTAACTTCTATCAGAAGGAAATTAGATTTTCGAAAAGCTAAATCAGTGTCTTAGATTAGTTCGATATTGAAACTATTAGAAAAGGTCATTCATTCACGACTTCGAATAGTACTGAATGAACAAAATATCATGTCTAAGCACCAATTTGGTTTTAACACTCTATAACTTATCAACCACCTTGTCTGACCGTTCCTTCGCCACTTAGAATGGAACAACCTCTACAGCTACTTTCTTATGTAAATACAATGTGATTTTTTAAAAACTCAATTGCAGCAGGCCGTATTCTGTCTTAATAACCTTAGAACTGTCTGTATTAAGTCAGAATACGGCCTGCTGCAATTGAGTTTTTAAAAAATCACATTGTACTTGTAACGTATTTAATAATTTTCAACAGTAATTACATAAGTGGTGATAATTTTTTGATAATTTTAACTAGATTCACGAATCTTTATTGCTATGGAAATTTCATGAGTGGACGAAGTCCACGAGTGGAATTTCCTAATAGCAATAAAGATGAGTGCTAATCTAGTTAAAATTATCAAAAAAAAATTATTACCACGAATGTAATTCGGCCTGATTATTTTTTAAACTGTTACACAATGATGACAGTCTTAACGTTTGTCAAAGTCAAAGCTAACTTTTTATGCATTTATTTAAACAAAGATCCAATCACAGAGCAGGTATTTCTCTGTGATCCAATGAAACAACGTGAAAAAATTATCGCTGTAATCAGCTACTAGCTAATTATCAGTGTAATTATGATGCTATTGGTCGATTTGAATTTTTTTCTCATTATGATTGGCTGACAGGACTGTTTAAAAAATAATCCTTACAATTCCAATAGTTGATTGTATCACATGTTTAAATTTTAATGACAAGGCTTAGTAAAAAAATAAAAATCACTCGCTATTTCAATGCAAAGGATGTTTTCCTAATGTAATTAAATTCAGCTGGAATAATAATGAGACTTGAATGGTAATGGGAATCAAATAACGTTACTAACGTAAAATGACGTCTACGTTTAATAGGCACCGGAATGAAAATGGAAATTAAGAAATGTCTAAGCTAATTCGAGAGCTTTCCCGTCTTATTTGCCTCCATTAGGAATTAGCAAAGCCTTAGTTAAATTCTTCGTTGTCTTTCGCAACCCACGAACAAGTCGAAATTAGAAATGTTTTAAGAAGCATTGACTTCGACTAAATAAAAAATTAATTAACATAAATTTAAAGGGGAATAATTTTTTAGTCAGTAGTAAGCCCTAATTGATTTAAAGGCGTAAGTTGAAGCTGAAGTTTAGTACGTAGATGGTTAAGAGCAGAAGCAGAAGCTGTTGTTTTAGTTTCAGTTTACTTTAACGTCTGCGAAGTATCAAAAGAGTAAGATCCTCTCGTAATTAGTGTCGCATTAATTAATAATTCTAGAAACTAGGAGACGTAATTGAGTTCTCTATTTCAGCTTTTAGCTTATTGTCTTTATTATCCGGGGAGAGAAACTTCGAAAGAACAGCGTTTCATTTGGTTAATTCGGGCATGCAGATCAAAATTGACAATGATTTTTGTATAAGTTTTATTGGGTAGTTAAAGACGTGCTTGCAGTTTCTATTTTATGGGTTGAAAGTATTATTTATTGTTTTTCCTACATCTGTTTCGGACTTTTGCTCTTCGTCGGGGAAATGGGTGATCTAAGCGCTGAAAAATAATAAAATGAGAAATCAAAAAGATATATGTCCTTTAAATTAGTTTCTTGGTTTAAATTCTACAAAACAAGAACTTTAATTTCCATCAAAAGGGTTTGGCTTTGACAATAAATATTTAATAAAATGTTGCCCCTTAATAAACCGATTGCAAAAGTAAACTGGATGCCAAAATGAAATTCACTGCGTTGAAGTAAATGAGTCGTATGCTTAACGAATTTTAAGACACTGATTTATTAGCACAGTTAGTTTAGTTAATTGCAAGCTGTTTCATTAATCATGCATGCTGTGGGGAATTTAGAGATTATTCTTCCAAAAGGATGTATCAAAATCTCATTTTGTTTATCTTTTTCTTGTAATTTAATTCAAACTTCTTCCGTTTAAAGGGATAAAATGCGATGAATATGTTCTAGTCATAAGAATATAGACCAACCCTTTTCGTGTCCTTTTCGTTTGCATCTTTCCACTTTTCTTCTCAGTTTTTCCTAGCTTTTCGCTTCTTCTTCTTCGTGCTTTCTTCTTCTTCACTCCCAGTTTGTCCTCTTTGTTTTTTCATCCCTTCTGCATTTTTCATTTTCTTTATTATTTATCTTAATTTTCTTCGCTCTTTTGTCTTTGGTTTCTTCTTCTGAGCTACTTTTCCCTCCTCTCTTCCTTTATCCTTCTTTTTCTTTTCTTTCTTCTACGTATCTTCCCCCCTCTTCTTCTTATTCTAAAGTTAAGAATTATGCATCCATTTGTCAATTTCAACTCCGCTTTTGATGATTTTAGGGTTCTTAGGAGCCATACTTTTTACGGTTGCCCGCCATTCCTTTTACTGTTTTACCGGTAACATTGCTTTGTGTGTCTTTTTGTACTTTCTGTACTTATATAAATAAGAATTTTTACAGCTGGCGCTGCTTTTCTTCTCTCAAATTCCCCATTTTTGTTTATCTTCCCAATCTCCTTTTTCCAATTCTCTCTTTTCCATGGCCTTGCTAGGATCTTCTGGATGTTCCCCTTTTTCTTTTCTCCAGAGGGCCCCAGTCAGGTTTTTCTCCAGTTGCTGCTTTTGCTTCTGTTTGTACTTTCATACCACTTTAGTTGTATTGTTTTGTTCACCCATTCCATTCCTTACTTCTTCATTAGGGATTCTGTCCACTCGCGTTACTCTACAGTTTTACTCTAGCATTCCATTTCAACTGCATTGATTTTAGATCTATTTCTTATTTATTTATCACCCTGGTTTCCGCTCCAAATGCCATAATACTCTCTATAATTGAATCATATATTTTTGTGTTATTGTTCTTTGTTATATGTTTGTCCCACAGTACTGAATTTAACTGTTTAATGCTAGTTCTGGCTTGCTTTAGTCTGGATTTCACACTTTTGTTTCAGTTTCTTGAGGCTATACTCTAGATACATTTTAAAGGGTTTGGGTGATGTCAAACAACCTTACAAGAGATCTTTAGTTGTCTGAAATTTATTGCTTAGCTTTTACCCTGTTGTAACCATTACCTTATTATTTCTACAGAGTGCTTTTACTGTTTCAATGAGGCCTGTCTTTATTTGCAGCTTGTTTATTGCTTCCCACAGTCTAGTGCTGGGTACTGAGTCATATGGTTTCCTTATATCTATAAATGCCAAATGGATCTCTCTGTTCTTTTGCTTTTTTCTTCTCTATAAATTTTCTTATATGTATGATCAATGCATGATTTTCCAGCAGTAAATCTTGCTTGGTCTTCCAGTTTTACCCTGCATCTCATCTTCTTATTTGTTTTTCATTATTTTTCCATATAACCGCCCCTGTAGTTTTTTCTATCTCCTTTCTTGAAAATTGAGATTATATATGCCTCGGTTCAATCGTATGGTAGTTTTTCTACATTTAGTATTTCTCCTGGGTCTGATGATTCATCATTTTTTGATGCTTTTGTTGCCTTCGTTATCTCTTCCTGTTCTATTGTTATTTGCGTAGGTTCTGTATTCTGTATTCTTTATGACTTAAAATAAAATTATTTTCCAAAATAATTGTCTATATTCTTCTCATTCTCTCTCTGATATACCTATATTGAATATTTATTTTTTCTGGTGTACCTACTTGTTTTTAGTGCTCTAATTTTGTCCACGATTCTGTACTTCTTGTTCGTCCTACATATTGTTCTATTGGTCGCTTTTTTTTCCATTTTTCATTTTATCTTTATTTATTGGCCTCTTCATTTCTCTATTCGCTTCTTTATATTTTTGTAAGTTCTTCTCCGCTTTTGTGTTTAGTCAGCTTTCATATAGGTAGGGCTTTTATCTCTGTTATTACTTCTTTAGCCTTCTGGCTTAAATTTAATCAGCCCTCCAGAATTTTTTAGTGTCTTCTTCACCTAAGGCTTCTAAAAATGCTTGTTTAATGCTAAGTTTCTCATGTTCATATGTTTCTTCAAGGCTGTTGTAGAATTCCTTTAACTTTTCGTCCAATCTTCTTCTATATAAGCCCCTTACAGCAACTGCATTTTCAGTCTTTTCTGGGTTCTTTTTTGCATCAACTCTTTCTGTATTTGTTTCGTGGGTCTTTTGGTCGCAATTTTTTCATTCCGTACCATGGAAAGTGCAGGTATGCTAGCAGTAATCAGTTTGCTTGACATCCAGCTCCCCTTTCTACTCTTAGATATTTTACTTCTATTGACGTTTTTTTTTTTGTTTGACAATAATATAACTTATAGAGATTTTATGTTACGTGTTTTTGAACCCAGGTATATTTGTGAATCTCCTTGTGTTTGTAATACCCATTTTGAGATTATTTAATTCGTACATTTCTATTATGCTTTCTCCGTAGTGGTTAATAGTATCTTCTCCGTACTGCCTTACGGTATTATCATTTATCTTTCTTCCAGTTCGTCCATTTAGGCCTCCTGCCAGTACTATATTTTGGTTGTTTTTGTTTGTTGTTTTTTGATTTCTTGTTCCAGAGTGTCCATAAAGTTTTCTTTTTCTGTTATAGCACTGTCATCTGTAGGTCCGTATGCTCTTCCATATACTGTCATGTTTAATTCTATTGTCCTTTCATTGATGGGTTCTGATGTTGTTATCAAGTTCTTCAACTCTTTTTTGAGAATTATTTCTAAGCCTGATTTCTTACCCCACCTAAAAATGTAGGATTCCATTCAATTCTTTCGCACCGTTTCCTTTCTTCTTAGTTCTTGTTAAGATCAGTATGTCTATATTTGTTGTCTAAAACTTTTGTAATACTTCGGTGCTTTTATTTCTTCATCTCTGCACGTTCCAGGTTCCGTAGATAGACTTTTATTCTTGATATGTTTCTCTTCTTCTCTGTTTTCTTCATATGGTTGAGATTCAAGCTTGGATTCATACTAATTGACTTAAAGTAGGATTGCCTCCCCCGTATCCGATGGGGTTTCCTTCTTTGAAGGTGTGGATCTCCGCCTGGGGAAATCACTTTTTTGAATTTTTTATCCTACTTATCGTTGTATTGTACTTAAACTGAGGTTAAACAGTTCTAGTAGGTACCTTCGTTTACTTTTTGTTTGACCACTTTAGTAATTTGCAACGTAGGTGCTTATGTTCTTAGGTTATGAAACTGCTCATTTTTGTTGTATATAAAGGGTGTTTGAAAGCCTATAGAAAATGTTTAAAGACGGAATTTATTTAAATTTAAAATGTCTATATATACATAATCGCTGGAGTGGCCGAGTGGTTAAGTAAGGCATTCGATTACAGCGCTGATGGTCTCGGGGTCAAACCTGAGTCGGATGCTCGGCGGGTGGCCTACCCAGTCACTGAAAATAATTGGGAACCGAAACACAGTGGTAGAGTAAGGAAGGTAGGCGGATGTCGAAGGCATGGTGTTTACCACATCAACCCGTACGTATAATCGTGCGAGACAACCGGGTATAAAAGCGACTTAGGAGGACTTAACCTTTCATGTAGCTGGCAATACTCCCGCGCGGAGTGTAAGTGCCGCTATCTTTATCTTTATACAGAGTATGTCAAAAGTAACTAATATTCCCTGTAACTTTTTAATTTGAAGAGTTGCAAGAAAAAGTTATCCTTATCCCTCCATAGAGTTAAGTAGCTTATACTTTGTACCTGAGGTCTGAATAGGTCCCCATTATTTTTTATTGAAATTCATTAGAAAAGGACAGCTTATAAGGGTACCTTTCTTTTTACATTATTTGAATGAGGCAAACCTTTTTGTTTTAAATATAGAGTTAAAACAAATTCATATTTGAGGTCTGTATGGGTCCACAATTGCTATCGAAACTCGTTAGAAAATGATAACAGATAAGCGTACAAATCTTTGCATTTTTAAAAAATACATTAGAAGTACCAGCATTTTTAGTCTTACAGCCCAGGACTCACCTGAAGTATTTAAAAGGTTTAGAATTCGCCAAACCTTCCCTCACATAATAGCTCCACCCATCTTTCTGTTGTCAATCCCCTGACTTATCACTGGATGGTTGTTTACCTGCATTAAATACTACTATAGAAATCCATATCTAATTCATTTGCCAAATTTTACAATTATTGTTATTCTGTAATACATATATTTTTGAAAAAATAATTAAAATAGGTAAAATATTTTTAAAATTTTTGGTTGCAAACTAAACCTTCGATTTATCAAGCCTTGAAATTTATTTGATTAATTTTGTATGATATTGGGATATATCTACCTTTTTTAAATGTTTTTTTCCAAAGGTATGAATTCTTTTTTTTTTTTTTTTTATTAAATTTTTTGGCAGTTCAACAAGGTACATTGTTATTCATAGCATTGTTATAAAGTTTACATGTCTTACAGAATATATTATAAGATACATAATTAACGCATCAGGTAGTCCTCTGGGATGAATTACATATTGTTGGGTGTTAGCAGATTAATTATCTTCATATTCGCTGTTGTCATATAAATCTTGTGGAAGTTTGCGTTGCAATCTTCTGTGTATATTTTTGTGTCCTAGCCTGTAATGGGCAGCACCTTCACAGTTGTTAATATTAGGTAGTTTTTGGTAGTCTTCCTCAGAAATTCTTCAATAGTTGGGATTTTTAACTCGTGATGTAGTTGTGCGTTTCGTACACACCAAGGGGCATCAACTGACATCCTTAGCACTTTATTCTGCAGTGTTTGTACTTTGTTGGTGTTGGATTTAGAGGCATTGCTCCAAATAACACAAACATATGTTGCTAACGGTCGAATTATCGATTTATAAAGGAGTAGTGAACAGTCGATTGTCGATTGATTATTGGATACAATTTTGCTAATCTGGCGTAGCACAAGTTGAGCTTTTTATTAATGCGAATTTTCCACGATAAGCGTCTGTCCAAATGTACACCTAAGTATTTCACTGTTTCATTATTAGGATTCCATTGAATGCATGCTCCATTTATTACAATGTTATTTGGATCCTTAATCCTTCTAAGGGCGAATATTTTTGCTTCGCATTTCGTTGGGTTAAGTGCTATATTCCATTTAGTTAGCCAGTTATTTACTTCGTTGACAGCTGATTGCAATTGAGATATTGATTCATTCAGGTTCCAGTTTTGCGATATGATCACAGTGTCGTCCGCACACATGGCAAGGTTTTCGCGTGTAAGCGGAATATCTCTAACAAATATGTTAAATAACCTCGATCCCAAAACACTCCCTTGGGGCACCCCGGCTTTGATAGGTTTGCTATCAGAGACAGTTGAGTAAATTCGCACAGCGAAGGTCCTGTCATCTAAAAATGAGTGGGTTATCGCTTTAAGGTAGCTTGGTATTGGCAGATGGAGCAATTTATATTTAAGGCCTTCCGTCCAAACCTTGTCAAAAGCTTTCGCGATATCCAAAAATACAGCTGTAGTATATTGTTATTTCTACTATCCGTTGAAGCTGGTGGCAGGTCGAGTGTCCACTTTTGAATCCAAATTGAAATGGTGGGAGAATATTTGCTTCTTGTAGTTGATCATTTAGCCTGGAGTAGATTATTCGTTCGAATATTCTTGAGAGAGTGTTTAGGAGACTTATTGGTCGATAGTTATTAGGGTTTTTGTTATCTTTTCCTGGCTTGGGAAAGATAACAACTATGGCATATTTCCATGCTATTGGAAAGTATCCCTTTCTGAGGCAAGCATTAAAAACAGTGTCGTTAGGAATGCAAGTCAAAATTTCATTAGTGATAAGATCACATCCCGGAGATTTTCTTCTGGGTAAGATGTTAATAATTGCTTTGATTTCATTGGGGGAGGTAGGTTGGATACGGTCAGGAATTGGGAGATGTGATTCAGTGTAGTTTAGGATTGACTTGGTGAATGCATGGTTGTTATCAACTGTAGGAGTGAATGTTTGTGCTAGGTGATCAGCAAATAGCGCAGATTTTTCCTCATCCGTGTAATAAGTTCTGTTATTGATTGTAATTGGGGGTATTTGCTGGGGTTCCCTTAGAACTCTTCTCGTGGCTTTCCACATACCTGGATCTCCAGGTTCTAAATCCTCGATATACTTTTGATAGGTTAGAATTTTGTATTTTTCAAGTTCTCTTCTGATACGGTGTGCTAGATTATTTAGAACGTTTTTGATTGTCGGGTTTCGAGTTCGTTGCCAGTCGCTCCGCACTTTACTTTTTTGTTTTATTAGCTCAATGATGTAATTTGAGGGTATGTTGTACGTTGCTGGAATTTTCCTGTAATTGGTTTGAGTTGCCTGCTGGATACTGTTTTGTATAGTGCTAGTATAGTCATCAACTGCTTGGTCAATGTCTTTTCTGGTTTCGAGATTAAGCGGGTGTTTGATATTTTGGTCAAGAATTGTTTGAAAGTTTTTCCAGTTAACAGCTCCGCTCCGTTTATTAACTTGGGGTTAGGAGGTTTACGATGTGGAGTGCTCAGAAACGTTATCACCACGGGTAGGTGATCGCAGTCGAGTTCTTCTATGGGTGTTTGGTGTATTTGTTTGGTGAAGCATTTTTGTAAAATTACGTCAAGGATGCCCGGTTGGTGGTCCGTTCGGTAGGGGTAGTATATGTGTTCGCTGGGGGCTAATACTTGGAAATTGTACAAGGCCGAGTAATTAAGGAGTTGAGCTCCTGCAGGGTTGGTAGTTCTGCAACTCCAGGCAGTGTTTTTACTGTTGAGGTCTCCGATCACAAGGGTGGGTTCATTGGTATTTAGAAGAGTTTGCATGTCGTCGTCTGTAAGCTCTTTATTTGGTTGCTTATATGCACTGATTATGGTGACCTGGTTGTTATTACACAGTGTGATTTTTACTGTAATCGTTTCTATTGTTGTTTTCTCCATTATTAATGGGTGATGGGTAATTTGTCTTTTAACTAGTACTGCAACTCCTCCCGAACCTACTCTAGCATTTCTGTCCCTTCTATAAATGTGGTATCCAGGTATTTTAAAAGTATTATTTTCAGTTAGATCAGTTTCAGATATGCATGCGATATCGATGCTATATCTGGCTAAGAATGCAATAAAAATTGAGCGTTGGTTTGTTATTCCGTTCGCATTCCAGTTTAGGATTGTTAGGTTTTGTAGTATTTTATGGGTCATTGATAATGATAGGAAGTATTTGGTTTATTAGGAATGTTTTAATTTGCGGAAGGAGGGGAGTTATAAAATCAAGGAGGATTTTTATGAGGTTATTTATTATGGGTGAGTCTGTAGCGTTTATTGTTGAGTTTTGTTGATGATTTCTAAGTTTGTAAGAATAGCTTTGGTTTGGGTTTGATGTCGCGCTGGGTATATTCCTGTTGTTGTATCTGTTACTGCGGATTTAGCTACGTGCTAGAATGTTTCGTTGTTGACTGTAGCTTTTGCACCCCCTGTAGTTGGCTGGGTGGTGCTCGTTACAATTTACGCAGATTGGAGGATCATTGGAGCGTTTTTGACATTCGCTTGTGAGATGATCGCCCGGACATTTAACGCATCTAGGGGTTAGATGACAATAATTTTTCGTATGGCCAAAGCGCTGACATCTGTGGCACTGGGGAAGATCTGTTGTTTTCCTTCGCGTTTCTACTTTAACAGTGGAATAAAAGAGTTTATCTAACTTGAAGATTTCTTTTGCTTCATCGCTATTAGTAAGATCGACTGCGCAGATGGATGAAGGTTTCTTATCCTTATTTAAAAGACGAGGTACTTTAATTATTGGATAGTTTTTTAGCTCATTTTGAAGTTCTTCCTCTGTCAGAGACAGCGGCACGTTTTTAATTACCACTGAGAGTGGTTTGCTATTCGGATTTTGGAAGGTGTGATACTTTATGTCATTAGTTGCATAGAATTTAGTGAGATTTCGATAATCATCCTCTTAGTGAGATTTATGCGAAGGATGTTTCCATTAAATGAAGTTGTGAAATCTTTAGTGACTATCTTTTTGATATCGTTAGTTACTTCTGTGTATTTTACTTTATCAGCGTTATGAAGAAAAATTGGTTGTATTTTTATTTTTGGTGTATTTGTTAGCTGTGTTGGTTGTGAGGAGCTCTCGCCCTCGATTTTTTTTTCAATTTCTTTCGGGAGGTAGTATTTATTTTGTGTTAGTAGGTGATCTGAGTCCCACATATACCTTTTTTGCACTTCATTGTGAATTTTTGGCGATATTTGATCTGACTTCCGTTTGGCATCTGAGTTTGATGACTGATTGGTACTTGTGTCCATATCCGTATTATTTGTGAGTTGTTTGGTGTTTTCTAGAGGAACAGAATTTTCTTTAAATATTAACGTAGGTTGTTTTATCGTTGGGTTAAACATGTTTTCCGCGATTAACACGAACTCTGGGTTTTGTACGGCCACGGTCGGTTGACCCGGCCGCGGCCAGCTGGCTTGATAACGCACTTACTATCGTTAAACTTTTAAATTTTTAAAATTTTTGTTGAAGGTAATATTATTTACTAACTGTGTAAATGTTATTATAATTACTGTTCAAGTTTTAGCACTAAGCAGTGGTAGCACGACTATTCATGTACGTGGTTCACTCCGCACTTACGAATTCTTAAAAACTAACCTCTAAAATAAATACTGAGGTATAATAGTATATTATGCAATGAGCATTTAATGAATACGAGTGTCTTAATAGCCATTAAATGCGAGTTGCATACACTATTTTTTCTACGCCCAGTTATAATAATGAAAAAATAGGCACCTTCTGAAAAGCTGCTACCTAACCTTATTTTTTACAACAAAATACTTTGCTGCTATTGGTTTTCTCAATTAAGAAACCCTCGCGTAACTATGGTTACCAAATAAAATACTTTGCTGCCATTGGTTATAAACTTGTATCTTAATGAACAATTTGTATCTTAATGAATCTCATTAAAGTACAGGTAGTAAATGTTTAATAAATCAATTAAAGTTTGGGAGTAGAAAAAAGAAATTATAGTTAATACAACTCGAGGCTCTTCGTTTCTTGTTTTTTTATTTTGGGTACGTTGACTTTTATTATTTTGTTTTAATTGCATAGACTGCGCCTAATTTGCATAAATTCAAGCTTAATTAACGCAGTCTGCTTTGTGATCACTAAAATTACCGAATCTTTTGTTGTTTCGGCTTGAAAGCCCCTAATTTATTACATAAATTAATAACCACCCATAATGTAAAGATAATTGTAGTAATTTTCTTCCCATTATACTAACGAAATTACTTCTTTACAGGTATCTTGCCCGGGTGGTTCGTCGCCGAGGCCCTTAAGGTGGATTTAAACGAAGCGTGCGTTATATTAGATCGCAATTAGTGATTATTAGTGTAATTAGTGACGGGTGTGTTAATCAGATCGTTGGTAACGTGTTTAACGGTGTGCATAATGGTGCTGAATTGAGGTGAAGTGTGAAAACTTTTGGTGTGAAAACGGTTAACGAAATTTATCCCTGAATTAAGGAACGAAATGCTCGCAGGCGCTTAAAAAAGGTAAGATTTTTTCCTCCCTTCCTTCTTGGACTTATTCTATAATTTTACGATGTCTTGCTTTGATGATGAAGAAGCTACTTACTCGAGAGGAAAGCTTAATATAATTACTGTGGCTGGCTGCTTTTACGCTATTACTTACTGAGTAAATTGAAATGGAAACTTTAGGTAAATTTTAATCCACTTGGAATTATTAGGTTCTTTGATAATACCTAATTTTGGAAACTGCTGAATGTTTCCTATTTCTTTTGTTAGATCTCAAGCGTACGTTCACTTCAAGTTTAATCTCGGTTATAAATAGATTGAAGTTATCGTGATTTTTGATTTATCTCATTAAAATAGTGTTTGAATCCTTTTTATTAACTAATAATGAAATTGGCACTTATTTGCTAACATTTACTTTGGAACACTAACAGAAATAAGCACTAACTCAGTTTAATTCATTTACACTAACTATTTATTTTAATTAATATTTGTGCATCCCGTATTTGCTGCTTGAAATTCTTGCCGAGACACAGTTTTTAAATGCAGCTGCTACTTACTCTAGAATGCGGTAGAATGACTTTACCTTGTGTCTTTTGTTTTATAAATTTAGGCATGAAATTCTAAAATTGCTAGCATTACCAACTAAATTATATGTAGCTGAAGATTATAAGAATTAGTACAGATGCAGAACTTGAGCTTCCAAAGTACCAATAATTTATTTTGATTTGAATCTAATATTTCAGATCTGTAGGTACAAAGCATGATAGATTTAGTACGATAAATTAACGCCGTCAGAGTCGCCTTTTTTAAAATTTATATAGCAAATTTGCAATACACTCAATTTACAGAGTAATAAGTAAATAATGTAGAAGAGTTGCCATATTTATGTCTTGAGTTGGGCTGGCTGACGGATCTAAATAAAGTCCGGGATCTGTTGGATGTCGCAGTCACTGAAGGTATTCCGGACATATATAGTAAATTGAAAGTCAATTTACACCACATTAATAATAACCTTGTGTACAAACGTTATTTAGAAAATTCCATTACCAAAACTTTGTACCACAATTCCAACTCCTCATCAACAGCAATATTAATCTAAATAAAATAAATAAATAAAAAATAAAATGAAAATAAAATAATTTTAAGCCGGACATGGACTGATATCAACGACGTGTAATTCACGGGTGCAGTGGTGAGGGTTCAGCCAATCGCATTAGCCAAAATGCAGCACAGGTGCTGATCATGCATTGATCACGCGCCGATCATTGTTTACATCCACTTTATCTTTAACTTGAATGAAGTATAGCTCACAGAATCTACACACCAAACGAAATCGCTGAAGCTGTAGAGTAGGTACCTTACAAAACTAATCCAAGCAAGCATCCTGGCAAGTTACACTGATTGAACATGAAGACGCACCTGAAACCCACAATATACCACTACGTATAAGGCAGCTAGCAATGGAAAAACGCAGAGTTCGTGGTAAATGGTTCAGAAATCATCGACCACCGATTTCACAATGCTATTCAGGAAAACAGAAATGCAACATTCAGCTACTACATCCCTAATATATTACCCGTAGACAACTTTCTCTGGAAAGCGACCAGAACGTCCAAAAGAAAACCTGATGGAATATGGGCTCAAAGTAAGAAAGAAAAAGTAAGGAGCTTTGGCTAACACCTTGCTCAAGTCTTTTTACGCCACTACCATTTAATGGTTTAAACATCGATGCAGAAGCAGAAGAATATCTCAACTCACTTGGTTAATTATCTCTACCTATGAGACCAGTTACTTCAGGGAAGTCTACAGAGAAATAAAATTAATCAACCCATATAAAGCCACAGGTTATGATCTTATAGTGGGGAATTTACTGAAATATCTCCCAAGAAAAGCTTCTCCCTACTCATTGGAAATACGTACAAATAATCATGATTGCTAAGCCTGCAAATTCCCGCAAGAAACAAGCTAATATCGACCAATAAGCTTGTTACCCCTGTTATCTAAATTATTTGAATAAGAAACAACATCACTAGCTGAACTAATTCCTCTGCATTAGTTTGGACACCACGGAGGTAATTCTACTATCCAGTAATGCCATAGAATAGTAAATTTAATATAATCTCGAACAAAGTGTTCTTAGATGTCTAGCAAGCCTTCGGTAAAGTCTGGCACAGCGGACTATTATATAAAATAAAGACCGAAACCGAAAGACATTTCCCAATACAATTCGAGAACTCACTATCAAGCTACTATTCCATTAACTCTGGTGTTCCGCAAGGCAGTCCCTATACCTCCCCCATACTGAAGACGTTTCAACTACAAACATAACCCTAGTCGCTATCCTTGCATATTGAACTGCAATAATGTCATCAAATACCAACCCTCAAAAGTACTACACCTAAGCTATCTAATAACTTGGTTAGATCGTTAGCGAATCAAAGTAAACAGCGGTAAATCCACCCAAATCACATGCACTACAAATCGCGCTATCTGTCTACAAATTACCATCGATGATCAGCCTGTTCCAATGACAATCGACGCGAATTTGAAGACTTCCACGGCCAGTGTCAGTGTTAAAAGAACGTCTTTTGCGTTGGGACCGTGTCATTGTTGAGACAGAAGAACTCAAGGTTTCGCCTATTTCTTGAGGGGTATCATCAGGAGCACTAAAATCTTGCAATATGCCAAAGGAAGAAAGAGTTGTATTAAAAAGTTTTTGGTCGAATTCTAACATTGTAATCAGCTGACATGGGTAATGCCACTGTCGTCTTAGGTAAAACTCGATATGCGGGGGCTGAAATAAATGGTCTTCAGTACAATCCCATTTCCAAAATCGAACGTAAGGTTGTCACACTCATCAAATTATCTGCCCTCCCACAGGATATTCAACGTCGTTTAATCCCTCGTGAATCCAAACCGCCTAGGTTGTATTGTCTTCCTAAAATTCACCAACAGCAGATCCCTTCCCGCGCCATTGTTAGTACCATAAATTCCCCCACCTACAACTTGGACAAATATCTCGCTGGCATTCTTAAGGCATCTACAGGGAAAACTTCTGCACATATTCTAAATTCTTCCTACTTTGTAAACCTTATTGACAATCTCACCGTAGACCTTAATGAACTACTTGTCAGTTTTGACGTTAACTCTCTTGTATATCAAGGCCCTCATCCCTGACTCAGTACTAATCGAACAGTTACCAGTTCAAAACGGCAAACCTGCAAGTTTAGCTCTTTCTGTTTCTTTGAAAAGTGCCTTTGTTCCACATATTTCCTTTTTAACAACCAGTTCTGTAAGCTAAGTAACAGGGGCTGCTATGGGTTGTCCCATTTCTCCGGTGGTTGCAAACATTTTTATGGAATCTTTTGAGGCAATAGCCCTGGAACCCTTTTATTTAAAACCTAAAGTCTGGTTTCGTTAACTAGATGAGACCATCTGGCCTTCCTAGAACATGTCAACAATCAAAACCCTGATATCAAGTTAGTTTACTATGCAAATAGAATCAAACGGTTCTCTCCCTCTCTCCGACATCTTGGTAAACTGTAAATTGAGTGGCCACCTTGCACACTCAGTTTATTGTAAACCTACCGAAACGGATATAGAGCTTTTCAAACGTCTTGAGCTCCGGCGCAGAAACCAAAACTCGTTGGCTCGCGATGTTATAGATAGATCATTCTAAAAACGTTTTTGTCATCAGCTGTTGCAACCTAACCTCAATGTTTTGTTGTGTTTGTAGTCTTTTGCACGTGTTTTGTTTCAAAACCCCCCCCGTAATGAATTCTCTCGTTCATCGTGTTGTCACCATGTCTCAGTCCGACGATCTTCATGACGAGTTAACCCATAGTCAAAACTATCTGGTCAAGAATTGATACAACAAAAGGCACGTTAGGAAGGTCATCGAGAAACAATAAATTATACCCCCCACAATCTGGATTTCTGCGAACACTTGTACACTAGGCTATTGTCTTGTTGCCATATATTCTCCAGATTGCTGATCGCATAGGAAGCATTCTCAAAAAACATAACATCAAAACCATCATCAAATTTCCTCCAAAAGTGTCACAGATATTCCTTTCAGTAAAAAAAAGATAAGTTTCAACCCCTGTCATCAAGAGGCGTCTACAGTATCCCTTGCTATTGTATTGTGGTTTAGTGTACATGTCGCTCAGTACAGACACACATCTGTGAACACAAACGTGACTATAAAAAACAAGCTGTTACTGTATAAAGTCATCCTAATGCCTGGGTGGGTGGACCTATAGGATTGAACTGCGGGGGTACAGCAAACCTTCAAACCCCAAATTCTCTCAGTCTTTTCAATCTGGCCAATGCTCAATGGTTCATCGGCATTCAGACTGACGTTTTCAGAGCCCTTTACAGTAGGAAATCTATAGCTAAAATTTTAATGTTAAAATCTAACAGCAAGTGACTGTAGATAGATCCTTTAAGATTCGCATTAAACTAGGGTTTAAGTGAGATGTCTTAGGGCTAAAGCACAGAGATTTAAGTCGACTTACGTTTAAACCTGTGCTGAAACACCAGCCCTAAGTTTGTCTGTGGAACCGTTCATCCGGCGTTCTTATCCCGTATTTCTAATCCAGAGATTATTTAAAAGAGTTCCTCCTGTATGTATTAACTAAAAGTTATTTATTGTTTTGTTAATTATAACTAGGATCTATTTAACTGATATTGAAAACCTTCATTTTTTCATTGTTATGGTTTATTTTTTTATATTGCGTATTCATTTCCTGCTTTACATAAGGCGTTCGTTTTGGTAAATGATCCTTCATCATCGATCGAAGGCTTGCTTGACAACGTTTGTTGAAGTTGGTTTCTTCAGAGGAAATTAATTACATCTATAATGTTACTTGCTTGTCTCGCAAGGGCGTGTCGTTGGGTAGTTATGCGCTGTGCTCAACGAGACGTATGCCTGGTCATACCTGGTGTCGGTCCGAGATCCTTATTCAAAATATTGTTTTTATTCTTCTAAACAAAAATACTTAGTACTACTTAAACACTTAATTTTTTATTTATAAATAATTTTTTGTTTCTAAATTAACCGAGGTAGTTTGCTGAAGTTATTGATTAGGTCCAATTAAACGGTGCTACCAAATGTTTCAATTAGCATGATTGCAGTTTTTATTTCCTTACAAGTCAACATGACAAAAAGCTCAGTCCCGAACGGTTTCCTTCCAAAGTGCCAGCGTAGTTAATTTAAGAAAAAACTCTCCAACTGACGCGAAGTGAAACCGAAGGAAAAGAACGAATTAGGTTACAATTTTATTTATGGGGTGTTTACTTCCTGCTATCGGTACAAATAATAAATTCCACGGACCAAAAATTTATAGGCTGAGTTTACACTGGTTTAGATAAAAATAGGGAAAACTGTGAGAATAAAAGAACAATGCTTTTTGATGTTAATTAAAGTTAAACCAAATAGGGTATGCTAAAAGTGGTGGAGAGTTCTGCAATCGTTTAAATTGTGCTGTAATTAAAAAAAGGGTGTATGTAATTAAATTCCTGGTTAATCTTGTACAAATAATTTGAAAAAATACAGAGGAAGGACAGTTTATGCGGCTAAATACGTGATTTGGGGAACATACGGAGCAGAGTTAATTATCTTCTTTACTTTGTATTGTTTGAATGACCATCAGTTAGGAAGAATTTTTAAAAAAACTTTGTCAGGCACGCCGCTGGACTTTATCGACTAAAATCAGTTAAAATAAGTACCTAACTAAAGGTGTTTTGTTCCCAACTCCCATTGAATATGTGACTTACTAACTACGTTGCACTGCAGAAGCGGTGTCTAGCGGCTAGCGTCACAGGCATGTTAACGTTATGCAGTGCTCCCGATCCCCACCTATCATAACAAATCCCTTCACACCTTGTTGGCATGGGGTGGGCCTGGCGTAATCCAGGATTGATCCACGAGGATCTGCTCCATGTCAATTGATGATGATGATGATGAAAGTAATCAGGAGTTACCTTAGGTTCGCATCTAGATGGGGCATGTTTTTAGGTAGGCATGCTTTATGTTCAAAAAAATTGATATCGGTCCAAGGTCTTTATTCAGAATGTTGTTTTATTTTTAAGAATACCCTCAAACAAATTTAGGTGCTTTGTTGGAACAACGTTTTTACGGGGATCTTAATGCTATGGGCTAAATTAGATTTTACAAGCTCTTCTTTATCATTTATCCTTACGCCATTATAAAGTCGGGGTTTGGGCCTCGATCCATTTCTTTTAGGTGTTCTATCTCTTGCCATCACTTTCACTTCTCTTAGTGTTTTTCTCTGTTTAGACTATCTCGGTTAGGTTGTCATCTCAGGTCTTCCTCGACGTTCCGTTCGGTCTCCTGCCTTCTGGTCGTGCCTCTTCGTTTCGGTGGTCTGTTGTTTGTCATATACGTTGAACATGTCCCAGCCATTTCAGCTGAGCGTTTTCTATTCTGTGAATCAGAGGTTCTTACTCTAGTTGTTCTCTTGTTATCTGATTACTGATTCTATATCGCCTTGTTCTTTCCTGTATCTTTCGGTATTGCATCTCCCTTACTGGTATTTTTGACTTGTGTTTGTCAGCCATGGTACAACTTTCAGCTCAGTATGTAAGTGTAGGGATGTAGACTGTAGACTGATTTCTCTTTTCCCCATTACAGTATGAGCTTATTCGGTTTAATATTTCTTTATCTATCTTCCCGTCTTCGAAGATAGTTCCCTTTATTCGTAGGTTTCAACTTGTTTTACTGTTAAAGCTTCTTCTTCCTCTGGTTTTAGGATTAAGTCATATTTTTGTCCAAATGCCTCTCCTTAGTTTGGATTTTCTTGCGAGCCTGATGTCCAGCTCTACCCCTATTTTTTCGGTAGTTGCGTTGCCCTCGAGGTCTGACTGTGCTCTTCTTGCAATGCTTGCACCGCACTACGTCTTGTACACCACAAGTCTGTCGTATATTTTTACTGTAAATCTTAAAATCCTCATCTCTGTTGCTCTTATTATCTGTTTTGTTTTACACGTTTCCGCTGTGGTTTCTGCAGCGTATGTCAAGGTGGGCCTTACACATGTCTTGCAGATACACACTTTACCCTCAATATCCAAATACTTGTTTCGCCAGATGATATCGCGTAAGCTCCCAGATACAATTGATGCTTTTCTTGCTTATGTCCGTAGTTCTTGACTGCTGGATAAATTCACACCAAGATAGTTTTTTGTTTCCATCAAATGGGATCCTTCGATATTGTCATCAATTGTGTTTTCTCAGTGGACATAATCATGTTAAATTGTGTTAATCTGTTTAGTCTTAAGTCTTCCGCTTGGTCTCCTTGTCTTTTCGTTATGTTCATGACTTTGACTTTATTTCCAGTCTTCATTGTTTCCGAAAAGTATTATATCATCGGCATAGACTAGATTTTGTATATATTATCCATTACCAAAACAAAGAGGAGTAAGCTAAGGTTGCCCCCTTGTTTCATCCCCTTTTTAATTTTAAATGGTTTTGAGCAGATTTCATTTAATCTAACTGCACCTTCCACGTTCTTATATTACGTCTAGTTCATTCAGTGTACGCTATATATGGTGTTTTGGTACCGTATCGAACGTAGACTTTAAACCTAGCAGAGCCAGGCGTAAGCTTTACCCTTTCCTATGTGTTTTTCCATGATCATGCGCAGGGTGAGAATATGATCTTGTGCTTATCGTCCCTGACTGTAGGTTGCTTGTTCTTCCTGTAATGGTCATTCGACCTCTTCCGTTAGTCTTCTTTCTAGTATTTTTGAGTAAACTTTCAACGCTACTGGCGTCAGGCATATTGCTCTATAATTTCCTGGCTCTATAGTCAGGATTTCTTGGGTTTCTCATGTTTCAATAGGGATTTTCCATTTCTTAAAGCTTTTACCGCTTGTTCTCTATCTTCCTCCGTTATCTGGATTTGTCCTTCTTCCTCTTGTTGGACATTTACAAATTCTTGTATTATTTCGTTTTCTATTCTTCCATTATTTTTAAATTTGCTTTCATAGTATTTTAGCCAAGCTTCTAGTATTTTCTAGATTTTTTTCTGATTTATTCTCTCAATTTCTGACGCTTCTTTGTTTCAAGCTTGTTGAACTTAAAACGAGCGCCACATGGTCTTTGAATCTGGTGGTAAAATTACGTTTTATTAGCCCCATATATTTGGAATTATAGAATTAATTTTGTAAATTCCTGATTGGCTTATGTTTACTCCCTAAACGACTTAGATTCAGATTTTTATGAAAAATGCTGTTAATACACATATTTAAGGCAACAGCACTGTTTTTAGTTCTTTTTAAGTGCATTTATTAGTCTATGTTATTAGATCAGTTGTACGGGAATGCACAGAACTACAGCAAAATTAAAAAAAGGCAAAGAATAACGTACGAGTTTTGGCGTTCAGAATGCTTCTATATCAAGTATAACGAAATTATCTGCACATTAAAAAGCTAATTTAATATTCGGTAACATTAGCCGCTTTATATTTTTACAAATAATACGAGTTTAATGACAGTGTCATTAGGGTTTAGATCAACTGCTTATTATTTTTACGGCGACAGTGGCAGCCTGTAATTTTTAATTAATTGCGACCCCAGTTAATCGTCTACCCTCGAGGCTGGTATTTGCATTTTAAATTACCAATAGGTTATTCACGCCATTGGAGGCCGTTTTTAGCTGCGTCCTTTAATTGCATATCGTTAAACGATAGACAGACGTCACGTCCATTGTTGTTATCGCAGATAAACTTTGTTATCAGATTTACTATCGATTAATTACAGGTATTTATTTGAATAAGGTAGTATGTACACGTACACCGTGTACCGCTTTAGAGATGTAATAACAACTTTACAATCCCTGTAGCTTATGCTTTTGATAAATTGGCTGAGTGACAATTATGGTTAAATCATTGCCTAAAAAAGGTGTAGATTTTTAGTGGTAGCTTATATCGGCAGCGAAAAAAATATAGTGCATTGCCTAGCATAGTGACGTTCACTCTGCAATTATTAATGACAACAAAAGTTAATTTTGTATTTTAATACGAATTATTCGTATAGCAAAGCAAGTCTTCTTTTCTACTTTGTCAGAAGTTTTCTTATGTACGTAATTCTTGAAGGTTTCACGTACTTTTTTAGAATCGTAACACATTGACATTATCCAGAGTTGTCCTCCTAAATTATGGATGCTCCGCATGTCACGAACTTACTTGGCGATGTAAAATGAAAGCCCTGTGGTGTTTCGACAGGCGTACTATCAGTTTTTTGAATTAAATATGTAGCAAAACCGAAGCTTCCTTTTTATAAACAAAATGTAAGTGAAATCCTTGGAAATTTCATTTTCTTCAAGGCAAGAGTATTATTTTAATTTGAAGATTGATCAACTAAGTATTTAAAAATATATTTTCGTTGATTGTTTTAGGCCATTTCTACCTTTGGTTAGAGGGTAGTTAAAAAGAAAATGTAAATTTCAGTAATTTGCGTGTTATGTAGCATACTAGCGATAAAGATCAATTAAAGTCGGTAATTAGTTGTTGAGTTCACGATATGAGAACATGCCACGTATGAATAATGGAGTCATGTATTAAGACCTTTTAATTGGTCAAAAATTAAGGTTTCATTATCTTTAGGTTGTATGACTCATGCACAATTAAAAAGTTGTAAAAGCTGTAATAATGAGTCTGGCTTTAAAATAATTTTCTTCTGAAGGTTAGGCATTTTTTAGGTATATATCGAACTTCCGTCTTTAATCTAAAGTTCATATTTAACACAACACAGCAAGATTGACCGAAGAGAAACTTATGTACTTAAACGTGAAACAGTGATCGAAAGCTTATTTTTGGTATATTTGATTTACTACATAAATGTTCAACATCAGCGTAAGCGTCTCCATCATCTAAGAAATGAAAGTAGCATCATTTTTCTGTTGTAATGTACAAGAGTTTCCAAAACCTTACTAAGCCTTCAGGATTTCCCAAACATTAAATCGAGTTATTGATCGTGAAACTTTTCAGTTTGGTAGTTAAACTAGTTTGGTGCTCTGCCGCAGTCAAGGGCGTAGCTGTAAAACTCTTTCAGAAAGTTCTGTTTTTTGATATTTTCTCTAAATTATAAGCCAAAGAATAAATTCATAATACATACCACTGGTAGAGCGTGGTTTGTTAACTTTAAAACTATTAAGGATCTGCTTTTTCAGTTCCTTCAGGAATATAAAGGCTCTTTTAGTTCAAAACTGTTAGAAAATTATAATAAGTTTGAAAATTTTACATCCCTAATTAATTAAGTAGGTATTATAACGATGTTGGAAATTAATGCAGAGTTATTGACTTCGATGACGTCGCAGTAAAAAAGCTTGCTTTCTAAACTTCATTCGGGTTTCATTTTAAATGCAAAAACACGCCATCTGTCGGATGAGGAGCAGAACAGTAGATTCCACTCAAGGCCAGCTCAATTAAATATTACTCCTACATATTAAGGCCTGCCCACCTTATTTAGCCAAGACGTAATTTAGAAAGGACGATGGCGCCATTTGAGGTGAGCTATACATTTTAAAGGGAAAATGATATCAATTGAGGAGAGGATAGCTACGTGTAAAAGGCCTCTAACTCTCACTCGTAGCACTGCGCGTCGATTTTCTTTGCCTCCTTCGATGGGTAAGGTTAGTTTTCTGCCCGCCATACGTGCAAAGAGGCCTCATAGAACACGTATTTAGAAGTTCGTTAGTTAGGCCATTGATCTAGGCTTCTGCCATAAGAGGAACAAGAAGAAAATATCAGCGCCTGAAGATGAGCTCTTGTTCCGAGCCCAATAGGAAGAAGAAAGAAGAGAAGACCCCGTAAATCATTTAGAGATGAAGTGGATGAATCAATGGCAAAAAGAGGATTGGAGGAAGGAGAATGGGATGACAAAGAGACAAGCGGGATTTTTGTTTGGTCAAAGAATTTGTCAGGGTTTCTGATTGGCAGAGCAACCTGAGGTAATCTGTGACACTTTCTATTAGGCTGGGAAATAGCCTAGTTTTAGGATTGCATTATAGATGCAGGTAATCATGACTAGCCTTTTATAGGTAGTTATTTTATAATATATTTGGGTACAGTTTTCGGTTTATAGCAATTTTTACATTCCTTGGAGTAAACGGCTTTATAGGTGGCGATAACAAGATATACAGTTAAGCATTTCCTCGTCTTCAGTGTCGGCAGGTAGTGGTTGGAATACTGTTTTCAGATATCTAGCAAAGCCTTCTACTTTCTCTAAATCTGTTCTTGTCCATGACCGATTTTTCTTACTTAACTAGAATCGTTGTAAAATTTCCAAATTTGAGGTGCCCGCCGTGCCTTACAGTATTATACCGTGGGTTTCAGTACTGTTTTGTATACCAGCAATTTCTTATCTAATGTGAGTTTAGTTTTCCTTCCAATTAACCACTGTCAATATTTATTAATGTTAAGCTTAGTTATTTGAGCTTGTTGAAGATATGTTTCCTCCAAGTTAGTCCCCTACCCTAGTGGATCCCTAGGTATTTCGCATCTTCTGACCGATGTAGGCAATCGTACGATGTTCAGTGTCATTATTAAGCAATCTAACTAAAAATTGGCATTTTTTGACTTGTGGTGGTTTTGCATTGAGGGTGCGATATGTGCATACGTATCTTTACCAAGCTTAGCTTTTCTTAGCCAGCCTTTTAGCGAGTTTAAACAAGTTCGAAGATTTTCGGAAGTACCTAGCCATTGCATTTTCATGCAGAGCTAAGACACCGGTGTTGTCCGCAAAATGTAGCCATCATGGTTTGACGTGTACTGGTTTTGTCTGGCATATACAAGAGGTTCGTTGGGGAACCTCTGAGTTTATGGTATATAGGTTTGTTAATTCGTCGTAGATCTTAATGCGAAAATATCTGCCTAGCAGGCAGGATTTGAATAATTAATAGGATGTGTATGGAAGTGTCCGTTTAATCTTTATAAGTAATCCCGCATACCATACCAATTTTAAAAATGGGGTTAAAATAAACGCACCAGTCTGGGTCGAGTGCTGCTTTTAACAGTTCTGTTGAAGAATTAACAATTGCTACATGCAGCCATAAGAACAAGAGTTTTGCGTAAACATGTGTATGAAGCTCTTGCCCATATCATAAAGAAAGTGGTTTGAAAATTTCAAATGAAATACATTTTGTAACATTATTAAGAGAAATTGGGAACATCGGCTAACTCATAACAAAGCTGAGAGAGCTAAACAATGTTTGTGTAAGGAAAATTGGTAAAATGATTGAAAACAAGGTTGGAATGTCTTAGTGTCAGTTGGCCTCAAAATTTAAAGTGTCACAATCCTACATTCCGCGAAATTTGATGCAAGAAGGTGTAAAATACTTCAAAAGAAAGAAAGCACCAAAATATAGTGAACAACAATTAGAAAAAGTTTTAGTTTACTGTCGAAAAATGCGAACAGTTTTAAAATTCCGTGAAAAGGTCATCATCTTGGACGATGAGAAGTATTTTATGCTAGCAAACAGTGATCTATAATCTAATTCGGGATATTACATTCAGTATAAAACTAAAATTCATGCCAGCGTAAGGTTTGCTGAAATGGCTAAAGATATAATTGAGTTAGTCCAGCCATCTGGCATTTTTTCTTTTGTCCATATCTCCTGCAGTAATTCATGTATTTTGTTTAGAAGTTCTTCCCCTCCATTTTTGACTAGCTCTGCTTTCACTTCATCTTCTCCGGGTGACTTTTGGTTCCTTAGTTTGTTTATTTGCTTTTCTACTTCCTCTTTCGATGGTGGTACTATGTTTGGTTGTGGGCCGTGGTACAGATTGTCAGTTTCCTCTTCTACTTCTTCATCTTCTTCATTATCACTTTCTTTTATTAATTTAGTTAATTATAATTACTATAAACTGGCATCGCTGAATGGCCCCTTTTGATGTTAGTTTTTGATGTAAAGAATTTACTTAATGCTTTTGAAGCAGACTCTAAATAGCCGTCGGCAATTAAAAAGAAATGAAATGAATAACTAACGCCTAAACCGTAAAAAAAGTTGCGAAGTTTCAGCTAATACAGTAAGTGTGAGAAATCTAATAAATCCTTTCAGGGTTCAAGGTTTCGAAATAAAGGAAACGTAGCAGAGGAAATCCATAGGGTATATTTAGAAAATCAAGGAAATCTTTAAGAAATTCGCACGGGCTTGGAATAGACAGGAAATTATTGGAAAGTTAGGGATTTCGCTGCACGCAACGATACACATTTGGCGGCATTTTTGATGAATTTACTAAATTCCTATACTTTTCTCGTAGGAAAATGTTTATTTTATCTTACTTGTTTTTTAAACCAAAATTTGTTTAACTACAGAATTTAGGTTTTACAAATTGTATTACAAGAACGGGCGTAACGAAGCTGAAAGCAAGGAAAGGCTGCTACATTTTCAATAATAAAACTTTAACAATGTCCTACAGTAATTTTGGCACTTTCAGTAAACTTTTATGTAAAAAGAAAACAGTAGTGAGTTTTTCTTAAGAGCCTGTACAGTTTCTTTTATTTAAAGCTTTCCATTTTCATCTACCATTAAAAGCTTTTCCTTTTAACGTTCTCTAATTCGTCTGTGTTTTTCACATGTAAAATGTTAACATTTTTTCTCGCCCTTTTCCGCTGAATTTCCTTTCTCCTCCTTAATGTTTTAGCTTAGTAACATTTTATGTTCTTAGGTCGTAAATGTGCCTTTGTTCACTGTAAAGAATATCCATTTCGCGTAATGTTAACCGTTCGTAAACTCCATTGTCCTGCAAATAAATGGGACCTATCTTGTTCTTGAAAGGAAGATAGATTTGTAAGACAAGCTTGTTGTTTATCCGATTACCTTAGCTTGATTTTCTGGGACGGGAAACGTACAACATGCTAACATCTCCGATTTTACCATTTATTTTTCAGAAATCTTTGTAAAAGCGCTCTCTTTCCTTCACATTTTAAATTTCGTAATTAATTCACGTAATTAATTCACGGCGTATTTAAGTATACAAGAAAAGAAACTCATTACGAACTGTAATGAAGTAATTTCAACTTTTCGCAGCGTTAATTTTTAAATTTTAAACAATATTCGTTTACTCTTTCTTTTAAATTAGTTCAGCCAGTTTTATTAAATTATCGATTACGTCTTACTAAACCTCACTAACTCAAGTTTCAATTAGCATGATTGCAGTTTTTATTTCGCTATTATTCAACTTGATTAAAAACTCAGGCCCGAACGGTTTCCTTCCAAAGTGTCAGCGTAGTTAATTTAAGTAAAAAACTCTCCAACTGATGCGAAGTAAAACCGAAGGAAAAGAATTAATTAGGTCAGAATTTTATTTATGCGGTGTTTATTACGTACTATCGGTACAAATAATAATATCCGTGGGCCGAACATTTATAGTCCAATGAAGTTTACTGTGGATTAGGTAAAAATAGGGATACTGTGAGAATGTAAAATGAAAAACGCTTTTGTAGCTTTTTAGGGGAATTAAAGTTAAACTAAATAGGGTATGTTGGAATTTAGGTTGCAGAGGGTTCTGTAATCGTTTTTATCGTGCTATAATTAAAAAAAGGGTGTAAATAATTAAATTCCTACTACAAATAATAATGATTTAAAAAGTGACCGAGAAAACAGTTTATGTTGCTAAGTACCTGGATTAGGGAAAAATGCGGGTCAGAGTTAATGATTTCTTTTTAATATGAGTGAGCTGTGGTTTTGGTGTTTTGGTGTTCTTAAAATATTTGGTGGATGCTTTGAAATTTAAAATGTTGAAAGTAAGCTGCTGAAATATTCAACTCCCAACGTCAACAATTTATTATATTGTAACGAAGCGGCTTTTGCATTATTGAGGGTTAGGGCCTCTTATGTTATTATATTTATTATGATGGCAGAGACTTATAGCCAACTTCATTACGAGTGTTTTGGCTTGGCTTTTGCAAGAGGTTATATTAAAATACCGAATTAACTAACATCAGATATATTGGTATAACTTAGTTACAAACATTATTTAACTGTTCAACAAACGGGATCCAAACATTTAACAAGCCTCAAGTCTGATTTACTTAATACGGCGTACAAAACATTAATATCAAGTTATAATAATAAACACTAATCTTACATGAACATCTTTAAGAAGGCACACATCTTGGTAACAAAGGTGGAAACGATATGTAAACCAACCCTTGGCTTATGGCCAGGGTTGGTCCTGTAAGGGCCTCTCGTCTAGATCTTAATCAGACATCGTAGTGAGACTCTATCAGGAGACTGACTTCCCTATGCAGGGCTAGCCTTCTTATACAAAAAGTTGTGTCCCTTCTACTCTAAAATTCTTAACATCTGCTAAAGCTGTTTATAATATTTGTGACATATTTATGCAGGTGCATCTTTAGTTAGTAAACATATTTAATTATTTCTTACTTTGTAATGATTGCGAAACTTGTTATATCAGACCAAATTCCAACTTATTTAAGTCATTTCTTATGGCGATGTTTTATATTATCCCTGAATAAATCCTGCTACTTTACAATATTAGTAGTAAAAATATAATACATTCAGGATCGTTTTAAACAGCAATAGGCCATGATGTTTATTTATTAAGCTGATACCAAACTTATTTTAAAATTCAGGAACATTGTCAGATCTTAACTGACAGTTTAACTTTAAAAATAAGAGTGAGCCTTTGGTGTGATTCAGTGGAACGCTTACTAACTCTATACAATCAGAAAATTCATTAAAAAATAGGTTGGCCGCACTTATCCTTTGAAGCTTTTGTGTTCGTAGAATTACAAATTGCCAAGTTGTCTGAGACACAACTTCGGTGTGTACGTCATTCACCAAATTATCAAAGCAACATACAGAAAGGCAGACAGATCAATGTCAATTTATGAATGTGATAGAGAATATTGATGGCCCGAAGGGCCCGCCCTGTTCCCGGTCGCGTTCAACGGCCGATATAGGGCATAAGCCTTCTGCAGCCATGGGGGACAAAAAAGCAACATACATAAACTTCTGTTAATATACTCTCCGGATACAGATGGGCGTATACGTTAAATACGCATGCGTTGTGTCCAACCAATCGTATAAAAGAACTTGGTATCGGTACGACGTCCTTACTGACCTTCACAGTAAAGACACTTTGCTGTGGATTACGCTTTACAATTGCAAATACAAATTTTAAGTCTCAGGTTTTAATAGCATGCCCTGTTTTATAAGTCTGTTGGTCGATTTATTAAACCCGTAAAACCGAAATTTAATGCTAAAATTTCTTTATTGTCATCAGTAGAGCTCGTTGCAATTTAACAGCTTATTGAAATGATTTCTTTTTATAAAAGAGAAACCAGATCAACATTTTTAATGGTATACATGGTTGATTTAATAACAGTTATATTAACATATGTGTCTTTGTCAGAAAGGGAACTAGAGAAATTTCTCCTCTAAAATAGTTCACATTGATGCCATGTCCTCTGATCCGAGATCTAAGCGATGTTGTCCTGCGGTAGGCGTCTTTTTAACCTTCCACTGCTGGCGCCTTCTATTAGGACACCACTGCTTGCGCCAAGTCCAGCAGACTCAAAGGTTTAGGGTTACTGTTTGAGTATGTAACATATTATGATTAAAAAGAAATTCTACCTATACTATTTTATACTACAATTTGACATATTTGTTGATTGCGCAGTACATATTACTTGAATTACTTTAAAATTTTCGGAAAAATTGAACAATGTATTTATTCAAAAACTTAATTGTAGTAAAAAAATTGTAAAAAAATTAGCTTTATCAGGAAATTAAAAATACATTCAGTGGCTTATAGAAAACATATTGTTACCATAAAACTTATCAAAACGATAATAAAATGTCATAAATCATTAGTACACTTTATTTTTACGGGTCTCAAGTTAACGGCGCAAAGGCCAGGATTCAAAATAATTAACAATAAAAATTAAATTATTGACTAGATATAATTACAGACTTAATAAGATTTTTAAGATAAGCTAAAATTCAAAAAATACATACCATAACGTAAAGCTGAAGGCTTAATTTAATAGGGAACGCAAGAAATCACCTGAAATACAATTCACCCCAATGCCATAAACGTTTATCTCATAGGAATGAAATTAGTTGTCAAAACCCAACTAAACTTATTCATTGCGGAACCTTTTCAAATATGATAATAACACACAAATAAATCAAAAAATATATAAAATATTCAAATCGAATAGCAATGAAAATTCTACGACAGAAAAAGT
Organism: Melanotus villosus; assembly: GCA_963082815.1. Lineage (NCBI taxonomy): Eukaryota > Metazoa > Arthropoda > Insecta > Coleoptera > Elateridae > Melanotus > Melanotus villosus. The sequence goes on from OY720426.1 coordinate 53,033,572, forward strand.
TAAATTAATTCATTCATATGTTAGGAGTAGATAAGCTAAAGCCAAAATTTTAAATGAATTAAAAAGTTAATTATTTCCTAACTTATGAATGAACCATACACTACAAATGTTTAAATATGAAATTAATTAAATAAATCTAAAAACAGCATATGGCACAAAATATAACCATACTAAATTTATCTCCCCAATCACATGTCCTAGAAGGCAGGTGTTAAAATCAGAATGATCAGAAGGCAGGTGTTGAATTCAAAATGGTGGTCCTCCACGTGCTTCAAATATCCAAATCAAACGCAAATTGGAAAACAATCCCAACAGCAATAATTTTGAAGCGAATCTCAAATTAAAGTCTTGTAAAGCCCTCATAAAGCTGCTGTAAGATTCAATTAAATGAATATTGGAAATAAAATGGAAGATTAAAACTTATCACATGGATTACAAAATGTGCGAAAATTTACAAAAAAATTTAAATGAACAGCAAAAAAAAAACATATCCAAACATCGGACCGCTGTATTAACAATATATTTCATCCAAAGAACATAATCACCACTGAAATATCAAATCAACTATAGTCCCCTGTTTGGTTGTTGTGAATTTAGGAATATCCTTATGTTTGAAGAATGTGTTGGCGTGTTGGCTACCATGTATTTGTGTTCTCTGCATATCTTACTAGTCTCCTTTCATTATCATTTTTCATGTTTTCTCCCTGTTTTCCTACAATATTTTCTTCTGTTGCTGCTCCCACTCTGGAGTTGAAATCTCCAATAACTATTACTCCTATTTCATTTGTTTTATTTGTATTCTGTATTACTTTGCTGAGTTTCTCTTACTCTTCTACCATAGTATTGTCATAAACTCCGTATACTCTTACCCTTTACATCTTATTTGTTGCTTATATAATAAATGTTAGTAAAAAGCTGTTGAGATTGTATTGAAGCTTTGGTAAAGCAATTTAAAAGTGTCCGACGCACTAGGAATTTTCAAGGGCTGTACATATTCATGATTTTTTTTTCTCATATTTCCTTATTTTATACCCAGTTTTACGGCTGAATTATATTTCCATCACAATGCAGTTTACTTTGTCGTAAAAAGGCCGTAATTCCAAAAACTGACTGAATACAGGATTTGAGTTTCGCTTCCCTGTTTAATTATAGTTGCTTAGTAAAGCAAATATTTTCATAAAATTTATATTATTTAACGGCGAACATTAAGCCATTCAACTCTTAGTAATTTCAAAAATTTACTAAGCATATTTTACATGGAAGATATTAGGTAAAATATGTGAGGAATTAAACAATATTTTATATGGAAAAGTATTCAGAACTAATATTATGCACGAGCGGCGTTCGGATAATTTATAACTAATAACCTGCAGAACGTTCTAATTTTACGGCCATTACCGTCTACCTCGCATTTATGTCCTGCCCTACAAGCGGTTGTGTAAATTAATCACTTTTTAAAAGCGAATAAATTTCGTCCACCGGCCAAAATAGCTGATGCGGATAAGTACGATAATAAAGATGTAAATTGGACAAAATGTCACTATTAAAAAGAGCTTCGTACGATTTTTTTCTACCAAAATTAATTTCCGCGCAATAACATTTAACCGAACGTTTATTTCTTAATAATTCCTCGTTAATCCGTTTTTAAAACTTGCAAAATACGATTAAAATCTGTCTTAAATGCATGAAAACCAACGCAAAAATCTCTGACCTCAAACAGGAAAATCCTGAAAAGTATGCTAATTCTTGTATTAATATTTATAAAGAGCATCAAAGTTCATCAAACATTTAAACTTGCTCCGCCAAGCTAACCCCTTTACACCCGCCGGTTCGCCCTTACCGTGCTTTCTCATGTTATGGAAAACTTTACTCATTCCGCTGTTCCCCCAAAAGAAGGGGAATTTCGTGACGACGATCTATTTTTCATTTAGACAGTCTCAATTATGTGCATTTGAAGGGTTAGGTGACATAGGTATTCTTCTCTTCTTGTTGGATTGCGGGTTTACTGCGACTTCGGGTGGGAAAAGCCGATGTGAGGGGAACTCTAAATTAAATGGGTTATTCAATATGTATGACGATACCGAAAAATGACTGGGTCAAAGTACGAGTAATAACGACCTCGTAGACGTTTTTAGATGAAATTAATGAAAATCGAAGGCAATTAATTATTGATGAGATTGGGCAGTTGTTAAAAATTGAACGAATGGAAATTTACTTCAAATACTAAAAAAGTCGGAGTGAAAACAGTTTTAAAAGTACGTAACCCAAAGCTGTTGTTTAAAATTGAAGGCTGTGGTTTATTCCACGACCTTGAAAACCACAATAAAATATTGCAAGTGAATTATGCTTTAATTGTCAGTCGAAGCTGCTTCTTTTTAAAACTGAATAAACTAAAATTAATTATTTATTCCGTGAAACATGATTACATTACCAACAAAAGGTCTTGGGTTCGTTCTTGGTCAAGGTCAAGTTGGACTGTTAACGCTGAAAAAATCTGAAGGTGTTGTTTGGCACAATAAAGAATCCTTCTAGCGTGTTAATAACTATAATGGTCAACGTTCGTTTAGATACTTGGTACCCGCAAGCCTAGATCTCGGTCAGTAGATCAACAAAAATGGTCGTAATTTTTGGACAAATTTTAATTAGTGACTAAGACAACCACATGCTTCCTTCGGAGTCTGGGCTCAGATAGATAGATTACATAGGAACGGGTATGCCCTTCCTGCAATCAAGGCCTTACGTGTTCATCCCCCCCTCCTAGTCGTCTTCTACTCTTATTCGCATCTCTCCGTTGACTTAACAAACTTTCAAATCTTAGTTAGATCTAGTTCCTTCAGCTCTTTCGGTCTAATCTTCTTGCTCTCCGCTTCTCTTGATACTTCTCGCACGTCGCTAGAAAATTCATAGCAGTTTCTTCTTCTGATTCACACTGCCTACAGTATGGGTCAGCCTCTACTCCTACTGTACGTGTACATGTGTCTTCTCAATATACAAAGACCTGTCAAAATACCTATTATTATTCCAATAGATTACCTAGAAACTGCTCTAAGAAAAATGGAGTTGCTTAAATCCGGCCCTTTAAACATTTCTTTTGCTTGTATGCAGCTATCTCCTATATATCTCAATTATCTCCTTATGTTCGCCATCATCTTTTCTTTTAGTGCGATCTTGATTACTTGGTCGGAGACCCTTACCGCCTTTTCGTTGCCCTTCACTCCACTGTGTCCCAGCATCCATGGTAATCGTAGTCTCTTTCTTCATACAAGATCACACCAATTCTCTTTACATTCTTTTACTAACGCTGAGTTTACCTTACATGTTGCTAGTGCTCTCCATGCCGACTGACTGTCTGATTGTATAGTTATGTACTGTTACTTGTCCTGATTTTCATGCTTGCTCTAGTCTTGCACATTCTAAAATTGCTATAACTTCAGCTTGAAAGATGGTAATAGTACTGCCCAGTGTAATTAATATTCTGATCCGAGCTGTTGGTATATAAAATCCTGACCCTGTTGCATTCAATTCTGTCTAGGCTACTATGTGTTCCGTTTTGTCTGTTAGCTGAGTTAGGTTTTTGATTTACTTTGTTGTTTTCCTTTGCTTTAGACTGGGATGTAAGGTTGATTTACCTTTATTTATTTCTACAATTTTTAATGCATTGCCAATTTAGCCGACAAGGCTCAAGCTTCGACTGATATGCTATTGCAGGAAGAATACTTTAGTTTCGAGTATTTAGGAAGGTTAAGGCGAAGAACGAATCTAAACTTGTTGAAAGTAGGCAAGCCTAACCAGATTTTGAAGATTTCTGCAATCTCTGCTTGGGCGAACAAGGTTATTCTACCCTTCGACAACTACAATGGACTCATTCTGCCTAACTGACATTGTCACAGCTGCTACCATGTTGGGCATTGTTTTGGATTTTTATATGTTAAGTTTAAGTCCAACTAATTCACTTGCTTTTGTCACCTTTATAAGTTCCATGTCCTTTAAGCATGTTATCGAGGAAGCTCAAAATCACACTTCTAAATGTCTTGGTGTCGCGAACCTTGGTATATTTCTCTTCTACTAAGGAAATGTGTTCGCTGCAGTGATTTTCCATTGCCTTGTGCAGAGTTTGTGGTCGCGAATTGAACGTATAGCATATGTTCCTTGTTACTGCCCGCAACTGACCAATCTGCAGATGGAATCGTTAGTAACTTGCAACTAATCAACTAAATGGCTTCTTTCGTTCAAGTACTGACTTCAAACAGTGGGTGCTGTTTGTGAAAAGCCTTACCACCGGTGAAGATCCGAACCCAAGATCTTCAGCTAGGATCTCAGTTCTCCTGTAACGGCCCCAACGAACTCTCTTTCACCATATCCGCTGCAAATATCGTGCATGTCGTCAGAAAATTGTAGATGGGTTAAGTATTCTCCGTCGAAAGCGATTTCGAATGATTCCCAATTAAGTAAACTCGGGAGAGGTAGCATTTCTCTATCTAATGTCGCGTTTTAAGTTCACACGTTTCACCTCCTCGTGTGCCTTTAGGCTTTTACTCTTAGGGTAAAGCAATTCCCAGTTCGGTATCCCTTAATTTCATTTAATAACCACCCATTGAGGAAGCCCCAAAGAGCGATGGAACGCCAAATGTTTAGAAATATGTTGAAGGACCGAAAACGAATCAAATGGATTAGGGAGAGAACAAAAGTTAAAAACGTCGTTGAACATGCCGCAGGACTGAAATGGGAATGGGCTGAACATAACGAAAGATATCCAGATGGAGGTTGGAACAACGCAAATCAAACTGGCACCCATATGACGGGAAAAGAGGAGGAGGAAGGCCGCAAATGAGATAAGCGGACGATCTCAAAAGACATGCAGGGCTAATGTGGCGTCGAGTGGCCCAGAACAGAGAAAGATGGCGACAACAGGGGGAGGCCTTCAGTATGGATGGATGGATAATGGCTAGAAGCCCGAGCTTATAAAAAGCGGAAAGCATCTTTGTAGTGAATAAACAGCTTAGTTTAATCTCTGAGATTTTTCTATTACTTCTAGAATGTGGTCGGTTTTGTTTGGTTGAAATATACTTATACTTAGGTGCTTGAGTATTCTGTTAGTAGCAAACCAGGTTAAGAATTTTTAAAGGTGGAACATGACACGACTTTTACTTATTATAAATTTGAAAGTTCCCCTTTCTTGACCGCAATATTGATTTCAAGCGATATTTAATGTTACGATCGCATAAATTATTTACATTAATGTTAGTCCCATTTCAAGCAGATGTTCCTTCATTCTTTGAAACGTTGCTCTGATGGACATCTTTGACCTTTTAAAGGGCCTGTGTAAGCAAAAGTGGAAATAATTTGAATCAGCGAGATTAGGAGTATGTTCAGAACGTTTCAACATAAATTTCAAAAATTTGCCCTGTCGTAGTGTGCTCCCACGTTTACATTGGTCTGTTGGGAAAGTCTTTATTTAAGGCTTAATTAAAGATTATAAACACATTATAACGAAATACCTTATCGGTGGGTGGGCTCTCGAACCACCTTGAAATAACTAGCTAATTCTGGAACTCTCAAGATGCGTACACTACGCGAAAACCCTAGAGAGTTGACTAAAAGCGTGTGATAGCATGTAAGCGCATTTGGAACCAGTCTAGTCATAGTCAACAACTACGAAGCGAACGAGTGAATTAAATGCTCAATACATGCGTTCGAATGCCAGTGAAATAAATAGGCCTCTTCGTTAGCTATAATTCTAGTCTTCGTTTTATTGTTTTTATTAGTGTGTACACTTGCTAATCGTTGTTGTTGTGTTTTTAATTGTTAAATAATAAATAATTCACACAGCCCCACAAAATTGCTTATAAAATCGTTAAAATACTCTTCATACAAATTTTAAAAACTTCCTCAGATGTGTAAACATCTTAGCAGGTTTACAAACAAATTAATTTGCTAATGCTTCGTAAATTTAAAATTATAATTATAATTTTCGTGAGAAGTGGCCATAGGCTTTACAGAAAGGAAATTCGATTTGAAAAATAAATTTTAGGAGTAATAAATTTTTATTTCTCTTTTCGGGTATCTGAAAAATTGAAACATAAATCGAATTTATTTATTAAAAGCCCATAAATATGGACTACCAATAAAAGTATGGTGTTGGTTTCATGTGTCTATCAACCTTTTTACACATAGGAGTAGTTGAGAGACAATTGGTAGTTTAAAACTGAGGAGGTTGGGTTTCTTGGTGGCTAAGCGGTTAGGTATCTGCTTTGTCACTAAGAGAATAGAATTCGAATCCAGATTGTGAGCGAATTTCTAAAAAACAATTAAAGTGGCCGAGACGTGAGTCCAATTAGATAGCTACATGACATTTGTGATTTTGACGTAAAATGTCTTTATTTGGCCTGATTACTGTGCCCTGTATGGCGTCAGTCGCAGTCAATAGTTTGAACCTTAGCTGCAGCAAATGGCAGCTGCTACTGCGCATGATCAATCATGATCCAATGATTGTGTCCGTCGGTAAGTGGCGCCATGCGGTGCACACTTAAAGTAGCTATCTAACCAGGCCCGATGAAATTACTTTACGTCAAAATTGGGGTTAATTCTGATGGGCAATGACATTAGCATCAATCTCTGAAATTTAATAAAGTAGAATAAGTCTTTAAACAGTTTATAAGAAACCAATGTTTTAGTACATAACAACAAGATAATATATTTATTTACATAATAATCTGAATCACCGTTGTTAAAATATGTATAGGTGTTGCTCTTTAGCTATGAAAAGGAACTCCCATTTTTAGGGCGTACAAAACAATCTGATAATGCGGAAAGGTCATGGTCGATTATTGACCATTACGTATGTAGTTTCAGGAAAGAGGCTTCCCACGGTCGTGTTATTAAATAAACTAAAGGGTAATTTGATGGTTTCGTAGAAAACAAATTAATATTTATTAACGAGGGTCATACACTCGCATATACCTTGGTATGTATGTAGTGACGGGGTTCGACGATTTTAGTCAAACAACTAATTATCTTATCTGAGAATCAAGTGGGTTTTAAATAATATAACAAATTTAGAATTAAACTTTTTCGACTGTAATGCATGTTCGGTCATTTTGAATCATAGCATGCCATGCTACAGAGACAGTTTCGCTGGTGTAAATAAAGTTTATTGTGGTATGAATCTGTCTTGCCACTTAGAATTAATTCGAGGTTATGATTGACGACAAAAATAGTGTTGCTAGTTGTAGGTTCTGTTGAGGTTCAGGTGACTTAAATAAAAAAAAAAACATTTTTGTTAAGAAGTCAGGCTTTATGTAATATAAATATTCCTTTCAGTATTAAATAAATTTACTACCAACATAACAAGTTGAAACCATGGTCATCTGTGCTCGAAAAAATAAATTATGTATTCCTTATTCAGGAGTTTTATGTCTTTATTCTTTCTTCTTATTATATATTTTCGTAAGAATGATAATGAAATCACTTTTGTACCAGTGATTTGATCATATCTACAGGAAGTAGGTTGATTTTGTGATTTCTTTATTGGTTACCATGGCTGTAAAGAAGTAAGCATGAATGTACGTCTCTAGGGTGTAATCCAGACACAACTAACTATTAGTTTTGTTTTTGATAAAATCGGATGCTCGGCAGATGACCTGCCCAGTCAGAGGAATCGCAGAAAATAATTGAGAACCCAAATCCACTAGTGGATTAGGGAAGGTAGGTAGTTGTCGAAGGCGTAATGTTTACCACATCATCCTACACGTATAGTTTGCCAGACAACCAGGTATGAAAGCGACTTAGAGGGCCTTGGCCCTCCATGTTGCCGGTCATATTCTATTGCTAAGTGTAAGTGTCTCTAAGAAAACAGTTAGGCATTAGGTAATTGTAATTAAACGAATTGATAAGTGTCAGTATTCGACTTCCAAACTAGTCAACAGAAACAGTCCGATTATTATACTAAAGTGAAGGAAAAAAAAACAGGAAACAAAAATAAAGCAGCACGTCATGTTAATTGGAAACAATTAAAAAGTTTTATAAGCAGGTTTGTTTAACAATGTTAACTTACGAACAATACAAATACATAGGGATTTAATATTAAATTGTGTTGTATTATCTACACTGTAAACAAAACATTTTATTTTGTTTTCTGAGCTTATTTTTCCAGGAAGTTTATATCCACACAAAAACTACAGAAATAACAAAACTCTAGAGTTAATAAATAAAATGCAAACAATTAAAGAAAGACAAAATCTGAGATCGCAAAAAAGATTTTGTTTCCATTTTTACTCAAGGTTTAGGTAGAAACAGCAGGAAGTCTTTTAGTATTCACCTAATTATCGATTGGGGTGCTTCAAAGCACATGCAAAGTGAACCAAACAACTTGATTAACTCACGTGTGCCTATAAATAGAGCGGTGAAAGTAGAAAATGTTAGAAAATGAAATTCTGCATTTAGAATGGATGACTCAACCTGCCAACTTACTCACATTGATTATTTATTTAGAGGAGGAATAATGTAAAAACAATTCAGAAGCAAGAAAAATTATTTTAGGGGCTTAAGTATCGATTGCGTGTTGTCTCTGGGGCGTGGGAGTTACTTTAATCGAAGTAATTACTTATACTTTGTTATTTATGCCTACTTTATTAAATAAGTTTTAGGGAAGTCGAATATACGTTAAAGGTGCTTAAAATTGTGCTTCCAGTAACCACGATTGTATAACTTTATGACGATCACGGTGCTCTATTTTACCCAAATCTCCATATTTTATTTTACACAGCGGGTATGTAACCCACTATAAAAGTACATTGCACAAAATACCCCGACTTACTGCAGTGACGCGTTTTACCAAAAGACGAATTTTATTTTTATGGAACTCAAACCCAATCACCAACTCTACGTTTAACGTAAACCCTTCTGTATCAGATATAAAAACAGAGTCGACGAACTTATATGACCCACCCGTACAAGTGATCGGTCAGCTCTCTTCTCTGTTGGAACTAAATTTCAGGACTGCCTTACTGGAACTAACTTTAAACTAAATAATTTTTTTTTAATTTTTTGGGTAGCAGGAAAAAGATAATTAAATTAGATTTAATCATTTATGTTGTGCCGCATTTTAAGTGAAGTTCGAACTTTCAAGCTTACAAGCAGCACAATATTTCACAGACTAAAGCCCCATAAGAAGCAGTGGACCTCAATATTTCACTTTATTTTGCAGATTCTACGATTTAGATACTTACGTTGTGCTTTGTGTGTTCTGTAATAAATAGCCTCGGTAAACATGGATTGTCATTGGGAAATCCATAAATAATCGAATAGAAGCTTCGCTTCAACTTCTACCTTCGTATTGTCTCATTGAAGACATTATTTTACTAAATCTTAGTTGGCATTTTCTACCTCAACCGTTTTAAAAATAGTACGGTCAAGAGATAACTTGCCTGCAATCGCGTCCGTGTGGTGGAAAATTCAGTAAGCTGCTTATTGCTTCGGACACAGTTGTCCAATTCGTGTATGTAGTTTGTGTTTTATCAGTCTTATTTGCAGTCGACTGTAAATCGGTAACTTACTTTGGATGAATTTTTGTAGTCGTTTACGTGTTGTGTCGGGTAGTAAATTATGTTTTAGTGTTTCCATTTTTCACTAGAACTCTCGCAGAGCTTTTAAATACTTGTTTACAAATTAAAAGCTCGTTAGGGCGAAAATATTTTATGGCTCGTCGAAAACTCTACGAAAATGAAGCCAAGCCATAAAGTTAGGAAAATTACTTAAAAGTAATTTGCTGGTCGTATAAAAATACGGAAGCTAGAAATCATGCAACTAACTGGGCCTTTTTTATTTTACAAGTGACTAGTGTTCAATAAGTCTTTCTATGTTCCTCAAGAATGTCCCAAGTTGCGGTAACTAGGTACCCCCATTCCAGTACGATCAGGAGAGTTAAACTTAGTTGGCAATGGGTGGCCCCATTGCGCCGTTAACGCGGTACCTCCCTCCCACGAGGACCAGTTACTATGGGAGAGTAGACCAAAACCCCTCACTAAAAAGTGAGTAGATTAGAAAGTGCAAAAGATAAAAGAAAAGGCGGAGGCCTTTGCCCTATATAGGGATGTACTGGTTAATAATAATAACAATATTACTCAAAGTGGAGTGTGGAGTACAGGCTAACAAATATTTAAAAAAAATAGTAAAAGGCCCCTTACTGACTGGATGCTCTTTTATAAGAAGTTAGCTCCTACGTATCCGCGTCCTAACAGTAATGACACCGCCTTGCCATGCTGTATAGAATAGTTTAAATTCACCGTGAATATTTGGGAATAAAGTTATGGCAACCCGCGGAATTTGGCGGCTCTATTTCCCGAGGTATTTTTTTTTTAATTAGTTTGCAATACATTTACTATCTACTCTTATGCAGAGTAATAAGTAAATTCTTTGTATGATATTTAACTTGAACCCATTGACGGTTCTCCATTTTCACCTAGTCTTCTGGCTAAGTTCTTTTAAGTCTTCTTTCGACTAAGGGCTGATCGTATAGTTCACTCATGAGTTGGTTATTGTGCGTCGTCATCATGCGAAGTGTCTTCGACTAGAAGATTTATAATATCTTTGAAGGTTTACTGCAGCCTCACCATAGCAGATCTTGCAGCAAATTAATTTGTACATACTTTCTGGTTAACACTCGTAACTTTATTATAGAGGTATAAGAATAACGCTTGATATAAGGTGATTTACAGAGGGTGAATCAAAGGTTCGTACGGATTTTGAGTATTATTTTTGCTGGTTGAACTTTTTTCTTTTTAACAAATAGGATCATGAGTCATGATATTTAGAAGTGCTTTGTGTACGCTCTTAATGTCCATCAATACATTTCATAAAGTGTTTCATACGTAACTTATTTAACTATGGATGAAAAATTTGTTGTCAGAATCCTTTTATATTATTATTGGAAGAAAGGATTTTCTGTACGTGCTGTAGCTTTCGAAATCTGTGTTGTGGAAGCAGAGGGTGCTATCAGTAAGCGAACAGTGCAAAAATGGTATTTGCGATTCAAAAATGGGAAAACCAACCTCTAAGATAAACCTTGTTCTGCTAGACCACCTACTGTAGATTCTGAATCTGTGCATTAAGCTGTTGAAACCACTTCGACCACAAACACTCGCAGACCATCAGACGGACTTATGATACCACAAATCGGTGTAGTTCGCCGATTGTGCAAGCTGAGAATAGTCTACAAAAGCTGAGTGGTGTTTCACGAGCTAACCAAGCACAACAATGGTTGAATGTTTGTCAAGAGTTGGTAAAACAGTCAATGAACGACCGTTTCGTCAACCGAATCGATACGTGCGACTAAAAATGAATGGTTGAATCCTGAACAACTTCCAGAACCTGTGTGTAAATGCAGAAGATTGTAACACAAAACCATCCTGTGCGTTTGGTGTAACTTTGAGGGACCGGTACATTTTCAGTTGGTACCAAATGGCCTTGATATCACCGATGAACTCTACTCTATAACTAGATCGAATGTAAGAAGCTATATCGCGAAAATAGCCAGCTGTGGTAAACAGAAAGCAAGTGTTTTTACAGCAGGATACTCCACCACACACTTCGCGGATAGCCAAGAACCAATTTCAGGAGCTACATGGAATTGAGCTTCCTTCACATTCTACCTACTCACTAGAGTTAGCGCCTTCCGATTTTTGCTTTCCGCACGGCAGCTGAATGAAGTCTAAACTGGGGTTCAGAATTTTTTTACGCAGTGGTATAAAGCCGGAATTTGAAACTTGGTAGAGAGATGGGTTAAGATCATTGAATATAATGGTTTATATTTCGAAAATTAAACTTGTGTTGATTTTAGTTTGTAATTCCTTAAATGTTTGTAAATAAATCTGCACTAACTATTGCACGCCCTCTGTATTAACTATACCAAAAATTGTTAAAAACGAAATCTTACAAGGTAAAAGGTAAATATTATATTAGAATACTGAATATTTTGGCTTTTAAAGTTTAGAGAAAAAACTTAAAAATATCCGGTCATCAGCGATGAACAGAGATGGTTCCTCTCTTACTCGCAGAGTCGACTTCGTATTGTTGCAAGCTTACTTTTAAATTAATCTTATGGTAGCTGCTATAACAACCATGCAAAAAACTTAATTTAAACTCTTACTAATAGGAGCCGGTCTCAATGGCGTCAAGGTGAGCATGCTTGTCTTGTAAACCTAGTGTTCGGTTCGATCTTATTTGAAATCTATCCATTTTGGATACGAGAAAAAGTAAAGAATGGTTTTCGAATACAATAAATCCCTACCAGGAAGGAAAGCCCTCCGAATTTTAACATATATATATGTGTAAGCTACCTAGTTGCAAAGTAGATGATGCACGCAAGTGTCGTCAATGGTACGGATACGAAGAGACCTACTTATTAATTCTATACTGCGCTTTACCATTGATAATAGTTCCGATGTTACTATTTTAGTATTTTAGTAGTCTGCAATTTTTATTGACTACTTTTAGATTTCCAATTAATTATTCTAAGTGCCTAAGGAAGTTGAGATTTACGTTCTTGTAGGAGGCGGCGGAAGGGGGAGCAGTTTACATTTCACTCTAACTATTTGTATATGGCGTATTTATATTTACGAAAGCACATGTGATCAACTTACCAAGGAATAACGTTAATTCCACCAAAGTTAGATTAATGCGTAGCCTCGACCAGGTCTCGTAAACACCCAAAGCTTGATACACACATTAATACTCACATCACCCAGGTAATAATTTAACACAGATAGCAGCGATACATGAAAGTAAAACATGCACACATTATTACATTTAGTGGTAGGTATAGGTTCGATTAGTGTTACTTACCGGGGGTAGGGAGTCCCCCTGTGGAATCCCACGTTCCATCTAGTAGAAAAACCCTCGGGGATGTTGGGAAGTGGTGAGTGCTGGGCACCGTCAGCTACTTGTAGATCTGAAAGCAGGAAGAGATGTGCCACAAGCCAGCTATGGCAGAACATAGCCGACCAATGGGAGATCCACCCATGACGATGTTCTATCCATCCTAGACGACCAGTACTTCTAGGAAGACCAACAGAACAAAGAATATGCGGAAGCGGGCCTAGCTAACCATCCCGAGGGGCATAGCCCGGGCATCAATGCCATAGGCAGGTCGAGGGTTTGATAACTACGCCTACATATAAAATTCCCAAGCATATAACTAGTTATCTTCAGGCCCTAGAGCTCCCAGAGCCTCATGCTCTGATAAACAATATGCCCCAACAAGCCTCGGGGCTTGTCCAACACAGGAATAACAACAATATCAACAACAAGCCTCACTGCTTGTCCACATAAATAACAAATACAGCTGTTTATACCGACTCATTTCATCGGACATACAATCTCATTTATTCAACAATCTCAACTACTGGTCATGCATATAATTACATAATTCCTGACCAGCTTATCCTCTTTACGTTACTAATGATACAGAAATGCATCTTGCACCACTACTTCACACACTTGGTCTTTATTAACATATCTTAAATAACACATATGTATACTAACTAACTAACGTGTCCCGTCACCAACTACCCCTCAAATTCTGAACTAAGTCGAAACCCTTGAATCGTAACTAGTTCGTTCGGGTTTTGTAAACGAGCGGTTCTTGTTTTAAGAAATCTAATGCTTACGTAACCGTCGGCCAAAAGTACGTACAACATCCTTAAATATTTTGTTATAATTGCATCAGCTTTCATCAGTGTATTAAATATTGCTGCAGCAAAGACAGATCACCTTGAACTTCTTGGGGTTTTCGACACAAAACTGTAATACTAACCTAAATACAAAAGGATTCACATTTTAGCCACTTTATTTAATAGTCCAGCTATGATCGTGAACGTGTGCTGCCTTTCTTTTTTTGTTGTTTTACTGTACCGGCTGCAACAGCCATTTAATGGAACTTATCCTAATCTTAACTAATGGAATTCGCATTTCGGCGGTTTGTGAAGCTTTTCTACGCTATCGACGACAATATTTCAACCTTATGTAAGGTGATCGTGAGCAGATTTTTAATGGGTTGCGTCGCCGGAATCCCTTGTGTGTTCCTGATTGCAAATCAGACACCTAATCCACTTGGTTATCAAAAATTTTATCTTGTAAGTTAAGACTTGGCACTAAGGAAATTTTGGTCACTCATTGAGATTGGCATTATCGTTTGATTGCTAATTATTTAACACAGGTGTTTAGTCATACATTATGAATAAACTAAGGTTTATTAATATTAACCTTTGGCAAACTTTCGTCATAGGTTATTTTAAAAGAACTTCATACCAAGACTCAAGCGAAAAACGTACGTACAGAATGCTAAAAACCTACGTGTCATAAAATGTACTCGCTTGATTGCATAATACATTTTTCCAGCGAATATGGGTAAATCCTTATATTCTCTGAGAACCTTACAAAACGTAAATATCTACACGTAATGACCACACATGATGTACTCGTAATTTAGCTTACGACCCGTGTAAATACGCAGCAGTCTCAAGACGTCCGTGTGTTTTACTTATCCGCGTGCGTGTTTAACGTTAACGTTCACCAGAGAATTTACTTACGTAGACCAGCATCGCGTGTATACATATAGAGCTTTGCTGTAGAGAGGTGGGAACGAGATCTAGAAGCTCAAGCTCGGCTCGGCTCGACTCGATCTTTGAGTGAGATAAAGCTTAAGATTTGTTGAGCGGAGCCGAGCTTTTTTTTAATTGCTTGCAAAGCCCTGAGCTTGCTGCAGGCTTAAAGCTCCGTAAAGTCTCGAAATTCGGTGAAGGCTTGAAGTTCGGTAAATCCTCGACGTTCAATTAAATTCAAGAAACTGGTCAAGTGCGCACTCCTGTCTTCGTGCGCCTCGGCAAAGGCTTAAACCTCGGCAAAGGCTCGAAATGATAAAAGTTCGGTAACCGAGTCAAGCCAAAATATTTGACATTTTCTCCGAACCGAACCGAGTATGTTTCGAATTTTCTTCGAACTGAGCCGAGCCGAGCTTAATAAAACTAAAAATGACCATCTCTACTCTGTTGAAGTAGTTCTGTGTCAATATATGTATAAGTGAAATATATTTTTGTCGTTGACGCTCGCTAGAAATGTTACGTAAAGCGACATCTTGTGAATATATAGCGTTGTTGAGACATATTATTATATTAGATAATATAGTGTAAAAACGTAGTCGGTTATAACCAAAAGTAATGTTAAAAGTTAGCAAAAATAACTTAGTTAAATTTAGTAGAATTATTTAACCAGCTACGCCGAGGGGGTTTGCTGCGAAAGGTTTTCTATTAAAAATTTTGGTTCAACTAACATAACATAAATACATTGTCCAAACTTTCACAAAATATTATTTAGAGCTAAGATTAAAGATAAAGGCAATTTTAGACATAAATTCCAAGTACGTACAAACATCAAAGTTAATAAAATGAAACAAAGGATTTGATCCAAATTATTGGGAAGTCTTACTATGAACTGAATTACATTAAATTAAATGTAGAAAATAGTCTTGCATATAAATCGTAGGAAACTGACTTCTTAAGGACAGATTGTTCTTCGATGACCACACCAACCATAAAGAGCTCTTGCTGAGCAATTCCTTATATAAGAAGGCAACTCCCACGTACAAAGTGTCATACGTGAAGGAAATCGTGCTCAGCTGTGTATTTTACAAAATGCTAGTTCAGCATTTACACAGCTGTGCAGTATCGTATTTCACAGCGGTCATTCGCGTGCATGCTTGACTGGTGTAATGACCCTGACATATCAACGCACGTGGCAATTCCTGAACATCATTTCATTATAATATATGTATATGGAAAGAGCAATTTACGTTACTACAGCACGGTCGAAACGTTTGTGTCTCATACTTATGTATTGGGAAAACTATTTATCCTAAAACAACATACACTCAACGGTGATGCTTGTTGTAGCTTTTACGTAAACGGACACCGCGCGAATACTTAGTGCTCTTGACGTGTTTTTGTGTCGTGCTTATTCACAAGAAGAGCAACGTTGATGCGTTAGAAATTTTATGTAAATCGACATCTTCTAAATATACAGCGTTGCCGAAACGTTTGTATGTCGTACGTATGAGGAAAGCAATTTACATTGCTATAATGCATGCTTAACATTGACCTTCATTATAAATTTAACCTAAACCGATACCGTGTGCGTATACATATGCAATCCACCTATTTACGAGAGGAGCGGAGCGTATTTAACGTTGCTGTTCACTAGAATTTTACGTAAACCGATATCTTGTAAATATACAGCGTTGTCATTATGTTTGCGTGCGTGTCATACGTATGGGAACAGCAATTTACGAGTATGTTACTTCAGTTTGTGTCTGGGGTTCAGGTTTGTTATAAATTTTGCGTAAACTGATACTGCGTAAATGCACAGGTTGTCGAAAGGTTCATGTGTGATACCTATTTACGTAAAGAACCATTTAAGAGCATGCGTTTAACGGAGACGCTTGCTATAACTTTTACGTAAACCCACACCATGTGGATATACAGTTTTATCGCAGTATTGTACTTACCTACGGGTTAAGGAATTTACGTTAACGCAGTACGTGTTAACGTTAACGCTCGCTATAAAGTTTACGTAAACCGACACTATGTGAATATAGAGCCCTGTTGAAGGGCCCGTATGTCGTATGTCTCTACAGAAAGAGCAATTTATGTTGTGTAATACGTGTTTAACGTTGACCTTTGCTAGAAATTTTACACAATTCGACAACCTGTGAATACACAGCGTTGTCGTGATGTTTGTATGTCATATGTATGGAAAGAGTAATTGCAATTTACGTTACTTCAATACGTGTCTGGCACTGACACTCGCTACAAAATTTATGTAAACCGATACCGTGCGAATACACAGTCGAAAGATTCGTTTCTCATAGCTATTTGCGGGAAGAACCTTTTACGATAAACCAACATTCATATAAAAATGACGCGTGCTATAACTTTTGCGTAAACTGACAGCTGTCGAAGCGTCCATGTGTTGTACTTATCCACGGCATGAGGAATTTTACGCCAACCTACACTACGCTTCAAGCGTTCGTGTGCTTACAAGAAGAGCAATTACGTTGCTTCAATACGTGTTTAGTAATGACACTCGCTATAAATTTTACGTAAGCCGATACAGGGTGAATACGCAGCGTTGTTGAAACGTTCATGTGTCACTTATCCAGGGAAAGAGCCATTAATCTCGGTCCAATATGTACCTGGCGCTTAGGCTCGCAACTAATTTACGTAAACCGGCACCGTGTGAATACTGGGTGCTGACATACTTCACATACTTTCTGATAGGCCCAAAGCTTGATTCTTGCGAAGATTAGAAACGAAATTCAAAAGAAAGTATAATGTTCGAATTTATAATAAAACAAATCCTCATTTCCGAAGCAATTTAAAATAAACGCACGAACACTTTTTTCATCTTGTCAGATATCCCGACAGTGTTTGTTCATCATTTCACTTTAGGACTGCTTAAATTCAGAACAGAGTTGTTAACGATTTCGTATGATAGAGCTGTAACGGAAGCCAGAAACTGGAAGACGTAATTCATTTGGATATAATTCAACCATTCTGATATGCCGTTGTGTTAGTCAGAAAATTAATTCGAGCTGATATTAAGTAACTGTAAGTTTAATAATATCCACTATTAAGTAACTGTAAGTTTAATAATATCCACATATCGTCCCAAAATAGCAAATAGGATTTATGTCGTTCTAATTAGATTAATGCATTCCTGCGGGGAATTTGAAATGCAACGTCTGACAATACAGCATGAAAATCAAGTTAAGCAAGGATGCGCCCAGAGGTATTCCTTCTGGGTGATTTTGAAACTTTTATACCAGTTCTTGTTACGAAACACTAGATTAGTTCACATAGTTGATTACAATTAATTTTTTAGACAACAACAGAAGAATTTCATCAATTAATGAGTATTCAGCTGTCCAGCTTGTATGAATAAGTTTCGTGAAAACTTTCAGGAAGCCGCAAATGATTTTAAAATTTACGTTTAGCCACCACAACGAACGGTTTCGAAGCATGCAGTATTGATCGTCAAAAAAGAGGTAGTGGATGGCCTCCTCCAAGTCGAAGTATCTGTTGAAGATGTAAAACAGCGTTCAAATGAATGTACAAAATTACCTTAAAAAGAACCTCATTTGTTTTGCTTTCCTTAGTGTTACTTAACAGACATCACTGACAGGTCAAAATGTTTATCGACTTTATGCAAGCACCCTGTATATTTCCCAAACTTCAAATATCATTCTCTTTCAGCATTTAAAGAACTCTAATTTAATGAACAACTCAAATTTTGCCATGAAAGTGGTAAAAGTGTGCTCTGGTTTGAGGTATTTTTACGTTATACATTGTGGGAAATTAATTATCACGACCATCCAGCCCACGTTTTGAGGTGAAAGTGAGTAATAAGTAGTCATTCATGCAAGTGAAAAATATAAGGGTGAACTTTTGCCTGACATAAAATAAAAACGCCACGTCAAACCCACATGTGTAGAATCACCCTTTTTGTCATTGTTTTTATTTATGTTTCATTCCGTTGGCCGAGATGCGAAAAGGAAAAAGGGTTGATGCTTTTGTACACAAGGGTGATGTAGAAATATGTATAATACGAAAGCGTCCGACGCGATAAATACCGACATCCTCATAATTCATGCTAACTAAATTTCATCTAAAAATAGATTATTTGCTTTCGAGATTGCCTATCGGGTGATAAGGGATGTGTTAACAAACATATTTGAGTGTGATATTGCACCTGACATCATTTCCAATAAACCTACGTTGAATACAAAGCGAGTAAACAATATAGTTTTGCTAAAGTTTCAAGACTCCGAGAGACAAAGACTGTATTAGCATAGTAAATTCAGGGGGCACAAAAATATAAAAGAACCTTTATTTCAAAATGTGAAAACCCTTTCTCTATGTTTAACCAAAATTTTCCGAGTTGTTCCACTACTTGTCCATCTCTGAATAATGGACAGCTTTACTTATTTTTGGCGAACAAGGGGGCCATACAACTGGGCCTCCGTATTTAATCAGACGATTATTGTTCCTATTTTTCCTTATTATTTTTACCGAAATTGTAAGCTAGAATGCGTTCGGGGAGCCAACATAAATTATTTGAATATTTGTGGAGATACGGATGCTCAGGATGTCCGCGATGCGAATACCGGTGTTCCTGTTATTCAGTGGCGAATATTGCATTTTCATTAGGGCACATTCCGTAGACAAAATGCATTTGGGCTCCATTACTGTCGGTTACTGGTCATTAACAGCAGCTGAATTAATTCGATTTTTAAATCGTACATTTTTTAAATATGCATTAGTTTTGTTGTGTTTTGAACTGTAAATCAGATATAATTTATTAATAGCAAAAGCACTTTTCTTCCTATCGCAATAATCCTCGAGAATCTAACATGGGTATGCTAATACTACCTACAGCTTATCGCCAGTTATGGCTAATCCCGGATCGTATTGAACAATCCGGGACAAATACATTTTTATCCGATTAACTAGAAATAAAATTAAGGGGCTGCTAAGTCTTCTGAAACTTTTAAATTTGATTTTAGGTTTGTATTACCGCGAAACCAGTTTGTTTTGTGCTTCTACTTTGTATAAATGTTTATTTTCTGTCTCAGTGGTGAGAGGATTTTGCCTTTTGGTACAGGAAACCAAGATCACAGATTGGGTGTGATAATTATCAGGGTAAGCACAATAAACCCTTTACGTTGTAGTGCTTTCCGAAGCTTAGCTGATGGCCACTTAAGGAAGGGTAGATTGCTGCAATAAGTTTAGTATTACTTAATCACATACATATAAACGACCCGTCCTATCTTCAGGACAATTAATTTAAACGTACAAGCTGACTTTGCTATTGAAAAATGTAGAGGTAACAGGGTAAAGGTATTTGTTAATCAGCTACCATTGGAGTCTATTGTGGACAAAAGGTTAACCGCTAAGGAAGTTTAGTGTGCAGACTATGGGAATTTGTTAAAAGTTCTAAGTAGGTCCAAGTGGGTCCAAGGAAGTCATCACGGGATAATCGAGAAAGCCATAGAAAGTTCGAGGAAATCAAGTAAAGCAAGAAAAGGTCAGGGAAAGTCCGTGAAATCTCGATAATTCGGGGAAGTGTTTAGATGAAAAACAAGTTAAAGAAGTCGTGTACAATATTTTAATATTTTGAGTTAAGAGTGAAGACTGTGGAAAGTCCTGAAAAGTACCGTATGTGCTCAGGGTCAGCAAGTAATCACGAAATGCTCATAATGGGAAGTTTGAAAAAATCGTGAGAAGCCTGAAGAAGACATGCAATGTTTGAGGAAGTTGGGCGAAGCTACTATTTGAGGAACATCTCCCGTGGTTATTTCTAACTACGATATTTAAAGAGGACGTCGAAGTCGTATGGCTCTCGGCTAGCAAACAGTGAAGTAGGGGGGGTTCGAAACGCTAAACCCTTCAAATAGGGGTGGTCATAATCGGGATAGAAATTGGGCGCCACTACGTAAAGTCACCCAAGGATGGTCACGAAGAACGTACCGCAGATAGCTCCTCTGGGCTCAAAAGGGGTTGGGGGTTACTGCACCCTACTGCTGGAGGTACTTACCGTTACTTTACTGAAAGAAAATTAATTCATTCTTGCCTTTTATTTGTGTTTGTGTTTACTTTAAATAATTGTGTATAGCTTTGTAAGCCTGACTACTAGTGCAAGTGTTTATTTCAGTAAGTAAGGGTAAGTACATCCATCAGTAGGGTGCAGCCACCTCAACCCCCCTTTCGAGCCCAAAGGAACAATCTGCGGTACGTTCTTCGAGATCATCTTGGGTGATTTCCGCAGTGGCGCCCATTTTCCTCCCAATTACGACCTCTGCTATTTGAAAGGTTTAGCGTTTCGAACACCCCGTCTTTGACTGCTTGTTAGCCGCGAGCCTAAAGACATCGACACGTCCCCTATAAGTTGTCGTAGTGCGGAATTAGCACGTGACAATTTACTCAGCACTCTTTCGAGCAAGAAAACTGTAGGGCAAGCGTAGCAAGGGCTTGCAACCATGTGAAACAGAGTAAATGACTCAAGTCACGTGGTAACTGTTACAACCCTAGGGATGTAAGTTCATGCTTACGTCACTGTTGTTGTAGCAACAGGTAAATAATAAAGTCAACCTATTTTCGTTAAATATGACTGAATATGACATGATAAGTGCAATTTACCAAACCAATAGTGGAAAAATACATTAAAATTTCAAAAATTTGAATCTGGAGACTATAATACGTACACATAGTGGCCCACTGAAAACAGTAAACGCAAGTTTTGGCCACTTAAAAATATCAATTTAAATGCTGACAAACTCACAAAGTACTTGCTTATTACAAACAACTTGTCAGATGAAGTGCTTTTGTTGCTACATTCAACTGTTTAAGCCTCCTAGATCAAAATTTAAATGTAATTTTTTCTGGAATTAATGAGCGGATTTGAAAAATAAAAAGACTGTTTAAAAGAGAATCGAAAGGCCTTTAGAATTGTGTAACGTTTAACACCCTCTATTAAAAATTTTTGGGGTGCAATTCACCCTCATCTTAGGATTGAAGTTGTGTAAATAATACTAATCAATTCACATGTCCCCCTTGATACTAAAATTGACAAGCGTTTTTCGCAAAATTGATGTGGCCAAAACTTGCGTTTACTGTTTTCAGTGGGCCACCCTGTATATCAATGGAGTTGTATTAGTGCGATAGTCGGATGTTATGAAGTGCAAAAGACGGTTAATAAGGAAGAGCTCGAAATTTATGGCTTCAACACTCGATCAAAGCTGATACTCCTTTATATTTTATAATCATATCTGTCAAACTGTTAATCAGTAGGTATAAAAGCCATATTAAATACATTTAAGTACTTTTCTTGATTCAGAATTACCGTTAAAAATATTCTGAAGGGTGTGTAAGCTTTTCGAAGTTTAATTCAAAGTAAATCTCGTTAATTAGTGAAATGTTACATAATTATGCATTTCGCGACTATATAAATATTTTCAAAAAAAAAGTCAAAGTATGCGTTTGTTGCTTTATGTACAAAACATGATCCGCTGAGTTTTTTGGAAAGCTATTAACAAATAGTGCCGCATTTATGTTATGAATAAATGGTTGGCCGTTTTAAATTCCCATTACAAATCGTGGCCGCAAATTGAATGCGGGAAACTGCGATCCGGAATGTGTTAGGTACTCCGGGCCCGTTCAATTTACCCTTGAAAATGTGATTTCCTTTTGTGCTATTGATTCTGTACCGTATATCCCTTTGATGCTCTTTCTTGTTGCCAAGTTTTTCCTTTGCTATTATCACACGGCAAAATGCTTAGAGTGAAGCTCGAAAATATGCGATGCAAACCTACCCTTTTTAACCGTATTTGCATTTTACGGCTGCTGCTGTATCATCCTTTATATAACGCCGCTGCACTGCGGTATTAGAACAATAAAGCGATTGTTATCGGAATTGCGGGACACCGACGCTAGAACGATTGTACAGAATATTAAAGGGTGAATTGGTTTTTGTAACCCGCCGGCAATTCACGTATTATGTTATCTGTAGTTTACTTAAGATTTTCTCAAGTTTACGCCTCTTGTTGTGCCAAGAGGAGCGAGGGTGCGAATTATTACCGGTAAAGCACCGCACTGCGTCATAAACTCATAAAACACCCCATACGCTTCAAGAATGAAAATTAAATAGGTGTTGTTATAATCGATTAGATTGCTTTATACGAGTCACGTGTAAATAAATGCCCGTGTTAACGACAACCTGTAATTAACAACTGAAAAATTCAACTCCGACCTCTGTAAGTACTTATGAAACAGTTCATCGGTCAAGTTTGGCCACGTACCTGGTTTTTCCCCTTAAATAACTTTTTTGTGGGTGGCTGTAAATAAATTATCGAAAATTCGATTGAATACTTGCGTTACGGGGAACATACACATATGGTGCATATTTTATAAGCAGCCGGAGTGTTTTTAAATATTAACGCATCTTATCAATGGAATTCGGAGGCTTGTAATGCAACGCAGTTGTACAGGGTGTACCACAATTGCACGAAAAATCTTCAAGAATGCTAGAGGCTTTAAAGGGAAGAACTTTTGGCATGGGTTGGTAACCTAAGATGACGACACCAGACGTGTCAAAGGAAATCCTTGAAGCGCCTCAATGTAGACAACCATCCATTAATATGCGTAACATTAGTAGTTATTCGAATGATGGAATGTAATCATCGTGATCAGTTATAACTACATTTTTTTTAATTGAAGCACAGGGTGTTAGGGTTATACATTTATTTTAGCCAATAAGATCTAAATTACGAAAACTTGGGGGAATCTTCAGTGGCAACGTCTAGCTACTTAATGACGAAGCAGACTCTTAATCTGCTGTAGCATCAGGGCCAAATCTTAAGCTGCATTTAATTTGGTTCAGCGGAACAGTTTACTTAATTGTCGATTTTAGGACATGCTTAAGAATCTATTGACGTCTCTAGCGTCGTTATACCATCTAGGGTTTGTTTACATTTGTTCGTTCTAGGGACGTTTTCCCCTTGTAATCTTCTTTTATCTGTTGTACAATTATCGGGTACTGATGTAGTACCTATCTTTCGTTGTTAATGTAATTCATCAGCGTCTCTCCTTTATCATTTCTATCGCCCAATTCAAAATGTCCAACGTATTCTGTGTCTCCTGTTTTCTTCTTCCAATTTTAGCATTAAAATCCCCAGTAATTATTAGAAAGTGTACATTTCTTTGTTGATTTGCTTTGGCCTTAACAACGAAAACTTACACTTTCTTTAAAAAGCCTAAACAACGCAAGTGGACATGGCTAAGTCCAGACAATAAAACAAAAAACGAAATTGACTTTATACTTTCTCGTAACAATAGATAGGGATGTGTCTGTTCTGAATAGATTTTATACCGGAAGCGATGATAGGTTTGTTAGAGCAAATATTATAATTAACACCAAAATGGAACGCAATAAACTCTTCAACAAACAACGTTACCCAACGGGAGATGATTTGAAACTAAATGAAGAGCAATACCAGAACGATCTGCATCGGAGACTAATGCCAACAGACACATTACAACAACTGAACATAGACCAACTTACGGATAGAATTGTAAATTCCATCAAAACCTCGACCAAGAAATTATGTTCCCGTACAAAGAATTATAGAGATTCGAAACTAAGCCCCAACACTCTAAAATTACTACAGGAAAGAAGAAACAGAATAGGCAGAACATCGGACAGTTTTAAAGAACTAAACAAAAGAGGGAAGAAAGAAATTCGAAAAGATAAAAGAAATTACAACACAAAGTTTATAGAAGAAACCATTACAAATAACTGTAACATGAAAGTACTACGTCCACGACTCTCAAAGGGAAAAACAAAAATGACAAAAGTAAGAAACGAGAACAATGTGTTAGTACAAGGTAAAAAAGATATCATTAATGCCCTCGAGAAGTTTTATACGAAATTATATTCATCTGACTTACCACGACCGCAAGCAGGGACAATCAATTTAAACGCACGATATGAAGAAATGCCGAAAATGACAGAAGATGAAATAGACACAACATTGAGAAAAATTAAGGGGATACTATCTCACCCAAATTGTTTACGTTGGCTCTCGAAAACGTCTTTAAGAAATTGGAATGGGATAACAAAGGCATCAACGTCGATGGATCCAGACTTAACCACCTTAGGTTTGCAGACGACATAGTCGCAATAGCCGACAACATTACTGAACTATACATTATCAAACTAGGGAAAGAGAACATGCGGAAATTACCAGATGAATTAGACTTACGTGGGCAGCTTTCGGAAAATTAGGACACATTCTTAAGAACCACACAATTCCCATAAATTTAAGAACTAAAGTATATAATACATGTGTCCTACCAGTCAATATATACGGACTTGAAACCATATGCCTTACTAAAGCATATAGTCGGATTCGATCTAATTTGGCATGTACTGAACCATTCTGAACACAGTAAATGCTATCTCTTTTCGTTTCACAAGTCATTTCATAAATTTCAAAGCGGCCATCTGCAAGACTTGCGCTCGCTCTAACAAGTAACAAGTAACTATACTGCGAAAACCCACATGCCAAATTAAATGGAATCCGACTATACGCCAAACATCTCAGAACATCACAAATAGCAATAGAACGAAACATGCTTGGTATTTCACTTCGGGATAAGATCAGAAGAAGAACAAAGATCAATGATGTAACCAACGAAGTTGGAATGATGAAGTGACGGTGGGCTGGACACGTGGCTAGACAAGTCAAAGACAGATGGGCATGTAAAATCACAGAATGGAGGCCAAGACAAACAAAAAGAAACGTGGGACGCCCTCCGAAAAGATGGATGGACGATATTAGAAGCATAGCAGGTAAACGGTGGATAAACACTGCGCAGGATAAAGAGAAGTGGAAGGTGCTGGGAGATACCTACGTTCAGGAGTGGACGACTATGGGTTGAAAAAGAAGAAGATGTAGTATCGTACTCACTTGGTATATCATAAACAAAGACTTGGAGCAACACTGCTGTAGTAAAAGTTTGAGTATCGAGTTAGTAGCACTTTTTATTTACAAGTAAACTGAGGTAAAGGGTTTCTAAAGTTTTTGGAAAATTAACTTCTTCGCGTTTAATAGGTAATTGCAATTAGCTATAGGCTAGGTATGGTGCTGAAGTTGTTATGGTTAGATTGCACTTTTGTCCTATTTTTTTCGTAACAAACCGTTAAAGGCATCGTTGATTTTCATGATGTATTCGTTTGTATACGTGGATGTCTCTATGTCGGCGGTGAATGCCTCATCGTCATAGTAAATGCAACCGGCAGTTCTGGTTGCAGCCTTGGTTAAGAGCTATTACAGTGGAAGTTTTGCATGATGCGTCAAATACGATCCTTAATTCCTTTATGGCCGGTCGATAAGGAATGTAAAATTTTCAAGTAATTCTCTGGTTTGCTGGTACAGGTTTTATACGGCCAAGGTGTAGGTAATCTTACATAAACTGTTTGTAGGCAGCTCCGAGTTCTATGGTAATTTGGCCATTGCTTGAGGTTTAGAGTTCCAAAGATTACAACGGATATGTGTGAATGAGGTTTTAACAGTGTATGTTCCTTTCAACTTCACGGATTGGTTAATTTTTGATCCTTTTCGATACAGGTCATCATGCTTACTATCCTGACTTCGCCTTTGGTTGCAACAAATTCTGTATTTTGGCCAAGCAAACCATTGCTGGTGTTTCTAAGGTCATACAGAATAATTCGACGATGTTCTTTTATTCCTCGTATCATATCTATTATACTTGATTTATAGAAAGAGGGATCACTAAGCATCTCATTCTGCTACTGATCACGGTTAATACCTATTTAAGGGTTGGTTTAGGCAAATTTTAATTATTTTATGTAGAATTACTAGGGCGATATTTACTTGGAAAGCGAAGATTAGGTTATGCCTAAATTTTCCATTTTCGTTGAATTTTAGTTATGTTATTTCAGCTCGTATCTTTTCTAGCGGTCATTGCTCAGTTGGTTCAGCGTCCGTCTGACCACTGAGATTAGGATTGACCCGGGTTCGGTTTCCAGGGCCACACATACACTAAAAACACCCGACCGCTTACCGCTTTCTCTGGGGTAGAAGTGCAAGCACTTTTATGGTTCGTAGTCCACGTAAATCTGTAGGTTCCCTATGTCTGCAGACTACTTTACATGTACACTACAGACATGTTGTAACAAAGACGAATGTAAGAATACCAAAACTATAAGATCCGAAGGCACGCGCGTTGATTTGACGTCATTCGATCAGGTCATTCACCGGCAAGCCACACGCACCGTGTCGAGTTTGCATCTTTTAGAATACATGTATATGGAAGTGCAATGAACGGTGAAACACGACACCTCGCACGAGCTACTAGGTAATTCGATACTTGTCACGCGCATAAGATAAGATACTGAGTATTGGAAGAAGGGGGTTAATTTTCTGTATAAATGCTAAGCGAAAATACATTAGAGGGATGGTTTACATCCGGCCATCAACGTAGCAGTATGTACGACAGAAGTGACACCCTTCAGGGTGATCCCTAGCAGGCGAGGTTGCTTGGTACGTCACTGCATCAATAATTTTACCCTATTATTATTATTATGATTATTCACAATGGGTGTAGTTTATTGCCACTACACTTGAACTCATCGGTTCACATTCCACAGATTGGCTCCATTAGCGAAGTCTAGAATAGATCTGAAGGATGCGTCGGGTACCAATTTGATCCACCCCAAAGCAACGTTGCCTTAAGAGTCCCAATCGGACATTCACACAATATCTGCTATGCAGTTTCTTCTTCCTCCCCGTAGAATCTGTAGTTTGGATCCTCTATGACACCTATTAATTGAAAGTGCCCTCTGAGCTGGTAGTGTCTTGTTAGCAGCTCAACCACTTTTCTCAATTCTTCTGCTCTGACCTCGGAGGGTCTTCTCAGAAGCATTCGCGATTGCCTTAGTGCCTGTCCCTCCCTCGTAATCGTTCCCTTATCAATTCCCTTGCGATTACATACGCCAACCCACATGCTGGTTCAGGTCCGACTGGCGGTTATCCTAACTAACCTTATACACTGAGAAAGAAAATCTTAATCGATTTCCTTAAAGAAATTCCGCTTACTTGATTGAGTAGGTAGATTAAAATTTGTAATTAAATTATTAATTATTCTGTAAGAAAAAAACTCGATAGTTATGTGTAAAGCAAAATTATATGCATAATGTATGTAGCTTCATAGGTATACAACGGTGACTTACGGCACTAATTTAAATTAAACCTTCTAGAAGTAAGTTTTGCATTTTTTGTTTGGAATTTTTGCGCTTGTTTTGAGGGCATATTTGCATATATGTGCATATTTAATTCGTGCTTAGGATTTTTTTTCCAGAATGTAGAACATTACTAGATTTTACCTTGAAATTCTTCATTCCACTATAGTTGTGGTTACTTTAAATGTCATCAGGGGGTTAGAAAACACTACGCCTCTTTACTGCAATCCACTGGATGGCTCACTCTTATTCCTTTACATTAACCAGTTTGATAAGTAAAACGAAAACGAAAGAAAGTCGCGACATTTTGTTAAAAAAACGTAGTAGAAAAAAACTGTAATAACCTAGACTACGTAGAGTGCCTTACTATACAGGTTAACGTTGCTTACAATGATGCCTAGGTCACTGTAAAGATGCGTAGTGATCGCTAATCGGCTAATCCCTTAGACCTTAGATGACAATTCAAAGTAAATACACCTTTATATGCCCCAGCTGGTGCCATAAACAATGCACTCAATTGACTAGCAACTCACAATGGTGGCAAAACTGACCGTATTGAACAAATAAAATGAAATATGCACTAATGAGAGGCTAATATAGAGTTCCTTGAGGACAAACTTAAACTTCCGGCTATATTATTAATGCAAACATTTGCTTTCATTCCGAATTTCATTAACATATAATTCTAGAAAACTTAGTACGAACGTGTTCTAGTTTTCCTATACTTGAAGTAACTCTTAACTAGAAACTTGTTCATAATAGAGCCAACGAAGTTTGACAAACTTTAGTCTTCAAAGTTAGTGACACATTTTGTGTCACGTAGCCGGTTTTCAATGTGGAAATGAAGATTATCTGTCCACCAAGTCTAGCGGTTGCGAATTAGTTAACTTTAAACAATACGGTGGCGTTAAATATTATTCCGTTAGGTTATTTTCTGAGATAAATTTAAATTTAAATAGAAATTGTTTTTATTTTCCTTAGATTTATCGTCAACGTTTGCATTTTCGTAACTAACTGATTTAGCAAGCGAATAAAAATTATTACGGTTTAGTTGAGAAATTTGCACAGATTGACTGGGTTACATACCTCGGGCACACTGTATGTTCTTTCAAGCTACGAGGAATATAACACTTGCTAATCTTCTTTGACATGCGTAACGAACAATTTCTAACTTTGTATTTACTGTTGTGAATTCTTTATCAGGCTCGTCTCCAGGAGTATGTAGGTACTTAGAGTTCTCTGTTTATGGCAGCCATCTGTAGTGCTTCGAAGTCACGTATTCCTGTCTATTGTCGAATACTGCGTAGCCACAAAAGTCTTTTGCGTCCAATTCCCCTTCCCCCTTTAATTTCTTCCTGTAGAATTAGGTGTTGGAAGCAATACCATTCACCACGAAGTATACATATGTCTAAGGTTCGATTTTCGTTTTTAAATATTACTGAACAATAAATTCTGGATCTTCGAGTACTGCTCTTTGAATTGCTTCCTCTTTTTGGACTCTATTTGCCTCCTTCGCAGTACCCACATTTCAAAAGCCTCGGCTCTGTTTATAGATTTTACCTTCAATGTCCATGCCTCCACGCTGTATAGCAGCATGGACTATACGTAGCATTTGCTGATTCTATATTGTGGGATTCTAGGAAAGCTAAACAGAGTATAGTTGCCTCCACCGAAAATGCAAAAAAGTACTTGAGATTTTACAGCTATAATCCCTTGTAAAACCCAGTAGTAGTAAGCGGCTCTTAACTAGATTGCAAGCACCTTGTCGGCATGGGCCGTACTAATAAATTTTCCAGGGATAACTGGTTTATAGTTATACGGAAACATCTTTTCGCTTTTAGGTATTTATTTCCTGCTTTTAAATAGAATTTTTAAATACGGCTCTGCTACTTCTACCTGCAGTCGGCACCTACATTAGGTTTTACAAGGGATTATAAATGTAAATCTCAAGTACTTTTTTGCATTTTAGTTGGCGAAAACTATATCTGCACAACTTTTTTATTTTATTACATTTCATGCTTTAGTATTTTTCTAACTGTATCGCACTCTGCCGTCGTCGGTATACTTCTCGCGCACACCACTTACTTCCCTCGCTCACCCGATGCACGCCGGACCCCCACCTGAGCATCGATCGTCTGCTATAATTCCCACAATATTGTAATTGGGGCTGAGATCTTTGTTAGTAAGAAATCTTCGAAGTCTTACGAATGTTGTTCTTGCTTGTTCATTTCTGCTTATTTCTGTTTCTGAATTCAATATTTGTTTATTTAACATCCCAAGTAAATATATAAATTTTGTGACATATTCTATTTCCCCTCCGTTAATGTGTATGCTTATGTTATGGATATTATTTCTGCTGACAATAATGAACTTAGCTTTGCTTGTGCTAAGCTTCAATCCCAGTAGGTTACTGGTTTGGTTTACAATATCTAGCAAAAGTTGCAGGTCATTAGTACCTATTGTCTGCTACGTTACTAGAGTGATGGAGTTCCACGGAAAACCCCCGATAAGATCTAAAATTGTTGTAAACGATACAATACTAAAACAAATTTCAGATTTTGATTACTTTAGATGCGAAAATAGACAAGTTTCAATCCATTTATGAAACAATTGTTATAAACGATACAATACTAAAACAAATTTCAGATTTTGATTACTTTAGATGCGAAAATAAACAAGTTTCAATCCGTTTATGGAACAATAAGGAATACACTAAAAAGTAAAGCAATAACGGAAACACAACTTAAGCTGCACAAAACGATAGCTACACGTACAATAATATATGGCAGTGAAGCCTGGGTCATACATAACAGAAAATTAACCTCATATGATATGTTCGAGGGATCACATGAGAAAACAGGCTACGCAACGAACAAATCACAGAAGACCTAAACATATATTCCCTAACAGACAAATACTAGATTTAGGGAAAAATGGGAAGATCATCTCGGAACGATAGAGGAAGGTAGGCTTCCAAAGAACGCATTAAAATACAACCCGCGAGGAAAAATAAATATAGGAAAACCAAAGAAAAATGGAAGGAAACGGGAAGAGGTCCAAGACCTAATCCATGAAGGACATGATGACGATGATTCCTATATGACTCTACGAGACTGCTTCAATGAAGGCTTGACTTGGTAGGGCGATAAATGTAGCTAGTCTTTAGTGATATGATGCCCAGTGTTAGAGGTTTTGCTATACAGCTTCGCCAGTGTTTTGGGGCTATTTTTGTTGAGCATATGGAATACGTCTGAGTACATATAGTCTGACTCAGAGACTTTGTTATTCCTCATTGGCTTGATTGCATGTCGAACCTCGCTTTCTGGTATACATGGTCCGGATAGTGTGCCATTTATTATGTCCGGAGGATTTAGGGATCTATCATCATCAAACAGATTTGATCTGTTATATCTTCAAGTATTTCGTGAGGGTCTATGATTAATTGGTCTTGTTCGTTTTTGATGTTGATTCTAGGTCTCGTAGTATATAATCCACCAATTTTCTTTAGCTTTCTTGTGAAGATGGAAGGTGTTGCCAAGCCGCTGTAGACTTTGAGCTTCTATACATCTTTTGGTCACCCATCTTTCTTTCGCTAGTCTTATTTTTCTTTGTAAATGCTTATAATTATATTTGTTTTTCTGTAATTTGCACTTTTTGCGCCTTTCCATTAATTTCAATATATCTTGTGTCATCTACTAGTTTTTCTTTTCAGTTTTGATTGGAGAAGGAAAGGATTGTTTGCGTTTTCCGATGTCATCTGAGATAGATGGTGATATTTGTGAACTGATTATTTAGTTGTTGTTCTTAATTTATTTTTGAGTAGCTTAGAGTCGGGTGTCTTGTATGTCTTGGTAGTCTTTCTTATGATCTTAGCCAACTTCAGTCTTATATTTGTGTAGACTGGCTTACGGTCTGTACCAATGTCAGCACCCGATAATGTGGTAACTTTTGTTATGGAATTTTTGAATCTTCTATTAATGATGAAGGAATCTATTTGGTTTGGAACAATATGGTTTTTACGTATATAAACGTCTAGGTGGCAATCTATACCAAGCATTCATTATAACCAGTTAATTCTCTTGATAATATGTATTAATTTCTCGGCTTTTTCGTTTCGTTGTACAGGGCCATAGTTCGCTAGTACGTTTCTAACGGTGCCGACCTTAACGTTAAAGTCGCCAAAGACTTTTTATTATTTTTAGTGCTTGGTTTGTAAAACTGTTGTATTTCTTTGTCAGACGTGTCTTCTGTGGAGGCATAGGCTTGAACGATGTTAATATTTATGGGTTTACCATATAGCTAAATAATGATTGGTTCTTTGATTGAGTTTTGTAGATTTTTATTCATTAAAAGGCCTAGACCATGTCTATGATCCCGAACTGCTGTACTACTGGCAGAATAATAAAATATTTTCCAATTTGAGCCGATTAGTTGGGCCGTCGGACTTTACTTCCGTTGGATTTTATTGATTGCGTTGTGCAGTTTGCCGACTGCAGGATTTTACATTCTATTCCATTCTCTTTAACTTAAGTATCTAATTGGGGCCGGGAGATTCTTCGCAATCCTTGGCCATCAAAGGTCTGCTCGCGGGACTAGGGTCGGTTTGAGTTTGTTTTTCCAGCATGATGAGAGAAATTACGGACGGATGTCCTGGGAAGAATAATTCGCAGCCACAACCTTCTAGGTGATACACCTTTACTTGTGGAAATTTAAAGAAAAGTCAGTCCAAAATCAATTCCTCTGTGCCTCGCATTAGTACTGGTAACCGCTGCTGCCCTTCACCAGGCTAGTTTGGGTCATCCCCGGGTATTTTATTTCCCCTGTATCACCCATATATGGGAGACGGTCTCCTATCCGCGACCTGGGGAGCCGCCCGGTGGGTCATTGGCAACCCCACACGGCAGCATGTATAATGAATGCTTATATCCAAAGATGCAATATTGTATTCATAATTACGGCAAACTACCTACAGTTGGTGTTAGTCGTATTTTTGGTGACTCTTGTGAATGTTTAAACGAACTATTTAAAACTCAGTTAAGCTTATTCAGTTCAAACACTTTAATTCTCAAAAATTTCCCTAATAACAATCATAGCTAACCCTTCTTACATTCTTTTTTCAAATCTACGATAGAGGCTTTGCCTTGGAACCGAATTTCAACGTCTAAAGTATTAAAAAGGTTAGTCACCGTAGCTATACGAAATCCCAAATATAGTGCAAATATGCCAGGTGAAATAGGTATAGCAAGCATCGAGAGATACTTACATATCCCTGGCGCTAGGTATCGCAAATTACGCCAAATTTTCAATTTTGGTACACGCAAATGGGCGTGTTGTTTAAGGTTTTGTGATTAATATACGATTAAGGCTGCGTATAACATAATTTTCTATGATTCCTGACAGGATGGACGGCTTTAACATCTTAAAATATCCCGTTATATAATGTTATACTTGGGTTCTGTGTAAATTCGTTTTATTCAACTAAATAATTACATTGACATTAACATTAACTCTCTAATTTGATTATACTGTCTGTCTTGCGACTGGTTTGTGTTATACTAGGGAAATGTGTTTTCAGCAGTAGTTTCCCGTTGCCTTCTGTAGAGTTTGTGACCATGTATTAAGTGTATAGTATATTATGTATCTTGTTACTATCTGCAGTCGACCACTCCGCAGTCAATATCGTCAATTGTAACCACGCGATAAATGGCTTTACTCTCTCAAGTACCGACCTCGCACAGTGGAGAATCCTTTGTAAAGTCCTTACCACTGTATGAGATTCGAACCCAAGACTCCTAGCTAGGAGCCCAGCGCTTTTACCAATGCACCAGCGACCTTCTCACGCGTGTAGCTCAATATTGTAACGAAGTGCTTTTTGCATTTATTGATTATGATGGTAGAGACTTATAGCAACTTCATTACGAGTGTTAAAGCTTTGCGTTTGCAGGAGGTTTTATTAAAGTACACGGTTAACTAACATCAAATATATTGTTATAACTTTAAATACAAACAAAATTTAAACTGTTCTGCAAATATGAAATCCAAACACTTAACCCGATGAACGGTTCAATACAGCGTACAAAACTCTAGCATTACACTTTAATAATAAACACTAATCTTACGTGAACATCTTGAGAGTCGCACACATCTTGGTAACAACGTTGTAAAGAATATTTAATCCAATTCGTGGTTTACTACCAGAGTTGGTCCTGCTAGAGGCTCATCTCGTCTGAATATTAATCAGGCATCGTAGTGAGACTCTATCAAGAGACTGATTTTCTTATGGCAGGGTTTCTATATTTATACTCTCAAGATGCTTAACATCTGTTCAAACTGTTTACATTGTTTGTCATTAATTATTGCGTTAAATAAACATTAGTCATGGTCTTTCTTGTTATTTAGTGCAGGTGTTCATTAGTCACTGCATGCTTATTTACAAATATCGTAAGACATTGAGATGATTCATAATCCAACCAGATGTTCGCATGACACATATTTATGCAGGTGCATCCTCAGTTGACAAACACATTTAATTACTTTTTATAATAATAATTATTAAGGGCCAGGGTGGCGCAGTGGTAAGAGCGTTAGGCTAGCGTTACGCTAGTCCCCGGTTCGAATCTCGCTGGGTGCAAGTTTTCCCGGAGATCGGTATCGAGCTCTGGTGACCATTCGTCGTTGGGCACCTAATTAACGACGCTCTCCTCCGAATACAGACCTACGAGGTAGAGTAACAAGGTTCTATACGTACACACACATACACTATACACATGGTGCTGTATGCAGGCAAAAAACGGCGCACCAATCACGTGACTCGCATGCGGGCCGGATTGTGCATTTCACGCGTAAGACCACATACGCTAACGCACCAGCCTCAACACCGAAAGGTATAAGAGGTTAACGATTACATACAATAATAATTATTGCGCAACCTGTTATATCAGACCACACCTAAAGGTTAACCTATTTAACTCATTTACTATGACGATGTTTTAAGCTATTCCCCAAATAATCCACTATCTTACAATATAATCATTGCTACTTGAGATTCCTGGTACACTCGTTGACAACTCTCCCTATTTTTTATATGTGCGACCTCTGCTTATTATAGAATACGGTTGAAGTTTCTCGGGTGTTCTGGAAGCCGGTATTCGTAACATGCTTTCCGATTACATGTCCCCCTATTGTATATTAAGTCATTTTCACACATAATCTTATTTGCTGATATTCTCATTTTCCTACTTTTTACTCACATTTATTAAATTACTCACAATTACGAAACCGCAATGTATGAATAAAAAAACCCATTAAGCTAGCTCTGTTTTCGAACCTTCCCTTTTACTTATTACCTACTTCATTTAATGAAGAAAAATTCCATTATTGTGTTCTAACAAACGCGAAACAATAAAATTCAAGAAAATTTAATCATCATCTGTTTCATTATCGAAAATGGCGCAGTTTATTGGATGAATGTCTAGTTAATTTCATTATCAGGCTAAAAGGATGGATGTTTGCTTAAATTAGGTAAATTGGTATTTGCGTTTTCGTTCATTTTATTGAAGGTTGTCTATTGCATGTTGATTAGATTTGGTTTACAACATTTTTATGTAAATTTCGTTAAAACAATACTTTTTAATCTAGCGAAAAAGACAGAAAAATAACGAGTATAACTAAGGGCGACTGTGGCTTGTGTTAGTTACGTGTTTGGTAATTTCACTCAATTTGACAAATGGGGAGTGCTGAAGTCGTCAAAGCCATAACTGATAGGAATTAAAACCTCTTTCCAGCAATTAATAATTAATTTCTCCAAATATTAGAAACATTTCAAACTTTATTTTATGTTAAAAAGATTTCATTCAGTTCTGAATTTTCTGGTATTTTCATAACGTTTCAATATTTGTTTTGCTTAGTAAATTAATTTAGTCAGTTCGTATTGAAATTAAATAAACAGACAAGTTAGTATCGAACGGCTTTTTATATTTCTGATATTTCCGTCTGTTTGTTATTTGAAGGTACACCCCTCAAACTTTAAACATTCAATATTTAAAGAGCAAAGACTGAAAAAGTATTCAGAGACGTAGGTGGACCAGAAGGTTTTCTATTACGTTATTAACCGGTTTCATCCTTAATATATAATGAATCTGTGTTGTTTTTTGGCCGTAGTAGACCACGATTTTGATTCGTTATGTTGATATTAAATATTAAATTCAAAACGCCTGGAAAGAATAGGATATTTTAGACCTTGTTACAATAGAGTGTAGATTTACTAGCTTCTAGGCTAAGGGCTAGTTTAGCACTGGCATAAGTGCCTCAGGCGCTGAGAGAAATTCAAGTGGTTTTTATATCTAAACCTATATCATATGCCCAAGCAAAAGCTTTCCGGCCTTGAACCTGTTGGAGAGGTTAATAGATATATAAAGGAGGAAATATTGAGCGTCCGTCCGCTCAGTCCACACCAGTATGCCTATCAGCAGGGAAAATGTTGCGAGACGGCATTTGCAAAGTGGAAAACAAAGAGGAATGTAACAATATTAAGCAAAGTTTGAAGTGCATTCAAGTTATTCAGTTCACTAACACACGCGTTGATAGGTCGTCATTCGATCAGGGCATTTAATGGCAAAGCCACACGCGACGTGTCGAGGTTGCATCTTTTAATGCAAGCAGGTATATGGAAGGGCAATGAACGATGAAACCTGACACCTTGTACGTGCGTCAATGCGGTTATGCATTCTCCACGTGCATGAGATAAGATACTGAATATTGGAAGAAGGGGGTCAATTTTCTGTATAAAAGCTAAGCGATAATATGCTAAAGACATGGTCTATATCCAGCCATCAAACAAGCAGTACCTACGGTAAATCGACACCCTTCAATATATTGTTCCAGTGAATACATACATGTAACATTGTTTTTCTATTTTAACTTAAATTATAATTCAGAAATAGTTGTGTAAATTATTTAAATGCATTTTATGGACTTAGTCGTTATAAATGTGATCAGGACTTAGAAGAATAATTTACATTAGTCTACTTTGAATTGAGACTTTGAATAAAAACCTCTCCTAAAAATCCAAGCAATATCCAAGTGGCGACGTTGGCCAAAGACTCTACCAAACTAAATACAGTAACTTAGTTAAATTAATTCCTAACAATAAACCAACCAGCCACTTCGCCACAATAGTAAACACAGCTTTGGTATCGTATCCGAGGGCGCTAGTCAAACACTGTGGAGACAAGTTAAGCAAGGTGCAAAGACTAGGTTGCCTAGGAATTACAAGGGCGATTTCATCAACATAGCGGCTTTGGAAACCCTGCTGGATCTGCCCCCTCTTCACCTGAAGTCTAAAGCATTAAGTGGGGCATATATGCTTAAATGAAACTCTGATGAGTTTCATTTAAGCATCCCGAGGTTAAAAACAGAGAATGGAATCTTGCCCTTGTAAATGCAATCTATAGATACCGTACACTTACTCTGGTGCAAGATGTGATTAAAAGACGTAAACCAGCAACGTAAGCAAAAACCGGTGGAGTTTAACGGACTGGTATTTAATACAGATGGCTCCAAAGCGACGAACTGGGGCTGGAATATACGGACACAACCCACACTGAAAGGAAATCTGTGGACAAAGGCAGTCAAAATACCTTCTAGAGGGCCCTTCAGCTAACTTACTCAGTATGAGTAACAAGAATTTCAGACTATTGACGGGTGTAATTACGGATCACTGTCAATGATTAGACACCTATACACAGGGAATCAGAGAAGAACCAACATGTAGAGGGTGCGGAGAGTAGAAACCGCTCTCGATATACTATGCCACTGCGACGGTTTTGTGGGTAGTAGGTGTAGCATTCTTAGGGCTGAAAAACTGACCAAAGAAGAGGTAAGACCGGTACATTTAAGAAAAATTTTGTACTTCGTTAAAGACACAGATATCCTGTAAATGTTTCACCAATCTGTAGGGTAGAATATGCCTTAGTTATTGCCCGGAGTACAGGGACTACAATAAGACCACCTCTATTAATAATAATAATAATATTCTTGTTTTTTGTTTATTTATTAGGCGAAGTCCAGGCTTGCTGGTGCCAAAGCGAACTTAACGTAATGCTATTCTTTGTTTCATACTTCAAGTTCAGTACGGGAGAGATACGGCAATGTTATTCTTATGGGAGTTTTGTGGTCAATGTTACCACTTCTCGGCAGAGGCCAGCGGTCTAAGTTCACTTAAAGTAAAACAACTGACAGAGACATGCAGAATAAGCTATTAGAAAGGAATTAGCAGTTGTTAGGTGCCTTGAAATACAATATCCGAATTTATTTATGGTTGACAGGTGCATATTCACTTCCAAGCAGTTTTGTGGTGAAATCTGGCTACCTCGCTTTCCATAAAACACCCTACTGAACTTTAAGTATGAAAGTAAGAATAGGTTACGTGGAAGGTGCCCTGTTGCCAAATATGACCTATTAGAAATACTCTTAAGTTGGAGAACAGAATGACGTTTCTTCGAAAACCATAATCTTAAGGCATGACAGATTTATACCAGGAAAAATCTCATTTACACCGAAACGAAACTGCTTCCCTAACATGGCCTACTGTAATCTGAAAACAATGTGAATCTACTATAGCTAGGATCGTAGATCAAATCGGCATTATAATTTATTTACATTTTTAATGGTGGATTGTAATACACTCAGAACTGAGTTTATATGCGTTCAGTGAAATTGACTCTTCGTCTGTAACTTTAAAAATACAGCCAAGTATTTACACATTTCCTTACCTAACTTAAATTAAATAACTTGTTTAAACTCAGACGTAATATGAGGGAAATTACATTAAAGTAATGAAGTTTCCACAAAATATCAATTTAAACTTTATCCCATATTTTTCCAAGTTCATGGAGTGCTTGACGGTTTTGCGGTTTTCCTCAACGGTGATAACGTAGTAGCAGTGCAAATAAAACTTTAAATTCCCCCTCAGATACCCAACCTACTTAGTTGCTAGCCACCTCTTGAGTTAATTTTGTATGAAAATATTGACCCAATCGTATTTCTCGTTTCCAAACGACCCGTGTTCAATTTCAAAGAATTATAACGCACCTATAAGAAAGTAAATACCCAATGAATTATTAACTTAATAACGCAAGTTTTACGAACGTACCAATTACGCTGACGTTTCTGAAAGCACCCAATAAAACATAGAATTATTGTTTTAATTTGTTTTCCCGGAGTTTAACATGGATGAAGTTAATACCATACATGCCGATTTTGACCGTCATGAAATTGCATTGTATCAATCGATAGATGCCTTTGGAATTAGCTTGTGAAGTTTAGATTGCTTCAGCATAGTTCATTGACTAAGTTTGATGAGCAGGAATCTAATTATCTATGGTAGGTAATACAAAACGAGCATTTATTTGTTTTCATTGCATGCCATGTTTTGAAATTAATTACGCAAGGACTTCTAGGAATTAAGGTTATTATTATACATCCAAAACGATGCAGAGTGGTGTTGCGGCATTACTTCCAAAGATTACTACACACAAAATTTATTAGCTTGTTCAGCTAATCTTAACGAGTTTGTACGAACAGTTAATTTAAGATAGAAACATTTCTAAAACGTTTTGTGAGTTATAAAATTGCAATTAAGAAATTGCAACGAACATTGGTGTTTATTTGTAGTAAAACCTTATCTCGGTTTCTTTTTCGGTTTACAGTTCCTCCACTTTATTTTTAGTAAAAGGCAACTTTGATGTCTAACATGCTGCAAATCTTTAAACCTTTTGAGTACTACCAAATCTAAAGCCACGTAAATTGTTGGCAATTTTAAAAATGAAGTATTTATAGATAAATTCAACCTCTGTTATTACTTTGTATCACTGAAGACTCTGTACGACTATGGTTTGTTTAGTGATTTGATTTCACTCCCTTCAATCCTTTCTTATTTTTCTATAATTCTGGACCTCAATTTTGCTGAGACCTTCTTCCTCCTTCTTTCGTGACATATCTTTTCTTCTTTCATTATGTATCCTTTCTAAGAAACCTTTATTTTCCCCTTTCCCTTCTTTCATTCGCATACATTTCTTATTTCGTTGGGACCTTTTTCCTTCACTCTACTAATTTTCATTTATGATCTGTATCAACTTCTTTCTAGTAGAACCTTACTTGCGTTATTTTTTTTTTAAATTTAAACTCATTGTGAAGCTATATTTTGTTGAAACTCCCCCAACTGTTTACTTGTTTTCTGTTTTGATCTGCCTCTTCTAATTTCTCCCTTTTGACAGTCTGTCATCTGCTATGCTCTGTGCCTTCTCTTTTCCATAAAGAGTTTATTTGACATTCTCCCTTTACCTATCTTCATTCACTTTTGGACCTTCATTTCGCTGAGATCCTTTTCTAGGTTCTCTATCCATTTTATTTTATGGTGTACACCTTCCTCTTATCTGCCTTACTTGGCATTCTCCTTTCTTCCATTTTAATGACATTTTGAACCTCCATTCTGCTGAGATCCTTTTTCTTCCTTTGCGGCCTGTTTCTTCGTCTTTTATAACGAATTTTTTACAAGGAGCCTCTTCTGTTTCGTTCATTCTCATCTATTTCATATTTTGCCATCTACTAATCTTCCTTTATGACCTGAATTTTCATTCAAATTCATCCGTGAAGCTTTGTTTTACTGAATCTTTCTGGACTGTTTATTTGTTCTCTATTTTTGTCTCTTCTAATATCTTCACTTGTTATTTTCGTTCTCATCCAATTGGGTTCCGCTTTTTGCCGAGAATTTTTTCCCTGCAGTCTGTTATCTTATATGGCCTTCGTCTTCTGTTTTCCACAAAGACTTTATTTGACATGCTCCTTTCGCCTATCTTAATTCAATTTTTGATCCACATTTTGCTACCTATCCATTTCATTTTATGGTATACATCTTCTTTTTACTTGCCTTGCTTGGCATTCTCCCACCATTCATTCTCATAACATTTTGGATTTCCAATTTGCTGAAATCTGCTTTCTTCTTTCTTAGAGGCATGTATCTTTCCAAGAAGCCTCTATTTGATACTTCTGTTTGTTCATTCTCTTCAATTTCTTATTCTCCTTCCATGCACTTCAATAATTTTCCTTTATGGTCTGCATCTTCTTCTGTCTAGTACGACTTTACCAAGCGTTCTTCTTTTTTCCATTCGAATTTATTTGTGAAGCCTTATTTAACTGAAGCTCCTTGACTGTTTACCTATTTTCTATTTTGGCCTGCCTCTTCTAATAAAAGACCTTACTTGCCACTTTACATTCTCATACAATTTTGGTTCTCCTTTTTGCTGAGAGTTTGTTCTTCGCAGTCTTTCTACTTTATTTGACATTCTCCCTTCGCCCATATTTATTCCTTTTCGGGCCTTAATTTTGCTGAAATCCTTTTTTAGGTTATGTATTCGTTGTATTTTGTGGTAAGAAACGTGCATTACTTGCTGTTCTCCCTTTTTCTGTTCTTATAATATTTTAAACCTCTTCCATTTTATGGGCCGCTCTTTGTTCTTTTTAACCCTTTGAGTGCTGCCATCTATCCGACCACCGCCAAACCTGTGTGCGGCTATTTCTTTTTGCGTAATAACGTAATAATTATGAATAAAAACTACTTTAAAAAAGTGTAATGAAGGTGGGTCATTGGAGGGAACTGCTTGGGCATTATCCATTTTGCATCTGCACTACGTACTCAAAATTCAAAATACAAAACAACAACACACTCTGAATACTTTCAATACACTAACACCACAAACACCTGCAAATTGCCGCGTGTTAACCGCCGTTAAAACCGAATAAACACGAATAATAGTCGATAAAATAATTGGTGTCAACAGCAGTTCACGGTAAAAGCAAAATAAACAGTTGTCGTCAACAGCAGTTCACGGTAAAAGCAAAATAAACAAATGGCGTCGTTAGCACTGGGGGCACGGAACATTGGGGACGCCAGTAGGCGTCAATACCAGCGAAAGGGTTAATAAGACCTTACATCGTATTTTTCCTTCTTCACCCTCATCCAACTTAGATCTTTATTTTGTTGAATGTATCCGTTTTCTGTCATGATTCGCCTTCACTGTTTTTAAAGTGTCCATTTCAATAAGATCTATTTCGGTATGTCTTTTCCACATCTCTCTCTTCGAGTTCTCAACCATCATTTTACACACATCTTCCACGGTGTCTATGATCTTTTGCTTGCAAATCCTTTATAAGAAAACCGAATTTGGGACTCTGCACTTCTTTCTTTTAGCCTCATTCAGGCTTGGACCTCTGATTTCCCAACTGTTTGTTTTTATTGTGGTTTGCCTCTTCTTGTTTTGTTAAGTATTCTCTCCAATAAGACATTGGCACTCATCGTTCTTCCATCCTTGCACAATTTTGAATTTCTATTTTTCTGAGATTTTACACATAGTATATTTACGAGTACTACACATATTAGTTGTTACGGCCTGCCTCTTCTTCTTTCATTAGTTGTTCTCTTCAGAAGAGCTTACTTAAGGAAACTCCTTGTATTGTTGTACTTATGATGGCAATTCAACTCTATATGATCTGAAGATACTGTCATGTCTTCTGTCCTCATGTAGGAGTTGCGTTAATATTTCCAGTTTTTTGATTTTTCTTTAAATCTAACATTAGAAGATGCTGCTTCTATATCAGTCGTACATAATTTAGCTTCATTTTGGAATTGTTGAAAGTGAATCCATTCGTTATTTGCTTTGGCGAATTGTCAATGTTGAAGGCAGTCCATGTAATCTTGACTGGTGTATTATATCTGATATCAAACAGTGCCAGCAATTTATTATTAATAGTTGTTAAATGCATATATTGTGGCGAAGCCGGTTTGACCGATAATATTAGAAGTAAATAGAAATAAGTTACTCTAATATTTAAGTAGAGTCTTTGACCAACGTCGTCACTTGATACTTTGCTTGGCTTTTACGAGAGGTTTTTGTTCAAAGTCAAATTCAACTAATCATGTATTTCATATCTGTGCTTTAGTTTTACAAAATGGTACAAACTAGTCCTAATTCAAAGTAAAGTGAAATAAATTAATCTAAGTTCTAATTCAAAGTAAAGTTATGTAAATTATTCTAAGTCCTGATTCAAAGTAAGGTTATGCAAATTATACTGCTTCTTTGAGGCTGGATATAAACCATGCATTTAGCGTATTTCCAACAGTATTTATACAGAAAATTGACTCCCTTCTCTCAATATTCTCAGTCTGTTATCTATACTCGTGCGAGTTGTCGAATTTCACAGTACATTGCACTTCAATGTGTACGTACTTTTCTTGCATTCTTAAAAGATACGTCGCACGTGTAGCTAGCCAGTGAACGACCTTATCAAATGACGTCATCCTACTTGCTTGTCCGCTTAAATTATAATATTTGATATTTGTGTACACTCGCCTTTGTTACCAATATCTTGTCTACCGTATTGACTAAGGCCTCCTTTGGTTTTTGATATTCGAATATTGAGCGACTTGTTTCCATGTGAAAACGGATCTTGTAGGTTTATTTATAAATTGGCATCAGTTGCACATGTCAAAGTACCTGTATCGTTGTTGAATATGCCGAGGTCCAAAGGCTTAGCACTAAATCAGTTATGTTTATTGTAACTCTTCTACCTGGTGTTACAAAAGTCCCCGATGTTGTAAATGGTTAGTTCATATGCTTTTTAGGGCTTAAAAATAACCCCAAGGTGTGCAAACTAAAGTACAGTTAAAGCTGGGCAGCTAGACACATATTATACAGTAAGAACTTTCACCTTTTGTGAATTTGATATGCAAGGGATTAATGTCAATACTGTCAAGTACCTTGACCTGTAACAAGCTCATCATGATTTTTAGGTATTTTACACTTATCTATGGTGGTAATTTTAATACTTT
This sequence comes from Melanotus villosus, assembly GCA_963082815.1. Taxonomy (NCBI): domain Eukaryota; kingdom Metazoa; phylum Arthropoda; class Insecta; order Coleoptera; family Elateridae; genus Melanotus; species Melanotus villosus. The sequence goes on from OY720426.1 coordinate 53,077,325, forward strand.
TGGACTTTTCAGAAAGAAGGGTGTTCTCTAGTGAGAGTTCTGTTGGAACCCCCATTATGTTGCAGGCTTTGATAGTATAAAGGGCCCTTCTGCTCCTCTTCCTGCTAGAGCATCTTCCTCTTTCTCCAGTTTAATATAACATAAGTTAGTAATAGGAGTCTGTAAGGTCATCCAACAATCTCAGACTAACCCTAAGACTTTCTTCGAATGGGGGGGCATTTACATATGCCAAATCGTGACTATTTTAGCTCATATTTGAAATCCGCATAAAAAACAGTATGCATCTTCCAGTTGTTGAACTATACTGGTTCTAGATCTGGTCTATAGTCATCAGCTCCTCTCCCCTTACTAATCTTCAAGCAATTGGTGCGCCATACTGAAATATTATGGGAGATTAATCTCGCTTCGTGCTAACACGATATTTTCTGGAATGCGCCTTTTTCCAGGAGTATATGGTCTGATCACATCGTTGGAGCAAAAAACATTAATTAATTGGCCATTTCCCTATATGGGGACTACATATATGGAAACATTTAGTGGAGTCTATCATCAGCGACAAAGGTAACACCCAGACGTAGTTTGGAGGTACCGTATATGACACATTTTGTGATATCTGAAAATCTGGTAGTTGGGTTATATTGCACCAGTGAGATTAAGGAGTATCATAGAAGCATAGAAACCAAAGCACGTGGGTCGATGGGATGGTATAACTCTAATTCCACCTTTTTGCAAATTGTATTAAGCTATAAACTTGGACGTGTTAAGAAGATGAATTCGCACTTGGACGTGGAATTGAAGGTTGGTGGTATATGGCGAAGGTCTAAGTATATGTGCAGTCGACGGTAAATTCGAGGAGCAACGCGAATTGGCACAGCCTACAGGAGCTCACTTCATTTTTATGGAAAAGGTTTGGAATTGGGAAACTGCCAAAGTATGGAGAGACTAAGCAATACATGGGAAAAGGCTGCTTAGACGAATTAGGTATCTTTAAGATTGCGAGGAAGGGATGATCCACAAGTTGAAACTGCCCAAAGAAGCCAAACAACAAGTCGACCCCAAAGGACGACGATCACTCATTGTATTGCGTAAATGAAACTTTTTGCTTGCTTTTCTCAGTGCGAACAGCACGTGATCACTCTACTGGTTGGTAGTCGAGGTACAAGTAAATATACCAGATGGCGTTCTAGCGGGCACAGGACATGTTTAAGCAGGTTGTGAAATGACTAAAACTAACAAAATTGTTTCCATTCCTATTGATTATCGGGGAAAAAACAAATTTTTATAAACCGTTTCTCTTACTTATATTTACCATTTGTGGAAGATTACATAGTAACAGAGTAGTACCAGTTTGAAACCACCTGCCTTTTAATAAAAATTGCCAAAGCAAATTGTACAAAGCTCGGCGCTTTGTTCGTTTTATTAAATGAAGTCCTTCGTGTTTCAAATATTAAAGGTAGAGGTAAATATTAATTTCAGGTAATTAAACGAAAGTTTTAAAGCCAAAGGCTTTAAATTAAATTTGAGTTAATATTGTAGTCCAAAATTGTGAAAGTGAAACCTCATGAATTTAATTGAGTTTCAATATAGCAAAGCATCCTTTTTAATATATTCTCTTCCTGGTAGATAATTAATATGAAAATACTGAGATAAAACAACGTGGAGCTTTGTTAGATAGATACCACAAAAGTGGATTTTATAGGACTTAACTGCTAAGACAGTTATACTCTGGGAAACATTAGGTATTTGACGCTACTCTTGAACTTTCAAATTTGAAAATTAGTTGTGTAAACTTAGATCTGACACTATATTGTAACTACACTTTTGTTACCAATTAGGTCTGCGTTTGGAAAACTTTTAAATGCAAAATGCAAAGACTGAACCTGTAAGAACTTAGATTGAAGTTATCTAAAATTGGTTAAGTCCAAATTTTGATTAGAGAAATTGAAGTGTTCGGCAAAGAAATGAAGGACTAATCAATAAAATTTCTCCAGAAAATAAGCGAGAGAATATATAACGCAATATCAATAAGGTAGCTGCTGAATAGCTGAACAACTTCCACCTGATTAGAGCACCAAAAGTGCTGAAAAAGGCGAAAAAAGAGATCAAACTACTTGGTGTGGTGATTGCTCCTATCTTATCTTTGTGTTTACAATATTAGGAAAATCCGAAAGGTAGAAGGGATGTGCTTACGTTCGAAAATATCCACTTGAACTAGTTCAAGTTTTACTCTCCAAAGTCAGCTCGACATACAGTCTAAGTGGCATAAAGTGGGAACAAATCGAAAGAACTTTATTCATTAAAAGATTTAATAATTTCGAAATTTAATGGTAAAGTTTAACGAGACTTAAATTCTTTCAAATACACAAATCACGTTTAAATTTTCAAGAATAAAGTCTTACGAAATAACGTAATCTCTAAAGTTTTCAAAGTTTCATTCGTATTCTTGCAAAAAGCTCGTATTGTAAAATGTTGTAAAGTTTGCGAAACACCTATTCGGTGGTGAATTAGACACGGGAATTCTTTCACTTAAAATGAATAGCTCGAAGAAAAAAGTTTACAGGGGTGAATCAAGCCGTGAGTGATGTATCGAGGTCGACCGTGTTGGATCTAATCGTCGTTTTAAAGCTTCACCTTAATGTAAAGTTTTTGTAAACGTTCAAGTTCCCTAAGTTTTTGTTTTAGGTTTCGTACGTAAAGGGCGGATGTTGTTATCCCAAATTAATCTAAACATTATTAATTACGTTACACATCAAACGCATAAAGGTTATAAAACCAATTAGCTGTAGACGTTTAGGTTTGGTAGACAGCTAGAATTCGTGTATCGAACAGGCATAGTTTTGGTCGTGACAATAGAATGCACAGGGTAATTGTTTAATCAAGTTACACGCCATTATATAAATCAAATTTCTGATCAGACTTAACTCTAGTTCCCAATCTAATTAATCCTTCATTGTCGCCTTTAATTACTGTTTGCTTTTATTTATATTTAACATCTTAAAGTTGCCGTTTCTATTCTCTATTATATTCTTGGCTTCCTTTTCCTAGCTATTGTCCAAACTTATTAAAAGATATATCAATCTCGATACAAATATCAGTTTTTTAAAAGCATTTTTCCAGTGAATGCACTTTAATTAGATACATTTTAAAGGTAAGCTACTTAAGCTTGCAATGCGACTCGCTTTTGAAGCTGGGGTAAGGCTTCTTGAAATTCAATGAAACTGGCTACTACACCATAGTTTACGCAGATGACATCCATCCTGCTGACCGGCAAGTTTGAAACCATACTATGCAATCTAATGCATACAGCACTCAAACTGGCTGGAGACTGGTGCGTTGAACACCCTGTCGATAAAACCAACGAAGACGGAGATGGTTCTATTCACAAAGAAAAGAAAAGTAGGTGCCCTAAGAGCACCAACACTTTTTCAAACGCCACTGACCTTCTCAAATGAAGCTAAATAACGTGTGTCCATAAACTGTCGACATCTCGGTTGCTTTGAAAAACAAATTACAGGTCTTATATTAAATCATAGACAATGACATTTTACAAATCTTGACATTTGGTTTTGTGTTCTGAATCAAATTACGAAATATGTTTCTGAAATCACAACCTACTGGGATACTGACAGTTTATGGACACCTGTTACTTAGTAGTTACCCTTGACAAAAGAGTAAACTGGGGAAAACATCTTCAACTCAAAATGGCAGTGTCACCGAGCAGCGGGCAGACTTTGGGGACCTATCACAAAGGCCGTGATTCGTACAGTGCTCTGTTATCGAGCCATAGTCTGGTGGCCCAGAGTCAGACAAGACACCACTGCAGCTGCAAATACTGGCATGCTTGAGCACCACTGGTGCAATGAAATCAACACCACCTGACCTGCAGTCATGGAAGCTGTCTTTGGCCACTCCCCATTGCACCTGCACATGGAGGAGATGATCTTAAAGACAGCACTAAGGCTAAAGGTGAAAGGGACGTGAAAGGGTGGAGGTAGATACTCACATAACTAGAAGAGGCTGTCCGAAGGATACATCTGGGAGCGAAAATAGACTCCATCAAACCCACTTTTAACTATGTGAAACAATACAGCGTTTTAATCGATGATGAAAATGCTTCCCAACCCGATATATCCATCTACACCGATGGGTCTAAAAATGGAGAGGTAATAGGTGTAGGGTATATACTCAGAAGACCTGAATCTTCAACAAAGTTCTGCCTTAGGTAAACACACTACCGTATTTCAGGCAGAAGTCGTAGGTATCATGCAGGGTAGAAGCATAGTTGGCGTTAAACAATCACAAGGTAGTATCGGAAGAGGTACTCCAATGCCAAGAAATCTTAGAGGTAACAGCTGAAATGGTGTCCTAGAACTCGTATAAGTAAAGGGACACTCTGAAGTTCACGGGAATGAGTAGGCCGATATATTAGCTAAGCAAAGTTCAAAACACGACAGTTGCTCTTTCATTGACCTCTCTTAGTACCTTGGTAAAACAAGAAAACCATAACCGCCACTGTGTTAGATGGACAAATATGGACAAATGTCATCATGCAAGGGCAATTATTTCAGTCTCTTCGCAGAAATTAGCTAGAGATTGTAACCAACTATCACAGATAAAACAGCGACTCTGCAATCCCACGTATCGAGGGTGTAATATTGAGGACGAAACGGCTGAATACTTCCTATGCGAGTGTCCCACCCTTGCGCTGATAAGAGGAACCATGTTGGGGGACTTTTGGCTTGAAATGGACAGAATTCACAACATACATCCTGCAGACATCCTCAGGTACACCGAAAGGGTAGGTTGGCTCGAGTGATGTAGGCAGGCAGGGTGTTGTGACAGAGGTAGCACAATGGGCCCGCTTTGTGGCCTAAGTGCATGTAAACTTAGGTTTGACCTCTACATTGAATCCAGAATCCATTCATTAATACCTCCGATGCCTAAATGGGCAGAAGAAGTTGAGAGCAGAAGAAGAAGAAGATGAAACATCTTAGGGGACGCCAGTTTTTGGACGACAAGGCGTTGAAAGAAGCTGTTGACGCCTATTTTGAAGAGCAAGAAATATAATTTGCGTCAACTGGTATAAAGTCGTCGCACGACAGGTGGTGCAAGTGCATTGAAGTGAGGCAGATTATGTTGAAAAATAAAAATTATACAAATATTGAATGCATTTTGAAAGAAAGTAGGCGAAATGTTGAGTTTTTCATTTACAACAATGACACGATCCCACTCCTTTTCACACTGATCGTGGAAGTCTTCGAATTTATTTCGAAATTCATTAGGTAAGAAAACTGCAGCAGTATACTAATTTAATATTTAATATGATATTTTAATCAATAATTAATAATAAATGCTGTGTAAGTTTCGTCCGGAAGTGTTTTTGTGGCATCCAAATGAAACTGTTTTCGTCTCCTTCTTTTTCTTCTTGTTCTTGGTATTGTTTCCTCTTCTTTGTCTTTTTGTCGGTTCTTATTCTTCTTCTTCTTCGTTATATCTTCCTTGTTCTTCTTTTCCTTTTCCTTTTTTATTCTTTTTCCTGTTCGTATCCCCTTTCTTCTTACACTTTTAGACAATAATTATGGCCAAACCTTTGATGATTTATATTGTCGATTCTTTTTATGGCGTAAGTTGTTCCTTTTCCCGGTTTTAGTTTAATGTATCTTTCCTCTTTGCTTCTTTGCATCTCTCAATATATCCTTCCAATTTTTTGACGCTTTATCTTCTGTGCCATTACCTTTTTCCTAACGATAGTTGGTAACGTATTGTTATCTGCATACACATTTACGTTACGTCATTTTACTTTTGCTGGTTTTTCCGTACCTATTCTTATCTGGTTCTCTTTTCTCTATTAGTACGCTTACTCATTTACTATTGTTATATTTTACTTGACAACTAACAATAATTATTGAATTATGAGCACCATTAAGAAAAGAAAACTAGGATATTTCAGTCATATACTTAGGAATCAGAAATGCGAACTTATGCAGCTGATTATAGAAGGAAGAAGAGGATCAGGAACTTATTTGGATCAGCAGTAGATAGAATAAAATGGACCACAGTGATCGCCAACGTCCTTAGAGGATGAGGTACCTCCAAGAAGAAGATAATAATTTATTTTAGTTAGAAATAATATTTAAAAGTTAATTTTAGCTGCATCTTATGTGCACTATTTTTGTGTATCTGTTACGGTCAATGTGGTAAAGCCGGGCAGTATCGACAATGCCCGGGCAATGTCGATAATGTACTTAGTAGAACACTTTTTTTTCTTTTAAAAACTTACCTTACTCTACCTCTAACCTCCAGTCAATGCCTCTGCCAAAACAGTAGAGGTGTTTATTGGAGGTTACAGGTACAGAAAGAACCTTTTTTTTAAAGAATAAAAGTACATTATCGACATTGCCCGGGCATTGTTGACACTGCCCGGATTTACCACATTGACCGTAACATATCCACTGATACCACTACCATTTTTGAATGTTTGAAAGGGAAACAACAGTGTACACTTACGTAACTTCGAATACAATTTTGCTATGTTTGCTGTACAAGTAAACAGTAAGCATTGATAGTGAAAATTATTAGACGTACTATTGACGAGTGCATTAATGGATTTCAAAGTTTGATTTACTTTTGTAAATTCTGAACGCGGACGTTTGAACCTTTACTGAAAGGTAATCCCAAGGCGAGTATTCATTACAGAAGAAACATGATACTTCTCAGTTCAAATTGAAGTTGAATGGCACAAAATGCTTTTATTTAATCAATGAATTATTATCTAAGATTACATTTCAATTTTAGGTATCAGAGTTCTATTAAAAACATTTTAGTGAAATCTAATTTTAGCAGCAAATGTAAGCACTCTAGAATTACTAAAATTTGTTTTCTTTGTTAATTAAAGTCTGACCATCGGATTAGTGTCCTCCAAATTTTTGAATTAAATACGAAATCTCAAAGATACTATCCAGAATATTTCGCATTTGCCAGCGTCAGACCTTATTTTGTTTCTCATAAACTAAAATTGAATCTAAGTTCGAACAATCACATATCACGTGACTTGCTTTTATATGACGCAAAATGGAAAGCACACTCAATTCGTATTCAGCACAAGTTTCGTTTCCTGGCATTCAATATTTGTAGCTTTAATGGTAGCAAAATTCTTTTACTTATAGACTGGTTTTGATAAAAGCGTGTGCCCTTCACGCTCCAAGGAAGAAAGTAACATTAATTTGAAGTCATGAGGGTTCATATGTGAAAGCTTTGATTGGCTACGATCTAGTGCGCACGCGTATTAATTACGATACTTCTCTGGAAATAGTATTATTATTATTAGGCAATACGTACCTATATTGGGCAAAGGGGCGAGGGGTTTTGGTCTACTCTCTCTTAGTAGCCGATCCTCGTGAGAGAGGGAATTAACATACCTTATCTTAAATCAACGAATCACATTGATGCATAGATAGTGGATATGAATTGTTTTTTTTTCAAATTATCGGTAAATCTGACTAAACTCACCTTTATGTTCTCTTGAGTTAGTATTTGCCTGTAGGTATGTTTCGTTTAATTACCTATATTAAAATTAAGTTTCGGGAAGGACAAATAAAAAAAATCAAAAGTAATCACTTTGAGGGAATTTGGTAGTAGCATTAGGGATGCTGGTAAATATTAAACATTAATCAGAATTTCGTCTGCGTACCCGAACACATAGACACAAATTTTCGTATTCCAGACTCAAACTTAACATAGAATTACATTTGTCTGTTACGTGACTGTTTATTTAGAAGAGGCACGATGGGGCTGTTCAAAGACAGACGTGAAAGTTCGTGCCTTTTAGATAACTTTACATTCACTAAATTAAGTAAGTTCTGTCTATAATGCTCGTTATGCAGAAGTTGTGCTACGAAACAGACAATTAAAGGAAGTTCAATTTTGTCATTTGTAAGGTTATTAAGCCCTGGTTTGATTTTTTGCGTCAGATTTTTGGAAATAAATGTTTAATATTTATTATACATGTTATCGTTACTGCAAAGCTTTTAGTTTTCAAGCCGTTTCAAAGCAACGAGTGTGCTACATAAATACATTTTTATATTTAATGGTATTAGCTTGTCCATTGTTATATACAGGAAAGTTTTCTCACCTCGAAAGATCTCATTTGTACATGAAGCTTGAGGAAGAAGCACATATAATCGTTGATATGTTACTGAGGCGGCACCATCTAAGCGCCCGATGTAGTGAGCAGAGACACTACCAAAGGAGGTCAAATTTAAAGTTACCTGATTAATTAAATAAGAGACGATCATTAGTAGTAATTCAATTTTTCAAATAAATCTGTTTTTGTATCATTTTGAATAGAAATAAAATTTGTTAAAAATCTCAATTATAATTATATTTGAATATACCAGCATACAGAGTTAACAACATTACTAACAACTTCTGGGCTGTAAACAGATGATTATCCTGTCGGACACTTACTTTCCGCGGAATTTAAACGTAGGTACTAATGGGAAAGATGAAAACGGAAGAATTACGGTGTACAGAGAGGAATTAATACACAATTTTGTAAAGAACTATACAGCAATCAATACTTAGAAACACAACAAACTATGAATTTCTCAGATCAGATAATAAACCAAGGGTCAGAAGACATTGCAGATATATCAAAAGATGCCACCATACTTTCAGAAAAATTAAGAATTACAAAGCTCCCGGAGAGAGTGAAGTAGTGATAGAAGCCATAAAACAAAGAGGTGAAACATAGATCGACAAATTACAGTAATTATTCAACTTATGCCTTCATAGCCAAGAAATACCCAACGAATGGAATAATTTTGTGATAATATTCCTGCATAAAAAAGGAGACACAAGAAACCTCGAAAACTACAGGCCAACAGGCCACTCACAAATAGGCTGGAAAGAAAATTAGATTTCTACCAGCCCAAAGAGCAGGCAGGTTTCCGTTCAGGGTACGGCACTAATGATCATCTGCAATGTTTGAAGGCTCTGAAAGAATGTACAATAGATTATCAGTACTCAAACATCATCCAAAATATCTATAAAAGCGCAACAGCTACTAGATGACCTTAATAATCTTCGTTTTGCGGACAACATAGGGTTAACAACGGACATCCTAAAGGAGGCTAAGGGCATGCTGGAAGAGCTTCAAAAAGCAACAAGAAGAAGTGGTTTAAAAATAAATTTTACCAAAGCAAAAATGTGACAAACTTAGTACCCAGCAAATCTATCAAAATAGGAGTTGAAAAGGAGGTATACCTGGGAAATGAAACCATGATCCACAGAAGCAACCAGACTTGTGAACTACAAAGAAGAATAGCTCTGGGCTGGGCGGCATACGGCAAGATGAGGGAGATATTCAAACCTTTAACCAGTGCTTTTTTGACAGTCCTGGCGTATGGTGCTAAAACTCTCACTCTCAGAAAAACGCCAAAAAAATTTAAGAATAACACAGAGAAAGATGTTTGGTATAACTCTAAGAGACAGGGTAAGAAATAGGATGCATTGTAAAACTTCAATAGAAGTGGGCAGGACATATTGCAAGGTTGAGAGATGGAAGATGGACTAAGAAAGTGCTCGACTGGAGATCGAGAGTAGATAAGAGAAGTAGGGGAAGGCCACCCACCAGATGGTCAGACGACATTAAAATGATCTAAACGAATTGGGGTGCAACAGCACAAAACAAAGAGACGTGGAAACGCTAACGTCCAACATTCGACGCAAGAAGAGGCTGACCGATGATGAATGGGATATCCGCTCATTTTTATGCAGAACCTAAAAGAACGGCAGCATAAAGCTATGAGAGACAGGCCTCTTGGGCGCCACTGTGAGTCACAAATGTCTTTGTTAGATAGACTAATAATCACCGTAGTAGCAAAAGTTTAAACTCCTCCTCTATCGGTTCAACTTTGCAGAGGTCCACATTGAACCCTTGATTGAAAATATAATATAATATCCTGAATATGTATCTTTTCACTTTGTTAATTTTTACAATCCAGATTAATTACTCAGGATCGTAGAGGAATTCCATAATGAACTTTATAAAGGCAATTAGAACAAGGGAAGAAATAAATGAAAAAATGGAATACGAAATCGGGGATCAGAAGGAATACCAAACATTATCACTGCCGAAATATAGTTAGCAATGCAAAAAAATTAAAAATAATAAGGCCCGAGGCATCGATGACATTGTAATAGAAGGAATAACATCAGGAGGAAATATACTACTTGAGAAAATTGGAAAACTTTTCAACCTATATCTACAACAGAATGTGATACTAAAAACTTGGAGAATATACTAATGATATTAATTCATAAGAAAAAGGACGTAGTAGAAATTCAAAATTACAGACCTGTATCCTTACTGTCACACATAAATAAATTATTTACACGAATAATGATTAATGACTGGTTATTTCCTTATATCGACTAGAGAAAAAACTTGACCTCTATCAACTGAAAGGACAGACAGGATTTGAGACAAATGATCACTTGCTTGGTTTAAATATCCTACTAGATAAAACGGTAGAATATAATAGAGAATATATCATTAGTACTGGTGTCCGTGGAATTCCAAAAGGCTTTCGATACTATCTAAACAGAAGCCATACTAGCAGCCATGAGCTGATGCCGTATTGACTATAGGTACATACGTCTGATATACCATATATACAAGGTGGTCCAGAATTTTGCGCCGTAATTGCTAGAGCTGATAGTACATAATGTGTGAAACTTCATAGAGAGAATTGAGAAGCTTATAAGTTTCCAATAGAAAGCGGATATAGATAAGGGAACAGATTGTCGCCTAAGTTATTCACCGCCAATTTCTATTTGCACCATTGAATTAGTCTCAAAAAATTGGCCCAATAACGTGCAATCGGTTTTGCCGTAGCTTTACAAACGTCGAATTTAGGACACACTGTACTGAAATATATTTATCGCTAGACTGGGACAACTGGGGTATCAATATAGATAGTACAAGGTCGAGTAACCTCCGCTTTGTAGACGATGTGCTACTTGTAACAGATAACATAAAAGAAGCACAAGAAATTCTATTTAGACAGGGCTACTCATAAACAAACAAAAATCCAAGATTACGACAAACCTAGTATTTGCGAGGAAAATATCGATTGGCGACCTAAACCTAGAAGAAGTCCGCCAATACAAATACCATGGCCCCGAAATTAAAATTAACCGAGACAATCAGACTTACAAATTGCAGAGAAGAATAAGCTTAGGCTGTGCCGCACACGGAAATCTCAGGGACAAAGTTATTTAATAGTGACATTCTAATGAACCTGAAAAGGAAAGTTTTCGACAAGTGTGTGCTCCCTGTCCTGATGTATGCAGAGGAGACTCTCACTCTGGCAAAAAAAGTAAGAAAAAGGCTGAGAGTTGCTCAGAGAAAAATGGGGCGGTGGATTCTTGGGATCAAACTGATTGTTTAAGAGAGCAATAAAGACATTCGACAGGGAACAGAAGTACGCGACATCATCAAAAAATAACTAGGCTAAAATGAAACTAGACTGGACATGTGGCGAGATTCAGCGATGACAGATGGACGAAGAGAATGGTAGAGTGAAGACCTCACATGGATAAACAAAGCAGAGGAAGACTACCATCACGTTGGAGTAGTCAGAAACTGGATGCAAACCGCACAAAACTCTAACCAATGGAAATACTTAGGGGAGGTCTATGGCCAGCAGTGGTGAAGAGATGCTGGATGATGATGAGTTTTACAAACATACGAAAATTCGGCAACCAAAGGTTGACCGAGGACTTTGAATAGATTATCAGATATTCTAAATTACATTGAGCGCACCTAGCGTTAAATACAGACCATAGCCACGTGCAAATGTGCAAATACCAGTCCCCCAGGCAAATACCCATGTAACAGAGCCTGATATCAACTAGAAATCTACGGGTTAGTGCATAAACCTGAACAACATAATATAATTAACAGAACTTTTTCGGGTTGAGACCGTGTTCTTGTTAAGACAAAAGAACTCAACGTTTCGAGTATAAGAGAGCACTAAAATAGCACGGTAACTCAACGTATCAACCACGCCAGAGCGAAACTCTTTTAATAAAAGGAAGAAGGGTACAGTAACTCAACTTGTTAACCAAGCCAGAGGCGAAACGTGTCTTCACGAATTTTCCCGTTGAAAAAAATAAGGGGCACTGGCGATGATCGAAGATTTTTCAAACAGTATCTTATGGCCAGTGTCGTGATGATGTTCAGCAACAGCTGAGTGTGAGAGAAGATCTGATTTCAACCAAATTTTGTGTTTACAGACACGTGTGTGTACTGAGCGACCAGTTTTTCCGATGTACACTAAATCACAAGAGCAGGGGATGCTATAGACGCCTCTCGATGTTAAGGGTCGAGGCTTATCTTTTCCTGAAGAGAGTATCTGTGACACCTTGGGAGGGGGGGCAAGTTGAAGATGGTTTTAATGGTAAAAAAGTGGGAGAAACTTTGAGTTCTTCTGTCTCAACAATGACACGGTCCCAACCCGGAAGACGTTCTGTTAATACTGACACCGACCGTGGAAGTCTTCGAATTTAACATCTCTTTTGCCCCTTGTTGTAGGTTTGTGCTTTTATTGTGGTAATCTATGAGATTTTAGTTTTGGTCAAATTCCACGTGGCTATTGGTTGATTGTTATTTACAAACTATGCTTCGTAGCTACATCAAAAGGTAGCACTCGTTGTTGGAAAAAAAGTTTCACATACCGGCGTTAGTGCCACGTTACATAAAGAACCAAAATCTAAATAACTGGCCAATATCGAACCATTGTATTTTGGCCTGGTTTGTCTACGAAAAACTTTCTTTGTTCAGTTAAGTTGATGCAGCACCTAATAATTAATAGAGTCCGATCGAAAGTCAGTTTGTCAGTCGAAGCCGATGTTCGACTGTCGCCGTCACCTTCGGTCGGAGCCGAAGCCGAAGCCGAAGCTGCAACTATACTACCTGTAAATTAGTGTAAATAGATTAAATACTTTAACTACAATATTTTTTTCCAATGATAAACGCACCCCGCTCTCGTGTGTTTCTCAAGTCCGCCATCGCGCGTATTGTACGTAATATTTCGTTAAGTTGCGTGAATCGTTCGGTTGGATGTGACCTTCGGCCCTTTTTTCGCCGAAACCGAATGTGCCTGTTGCGGCCGAAGGTAGCCGAAGCCGAAGCCGAAGCCGCAGCTTCTGTCAGACACTAGTAATTAGTTTATCAATACAAATGATTATACTAGTTTAGCCTAAAATCAATACGCTGTCTTCTTATAAATCCGTACCTATGTAAAACACATCTAAAAAAAAGAAATTCTTAGCTTTTAGCGATGCAGTTGTAACAACAGATCAATAAAAAAACCAATTAGGGTAGGCTGTGAAATTGAATTATTTTGCCACATCCACAGAATGACATTTTATAACGTTTGTAATTTGACATTTTTATTGTAAACAAAGTTTATAACCTTAAATTCATGTCAGAAATGTCATTCTGTGGATGTGGCTAAAGTACCAATTCAAAATAATTCAATTTTACAGCCTACCCTAATTGGTTTTTTTATTGATCTGTTGTTATTAATATCCTTCATTGTTTCTACCGGTAACTTTGTACCCAACGAAGGTACCTATTCTTAATCAGCAATTTTGATTGGAAGCTTTACATCTGTAGGTAGATCACGTTCTGTGAATTCTTGGGTTTGACTATCAGCGAAAATTAAATAAAATCGGAAGGAAAGCAAACGAGCGGGAGTACTTTATAAAATTTAATTACGGTGGATTGTTTCTGCTATGAAACCGAGATTATCTTTTAGGTTTCTAATCAAAGTTTTAAAGCTTTAGTTTCTTACAAGAAATCGATAATAATTCAACGATTTAGAGTTAAAATACCAAGTGGGACCGTCATGAAATTTATAAGGTATAAGAAAAACAGAGTGTGGGAAAAACGAGGTGTAGGTGCGCGTTCTTTATCGTTTTGATGCCTAAAGCACCCGCGAGCTTGCGATTTGATGTATCAATAAGTGCTTTCCTTTGTTACCCCCTTGTTTTTGCAAGAAAATCGAGTTGTAAGTCGCTTCTCAATCTCTATTGCCCTATTTAAAGGAAAGAGGGGGAAAATTTCGTAATATTCAACCCGGGGGAGAACGTAATGTACTTATTTAGGGACGGTTGGTGACGGGCTTGCAATACGATCGTGCAAATGCGTATCTTTGCTGCAAACTGTTCCCTAATCTAATCAGCTACGCACTGCCTACTAACATGGCGGTCCTTTCAACGACCTTCATAACAATTTCCTTAACACTTCTTGTTAATAACCTTCCAAAGCTAATAATGTTCGTTGTAAGGCGTAGGGACGGAGAAATGCAGATGGTATGAGTTTAATGACAAACACTGGGATTATTAGCGACATTATTGTGATGTTAGGAGTGACAGGAACGGTAATAATTTATTGTGTTCTGACGTGACGAGCAAATGTGCATGGGGTAAATTATTTAGACTTCGTCGTAATATACTACGTTTGTTTTGTCAATAATGCTTAGTGTCAACAATGCTGGAGTTTAATCTGTTTGTTTTGTCTTTATTTTGTTACACACCACTGATGATTACCCTTTGAATTTTTAATGCAAAATAAACTTAACCCAAAAGGAAGTAAAGTGGATATCAAAGTAAATTCTGAACCGCATAGAAATTTCCCTGGAGTTTCCGCTTAGAAACCACAAATGTAGATGCATTATTATCATCTCACTCACATATTTGTGACGGTAAAATCTTTTTGGAAAGCAAAAGAAAATTTTTTGACTAATTTAGTAAAACCCACGGGCACGCAGGAACAGAAACGGAATTTTATAGCAGGTGTTTCTCTTTTCGCTGGAAATCTGCCAAGTTTTATTCGGGTTGAGTCACGAAAACATGTTGCCACTTTAAACATCAGAGCACATTTCGCAGTAGAATATATTGTTCATTTTCGTATTGACTAAACAGTCATTCTAAACTGATTCCGGACAAAACAATCTGTTTTCAATGGCTGTTGTTTAAGTTAATTAACTTTTACCAGTGAAATGCGTTTTACCACAAGAATTTACGAGTTTTTGTATGTTTTTTTTCTATGCTTAGCAACCGGTTGTTATTTGTATGAGTCTAAATTTCATTAGGCGTAACTTGTGAATGTATTTCTTTTCTCATAAATTTAGTTTTTTGTGTTGTTGCTTCTCAAGTTTACGTGGACCGCCCACGAATTCTTTTTTCAAATGTAGGTAATTTATTATTTTTGCCGTGTTTTCCTTTTGGCGATTCTTATTATAATAATATTGTTTTACTTTTTTTTTATCTGAAGACGTGATGACCCAACAATAATCGCAACTCCAGTTTAAAAAAATTCGCTCACGTTTCGGGTTCGAACCTGTGTCTTTGTGGTTACAAACCAAACAGCTGATCTGCTAGACTACTGACCAGGCCATTAGCAGGTCTATGTGGGCAAATTATAATCTATACTTTCCTGTCCGTCTTGGATGTGTTGATTCAGACTGAATCCGTGACCTTTAACACCGTTAGGTATTGATATTGAAACTAGTTCCTTTTTAGATTTTGCTCGGCTTACTTTGATGGTGGACTTCGATTCGTGAATTCCATTGCGGCTTTGAAACTCGACACAGACCTGTTTTTATTTTATTTTTGTAACCTAACTTTTGCATTGAATTCTTTTCTTGTAAGTTGTTTAAACTGAACGGCTACCGCAGGTGCGAAACCAGAACTGTATAGGAGGCCCAATTTTTTTTTTGGAAATAAAGTTAAATAAAGAACATTAACTTATAGGGGTCAACACAAAACACAAGCAGTAGGTATGCAGTAATATTATTCTAAGAAAGTCTGACAAAAATGTTTCAGCTAAGCGTTATCAAAGCCATTAGCCACCCTAAATAAATCATTAAAATGATCCAAGTTTGCAACAGTTTCAAGTTTCATAATAATTACCTACTACTCGTAATAATATCCTCTACTTATTAATTTCAATTTTTATTGTTTGTATTTAGAATAATTAGAAGAGAGATATCAAAAATAAAATTAAATTACCAAAAAGCACTAGTTTTCAAAATTACACTAGCTGAAGGCTTAGAATAGGGAACGCAAGGAATTACCTAAAATATAAATTCAATCTATTGGCGTAAACGTTTACCTCCTTAGAACGAAATCAGTGGTCACAAACCCAACTAAACTCATTCATTGCGGAACCTTTCCAAAATGATTACAAGACATAATTCAGTCTATTGCAGAGAAAAATATAAAAAATATGCAAATTGAATTTAACTAGTAAGCCACAGGTCTAACTAATGATTGAATAATTTTACTACGTATTTGAATTCGAAATGTAATTACTTAACCACAAAGAAAACATATGGCACAAATTTTAACCATGCGTAATATAAATTACTAAGCTACGTTAATAAAATCATAAAAAAAATTAAATGTTAAAGTTAAGCAGTTATCTCCCAAAGAAACATTCTAGGCAGATGATGAGTGGTGAAATAATTTCAAATGTAGCATTCAAAATGGAACTTCAAACGGTAACTGCAAAATGGCGATGCAAAATGGCGTTCTCCACGTGCTTCAAATTTCCCAATTAGGCATAAAATTACAATTCTATCACCACAGCAACGGAAAACAATCAACCACTTCCAACCATGGGAATTAGATGTAAAATTGAACCCATTAAAGGTTGCACATGTGTTAACGAATGTGCAAAATTACAAAGAATTTAAATATTAATAAATCGAAAAACATCCAGACATTGGATACTATAGATTCCATTCAGAAGAACATAATTACCGAAGAAAATTGTGCGTTAAAATTAACGTCGCAAAATGTCGTGATTACTCTACAAAAATTTTACAGCAAAGACCTCGAGTCACATTCGATGCGCGTACACCTGGGGTGTTCGACAATCTCCCCCACTGCTCAACTCCACGCAAGGAAACGAAATGCACTTAAAGTTGCCAACCACAGGCGTAATTACGACTGTAAGCGAAATAATGACATAAAGGATTATACAACACAACAGAAAAATGAAAGATAGAGTCGGTAGAACCAGAAAGAATTTACTTCTGCACGAAATCAAGACAAACAATTGAACTAAATAACCAGGCATCGCTTAACGATGGAGATTTATGCGCCGGCACATGGAAATATAGCATTACAAATGCTGTCAAAACTACGAACAAGAGAAAACCTTTACAAAATAAGAAAAGGGAAAATAGCTATATGAATTAATCAAGTAAAATGGGAAGGACAACACAGAAGAAGGAATAAGAAGGATACTGGATAACCAGGGAAAGGATCGTGAGATTGTCTTGTAATAAAACAGAAAATTTCTATAAAAATACCAAAATATTTGAGGTTACAGACACGAACAAATCAACCAGGTAAGGTTCCCTAAAGAATGTCAACATGCAATATAATTGAGAAGACGTGACTGTAAATAAATCTTAACCCACTATCCCACTGCCTTAAGATAAAGGAAATTGATTCGGGAACAATCAATCCCTAAAAAGTATGGCTGGCAACATGGAGAGTTAAATTCTCCTAAGCGACTTTCTATACCCGGTTATCTCGCATTTTTTTCGAACTGTATGTATCAATGCCTTTGATTTCGTTTTTGAGTTGTACAAATCTTCCAGTTTTAAAATCAATAGCGTTTGGGAGTTTCAGAGATGATATTGAAAAAACATATTTATTTGGTTCGCCCTTTTTCGTGCAAGTAATTAGGTTCGATTTCATTTAGGTCTAGAGATGGGGTTACTAATACACGTTTGGGGTGATTTACTGAACCACTTTGCATTTAGTCAGTGTCACTGTTTTTTCAATACCTAGATAAAGATAGAGATATATTATTAGTATGTTGTTAATTACGTCTTTCATATGATGGTATTTGCAAGTCATCGGCTTGAAAGCAGGATGAACTGCTTCTATTAAGATATCGGGATATTTAAAGTCGATATTATCCGGATTAAACGGATATAGTCCCATTGCTCTAAATCCTTTCCTTATAGTATTTGATTTCGCCCATTTATCGATTGCAGTTTTAAGTATTGCGGTAAATTTTTCTTTTGTTAATGTCTCATTTAGATATGTACTTCTTCAGTGTTTTAATTGGTTCGAATGCAGCTACATCGGCAGGCTGTAAAATGAATGTATTTGGATGTGGACATATAAGTAGGATGTCTAGTTTTTTACATATATTTTACAATTCATACGACGGGTGAGTCCTGTGTCCATCTAAAAAAAAAAATGACGTGAAACTGCATGTTTTTTAAGGGGCTAAAGTACCGCTGAAGTGTATTAATAGAAAACTTCAGCCTTCATCCAACCAGATTCTGACATACCAATTCTCCAATCACTCGGCACTGACTCTACTGTCTCTGTTTTTCTTCTCTTTCTAGGGTATATTAATTAGCATGGGAGGCAGCAATAATCCCGAAGCGGAAAATGTAAACATTACCTACCGTAATTGTGGTTTTTGAAGAGAAATGATCAACTCCATATATATTTTCACTGCCACGGGGAACAACGACTTTTGTATTTTTGGGACATAAATTGAAAGAAGTCTCATCTCCCCGCAGCACTCTTGCGTGGTCACTGTCGTATTCTGTAGAAACGAGATTTGCTATCCATCAACCATTTTCTAATATTGTTTTCAGATTCATTGGCATTGGCTAACGTTACACCTTCAGGTGTTCTATTAGTCAGTACAGGATTCCGACGAAAGAATGCATTCAACGAACCTTCGTGAGGATAATTATTCTTAAAAGGATTTGGCCTTGGACCTTTATCCAGAAATTGTTTTACAATCAACTGAATATAGCGCATTGGAAATCCTTTTTCAGCATTTTCCCGAATTCATTTAGAATCCAGGGCTTCCTCTTCCTCTTCAGAATTGGGTTAGGGGCGTTAGGGCCACAATTAGCTTTAACAAATTTCTTGCTTTCTTTGAACCCCAAAGTAGCCCGAAGTATGTTATGTTTTCTAGAAGTAAAGTCCAGGTCTGTATGAAAATCATTTGAAAGCTTTTCTTATTAGAAGCAGTTAAATTTGCAGAGGCCAATAGCTGCATAGTTTACCCTATCCAGAATTTCTACGCCCTTATAGTTCGTAATTCGATGACCGAAGACACTTGTTCTTGTAAACTGCATTCAGTGCACGTTGCATACAGGTCGGATTATCAGTCCCCCAGGCATATACCAAAGTAACAGCTCACTGCAATTTGTTAACAATTTAATAGATTTCGGTTTATTTTTCATATTATTATCTTGAATTTTTTTAAACTGATATCAAAGTGTAGTGGAAGCAAAATTGAAGCTAATTCTGCTAATTAAGTTAAAATCAACCTTTGTTTAAAGTGAGGTATTTTAAGATTTAATAAAAGTGTACTAAATACGCTGTCGTTTCAGCTACGGATAAAAGTATTCCCATTTATATTAAGAGAAAATTCCGACGGTTTATTTTCCGTCAATCTCGTAATCGAAAACGGAACCATTAAATAAATGAAGTCATCCCAACGAAAGCCGCATCTCTGTTCTTTCGTACGAGTTGTTTCCTTTATTGTATAAACCTAATCGAACAAGCGGCACGTAAATAGAGAAATATATACTTTAAAACGTGATATTACAGACAGAAGTTCGGTAGATCGTAAAAAATGCATGGACGAATGCGAGTGCTTTACGTTTTCGTGACTTAACATAAAGGTTATCGGGTACGCATTTCGAAGCAAATGCAAACAGAAATGAAATATCACCGAAAAAAGTTTCGTATAATGCTCGACTTGTCGCGTTGATGAAGTTTCGTTCTTAAAACCGACTGTTCCCCAAGGAAGGATTCATGACAAGTTGGGTAATTTAGATACTTGCGGGAAATGACGTAGGAAGTTTCCGTTGGGGGTATCAAAAGTGAAAAAATGGAAAACTTTGGGGTTCCTTCAGGCTATAAAAAGGATTGGAGTTAAAATGTATGTTGCTACAACAATCCCGGTTTTGTCTTTGCTGCGACAAGGGTAGCTGTATGAAAAAATTCCGTAATAAATGGATTTTACTCTAAAGCAGTTTTATGTAGTTTTGGAAAAAATTAAAAACCCATTAAAATTTCAATTAAACTATTTTGGTTCTACTTTTCACTATTTGCACATTTATCGCGCGAGATCTAGGCTTACGGATGCCAAATAGGTATATCAACTTGCAGCAACTGCCAGGGTTGTTCATTACTCACTAGAATTTTGCTAGGTCCAGAGAGTAAGAGATCTTTATCGTACTAATTATCATAAAATGCGAAATGCGCTATATTATCATGCTTTCGACCTGGAATTGAAACCGAAACCTTAAACTTACAAGGTTCGTAGTATGTTAACCTAGATGTCTAGAAGTTTTGGTGACAATTTCGTAGATTATCTCTTTTTAACAACGATTGTGCCTGCTTTTTGTTTGTAGAAATTAACAGCTATATGACTACGAAGGCTTTCTTAAAGCTAACTGCTCGTCTTCTAGATTTAGGACATGAATTTGTTGAAGTAGAAGGCCTTTACTTGTTGTTCACTTTAGTACGAAGTTTCATCAGAAGTTAGGCGAAGACTAAAAGGAAGAGGCGAAACTTATTTAAAGGCAAGAGCCTGTCTTCATTCCCAACGCTAGAACGGTGTTTCACCTAATCGTTCTTAAGATAGAGAAAACGCTACAATACATCCTTCAACTCCATTAGTCGAGCTGTTATTAATCATGGCATCTTCAGATGGGTTAGTGCCCTGCTGATTCCACGGGAAATATCCGCTTAGTGGTGCCACAGTGAAGACCTCTGTGAGACGAGGTTGCCCTCAGGGTGGTATTCCATCACTTCTGAAGTGGTGTCCTTGATGGGATTCTTGTGGAACTGGAAGCCGCTGGCTATTTCGGGCAGATAATCTTTTTCGCGCGGAAATTTCCTGGCACAGTTAGCAGATTGGCACTATCTATAGTGCAGAGGTGCTGTTCAGCTGAGGGAAAAGAAGATTAGAAGCCTTCGTGAATTCTCAAGAACAGTAAAGTATCTGGGTCCAACCCAGATATACTAAGCTTGTCTGGAACAATCACATAGTCAGACAGATAAAGAGGGTCACCCACGTTTTGAGCATGTCGTTGGACATTCCGCATAGGATATGTTTCCTCAAGTGTTGATGTGAATCTACACTACTGTGATTAGACCACTCATCACCTATGGTTCATTGATGTGGTGACCCGCTACATACACGGGTGGTTCTTACCCAGTTTCAGAGCCTAGCAAGTTCTGCTATCACGGGGCTAGTCGCACCACGTCCTCAGCGGCTTTGTAAGCCCCTCTTAACCTAACGCCTCTTCACATTGTAACTGAGGTGGAAGCACGAAAATCTACAGGCTGTTTACCAGCGGCCTTAGTAAGGGCAATGGGAGGCTGAAAGGGCACGTTCAGAGTCTCAACCGCAGCTTAGTGCTCGCAGCGATACATCTCCCTGCTACTCATTCCCTGCAAGGGGGGAATGCTCATTAGTGTTCAGGGACTGTCACGTGATTTTGCAATCTCGTGTTATTTTGGGAAAAATTAGAGTGATTTCAAATTATTATTAAGATTCTTGAGTACGGTCCTGTCCTTTGATTTTGATTCTGTGTCGATTATTTTATTTTTGCTACGGTTTAAATTCGTTCAGTATGAAGGACACGAAAGTTTAAGCCTAAATTGGCACGTTTTTCCTTTGCAGTTCTACGAAATCTTTAAAGTCATTTCAGTATGTTTCGTTTTTGTAAAAGGCTCCTTTGTTTAAACCCCAAGGTGACTTAAATTCACGCGTAGTTTGTCAAGGCATGATGTGATCTTGTTTCAAGTATTGTAACTTCTCGTGATACGGTTCGGGGGATTCCCCTGCACATTTGGCCGTGTCAACTGATTTATTTGAGCATCCTTTCGATTCTTCCTTATACCCCGCTTTCTTAGTACGTGGCAATTACTCAATCAGATCGGAGGTCTTAGGCTGCTCCGGTTTAAGACGCGTTTGCAAGTTTATTGTTTTCTGTTTGGGTATTTAACCCATCGAGAAGAGCCCTATTACCGTAGTTTTCAAGGAAAACTAAATATGTACGACAAGGTCGGATTCACCAAAAGGGTGTCATATAATCTCGAAGTAACATAGTGTTGTGTGAAGTTTGTGGAAGTTTAGTGGAAGTATTATATTGGATTCTGAAAACCCAATGCCTAAGGAATATTTGTCGTTGGTCTTGCACCCGTCTTCTGCAGGACGGTCGCCATCACCTTCATTGTTGTTAACCTATTTAACGTCTGCTACGTGCTCCCTGACCAATTACCAACAGCTGGCCAGGTAAACCATTTTTAACATCCCTTCGCTGCACTTGCTTTTGCCGTTGTGTTTCAACGTTAGTTTTAATGCCGACAATTGCCTCTTGTTCGCAGGCCTTTTGATGTTAACGTTCTTCAGTTTGTTTTAAGTTTAATGAGTACCACCTTTTGTATTTGTCATTTTGTGTTTTGCGTGCAACTTGTAATTTGAAGTAGTTGATGGCTGGCCCATCTGTTTGATCCGGTGGCATGTGAGAAGGCTGTGTGGATTGCCTGTTGGCAGATTCACTTCCACACGAGTAAAGTTTGAAGGTCTCCAGCATTCAGTTGACTAGTTTGCTTTAGTAGTTTTGTGTTTGAACAAAACATTTGTGGTAACATAGGACACGAGTGCCAAACAAAAACTTTTGTGTTCAAGTAACGTTCATTTGTGTTCAGATTGGATTTAAGTCAAGTTCAAGATATTGTTTTGTATTGTGTTGTATGTGTGTAAATTTATTTGGTGCTTATTGAATTGTTAAACTGTTATTTTAATATTTGTGTTTCCGAACTTAACGTAAATGTAGTACCCTCAATTCTCCTTCCCGTAAAGTAAGTTTCTTATTTATGATTTGTTCTTAACGTAACATCTTTTTGATTGTCTTTTGTGTAATATTTTTGTATTCATTAAATATTTAGTATCCAATTCAGTTTGGTCTCGTTATTGCGTTCAGTTTTTCCTGTTCATATTTGTGTTTCAGTGTTTTGCTAAATATTTATGTGTAAAGTGCTAGCCTGCCTACAAAATTTAGAATTTTAGTTATGTAAAGTTAATTTCAGCAGCAAGGTAAGTTACATCTTGCAGCAGAAAGCAGCTACGACGACTCTTTTTCTCCGAGCCCTTGAGAATCTTCTATTATGGGTTTTCTTCTTTTAGACCTTAGGGTGACTTTAATATCATAATGGCGCTCAACAATTTCCGTCCCTATCATGACCAATCCTTAATTAAAGGATCTTTTACCGTTGCGAACTCCCCATCTTCACTGTCTAGTCTACCCGCGCGCTTAAGGGATTCCACCATCCCCCATTTAATGTCGTAGTGCAGGATTGGCACATGACAGGACCGTGTCAGATTTTCTGATCTACCGGTTCACAGATGGATCGTAAACAGATGCAGGCAAGTTTCTTACTGTTTTCCAGACTGAGGACTTTGCTACCTTAGTCTATGCACAGGAAAACTTCTCCAGATGCTAGCAAGTCAGATATATCTATATATGCTCCGACAGTCAAGCAGCGCTTAAAGCCTTGAACTCTATAAAAAACCAAATCAAAACTGGTCACGAAATGTTGGTAATTTCTGGAAAAACTCAACTCAATCAACCGGCCACAGTAAGATCCCAGGCAACGAGGAGTAGAAGAAACCCCTCTTCATCCCTTTTGCGATGCCCTAGACTATTTCTACTGGCGCCGGTTGATATACGGAACGCCTAGGGCCTGAGTGTCGCTACTTCTCACCGCTGAAGGAAAAAGACGGGAAGAAAGTGCATTGTAACCCAGCCTCTGGTGTGGTAGATACGCTGAGGATTTGTTCTTCTAGAAAAGGGAAAGAAAACAAGTCTTTACAGACTAACCAAGCAGATATTGTAATGATGACGTTTTACCATGTAACCAAAATGAGGATAACCTATACCATATTTCAAATTATGTGAGATTTTTATGGTTTTAATTGCATTGTGAAATTTTACTTTTTGGAAAAGATGGGAGACTTGGAGATGAGAGCTGTCTTTTACAAACAGGATGTTGTAACCTGTATCGTGATACATTTGGAAAGGCTTCACCTTTGATGTGGTTGGTCTATTAGCTAAACCTGTTTTCCAAGTATGCCAAAGATTGCCCTTCTTCATGTATAATGCCAAACCCGGGAAATTTTTTTAACATTACACATTATACCTAGTATTTTACTGCCTGCCCTATTTTATTAAATTTGTAGTACCTGAGTTGGCATTAGCGCATAACTCCTCTCCTTTCTGTAAAGTGTAAACCCTCTCGACACACATATTGATAAAATTGCAATCGAATTATTCGAATGACTAGTAACTTTACTACTGCTTACCGTAGGAAAGCAAGTATCATTTACTTCCCTAGGGAAGTACAGATAATAATTCGTTATGTTTGTTGGTAAATTAATTTAATGGCAATTAACGCAAGGTTATTATACTAAAAATCATATAAATTTCTAATGGCGGTATACGAGTATATCGGCATTAACTAACCTTCCTAGCTGTGTACATATCCATTCTAAAATGTTTTATTGATGCAGTATGCAAGAATTGTAACGAAAAGTCCAAAGGAGTTTTTTTTGCAGTCGACAAAGTTTTAAACAAGTTTCTAAGAAAAGGCTTTTACACTCCATAATTTTTTATGTAAGACAGTAATGCTATTTCCTTTGAATCTATAAAACATGAATCATCATTCTAAAAGACATATTTGAAGGGTAGCAAGATAAAGTGCTGAAATTTCTATACTGATATCCTACTACTATGTTCGTTATCTTTACAGCTAGTTTATTTTTCATACAGCCCCGGCAAAGTTCTAAAAGCAACGTTAGATAAGGCTGTTCCTTTTGTAAACATAGGATACGATATTGCATCTGCCACTTTTTATTTTCATATTTCGCTTATTGATTGAGAATGAAGGGAAAACACCATTCAATGTACGAGTACCTTCTGAATGTATATGAGAGGAAGTGAGAGAAAGGAAAAGGAAGAGAAAAAGGAACATAGAAGTTAAGAACACGAGCAGTACAGCATGCCAGATACCCAGTTGTAAATTCTGCTATGTGATACATGGATACCTCCAATCCAGTGGTTCTCAACCTGTGGGGCGCGTCCCCTTGGGGGAGCGCGAACTAACGGAAGGGGGGGGGAGGCGAAGACGCGAGAAGAATGAAGCAAAAATTACAGAATAGCTATTTATAGTATAAGTGAATAAAGGGAAATTTTATCCACGAAAGGAACAGTCAGGCAGAAGCATTACCTAACACCCTGTATGTGGACACTTTGGAATTCAAGGTGGAATCTTGGGGTTGTAGCGACGTAGCAGCGGCAGAGCAAAATAGATTTAGATAGATACTGGTATTTTAAGAGTACTCCAAAAATCGGCTGGAAGGGAAATTAATGGTTGAAGATTGTTACATCTCCAGCATAGTCAAAATTTATATTTTATATTATAATATTGATAGAGGTGGACTAGAAAGATAAAGGAGATAAGGGAGGGAGTAAGAGGGAAGAAGCAAAGGAAAAAGGAGGATGTAGGTGGAAAGAAGTAGGAGAGTGACCAATAGTGGTAGGAAGAGGGGGGCGAGGAGAAAGAGATACTGATAAAGAGTAATCTAAAGTCTTTTTCGCTTCTTGTTCTCGTCTTGTGGTCGACTTTGTTCTTATCTTGTTCTCGTCTTGTTCTTGTCGTGTTCTTGTCTCGTTCTTGTCTTATTCTCGTCATGTCCTTGTCTTGTTCTTACGTAAGAAACAAGGCAAAATATACAAATTTCGTAGCAAGAAAACACAAGAAACAGGCCTACAAAGGAAGTGTAAGAACGAGACAATTTTGTCCCATTTTTTACGATTTTGTGCTCTTGCTTTAGTTTGGTATAGTTAAGATGTTATTATAGATGTGTTTCGAGTTAATAAGCTAATACACAAATTGCTTGTATGCAAGAGCTTTGCAGGAGTGTAAACTTTTTGCAAGAGTGTAAGTGTTTTACGAGAAAGCAAAAGTTTTGTAAGAAAAGCAAAAAAAATGAGCTTTCGATGTTTTAACAACCTTAAATGTGTAAGAATACGGCAAGATGTTTATTGTGAAGTGTGAAATAAAATGACAGGTATTTGATGTTTTTGCTTATTCGGCAGAATAAGCCAAGAAGAAGCCAACAAATGTAAATTTAATATATTAAATAATTGAAGCTACAATATTAATATGAAAAGTGGTAACAGCGACGCATTCAATTAATTAAAACACATCTAGTAAAGTTTATTGTAATAGCGCAATTAACTACAATGAATAAAAACAAAGGGGTAGATGTTTACTACCGTCCAACATGTTACCAACTAAAATTATAGCGTATGTGGGCACTTTGGACGCAGAAGTTACTGAAAGCTATTTGTAGGCAAGTTTCTAGTTTGATTAAACAACAATTAAACTTCTCCATTATTCATGGAGTAGCTATTTTAATACACCATGCGAACTATTAGTTCCTCTCAGCTTAAGAACGTATAATTTTCGGGCTCATTAAGACGAATAGCGTTTCCTCCATTCTGGTATTAAGTCTATCTTGAGGTACCTATGTACAATAAATCCAAAGTCTTGTTAGTAAGAAAATTTGCTCATTTTACTAAAGGAAATTATTTAACTAATAAATAGTGATATTAATGTTATCAAGTTTATCCTGCGCCGGTGAATTTCAACACCATTAATTCCGGTAATCGTTATAAATTACAGCACTTAATATTAGAATCGTCCCTAGTTTAATCATAACCCGCGAATAATCACTCTGATAGTGTCAAATTGTTAATAATAGGGACAGAATTTATGTAGTAAATTTCTCACTTCATGATTGTTCGATTTGTATTACGGTTTGGTTATCGTTATAGATTGTTAATTAAATGAAACTGAAACGTGGCCTTTCCTATTTTTAGTACATTGTACTAATCTTTAATTTGTTTCAGGTACGACCGTTTTACAATTTGTTGTTTGGGTGACTGAAAACACTTTTCTACTGCTGATTTGGTAAGTTGCTTTTACTGTCTACCATTGTCTCTTAGTTGAAGGTCCTAGATGAATTTTATTACCTGATTATTGGTTGTTGTGAGAATATGGACGCTATTATGATCTTATATTCTTAGGGGAGTAACAACAGGTTTTAAATCCAACCGTACGTTGCCATTAGTTTTATTTTTAATAAATTTATAGATTCATAGATTATAACAATTTCACAAAATCGTACTTGGGTTTTGTGTAGTCCCTTTTTTATTAAACTAAATAGTTACAAATAACACCTAGCTATTTGTTAATTTATAAACACTAAGAGTAAGAGAAGTAAACGCTAACCCAGCGAATGTTTAGATTAGATTAGATTAGATTTTGAATAGGGTTGTTTCGACATAATGAGCAACCTACTTAGATCTTCTGTGGAAACCCTCCGATCCCATAGAACCCCTCACGTCCGAGGCTATTTATGAATCTTATGACCTTCTTGGGAGCTATTTTCCCAACTTCTTGAGGTGTTAAGCTCACCTTTTCGAGGTATTGAAACCTTTGGTGTATTATGACATTATGACTTACATTTCAGTCGAATTTTCACAGAACTGAGTTTGGTTACTTTCAGCTTTACCCATTTTACTGAGATGGTATCTTAGGGGGCAGTGCCCAGTTCGAAGGTTTGCTGAGTTTGAGCAATTCGTATGCTCTCTTTGCCGAATAACATATAAATTTCTTCGCCTGCCTTAAGCCTGTCAAGGTATACCAATGGTAGGACTTTTGGGATTTTTACCACTTACTGATCTTGGCCACTATGTGGCTTTTTTGCTATGCCACAAGATGGTTCAGGACCAGTGAAGTGAGACTCTGGCCCTGCTTTAGCTAGTCGATCAGCAATGCCTTTCTAGTCTGGCACCCATGCCAAGGTTAACTTGATGTTTTTTACCAGTTGATTTGACTTTAAACTCAAAGCCATAAGAACTCAGAGCTTTAAGTGCTGCTTGGCTGTCTGATAGAATATAGAGTCTGGCTCTGCTATAGCCTTTTCCTGGGCATATTTGTGCACAGACATCTATAGCATTGTTCAAGGCTTTGGATAGCCTTACTCCTGGGCCGTAAATACCTATGCCTACACGGGTCACTGTTTTGAATCCATCCGTATATCAGATGATTAATCTTTTTCAAATTTAGGTTCACCTAAGCTCCAGAGTTACCGGCCCGAAATAACCACTTCAAACAGTAGCTTGTAGTTGAGCCTAACTAGCATTAATATGTCAGTTGGTTTGAATATCAATTCCTTCAAAATTTCAGAATAAAGGTCCAATTAGATCTCCTGATTTAAATTGTTTGTTTAATTGCAATCTGAAGGCACTTTGCATCGCAATCTTTCTTACTTGTAAGTGTAAGGAGAGAAGGTTTAGCATTGTCTCTATAGCTGCTGTTTTTGTCCGCCACACTACAGATTCATAGTTGAAAATGGGTTTTACCACCGTTAAGTATTACCACAAAATCGTTTTTGGTTTTAGTTCCCACGTCTTATTAAAGAGCATACCGCAACTCCAAAATGCCATTATTGGGCTTTGAGTAGTTCGTTCAAAATGTTAGTTTCAAGTGAGTTTCTGGCCGTGGGTAACGGCTTCATTGTAAATGGTAGGATTAGGTCTCCCCTTTTACACCAGTCTATGACTTGAGATCATCCTGCATGAGATTGGAAATTATCCTATCATGCTTGCGTCTCATAATGACTACTATGTCATCTGCATACCCCTGGGTATGTATTCCAGAGTTACTAGTTTTAGCGAGTAGATCATCAAGAATCAGACACCATAGTACGGGCGATAGTGCTCCACCTTGTGGACACCTTTTTGGGGCTTTTACAGCCATCGAATCATTTCCTAATTTTGCTGTCATACTTAGATTTTTCAGCATGGATTGAGCCCATCTTATGGTTGCAGGTTCTACACGTTTATGTTCCATGGATTGTTTTATTGAGTCAAAGAAGGTGTTATCAAAAGTACCCTCAACATCAGTAAAATCACATAATGCTGTTTCCTTTGTCTTCTTGACACTGAATGTTTATTTATATCACTATTATTTATTTGAAACCCCACGTGTCGTATAATAATCACTGCTTATTGTTAGAAATTAATATGAATGAGTTGCTTTAATAATTTAGGTAGAGTCTTGAATATTGCTTGGCATTTTACGAGAGGTTTTTATTCAAAGTCAAATTCAATTAGCATTCATGTATTTCATATCTGTGCTTTAGTTTTACAAAATAATATAAATTGGTCTAAGTTCTGAATTAAAGTTAAGTTAAAATATAAAACAATCTTACATGTAATTACTGTAACATCATCTTGAAGGGTGTCGATTTACCGTAGGTACTGCTTGTTTGATGGCTGGGTATAAACCGTATCTTTAACGTACTTTGGTCGCAGGATATATACAGAAAATTGGCCCCTTCTGTCAATATTTAGTGTCTTATCTTATGCACGTGGAAAGTGCATAACTGCATTGATGCACGTAAGAAGTGTCAGGTTTCACCGTTCATTGCACTTCCATATACATGCATTAAAAAATGCAACCTTGAAATGGCGAGTGTGGCTTTGCCAGTGAATGCGCTGATCGAATGACGTCATATCAACCACGCGTGCATAGATTGAATGCATTTCAAACTTTGCTTAATATTTTTACATTCGTCTTTGTTACAATATCTTGAGTTGAAAACGGTAGAAGCTTACTGAATATTCTGGACGTTCGTTATTCGTAACACGCTTCCACTTACACTAGAATTTGACTGCAGCTTCCGGGGTGTGTTTTCATTTAGATGACATGTCCTGCTACAATATTTAACTCCAAGGAGACAAAAAATGCACCCTGTCCTGCCACTTGACCTCAAATATGACAATACCAAGAAGCATTTAGGCTTTGTGGCAGCATTAAGTATTCTTGACATTGTTAGTTGGCGCCAGTCTCTGAAGATATTTTCTTCGCCGAATGGTCAGAGAAAGTTCATTGAGGTACGTCTTAAGTATATTCGGTCATCCGCTTTTTTACCTATGTTTTCCTAAATTAGTTTAGCGACATCTAAAAAGCTTATTTAAATTTGTAGTGATTTATATTGACAGTGAAAACATTTTGTACATGTTATGGTAGTTAAGTGGGCTTTACTCGGTCTTGCATGGTTGTAGGCTTTTGCTGCTCTCGAGCTTCAATCTTAATCTAACAGAATGCATTTGAATTACCACCCTCGCTATGTAAGTAGATATTCTAAGGTGTTGCATTTACGTTGCGTACGATAATTATAACTAATAATTTAAAGAAATAGGGATGATCCTTCGGGAGAAACGTTTTTCCATAAGCTACAAAATATGATTTGTATGAATCGCCATTAAAAAACATCTAATAGGTGTCTTGAAAGTTTTTACTAATATTTACGTACAATGATTTGAGTAGCGGATAACCAAATATTCAAGGCAAGCAGGGGCGAAACTAGACCATTTCAGGGTGGGCGCGCGCCCCCTCTGTAGAAGTTAGCGCTTAATATTAATCTGTAACAACCAATGCTCGTTCGTTGTTGGACAGAGGTCTTCCATGCCTCGTATTCTTCGGAACGGTGGATGACTTAACTTTAGTAAAAGAAGGGCAACAAGTGACCATAGCACATGAATGAAGGAGACATGGTAAGAGGGGAATATAAGAAGCTTAGATTAATAAGATTTCCAAAGCAGAACGCGATAAAGGCAAGCCTTTGCAACACAAGAAACGCAGGAGTGATACTGGAGCAGAACGTATGGTAAACCTTTCATGATGGATGTAACGAATGGCAGTTGCTTAAAAGAGAAGAATACTAAGGTTCGGTTTCTGCAGTTGTTTTAATTACATGGATTTTAAGAAGGAAATGATTTTGGTTTCCAACATGCTTACAAATTACACATTTTTTTGTGAAAAGAAAGAAGCGTAATTACCATAAGTTTGTGATGTTTTATTAAATTATCGATGCTCACAACCTGTAAGGAGTATGGTTGGCACTCAGTTTCCAGACTGCTGTCCTCGGAAGCCAATGGCAAGCCACCAATGTATTCTGCCTAGTAAGTCTTCTTTGGAGATACTTCCGTGGGTCGGAGCCCACGTAAAGCTGTAGGTGCCCTATGTCGATAGGCCACTTGATACGCACGCTGTCTGCAGACATATGGAGCGAAGACCGACAACACTCTGTAAAGGGCACGCCACTTCGAGTAGCTTTTAGCAGGTATGCCCCGAATGCTAAGCGTACGGAGTGAGGTGGTAAGCATCATACCTTTAAGATCAGCCCGCTTTCCCCCTCCAATTATTGTCATTGAAGGGGTAGATCACCCACTGATAGGTGTGAACCCTAGACCTTCCGTTCTGTAGTTGCGTACCTTAACCACTCTGCAATTCCGGGTTTTTGAGACGCAATAAACTTGTAGTATCACGAATAGTTTGTAGTAATAAAAATCAAAAATTGAAATATTTACACAATATGCAAAACAGGCAGCGGGCACTAGATTGGTAGTATGCTGATAATAAACATAATGCGATTTTCTTACTTTCGTTTTGATCAGCTTATACAAAATCCACAGTCAAGAATAATAAGCTTTAACGAAGCAGAAAAATATTCAAAATAATCCCCTCAACTCTACTAATTTTGAAACAGGCAAGTGAATGTTACTAATTGTATTTTTAATTGCAAATTAAAGCTTTGTTAGTATTACCCAGTAGGATTTATGTTGGTTTAGTTAAGCTGCGAGTAGGGCTTTGTAGTTTGTAAAAAAATACTGTTATCTCTATAAACATTAAAAGATAATATTAAGGTCAACTTGGGGTGTTAATCGCTGTAATTTGTAATAGTAACACGGTCAAACAACTTCAAATACAGCGTGACGAGATAAACACGATAACACTAATGACATACAATTATTCCTTATCGGCTTACATTTTTATTTTGAGCGGTAGTTAGTGTTTTTGAAATTTCCTGTTGGGCTGACAATATTGTAGTGATTAAACATTGTTTTGTATTTTTTATGGGAGGAGTTTAAAATTTGTCGCATAGATTAAATTAAGTAACATTTCGAATGAAAAATTTCATACGAAGAACTTAATTAAACAACTTAAAACTGAGCCGGATTTAATAGCGTTTGTGACATTCAAAACGGTTCTATTTCTTATTAAATAAGTATTACGCCCTCAACGCTTCATGCCGATGTCTTAAACTGTTAGGTTCTTAGGCCTAAAAGTCGAACCTGAAGTTTCCATCTCCTTAATTATTGGCTTAAAGTTAACTAACCCAACCATTAAATATTCTCAACTTAATGTTTATTTGCAAAGTAGGTTTGTTATGCTTCAAGGACAAATGCTGCTGTTCCTAATGGAACCAAAATGATCCCTACTTAAGCTTTCCGGAATTAATAGTTACGGCGTTATATTAAAACGCCATTTGTGAAGTCTTTATAAAGAGCTGTGTAAATATATTTTCGATTTCAGCAACAACCAAATATGTTAAGAATGACAAGAAAAACAGCGACACTGTCAAGTTTAAATAAAAATTTGTCCTTGGAGGGATAAACGTAACTGGAATGGAATTTTAAATGTGCGATCTTCGCATTAAAAAAATATTGACTTGAAGGGTTGCTGTTGTGAAATCTACTTTTTATAGCATACTTTATAAAACTTGTTTGCTTTTTCTTCTTAAATTTTTGAAATGTTGGGGATTTCAAACGTTTCTGACGACATTGTTAAATACCGACGAAACACCTGTAATCCACTACAATGTGATCAAGATTGCTAACCTTGACTTTCTTTGAATAGGCTACACACATTGCATCTAATAGGCAACCCTATTAAAGCAGCATGAGTGGTAGCCTATCAAGGAAGTTATCAGGCGCAAGGTACCAGGCATCTCAATAGCTGGTGATTCTACGAAAAGCAAAACAAGCTGGACGAGATCTAAGTTTACGGATATTAACGCACTTGGACTGCTGCGGCCCTTTAACACAATTTGGCTAGAATTTTACCTAAGGGACTTCCACCTCTAGAAGGGATCTTTATGGTGCCAAACATCGCATTGACACGGAACCTGCCTTATTGAGAACATAGCTTCAGTTTCTTTCCACATTAAAAATTTAACCCGAACGCGGCCGTGACCTAACCTGTGGTTTACAAAACTTTGCGTCCTCATACACCACCAATTTTTATTTATTTATATTACGTTTAATTGCCATATTAATAGTCAGTATTAACAGAACATCTTCTGAGTTGGGACCATGTCACAGTTGAGATAGAAGAACTCAACGTGCCGCCCACTTTTTTAAGGGGCTTCATCAGGAGTAAAAGGGGAGCACTAAACGTGTCAACCACGCCAGAAGCGAAACTCTTTTAGCAAGAGGCAGAAGGGCAACGGTAACTCAACTTGTGCTCTTTTAATGCTCCCCTTTTACTCCTGATGAAGCCTCTTAAAAATGTGGGCGAAACGTTAAGTTCTTCTGTCTCAACAATGACACGGTCTCAACCTGAAAGACGTTCTGTTAATACTGACACAGTCTTCGAATTCATATTGATAGTCGTTACATTAGAATCTCCTTAACTTGAAAGAGGGCCCTGAATCGTTTAGAATAGGCATTAGTAAAAGCAGATTCTCCATTAGTTACCTTTCAATTCAGCCTTAAGCGGGTATCCGACAAAACAACCGTCTGTTTACAGCCCTTAGGTTGCAGCTTATATGGCTTCTTCTTCTTCCATCATAACATCATTTTGATGTGTTGTGATCTATAACTATATTATTTCACATTTTCGCTGATGAGAGACTTCCATTCTTGTCGGTTTTGAGCCACCCGAATCGCCGACTGGAGAGGTTGGCTAACCACCTTGTTAGTCACATCTCACGTTGGGGCGATCTTCCTCGTCTTCTTTTTCCGTTGGGTTTGCCCAAGATGATATTTTTCTCCAGACTCGCGGTTCGGCGCGCTATGTGACCCAGAAAACGTAAAATGCGTTCGTTTACCATTGACGAGAGACGAAGTGATGGTTGTATCTTTTCTAGTACCGAATCGTTTGTACGCCGTGCACTCATTGGGATACGCAGCATACGGCGCCAGCAGTACATTTCGAACGCGTCTATTCTTTTACGATCAGCTTCCCGAACCGTCGACGTTTCTGCGGCATAAAGGAAAATAGGGAATACTAATGTGTTAACTAATCGTATCTTAATTTCTTTGCGGATGTTCCTGTCTGTCCAGATTTTAGTGAGTTGGGTCATGGCGGTCCTACCAAGTTGTATCCTGCGTCTGATCTCTTGCGAACAGTCTCCATTGTTATTGATTACGCATCCCAAATATTACATCTTGGACCACCTCACATGCTCCAATCTGTTGTATCATCGGATGGTTGTTATTTTCCCTATGTACCGTAATGATCTTCGTTTTTCGGTAGATTATTTGGAGCCCATACTCATTACTCACTTGTTCGAGTCTTTGCAGCAACATTTCGAGTTGGTCGGCGCTTTCTGCAATAAGTGTTGTATCGTCTGCAAATCTTAAATTGGAAATTTTGTGTCCTCCAAGTACTGCACCTCCTTCACATTCCGCAAGGACTAGTCTCATAACTTCTTCTGTGTATGCGTTGAATAGCATGGGGGAGAGGATACATCCCTGTCGTATACCTTTCATGATTGCGCATTGTTCCGATACTACACCGTTTATTTATGTGGCTACGTTTACGTATAAGGGTTGTCTGCTCCTTTCTGTTACACCAGAATATCCTGTTTGGAATAATTTTTGCACAAAGCCAGAAGATTTTCATAGCTGAATCTTATCTCCTCAATGAGCTACAAGGAATTAGCGGATGAATGTAGGCTCCTTGAAGCTTGTGTTCATACAACAGAAAAGAGATCTTGATAGAAACCTAGGTTTTGATCCGGAATATCCACCACGTTCTTCAAATTCAACTCCATCAGAGTTCCTTTATTTGAAGAAATACTGTATTTTATAACTCCCGTTGAACATCTGTAGTAACGAATTGGAGCAGCTTTGTTGATAGAACTCTAGAAACACTGTCAAATGTCTTCACGAATATAGAACGATCGTAAGCTCTTTGTCTCTATAGTTTGATTGTTACAGTATTGGCGGTAAAACCGAAGGTCAGTGATTCAAATCCTTGCGGAGGTTTTCATATTTCATTAAAATACATTAAATATAAACTTATATCTGAATCTGTAATTTGGGTAATCTTCTGTTTGTGGTGCCTATTATATCATTTACCGCAAAACAGCTTTAATTGTCGTAAATGACTGAAATAAATTCCTAGTATTATACTGACCAACGCTCTACTAAAGTGTTTGTTCTAAACCCAAAGATCTATTTAACTGTTTCCTACTTCTACAGTGTAAAGAGGTATTTCTTGCCCTTTTTTCCATGTTTTCCTATGGTCATCTCCTTTTTCCGTTAGTCTAGCTTCTGTCTCTACGTCTAATGAAGTCAGTGATAGGATTGTTTAAATTTTTGCTTGGTCCACACCTTGCATGTTTCCCCAGTACTTTAGAGAGCCATGCCCTGTAAGGGTTACATCTTTAGCAGAAAGCATCTACAATTCACGCCATTACACTAGTGTTGGCATTGGCGTAAGTTTGTTTTCTTGGTTACTTCTTGTTTGCTTGTTTATTTATTAGGCGAAATGTAGGGTTGTGGGCAACAAGGATTGCATTGCGTGTCGACTACTATGCGTCATTAGCATTACCGACTAGAATTTTGTCGAACCCCAAGAATCTCCACCCTGTTCTCTTTTATTAATGAACTTTTTGTTATAGCGCGGTACAGGCTTCTAGCAGCGCTAATTTTACGATTTATTTCGATTTGTTTGTCTTTATTAATATGTGTCCTAAATATTTAAAACATTTTGCCTGTTCTAACTTAATTATTCCCCTGTCATCAAATTACCATTGCCTTAGATTTCCTGCCACTATTTTCATGTGTTGCTTCTTCAGGACCTTATTCCGTAAGTTATGGTTAAATTGCAGGTCTTGCTGACGTTTTTCCAAAAGAACTTGATCATGAGCAAAAGCTAGACCGAAAATTTGTATCGTTTGCATTCTATGATGGCCCGCTTGCAACTTCTTTGCCAACAAGGGTTGAGATTCGTTTTCTCTTTTCCTCTCTTACTCAAGCCGTTTCTTTAACACGAATCCCTCAAATCAGTTGTAATTTAAACTGCCTGGTACATTGTTTGTAAATTTCTATTTTTGTTAACGTGTTTTATAAAACCTGCCTTGGCACTCAGTCAGTGATTTTTCAGCTAAATTTAAGAAATACAAACATATCTACTTGTTTGATACGGCTGCCTCCTCATCTGTTGTAATACAAGTGTTACGTCAGTAGTTACTAGGTTGTATCAAAAGTTTTCACCACTTTTTTTTTATATTATGATATATAATACGCGGCGGACACTTTTGATACAACCTTATATTCTTGAAATTCGAAATCGTCCGTATTTTACACACTGGACTGAATATTTTTAAGAAAATTGTGGTTTCCTCCTGTCCAAGTCTTTTAATCACTGCGGGTGGTATCCTTTCATGTCCGGCCACTTTCACGTTCTTTAACGTCTTGACTGCTTGTTGTAGCTCCTGTTATATTGTAATGAAACGATGCTATGGAATGCATCGCCGCGCGCGGTGACATGACGTGTTATAGTCTAAGTAAGTTTTAAATGGCGGTTGAACGGGTTTTTATTTCCTCGCCCTATGCAGTTTAAGATTTAGTTACAACAAGATATAACGCATATCCGTGTCCCGCTCTGACTCGTGAAATTTGCCATGGGTGAGGAAACAAAAACCGGTTCAACAGCCATTTAAAACTTACTTAGACTATATCTCGGGTATTTATATGAGACGGGAATGAAGGCACAAAAAAATAAATACGATATGGTAAAGTGGATATTACGGTTATCAGTACCACTACTGGTCCATCCTTATTCAACCTAAACTACATAGAATGTAACAAAAATTAAATTCTTTGCTACCAGTAAACTAAAAAATAATACTTGACTCGAATTATATGCCACTAATTTCCCCTTTTACTGTAACTTAACACATTTTCTATATAAATACCTGGATAACATTTTCTTAATTAGCATCGGAATCACAAATCAACGAATTAATTATAGACATTCGAAGCTTGTAAATATTATTCTCAAACTATAATTAATAACGAATTCCAAATCCCTCACAAGAAAAACTGAAACTTGTTTCGTTATAAATTAGGAATACATATAACAATAAATACTTTGAACAACGTTTTTACTCCTTCACTTAAACTACTTTACGAATCATAATGATAAATTTCCCGGGATAATCTGTTTACTCCATAATAGATTGGAACGTTTTGGTACTGTAGCCGTTTAATGTATGGATCTGGTGTTGGTATTCCATTGAATAACCTTAGTCTATTGTTATGAGTAGGTAAAGTAGTATGCAGCCTCGGATATAGTAGCGGCTGGTATACAGGATGTCAATGAAGCCTGGGGCACCCCTATAAATTTTGTATTCTAGATTAATAAATGAATTCTTCTGCAAGTATTTACTTTGTCATTAAAATGTTTCAAACTTTATACTAGCATACATAAATATCCAAGTATGTGAGATGCACATGGATGACCGGCGTGAACCAGAAAGATGACACTCGGGACATCTGTGGAGTCCGTGAACCGCATTGCAGAGCTCAGCACGTTCACGGCACGGTGAATGCACATAATATCAATACGGTAAAGCGCAGGCCTTTGTTGCAACACACCTTTATGTAGGAGCTGACTTCTTATATAAGGAATTGCTCAGTAAGAGCTCTTTATTATTGGTGTAGTCGTCGAAGAACCATGTCCTTAAGAAGGCAGGTCCTTCGTATTTTTGCTGTATTTAATTTCATTTAATTCAATTCATAGTAAGGCTTGCTAATATTTAGTTTCGATTTAACCCTTTGGTTCATTTTATTAACTTTGTACTTACTTGGAATTTATCTCTAAAGTTGTCTAAGTCTTTAACCTTAACTCCAAATGATATTTTGTGAAACCTGATCAAAGCTGGGCAAAATATGTATTATGTTAGTTGAACCAGAATTGTAATATAAAACCTCTCGCAGCAAACTCCCACATGGCGTAAGTGGTTAAATACACCACATTGGTACTTAAGAATTATCAGAAATTGTACTAAATTTTATTAACTTATTTTTACTAACTTTTGACATTACTTTTAGTGATAATCACTGCGTTACAATAGGACTTCCCCATCTTCTTTCTTCTGACTTTCCGGTTTCATTCTGTCTGTTTAGATTTTCTATTGCCACCATATCATTCCAAAAATCTAGAAGTTCTTTAAAGTGGTTCTTCGATCTGTTCTGCGTCTTGGTTAATACTTTTCCTCCGCTGTCCAGTATCTCGTTGAGACAACATTTTAAAGCCCTTCACTAATATATAGAATAGTTTTTGGTTGTTGATAACGTTTTCCTCCTTCTTAATTCTGAAATATTCCCATTCTACGTTTTGGCTTGCTGTATTACATGTCAATTTAGGAATACCTCGATCTTCGAATATCTTTGTTTTAGTTAATTGTCATTTATTTACCAGACAGACTTCTAGAAGCAAGTTATCATTGGTCTTAAAGATTTCTTTGATCTGTGAATCAATATAAATCTTACAAAATCTGATATTAGTAAAAACTTACCTTCAAAAAGAGCAAATTATTTTGGTGTTGTTTGCAGTCATTAAATACCGTTCGGTTATGCTGCTTCATATATTTCATAATTTTCACTGCGATTTTATTAGCTGACTATGCCCTGCGTGGTCCAAGCTAAAACATAGATTTGGATGTACGAAGCTAACTCTGAGAATAACTTAAACAGTTAGTCGATCTGCTTATTGTAAATCTTGATGGTTTTCGGTTTAGGAATTAAATTTTGGTTACCACTGCAATTTCAAAGCTAATACAGTTCTACCACAATATACAGAATAATATCCGCCTCGTTGGAATTGGTTAAATCCACAAATAAACTGACTAATATTATCATATCGTTAGTCAAATATCATCACTGTTAAATAGCTAAGGCCGTAAGCTGTACTCTTCGTCGAAAATATGAGTATGTGCAATAAGTTGCACTACCTTTTTAAGCAGAAATTTTATTATAGTTCCATGAAGTAGCAAAATTTAACATTAAACAAGCAGCACATCAAATTAACTCAAAGAAAGTGCAACGTTTCAACTTTGCCATTTAATTTTTTAAAAGAAAGCAGTACAGAGTCAAAAAGCATCTTGCTTGATTTGCATTTAGATAAAGCCTCTAAAAAGATTCCTGATTAAATTGGTCTGAGTTGGGAGCGACTTCAAGTGGAGCAAACGCCCTCCAGACTGTTGTACTCGTTGCTTGAGAAATATTACAACATCCGCCGAGTTTATGACGGCTGTTTTAGTATTGCAACTCATGACAATATGTAATACAATATCCGGAGCATCGACGTTCGGATGTAAATGTAATAAGGTGGTTGGAGCAAAGCCCGAGATATTGATAATTTTGTATTAGCTCTAAACCGCTGATGGGAATTGTTCGTTCGCTTATAGGAAACCCATTAATACACAAGACATTGCGGATCAGATTGAACTGGACAAAACGTGGGAATCAATTTTTAGACGTCCGTTATTAAATACAGATGCCTTATAATAACAATAGTAATACTAATAATACTGATGATTACTTAATTTGCAATTTCTAGGGTTAATAATTTAATATTAGGATAAGTAATTGGTGAACTTCTTCTGAACACTTGTACGTACCATGTCGTATTTAAAGGAGATAGGTAGATTTTTCAGTCTATTTACTAGTCGTTACAACGCTCGGGAAGTAAGCGTGTATTAATATCCCTAGGGAAGTAAGAACAATTTTCCAAGCCAATTTCAGCCAGTAACTATTAAAAATAGCAAAATTCTCGAACTCGGTAAAAAACCTAAAAATGAAGCCTTGATTTAATTTCCTCAGAGGAGGTCACTAAGAGATTAGTGAGGAAGCAATTAACATCAAGTTGTTGCATGCAGGCATAAGTAATACCCCTCGAATAATCAATTCATGTAAGGCTCTTACAACTGCATTAAAGATCGGCAGCGTCATAACAAGAGGCGCACGGATAAACGTTGTAGTGCAGCCAACTTACTAAAGCATTTACCGTGCTCGTAAACATCAATCATTTAAGAACCCAACATAAAACTAAGCGCGGAAGTCTATTCTACTTTTAGTCAATTAGGAGCTATCTTGGTTTTTGCTTACCGTAATTCGGTACTAAGTAAATGTATTAATTAAAACAGGGTTGAAAAAGCTAAGCGATGGAAATTTGTCCGTTTTGTATTAAAATTTAATAATTGTGGTAGTCTTTTATTCCTCAAGTGAACATCAAGAGTGGTAGCTATGCTTGACAAAGTAATTTATCTCCGTTTTTGCATTTCCCCATGTGTTGCTCCGCAACACATGTTTGTGCTATGTGTGTTGCGTGAGCATGCAAGCCACAGACCTATCGCCGACGCTGAAAGTAAATATCACTTACCGCCCTAGCTAATGTAAGTAATTACGACGTCATTAATTTTGGCGCGCACTACGCCCGAATATGCACATTTTTGAAAATAAGTAGCAGATTACTTCAGTTTAGACCCAAAACATCGTGATAGCAACCACAGTAGTGTTGCTTAACAACCACTGCTCATGGATTTCCAAGATGTCGTATAACCAGACTCAGTGAGTAGACTCGTGGCATTGTTGAAGCGGAAAGCCTCTGCGTTTCGCTTTTGTAATGGTCTTCATGAGCGGCAAACCAACCCCTCCCTCTTTAAAATCCTTCGTCTTTGATGTCATTGCTTTGCTTCTTTCTTCCTAAAAAAGTTTCCCTTCTGACGGTCTTGGCACGTAGGGTTTTCCTGATACTTTAGACTTCACTTGTCTCCATTACAAGATGTTAACTTGTTCGATCGCAACAACATAATCCAAAGTTAGAAAAGAATTCCAAAGGTTTTCATGTATTTATTTACCACCATCCTTACGCAAATTAAATTTAATCAAATATAGTTAGAAGAAAAATGTTGAAATTCGCCCTTTTCATAATGACCTTTTTGGCCATTAGTAATTTCATTGAACTATTTTTCAATTTAAGCTATGTTACATCATCATACACTTTTTATTTATTATGTACAATATAACCTTTTTCATAAATATAGCATAAAATGGGCCCCATATTACATCCCTGTGGGACACCTTCTAGGGTCAGTGAGCACTTTTCTGATTTTGGTTGCGAAAAATGTCGTATTACAAAGTGTTACAATTTTTTGGAAATTGAACAATTATTAATTTGTTTTTGTTGTTGATTGATAATTAGGCTCTTTGTTTGCTAATTGGATCCTTGTTTTGGATCCTAATTTTTATATGTATAATTTATGTGAAAAGGGTTTTTCGTTCGTGTAAATGTGCAAGTTTTTTTACCACTTTATATTTGCTCGATTTGACAATTCAATTGTTTTCAGTCATTATTAAACATTTTTATAGATAAATCGATCCTGGATTTATCCATTGTCCTTGGCCTTCTTTCGGGAAACCAAGTCGGAGGGTCGGAATTCTTTTGTGACTTCATAATTTTCAATTTTTTAACTAATTTTTATTAAATTATCAGTTTTATTAGTATAAACGGCATCGCAGTTAACATTCTTTGCAGCGAAGGATTAAATGAAAGTTTTTGTTATTCTAATTACTTAGATAAATATTAGCAACTCCAATACTGTAATGTACCTATTTTCTTTTACTTACTTTTCATCCTTTGTTACTCCTTTTCGCTTCTCTGGGGTGGGTTATTTATACATTTAATTGGATTTTAGCTATTTGGTTTATATTTTCGAAATACTTCATAGTTAGTCAACCTTCCAACTTTTGATGCCTTGTGGGATGCCAGCATTTCTCCAAATTTTCAAATTTATTAATTCCTAGTAAATTTTTGATTTTCCAATTTGGTAACTTTTCTATAATTTTTTGATTTGGTATAATATTCTTTCTTTTTAATCTGGGCAGTG
Organism: Melanotus villosus; assembly: GCA_963082815.1. Classification (NCBI taxonomy): domain Eukaryota; kingdom Metazoa; phylum Arthropoda; class Insecta; order Coleoptera; family Elateridae; genus Melanotus; species Melanotus villosus. Next base: position 53,119,512 of record OY720426.1, read on the forward strand.
AAACCGTCCGGTTGTGTGGTTTATCCTGAAAAATCAGGGATCTGTTAAGCCATCCTAATTTGGATTTGGTATTTTTAATTCAGTGAAAGAAGTGCTTTACACATCTTTCAATATTTTTTTGGATTTATAATAGTTTTGTGAATAATTTTTTTGATGTTATATTTTTTGAGAATCAAACATATGCGATCATCTTCAAGCACCCTCCAAAAGTGTCACAGATACTCCCTTCAGTAAAAGATAAACCTCAACCCTTGTTATCAAGAGGCGTCTATAGCATCCCCTGTTCTTGTTGTTCGGTGTACATCGGAGAAACTGGTCGCTCAGCACATACACGTATCTGTGAACACAAACGTTGCTTGGAATCAGTTTTTTTCTCACACTCAGCTGTTGTTGGACATCATCACAACACTGGCCATAAGATGTTGTTTGAAAAAACTTTTCAACAGAAAGATCCGTGAGGCCATTCAAATTATTAAGACCCCCAACAACTTGAATCGTGACACTGGTTATTATCTATCAGACATTTGTGAGTCTGCGATCATCACTGGCTCCACCCCCTCCACGCCTAATCGATTGTTGTCTTTGACCTACACGCTTGACCGGTTATAGCTGGTATAAAACAGCTGCATTTTCGGTTTTTTCTTCAGACCGAGCTGCATGGCCAAGTGCATTCCTGTCCTTGCACGACGCGTAGCATTCGAGAGGTAGCGGGTTCGAATCCCACTGCCGACTGCCTTGAATCGGGTTTTTGGGTGGTTTTCCCTATTCAACAGAGTTAACCATCTCTGAGGTAAATACCGGGGCAGGTAATTTTCCGCCTACATATAAGCCCTTTATCCTAGTTTATCCACATCCTAGTTTAACTCATCCTTATATGTATACGCATATTACGCATATTATGTTTATACATATAATACATATTTATATGCCGTTCTTCGTGGCTGAAGAGGAGTTCTGCCCTCCTATATCGGCCCGCCACCTTATCTCTCCGGGGTGGAATGAAATAACGTTGAAGTCCCTTTTTTTCTTTCTTGTTCAGAAGGGTTTCGCCTCTGGCTTGGTTGACAAGTTGAGTTACCGTTACGCTTCTGTCCCTTGCTAAAAGAGTTTCGCCACGTTCAGTTACCGTGCTCTTTTAGTGCTGCCTTTTACTCCTGATGAAGCCCCTTAAGAACGTGGGCGAAGCGTTGGGTTCTTTTGTATCAACAATAAGACGGTGCCAACCTGGAAGACGTTCTGTTAATATGCAAATACTGTACAAATTACGGGGAGGGTGGATATAACAGGTTTAATGAAATCTCATCGGGTAAGGTGGCCAGGCCATGTGCAAAGGATGTCCGATAGTAGATTCTCAAAAATATATCATAGAATACCAGATGACCTAAAATAAAGTGATTTAACCAACTGTTCCTTCTTCTTATGGACGAAGTCCAGGCAAACGGCCTGTTATTAATTCAGAACTATGAGTTCTGTGAGCCCTCTTCGTACGTATGCCGGGCAGGAGGTTAACCTTGCCTATCAAAAGAGATAAAGAAGATCGACCCCCAGTGTTACGGGGTTAACGATTATCAAAGGTGTTAAGTATTATGACCGGCGGAGATGTCGCCGGTCTCGGGATTCGAACCCGAGATGCCTACGTGGGAGACCGAGGACCTTTAAACGTGGTTGTCTGCTCTTCTCGAAGATCTTGGACTACATAAAATAAATAAAACTGGAAAGAGAAAGTGCACGATAGAAAATAATGGAGGAGTACAACCCACAAATCCACAAGATTCGGCCGGTCAAACATTTTTCAGTGTAATTAATAGTTTGCTTGAACCACCGAAGCACTGAAGTAATAAAAGTGGGCCACTTGAATGTAATTACAAAGGGATGCGTTTTAATGGATGCAAAGCCTCTAAATCGGAAATATTTGAAGACGACTAGCATTTTTCGTGCAATACTCGCAGTGCCAATCACTTCAGTGTCTCGATGGCCCAATTATTTCTATACTACTTGCTCTAAGGCATTAATCATAGACTGATTTTCCTTTCCAGACTTCAAATTAAAACAAATTTTGGTTTCTGCAAGTTAATGTAATTTTTATACAATATTAGCCAAAAACTTATAAATCCAAAAGCAATCGATCAATAGTTAGATATTCAACTTATAAATTTGAGCTGTATTTAATAAGTTTAGTTTACCTGTAACAGCATACGCCAATATGTCAGCACAGACTTTTATTACATGATGGAACACTACTCGACCCACTTAATCTCTTTTTCTTCGGTTTTTAAACGCCTAATAGATCGTAAGCTCAAAATTTCTATGAACTGTGTTCGTTCCAACCACTAATCTTGACGAATAATTCCAGAGCTTACCCACGATTTTTTCTTAGGGGTGGAACGTGGAAGTTAAAAATATCAGCTATAATTTCATTATCGTTGGCAATACATAGCCCCTTGAAACGAGGTTTTCTTAGAACTCAAAGAAAATAATAACCGTGAGATCAAAGATGGTTTGTTGTAGTTATATGTAACGTCTTATTCGGCTAACGAAGCTTTAACATACCAGAATTAATAAAGCTTTTTTATTTTTAATCTTAAAGCGTTTCAGCTCCTTAAGCTCCTTTTGTGAAGTGATGGATACGTTAAGGCTTGGACGTCAACTGAACGAACTAAAGTACCTAATCCTTGAGCTACTGATTAATTAACATGTGATTGATTATCATCTTTTAAGTGAAAAAGGGTAGAACAACTCAGCTGTTTTCTTAGTTAATTTCCAAGTTTTTCAAAATTAGACTATAAAAGATTTATCGACGGAAATTAATTGCTGATGTTTAAAACTTTCAAGTCAAAACAAAGCTGAAGTCAAGAACTAAGATCATTCATTACTCGTTACTGGTTTAAGGCGAAGAATATTATAAAAAGTAAACAGGACCCATAAATCGTTTGTTTTATTTTATTTTGTTGCTCCCCCGAACCATTTCGAATTTTGAACTAAAATAACGTTCTCGTTTTTTTTCCGGCAAACCGGCAGAAAAACCAATAAACCAAAAAAAGGGCTTGTTATCATAGGTCCCTGCGTTGAGATAATATTTTCTAACCCTAAATTTTTTTGTTATCTTCACATCATAGCCCTTCCCAGTCACACGTCCACTACGTTACTCCCTGACCAACATCTTGTCAGGTAAAATCTATTCCTTTATGCTGCTCCTGCTTTCTTCGTTTGTGTTTCAATATCAGTTAAGATTTCTACGTTTGACTCTTACTGGCACACCTTTTTAACGTTCTTCAATTGTTTTTAGAGTTTAATAAGTACCACCTTTTGTTGTATCTTTGTGTTTCGTTTGCAACTTGTAAAGTAATAGCCGATTTCGTGAGGGCCCCTGGAAATTCAGATTTGACTAGTTTGTCTGGGCAATTCTGTGTTCAAGTAAAGACTTTCGTGTTCAAAATGTGGTTCCAGTTTTAAGTCAAGTTTAAGATATCGTTTTGTGTTTAGTTGCATGTGTAAATTTAAACGGTGCTTGTTGAACTGTTAGTTTAGTATTTGCTGTTTCCTTATATTACTTTGTTTGGGATTGAGGAAATGTTTTGCAGTACCTAACGTAAATGTAGTGCCCTCAATTCTATCGTCCCTTAGTAGGCGTAACTTTTGTGATTTGTATTAACGTAATATTTTTATTGTTGCCCTCTTCTGTGCAATTTCTTGTATTCATGTTTGCCTTTTGATTCATTAAATATTTCATTGTCAATTTATATAGTTTGGTCTTGTTATTTGTGTTTAGTGCTTCCCGAACATATTTGTGTTTTAGTGTTTTGTTAAAGATTTACGTGTAAAATGTTAGCCTGCCTACAAGTTTTGAGCATTGAAGTAAAGTAATTTACAGTCAGTTAAGAAAGGTAAGTCCCATCTTGCAGCAGGAAGCAGCTACTACAACCCCGTTTGTCAAAGCCCTTGGTAATCTTCTGTGGTGGGTTCCTTTAGATCTTTGAGCTCAACACTTTCCATCTCTATTATGACCAACCCTTAATTGAAGGGTCTTTAACGTTTCGAACCGCCCTTCTCCACTGTTTAGTCTAGCCGCGCGCTAAAGAATTAGGCCTGACAAATGGAGGCCGGCACCTCCATATCCCGCAAAGGGACGTAGGGCCAGATGAAGATGAAGAAGATTGGAGGAATACTCCCGCTCAAAATCAGGGGAAGCAATTTATAAAAATTTCGCAACAGGAGAATACAAAGCTTCGTGAATTAAACAAGTAGATAGGAGTGATAATCAGCTTCTTAATAGGTCATTACACATTGAGATATCATTTCAGGAGGAAACATGGGCAAAGCTAACCTTGCAAGTAACTGAAACGGCGGAGCATGTAATTTTCAGCTGTGGCGCACTGAAGGAGTAGGAAAAATGACCCCCAATAAATTATAAACTACATCACAGGTCTTCAAATTTTAGAAACCCAGTAGCTATAGGACATAGTCACAAACGCTCATTTTGCGGCCGAAGTGATGAAAGGTCTTAATTACCAAACGACTTCTAAACAATCTAATCTAAACCATGATAGTTTCATTACGTTCGGTGTTAATCGGGTGCCTGCCGGGGTAACAACCGTTCTCAGGTTGCCGGTATACATCCACGATCATTTATAAAGGTTGTCTACTTCCTCTCCAATTGTGGTTTTATATAACAACGCGACAATTATCTCAAAAATGCTTCAGTGCTTTGAACTAATAGTTCCGACAAGAAGTATCGTGGCTATTTTTGCCTTTACCATTATTATTATTATTCATAACAATTCAATTAAATTAGAAAGCTTGTAGTTAACAACAATCTTAATTTTACTGAAGTAACTGCAAAATTACTCAGTTCTTTGGTATGGGCGGACCCCTTGCGTATCTCAGATAAAGTTTGCATATAAAGTGACATGTTGAATAAAACCACGTAAGGCCTTGAGTCAAAAATGTAGGTAAAGAAAATTGTTCTTACATAAGAAACCAAGGTTAAAGGCTGGTGGTTGGTTATTCTAATCGATATACGTTACTAAGTTATATGTAACATAAATATTCAAAGCTGGATCAATGAATGTTCGTATCCTCCCAACACTTTTACTTACAAGGCATCCTTCATAGTTGCATGGTCAATTTTTCAACCCTTCCATATTAGTTTATTGGGCGTTTTCGTTTCACATACAGTATTTTTTATCTTTACATTTGCCAAATATTATTTTGGTATCCTCCGATGAGCTCATAAAGTCACCCTTTTCCGAGAAAATTGGTTCTTGTGCCAAATTAAAATTCCTGCGTCGTCTTTTATTAATAACTTGAGTTACTTTATTAAGTTATCGAAATGCGTTACACGTAATTGTGTCAATTTTCTGTTAACCCCTAAATTTAAATTATCGCGCCCTACTACGAGCTCTAATTTACTTCGACCTTGCAACAATAATTCTTGGTTATGGCCCTTTGAAATTTCGCCAGTAGCATAATGAAAATCAAAGACAGCTGTCGCTCGAAACTCTGTCTATTCTGCAGATTAAAAGATCGAGCCTCACTTAATCCATAATACGTCAACTATAGGCACAAACAACTCTTCATACCGTCGTCACTCTGAATTAATCAGACGGGTGGTTTGTCTTTTAAGCATTAATTCACAAAGAGAGCTTTCTAAGAGAGGCATCGCTTTGGCGTTAGTTCGCTATTTATAGCTATGGTACTTAGAGATACTGTATATTTCTGAGAGATGCGAGAGTGGTTTAGACAGTAATTAAGTTTCACTTCATATGCAGACAATGTCATTAAGTTTGTTTGCATAACTTTCTTACTTAAAAAGTGAAATTTTAAACGAGCATCGAGGAACGTTTAAGTTAAGAAATGGCGTAACCTCCTATGTAATCTTAAAAAACATCAAATATGTAAGATCTAATTTATTTTTGAAATAGCCCTTCAAAGTAAAATGAAATGACTAAACCTAAAGTTTCCAACCGCTCCCCTGTGGGATAAACGAGTATTCTTTTTATGTATTTGACATCATGGCTCGTCTTCGATTTGTTTTACTTCAAAGACAAAAAGTTCTTGTCAGCCGTCTTATACGTCCTTTTATACATTATGTAAACCAAGGTAACTTCTTGAATAACGTATTAGTATAGTTATAAAGGCGCAGACGGTTGCTATTGATCCACTTCTCGAATGTTATTAATTAAAAGGGTCCTAATAAACGCTGGCCCTCTGTTACTCCAGTAAATGTCATTTTAGTGCAATATCGATGTTTCGAAACTAACTTTGACGGAAATTTCTAATGGGAATGGCAAATAGGTTATCTAATGCTAAATTGAAGGTTTATTTCGGTCATATCAATCGGAAGGATGATTAAAGCAGATACATGCATTAATCATTAACCTAATGCAGTGGATTATACAGGGCATGTTAGTACTGAAATAGATTATTCTAGCTTCGGAAATCATTAAGTATAATTTTGGTTAAACGAGGAACGTAGCTGTCAAGAGGAACATTATTGACGAATGGAGAGAGTTTCTATCACTCAGTGAATATAGGGTAGCATCACTCTTAATTTAAAAAAGCACTTTTATAAAGTAGAAAGCTTCGCTTTATTTTCTTTCGTATCTTAAATATTTGCCTTGCTACTAAGAAGCCTCTATACTTATCTGTACAGTTCGGGCTGCTTCTATGGTTAGTTAAATTGGCCTTTTCCCTTCTACCATTGTTTTTTGATACTTTCATCAAACATTGAATTGGATAGATCGTGTCATTTACCTTTGGCTTGTGTTACTAAGTAGACATTTTAACTTTCGATAAGTGTACCAGTGCTCGATGCATTTTCGGCAGTTCTCTTTCCAGTCTCTCTCTCTGTTCTCGTAGATTCTCTTCTACTAAATACTTAGTTACCTCCTCTTCGCATTACACCTTGTGGTGTTCTGGAGTCTATAGTGATATGCCATGGTCATGTTAACACCTTTTGCAACCCCTAATTCAGAAAAATTGGTGGTGAAACTTCTGTTCCTTCTGTCGATGGTAAGGATAGCCTTCTGCCCAAAATCACACGCAATTGTAGGTATACAACGTGCCATTATAAAAAAGCAAGAAGAAGAAAGCCTAGTATAGTGTGGCTTTTTCTTCCTTCCAATCTCTCTGACACTGTTTTCAAAATTTATCCCCCTTTTTCTCTTGCCTTACTTCCTATTTTGATTATTATTTTTTAAATATAGTGTGTTGTCTGACACAACTGTACTACCATTGTACTGCAGCATACTCACCATGTAGGCTGATTTGGTGTGGCTTTTTCTTTCTTTCGACTTGTATCATGTTGTCTTTCGAGTTTCTCCTAAGCGTTTCTCTTGCTTTTTTTCTTTCACCTACCATTTAGATTTTTTTAAATAGCTTGTATTGCCTATTCCTTCAAAATGACTATGCCATTGTGATCCTGCAACATTGCGGATAGACCTTCTCCTTCTTTTTTAAAGTAAGGTTAGCTTGCTGTCCAGCATACTGACTAAGAAAACTCATAGTACAATTCAAGGTATATAACAGGCCGTTTTCAAAAAGCTAGAAGAAGACCTGATATGGCACGGTTTTTTCTTTCTTCTAACTGCTCTAATGTGTTCTTGCTCTGTTCTTCCTCGTTTGCCTATTGCCCTTTCGTACGAAATGCTTGTGCCATTGTATATATACTCCATCGCATGTACAACCAAAAAAGATTTGTAGTACAATTCAAGGTGTTTAATAGGCCATTTTCGAAAAGGTAGAAGACCCGGTATGTCACGGTGTTTTCTTTCTTATAACTGTTTTAATGATGTCGTTTGTGTTTGTTTTAAGTGTTCTTGCTCTGTTCTTCCTTAGTGCCATTTCACATGGAGCGTATGTTCAGCGCTGATCGTGAGCGCTGACCATGCGAGCCATTTCCATACGCGACTTACGCCTTTTCACATGCATATCGTATGGTCAGCAACCGACAAGTCGCTGTTGCCATTTTTGCTGATTGGGGATGTTCATTTTTAATTAATAACAATGTATCGACGTAATAGAGTAGTTGCCGTGGCTTGGCTGATAAAGCGAAGAAGAGAAAAAAAGAGATTATGGGTGCATCCTATAGTTAGTGAACGGCTCTTAGCAGGTGCTTTTGTCACTTTATATTCTAAATTACGTGAAAACGAACTGAAATTTTTTAATTATTTTCGTATGTCGAGATAGAGTCGGCGGCCGCGCTTAAGAACTTTGAACTTATGTTGTATAGTTAAATAAATGCTTCTTAAACCAATTTAAAACAATTAACTATACTTCATAGTGTTGTACCTCCAAAGGTATTAAAATAACATAATTGTATACTTTAATACAGTTATGATTATAACACCATTTCTGTTGCTTTCTATAGCATTATATTTTTTGCATTTATACGAACTGTGAGTTCAACTATGTTTCATTTATTATGTGTCATGTTTTTACTGTTACAAAATCAGCTTTGGTCTTCCCTTACTAAAAGATTGTTTGGCTATTGTAAATCACTACCTACCTTCCAGTGTAAGTGGTATTACATCTACTTGAACATTTCTAATCCTATGCATTTAAATGACTTACATAACCATTTTGTAAGAATTAATCACGTTTTTCAAGTACAAAATATTCAAAAACAAAAACACACAATTACAATTTTAATGTAATAGAATTATTGAGAATATAAATGATATTAAAAGAAATTAACAAAAATTATAACCTAATCTTACAAAATCCAAAACAATACCTCTAATTCTTGATTTAAACTTATCAAGATTCTTTGGTACTATCTCAGAAAATTCACGCATATCTTCCACCTCTATCATTTGATTGAAATCAGGAATTTCTTCAACTTCCATCGTCATAGCCGTTAGAATCATGTTAGGGCAAATCCGACAACTAGGCGAGATGGTACGGAACGGACCATCAGTTCTCATGTGAAGCTACTCATTATAAACAATGACTCGTGCGCGCGCTGACAATACGACGACGCAAGGGCTCGACGTATGCCCGTCGTATCAAATCACGCGTACTGATCATACGCGCTTCATGTGAAATTACTCATTTAAACACATGGCGCTTGGTTATACGTCCTGACGATCCGTCCGGATCATACGCTCCATGTGAAACGGCACTTACTTTCCTGTTACCCTTCCGCAAGAAATGACTGTGCCATTGTATATATACTTCTTCACGCTGTACGTTGGGTTTACTACTTCTTGGTAACCCCTGTTTTAGTTTTGTAATCTGGTGTTCTTTAGCTGTTTAGGTTTCTTATGCTTTTCCATGCTATATTTCTAATACTATATGGTCTGATGGCTATTGGTTTGTTAATCAGCTGATATCCAAGTTGCTTTGTGTATACTCTTGTCGTCAAGACTTGTTCTTATCACCAAGTTGTTCTTACTACCAAATTTTCTTACTATTTGGGTGCGTAGTGTGTCATCTGTTACTTGCTTGTACTCTTCTTCTCTACCAATTTTGGAGTTCTTCGTATCAACTCTGCCAAGATTCGACTCCTCTCTATATACCTACCTTCATTATATAGTGGTATTTTGTACACCGTATATAAGACGGCGAAAAGCCCTGTCTCAAACTCAACTCAACTCAAAAATAAAGTTATGAAACACTTTGACTAAATCTACTTAGTCTAATCTACTTTGTCCTTTCTCCTGCTTTATACGCATATGATAAGCTTGAATATTAGTCTAAGAAAACCACTGCTTAGAGAAAATGCTCTCGAGACTATCCAATGGTTTTAGTTACTTTCATTTATAGGAAACCCGACAGTAACGTGGACGATTACTTCATATTTTATAAATTTCTCCATTGTGATTACTTTTCACTTTACTTACAGCTTTTGCGGGGTATCCACTTTCAACATATTTGTACCCCTGGCACTATTATGCCTTTGTTTTTTTAATTGCAGCTGGTTTTTATGGTTGACATAGGCTTCCGCCAAATGTTTGCTGTTTTATGTAGCCTTGATATGGTCTACCTTTTCCGAAGATTCTTCCTTTAGATGTTTTTGGCTCCATAATGTAAGCCTTCTTACTGCATACGGCTCAGTTGCATTTTAAAGAAGCAGTTCGGTTCGTAATGCCTGAAATCTTCAACTTCTCTTCAATCTGGTTATTTACTTTAGCATCTTTAAGGCTGATTCACAACACTTTTCAATTGCTGTTTATTAGACTTATTTCGGCTTCGATTCCGGGGGCCACACATATACCGGCTAACTACCGAGGTATTTCTGCCTATTAAGTCTTTTCTGGAGTAGAAATGTAAGCACGTTAAGCTGTAGGTCCCCCCTATCTGTCGAAAATATTTGATACACACACTGCAGACATATGGAGAGAAGACAGCCAACGCCCTGTAAAGGGCATGTCACTTCAAGAAGAAGACTCATTTCTTGCCCTCTTTTTGCTTTCGGTATTACAACAGGAAAAATACAATTGGTTGTATATTTCTGTGTCCATATGTAGTGGTACAATCATTTATTGTAGGAAACGCATCGTAATTATATTCATCTGTGCGTACGTCTCTGCTTTATCTACTGTGCAATAGTCCATATGTGCATTTTTATTGTCTGTTTCTTCATTTGTTATATACTTCTTCTTCTTCTTCTTCTTCTTCTTCTTTATCTATTGCCTTATGCCTTACAGCGTCGGCTGTGTTGGAGTGTCCACCCATGTCCTCCACTTTTTCCTATCTTCTGTCATTTGCTTTAGTTGGCTGACTGTTGTCCCCCTTTTCTTTGCCAAATCTTCCATTCTTTGCTTCATATTTTTGCTTGGTCTTTCAACTCTTCGTTTCCCCTGTCTTTTGGATTCGGCTACTTTCCTGGTTAGTACGTCCTTTTGCATTCTCTGAACGTGTCCGTACCATTTCAGTTGTTTTTCTTCTATTATTTGGGTGAATGGCTTTTTCTTATGTCTTCATTTCTACATCTGTCTCTTTTTGTTTTTCTAAGAAACTTCATTTCTGCTGCTGCTATTTTACATTCATCTTATTGGCCAGGTCTCACTTCCGTATATCATGATAGGTACTGCTACTATATTGTAGATTGCTGTTTTGGTTTGTGTGCTAATTTCCTTCTTTCCTAATATTGTTTTGTTAAGTTGATTAAAAACATGTGTCGCTTTTCTGGTCCTGTTTAGGATCTCTGTGTTTGTTTTTCCATCGTTGCTTATTTTTGTTCCCAAATAAGCTATTGTGGTAACTTGTTCTAGTTCATCTTTACCACACTTGATATTTTGTTGATCTTGTTTTCGATTTATTATCATGACTTTTGTTTTTCCTGTATTTATTTCCATACCCATTTGTGTTATTGTCTTGTCACATTGATTTAGTGTCTTCTGTATGTTCATGCGGCTGTTTCCCATAATTAATATCATCTGCGTATAGCAGGCTCTGTAGTTGAACTTTCTTCCTACATCCTACATATATCTATATTTTATTAATATTTATTTCCAAACCAACGTTCTTGAAACAACACGTAATCCTTTTAGCATCTCTTCTAACCCTTTTAGGCTTTGAGAGAATATAAGTCCAGTCAGTAGAATAATTATTATTAGCAATCGAAACTCAGTGAGATAAAATCGGGAAAGTAGGCGGTTGCTAAAGATGTAATGCTTTTCTCATATGTTACTGGTGAAAGGTTACTATTCTAATCGTCACTCGTCATTCGTTTTTGCGGGATTGATAGTCCGGTATGGCTATCAGTATCCTCTTAAGTTCATAAATATATCAGTGACATACAGTGGTAACCCAGGCTTTGTGTTATCAGCTTACTAACGGATGAGATATTAGCATGGGCGCTTTTCTCGTTGCCATCCGACTTGAGCGGGTACCTGGCGAGTAACCGTCAGTTAACAGCTTTTCCTATGGTGATCTATTAGAAGCAGCGCGGGGGTTATTGTAAAAATGCCGAAAATGGGAAATAGAGATACTCTTTATTATGCTGATTTGAATAGTTCCGATAAGAGCCTGTGCCTCCGATTATGCAGTTATTCTGCTTGGGTGCTCATACCTTATTTTTCCATTGAGGCTGCTTAAATATATTAAAAGAAGGGTTTTGTCTTTGGCTTGGTTTACTAGTTGAGTTACCGTGTCTTTCTTCCTGTTGCTAAAAGAGTTTTGCCTCTGGCGTGGTTCACACGTTTAATTAACCTGCTGTTTAATTGTCCCCCCTTTTCGTTCTGATGAAGTCCCTTCAGAAAGTGGGCGAAACGTTCAGTGCTTTTGTGTCAACAATGACACGTTCCCAACTCGGAAGGCGTTCTTTTAACAATGACACTGAACATGGAAGTCTTCGAATTCATTGCTTAAATATATCTTCAAGTATCACTGTTACACACCTCGAGATTATGTCTTTTCTTGCTTTCGTTACACAACCTCTCCACTGTATGTACAATTGGGGACTTCAATAATGTCGCGGATATAGAGCGCAACAAGGTCTGAGTATAGGCAACACACAATGTGGCTGTAGAAAGCTACGACATACCTGTCATTTATCATTTTATACTAATTGAAATTGCAGGTATCTGATACTTTAAAGTAGGTATGTCGTAGCTTACTACAGCCGCATTGTGTGTTGCCTATACTCAGACCCTGTTGCGCTCTATATCTGCGACATTACTAAAGTCCCCAATTGTACAAAACGCATGTGCTTTTAGAAAAATATTTCATACCTACAATCCGGGGATTCCCTGTTTTCTCCAAGTAAAAACACCATAAATTTAAATTATAGCCCATCAGTGCAAGAGTAGAAGACTCTGGCAAAATACAACAAAAATTTCTCGTTCTTGCATTTTTCCTGTAAGTCATTGTCCTCTCGTGCCATGCAACATATATATATTTTGCTTTGCTTTTGTTTTGCAATTTCCGCGAGATCAACACAAAGGCAAAGATAAGATTCTTAGGAAACATGACTTTCAGCTTTTGTTATGGATTTAATTTAAAATTTAAAAACAGCGAACGACTACAAAAGGTAAAATATGACTTCCGTTTGTATTATTGTTGAATTTAGAATTCCTCCTTTCTCTTATAATTTGATAAATATGATACTGTACATTGTAAGAGATGAAATTAAATTCTTGAATAAAACTAAGACGTAGCGCGGGGGCATCGTCCGATTTTCAGTTTCAAGCGTGGGCTTTGTTCTACTTTATAGAACCGCAACATTATTGTTTTCAGTGAAAAGCAAAGGACCGACTTTGCGAACAGCCGGAAGCGTAATAGGATTAATATTAATTACCTTGTTGGATTATATCTCAACTAAGGTAATTTGTCGCAAATATTAGCGTCTGTTCTTCGAGAAAAATCACCACCTTGAAACCTAAATAAGTTATGATGAAGCAAAGTTTTCGTTCGATTTGCTTCGTTTTATGTACGTATTAGGAAAACAGGGAGAATATTCGAGCAAATTTGATTTATTGAGATTAATCTGCTGTCTCGTGTAACATCTCGGAGGATTTATTATAGCATATTTTGAAGATACATCTTTTTTCCACCGCAAAATGTGAGAAAAACGCAACTGTTAAGGGTTTTACGGAAGGATCAGAATTTATTTCCCGTATTTTAATATCGTAATAAGCTTCAAAAGTTTTTCCTTTACGGTGTTGCAGTTTATTTAAATACACACTAAGAAGGAAATCTTATTTCAAGCTGTCATCGTTTAACTCAAGAGTTGAGGTGAACTGCTGAGCTTCCGGTTTTAACTTGATACTGCGCCCCCTTCACTGTTTTCTCACTTAAGAGTGACGCTCGAGATCCATTTCGGAATATTTAAAATATTCAGACCTACCGAGTTTTTAACTACAGGACTTTTTATATTTTTAGTCCAACTCTCTACGTATTTATATAAACTCGCAAAAATTTTTTGTCGCTAGAAAAGCGACATTAACAAAATATTTTATATTTAATCCGGGCAACTTTAATGAAAAACATTCGTTTATCCTCGGTAAAAGCGTGTTTTTACTGTTCATACATGTACGCTGCCGAGCTTGGTTTCAGCCTTTTTTAGGGTCTGAAGCGTTTACTGGTTACCAAAAGGATGTAAACGACTTCTAAATCCTGACAAATGTTATTTGCTCAAGTCGTAATTAGAATTTCCCCAAATAACGAGGCGAGCTTTTTGGATTTGGAGACTGTAATCGCCTTTTTCGACTATTCTATACAAAAAAAGGTCCAAGTTTACTTAAATTTTATACAACTCGAGGGAATAGGCAAGGGTGCAACTTGATTTATTGGCTGTGAAACAAAACATTAATACATGAGGGGCCGGATAAAGTAAAGAAAGCGCAGAATTGGCAAGCTTTCTTACCATAACGTTTCTTTTTTGTTTTTTATCGACCCTCGCATTATTGTGGATGTACTTGATGGTGTATATACTATGAACAGAAACCGAAATTGGATAATCATTGGCCAGTATTAAGATTTCCTGAAATAGCAGGCAGCAAATGGCTACAGAGAGCGCAAGACAGGGGAAATTGAAGGAAATTAGGAGATGCTTACATCCAGGAGTGGATGGAGAAAGGCTGAAGAAGAAGAAGATTGTTTACTTGTTAAATTGAACTGGTGCATTAGTTTTTGCAGGTTTCGCTACTGGATATTAACACCTCATCATCTGCGTAACATACGATGTGAATGTTTATGCTTCTCATTCTGTATCCAATTTTGTTTCGTACAGCTTATTAATTTATTCATTATTAAGTTAAAAAAGGAAATGGGCTTAGGAAGTCGCCTTTTTCTTATCCCCGCCTTAATAGGTATGGAATTTGTTGAGCCTTTATCTATTATTACTTCGGTTGTACTGCTTGAGTTTCTTCTTAGCTATTTTCTATCCTTTGGATGTAAGCCTCTGTCATATTTTGCCAGGTTGTTCTATTTTGGGATTTTTTGTTCCATGTACCAGTTGCGCTCTGCATGTCCCTTAACACATCATACCAGCGTTACGGTGGTCTTTCTCCCCAAGGCCTCCATCTTGTTATTTTGCCACTCCAATTATCTGTATGTCGAGCAACACGATCTGCCCACTGCCATTTTAGGCAGCAGATTCGTGGGACTATGTCATTAACTTGGGTTTTTGATCGTATTCACTGGTTGGTTTCGCGGTCTCTAAGTAATATATTCAACGTCCTTCTCTCCATGGCTCGTAGGTGTATTTCTAATTTATTGATGGTTCTTTTATTTAATACACACGTTTCACACCTATACGCTGTTACTGGAAGGATACATTCATTATAAATTCTATTTTTCAATGTTATTGGCAGTTTCATCTTCATGATATAGCACAATTTTCCATAGGCCACCCAGGTTAGTCTTATTCTTCTCTTTATTTCTTGTTCTTGGCTTTCTTTAGTAAGCGTAATTGTCTGCCCCAGGTATATGTAGGAATCCACTATTTCTATGCGTTGTCCTTCAATTAGTGGTTTTACTGCTTGGTTTGTCATGATCTTGTTCATTTCAAGTTCGACTTTGTTTGCTTGTATTTTTAGCTATGATAACATTTCCTGTAACCTAGTTTCGTCTTGTGCAAAAGATCACAAGGTCGTCGGCAAATCTTAAGTTATTCAGCCTTTCACCCTGGATTATGGCACCTCGTTCTTCCCACTGTAGATTCTTAAATATATACCTCTCTTTGTATTTTTATTTTGTTAGTTATTCCATGGCGTTTTATTTTCATAGTTGCGTTGTTGTATGTATATTGATGTATATGTACAATGTGATTTTTTAAAAACTCAATTGCAGCAGGCCGTATTCTGTCTTAATAACCTTAGAACTGTATTAACTAACTATATTAAGTCAGAATACGGCCTGCTGCAATTGAGTTTTTAAAAAATCACACCGTACCTTATAAGGTCGATATATCTTTGATCTATTCTGGCAGTTATTATTTATATTAATATTTTCCGGGTGTTGCCGTGGTCGTTCAATTTCACTTGACGTTTCGCTGCTCATACTGTCAGCTTTTTCAGAAGTTATTCTAAAGACTGATGTTGTTGTCTTATCCTCGTTATATACCTGGGTACCGTTACGCTTGGTTGGTGTTGTTGAACCGTGACGTTTGGTTGGCCGAGTGCATCCGTGACGCGTGGTTGGTTTTTCGTGTGTGTTATGCTCCGTTGGTGTTGCAGGTCCTGTGCATGGGGGATACTAGGATGTTTGTTATGGATGGTTTTTCTTTCATGAAGGGTTAATTTCCAAGTATTGCTTAAGCGGTAGCCATCTTCTCTATTAAAGTTATTGCCGTTTTTCATTATCTCGAGAGATTCTCTAATTAATCTGGCGTAGTAGTTTTCAGTTCGTGAGAGTATCTTGACTTCTTCAAATTTGATTTTGTGTTGGCCGTCTTGATGTAAATGTTCGGCAATTGCTGATCTCTCTGCGTTTCTAAGCCTGGCGTCTCTCTGGTGCTCTTTTATTCTACATTGGATGCTTCGTCCTGTTTGACCGATGTATTGTTTCCCGCATAAACATTACAATTGGTATACTCCTCTTGTTGACAGTTTAGGTAGACGGTCTTTGTTTGGCGGTAACATTTGTTGGATCTTCTTTATGGTATTATACCTCACACCAATGTTTTTCTTTGCTAATGTTTTCTTCAATCTATCGGTTACTCCAGAGATAAAAGGCAAACGGGCATAAGTAGCAATTTGTTGTTGTTCCTTTTCCAATGGAAAAATGATATCTATAATAATTGTACGAGTATATTGTATTCTATAATTTTCCTCAACAAGTTGTCGTACCGTACGAAGATGTACTGTTGTGCTGAACTAGGGCATCCAAAATTACCGAGATTTTCTTTTACCGGTAAACGGTAAATATTTTAAGTAAAAACCGGTTAACCGGTAAATTACCGGTAATTTTTTTAATTGAAAATTTCGTGTGATAGTGCTACTACTTATTAGCAAGCAATATTTTTATAGTATGTGCAAATGGGTAATTAACAATAACCTATTAAGTTTTAATAAAAGTTTAATACATTAAAAAAAAACAATAAACATATACAGGGTGTTAGTTAATGCTTCTGCCAAACTTTGGGAATTGCTTTATAATGACAAATGGAGCAAAAAATTATTATACAATTTTTTTCTGATATGCATAGTTTCTGAGAAAAAGCATGCTTTAATTTTACTGTTTATTTTATACAGGAACAAAATTTTTACGAATAAATATGAGTCTAATACATCAAGTAACAATAAAACTTTATTAACATCATTCATTAGCCTCTTTCATTCCAATATTGGACATGGGCCTCCTCCATTTCTTTCCATAGCGTTCTGTCTGTGGTTTTTCTTGACCAATCATAGCCACCGACTTTTTTCATATCATCCGCCCAACGAAGCAACGGTCTTCCTCTATTTCTCTTTCTTGTCTATGGTCTCCATTGTTGTATTTTGGTAGTTCCATCTGTTGTCTATGTCTCTTGCGTTGTGACCTGCCCATTTCCATTTTATTTGACTTACATGTGTCACTATATCCTTCACCTTAGTCCTTTGGCGAATTTCGTCATTTAGATTTCTTACGGAGATAGTGTCAAATTTTAATCCGAAAGAGGAATATTTAACTTAAACTTTACTTTAGCAATTATCCATGTGTATTTTACCGACCGAGGGGTTAAGGTATTCAACAATCCACAGGCGGTCTTGGGGTCAGACCCAAGTCGGGGTCTCGACAAGATTGGGAACCGAAAAACAGTGGCGGAGTAGAGAAAGTGCACACCCACATCACCCCGTAGGCAATGTACGCATAGCGTGCGAGACAAGCGGATATAAAAGCCACTTAGGAGGCCTTACTCCTTCATGCTGCCATACTCTTTCGCTGAGTGTAAATGCCGATACATTTACCTTTGTGGGGCTTGTCCACTAAAGGTTACTTCGACCGTTTTCATTAAAATAGAAAATTGTTTATTCAAGTTTAATAGCTTTTTCCGTATCCATGGTATGTAATTGACAGATTATTTATCTCATTTGAGGTTAACAATGGCGGGTGGCGGGTAAATATGAAAAAGCGGGACGATATGAAAATTTGCGGGTTTTTACCGTGCATGCTATCGACGTGACATCTACCGATAGAATTTAG
Source organism: Melanotus villosus (assembly GCA_963082815.1). Taxonomy (NCBI): domain Eukaryota; kingdom Metazoa; phylum Arthropoda; class Insecta; order Coleoptera; family Elateridae; genus Melanotus; species Melanotus villosus. The sequence goes on from OY720426.1 coordinate 53,137,584, forward strand.
CATCAAAATTATTATTTGATTATACAAAAATCTTCATTTAAGTGACTGATAAGTGTAATTATTTTTTAAAACTCAAGCAAATACGATTATTTTCTATATAAATTCATTATAGAAGTTATTATTAATACGAAAATTTGACATGTGTAATTTGAGGTTATATGTCAAAAACGTAGGTACGTATTATATTATAACTATTTTTATTTAATACGAACTTCTCATGGATGCGGAAAAATAACTTGTGCCCTACGGGAATCTAACGGCATATTTCATCCCTCGGCTATTGCTGCCCTCGCTCACTTCGTTCGCTCGTGCAGCAGAAATCTTCGGGATGAAATATGCCTATATCTTCCCTTATGACGCAATATACTATTTCAACAGTAAAAGCCCGAGACCTTTTATTTTTATCGATAAAATTTCATTTTGTACGAAAACGAAGTTGCCAAGGAAAATGGACGAGACTAGGCCTACATTAATTAAAAACCCGCGCCCGAAGGGCAAGGGTTTTTTTATGTAGGCCTAGTCGAGTCTGTTTTTCGTTTGAGTGATACAAGAATGAAATTTTATCCATAAAAATAAAAGGTCGAGTGTTTTTTAATTGGAAAAAATCCTGAAACAGCAAACAAATTTTTATTAAAGACATTTTTTCTGACGTTTATTTTAGCAATTAATGTCAAATAATATTTTTGAAGTTTAGGTTTCTGTAGCAACAGAGCAGACAGAGACGCGTCGTGTTTTTCGATGTGCGAGAAGGACGTAATGATATTTTTTATCATGATAAAAATGAATGATTGGCTGTTGAAATGCTGATCCAAGCGTTGTTATTGGACAAAAGTGATGTCATGACAGTTGTAGGATTTTTTCTAGTAAAAACATTAAAAATAGATCACTGTTATAAACGTTTCAAAACACATTATTTATTTCTTATTTTTAATATAATGTTTTTAATCTATAGTTATTTAGAATTTAAAACACCACCACCAAAAATACTAATTTAAACTCATATTCTTAACAATCAAGGTAGTTCAGATAATTAGTTAATAAATTATAGTATAAACCAAAGCTTTAAAATTTACCTAGAATAATCAAATAAGTTACAATTGGAATACTTATAAATCGCATAACGAAATGTATTCTGGTACATCATATTTAACAAATAATTAAACCGAAGGCATCACCTACAGGATGTCCATTTTAAATAGCTACCCCTACTCACTCTGAATAGGCAACCACCCATGCCTGTTGCTAAAGGTTTACCTGTGACGTGTAACGTGTGCTGCCTATTCAGAGCGGGAAGGACCTTTACATAAAACGTGCAACCTTTATATCCAATTAGTAAGTTCCAAAGTGCGTAACATTATTCCCAAAGTATTATATGTTCTATCTTATAATACGTATTGGCGTGAAAAAGTCGAATACCTCCAATTAAGAATACCATCATTTCTGTCTTAAATTCTCCTTGTGGCATGTAAGGTGGAAATTTACTTTGATCTAACACGAAATTGCTTACATTATACCATCCCTAATAGAAGAGGCAACTTAAATTTTGTAATTAATTGTACTGCTTTTATCAGCATTAGATTAGGATTAAACTGCAAGCTAAGTAAGTAAACAGTGAAAAGAAGAAAATACTGATGTACCTACCTGAATATATGTAAAGTATGTTTAAAAAAAACAAACAAACTCGCAGTAACCCACCGTCAGGCTTACTCCAAATGGGTTTACATTGTTCATAATATCAAACAAGATCCAATTTGCATTTTATTGCGTACTTTTAAGTTGGATGTCCTTTCATAAAAATTTCAAAGACAACTCTTTCTTTAATGAACATACTTTACTTAGGATAGTGGTTTTTAAATTTAGTGAAGTTTATACCCAATTATAACTGAAAAATATTCGTTTCATACCTTTTTTATGGGACAATCGCATGTAGCATTCTTATTAATATAACCACAAACACTTTTGAGACCAAATGTATTTTTCTTTAAAAGTTCACAAATATTTGCTGTTGTATTGATAGGAAACAAACGATACTCATTACTTGCGAATTTATAGGTTTGAAAATGTCCCTAAAATATAAAAACAAATAATCTATAGATCCAACACAAATTAAAAAGTTGAGGCATTTGGATCATATTTATTATAATTATTATCATCGAATTAGTAAGAGGTGCCACTAATTATGGGTTAACCTTTAACAAGTCTACTTACTTCGAATCATAACTTCAATTAATTAATGCAAGCAATACACTGAACATTTTACAACCAAAGGTCTTCATTTTCGGTAAGAACAGTTCATAAGTATGAAATAACAATATTCGTGTGCATAGGTAACAGTATTGCACCATAACGACATATTAAAATTAAGTTATATTTTAGCGTAAAAAGAGTTAATTTGTCAAATCAATCAATTTGTACGCGTGACAAATAATAATTTTTTCTCAATATGAATGTTTGATAAATAGGATTTGCCTCGACTCACCTTGATTGAAAATGAAAACAGCGTCACTCAGCTCCTGCAGGGGATGGTTTTGCGCCAATTCCAATGGCCATAGGTTAATGTTCTATCTTGCGTTTAATTTTATATTTTTTCACACACCCGAGCTAGCGTTTTATTTTGAAGCGTTTATTAACTGATTAAATTGGCGGTTCCAATGCGAAATTCAACGATTTTGTTATGCGTTTTTTAAATTGACACGTAATGTGAGTTTTTTTCAATTAATTATATTTTTTACCCGGGAAACCCAAACAAACTCCAAAAAATAAAAAAATTGGCGGTTCAAGGCAACCCTTGGAAGGAAAATAATAAAAAGTAAACGTTGTTGGTCCAACGAGCGAATTAATTATTAATATCATAATAAAAGTAAAAGATAACAACAAACACAAAAAAACTAACTAATAATAATCCAACATACCGCCCACCAAAATACAAGTATTTTACAATGCATTATTGATTTGGCAATGGACATAACTTTACTAAAGGACGTTTGAGGGTACCCTGAACGGTTTTAATTGTCGCGACGCGAGATATGCCTTTTGGATCTGGGTGGAGTTGAATCACACGACCCAGACGCCAACGCATAGGAGGGGAAAGATCGTCTTTTATTAAGACCATGGTTCCTTGATCAAGAGGTGGACAATTGGCAACCCATTTACAGCGCTGTTGTAAAGTATGCAAATATTCATGATGCCATCTTTTCCAAAAATGTTGGTGCATACGTTGAAGCAGCTCCCAGCGAGTTAATCTATTCATGTTGATAGTTAACAGGTCGGGTTCAGGTATGCATGTTAAAGGAGCTAAAGTTAAATAATGACCAGGCGTCAAAACCTCTAAATCATTTGGGTCACTACTAAGGGGGCACAGTTGTCGCGAATTGAGTAAAGCTTCTATTTGTGCTAATATTGTAGAAAATTCTTCAAATGTTAAAATTTGTTCCCCTATTACGCGTTTGAGGTGAGTTTTAACAGATTTAATCCCAGCCTCCCATATACCACCAAAATGTGGAGCAGTTGGCGGATTAAATTTCCATGTAATACCTTCTTCCTCCACAGCGCTCTTGAAACAATTAGATATTATGCGTGCAGCTCCAATAAAATTTGTTCCACAGTCACTCATTATTAAAGCACATCGACCACGGCGAGCAATGAAGCGACGCAATGCGGCAAGAAAGGCCGCTGTCGAAAGCTCCGAGACGAGCTCAAGATGAAGGGCTTTAGTTGCCAAGCATACAAATAGGCAAATGTATGCCTTGTGTGTTTTTGCTCCTCGAACCTTTCGCATTGTTATTGTAAATGGGCCACCAAAATCAATGCCTACAGAGTTAAATGCCTTGATTTGCTGTACTCGAACTGCGGGTAAATCTCCCATAGGTGGTTGCAGTGACTGCGGCTTTGTACGGAAACATCGATAACAGCGTGATAAACATCGACGAATTGCTCGATTTGCGGACAAAATCCAGAAATTTTGTCGAATTAAATAAAGAAGCGTTTTAAGACCAGGGTGAAAATGTTTCCTATGAGCGTCTTCTATAATCAAAACAGTTAATCTATGGGATTGAGGAAGAAGTGCGGGATGTTTTTCTTCAAATGATAATGCAGAATGACATAATCGACCGCCCACCCTGAGGATATCTTGTTGATCCAAGAAGGGATTTAGTTTGCGTAGTGGGTGTGACAATAATTTGTGTTGTCTTAAACTATTTATGTCAGCGTGAAATATCTGTTGCTGAACTAATTTAACTAATATAAGTAAGGAATTGTGTAATTCAGAAGATGTGATTGTATCTGACATGGGTTGATGCACATTCCTAAGTTTTTTAGTAAAACGACAAATGTACGTGACTATGCGCAAAATTTTATTCAGCGAAGAATATTTGGTTAATAACTCATTCCAAGGCTTCAGATTGTCATCTTGGACAATAAAAGCCCTAACCTTTCTTTCTTCCTCAGTAACTACGTTTTCAATATCTAACTGATTGACTTGTTGCGTGGGCCAAGAATTAGGTGAAGCCTTAAGCCAAGGAGGCCCCGCCCACCATAAAGGATGGTAAATTAGTTCCTGGGGTAATAAACCACGAAATGCGCAATCAGCGGGATTATGCACCGATCGTACATGACGCCACGAGGAAGGTGGCACGCGTTCTTGAATATGGCTAACCCTATTTGAAACAAACGTTTTCCAACGATGTGGAGATGAACGTAACCAAGCCAAAACAACTGTGGAATCAGTCCAAGCGAAAATTTTATTAATTTTTTCAGAGTATATTTGAACAATGGTTTCTATAAGATTGGAGAGGAGATAGGCTCCGCACAATTCCAATTGTGGCAAAGACCGTTTTTTTAATGGCGCAACCTTAGTTTTGGCTGTTACAAATTTAACAGAAACGGTATTAGAATTATCAATGATACGAAAATAAACAACGGCTGCATATCCTGCTTCCGATGAATCGCAGAATCCGTGTAACTCAATGCTTGAGTAATCTGGCGAAAAAACGTAGCGGTTTAAACGAATGTTACTAATTAAAAAAAGCTGCTGGCGGTAACAATTCCAGCGATCAACTACTTCATCTGGCGGGATAGCATCCCAATCTAAACCTAAACACCAAAGATGTTGAATTAATCGCTTGCAAAAAAAGATTAATGGGGCAAGAAAACCAAGTGGGTCAAATATTCTTGCGATTTCGGACAATATCTGTCGTTTAGTACAAGTGTGATTGATAGTATCAACTTTAAAAGAAAATACATCAAGCGATGGAAGCCACTGTAAGCCTAGAAGTTTGATGGTGGATTCGGATTCACTATCAAACGAAAGACCTTCTTGACACAAACTGGAATCCAACCCGGAAAGCAATTCGGGTACATTACTTGCCCATTTGCGTAGTAAAAAACCACCTCTTCTTAGAAGTTCGATTAATTCCCTTTGGAGAGTTTGCGCTTGTAGCAGCGTATTACAACCAGAAACAACGTCATCAACGTAAACATCTTGTTTTAAAAGTGCAGCGGCTTGGGGAAAATTTAGCTGTTCGTCTTCAGCTAATTGATGAAGCGTTCTTATTGCTAAAAATGGGGCAGAAGAAACCCCGTAGGTAACAGTATTTAAGACATATTCTTCGATCGGCTCATGTGGCGAAAACCTCCATAAAATTCGTTGATAATTTCTGAAAGCGGGTGCGATTAATATTTGCCGATACATTTGTTTTATGTCAGCGATAAAGACAATTCTATGCGATCTAAACTTTAGTAATATATTTGCAATGTGTGGTAGTAATTTTGGACCAGAATACAAACAATCATTAAGTGAATTATCGTTTGCTGATTTAGCTGAGGCGTCGAAGACTACACGCAATTTCGTTGTAGTACTATCTGGTTTAAAAACACAATGGTGCGGTATATAATAACATTCAGATGATGTAATGGGTTCCTTTGCAATGGACATATGTCCACTATCAAGGTAATCTTTCATGAATTCTGAATAACGAATTCGAAGAGATTCATCGCGTGAAAATCTATTTTCTAAACAATAAAAGCGACGTAAAGCGACAGAGCGAGAATTGGGAAACTCGGGTCTGTGAATTGATTTAAAAGGCAACGCAACACTATATCTACCATTAAGTTCGCGAGATACTGATTGTTTGTACAATTTTTCGCCCATAACGTCATCTGGAGAAGGAGGAATTTCAACGCTAACTTCTTCAATTTCCCAAAATTTCTTTAGCGTTGATTCTAAAGGTTCATTAGAAAGCGCAGTAAAAAAAGAGTTCAAATGAGTTGGTTGGTTAGCACATGCCTGACCAGACAAAACCCATCCGAAAATAGTATTTATAGCTGAGGGCGTATTATTTGATCCCAGTATTAAGCCTGGACGTAATAATTGCGTATAAATATCAGCACCTAGTAAAAGATCTACTTTTGCTGGGATACAAAATTGTGGATCTGCCAAGCGTAAGCCTTTAATATGTGTCCACGTAGAAGAATCTATTGGAAAGGCTGGAATATTATGCGAAATAGATGCAATGACGTGAGCATCAATCAAATATGATGGTTGTAACTCATCATGCGGGTATAGACAGCAACTAACCGTTCCAGAAGATAGAAGAGCGGATGATGAACCTATTCCTTGAATTTGAATGCGGTTGGATTTAACACGTAATCCTAAGCGTTGAGCACAAGCAGCAGTTATAAAACTGCCCTCACTACCTCCATCGAGGATTGCTCTTATTGCGTGTGGATATCCGGATTCGTCACGAATATCTATCAGTGCTGTTGACAACAACACTAGTTTATTTGATGTGGCACTAACTAGAGCCGTTACTGAAGAAATCGTAGCGTTTGAATTTTCGAGTGTGTTACTTACAGCATTTGTAGGTTCTAATCGTACAGCGTTAAAAGGTTCATCATTACGATTAGATTGCGTAGCGGAAGATTCAAAATGTAACAAACTGTGATGGTTTTTATTGCATTTTCGACAACGTGATTTTGACTTACAGGTTTTGGTGGTGTGAAAACCACTAAGGCAATTAATGCATAATTTTTTGGATTTTACCAATTCGTAGCGTTGCGTAGGTAGTTTCTCTACTAATTGTGGGCACGAGTAAGTTAAATGTGTTTTACTACAGATAAAACATTTATCTGGTGATGTATGTTCCGTTGTAACATGGAACGTGCGTTTAGAATAATTATTTTGCTTAAAATTAGAGCATTTCGGTTTACACTGATCTAATACCAAACTTTGACCTTCGATGAAATCTTCTAACATCCCAAACGTTGGGATTTCCTGCCTTAAATCACGGATTTCCGATTCGAACAATCTTCGTGTGTTTGGGTCTAATTTTTCCAAAAGGAGATTTAGCAGCATGAAATCTTCCAGAGAATCAGCGAATTTTAAAGCACGTAATGCTGCTACATTTTCCCGGAATTTATCACACAAATCGCGTAACCCTTTAGACGATTCTTCTTTTAGTTGAGGTAACGAAATCATTCCTTCCCAATAACGTGTAGCTAACTTCCTTTTATTGTCATATCTATTGACTAGATTTTGATAAGCGATTATATAGTTATCATCTGATAAATCTAAGGTCTTTACTAAATTTAAGGGTTCACCAGAAAGGCAGCTAATTAAATATTGAAATTTTTCTGTATTCGATAAATGTGAAGCGTTGTGAATTGTGGTATTAAATAATTGAATAAATGGCGACCATAATTCTAATTTACCATCGAAATTTCTTAAATTAATTTTAGGTAATCGAACATTTGAAAATTCCTTTATAACATGGGATGAATTGTTTGAAGACGGTATATCAACAGGTAATGTTTGGTCATAAAGAACTCCTATTTCAAAATACATAGCATCGAATTCCTTCCTTACCTCGTCTTCTGCTTGAAAATCAGGGTTTTCTTGTGCAGCTATAAGCGATATTACCTGATTGTGAGAGGTTTCCAATTTTGCGTAAATATCATCTGTTGTTTGATAGCGTCTCTTAAATAGTGGAATAAACGAATTATCGTTTTGTGCCATTCTTGCGATATCTAGCGTTTCCTTTATTTTATTAATTAAAGCATTTCGAAAAGCGTAAGCTTCAGCAAATTTAGCGTTAACTTTAGGTGGCATTTTTGAATTTAAAAAAATTCAAAAACGATGCGAATTGAAAAAACTGAGATGACAAAAATGTCAAAATTGACGTAACCAAATAATCTATTTTACCCTCAAACGTCACAATGACGTGCGTGCGTTTAGCGAAACTATTGTATGCAATATAACAATATGTTTAAACAAATATAAATAATGGGTAAAATATAAATTGGATAACCAATTCAGCCAATGTCCACTGCCAAAATTGAATGCGCTGTAATACCAGTAGTAGAATTGACCACTACACCGTTTCAATAATTAAAAGGTAAGAACAAAGGCATTCATATGATAACAGATATCAAACAAACAATCCGAACGTCGAAGGACCAAAAAAATGTACGCGTGACAAATAATAATTTTTTCTCAATATGAATGTTTGATAAATAGGATTTGCCTCGACTCACCTTGATTGAAAATGAAAACAGCGTCACTCAGCTCCTGCAGGGGATGGTTTTGCGCCAATTCCAATGGCCATAGGTTAATGTTCTATCTTGCGTTTAATTTTATATTTTTTCACACACCCGAGCTAGCGTTTTATTTTGAAGCGTTTATTAACTGATTAAATTGGCGGTTCCAATGCGAAATTCAACGATTTTGTTATGCGTTTTTTAAATTGACACGTAATGTGAGTTTTTTTTTTCAATTAATTATATTTTTTACCCGGGAAACCCAAACAAACTCCAAAAAATAAAAAAATTGGCGGTTCAAGGCAACCCTTGGAAGGAAAATAATAAAAAGTAAACGTTGTTGGTCCAACGAGCGAATTAATTATTAATATCATAATAAAAGTAAAAGATAACAACAAACACAAAAAAACTAACTAATAATAATCCAACACAATTCGTAATAAAATTGACAACATACCAGGACACGTTGGGGTAAATTCATCTTCAATATGAAACTTGCATTTAATAATTTTATTTCCATGCTTCTGTTGTACCTAAAATAATAGGCTCGGAAATATTCGAAGACACTTTTGTTATACCATTGTATTTCCACTCTATCGATTATAACCTTATGGTCGTTTTGGTGAAACTGTTAATGGATATAATCAATAATAAATGCTTACTAATTTGGATTTCTTTAAAGAGTGAACGTGCTTGTTTACATTATCAACACTTACTATGTGATTTGGAGGAGTCCATATCCCCACAAAAACAACAAAAAAATATGGATTAGATTTTAGTTTTTGCTTTTTCGGTCAAAGCTTTGAAATATAAAATACCTCCTGCAGGAGCGAGCTTTAAATTTGAAAACTTACAAATATTCGAATTGCTTGCTGAATAACATTAGAAAGTGCAATAAAATACTTATAAAAGAAATCTTACAAATATTGAATATCCAGACAGTGTTAGCAAAACTAAAAGTTTCAACACCACCATTATTACTGCCAATTCCACTTGTGACTTTTATACAATGTTGAAAGAAACATTAGGATTTGTATGAATATGATATGCATTATGCACAAACATACTTATAATAAATATCAAATTGAATATCCTTCACAGTGACAAAGCCTTCTCATATCCACATTAAATCTTGTGACATATCAAGTAGTTATTATCACAAATGTATTATTTTTCAAAGCGAGTATCCATATAAATATACAATAGTAAGTACTTATATGTACTACATCATATAGGTACTAACTAAAGTTGAAAACTTTTTACTATTTTTCAAAACGTACTGAAACTCTTGGAGTTTTATTAATTACTAATGGTTGGGAGGCGGTGACAAAGACTCTGGATATAAAGCATAAGACTACATATCACTCACTGGGTGCGATCTGGTACGAACATAGTGTTGCTGAAAGGTGGAAAAATTCGAGTAGAAACGAAATAAACGTGGTAATTTCATGAATAGAGTAAAAACCGCGAATGAAATATACTTACTTCGAAGATATGCTCTTTACCATCAGTATCTTTTATTTTAGAATCCGACTCAAATAGGTATACGGTTTCTGAATTACAAAAATACTTCCCGAAACTAATGATTTAACCTGAATTACAATTTTAAGATTCCGAAATTTAGATGATACTTTCTCAAAAACAATTGAGTAATCTAAATTAAAACTGATACTTTGTGAAATAGAAGTGATTACTTGAAATTTCTAATAACGCTTTCTTAATTACATTTTGTTAATATTTTTTTCCTTAATGAATTTGATAAAATTAAATTAGAAATTATACTTTCTGATTTGAAATTGACTAATCTGAAATATAACTGATAACATCTGAATTATAATTGGAAGAGTTGTAGTACAGCATTCAGCAAATTTTCTATTTAGGTGGTAGCAACTGAGTCCTCCATCTAAGTATACGAGGTTTGGCAGAAAAATAATGAGACTGATTTTCTTTTAACTATAAATTTTATTCTTTTTACAAATCAAGTTTATCACCTTCAAAGTAGTTCCCGTGGGCAGATGGAGACGTGTTTTCATTGGAATGCCTTTCAACTCGTCGCTTACGCTCTTCTGGATATTATCTAAAGTACTAAAATGGCGCCCTCTCAAATGGTTTTTCAACTGAGGGAATAAAAAGAAGTCACAGGGACTGAGATACGGCGAATAGTGGGGCTGCGGTACCATAGGAAAATGGACTGGTCTACAAGTTGAGGATCCATTCCGGGCAGCCGCCGATCGAGAAACATTTCACCATATAAGCATGGTGATAGTCAACGCCTGAACTCAGACTGGGTACCCAACGAAGAAGAAAGATTATCCTTTCATTCAATGCTGATTAGAACGATATCGAATTAGAGGGTCGATTATTAACAGTTTACTAATGATGAATATAACACCGTCACTAAATTGGAGTCGCGGTCGTGGCTCAGTTGGTTCAGGATGCGTCTTACCACTCAGATTAAGATTGGAACAGGCTCGATTCTCAGGGCCACACATATAGCGAAAATACCTGATCGCTTCCCTCGGAAGATAATGGTACACCACCGAAGTATTTTTGCATAGTAAGTCTTCTCTGGAGTACAAGTGCAAGCACTTCCGTGGTTTGGAGCTCACGTAAAGCTGTAGGTCCCCGATGTCTGCAGACTACTTGGTACGCACACCTATAGATATATGAAGAGCAGACCTGTAACGGGCACTCCACTTCAAGAAGAAATCGGAGAAATAGCGTTTACTAACCTTCCTATCCAAACTTTATGCCACGTCAAACTGACGTTGTTAAGACGTCTACGTCTATGCCTTGAAAGAAAATGAAGAATTGAAAAAGGAACATTTGATATAATGCGGTTTGTTATTTTATAATTGGATATTTTGAAGAAGTTTTGTTTTTACGGTTTTCAATTTCTTTTAACTGTGCCCTCTTTTTCCTTAGTGAAATCGCTTTATACTTTATTGTAATTTTACAGGGTGCTATGATATTAGTTATTTACTTTTTGTTTATTTAAAGCAATTTCTGTTAAGGGGACATTCGCAAAACTGCTCACCCAAGTGTTGGAAACAGTAAACACCCGTGCTACCGAGTAGAGTAATCATTTTGTAGGGTTTTACAGTGTATCGCATCGTTCACTAGCTTTCTATCAACAGGTGCTACGCGACGCCACTTCACAGTACGTTATTTTACTCTAATTTGTAGTTACGCCCTGACAAACTACAGCTTTATTAATTGAAATTAGTTATTACTGTAAACGTATATTTGTTGCTAAAGCTTTGTTCTAGAGCGCTACGAGCTCAAATTTAAGTTCAATCGTGTACAATGCGGTATTGTTACAACTCAATATAGGGTTGTTTATAACAAATATAAAAGTTGCTATAATGTAAAAATGCAAAATTAGGCTTCGTAGCACACTTTTGCGTACTTTTACCTTTAAATTAAAACTAATTGCATTAAAATATATCAAACGGTTTAAAAATAGGAACGAATTTCCTGAACTTCTGTTTTAAAAGTCTCTAATATCCCCTTCATAAAGTATTGTCTCCTGAATTAACCGTTCATAGATTTTTAAGTTTATTTCATGGGCCTTATATTATACAGGGTAATTCAAAAGTATTGTCATTAATTTTAAGGGTAGGTAGAGTATATCAAATAGAACAACTTTTCTCAATAAACCATGTGCGGCAAGTAAACGGCAACCTCTGAACTTCCATTAAGGTCAGGATATACCCATTTAATTTAATGTGAATACTTTTGAATCACCCTGTACATTATTATAGCTTATGTTAAAAATATGATTGGAGTACCGTTTACAAACAACGAATATGACCCAGAAATAATAAAGACTAGTTAAGTCTCGTATTATTGAAGAAAGCTGACAGTTATTATTCTTTTAGAATGGTGCTTGTTTACCAGGCCACTAACTTGCATTGATGCATTATAACCTCTCAATGCGATAAGCACGATGCATAAAGCGTTAGTTGGGTTTATAAAAGCACGAGTTTGTCTTTTATTTCGACTAGAATTGCAACCGATTTCTATGAAGGCATTATAGATGCCATTTATTACTTTCGATTTTTATTCAAACGTAACATCTAAGATGACATGTCGTGTACAGGATGTAAACGAATACAGACTCTTTTCTTCTTATTCTTTAGAGTTAAAAATGAGACAAACATGGCCGAATACTTTTAAAGGTAAAAATGTGGTGTTGTGGACCACAAAACGATTTAGTAACATTTCAGGTGAAACCTTCAACTTCGACTGTCGATTTTTAAATAAAATACCCGATATTATATTTTTACATTTTTGGAATCCGGAGAAAATTTTTACACTTTTTGGCCGCGTTAGGCTATGTTTATCGTTCTTAATAGTAAATCTCTTTGTCCATTAATTTTCTTGTCAAATGGGTTTTAAATAGTTTTTTTAAAGATCTACAAATTCTTCATTTTGTGTATGAATCCTACCAGCATTGCTGCTCTTTCGCTTATTGGGTTGAGCGAAATAACAAGGCTTCTTCCCGTCTGTTTTTCTCCTTGAAAACATTCGAGCAAATTTAAAATAAACTGCTGTTGTAATGAATTCAAAACTATTCATTTTTATTTTGTGATGTTCTTCATAACGAGCAATCTAAACAGAACAAGAATAACGTTCCCATAAATATTCTCTAACCTAATTAAAGTTGCAAATGCAGTTAAAACTGTATGATAAACAGAGCCAGAAAGTTAATTGCTCATAATAAGTGCCAAGGAAAATACGTTGATAAATGGTAATTATGTCTTAGCATGTATTTAAAATATACCGGATGCATTTTTAGTTCACCGAAGGATTTATAGAAAACGTGCTTATTTTCGACGATAAAAACGGAACCTGACTGTAGTATTTTAAGAAATATCTTATGCAGGTGAATAAAATGACCCGTAGATTTTATCTGGGTGAAGATTTTTAATTTTGGGCGGCAGTGAACGTGTTTTAATTGTTTGCCATGGTGTAATACGTCCTCCATGTCTTTTTCTGTTAGTTCTTGGTATTTACTTGCGATGTCCTTTTCCTTTAATTTATGCATCTATATGGTTTCGTGTCTTGTCGTATTTGATTTCCGTGTTCTTTGTTTATTACGTATATATCATAGTCTCTGGCCATCACCATATAATTAAAATTAAATCATAAAAATTATTAAAATAAGTATTGACAATATTTCTAAAACAACTACCTAGCAACATAATAGTAATATAAGCAATTGGATATAAATGCAAAATACAACAACAAAATACAAAACTTTGTACGAATATAGACATTTCACTGCTCCCATTAAATTTTCACGTAGTGGTTCAGTAGTATTTACTGTCAAGCGACAAACGTATCGGTGATTCTGGTTGAAATTTAATATATTATTCTATGCCGTTGAGATTTATCGAATCAAATGGCCCTCGTGAACACATCCGAAATAATTCGATGCTGTTCAATTAACATACGTAATTGTTAGAATCCATCATTCTTATAACATTGGTTAACCGTTTCAATGCAATAGAATACGAGATTAGAACTGAGCATAATTCAAAAGTTTAAGTGAGTTAATAACACCCCAGAAAAGGGTCAGAGAAGAAAGATAAATAAATTTGATCTTAATCTTTTCAGGAAATTGGAATTCGAGATTCTAACCCCCTATTGTATAAAATTATTTGTTTAAATGCAAAATCAGCTGAAATTGAGACAGTTGATTTAATCTAATATGGCATTAGCACGTGGTACAATTTAAATTTGACCTGAGGTTGGTCTCCATGGCGCCAAGGTGGGCATACCTGCCTTATAAACCAAAGATCTCGGGTTCGATTCCGGCCGAGATCCGGTAAGAATTTGAATTGTTTTGCCCCTCTTCGGAAACGAGGAAAACCCCGTTCTAATGCGATGTTTAACACGATGAAGATTCTCTCCAGGGGTGGCACTAAAATTCATTCAGGCAGTGCTAAAGTTACTATTGCGCTTTGAGAGACTGACGCTTGCAAGCTTTTTGCTATGAAACTGTGATGACTTTTAGTTAATTTCGCATTTCTTATATTCTCGGTAAATTCTACTGTTCGGAGCGTTTATGGTAATGCTGATTCCGGAATGTCATTTACGAAGGTATTTGTTGCGTAGTTCCAATTTAAGTTTTCTAATTTACAAGTAATTAAATTTGTTGCAAAATGACTGAAGAACATGCATTTTGTAAAAACAGCAGTTTTATAGCTAATGCTCGTCTTTCAAAATGAAAATCTCATGTATAGGGTTTTGTAATGGAGGTTTCAAAAGAGCGTTTATAAAACACAGCAGCTAAAATAGTTGTGATCAGAAAATTAAAAATGTCATATCATATCTGTCTTGTAACTCTTGAGAAAATTGCCATAATATCCGAATCGGAATCCTGGGTCTTTGGCTGCCAAGTATCTAAACACGCATCAACTCTGATAATCTAAAATTTGAGCTGGTCTAGGGGGTTTTCACTATTAGCAAAGTAAAGAATTGGCCGAACATCTCATCAACCCTGGACCGTTGATTTTACCTCGCATCCAAAAGAAGACATGGTGGAGACTTTTTCTACATTCCAACTCGAGGCTCTTGGCTTAGTGGGTATATATGCTGACTACGACACCATCAAGGATGGTTATGGTAACTCCAGGAAGGGAGAAACAAGTGCCTTTAATTTTATCCTTTTGGTCTAGTTAGCCAAAAATACCTATAAATCTTTCTTGAAGTTATAAGATTTTCTCACGTATTGCGTCTCATTTGGTTTAAAAAAACTACGTTAACTTGGAGATCTTGGTAATCATGCTAACGCCTTCGGCCACCGTTAATACTTTTAGTGGGCATCCCTAGAGTTCCAGAAATCGTCGGTTGTTTTGATGTCGCTCCAGAAGCCTGCTCACCGCTGACGTGCTACGTTACAATATTGCGCTGTAAGGTGAAACATGTCTACAATACGAGTACATGTATTGACCATCTTAACTAGAAAGCATGGCTAATGTTAATAATTGGTCCTTGAAAGATCCGAGCGTACCTACAGGCTTCAACAGCTGGTTAAGTGCAGAAAGGTTTAATTAACGAAGCAGGTTTAAGATGTCATCGAACGGTTAGGTCGTGTGAACATCCTTACTTCACTAATTATTAAATGCACGCCGTCAAAATACACGACGGGGATGTTAAAATGAAGGTTTGTAGTAGTGTGTTGCAAGAAGGCGTAGAATAGTTCGATGTAAATTTCGTTTTTGTTTATGCATCAGTATTGAGTTACAAAAATTTTGTAATTTTATTTTTGGGTAGCAAAAATGAACTTTAAATTCTGATTGTTGTATTAATACTGTGTTGGAGTAAGCTTAATATCGGGTCAAGGATCAAATATTTGCAAAACCTAATTGTTTCACAAGATAACTTAAGCTTAACCTTGAAGTAAGCTAATATCGATCTTCTGTCATAGTGTCGTTCTTAGGATTTTAAAACAACTCAGAGTGTTATTGGTTGGTATTCTACGTTTATAAGACTGTTAATTTAGCTAATTATTTACTAACAATGATCACTATTAATAACTTAAATTTAATCTAGCTATCTTAAAATTACATTACAATTTTTTATAATTTAAAAAAAAATCTGCATTGCCAATCTTTGCAAAATAATACTTTCGTTAAATAACTGAAAAATAACATAAACTTTTATTATAGGCATCCAAATTAAATATCATTTCAAAATATAAATCAGAAACTTTACAAGAGGAGGAATATAAAAGATATGATTACTTATGTCCACAAACAGATATTTCTCTCTTCGTTTGCAAATGTCATTTTCGATTTGGAGAAACGCATTGCTACGAATGGGAGGCATTTAAAATATACTGTTTTTAGACATTTAATTTCTAATATAATGCAGTCCTACTTACCGTTCATCCCAAACAATCGTGCATTATTATCTCTATTAAACGTCCCCATCATTGTAGTGACCTGAAGGTCGGATACTTGTTAGGCTTGAAAACAGATTATGCACTTTTGCCTTGTAGCGATGTCTTTTCATGTTGTTCAATCTGTTGATAGAGGATGGAGAAAATGTCGAACAAACCGAATAGTAAGGTGCATTATTTGAAATTCTATAGTAATCACTACAGGGCTCTTTCGCTTTTAAACTTAGTAGCGCTTTGAAGCTTTGGGGATGATATTGAAAAAATATATATATTCCTTTTCTGAGCATTTAATAGTATATTATTATATGAGCGATTATGACAGCCATTATTCACGAAGATGACGTTTGAGCCCACGAGCCGTCAGGCGAGTGGCACAAATCATCTGAGCGAATAATGGCCATAATCGCGAATGTAATACGATACTTTTTCTACACCTATTAAACAAATATATTAGACTCAAATTAGTCAAATTTGATAACTTTGTAAACAAGCAATACGACAACACACTTGGGCGTGTCGCGCGAGTCGATTGTCAGCCGCAGAAGGAGTTGATCGCGGGCGATTTAAAATATGATTGGATTAGCGAAATATTTATGTATTTGTGATTGGCCGAAATCATAATTCACTGCAGTGAATTATGAATCCATAATTCACTGCAGTGAATTATATGTACTATTTTTCACAAAAAAAATGCTAATAATTGCAATATAATTAAATAGGTGTAGAAAAAATAATCAAATACACATTCACATGTTTGTTTGGTCTTGCTACTTGCAACAGGATGAGTAACACAGCTTTCAGGTTGTTTACTGAGTTACTTTCTTTCACAAATTCAGCCCATGTAATATGAGTTCAGTCGAAATAATGAAATTAATTATACCTATTCCATGATGTTTAGTTTTTGCTATTCCTACACAGAAAAAACTCTCATCGGTTGACTTTGTATATCAATGATTATGTTTTAAGAGTAGGTGTAAAGTACGAATCTAAAAGAAGATATTGCAATTTAATTATCCACCCCTGGTCTTGTACCACTACTTTGTTTTATCTGTATAAGTGTCTTGCATACTTTTAGTCAACATAATGTTGAAATCGAATCTTTCAATTTTCCTGCGTTTCTTGCAAAGTGCTTTTAATCTTATAAAGCTCGTGCTAGGTATCTCTTCCTTTCGGCAAATTTCGGAGCCATTCGACTATTGTTGGTTTAGGAAACAGGCTTTCCCCCTGTTATGTTGTTATTGGCTACGTACTTCTCTTGCTTGTCTTGCGTGGCACTTACACCAAAAACCTTGTCTTGTTGGTTTGAGTCTAAATGTTACAAAACACTTACTTTTTGCAAGGTGTTCTTAGCAAAGCTATTGTATACCTACATGGAAACCATGTTTACTCGCTACACAAGCACAGTACATTTTTGAATTCAGAACATATAAAGGATCAAGGCTGCAATCAAGTATGACTAAAATCCTGCAATTTGCACTTTTCTTACACACCAATTTATTATCTTGTTTTGTTACAAAATACGCAGTTCTTGCAAAATAAGATCAAGACATATTCAGAACTACTGCTTAACCTTAAATTAATATTATGGGTAGTGAATCATATTGAAACTTGCTGTAAATAAAGATGAAGCAGACTATACATTGCTGTGATATTTCACACATTTAAACATTTATTCACACACATATTCAAATTAACACATAAAACATACTACGATAACACTATACGATTTACAAGTTATATGAAATATAAGAATTATTAATCAACTTTTCAATATAAATCAGTTTAAAAGTAATTGTTATAAACATTCATTGTTAAATAAAGCACTGTAAAATTATTGTTTATATGATATACATATAGATAAAAACATGAATCCGAGGTTTGTAGATCGAAAGATGTAGATTGGATATGTCAGTAATTTCATTATTTCAGTTTTCTGAGTTATTGAATTGGATATGTTGATTCCTTTTTAGTAGTTAATTTCAAATCCAAGCTAGAAAATCAGAAAAATCATAAATTAGGTGATAATTTTAAATAAAATGTAAATAAGTTGATAGATTATGAATGTCAGATGAAATTTTAGTTTGAAAGTTATTAATATAAAAAGTTTGTTAACTACAATGGAAGTAATATCAAAAGTTAGCAACGATTAGAGGCTTTAAGTTTATGCTAAATTTAAATGTTGAGAGACAATTTTAAACACGAAAACAGAATTTAATAGATATTTATACATCAAGTGAGCTAAGACACCGTTTATTCATGAGAAGAAGTTTCTTCGAGTGAATAATCAGTCTTAGCTCAAGTGGTTTATACAATATTTTATTCAATTTTGATGAAATAACCAGTATGAATTATGACTAATTTTGACGTTTTAAACTGTCATCATTAACTCCATAGCAACAGCTAGGATAAGTAATTCAAATTTTAAACTCAAAAGAACTCACGTATTTAATTAAATATTTAATTTATATTGTGTTTTGCTGGATTTGGTATTTCATCTGTATTGTGTGCCGTTATTTTGCAGGAGTTTCATGTTATTATAATTGTTATTGTATCAACTATAATTCGTATAACTAAACACCTTGTACATGCGCTGAGATACATACGTAAACAACACCCACACAATTACAGCATTAATCCAACTTATTTAGGGTTTATCAAGTAATTTTATTAATTAATTTTTAAGTGAAGAGATTTCACAGCATTTAATTGGCTATCTCAACGTTTGACTCGAAAACATAACATTTATTTGGCCCACCAGTGGCTTTCAGAAAGAATTTTATTTAATGTAATCATTTAGATAACACAACAACATATACATATAAAGTTTGCAGCTAGTATTAATAAAATGGTTTAAATTCTCGCTTTGGAGTTCTATCTGTCTACGCCTTTCGATTATGCAACACACGTATCTTTTAATAACATAGTTTGGACGTCTCCAATATTTATAATGGGTACCAAGTTGTATAAACGTGTTGTATAATAAAAAGACGCACATGACTAAATAAAACAGCCTGTTCATGTGGGTTTAAAAGAAACATTCTGAATGCTTACTAGAATTACCGAATTTAGCTTAACGGCTAGTTCAATTTTATTGAACCTTCTAATCTATTATATATTTTTATGTAGGAGTATCGATCCCCAAAACCCTTTTATAAAAGAATTACAAGAAAGAAAAACAAAACTTTCCTTACATTCAAAACTGTGTCACAAACTTCATTTATTATTCAAGTGGTCTTGCTACCTTCAGTTAGTAATTGCATCATTAGTGGAAAATGGTGTACGGAAGCAACCATTCTTGATGTTAACTTGACATACAAAGTACTACCACAATAATGAAACTTTACTGCAAAACGAACAAATTTCCACTGCTTATCTTTAGCAACCCTGTCTTATGTAATACATTAAGTTAGTACCAAATTAAGGTAAACAAAAGCGAAGGAGCTAGCTTTATTATCTAAAAGTGGAATTGACTTCTACGCTTAGTTTTATGTCTGATTCTTAAATGATTGATGTTTATGAGCACGGTAAATGCTTTAGTAAGTTAGTTGCACGACAACGTTTATCCACGTACCCCTGCAGTTGCAAGAGGCTTACATGAATTGATTATTCGAGGGCTTTTATTTTTGCATGCACGCAAGAACTTGACATTAAGTACTTTCTCGGTAATCTTTTAGTGACCTCCTCGGAGGAAATTAATACCTTTCAAGGTTTTAGATGAATTGTACGTTTTTGCCTGGATTGTATAACTTACGTAGCAAGGGACGCAAGTCTGATTTGCTCTGTTGAGTATGAATTGCAGCTCGGGGTTAGGGATGGTTTGCAACTATTTAAATTCTTCGGCTATCTTAGTAAACTGTCATCTTTCTTCTTCTATGATTGACTATTCTCTTTGTGGGATACGGCCTGTTCAACGTATCCATGACAAACTAACCTCACGGAAGTTATTGGCCTCAGAAAGTTAAATAATTTGATATTTACTTACTGCCACTAACTGAATTTATTACAAACAAAACTTGTAGCTAGCCTTGCTTAGGTTTTCAAAGTAGATGTTAATTTTCTAGGGTGGTAAGTGGTAATCAACTAATTTCCTTTAAATAATTTAACCAAATAGGCCATGCTAAGTGCAATTTTTAGTAAAGCAACGGTGGCAAAGAACCAAACATAGAATTAACATAACTGTCTGGCAAGGTTTAATATCCCGTCCTCAACGATAATTCTGTTACAAAGTCGGTTGTCTCAGCAAACTATTATATTCGAAGGTAAGGATTACAACAGAAAGGACGTTGAAGAGCACTATCATGTTACATACATATCCTTATTTGATACGGGTCAACTCCAGCTCTTTGTCTGTATAAGTTAGGTATTTACACAGATATGGTTTACGAACAAGCTCTAAGTTATCTAAAATATCAGTTCGTCAGTTTACTCGACAGTCAATCGATGTTTGCTTGAGAGACAAAATCAATGCAACGAAATGCCAGCTGAAACTTTGTTCGAGAACAAATCCCAAATTTGTTAGGTGAATTTGTAATGTTTTAGTGCAACGTTAAATAATTTGAATTTACGGTTGTCTGCTTTAAAACAAATTAAATAAACCCACTAATCGTGGAAATCCCTCTGGATGGTAATTCCCAAGGATTATGCAGTTAACACGTCTTCCGTTAGTTAGTAACGCATGCTTACCTCTTCCGTTGTGTCTTCCATTTTACACATGTAGGGTTAAATTTAATGTTTGTGTTACAATAAAGGCAACACATGAATATATAAACGTTCAACCTGGATTTGAGGTAGCGGAATCAATTAAATGTTATATGGAAATTATTAAATCCATTTCATATTTGTGTAATCCACCGTTTAACAATGCCCAAAGGTTGAATTTTGTATTAAACGTAAAGGGATGCTTTTATGGCTTTTGTTGTTTGATTTCAAATGGCTTGGACTCTATTACAAAATTGTTTAAAATGTGTAAACCATTGGTGTGTATATATTCCGTTACTAAAATGATTCACTGCTAGTTGAACTCTGTACAAAGCTGAAAATAATACATTTCCCTAATGTAGGTACGTTCATTAAAAAAAAATAACAAAACACTCGCAGCAATCCATGGAAATTTAACGCTTACACCGTCAAATTTAATCACAGTGATTACGTTGTTCATAACCCCACACGAGATCCAGTTTAACATTTTATTGTTTATATTTAGGTTATGAGTGCCAATTTAGTGTGAGTGTAGCGAGGTCCTAGAACCATACCATTTTTAATTTTTACTTCTACTCATGCTAATTACATGTAGTTCCTAGACAATTAACGGTTTTTTTCCATTCCGCAAACCAAAAAAAGTTATCCAGAAAACATTTTCATTAATGATAGAATCGGCATTTCGTGACCATAGTTTCTGGGCATTTGTCCCTTGTCAGGTTTAGGTAAGCAAGGTCTCGCTGGACTTGTTACAGTAGAAATCACGCTCTTGTTGTTGTATATGTAAATTCTCGAATTTACTTTTGTCTAGCCATTTAGACTTCCCAGTAATATCTACAGATTGCATGGTTGCATACAATGCTAATACTGACGTCACGCCTCTTACTATGAATTTAGTCACTAATAGGTTTAGAATTTTTAGAGGATTTGTAAAATCTTAGGTTGGCTCCTTAGAGAATTCTGTTGCAAAAATTTTAGTTAGCTTCTTCTGCTTGAAACATTCGTCGCGGATGGACATCGTTAACCTTGGTTTTAGAATTTTAGTTTTCTAAAATTAGTGGAATCATCCGAGGTTCGATTTTACTTAAAATGGTTTAGTAAGCCTTAGAGGCCTTTAGAGAATTTGAAACGCTAGTGAGTTTTATATTTAATTACCATTTTAAACCTTTATTGGGATATAACTATCCGACGACCACATTTTGAGAAGCTTTTCGAAGGGCATTTTAACATCTGTTGGTATGTAACGCATTGATTTTACTTGAAGATTTCTTACGGTATTCGTTGTATTTCAGCCCTTCTTTTTTTCTGGCAGTACTTTTAGAATTTCCTGTACGAACAACGTGTTCGTAGAAACCACCGGTTGAACATCTGTTATCCACGTGTTGTTCGAGGTCACGTTTTTGGGTTGGAATTTTTGGAGCCGAAGAAATTAGTCCATCCTGTGCTTTTACCCTGCAATTAGCTGGAATTTCCCCTAACTCAACTTCGTATCCTGCAAGTTTAGTTGTAAACTCGAGGTTTGATTTTGAGGTTATTTTGTGTGAAGTTAACTTTAGAAACATTCCAAACACATTTCATTAAGCTTGATAATTTTGGTATTTCACTATTGTTAGTAATTTGATTAAAAGCATTTATTAGTAATATTCACAGTAATTAATTTTCATTGTAATTCAAAATATTAGTAAAATTTTCAATCGTCATTTAGTAAATCGTACTCCGTGCGATTATTGAGACATTATAGTTGCGGTCACAGCAACGGGAATTTATGAACTGTAATTTTTAATTTGTAAAGGAATATTCAGATTTGCGTGTTTCAACTTAGTCAATTATTTTCTTTAATTTATTATTTTTATATCATATCGTAATTGAAATTGCGGTTTCCGATAGATCTCGCAGGATATTATTATTTTCTTGTGTTATTATTATGTTTTATTTTATAGCTGCGAAAACGACTAAAGTGAGCTCACTCTTATCTGTGTTCGTTAGTTATTTAAGCTAATTTAAGAATTATTCTTGCGAACCCTTCGAGAGTCTACGTACGTTTAATTACGATTTGGGGTAAACCTTACATTATTTTCATTTATCTTTCGTTTGGTTACATGATTGTCGTTGAACATTCCTCATAGTTTTTTTTTTTTTTGTGTTTAATTAGATCTCATTAGAAATTTAACATTTAAACTTAGTTTGTTTACGATTTTAGTAATTTTCCTTATTTGACCTTTGAATTAATAACTTCATAATTACTTTTTCAATTTCAATTTTGTGTATGTGTTTTTGCTTGAGTTAATATATATCCTATTCGTTAATTACCAAGTCTTGCGTTTTATTGTCAAGTCAATTGACTTTTGGAGGTCTATTCTTCAGTAGGTCCGGACTGAAGCTGTTACGTTATAAGGACTGGCGCCCAAGCAACATCGTTAGTTGAGTAATTAGTGAGCACTACTATTTTCTTTTAGGAACCTCACGCCCACGCAACAGAGTAGCGGGTTTATTTAGTGTTATCACCTCCGGATAACAATTGATATACTATACCTAGTGCTGGTGTAGCATATTTTTGGCGCCCAACGTGGGGCTGGCTCGATTAGTTGATTAGATTAGAACCAGCTCTTTTAAACTGGTTAGTTATAAAGTAATTATCGAATTTAGGATATTATTAGAAAATTAGTCAGGAAGTCTTTCACCCAAGTTAGTCAAACTTCATTAGTTACCCTTAAACCTACTCCGGTATATCAATGGAATTTAAAATTTTCGGGAAATCCAAATGACACCATGAGTTTTAATTGTTTCCTCGAACGTGTTAGCGAACTTTGTAAATCACGAATGATTAGTAAGGATCAATTATTTGCTTCAGCCATAGACTTATTTGAAGGTGAAGCTTTGTTATGGTACAAGTTAGTGAGTAAGCAGGTTCATGATTGGGAAGGTTTAGTTAAGCTCATGAAAGAGGAATTTACACCTTCATATAACTCGGACAAATTATGGGACCAAATTTTAAAACGTACCCAAGGTCCACAAGAAACCGTAGGTATTTATGTAGCTGTCATGTCTACCTTGTTTGATAGAATGCCCATTCCAGTGTCGGAAAGATTGCGTCTTAAGGTACTTCGTTCTAACATATTACCATTTTACCAGGAACGTTTAGCATTAGTTGATATTTCAACACCCTACGAGTTGATTGAACATTGTAGGAAGTTAGAAGCAGCTAGACAAAAGATCCAAGAATACAAACCTCCAGTTAGAGGCCAATTGTCTTTGGAACCTGATTTAGATTATTCATATTCTGATCTTAGTACTTCTCAAGGTCCTTCCGCTTTAAACTGTAGATTAGCCGATGCTCAAGAAGTTACCGTTAGTAAAAGATTTTGTTTTAGGTGCAGTGAGCCTGGTCACGTTGCTCGTAACTGTCATGTTAGGACAAGTTTAGAATGTTTTGGATGTGGGAAGTTAGGTGTTACCAGAAACACTTGTGTAAATTGTAATAGGTCGTTTGGAAACGAACCGTGGAGACAGAAACCTAAATCGGTTACTGAAGATTTTAAGTCATTAGATACGTTAGCTAATTATAAACAGAAAATTGTCCTAGATTATATACTAGCTCAAGTTGGTGATGGGGAATGCCCTTATGTAGAAATTGACATTTTAGGTATTAAATTATACGGTTTGCTTGATTCTGGGGCCAATAAAACTTTTATTAATCAGGATACCTGGGATTTACTACGTAACTTAGGTTTCAAGTTAGATACTAGACAAATAACTATTTGTACTATAGCAAATAGCGACAATTGTCAATGTTTAGGAACGGTCACTGCTCCTGTAAAATTAAAGCATGTCGTTAAGTTAATGCAAATGTATGTTGTACCCAATTTGAGACATAGCGTTATATTAGGTATTGACTTTTGGTCTAAAATGGGAATAATTCCGGACGTACGTCGGGGTGAATGGTTCTTTTCGAAAGAATGTTTAAATAACATTGAAGTTAATCAATTAGAATCGGAGTCTGATTTAACCGTAGAGCAACGAACTCGTCTTAGTAATGTTGTTAGTAATTATTTTAGTAAATTTAGTAAGGATCAGTTAGGTTGCACTCATTTAGTTGAACATCAGATAAAGACTAGTAGTCCTCCGATTAAGCAACGATATTATCCGGTGTCACCTTATAAACAACGTTTGATTGACGAAGAGTTAGATAAAATGTTGAAAGCTGGTGTTGTCGAGAAATCTGCGAGCGCTTGGTCATCTCCAGTTTTACTAGTACCTAAGAAAGACGGTACTCAGAGATTTTGCATTGATTTTCGTAAACTAAATAAAGTAACTGAAAAAGACGCTTATCCGCTTCCATACATTTCATCTATTCTTACCAAGTTAGGTTCCACACGTTACATGTCCAGTTTAGATATAAAAAGTGCATATTGGCAAGTAGCTTTATCTGAAGGGAGTAAAGAACTCACAGCTTTTACAGTACC
This sequence comes from Melanotus villosus, assembly GCA_963082815.1. Taxonomy (NCBI): domain Eukaryota; kingdom Metazoa; phylum Arthropoda; class Insecta; order Coleoptera; family Elateridae; genus Melanotus; species Melanotus villosus. Next base: position 53,163,189 of record OY720426.1, read on the forward strand.
CGGTAGAGGATTATACCAATTCACTAAGTTACCGTATGGTTTATCTAATGCACCCGCAACTTTTCAACGTTTAGTCGACAAAATTTTAGGACCGGAATTAGAGCCGTATGTCTTTTGCTATTTAGACGATATCATTGTAGTTTCACCCGAGTTTGATAAACATTTAGAAATTTTAACCGACGTTTTAGATCGTTTAGCTAATGCAGGACTTGTTTTAAATCGAGATAAAAGTCACTTTTGTAGGCCGGAACTTAAATATTTGGGCTATCTTGTTAATCGTCACGGATTGCATGTTGATCCTGAAAAAGTTGAATGCATCGTTAATTTGCCTCAGCCTAAAAATGTAACGGAGATACGTCGTTTGTTAGGAATGGTTAGTTGGTATCGTAGATTTTTGCCTAATTACTCAGATATTACATCCCCTCTTACTCGTTTGTTGCGTAAGACTTCAAAATTTATTTGGGACAGTTCATGCGAAGAATCATTTAGTAAAGTTAAAGAAGCCCTTATCTCTTCACCTATTTTATCTATTCCAAATTTTGACAAAGAGTTTTCTCTTCAAACAGACGCTAGCGATATAGGGATTGGTGCTGTATTAACGCAGCATTATAATGACCAAGAACATGTTATTTGTTATATTTCACGTGCCCTTACTAGAACCGAACGAAAGTTTTCTGTTACTGAAAAAGAATGCTTAGCTGTACTTTGGAGTATTGAAAAGTTAAGAGGTTATTTAGAAGGTGCAAAATTTACGGTAGTAACAGATCATCATAGTCTGGTCTGGTTAGATAATTTGAAAGATCCCCAAGGTAGATTAGGTCGATGGGTATTACGCCTTCAGCAGTACGATTATACCGTAGTTCATAGAAAAGGCAAAGAACACCTTGTGCCAGATGCGTTATCTCGTTTTGTCCAAACCGATAGTAGCTCCGATGAAATAAATTTAGTAGAGGTCATTAATGTTAGAGATCCTTGGTATGTGAAACTTATTAGATTAATTAGTCAAAAACCTTTAGCCTATCCTCAATGGAGAGTTGTTGAAAATAAAATTTACAAATACGTCAAAGTAAATCCTTTAGATAATGAAGATTCTTGGAAGTTAGTAGTTCCGAAAGAAAAACGTCGTGAAGTTCTTCAAACTTGTCACGATGAACCAACTTCAGGCCACTTAGGCATTTATAAAACTTATTTTAGAGTAGCTCGTCATTATTTTTGGCCATCCATGCGTTCTGACATTACTAAATATGTACGTTCTTGTGTCACTTGTCAAAGAATAAAACCCGAACAAAAGTTACCAGCAGGTCATATGGGTAATCCAGTTATTCCCAAAACTCCATGGCAAATTATTAGTTTTGATTTAGTGGGACCATTACCGAGAAGTTCCCATGGTAACCAATTTATTTTTGTAGTGACCGACATATTCAGTAAATTTAGTTTGTTGTTTCCTCTTCGTAGAGCTTTAGCCGTTAGTATTTGCAAAATTTTAGAAGAACAAGTTTTCTTAATGTTTGGCGTACCGCAACTGATTAGATGTGATAATGGTACTCAGTTTAGAGGTAGAGAACTTAGTAGGTTGGTTGATAAATACAAAGTTAAGGTTCTTTTCAATCCAAATTACCATCCGCAAGCTAATAACACTGAACGTGTTAATCGAGTTGTAAAAACAATGATTTCAGCTTATGTTAAAGACCAGCATAGAAAGTGGGATGATAATTTAAGTGCTTTAGCATGTGCGTTGCGTACCGCTCGTCATGAAACTATTAGTCAGACACCTTACTTTGTTAACTTTGGTCGTGAAATGTGTCAATCGGGCGACGAACATTCTAAACCGACGATTGATGATTCCCCTAATCACGAAGATCAGCCTAAACGAGAAACCGTATTGTCAAAGCTACGTCAACTTGTTAAAACTAATTTAATTAAAGCTTACGAGCGCAGTAGACAGCGTTATAACTTACGTAGACGTCATGTTGAATATAATATTGGTGATTTAGTATGGAAGAAAAGTTACGTTTTGTCCGATGCTATTAACTATTTCAATCGAAAGCTAAGTGGGAAATATGAGGGACCTTATAGTATCAAACGGAAAAAAGGTTATTGCGTTTATGAGCTAGTAGATAATTTAGGCAATTCGAAAGGCGACTGGCATGTTAAAGATTTAAAGATTTTTACTGACGACCAAGGCATTTAGTTTGATATCGGTTAGGCTACCGTAGTGGTACGATTAGTTATTGTGTTTGTTTTATTCATTTAGCGGGTTTGGTTGGTTGGGTGTGTTATGTGTTAGTCTAATTAGCTGGGAGGATTTAATTAGACATTTGTCCCATTAGGATTTTCCATCTTTTCCTAGTTGTGTTGTTTATTTTTGTACGGGTATATCCCTCATATTATTGTGTCCGTTACCCTACCTATATATTTTGCTCTTTTTGATATTTATCCTTCTGCCCTAGTCATTTCGGGGTCAGCTTTAGTGATGTAAGTCGGTCCTGGGCTTACACACTTAACCTTTAGTGGAGAGTGGTGGTGTGTTAAGATATTTTTGTTACTGTAATTGAAGTTTATCTATATTCGTGACAATCCTTTCGGGGACTCACGCTGGATTTTCGGATGTTACCGTAACCTCACATTTTTTTGGCCTTTTTGAATTTAGAAATTTCTGATAATTGTTTATGTGTAGACAACCACTCGAAGCTAAAACCTCCTATCCATATCCTTCTTCTGTGATCGTTTACTATCGTCTTTACTTGATTCCCATCCTTTCTCAAATTATATCTTTTCCTTCCGAGATGTAGTCTTGTGTTGGCTGCTATCTGGTGTTAGTTATTGTGAGTTGTTCGAGCGGCGCGCCTTAGTCATCCAGCGCGACGATCAATTCAGCTAGCTTACAATAGTTAGTCTCCCGCACAGTTCAACATTCTCTCTTTGTCCGTCCCATTTCACATACTTTTCTTTAATTCCTTTTGTTCTCCTTTTTCATTATCATTGTTTTGGGGTTATTTACTTAGGTAATTTTCTGGGTTAGTTGCCATCCTATAATCCTATAGATTTTGGGAATTCTTTAGTTACGCATCTTGGCAGACGCTTGTTAAGAAAGGGAGGGATTTGTTACAGTAGAAATCACGCTCTTGTTGTTGTATATGTAAATTCTCGAATTTACTTTTGTCTAGCCATTTAGACTTCCCAGTAATATCTACAGATTGCATGGTTGCATACAATGCTAATACTGACGTCACGCCTCTTACTATGAATTTAGTCACTAATAGGTTTAGAATTTTTAGAGGATTTGTAAAATCTTAGGTTGGCTCCTTAGAGAATTCTGTTGCAAAAATTTTAGTTAGCTTCTTCTGCTTGAAACATTCGTCGCGGATGGACATCGTTAACCTTGGTTTTAGAATTTTAGTTTTCTAAAATTAGTGGAATCATCCGAGGTTCGATTTTACTTAAAATGGTTTAGTAAGCCTTAGAGGCCTTTAGAGAATTTGAAACGCTAGTGAGTTTTATATTTAATTACCATTTTAAACCTTTATTGGGATATAACTATCCGACGACCACATTTTGAGAAGCTTTTCGAAGGGCATTTTAACATCTGTTGGTATGTAACGCATTGATTTTACTTGAAGATTTCTTACGGTATTCGTTGTATTTCAGCCCTTCTTTTTTTCTGGCAGTACTTTTAGAATTTCCTGTACGAACAACGTGTTCGTAGAAACCACCGGTTGAACATCTGTTATCCACGTGTTGTTCGAGGTCACGTTTTTGGGTTGGAATTTTTGGAGCCGAAGAAATTAGTCCATCCTGTGCTTTTACCCTGCAATTAGCTGGAATTTCCCCTAACTCAACTTCGTATCCTGCAAGTTTAGTTGTAAACTCGAGGTTTGATTTTGAGGTTATTTTGTGTGAAGTTAACTTTAGAAACATTCCAAACACATTTCATTAAGCTTGATAATTTTGGTATTTCACTATTGTTAGTAATTTGATTAAAAGCATTTATTAGTAATATTCACAGTAATTAATTTTCATTGTAATTCAAAATATTAGTAAAATTTTCAATCGTCATTTAGTAAATCGTACTCCGTGCGATTATTGAGACATTATAGTTGCGGTCACAGCAACGGGAATTTATGAACTGTAATTTTTAATTTGTAAAGGAATATTCAGATTTGCGTGTTTCAACTTAGTCAATTATTTTCTTTAATTTATTATTTTTATATCATATCGTAATTGAAATTGCGGTTTCCGATAGATCTCGCAGGATATTATTATTTTCTTGTGTTATTATTATGTTTTATTTTATAGCTGCGAAAACGACTAAAGTGAGATCACTCTTATCTGTGTTCGTTAGTTATTTAAGCTAATTTAAGAATTATTCTTGCGAACCCTTCGAGAGTCTACGTACGTTTAATTACGATTTGGGGTAAACCTTACATTATTTTCATTTATCTTTCGTTTGGTTACATGATTGTCGTTGAACATTCCTCATAGTTTTTTTTTTTTTGTGTTTAATTAGATCTCATTAGAAATTTAACATTTAAACTTAGTTTGTTTACGATTTTAGTAATTTTCCTTATTTGACCTTTGAATTAATAACTTCATAATTACTTTTTCAATTTCAATTTTGTGTATGTGTTTTTGCTTGAGTTAATATATATCCTATTCGTTAATTACCAAGTCTTGCGTTTTATTGTCAAGTCAATTGACTTTTGGAGGTCTATTCTTCAGTAGGTCCGGACTGAAGCTGTTACGTTATAAGGACTGGCGCCCAAGCAACATCGTTAGTTGAGTAATTAGTGAGCACTACTATTTTCTTTTAGGAACCTCACGCCCACGCAACAGAGTAGCGGGTTTATTTAGTGTTATCACCTCCGGATAACAATTGATATACTATACCTAGTGCTGGTGTAGCAGACTTCTTCGAGTTATTTTTCCTTGATCAACCTAAATTTCTTAATTTTTACGCCATGCAGCTTTATTCCTTATGGTTTTCAGTCTTTCTTCAGAATTTATTCCATGATTCTCGTAAAGTTTCGTCGTTAGTGACGACAACTATTTCTTTGGGTTGTTACATACGTTCTTTGCGGGGTTCTGGATGTTTCAGAGAGTTGTTTTATGTTTCAAGTGAGATTCACCCTTCTTTTGGGGTGATGTGCTATCTCTCTATTATTTATAGTTTTTTCTAATTTTCTTAGTCATTGTTCTAATTCATCAGCAGGAAAACGTTGCCGTTCAGGTAGCGTAGATTATTAATTACAATTGTTATTGCTGTAAATTGTAAATTCGTTCTATTTTATAGGGTTTGCCCCATAATATATTCCTCTAGGACCTCCTCCCCCTCCTCCTTCTCCTACTACTACTATTTGGTTTGATATTCCAATACCAGCCGCGACTTCTCCTCTTCGGCCATCGCTACTTTACTGTTGGATATATCTAATTTTCGTTGGGCACAAAATTAACGACGTTCTCCTCTGAATACAAGACTGCGATGTAGAATGACAGGGCCCTACACGTACACACACTTACACTATAGACATGGCGCATGGTGTAAGAAAGTGACCTTCTAGCTTGCACATGTGTTGAGATATGTAAACATGTTGACTAAATTATGCAGCTACATAGTGCAGCTGTGCTAGTTATTATGAGTCAACACTAGACACCTGCATGGATTTCGACATCTCACACAATTGCATAAAACGGTAATACAGGTTAGCATGTGTCATGGTGAATCAGTTGTTATCAGTGCTATATTTATTTTGGTAACAAGGTTACTAAGCCACCTACAGTACAGCTGCAATAATGTAAGAAAGAGGGAGCTGACTTTAGGGTATATATACCAGAGCTTAAATGCACTTGGCATGGCCATTCAGTGTCACTCGGTCAGTGCAAACATCAAACCAGTCATGGTGTTCAGAAGTCAGTCCTATCCTTCGTACTTAGTGGTTGTTACCATATAGTATATGTAAGAATATTTTTCTATATTTAATTTAAATGTTATTCAATTCATTGCAAGACTTTCTAATAATTTGGATTTAACCCTTTGTTTTATTTATTAACTTTAACTTTTGTAACTTGTCTCTAACACTGTTTAATGTGTTTATTTGTGACTTATTTCGGATAATATTTGTTGTTAGTTAGAAACAGACTTTTAATATAAACCTCTCGCAATGTAAAGCAAACCCCACGTAACGGAGTTGGTTCAAAGACTCTACCTAAATTATTTACTTAATTTATTTTTATTAACTTCTTTCATTTTATGGCCCCAACCCACTTCGTTACAATATGTAGCTAAACGGCGCACCAATTTATGTAACTCGCAGAGGGTTATGCATTGCTTCTGTAAAAACCACATATGCTGGCGTATCAACCTCGACATCAAAAGTTACAGATTAGGTAGAGATTATTGTTATGTAGGTTCTTGCTTTTGTATTTCATGTATGTTATTTGCCTATTACATAGAACTGGATTCAACTGTTTGATTCAGTTCCTAGTTTGGCCAAGTTTGTTTGTTATATTTTATATTTCGTATTACTCCCCATACTCTTTTTGATCGTGTCGCCCCTAGAAATGCATCTATTTCTGGCATTTTTTTGGTAGAATTACCTCTCTCTTTACTCTTGTACACATTCCCTTATGCCGAACTCTTCTTTCAATACCCTGTTTTTGTAGCCACGCCTGATAAGATTCTGTTTTTTACTATAATTTATTTCAGTTCTTTTGTCCACCATACGCACCCATCCTGGGATTTACTTCGTTGTATTTCTTTAAGAGTTTTATATGATGATGAAAAGGATAGAATTTTTGCTATCTTTCAGTCTATGCCCAATATTGATCGAACACATAAGAGGTAGACATTTTGGCTTTATAGAAGAAGCCCCTTTGAAAGTAATGCAAGTGGTTAACCTAAATCTCCATCTACTGTTGAATGAAAGTCTCTCGCTATCTTCCGCTTCCCTTGCATTGCTTTGTTTTTCTGTTCCGCACAAATATGCCTCACATGGTTCTTTGTATTGCTCTTTGATTTGTTCGTTACATGGGCAATTATCGTCCACGTTTCCGAGGCGTATGTGATGGTGGACAAAACACATCATTTGTAAGCTTTCGTTTCTAAACATTCAGGTAGATCTGCGTTGAGCACATTTTGTAGATTTCCAAAGACATTCTTTATCTAGATATGCTTATCAAAAGTTTATTAATTGTCATTATATTTCCTTTACCCGTTTCCATTATATTTAGTGTCACATCCTTTTCAGGACGAGGGGGATCAAAGCCACGTTTCTAAACGAGCTGGCCTCATGTACCTACTTTGTTGTATTCCCCTATGTTTCAGATATTTTATTTATGTTCACATTGTCAACGATAATGCTGGTTAGATTCATGACTAAATTGTCCATTACTTTAGTTTTGCCCAAGTTTATCAGTAGCTTGAATTGCTTTGAAGCTATAAAAAGTTGAGTGACCATTTCTTGCGTATCATCAGCATTTTCTGCAAACAAATACTCTATCGTCCGCGTATCTTAAGTGTGACAGGTAATCTCCGTTTATGTATAACTCTCTCAAAACACTTGTACAAAGTTTCGACAAAATGTCGTCCTGGCTAACACTTCTTGGCAGATTGCTTTGCTGCGTTTTGTCCTGTAGTTATACACTGAATGTAGAATTGTTGTAAAGATCTTCCATAATTTGTATGTATCTGTAGTATATTCTGTTTCTTTTTGTTCGAGTGCTGGAAGGTAGTCATAAATAAGATAACACTTTAATATTAGTATATTTAAGTATAACGTTTATCACGTTACAACGTTTTGGCGCGTACAGTACAGACTGATTCGACATTAGTTACATTAGTACAGGAAGTAAGTATTACCAACTTATATTTAACACTCCCACTTATTGAATTTTAAATCTAACATTCATTACTATTTACTAATATAGACCCATTTCTTTAGTATGCTTTCTAATTTTAGATTCCCTTGTCTACCGCTTTATTTCAATCCATAAATGGCCTTGTTCAACTTACACACTTTGCTGGTTCCATCATTTTGCATTTCAGGCTGCTGCATATAAATCTCTTCCTTTAATTCGCCTTGTAGGAACGCAGTTACGGCATCCATTTTGTCGATTTTTAAATTATGTTTAACAGCTAGAGCTATTAAATACCTTATCGATGTGTATCGCACAACTGGGGAATAAGTTTCATTGTAATCGATCCCTTGTTTTTGCGAGCATCCTTTGGCTACCAGTCTGGCTTTGTGTTGGACTGTTTTACCATCTTGATTAGTTGTAGTCTTAAAAACCCATTTACATTTAATTGGTTTTCGGTCTTCCGGAAGATCTACTAAAGTCCATGTTTGGTTATCATGTAGGGATTTCAATTCCTTTTCGATTGCTGCTTCCCATTCTTTTCTATCATGCCTTGACAAGATTTCATCGATTGTTGATGGATCGCCTTCTATTGTTTCATCTGTTGATATTGAGCACAAAAAGCCGTCCAATCTTTTTGGTTTAGTGGCACGAGAGGATCTTCTTACACCTTGAGTTGCATCTACAACCTCTTCTTCTGGGATGTAAGTTTCATCGCTTGGATCTTCAAAGACTTCTTCAGACGATATTGAGTTTTCTTCGCTTTCTTCATCTGATTCTCATTTTTAGGCATCGCCTATTTGGAGCTAGTCTTCTAGATCCTGATGATACACAGAGCGCCTCTATGGACAAGATCCTGGCCTTTGAGCTAGGTGTCTGTCTGTATGAAGGTATCCCTTAAACCGCACCGGATGCACAATCGGTACAGCTAATTCACACCGCTGACTGAAGACATACCGAATGAGCAATCAGAATTCTGAAACCATAGTCTAATACTGTTCAGTGATGAAAACTTTAATTATCTAAAGATATTTACCCAAAGGTTTGCATGGGAAACAGTTTTCTATTTTTGCCATCACCCTCGTTTAACCAATTTCTTACCGTTTATAAAGGTACCGGTTTTATGCTTTTAAATTGAAAAACATTTACACACAGTATTGAAGTAAAGCGAGGCCTCTATTTTCGGTTCAAGAGCGCTCATTTGGTCTGATATAATCGGCTTCTCTCCCTTTGTTTTAGGCTGTTTCGAATTTCTAATATACCTTTTATAAGCAGCAATCGGGGCGGCCCCATGGCGCGAAGCTTCGGAAAGCTGCTACCTACGGAACGCAATTTCACACATTACACACTCGTGAAAAGCACTCCGAGAGATCAGAGTAAGCCGGTCAATTCACGAATCTCTTTGGGAGTTCTAAACTTGTATTCAAAGTCGTTGCCACAGCGTTAAAGCATGAATTTCGTTACGGATTAATGGACGTTCGGTGTAGTAAATACGTTTCCGGATTATCTCGGATAAATTCTGTTGCGGTTTCGTGTGTATTTTTTCTTTTATAAAGGATGTGGTTTGAATGTCTAACGGTATTGTAAGTTTAATTGCGATGGTTTGTTCGTTCCCTAGCGACAAAAGTTGCGATTCAGAGAGATTATTGAAAAGTTAGAACGGACGAGTTTAACTCGATTAAGCTTGTTTTAAATTTATTTTGGGGAAGTATTTTAAAAAGTTTTCATTGGGGTACTGAGAACTTTTTAACCGGTCGTGGAAGACTATTTATGTGCAAAATTGAAGGCGTTTTAGAAAGTAGATTATGAGATTTACATATTTATAGAACCACAGGTTTTCTTGTTGCACCAAGTTAGATATGTAGATATCTATCTTTAGCACCGTAAATGCCTTTTTAAACCATCCGCTTTATATTATATATAAAGTTCGAAGCTTTTCCCTCAAAATATTAAATTAGATTATTCAGTTTTGAACCGCATTTGCAAAAATACGAGGTAAAATGTTTATTTTTAAACATATATATTTTTTGCCTCTCAAATCTCAACTAAGGTATTTAGTTGTAGGTATTTTAAAACAATTCGTGGCTATAGAATCAAAAGCATACTCGGAACACTACAAATGGTTGGCCTTCATTAGCGCCCCTGGCGGACAACATTGAGGGCACCAACATTTCCAATAACTTAAAATTAAATTTTTAATTTAAAAATCCAAGCAGTACAGAAGTTTTTTTTTGTAGTTTCGAGCATGAAATAGTTTCCAAGATGATTAACAAGTTGTAAAATATGTTTTAGTTGGATTTGAAACTTTGATCAAACCATTTACTTATTCTACCAATTTCATGGAAGTTAGAAACTTTTTCCGATAATCTTTCTTAATGAAGGCGTTTACGTAAGTTAAATTTTATGTAAGTTTTAGTGGCACGTAACTATTGGTTTTGGAAATTAAAGTTTTCAAAGTTAATTAGGGAAGCGTGTTTTACACCGTAACATGTACTTTATGCACTTGATTTTAACCCACTTGCCATAGCATGTCTTCTAGCTTTAATTATGCTAACATACCTGACGTTTTCGGTTCACACTTGCTGCTGTTCGCAATTTGAACTCATAATGGAACTTGTACGTTATTGATTTTATTGGTCTTTGTGTTTTGATTATAGGTAACTTTTGAATGCATTTTACTGGTGAATGATTAAAAAGTGCAAATTAATTATATTATTTTAACATATACCTTAGTTGAGGTAAGTTGGCGACCCCGGTAGAAATACTATATACTCTTTTCTTGTCACATTGTAAAATAGTAACATGCTATTCTGCAAGGCAAAGGTTGTAACGTGACACCTGTCTTTAACGACTTCTGTATAAAATGTAAATAAAGTTTCCATCACAGCAAGTGTAGTGCAGGTGCACGTTAAACGGAATTTTTCCGTCCCGGATACAGACTTGACATTGCGGCGCTGAAACCGCTTAATCAGTTCTCCAGCTGAGGACAAACCAAGATAACCGGCGGGCGAAAACGTGTGTAAATGGTACGAAAACCGAGAAGAAGGACCAGTTCCGCTGAGTCGGCCCGTAGGGGAAGACGTACCGAGAGCACCAGATCCACTACGTCGGCCCGACCAGGGAAGACGTGAGTACCCGCACCTGCACGTCGACCCGATCAAGGAAGACGTGATACCGTTCTACCCATCGAAGACGCGATCCAGTTTCCAGTAAACCGCCGTCAACCAGGCCCACGTTCCGCACGTCGAAGACGCGATTCAGTTTCCGGAGAGGAGCACGCACATCGACCCGCCAAGATATTTAATACTTGTCATTTTATATTTGTTTACTCCAAATAGCATTCGCACCGGCTGCAGCCATTTTCACACTGAGTACCTACAACAATCCCACCACTGTGAAGACAAGACCGACCTGAGCGGAGACGCACGCAGCGAGGTAAACCAAGGATGCTTGCGATAATTGTTGGAGCAGCATTTGTTTTATTTAATTAATTTGTATTATCACGTGCAAAAGTAATGACACCCCTAAGTGTTTTTATTGTATGATAAACAGTCAATGAGCAACTTTTTTATTCTAACTTGTTAATCTTACCTACAAGGTCTTATGGTTATGCCCAAGGTACTCATCGTACTCTGTGTACATATCGTTATGGCTATTATTTCAGTTGGAAGACTGAGGTAAGTTGATCCAGGTTTACTAATGCAGTTCCCTGTTCTTGCCTCAAACACCCCTCCTGAGCCGTGTCCTGTTTTTAAACCATCTGTATACCATACAGATCCTTGTCTTCAAATCAGCTTCCGCGTTGGTTCTTCGTCACCCCTCGCAAGTATTACCCTGAAAGGTGTTGATTTTATTGGATTGCGTATTAAGTATGCGGTTTTATTCCAATTGTATGTTGGATCTCGTTGTTGGCTCCCGTTTTACGGTGTACTTTCCGCTGATAACCTATTTTTAGTCTATATGCTGCTGCCAATACTTGAGGTTCCACCACTAAGTGAAGTGGGGGAAGATTGAGCATTCTTTCGATGAAGGCTGTAGGCGTAGACGATATCATTGTTACTATTGTGTTTACTGCTGATACTTTTGGTATAATGTTTTCATATCCAAATGCAGATTTCATTAATGTTTTCATTGTATCTTATTTAGCTGAAGATTTGTTGCCGACATTTGTAGTAATTGCGGTAGCTCTCTTTTTATGTTTTTTGACTTGACTACTCCTCTGTTTGTTTCTTATTACGTGAATGTCAGGTAAAAAGGTGGCGTGAGTTGGTATTATAGTCGAATTTTTCTTAAGTTTCGGAACCAAAATCAAATTAAAGTGGTTCCAACGATGGATCAAACTAGAGACTGTTGCACTTTTTCATTTTTTTCGGGAACTGAAGGAGGCACAAGCAAGGGATTATGATAAAAATTAACTAATTCATGCAAAATAAGAATTAAATTACTTACCTAAACCCTTACTATTTTTCTTTTCTACCCATTTCTTGTTTTACTTCTTCTTTTTCTTCCCTATTTTTCACCACTTTGTATAACTGTCAGAAATGTTTTTCTCGTTTGTTTTATCCTGGTACTTTTGTCCTTATCTTATTGCTTAAAGGTATTCTTTTAATTTTTCTATTCCTCATTGTTTCACATAGCCGGCTCTACCACTGAATTTACAACTTTCATGATGTTTAGGGAACTTGGCAACGCAGTAGAAGGGCTAACTTCGCAATCATCTCACACAGGATTCAACTCCGCACAGTGCAGTGGTGTGAAAATTTCCACATATCGTTGAGTTCCAATTTTGCTTCTTCTTCCGCTAATGGCCAAATTTAATAGTACCTTACCCTTTGATAGAGGCGAAGAAGATCGCCCACAGTGTTGCGAGGTTAACGATGATAACCGGGTCCGGATAGCCGGCCATTCCTTCCGAAGCACGGAGAAGCATGCAACTTCTAAAATTACGGCGGGGGTATCGCCGGTCTTAGGAATCGAAACCGAGATGCCTACGTGAGAGATCGAGACCTTTTACACGTTACTATCCACCCTTCTGAGTTTGAATTCTGACAAATAAAATTGCCATATAATCTTAACCCTCAGTGTCTTAATATAAATAAATAGAAAGGATAGTTCATTACTGAAAGGTATGAGATTTAATGGTGTCATGGCCAAAGATTTATAATATTGTGGCGAAGCGGGGGTTGGCATTTATTGTTAATATTTAATATAATTAAGTTATTATTAGTTTGGTAGGGTCGTTGCCCCACAACGCCACTTGCAGATTGCTTGGCTTTATTGCGAGATGTGTTAAATTAAAGTCCAGTGCAACTAACATTTATGTATTTTATATGCGTGCTTTAGTGTTACCAAATCTTACATTCTGACATGAATTATTCAAATTCTAAATAAAGTCTTTAAATTTAAGAACTAACTTCCACTTACATTTAAACGTAAAACGGATTTAACTAATTTACTTGAATATTTTTATAAGTTCTAAATAACATCTGAAACGGCTAAGTCCATAAAGAGCACTTAGACGATTCACACAAATATTTTGTACAAGTCCAGAACTAATAAATAAAATAAATCTTACATGTATTCACTAGTACGGCATCTTAAAGGGTGTCAATTTTCTCGTAGTGACTGCTTCTGTGATGACCGGATATAGACCATGTCTTTTACTGTATTTTGGTCACAGTTATATACGGAAAATTGATCCCCTTCTCTTAATATGAGCGTGTGAAATGCCTACTTGTTATCTTACAAGAATGCTGGTCAGCATTTCTCAAGCTTGTGGAATTTACACAAAAGTACGTACAATGTAGCAGGTTTCAACGACGCGTACGGCTTGTCTAGTCAATATCCTGATCTAATGACGTCATTTCAACTACACGTGAATGAATTTAATAAATTAAATTCATTTTAAACTTTGCTTAATATTTACATTCGCCTTTGTTACATTATAATTTTGTAATTGTTAACATACAAGAATAGAAATATATTTGAATTAACTGTCGCAATTTCCCCGAAACAGGCCCAGCCCACTTTTACCATTATCCAGTATCTAGAAACATTCAGAAAGTTATTTCTTCTTCTTGTTCTTCTTCTTCTAGGTCAATGACCTATTTTGTCCAATCTTAATTTCTGTTCTTGAGATGCAGAGTTCCAGCTGTCCCTCCATCTCTTCGGTGGTCTTCTTGGTGTAGTTGATTTTCTTGGTTTGCGAATAGCAAATCTTACGCGTTCTTTCATTTTGTATGCTGGTTATTTCAAGTCTTATAAATATGTAGTAGTCATCAGTTCAGCCCTGCAACTTATTATCTGCAAAATACAACACCTTCTGTTTTTAAAATCGTTTCCCTTATTAACACCAGCTTAGCCAACGAGTAGGTGGTGAGCTACAGCAGGTTTCCCTTGTCAACCAAAGGTATCGGGTTCGATACTAGACGAGGACGAGTAAGGTATTTAATAGTGTATGTTTGCCTTCATTCGGATAGAAATTAAAAGCGTGGCCCCCATACCAATTCTAAGTTTGGGGTGGAATTTCGTTAATTTTAGCAATTGTGATAAATGACCATTGCAGTCGACGCGTGTTCAGATTCCTGAGATCCGCAAACCTATATCTCATCTAATAAACTCAAACAAACTTTGCCCTCTAAACTAAAGGTTAACATTCTACTGCAAATAATTACACTAGAGTGAGGCAGTAGTGTTTCAAAATTATTGGGTATTTATTTTGTTCGTGGTGATTTATTTGAAAACAGTTAAAGAACATGCTATCTTCCATTGAAGCTTTGTCTTTGAGAACAAGATTTATAGCTTCCAAATAGGCTTTTGTTGTGTAACGTCGGATTCTATTCTACGAGTATTTTAAAACAAATTACGTAGAGTGCAACACAAGAAAAGGATAATAAAATAGCATTCCTAGTGAAGGCATGCTAATACCCCCTTTCAGCCGTTATAGACTGAATAATTTTACAAATCCTTCGAACTAAATTCTCCTAATCCGTTTATAACGTACATAATTTTCTAGATTCGTTGAACTGAAATCCCCATAATCTCTTGTGTAGATTTACTTCTGTTGGTGAAGTTTGTGGAGGTGCACAGTCCGTTTTCCATGAAATAATAGTTTAGGATTACTTAGATTTACTGCACCATTACGACCTCCCTTTTTGGTTTACTGTTGTTGCGTGTTTCGTTCTGCTTTTGTTGTTAGGTATTACATTAATACATACATAGCTTTCAAATGGTTCGTTTTGTTGTAATCTAGCTAAAAAATCAATATTGAATTCTTGTTCAAGAATTTTTCCGAATTATTTGTACTTTTTCGGTTAGTGAAGCGAAAAATCTGCTGATTAAATGAGGAAAAGTTTTTCCAATATAATAGTTTCGAGTTAAATAAAATGTCGAGTCAGTATAACTCGTATCCTGGGGGAAAAATAACGCTGTCGGTTCCGGTTTGTTCTGGGCAAGATTTTATGAACCACAACGGTGTTTGTAATTTTTATATTATTTCCCTAGAGGTGCGCCTGGTTAAATTATGTAAATGCTTTGAGTTACTAAAAGTTTAAAAATTTAGGTTTGAAATAGCTCACGGTTATCGAGGTTACTCGTGGAGAAATTAACGACACAAGAGTGGCTATGAATTAAACAGGTTTTTGTTTAACCTACGATAGAACCTTAGAGCCAGCAGAAGCCAAAAATTTGGTTGTTAGTTTAAAATTAAATCCTGAATACTTATGGTAGCTTGAGCAGCCAGGGCGATGGGACATCCGCCCGTTTTATTTTGCCGTACAATAAAATTTATTACATCCTCTGGTATTCGTCCAGAAGTACGATAAAGTCTTGTGTTTACTTAATCATGCTGATATTAAGCTAACGTACGAGTGATTTTAGCGTTTGAATAAACGTTAAGCAACTTAAAGGAAAGTAATCAGCTTGGGCGATTTAAAAATCGCCCGTTTATCCACACCGAACTTAACGACTGAGACAAAAAAACTGATATTTTCAAAGAAAGTTCAACAAAGCCATTTATATAAAGGTTAGAAATGCTCGATTTCATTATTTAAAGCTAGAATCCGCCACTGCTAAAAGGAAGATTAATCCAATACATCCTTTTTCAGGGCGTAAATAAATGAACTTGGTAATCTTGCGTATCTCACAGTAACGTTTTTTTTTTTATATAAAAATTTAACAATCTTGGTAGATAAATCAACGTTAAATTAAAGTACAAGGCTGATAACAATGCATCTTGAAAAATGCCAAAATAAACCTTCAACTGAAAAAGTGCGATAAACAACCAACATAATACACATCGATGCTTCCAACTCAGAGAGAATATTACATATCAAGAAAAAAGGAAATTACGCAAAGGATTTCCACGGAATCTTTTTATCAGAAACATAAGCTTGGTTAAGCTGTTATACATATGCCGGCCCAGGCTTCTGTATAAAGATTAAACCGAGAACTGTGAAATTTATAGCTGTTCAGTGAACATCTGTTTCTTGCTTCGTGCTTTTTTAATAATCTTTCCACTGAATTTGAAATTCAACAAAACCAAAATTCAGCTCCCGAAAGGAACCGCTGAGATAAATTAGACAACGGACATAAATGAGGATGGTGCAAAGACGTCCAAGAATCAAACGGTTAAGAGGGTGGGTAATGTGTTTAAATTACGTTTAAATGTAACGGACTTAGGGCAAGGGTTGTCTGTTAGGAATTCCAGCTGGTGAAAACAAAAGACGCCAAATGAAATGGGAACCGATCGGCGTTTTTGTAGTAATTTGTAATCCTGAGGCGAAATCTGATCTTAGCTATTCGTAATCCAAAAGCAGGAACGCTGAGTATGAGCTTTGGATAGATGCTTTAGCAGTGCGTAACAAATCCCATAAAGTAAAATCTGTTTTTCTTTTAATGGAATTGAAAGCTTGTGGAAATTTCCATACCACTGTCGGGATTAGAACTTAAGTCAGCCGATTGCAAGCAGGCTCTCACCCCAATGCGTTCATCTAAGTTTTTGCGTGTGAAATTTAGATTTTTTCAGAGACCAACTAACCAAAATCAGACTTATTATTTAGCAGCAGGTTAACAGTTTCTCATATGGGAGTTTCTAAGGAATCCAACTGTTTCACAACGTAAAAATCCTCTAAAGCTGTTACGCCCGAAACGCAATTTTAACGTTACAGAGTTATGAAGGCACTCTGAGGGCGAACCGTTCAATTTATTGATGTCTTTATGACGTCTTTGCTCATATAACGATGTGGTTTGAGGGGATCTCTAATAAAAGTTTCGGGTATGGTTAAAAATATGAAATTTGGTGTAGTTCGGTTCCTATTTTTGTCAGTTAGTGTCAAGACTTATTACATTTTAGGCTCTTGTTAATAATAGTCCAGTCTTCAATATTTTGTAGCTATTTTCTGTTTTGTACTTTAGATAGAGGTTAGTCTGACAAACGAATGGTTTTAATCTGTTGCTAAAAAGGGCAATTCTATATTTTAGCATAAAAGTCCACCTTGAGGGTTTGTACTTTTTTTTTAAATACATCAACTAGAGAGTTTCAAAAGTTTAACTGAGGATTGTAATAAAAAATAAAGTTGTTGGCTTAATGTTGCCAAGGATCTCAGTCAGTGGTGTTTATCTGTCTGCAAACGGAATATTTTACTGGCAAGTTTCTTTTCACTAGAAAAGGTCCGAACTTGCTTCCGATATTATACGTAGGTAATAATATATTGTAACGAAGTGCTTTTTGCATTTATTGATTATGAAGTAGAGACTTATAGCAACTTCATTACGAGTGTTTATGCTTTGCTTTTGCAAGAGGTTATATTAAAGTACACGGCCAACTAACATCAGATATATTGTTATAACCTTAAATACAAACATTATTTAACTGTTCTACAAATACGAAATCCAAACACTTAACCGGATGAACGGTTCAATACAGCGTACAAAACCTTAACATTACATTTTAATAATAAACACTAATCTTACGTGAACATCTTGAGAGTCGCACACATCTTAGTAACAATGTTGTAAATAATATTTAATCCAACTCGTGGTTTACTACCAGAGTTGGTCCTGGTAGGGCCTCTTGTATGAGTATTAATCAGGCATCGTAGTGAGACTCTATCAAGAGACTGATTTTCTTATGGCAGGGTTTCTATATTTATACTCTCAAGATGCTTAACATCTGCTCAAACTGTTTACATTGTTTGTCATTAATTATTTCGTTACATAAACATGAGTCATGGTCTTTCGTGTTATTTAGTGCAGGTGTTTATTAGTCACTGCAACTTATTTACAAATATCATAAGACATTGAGATGATTCATAATCCAACCAGATGTTCGCATGACACATATTTATGCAGGTGCATCCTTAGTTGATAAACAAACTTAATTACTTCTTATTCTGTAATAATTACTGCACAACCTGTTATATCAGTCATACCCAAATGTTAACTTATTTCACTCATTTCTTATGGTAATGCTTTACGCTATTATTTAAGTAATCCATTATCTTACAATATTCTTATACGAATGTATTGCTTACACTACGCATGCGTGTAACAGGCGTATGCGTATGATTTGGAAGGCGAATGAATTTTCAATTATTTATTAATAATTATCTGTAAAGTAAAAACTTAAAGGTAGTGTCAAAATTTAACGGCCGAATTGTAATTCGTTACCATGTTATGGGATCTAAAAGTTGAAGCTATGACGTCACTGATATCGGTCGCTGGTAGGTAAGAGCTATAGCGCTCTAGCGTACATACTATAATAATTGTATAATAATGCAGTACTCGGTAATAACGCGGGCGTTGTGTAGTAGCCTCCGGAGGCCGACATCAGTGACGTCACGTATCGGCGATCTGTTTATTATTAAAGATATTGAAATTCTACCACCGCGGGTACTTTTGCGAGTATTTTAACTAAAGTATTTTGTTATTTACTAAATATGTTGCATAAGTTGATAATGCCTTTAATAGTGCTGTCAAGAATCGGAAATATAGTAGAACCGATTCTCGATTCTGTAGAGAATCGATTCCAAAAGAATCAGATTTCGATTCTAAGAATCGAGAATCGGTTTTCGGTTCTGAGAATCGAGAATCGGCTTTCGATTCTGAGAATCGAGAATCGCAATTCGATTCTGAGAATCGAAAATCGAAGTTCGATTCTGAGAATCGAGAATTGCAATTCGATTCTTAGAATCGAGAATCGGCACTCGTAGTTTTAATTCTTTAAGACGAGAATCTAAATTCAATTGTTATTATCAAAAATCACTTTGATAGTCCAGAATCGGAGATTTGCTTTTCAGACAGAGAAGCCTATTCTCAGTATTATCTGATAAAAAAAAGTAAAATGAATTACTTTAAAAACTGAAACAACATTCAAAAGGTTTTTCAATAGTGTTTTGAAGAGATTATCTTATTCCATACAGGTAAACGCACTTAGTAGCTGAGTATTTCGCAGAAAAATGAACTTGTTTAGAAAATTCAAAGGAACGCAATTTTTGTTGAAACCATTTAAGCCGGTAACGGTCCGTTTAAAAATTCGTAACAAAATCTTCTGCAGCTTATTTTATAGCTATAATTCACATTGCTGTATTGTACAAGGGATCTGGCGTGCAGAGGTTTAACAGTAGGTTAACTGTTGTAATACCCCAAGTACTAAGAACAATCATTGTAATACGTTCAAGCTTGAAGTTCTCGAATGTTGGTATTGTCTTCTGAGGTTTTTGACGGAGGTTTGAAAAAGAATAAAAATGTATTTTCATCTTTTATTATTACACTGAAAAAGCATTTGTTGTTGTTGTCTTACATTAAAAGAGAATTGCTATTAAGTTCAAATAAAAAGTGTTACAATGAATTAAAAACTATTTTTAAACCACCACGAAAATAATTAAGGTAATTTTCGATTACCGTACTATTCCGAAAACAGTAATCCTTATGCACTTAAATTTAAGTGCAACATTTCTGAAGGATGTTACACATTTTTCTAGGATTATTTCTTTTGGTTCTCAAAGATTAAAATCATTCTTAAAGGATGAATGGATAAATAATATTTGTGTTTGACATTCAGGACTTTCCGAATCTTTACTTATTTTATCCCTAAATTTTAATATTACCTCTATTTGTTTGAACATCTAAACATACGGCATATTTTTTAATGGTAGTTAGTTTGGAGAACATGCAAAAAATTACTTTGCAAATATTTGAGCTGAAAAGTAAATTAATAATACTAAATATGACACTATGTAAATCAACAATTTTTTGAAGCTTTAAAAATAAAACTACTTATTTACATTTGCGCTTAACATTATAATATGAATTGCAATTTTCAAAAACAAAGGTTCTCTTAAAATCACGATGCTTGAATGTTATAATTTAAATTTGATTTCTGAAATTCCAAAACTGAAAACATCTAATATTGTAAGAATCAAGCTCAATTCCGTTTTGAGTTTTTATATACATATAGAAAACGGATTAATTAGTTCTGCTGTTTTAAAATTGGGAATCAATGTTTCCGATTTAGAATCGGAAATCGGAGTTTCGTTCTTAGAATCGGGAACGGGAAATTTGATTCTATTTAGAATCGAAAATCGAGAATCGGATATTCGATTCCAGAACCGAAAATCGATTTTACAGTTCCAGAATCGGATCGGTTCCTCGATTCTGGAATCGGGAATCGGTTTTTCGATTCCAGAATCGGAAAACCGATTCTGTTACAACCCTAGAACCGGTTCTTTAGGCCAAAGAATCGATTCCGATTCTAGGACTCGGAATCGGTTGACAGCACTAGCCTTTAAACAAAAAACGTGGTCGTAAAAACAATAAGGCTTGCGACAACTGCAAAGAAGCCAATCTCTTTTCTACACTCGTTACTTATTTACTTGATTCTGAACGATTTTTTCTGTCACGGTAAAATTCCTTGGGTGTTAAGTGGGTTTCGTTTCTCTTCTTGGGTTGATTTTGTATATATTCCTTTAGCTTTTCAGTATATGAATATTCTTCCTGCTTTTTCCTGTTTGATTCTCCCACTGCAGCCTTGCAAGCCTTACTGAACCTACCGCCACTCTATCCAAGAAGAATCCAGGTCTGTGTGTCACATATCAACGCAAGGACATCCACCAATCGTTCAAAGACACGGCCCAGTGGCAGACCCAGTACAGCCTGCGGAAAACAAGACTTCAAAGTATAATTTTGAAAGGATCAATACCAGAAAAACATAGGTGGGGGATGGGACCTCCAACAAAAGTAAATCTTTTATGGTTTACAAAGTCTGATTTAGGAGTTGGAGCCGAAATATACTGGGTTAAAGAGAGGGTTATAATACCCATTGGTAAACATGCCACTATGTTACAAGTGGAGGTAGTAGCTATACAACAATGTGCTACTGAATTAATATGGCGTAAGGTCAATAATAATCAACTAATAGCGGAATAGAATATGCGGACAGCCAAGCAGCATTAAACAATATCAACTCTTACCAATTCAAGTCGCAGCTTCACCAAAGAAACAACCACCGTAACCAACTTACCATAGCACGGGTTTTAAGGCATAGATGGTACCATGGTAATAAAGAGACCAATAAATTAGCCCGAGAAAGTTCGTCAATGGTAATACAGTGACATTACTAGGTCCACCATCAACGTATTATCGACATTAGGATGAAAGAGATGAACACCCGCAGGACAGAGCCACGTCAAAGAGTTTCTGAAAGAACCGTCCCCTAAACTTACGATAGACCACCTAAACCGAAAACGCAACTCGCTAAGAGTAGTCGTAGGATTATTTGTAAGGTATTGTCGGCTGAGATATTCTATGGGCACAATCGGACTGATAGAAGAAAGCCAGTACAGGTTATGTCTGGAAGAACAAGAAACCGCATTCGATGCGCTATATCAGTGAGTGTGAAGTACTAGCAAGAATATGTTTCACAGAATTGGACAACGTTGTGACTGTATACGGGATGCTCAAAATTCTCGCACCAAAACTGTTTAATAATGCACATGATTACGAAGACTTCCACGGTCAGCGTGAAAAGAATGTTTTCCGGGTTGGGACCGTGTAATTGTTGAGGAAAATAACACAACGGTTCACGGATTTCTGAAGGAGCTTCATCAGGAGGAAAAAGGGGGAAACTAAATGAGCACGGTAACTTAACGTATCAACCAAACCAGAGGCGAAACCCTTCTGAACAAAACGGAAGAAACCAACGACTTTATACGGGTTGTAACAGGTCGAGCGTGCCAGATGAAGACTGGTCATGAGTGATGATCATTTACTTTAACAACATATTGAGTTTTACATGTACTATAAGACGACAGTGGCATTACGCTTGTTAGCTGACAATATACGTAAAATGCTAGAGTTGGATCGAAGACTTTTAAGTGCAACTTTTTCTTTCTATGGGATATTGCAAGATGGCGGTTTTTCAGAACGAAAATGCCTGGTTGTTTCGAAACGTACAATGTTAGCACTATTTTTAGGAATGGATGCCTGAGTAGTTGAACTATTTTGGTTTTGGAGGCTCTGTATGCCGCTACCACAAAGACTGCTGATTGCTTTCTGGTATGGTATGGACAGCCCACGTTTCATCATCAATGACAACCTACTTGAGGACATCATGACCCTCTTTAGAAACCGTTAGACATTCGTTGAGAGTTTTAGCACCTATCTAGCACAAAGTTTATTGTAACTGAGGTGTTTCGTTAAGATTTCGTATGTTAACGATCGAAATACTACTGGAAATTGTTCTGGTCATTCAGAAGTTATGAACCGTTTGTTTGCTCGAATTCTTGCATTTACATCCGTTACCAAAGAATATCATTTCGTTCTTCAACGTACATATTTGTCTTACTTTCAATAACTCTCTGATATTTCCACACATTACTATTTCCTATTTTATAAATCGAGCGAATACATAAGTACCATGAGATCGAAAAAAAGATGATTCTGAGCAGGCCTTGACTAGTACAACACGATTGGCAAGACTGATTTCAAAATGTGGCAGTAGGGTTAGAGGTTAATAAATGTCAAATAAATTAAAACACAAAACAGTATTTATTTAGGGAACAAACTGAAAACTAAGATGAGTACATGTTAGAGTAGGTGTTCAAAATGTGATCCTTCACTAGTATTACAACGATAAACTTAAATAATTCTGGAAACAAGATTGCAAAACTGACTTACATTTGAAATGTCACTGTCACATTATAATTCATAGGCATTCTAGAACCAGTGTAGCCAATCGTGTTGTACTAGTCAAGGCCTGCTCAGAATCATTTTTTTTTAGATCTCATGGTATCTAAGTAGGTAACAGTAGAATTTTCTATTGTGTTGAAAGTGCAGAAAATGCCATATTTTTCGGTTCTATAAAATGGTTGCATTAAACTTTTTACGTATACCTTCACGGCCAGCTGGGTTGGTTAACACGTCTAGTTACCTTACATAGCTGATGAAATCCCTTCATGGTAATGGGCGAAATCTTGACTCCTTCTCCTTCAACATGACATACGTATCTAAGCCTGGAAACCGATTACTACATCAAATGGCTGGATTCCCTAAAACCTAAAACCAATCTTTTACCTGAGGCAGTCTTCTTCATTTCGAAATTTGGTCAGTTCTGTTCGTCCTAGACCTTACGGTATTCTTCTTTTGCTTCTCTTTAATAGGCTAGTATGCTGGGAAGAAGGCTAACCTTACCTATCAACAAAGGAGACGAAGAATATTAGCAACACCTCTGGCAATCGAAACTGCCGTTTTAACGTATCCTGCAAAGCATAGACGACCGTACGAGCACGACTTTCAACAGGGATTTGAGCCAGAAATGCTTCTTTAGGTTTATAATTACATATTATACAATAAAAAAGACATATTTCTTGTATTTTAGCGACGCTGTATATTGAATCGGAGCCTGAACTGCTTGCTGTTGGCGATATAACTATTTCCCTTTTATGTATCTGTCTGATTCGTTAGTTTTTAGTCACCTCCGCTTAGGCTTAGGCTTATGCGTTCTTTTACAAATATAGTACTTAGGGCTTTTTCTTACAGCTCCTTTTTGGGCCATTACATCAGTTTCATGTCAATGGAATGTAAAAATTTAGAACGTAGTAAGATTACGTGCAAAATACCTTCAATTTGCAGCAAAGTTACTGAATAAGAAATAATGATACGATGATGAAATTAAAATTTACGAAACCGACTAAGTATATAATGTAGGAGGTAGCTACGTTTCAATTCTTAATTGAAGATTTGGCAGTACTATCGTTAAATATCGCAGAGTCTGTAATATTAAAAGTGTAATAATAAAAGGATTGCATTTCTTGTACGTCACATTTTAATAAAGAAACGAATATGTTTTGGAGAATGTGAGATATGTCAACAGGTTGACAACAAATGACTTTCGCTACCAAACTAAACTGCGTAATTTTTTGCTTTTCCATTTTTGGTTGTCATAAGCATGATTGATGATTCTGAAACTGAAATAATTTTTCAGTTGTTCCATATTTTCGACAATATCAGATTATTAAGCTACTTTTATAGGGAATTTTCCTTAAGAAGTCGGTCGTGCGTCATTAAAAGGTCATTTTGTAAAGCAGAAATGTTTAACATACTTAATAGGTACTATAGGTACTACAATACCATACATTTAAATTCTTAACAAAGGTGATAATGCAACTTTTTGGAGACTCGTTAAAATTAAGAGCTAATTTATTTATTTTTTGGAAGAAGTTTTTGTTAAGGTAAAGTATATTTAGATAGTAAGCAGTTTTGTACAGAAATACATCATTAAAATGTAATAAAAAGATGAATCTCTGGCAATTACTGACGAAGTCTCTTGAATGTGTTACCGTAAACTTATCAAAAAGATAATAAAAGCCATAAATAATTAGTACACTTTATTTTTCGAGACTCAATTCACGGCGCGAAGGCCAGAGTTCAAAAATAATTACACAATAAAGAATTAAATTATTGATTAGATTTAATTATAGACTTAATAAGATTTCAACATACACAAAAACTGAAATATACATACAATAAAGTAAAGCTGAAGGCTTAATAAATTCCAATAAGAAAATTCAAAATTACACTTGCTGAAGGCTTACTAAATTAGGGAACGCAAGAAATTGCCTGAAATACAAATTCACCCTAATGGCATAAACGTTTATCTCTTTAGGAATGAAATTAGTGGTCATAGATCCAACTAAACTCATTCATTGCGGAGCCTTTTCAAATATGAATATAGCACATAATTAATCAATAAAAAAATATATAGGAAATATTCAAATCGAATAATAATAAAAAATCCTACGTTAACAAAAGTTAAATTGATTCATTCATAAGTTAGGAATAGATAAGCTAAAGCCAAATTTTAAATGAATTTATAAGTAAACCACAGGCCTAACCCATGAATGAACAATTTACTACAAATTTAAATATGAAATTTAATTATAAAATCAGAAAATAACATATGGCAAAAATTTAACCATACTAAAAGTTTGTAAAAAACGAAGTGGTCAAAGATAACAAGAAATAATAATAATTGAATTAATTATAAGCACTTATCTCCCCAAATCAACATTCTAGAAGGCAGGTGTTGAAAATAAAATGGAAGATTAAACTTACCACATGAATTACGAAATGTGCGAAATTACAAAGAATTTCAATAATCAGCCGGAAAAACATATTATCCAAACATCGGACCGCTGTATTAAACAATAAATTCCATTCAAAGTAACACAATTAACAATAAAAATTGTACGTTAATTAAACGTTGCTAACAGGTCCTTCCATTCGAAAGTGCAACAGCAAAGAGACCTCGTTTAAAATTCATGTACGACACCTCGACAGAAAAATCAACACAGCGCCTGCGCGAATAAAGATGCAATTAGAGTTGCATAAAATATACGAAAATTCGCATTTAATTATAACCTTCAACTCATGAGATTTCAAACACGAAATATACACGGTGCGTAAAAAGTAATGGATTCACAACGATGTGAAAATGCAATAAGGACGTGGAATTCATATAACACAAAAAGGAAAATTGAAAGATAGAAAAAATAAAGTTAAACAAGCACAAAATAAATTCTTAACACTTAAACAACAATGGCATTTGATAAGAAAAACGATACAATTTAACTCGCAAGCAGAAAAATTGTAACAAATGGTTTTATTCGCCAGTCATCAGGCTTGAGTAGCCAACCTATACCGCTGAAACGAAGAACATCTGGGTCTTTGGACTACCGAGGCTTAGTTTCACACTTCTTTCATCTATGGGTCTACTGTGGTGTTTAGGAATGTTGATGTGATCTGAACTGGAGTCCGTCTTCCAACGTTGGTAATCTTCTTCGTCATGTTCTCCAAGGGACTCAAAGTTCTTAAAGTTTAGCTGCAAAGAGGGACACATCTCAGTATTTTTTGCCATTATGGGGAAGGGACAGGCTTTGAATATCCTACGGCGGATAGGACCTTTTTAGCCACTAGAACAGAATTCCAAAATAGAACCGCAATCGAATCCCGTGGAAGCTGCGGCCGAGGCTGACTCTGTCGAGGCTATCACACGCTTTTTTTGGGTGGCGGCAGGAGTGGCTTTGAACGTGGAGTTCTTCTTGGTGGCGGCGGCAGCGTCACTGTCTAATCTGAATCTTCCTGCTCGGCTATTCGGTGGTAAGATCTGCTTAGACTTACTCGGATTAGTCAAGCTGATTAAAACGAGCGGCATGGGGATTCTCTCCCGGCCGTGCTTCCTTCATTTTTGGCGGTGTTGCTCGGCTTGGGGATACCTCGGTTCCCGCACCAGGGCATAGGTGTTTAATGGGTGTTGGTTTTGCGTAATACAAGCGGTGATATCCCGGTAGTTTTCGACGCTGCCTGGGGTGAGGCTAATAGCATCAGGAACGGTCTTTACTTTTGCGAAGTTTAGGTGCTGTCGCTTAAGTTCTCCTCTATCTCTACTCAGTTTTTATTTATCCGAAGGACATCGGGAGAAATACGGGTGGCTTCAGCGGAGGGAGAACCTGTTGGCGGTGGCGCTCTCCGGTAGTTGGGTCTTTTCTTCGGGGGTTGGAAAACTTCTTTTTCGACGGCTGCGGCGGCGGGATTTATTTCGGCGTCCATGGCTTCCTTTTCTGACACCTCCGGGATGGAGATAGCTTCTGGAGGGCCCTCTGCGGAACACTGTGCAAATCTTCAACAGGCAAGAGGCAGAACACGGATCTCGGGGGTTATTATGATGCTGTAAATGCTTAACCTGATTACGTAACTACATAGGATGTCCTCTTTCCGCTGAGCCTAGTAAAGTAATACGCAATTTATTGATAAAAAAACATTTATTTATAATTTTTCAAAGTATTCCTATGTCTAAACAGTTGCAAAAACAATCCAATTCTTAATAATGTGCAACCAACCTGGCTCAAGGACCTGGACTAAATACGTTAGTAGTTTTCAAGAATTCCCGACACGTTTGCTCCTTTCTACTTCAGGCTGTCGAAATAGTGTGCAGTGAGTACTGTGCTCCTATTTATACCGCTCAGCTACAAAGCAAACGTCTTAATAGAGAACTGAAAACTAGTATCGCCGTAAAAGTAAACTACAGCTTCAGCTAGTATGGAACCTCAACACGACTAGCTCCGTGAAGCCTGGTAAATTACAAATTAAAACTGTTCTTTGGAGCGTTAAATGTTTAAGTCCTTTAAAGGATATGTAATTTGTATTATCCTGGTGGTATTCTATATTTTTTGAGAGTCCGGCTGTAAACCCCATTTTATTTATTTATAGATAATTTTGTATGGATTCCCATTTAATGTATTTTATTTGTTGCAGGTAACAATATGTTCGGGCAATCTAAATGAAATCTACATTATTCGTAAGTACCAATTTTTGGTTATTCTGAATAATTTTGTAAATACGATACAGAAAAGCAGATCATAAATTCTCATTTATGAGTTCTAAGCACGCTAGGATATAATCGTTGAATATTAACTTTTCTACTAACGTGATATGCAGTTTAAACGACTTAAGTGTGCCAAATTCATTTACGTTGTTTATAAGATTTGATACCAAATCATCCTCTGCAGCTGGCGCTTACGGCGTTGATTAATTAATCGGCTTTGTTGCTTGCTAATGCGTTCGTTGTTAAAGTTTCGTCTTATTTTCACGCATCGCCCCTTTTTTGAAAGAGCAGGATGAAATTGAGTTTTTGTAGATGTTCGGGTAAAACTTTTTACAATTTTTAACTCTTGTAAAAACTTTGTACTCGTACTTTAATCGATTGAAATGCAAGTCTGGATGTGACGATGTGTTGATATAAATTTTGATGTTTTTATAAGCTCGAAAAGGAGGAGAAAGTAAATATTTGTGTTGATTTACTTATTGAATTACAATCAAACGGTTCGAGATATTTGATTTTCAACTTTCTGATTCTGAGTTTGTGCCGCTTTAGCTTCACTTTAAGACTTATGTAGCTGATGCTTTAAGCAAGATCACGTTGCAGTAAGGATTTCTTGTCTTGTAGAATAATACAAACAATACAAGAAATTTAATTAATTTTCAGTTTGCTACGCTCTTGCACCACAAGTCGTATATTGGTGGCAAGAGGCTTACATATTACTTGTCTTGCGTATTATTACTATTATGGCGTCAAGACCTGCCCTGTTCTTGCTTTTCCTCAAAAATTCTTGCAGAACGCTCGCATTCTTGCAAAAGCTCGAGCTTATAATTATGCAACCTGAGGATTTTCTACCATAAAGCTTGAATTGTATAACACTAAGGGAAGAGTGGAAGACTACAGAAACTGCAAAAAATCGCTTTTGGTTCTTTCACTTTTCTTGCAAGCCAGTATCTGTCTTGTCTCGTTTTATTATTATCTATTAAAATATATGCCTCTTCTCTTGCTTTAGCCTTGCATTTAGTGCAAGAAGAAGATAAGAACAAAAAAATGCAAGATCTCTGCGAAATATGAGTGGAAATGAGTTTTTCAATAAAAAATTAAGAAAGTTGGGAACAAACCTTAAAAATATTAAAGCTAACTAATTCCCTAATTGTTGCTTTTGTTTTATTCTAACTTAACTTGAATTTATAAAGCAACTGAACAAACTGACTTTATCCCTAAATTATACAGGTAGAATAATAAGTATAATTGCTTGGCTTAATCTTTTGTCTTTCACGGTATAACCCATAGAATTTCAAGGAAACCGGTTAGTTTTACCAGTCAAGAGGAGCATCGTTCTTTATCAAACGATCCGTCACTGCAGATCTGAGAAAATCTGCATCAGTATAGCGGGATATTGTAACAAAGACGAGTATTAAAATATTAACCAAACCTTGAATTGCATTCAAGTTGTCAAATTAACTTGTACACGAGTGTTGATGGGACGTCATTCAATTACTAAGGTCGTTAACTGAATAGAGGGACACGTGCGGCGTATCGAGTTACAGCGTTTAAGAATGCTAGGAAAATCTCGTAGTAATGAAACCCGAAACTCGCTACGTGCTTTAATGCAGTTTTAGCAATACCCACGCGTAAGATAAGGTACTAAATATTGTAAGAGGGGGTTCGATTTACTGTATAAAAGCGGAACTGAAATGCATCAGAGCATGGTCTTTATCCTGCCATCATCCAAGCAACACCGACAGTAAATCGACACCCGTCAAGATGTGACTACATGTAAGATTGTTTTTATATTACTTAAATTACTATTCTGGACTTGTAAAATGTTTGTGTTAAATTATTTAAACTCATTCAACGGACTTAGTCGTTTAAATGTAATTCTGGACTTAGAATTTGTGTACTTTATTTAAATTCATTCATGTACTTAGTCGTTTTAAATGTGATTGAGACTTAGTCTTATTTTGTGTAACTTTAAAATGTAATCAGAACGTAGAGTAATTCATATTTGTTCACGTTGAAGCTGGACTTGTAATCATTTACTATAATGTACTTTGAACGGGGACTTGAAAATATTTAGATTGTTTTGTAAAACTAAAAGCACTGATAGGAAATACATAATTGTTAGTTGAATTAGACTTTCATTCAATACCTCTCGCACAGCTAAGCAAACCCCCAAGTAACGGGGTGAGGTCAAAGCCTCTACCATCACTATTTAATTAACTTATTTTATTTGACTTATTATATTATACAGCCCCAACTCACTACGTTACAATATCCTTGATTTTTGAAAACCTGAGACAATATTAGTAGGTGTAAATTCAGCCACATTATAAATTGTCATTGGAATTGCTAGATCCTTTATCATCCACATATCACAAGCAGAGTTGTAGGCTTTAAAGGGCCCAAACACAGTAAGGTCTGCAGTGTAGATGTAAAGTTAATAAAATAACTCCAGTTTCCCCGAACTTCTTGATGATGGGTGCTGAAATGTGGCATTCCGCATTATCAAATATTATCAATGTGGGATTTTCTCTGATGCTACCAGAATTTTTTATAAAATGATCAACAATATAAGATTTTTGAATTATTTCGTCCACTAGGTGTGGCTAAACCGAGAGCACCTGGAGGAGCATCATGCAGAATATTGGGTTTACAAAATTTAAAGAGAAATATGAGTGCCGGAGGCAAGGAAGCTCCATTTGCACATATTCTGTGCTTGGGCACTGGTTAACTAGTGTTGTGTCCGTTCATCTAAATTACAAATCCTCAATGGGTCATTTAAACTGGGATAACGTTCAAGAATATTTCGTAAATTATTAAAAAATATTGTTACATTGCGCCTATTGGAAGACGTTAAGCGAGACAGACTACATGCCTCTGGTTTTCGAATAGTACAGAGGTTCTTGTTGCATTTCAAAAACGTCTTCAGCCAGCACCTGCAATTTTCGATTCGCTCCAAGAAGATGGCGTTTCAAGCTTGTTTGCTTCGGCCACTTCAAATGCTAGTTTTCCAGTTTCAAGTTGGCGTAATTTGGTTCTACTTAATTTGATTTTTCTTCTGGATTAGGTCTTTTTTTAACATATGTTTGAAGGGTCTAAAATTTTACATTGCAATTTTACGCAGCTTGCCTCAGAGTTGCCGTTTAGAACGCATTCAGGGACGCTCAGCTGCTTAGCTAAGCGGTAATTTAGTCAGACTATGCTGATAGTAAGCTGTTTTGACAGTTTGTTATTTGTTTTGTAAGGTTAGGTGTTAGTTTCACCATTATGTAATAATTCAAAAATTAAAGAAATTGTGGCTAATGGTCTTCAAATTATGGGCTATGTGTACCAGCTCACCCGAATTTATAATATTTTTATATTAAAATTATTAAGTTTGTGTGTTTCCCGCTTCTTTCTTTGACACCGCTGACAAAGTCAGCTAACAAATTATACGCTGAGCGAATTTCTCAGTGGCTTACTGCAAGCTTTTTCACAGCGTGTCTGTCCAGGGACTTTGCTAACTTAGCGCATCAGCCGCTGAGCGTCCCTGAATGCGGCCGTAGATTCTGCCATTGACTTGCCTATTTTTCGTATTTTTGGTTTTCTTGGCATCTAAAGCAACAACGAAGTTTGCATAAATGTACTTTTTACAATCTTAGTTACAAATACCTACCGAGATTTCAGCATGCATATTTTTGAGGTAAGGCTGTGTTTTTGACATCCATAAAAACATATTTAAATGTGAATAATAATATGCAAGTTGTGTTTAAGCAAAACTCGGCGGTAAATTTAAATTTTTTACCAACAATATTCTTAAACTACCCTTAATCATTTAAACCCATTGGTTTTATGTTTTTGCACTAAAAACTGCTTGATAGGCACATCAGGGATGGTGTATTGGTGGCAAGGCCTCTATGCCCAGACCAGTTTGCCTATGTAGCAGGCTCATCTACTGAAATAGCGCTACGCCGTCTAGTACAAAGAGTAAAACGCTGAAGAACAAAGAAAAGCTTTTATTGACATAGAAAGAGCTTTTAACAATACAATTCTCTAACTCCATCTTTAGAGCTCTAAGATAGCGGGGGCTGGAGGAGATTTCCTGCAGGTGGATGGACTGCATGCTCAGAGGCAGGGTGATATACACAACACTGTTTAAGGAAACAGCGGCGGTCCGGGTGGCAGGGGTTGTCCTCAGGAGGGAGTTTTATCCCCACTGCTGTGGAACCTCGTTATGGTTGGACTTCTCGTGGAACTTCGTTATGAATAGACTTCTCATGAAACTCAACAGAGAAGGATTTTCTCCTTTGGGCTCGGCTGATGACTTATTCATAGCAATAGAAGTGAAATTCATAGGTATGATCATGTGTATGCACCGGGCCCTGAACGTCTTGTAAAGCAGAAGAAAGGGAAAGCTTAAGAGTCAGCCCCAGAAAATCACCATAACGCCATTTTTACAAGAAAAATAACCCTGTAAGGTATTGGCTCTGTATACCTCAGCGGGAACTTGGTACGTCAGTAGAGGTAAGGTATATTTGGAGATCATCTTATAGACTGCAAACTCACCTGGAACCCTCATATGAAAAAAAAATGTCACAAAATCGGGAAAAAGCTCAAGCAGTTGTTAGACGAACATACGACGAATCATACCTTATACCAGAAATGGCGCACTGGTTGTACATCAAGGTGAAGCAGAAAATCACTAAACTAAGATTTAGCAAAATACAGGGGTTTGCCTGTCTAAGCATTACGGGGGCAATGAGAATCACGTCCACCGCTACAATGGAAGGCCTTCTACACCTTCCTCCCCTTCACATATAATACTGGGGAAGGCGAGACTGCGGTATACAGAATGTAAAATTCAATGTACCCTTGAACTGGAACAGAACACACCAAGATAACCGACAGCATAACAGCACAAGGGGTCTTCTACTTGAGATGAGGACAGACTACTGTATATAGCTCTAAGGGATCTGGTGAACCTTCTTTTCAAGATAAAAATGGAGACAAAGACAAAATCATGGAGAGCATAACGAACATAAACAAGAAATTTCTGCTAGATCTAGTTCATAGACGGCTTCAAAGCCATTTCAGGTGCTGGATCAGTGTTTATGGCGAGGGATCTATGGAAAGACTTACTTTTCCCCTGGGAAAAATCGCCACAGTTTTTCAGGCAGAAACAAACGCGATACTTCAATGTGCGCGGCAAAATAAAAAAAGCGCCGATACTAACAGGCGAATATTAATCGTGCTCGATAGCCAGGTGGCTTTGAAGGCCCTTGCTAGCCCAAAGATTTCATCCAGACTGTATGGGAATGTACTAAAGAGTTCAATGGCCTGGCAGAACGTTACACTGTTAAATTGTTAAGGGTTCCAGGCCATAGCAGAATAGACGGTAATGAGAAAGGCAAGGCAGAGGGCAACTGGGGTGTACCTTGGTGTCCAGAACCTGCCTTCGGAATTTCAATTCATAACTAAATTAAGGACTCTCTGGGACAACGCCATAGCACGGATGTTTAGAAAGACCCTGCAAAAAAAACGGTTACAAAACTTCTGTCTTTAAGTAGGACGCAGCTCAGAATTAGCACTGGTGTTTTAACAAGACATGCGTTCGGGAAGAAGTACATGCAGAGGATCGAAAGGTTTAATGGGAACCTCACATGCAGACTATCAGAAGCGACAAGACCGCGCGGCACTTTGATGTTAATGTTGCCAGCACAAGGCGGAGCTACGCCGGTTCAGTAAGTAACTTAGCGTATGGTTTTCAATTTTAATCGTTAATTTCTGATTTTTGGGGGTGCAAGTGCTGCTGACTTCAGGCACAGCTCCAAGTGATGTTTGAGTACTAATGGAAATTTCTAAAACAAATAAACTTACAGAAGCTGACATTATAAAAATTGATACTAATTTATTATACAGGGTGCTGAAAAAATGGCGTATTAACTCAATGGTGCGTTGTTTATGGATACTTCTTGAGTATGGAAAAAATAGTAAAAAAATTATGTGTAGAATATTCTTCAAGATGTGGGGGTCTAAAGTTGAGTTTTTAACTTTCTTATTATTTTATATTAACAAAAGTTATACCTTTATTTTGAAAGTTAATAACGTAAATGATGAAAGTTGTAAATAATTTAGGCCGTCGCCGAAGAAAAATTCGAAAATTATTGATTCAAAAATGTTAAAAATTTGGAGCAACAAGCACTAAATCCATTTGGCAACAGTGACAGGAACAACGCAGACGACAATTTTTTGCACAAGCATTTTAACACACACCTACATGATTCAATATTTTTATTTATTCAGTATTTGACATTTTTGTCAAATTTTTCTGAATTATTTTCATCCTGAAAATGTACCAATTCAATGAATACGCCGATGTATTTAGCATTAGGCCGCTGTAATGGCAATGCGACTGCAGGTGCTAGGCATTATGAACAACAATACCCTCTAAGAAGACATCCTGATCCAAATGTCATTAGTAGATTAGACCAACTAGGAGTACTAGAGGTGTAGCACAGGAATTTGGTTTAGATAGAAGATTAACGTGGACTATTATTAATGATGAGGGATACCACCCATTCTACTACACCAAGGTTCATTCTTTACTACCAGAAGATAACAGGCGAATTAACTTTTGCAGCTGGTTACTTGCACAAAACGAAGCTGATCGAAACTTTACATCTAGGGTGATTTGAACAGACAATGTTCAATCAACACAACGAACATTGTTATAGCCCTGAAAATCAACACCAAACATATGTTAGAAACTATCAACAGCGTTTTAGTGTAAAGGTATGGGCTGGGACATTGGGGAACCATGTAATTGGACCTGTTTTTTTTACCAGCACGGCTCCGCGGAGAAAACTTTTTGCAGTTTTTAACGAATACTTTTGTTGAGCTTATAGACGATATTTCTCTGGCAGCAGTGAATAATTCGTGGTTTCAATTAGACGGTGCACCGGCACATAACACATCACCAGTCCGAGCATGGCTTGATAACAATTATCCTAACCAATGGATTGACAGAAACGGCCCCGTACTTTGGCCAGACTTGACTGCGATGGATTTTTTCCTTTGGAGTTACATAAAAAATGTTGTTTATCGAACGCCAGTTCAAAATAGAGAAGATCTAATTAATCGGATACAAGCAGCCTTTCAATTAATAAATCAAAATATGTTAGAAAGAGTTTCAAATAATATTATCAAAAGAGCTCGAGCATGCTTGAACGCACAGGGTCTTAACTTCGAACACCTTCTCTAATTATTTCAACAACATTTGTATGATAATATTATTTAATTGTTATTATTTGTTTGTTGCATTGTTTCTAGGATACCTTACTTAAATACTGTACCTACTACTTTTTTATTAATAAACCACGTTGCCAGTTCAACTTAT
Source organism: Melanotus villosus (assembly GCA_963082815.1). NCBI lineage: Eukaryota > Metazoa > Arthropoda > Insecta > Coleoptera > Elateridae > Melanotus > Melanotus villosus. The sequence continues at coordinate 53,198,291 of OY720426.1, forward strand.
TTTAATAAATAAATAGTACCTCCATATCTTGAAGAATAAAATTCAAAGATTTTTTTAAATTATTTTCCCATGTTCACCAAGTGTCCCTTAACAGCTTACCATTGAGTTAATACGCCATTTTTTCAGCACCCTGTATATTAATTATTTTTGCATTTTGGCGTTGAACACTAATTACCACCATTTTTGCCACTCATTTCCGTGTATTTATGTTTTATTGAAACAATATTTTGAATAAATAACACCCGAACTCTTTGGCGCTGCACTTAAATATACAGCAAAATAGGAAATTTTACTTGCTAGTGGACGTGTTCGAGTTCACCCCCGCTCTTCTTATTTTGACCACCCCACACTCTGCACTTTGTCGCTTCTGTTAAGAGTTTATTCTGTGGTTTAACGTCGAAGTCGAGTTATTTTCGATGATTTATTGTTGTTTCTAAAGGCCTTATTTGGATTTAATTTAAAAGTTTCGGAATTTACAGTAGCTCTTCCCAGTTTATTAGAGTGTTTAGTAAAAGTTTAAAAGTTTTAATATAAAATAGTTTTTATGTACATCGTAAATAAAACTTCCGAACCTAGACGATTATTGAAACGCAACAATATGTTTGACCTAATATATTTTGGTATTTTTCAGCTTTCGTGCCACATTTCCGTGACAGATACAAAGCAACTGCAATAAAAAATGATAAAATAATGCCTTCACGTTCCTTCCTCTAAAACTACCCGCTGCTAAGTAAACTAATTTATAATCGAATCTTCGATAAGTGAATAAGTTATTAGAAAAACGGGAACTTTATTAGTCCGTACGATTGGAAATTGATTGAGTTCTCAAGAAAAAACCGAAATAAAACTAAAATGTCTTAAAGCCGATCGTAAAATGGGGGTAAATTAGTTCAAGATAAACTAAAATGAATAACGACCAATCGTAAAAGCTGAAATTAAGCAATAAGCTCGGTTTATTGCGGTTATGAATTTCGTTTATCAAGGCCCCAAAAACATCATCTGCTTCGTGAAGGGAAATTAATTCTTCTGCGCTTATGTAATTGTTACATCGCAAAGTAAATATGCAAATTTTGGCAAGGTATGCTTTATATTCGTATTATTTAAAAGGTCCCTCGGTTCTTTGAGTGAGTGGCCTGGAGAAATATTAAATTTCACGTCTGGCGACCGCGGAGACAAGCAGCATAAAGTCGCTGTCAAGCAATAAATTTACAATAAGAATAAAACGATACATGTTTTCATGCATATATACAGAGGCAACCACGCGATGCAAATATTGAGGAAACCTTTATAATAGATAATACAAACCCCTTTTGCCATGTATATGGATATTTAATGTCTGACATTTCCACTTGGAAATATACCTTGCGCTTTTCTCGCTGCAAGGGTAAGTAAACAGCTATTTCCTCGCACTTTCAAGCGTCAGTGTTGGTAACCAGAACTTAAATGATTTCCATTAAAAGCTCATGTTTTATTTGTGTCTCCTGTTTTCGTCTCAAGAGCATCGGGATATTGATTTAAAGGCTTAAAGCAACATCCTGTAAAGGAACCGAGACATGTAATTCAATTCTTGTAGTTTTGTTTTTGACGTATAGGTCATATGAGATTTCTTTGAAAAATGTTATTTCGACCTATAAGACTTATAAGGTCTCGTCCTTAGGGTAAGAACTGGATTTGTATCTCAGGATGACCTACAGATATGAGATTTTTGCTTTTTACTAACTTTCGGGAGTGTAAAATAAAGGAATATGATTACGTCTCTCCATTTCTGTGGGTTCGCACGTATTGCTTTAAGTAGAACAAACGGCCTTTTCTTTTATACATTTTACTGACCATCTTTGTTTTCTCATGGGTTTTCAGAATATAACAGGGTTTAGGTCGGTCATAAAATTTATAATATAAAAAGGATTTATAAAAAAAAGACAAAGCTGGGATTTTTTTTCTTTTGCTAGAAACGGAGAAATGGACATCTGCACGTGAAAAATTAAAAAATATTGTATTGTTGGGACAGCGAAGGAATGCCAAAAATGAACCAATAAGAAAGGCAAACTAATTTTCAGTATAAACTTCAAATAAATGCAACCGGGAGAAATACTTTAGTAATGTTCATTTAGGCTTTGATTCCTGTTATTTAATTTAATTAACAAAGTTGTAAAATCCTGTACCAAACTAGCACTACCTCTTTTAAATGTAAACGTTAACGTTAACAGTAACAGAAAAAAATGAGTTGTAATTGATTCAGACGGCGATGCATGACACTGAAGAAGATGCTTATGTGACAGATAAAAATTCAGAAATACGGATTGAAGAGTGGATAAAAAGTTCGGATATTCTGGGGATCTGCAGAAGGCCGTACGTCAAGGTCGACTAAAAGGTGCAAACCTCGAAGGTCCAAGCAACATAAAGGATTGCATGGTTTGTCTTGAAGGCAAGGTAGTTACGAATCCTTTTTCTATGAAGTTTAGTCGAACTTCGCCAGCAATGCACCTGGTGCATACCGATTTATGTGGTTCAATGCTAAAGGATTCGCTTAGTGGAGCTAAGTATTTTATTCAATTTATTGATGATTGTTCCAGATGGAGTTCCTTCTTTGAAGAATGAAAGCAACATGTTCGAGGCTATTAAAAACTTTGTGAGCCTGATGGATTAATAGACTAATAGAAGAATATTATAAAAACGTGTATGAATCATAGATGACATTTTCAGAAACAACGAACAGATAACTACGGAAAAAGGTGGTAGGTGAATTCAGAAGAAATACCAGAAATGACTAAAGAGAAACAACTTAACAGAAATGAAGAACAATAAAACCCCCGGAAACGATATCGTTACAAAAGAAATGCTACTAGAAGAAGGAGAAGAAGTAATAAGCGTCACGTTTCGGAGATCTGAATTCTCTCTACCAGTTTATTGTGGTTATTATCAAAGATATTGAAATTCTACCACTGCGGGTACTTTTACGAGTATTTTAACTAACGTATTTTGATATTTACTAAATATGTTGCATAAGTTGATAATGCCTTTAAGGAATACAGAAGCATTCGAACGCTTACCATTCTTTAGAATTGACAACGTTTCTTGAACGAACTTGGATTTCTCCAGATCTGTGAATTACGACTTGTGATAACCTCGAACCTATTAAATTGGCAGAAATGGTTTTTTATCACAGAAGGAAACATATTGATATTACGTACCATTACATTCGAAATATGCTGAAAGAAGTAAAAATTAAACATGTGTCTACAACAGGTATGGTGGCCGATGTAATGCCGAAGAGTTTACCAAAGGGTAAACGTTTAAAATATTTGAAGATGTAGTCTCTTCTCTCGATTTAAGTAATTTGGATTTTTCTTGTCTCAAAGGAAAGGCATATCTTTGTAGAGGTCGATAATTTGAATCCAAACCTCTTTTTCTTGGGCCAACATCTTGTGTATTCACTTCGTAATAACTTTTATACACAACACTCGTAGTAAAAACCTGTTTAACGCACCGTGATAATGGACAAACTGATACGAAATTGGCCCGGTCGCTCTACACACAACCCAATTTGCAGGGAACTGTAGCAAAATTGTATGGGCGCCCGACCCAATCTCCAATTTTTAAATTGTCTCAATCAGCCTACACACCAGTCAATCCGCAGGGCCCTGCAAATTGTTCCCTGCAGATTGGCTTTAAAATTGCCGTGTGTGTAGGTGCTTTTAGTGTGTCAATTCCCAATCTGCGTGTATTCGGTTTATATAAAAACTCTGTTACAACATAACTAACCATAAACTAAAAATAACGCATTTATCTTGCATATTCATTTTACGATAAGGTTGTCTTATTTTGAACCTGAACTAGCTTTTCCTAGCGGTGCCCTCCGTTTTTATACATATCTCTGTTTCTTGTAATTTTTTACCTAGTGACAGTGACACTTGAAGTTCTCGCCCAATAGGAGTGTTTTAGTTAATCCCGAGATGTGGAAGGGCCGAGGAGACGTCCTTTCACTACTTGGGAGAATGCGAGTCGCCCATACGACTAAGGTTCAGAACCTTCGGTGCAGTTACGCTTCAGAAGAAATAGTTGCACTCCCTGGCGTGGACATCCTAATTTTCATTAGAGAATCTAGGAGGTTCACAGAGGGAGATGAGGCATACGAGGTAGAAGATGGTGGGAGAGACTGAGGGGATGGCTAGGGGTTGTCAACAAGGGCCTATAGAGGCCGAATTGCTAGACTTAGGTCTCCCATAATTACTACTACTACTATTACTACTACCAATTAGTTTCAATATTCCAAATATATGAGAAAGATAGTAATTTCATATTTGTTAGAAATCTCTATCCTAAGATTGACAGAATGATATTGCTATGAAAGACTTTTTAACTTTGTGGACAGAGCTGGCTACCAAAATGAAAGAATATAATGAGCCCTAATTTAGTTTTTTAGAAAACCAACCGTTTAGCAAAGAACTGAAGAAATAAGCTTTCTGTAGGACTTGAACTGGCCTGTGGAATTTCATCTGAAGTTATAAAGCAGGAGGTTAAAACGTTGCTTAACTAATGTCGCTACGAACACTGGAAGAAAACTCTTGGACAAAATGCAATCAAATGGTTTTGTAGAGCACCCTTCGGAGAAATTAACGGCTACCTACCTTACTCAGTATGAGTAAGGACAATGCCAAACTATTGACGGGTGTAATTGGTTACTGTAAAGTAAATACACCTATTCTTCTTTACTCTTATGTGTCATGTCCTCCTAAGGACGTTGACGAGGGTATCAAAGCCACATTTTTTTAAACGACTTGGCGTCGTAAACTTTGTTATATGCCCCTTGTACTAGGAAAATGTGTTCTCTGCAGTTGTTGCCCGGAGCCTTCTGCAGAGTTTGTGACAATGTATTATTAAGTGTATAGTGTATGTGTCTAGTTACTATCCGCAGTCGACCACTCCGCAGACAGAATCGTTAATTGTAGCCAGACGATTAAATGGTTTCACTCGTGCAAGTACCGACCTCGTACAGTGGGAAATTCTTTGTAAAAATCCTTACCACTGCGTGAGATTCGAACCCTAGACTCCTAGTTAAGAGTCCAGTGCTCTTACTACTGCGCCAACGAGTTTCAAAATACACCTATGCACAATGGAAATCAGTGAAAAACCAACGTGCAGAGGATGTGGAGAGGAGGAGAAAATCGCTCTCCATCTACTATACCACTGCCACGGTTTTGTCCGTAGTAGACGTAGCATTCTTGGGACTGAAAAACTAACCGAAGACGAGGAAGGCTTGTACATTTGAGGAAAATTCTGACCTTCATACAATAGGTTTTATTGGAAGCAGTACAGGGATTACAATGAGACCACCACTAAGGGAATAATAATAGTTTAATAGTTGCACTTACACAAATCACAATATAAAAGTGAGCAAACAAAAAAATATTAAAACAGCAATTCAGGGTTAACATTTTTAATTTTCTTACACTTGTAGACTAAAGCACGATCTACTTAATTAACTCAATGGTAGTAGTGAAAACACGTACCTGTTTATATGGTTTTTAAAGTCTAACTAAGCAGTTCTTGGTACCGCTTTGCTGACAACATAGCAACAATGTTTAATTTGACGTTATGTAGTTTGACGTATTGTACGTGCCTAAAATTATTAATAGCTATCATGTTTACACCACGTGTTGCTATAAAATTACAAACCTTGTATTATACATTGCACTGCTAAGCACGAACTTCACATTGTAAATAATATTTGATGCCGGACGTGCTTAGTAGTTTAAACCTTAGAAAGGAAATGTCCTGCATTGGAAACCAGCTATCGCCGTACAAATACTGATACAGTAAATATGTTTTACAAAACCATCGAGAGGAAGCGATAGCCATACAAACTTACGTTAACTTTTTATAGTTGCAGATTTTGCCATATTAATAACCGGTTGATGTACCTACTTCGCACATATTGTTGTAGCCTAAATTAAATTATATTACAACTTTGCTTCGAAAGAACGCAGGCCCCCTTCCGGTAATGCAAAGCAGCTGGATTTCATCTTCTGTAGAAACACAAGAACGTTATATAATTAAACAAAAAATCGGTACGGCATAAATAAAGAAGGAGAAGAAGTTCTCAATGCTTTCCTGTTGCTTCATGTCACGGATTTAGGCCACCAAGGCATTATAAGAAAAGTAGAAATGCCCTAAATAAAGAAATCAGGCGAATTACTCGATGTTTCCTTTTTTCTGTTTGTTTAGGCTTTTGGTTTCTCCCCTCATACTTTAATTTTCCAGGTTGCGTGGAATAATTTCTGAAAAATTCAGAATTTCTTTACCATCTCCGCTGAGTCGTATATGCAAGCTCACAAGTCAGTTGTAGTCTGATGAAAGGCAAGTTTGCTGCCAGTTTTGCTACCTGGTTTGCTTTTTCATTATTTTCTGCATTTGGGCATCCCGATCTTCTTCTTCTTGTTAGTGCTATATATATCCTTTTCAGGGCGTTGGTATGGGGGATTAAAGTCACATTTTTAAACGACTTGTCGCTGGACACTTTGTTATATTCCCGTTACACTAGGAAAATGTGTTCTGTGCAATGGTTTCCCGCTGCCTTCTTCAGACTTGTGACCATGTATCAAGTGTATAGTATGTGTCTTCTCACTATTTGAAGATGACCACTTCCGCAGACAAAATCGTTAATTGTAACCAAATGATTAAATAACTTCACTCACTCAAGTACCAACCTCGCACAGTGGGGAATTCTTTGTAAAAATCCTTACCGCTGCGCGAGACTCTTAGCTAGGAGCCCCAAATTTTTTTGTTTTATCCTGCCAGTCTATACTTGGAGAACTACTTTAGACATTGTAATTTTATAATATTATGTTGTTTATGCAGATAGTAATAGGAATTACTTCTGCTGAAGTTAATGCCCATGTATTGCCTCATATCTTCTAACTTCAGTACACTCTGATTTACTTGTCACATTTGTGTACTACATAGAGGCCCATTTCAACATTTTTAAATGATTTAATTTCCCATTCAGCTGCCTGTTATTGGTTTTTAGTTGGATTTACCTGTGTATTCGAATTCGACCGACAAACTCTTACGGAAGAAAATAACTCAAAATATAAGTTACTCACATATATGGGCGTGGCTCCCCAAAAACTCAAAATAGAAGCGCCAGAAGCGTCAAAAGAAAGCTCTGAAAAAGCCTCAACTCAGTTTTAAATCTATTGTGATTATTTGTATACAAAATCTAAAAGTTTAAAACAACTTTTGACATTCATAGTTTATTTATTTATAGAAGTTGCTCCCCTTGACATGTTGGCTAGAATTTAAGGGCACCATGTATATCTTTTGTCTTTGCAGACAAATAATTATGGATACCTAGAGAAATATTCAAAAATTAATAACCGAAATTTTTAGTACTTTGTACAGATATGAAAATACAGACTGTGTAAACAGGTTTAGCATTTGGAATTATTTTAGAAAGAAATTATGTATGTTACTCGTAATTCAACGAAGAATTTAATTATTTATTAGCCTTTTCTGAAACAATGCATTTAAATACAATTTTGTGACCCGGAATTTAAATAACGAATTTAATTTAAATCAGTTGTCGGTCCCAAAATGTACTGAAACAATTTGCTTTTGCAAATTAATTTAATATCCCATAAGAGACGAATGATTGTTGTTAATTATTATTATTGTAGAATTTATTAACCAATTTACCTTCTCTACAAATTTTCATTAAATGTTTCAACATTGTTTAGGTATTTGTATTGAGTTAATTTAGTACTGTAATTACATGACTACTCATAACGCAGACATATGCTTTTCAAAAATTACAACCTTTGTTTTATTCTTTTAAATCCTTATCTTTTACTTACCTACCTACTTAACTCTTCACTAATTTTTCAAAAATGGTTTAGGGAAGAACTGTTAAATTTTGAAATAAAAACCGGAGGTTGTAGGATTTTACACGACCCATCATACACTAGAATGGTCTGCGATCTGCTGTTACTTCGACAGCTTCTGCTTCTGTTAGTCCTTTCATGGCTACCACCTAACTGGTCCATTTCAACAAACTAAAATGCTCATTACTATCTGAAAAGCATCCAGAAAGCTTACATAAGCTGCGGTAAAATAGATTTCAAGAGTTTCTAGCTGCAAGCCGATCAATATCGTGGGCTCAATGTTTTGAATTGTTCCGTCTTATTATTTAATATACATATATAAGTCTCCACACACGTTGAGTTCATGAAATTCCTGCCCACGTTTCTGAATATTCAGGGCGAAGGTCAAAATATAAAAGCTATTAGCCGAGGTCTAAGGGTTTTTTCTTTTCCAGGAGTTAGCAATAAAAAAATTCCATCCGCTTTGTTGTTCCAATACCTTGCCTAGGTATGTACTTTGAAATGAGTAATATGGAAAATATGAATTTCTAAGCTGAAACTCGATTATTTTGGTTAGGATTCGTTCATTTTCATTTAAAGTTAAGCATATTAGGTCGCAGTAATTATAAAGCTTTAGTTAATAAAAACAATATCCAAATTTTACAAATATACCAAAGATACATAAAGGAACGATGAAATGAAAAGTTAATTTGTTTTCCCGCGTCCTATTTTAGATTTTCCGCCAGGTTATCAAATTTCCTAGTGTCCCATTGTCTGTAAATGTCGATTTTATTATTCTCACCTAACTGTACGTGGCGTATTTTTAGTTTCCTGGTGCAGAGTTCAATTTTGTTCCGAATGATATCTCTGCCCTAGTTTTGTATGGTATAAAAGTTTATTTCTATCTTACTTGTCTGTTATTGGCAGAGGTAATTGACAAGTCGAATAGTATCAAAAAAGCTTGAGAATAAATTTTAGAACGTTTTGCAATTTTCTTTTAGCTACATGTGAAACTAGCTTGGGAGTTACGAATGTAGTGAAACGAAACGTGAATAATATTTTGTATTTTTGTATTGTTAGATTTTGGGAAGGAGCTTCAAATCTGGAAATTTGTATAGTTTCGGTAATTATAAAGAACGAAGACGTATCTTACAGAATCTAAAGGTAAAAATAAATATTTACAGTACCCAAGTCGTTTAGGTTGTTACGGTTGAAACAACGAAAAGCAAATATTTGTACATAAGTTAGGCTTTTCCCATACAAGACAAATATTTATTATAATTTTACATTCTGCTTAGGGATTTATATTTAGGTGATGAAATTTATTCATTAAGAAAATATTCTTATTTAATTTACTAAGTAGATGGTAATAACCACCCTTTAAAACACAAAGCCTTATTACTAAGTTACCAGAATCTCTTTAAAAATGGGGAATTCTACCACCTATTTAATCTTCGAATAATCCTTAAGTTATATTGTTTAGTTTTATTCCCTTCCAAATTATAACGTAAATGTATCAATAACCAAAGCTATTGAATAACTTTTACTAACGGAACTGTTTCGTTAGACTTTACACGGTGGTCATACGAGGGCTGAGCATTAAGTTCGGGAACTCGTCGATCCCACTAAAACCTCTCTCTGGTTGCGAAGAGAGTAACTCGGAATCAGTTCCGCCTACTTCAAGGTGCCTTGTTGTACCAGAATTTATTAATTGTCAATTTCTACCAGTCTGGCTTTCTGTCGTCTTCCTTCTTCTTCTTAATTATCTCCTTTATATAATCTGTCACCAGTTTCCAGTTACTTTCGCTTGCCAGCATCACTTCGATCAAGTTATCTGGATGTATTGCCACCTCTACCTGTCTTTCTATTATTTCATTTCTCACAGGCCATTGAATGCATTTAAATATTGTATGGTCTGCGTCATCTTCTTTTCCGCAGTATCGGCAATCCCCTGTCAGTCTTATTATGAATCTAGCCAGATAGGCAATAATGCATCCATGTTCTGCTAGCGGTGGCGTGACAAAATAATCTACCTCCCCATGTTTTCGGGTTTTCCAGTGTTGTGGTCGTCCGATCATTCCATCTCCTCCTTCATTCTTTCTCCATTTTTCGATCTATATGGTCCTTGTATTGCCTCCCTCTCTTATATGGTTTGACCCTATTTTCTATTACCAGGCCGAAAGGGATTATTCCTGCTATGGCTTCTTATTAGTTATTTTGTACCACACTTGTCTTCCTTTTGCTAGCCTTAGGACCATCAAATGATGGCATTAGCCTGGTTAATTCCTTTCTTGTATTTTCGGCCTTTTGCACTTCTCTCTTTATATGCCTTCTCATGACAAAATTATGGTCAAACGACATCCCCAGGCATTTAACTTCCTTTCTTGGTGTTATTTGTTTTGCGTTTACTCAAATGCTGACTTCGTTCAGTGTTCTACGTCCATACAGTATTGGAACCTCTGTCCTGTTGGTTGTCAGCTACAGCTGTATTATCCCTCTAAAAGCCTCGTTTAATTTCTCCTCCGCATTTTTCTCTCTTTTCATCGTCCTCAAAGCTGTCCTTTTTGGCACTTTCGTCTCGAGAACACTATTGTAGAAGATGTTCCATAATTTTGGACCGATTACGAAACCCTGTTGTACTCCACACTTTATTTCCATACTTGAGCCCCTCCTCTCATTCCACCTCTCCCTCGTACAAGTGGCTTGCTATTATTTTAATTAGATAGTCTGCTACCTCCATTTTCCGCAGTTCATCAAATATATCCTCCCAGTTATTCTAAGGAGAGGCATTTGGACAAAAACAGGGGCTAGCCCTAAAGCTATATCTAGTGTGATTAATACCACGTGTTGCCTGTGTTGGTATGTCAACCTCTCATTCGGCCCTGGTGACTTCTTTCCTTTAATGTTGCTTTTAACAGCCTGCAATTCTTCTACCGTAAACTCGGAGATTCCTTGCGGCTGTATATCCATGTGAGGCCAGCTATATACTTATATGCTCTTGGAAACTGTTCTTCTACAACTACATTTTTTACTCCTTTGTCATGTGTATTTTCGCTCTGCTATGTGTTTTGTTCATCACAATCCTAAATCCAACGCCCCACACATTGCTGTCTATATCTTCAGAAGTCTTTTTCCACTTTTTCGGTTTGCTTTAAATATGCCTATACGCATACTCTTGCTCTTACTCTGTAAGTTCTTCCTCCGTTACGCATCTACTGTTCCTGGCTCTTATCAACCTTTTTCTAGCCCTTATATGCTCTGCACAAAGTTCGGTCAAGTTATCATCCCACCAATAGGCTTTCTTCCTTTGTGGTCTTTGGTTTATTCTTTAATGTTTTATTCAGTTTCCTTATTATCGCAGTGTATAGTTTTATCCATTACTTCCGCGTTCCTTCTCAGAGTATTCCTATCTTCTTCCAACTGTCTTTGAAACCCTTCCAGCCCGAATTCCTCGTTCCTCCACCTTCTGGAGTTGCCTTATTATGATCTTAATTACACCCCACTTTATGTGTGTATGTTGCGGTGCGGGCTCAGGTTTTCGTTTTGCGAGACCTGCTAATCGATTACCCTGTGAGCGCCGTCGTTCGTAATTGCAGTTCTATCTATATGATGAAGGTAGGCTCTTTCCAGTCATTTTGTATAGCCATTCTGCATGTTGAAAGCCAGTCTGTTAATATCCTTCTCCTCTCGTTCATGACCTTATGACCGCATGGAGGATGTTTCGCATTCATGTCTTAGGGCCGGTTTCTTATGTCGCCTGAAGCTAACTCCAATTGGTCAAGGACTATACTACTATTTCTTCCAGTTCTACCCAAACGAAGCCTTCTTGTTTACTTTCGTAGTTCAGTATCTTTAGAAGGTAAAGTACCTGGGAGTAATTATACACTCCAAACTACCTGAAGACAGGATATCGCCAATAGTCAGAAAGATGGTAACTGTCTTGATAAGTTCTAGACGATCCTACAAAAAAACATGGGATGGTACATCGCCTGTATCTGGAGAGTTTAGACCCGCAATAACATATGCGGCCTAAAATCAAGCGGGAAACCACCAAACTTAGACTAAGCAAGATCTGAAGGCCTTCCTGTGTTGGTATTTCGAGGACAATGGGAATTACGCCCACTGCTGCAATAGAGAGCTGTCTGAACCTCCCTCTTCTTTATATTGCGATACAAGGGGTTTATATTGGACATTCAGAGCTCCTACGATAAAATCAGTACTGCTAATGGGCATGTAAGTGTAATAATGGAAGCATAAGGAGTGTTCTATTTGAAATAAGGACATTTTCTAAACCTAAGCATCGAGGTGATAATTAAGGAACTTGAAATACGAGCACAATCGGAAATTCCTCCAAGTAGTTTGATGTGGTGCACGGACGGGAAGGCTTAACTTTTCTGTTGGAAAATATGTTTCTGTTTTTCAACCGGAAATGGGCACCATACTACAATGTTTTACATTTTGTCTGATAGTCAGCTGACTATAAGAGCTTTATCGATTATAAAGGTTTTATCCAGACTGATATGGGAATACAGAACGCAGAACTCAATGATCTAGCAGAACGTAACATCGTCATTCCTGGTAATCCCGGCATATTAATTTTGGCAAAGGGGGCCCGATGAATTATTCAGACAGGCTTATCTCGTCCCAGAACTTGTCCTTATCATACCAAGAAGCACAATCCCGAACTTCATTCTGGACTAACTAGGCGCTGAGCATAAAGTTATTGAATGGATAGGCCAGGACTCGATCATTGGAAGGATTTAGTAGAAACAACTTGCGATAAACAGACCGCAAAACTACTTTCTGGGATACAAATGCAAATTGTAGCTAGTCTTCACTTGTGAAGCAATACTTGCAGAATATTAGGAAATATGATTGAATCCCTAACTGTAGATTCTTCTGCAAGGAACCAGAAACAATTATTCGAATTTTGAGCAGCTGTAATGCGCTGGTAAGCAAAAGATAATGTATGTTTGGATACCCACTTTAAAACCGAAGTGGAATTCAGTGAAAGACCTGTATCTTCTGATGCATGACACGAAACTCTTATTAAGGATAGGCTCATAGGATTAGGGGGAGCACATATCCTTAAGGCTGAAGTGTCTCCGGAACACTAGTAGACCGATTTTGGTGGAAAGAGAATACGTCTTTATTCATCTATCCAGATCAGTTTCTAAACGGCATCTGTTATTTACTATGGTGTTCCGTTGTAAGAAAGCCTGGGGTGACACAAAAACATTCCATCTTTGTTAAACTTTGCAAAACTGGAAGTGATTCTGAATTAAGAGCAATGTTAATACGATCTTGTGGAATAATTTGGTGTGATAGAACAGCAGTAATTTACTAATGGTTGAAAAATGTTTCTAAAGGAAAGAGAGGTGTGCCTGATGACGAGAAGTCAGCATGGTCATCAAGTAATGGAACTAAAAGCTTATAGAACTGAATGGAAACAATATTGTTGCTGACTGTCAGGTATATGGTAAAGCACAAAAATATCGATTAAGAAATAGTAAGACAAATCAACTACGAGTACATATCATTACATGAGCAGTATATGTTCAAAAATGTTGTCGAAACATCCCAACGGTGGGCAAAAGCAAGAAGTGCTAAAACTCACCAACACTTCGGAGGAGAAAAGTAATATTTTAGGACGTATATACCACAGATGATGTATATAGGTCTGCCCATCTGACTTTGAAACAAAATAAGAACAATCCAAATCAAGGACCAAAGCAATGCTTCCGACTATTTTGATTTTAAAGCAATTGTTCACCATGACTTTATACCAACTGGGCACCGAGTCAATCATATCTGGCATTTATAACTACCCACTGAGAAGGTTCTATGGAAAGGTTTGGTGAAAACTAGCCGAACTTTTTATCAGTAAGTCATGGATACATGGATCTTGTAACATGGTAACAAACCTGGTCCCAAGGCACTGCCTGTGATGTAACTAGTTATTAGCCGCCAGACGCTTAGCTGTGGGGAAGCATACTTACTATTCACCGATCTGGCTGTTCTGAAAGCTAAAAGAAGCTTCCAAAGGAATAAGGCAGCTGTGAAAGCAATTCCCAAACAACTGCTTTGAAAGATGAATTAGCCGGAAGGGGGTCACAATAACATTCTTCCAATTGTATTGCAATGTGTTCCTGCACTTAATTGTCAGACCTCGTACATGCACAGCTGTTTCTTAATTCCTTAACATTCTTCTTTACTAATGCAACCGTTGCGTTTCTTATTGTCTGCTTAGCTTTTACTAAGGATTATTCTGCGCTCAACTTTAATTTTCTTAATTTATTATACCGAACTAAAAGCTAGGTAGATAGGGCAATTACTTATAGAGGTGCCGTAAAACATAGCTTTAAGCGGGACTTTAATGGAGGTAAGTATATGAAAATAAATCAATCAAAAGTAGAAAGTTTAATACAAACAAGGAAATGATTACTGACGTGCAAGTACATAGTTCTTCGTACAGAAATTTTGTTTACCGAAAACGTTCTTGATATAGGCATGTATTATACACCTTTTTGCAAAGATTTCTATTTATACCCTATGAATGTTCGTTCCTTTTATGTTTTCTGTTGTGGTAGTTTTTTTTATCGTTCTCGCTTCTGCTTTTGATAGGTTTTATAGTTCCGCTACGCGTATTTGGTTATATGATTTGTAAGGGGTCGTAGCGTTTCAGATTTCCGGAGTTTGCCCATCGACATTGCGATAACGTTAACCTAGCTGATATTTTAAAACAGCCCTTGTATAAGTTTCTTCTGTATCACTCTTTCCTATTTAAGCTCTCAATCTGTAGCATATGATAAAAATTAATGTAGATTATGAAGGGTAGTCTCAGGGTACTATTAATGTTTAACTTTTGACTGCTGGTAGTAAGTTTTCTTTAAAAGCGTCTACTAACAATAAAGAGCATGATTTAAAAATTTAGACAAAGTTTCAGAAGACGAAACGAGACATCGTTTTGGTTTTTGCTTAAGCAAGGTTAAAAAACTTATTCTGGTGTGTTGACGAGGAATAAAAAAAGGGTTCTATCGTAAAACCAGTAACTTAGAAAATGGGTTCTGATACGGAAAACAACGTCCACTTGCCTTTATTATGCGGCATATATTCATTTTAGATATCGGATATGCACAAAGAAGGGTAAATACTGAGATTTTTAAAGTAATATTAGTTGTTCAAGTATAAATCAAATAGGTTAGGTTTTCTGTGTTGCTTTCTTCAGATTTAAATTAAACAGTAAATCCACGTTAATGCAACGTTTGATGTGACAAACATACCTAGCAGGAGTTGAAGCCCTTTCAAACCAATTCTACTAGGAAAGGCGATTAAATTAACATCAACTGAAATACTTGGTAACCCCAAGTCTAAACCTAGATTTAATGCCATAGAAAACGAGGTATGCTAGCTAATGTAATATGTACAACTGAATAAGGTGCTCTTCGACAATAAAAACTATAAGGTTTAACTAGCCCAGGCAATAGTTTTGTTAAACTAGTAAATATTAAATCGCCGATGGGAACGAGTGGTTGAAGTATTTGACTATAGCCCGAATGGTCTCGAGTTCAAATCCGAGTTGGATGGATGGGGGGCGGCTACTCACTGACATTAATGAAAGAACCGCAACTCAGTTGAGGAGTAGGAAAGGCAGACGGTTGTCGAAAGCATAGTTTTTACCAAACCACCCTGTACGTTTTATGTGCCCAACAACCAGGTATGAAAGTATCTTAAGAGGCATTAACCCTCTATATTGATTCTCGGAAAATCAATGATAAAACTTACTGCTTAAAGTTGGTCGGCGTTTGACTTAAGTTTAATAATTTAAAATATTTTTTATCTTCTGTTTGTGGAGATGAAAGTACAGTGAAAGCGACAAAGGAACTATATGGGGTTGAATATGAACGATGTATTACGGAGGAGAGGATGGACATAGAATAAGGCAACGCTATTAGCGGGGAATAGGAAATTATATAGAAAATGGGCCGAAGAGGGGATAAATAACACACCAACCTGATGCCCAAGCTGCGATTGTAACGTCCCACCTGTAATTAAGGTCTTTATATTACCGATGAATATAATTTCACCGTATTAAGACTTGTACAGGTATACGTTCGAGGGAAATTTTCCTTCCGAGCCTCTGTGTTGAATTAATTATAGCAAAGAACAACTCTCCCTCCGACGAAGCTACCTGGAGCTAAACTACCCTAATTATAGGTGTTACACGATAAGGGTGAAGATAAAAAAGAAGAGGAAGTGAACTATACTTGCATTGAATTGCGGATATTATGGAACACCTTTGTGGTCTTTCCTAGTTATCCTGATGTTAACAGAGCAGATCAGATTTCAAGCATGCCTGGGTCGTTGTCGTTAGGGTGCTTCCAGTTTCCGAAGAGATTTTAATGGTAGACTGCGGGATGCGGGATGTCGATTGTACCACATTATTCTAGACCGGATTTATTCTATGATGCATTTCACAAGTTTGTATTAAAGTATACACGATGCAGTGGGTTCAGTCAGGACCTAACCTAACGCCACTTGTTGTAGCCATGAGTCAAGCAAACTCTTGCTAATAGGTAAAGTGCCCGAATGCTAGCTTTTCGCTACTATGTACTTTGTAAAGCTATTCAATCCAACATGCCCAATTCAAACTTTTAGAAGTTACTTTACGTATTTTTCCGATCATGATTCGCGGATGGGATAAAACAGAGCTAGAAAAGACAGTTATATTGAAAAATGGCCCCGAAAGACGAAATCTACAATTTATTTAAAAAGGTCAGCAGATACGAGAAACATAAACCGAAATGACTGGAGAAAGAAAGAGCAATCGAGAAACAGGAAAAGAAACGAGTGTCTATGATAAAGAAGAACTAAAAAGGATAATTCAGCTAAAAAACAGCCCTAAAAGACGTAGCATAAAATTTAAAATTGTCAGCAGTTACGAGAACAATTAACTGATAGTGATGCAGAAAGAAATATGAAGTGGGAGACGGACAAAGAAGGCAGTGTGTATAGGTATAAGTTTATAAAAACTTTCACCTTAATTCACTGGTGGGATAAAGAAGAGCTAAAGAGGGTAGCACAGTTGAAGAATAGCCCCAAAAGACGTAGCTTACAAATAAAAAAGTCAGTTATAAGAAACATAAACTGAAAGGGAAGGAGAAAGAAAGGGCAAGCGAGAGACGGAAAAAAGTGGGAAATGGAGAGAAAAGAAGAAACAGAAAGAGTGGATGAGAGAGGAAAGTAAAAGATTAACGAAAGCAAGGGGGAAAGTGGGAGAAATACGAGAAAGGTAAACGCAAACGAAGGGTAAGAGAATAATGTAGAAAAAGTGGGAAAAAAAGGCAGAGGTAAATGAAAAAAGAGGAATAAAGAGAAGAATCGGGAAGGGGAGAAGAAAACAAAAAAAAGGAAAACTTGGGAAAGAAACACCAAAGAACGCAGAAAGAGCCGCAAAAAGAGGAAAGTGGGGTAAAAGTCAAATGGGGAAATAATGAAAAAATAGAAGCAACTAAAGAAAGATAGAGGCAAAAGAAGAGATGGAAGAAGAAGAAAAAGGAGTGGTGCAAAGCGAGACGACCAGAAAGTAATAATTGGACAAACCAAAGCTCACAATAGGGATATATGCGAAGAACTGTCGAAACAGAATAAAGCTAAAGAGGAGAAGAGCACCAAAAGAAATAGAAATAAAAATAAACAGAAGAAAAAGAAGAAGAAGGAAATCCTCCAAAAGAACTTGTACTACTGAAACGCTAAGTTAAACCTCGTCTACAGAAAACATGATATGGAATGACTAACGAACTGAAGAAGATATTGAAAGAGGTTGCTTTACAAAATAAAACAAGACTGCGAAGGACTGAGCGTTAATATTATTATAACAGAAGGAAACTGCATTTCGTTGGCCTTCTTCGCAAAATCAAAGAATTCGAGGAAAGTATTGGAAAGACTGATTTTTCCAGAATGAAGAAGCCAAGAACTGATGAGTTTATGTAAAAGGTGGTTAATGACCATAAAAATAACAAATGTTGGAAAACGGAGAGCCTAGAAATAACACTTTCGTAAAGGGAAAAATGAAAACGACACAATTGGATGAGTTGGCCATCTTAACATAAAGTAAGAAAGATATATTCCAAACAACTTGTTATAACTTGTTTGTCAATCTTCAGTATGTAATTACGTAATCTGTTTCATCGAATGCTAGCTTTTCGCTACAAATAAAGTATTACCTTGTAAAGCCATTTCATGCAACATGTCCAATATAAGCCTTCTAGAAGTTAATTTACCTACT
This sequence comes from Melanotus villosus, assembly GCA_963082815.1. Classification (NCBI taxonomy): domain Eukaryota; kingdom Metazoa; phylum Arthropoda; class Insecta; order Coleoptera; family Elateridae; genus Melanotus; species Melanotus villosus. The sequence goes on from OY720426.1 coordinate 53,216,438, forward strand.
TTTCCGATCACGAGAGTAGAAGATTTCTAAAGCTAAAGAATTTCTGAACAATTCTAGCAGCCAAAAGTTAACGCTTGACATAAATACTAGTTATAACTAAACAATGAAATATTTTTTAAAATGTATTTTTGGATAAGTTTGCTCTTCACCCAGTAAACTCATCATAGATCCATTTGTAGATGGTCAATTTAAGATTAAGGTGCTGATCGAAGGTACCACTAACGTAACACAAAGGCAAAAGTTTTAATGAAGTAGCACTTTGGTGGTTTGGAGATGAGAGGCTTTGTGAGGTGCAAACTAGTGTTCAAACTTAGTACTAATCAAGCAGACCAAAGTTGCAAACCCCGTAATATCGTAAAATTTCATTTCAAGGATAAAAATTGAATATAAGGTAGGTACAGGTGGATAAACTTTGCACAAAAGTGTCATTATAAACTCTTCTAAAAGCCTTTTATAAAATTGTACTCTTTAATAAGATGCATCTCAAAATCAATATGTATTTAAACAGTGTACAGAAATGGGAGATAATAGCCAACAACGCATAGTAAGCCACGAGCTTCATTCCTATAAGATCATTAGTGAATAGAATAAAGCAATTGTCGCTTGGTTAACCGCAGATAATCGGCGAATATTGCTTCGAACATTAACTGAAATGATTATTGCAAGCATGAAAGTCTGAGTGCCTGATGAGTTCCAAAACAACCTGAATAGTGTCTCAACCTATTAGCGATTTAAAGATAAACGTCTTCAGTGGCGACCGCATCTATCAGCAGCCTTAATTAATCTTTGAGAGATTTTAACCTTTTCTTTTTCAGAAAATTGGAAATTTAGCAAACGTATATCTAGATAGGTATCGCTTAATACAACGAACTGAACGAACGGGGGGATTCTAAGGGAAAATTGTCACATGTTGCGCATAAAAAGCAATCGCGTAACCGGCAAAATAAACGTTTTGTTTGTAAATCAAACCAGAACACACCAAATTAATTTGTTTCTTATATTTACCCTATACCTAAGTTGTTTCTTAAACATTTTTATTGTACACCATTGATTGTTGGGGTACTTGAACATTGTCTGTCTAGTTTATTGTATATTATTTAACGGTAGTGATTGCTTCAGTTGCTTCGGTTCTAAAAATTTATTTATGATTGAGATTCCAATTCAAGTCTCCTTCGTTCTGTATTTCAGATTTAAGCAAAAGAATAACCTAATTGACTTAAACTATGACTTACATGGGGCAGTTATGGCTTTACAGTAAACGAAATCATTTTATGCCATCAAAGGAAACAAATCAGAAAAAATATTGCAACGTAGTGGTTAATGAGACCAGTCAGTGTTGGATGCCACGGGTTTTAATGATAAAAAAATGCATTCCAATTATTATAATTATTATTACTATTATTCGCATGGGGTGTGATTTATTGCCCACTGCTGCACCTAAGCCCACAAGCTTATTGTGCTAAATCCACCCTAAAGCAAGGCTGTCTTAAGACTCCCAACAAATGAAAATTCACATAATATGTGCTCTGCAGATTCTTCTTGCTCCCCGCAGAATCTGCAGCTTGGATCATTGGCGACGCTTACTAAAAGAAGAAGCCCTCTGAGCTGGTAGTGTCCTGTTATCAGCCCAACTATATCTCTCATTTTGTTCTCTGCTTAGCAGCAGGAGTTCTCCTGCCCTGACTTTAGAGACACTTCTCAGGAACTCCCGCGATTGCCTTAGTTTCTGTCCTTCCTTTCAATATCTGCAGTGTTCTGCTTCTAATCGTTCTTTTACCAACTCCTTTACGGTCACGTATGCCAACCCGTATGTTGGTTCAGGTTCGATTATGTGCATTTCTACTCCCAGTTTTGCAAGCTGATCTGCTTTTTCATTCCCTTCCGTATTTTGGTGTCTTGGCACCCATTTAAGAGTTAGTTTGTTATGTTCTGCCAGTGCAACCAGTGCTTCAAGGCATTCGATTTGATTTCAACTGCTGCCACAGCTCTTAATACAGCTTGGCTGTCCAACACTATGTATATCTATCGACTTTCGTAGCCTTTCTGTAGCACAATGTTTGCACATGTAGTAATTGCAGCTATTTACATTTTCAAAGCTTTTGGTATGGGTAGAAGTGCCTATCATTCTACTGCTAAGGGTAGCGGACGTAAGTTTAACAGTGTTTCCATGACTGCAGTTGACGTAGTGGTCATCGTTCCTGTTATCGCTAGCCTGCAACTTAGATAGTTTATTAGTAGCGTTCCTGGTCATGATCTTATGCCACCATATCAGAGTCGCATAGGCACTACTATTTTGGTGTAGACCCACAGTACTGTTTTTGGTTTAAGCCGCCTATATATACGTCCACAGCGCCCTTGTAGCCTTTGTAACTGTTTTATCTAAGCGTGAGTTGAAAGCAAGTTTGGTGCCAAAAGTGACTCCCAAATATTTAACTTCATTATTCATCTGCAATTCTTGTCGCCCACATCGATAGGGCTTTCATACATACATACATAATCCATTTCCTCTTCTATCGCAGTGTAGTGCCGAGGCTCATTCACACTTGCTGGAGTGCAGTGTAGGTAATGGGTCCATTTTGGGCTTGCATCACGCTCCAACCAGCTTTCATGCACAATACATTCATAGACCTTAAACCTAAGCCTTAACTAACGAATTCGACCGAAATCGGCTCCATAATACTAAGCCACCATTGGAATCGAACCCGTGTCAGCCGGCTAGCTAGCAGGCACTTATCTGACTGAGCTACCCTGGCTGCCTGTTAGGTCTTTCATACCTTGTACTTCTCTTTTTCATGTGAAGGTTGTAGACAAGGTTTTATTTGGATTTGCTGCTGTTCCTGTTTTATACACCATCTTTCCACGGTTTTTATGGCCTGCCGAATCAAATTTGACACAATATCTTCAGATTTTCCGGCGATCTGCATACCCTTGCGCATAAAATCCTTTGTGGTAAAGTTCCCATAGAAGTTCATCGACCACCACGTTCCTCAGTGGAGAGGTCAGTTCGTGATAGCAGACACCTTCCAGGTCATCAATCCTAGAGTCGTATTGGTTTTCCTGTTTTTTTAGGATGAAACATTTCCATCTGGTAACCGTCTGGTTTACTCTACGCCTCGTTGCAGCTCTTTCGATTGTTCCATAGAAGGTATTATCGAATGCACCACACCGTCTATGTCTAGCAAAACTCCTAGCGCAATTTCTTGTTTCTGCAGAGTTTTGTACTCTTTGAGTTAGCTCATGTATGGCTATATCACAGGATTTACCTGACTGGTAGGCATATTGGTTTTGATGCAAATGATTAGTCCTGAGCATCTCGTCCCTAATGTACATATTGCTATGAGTCCCCTTATTGTTAAGGTATTATTACAAAATTGCCTCAATTCGAAATTTTGCCAAAATGCCCACGTTAGGCGAACAAATATTGTTGTGAATACCTTAATGCAATATTTTTATTTCGAATAGCTCATCCTTGGGTCGTTAAAGAGTTCCTTTTAGTTCAATAATAATAATAATATACTTTTATGCAGTTTTATTAACAAATAGTTTCCTTTTATTACCCTATAGTCCTTAAATTCATAATATTTATCCGTTCACTATAAACATTAATCTATAATAGTTTGTAAATACGCTCACGTTTGTAGGAATTGTTATCCAAATCAATTATTTCAATTTTTGAATCCAAATCAGTGCTTATCGACTTCAACCCTAATTTCAATATTTAATTGAACAGGAATCCAATTTATTTCTTAATTTCAATATGCAGATGACCAGGAAACCAATTAATTTCTATATCAGCTTACTCTTCCTTTTTAATTCAGAGGAAACCACTTATGTATCTTCTTTTTAACAAGAATGCAATTTCTTTTTGGAAATAGAGTTGCACTTCTTTATTTTATTTTCCTTTTTAAGCTGAAGAAAAAAATACAACTTTCTTTTTCAGAAAATAAAATTCCAGTTATTTATTTGTCTTGACTCCCGTTGTCTTGGTTTCCCCATATTTTCTTCTAATTAAAATATTCGTTCCTCTTCCTTGGTAACACTTATTTATAATAATAATATTCTTTCAACACACGTTTCTACGTTTCCAGCTATCTTAAATTAAAATTTACAATGCAATAACATTATCTAACACTATTTACATTTTTATTTTAAATTAAATCTGTCTAAAAATAATAATTAATTTTAATTTATTAACAACAAGGGTAACCTCGATTTAACAATATGTAACTACCAATTGATATCATCTCAATATTAATCAGCCAATTTCTCCAATGTTTTCACAAGAAACGATGTGAAACTTATTGGTCTAAAAGATTTAGCCCGAACATATATGTCTCACCCTGGTTTTGAAATAAAAATGACCTTGACCTGCCTCCATGTGCTTGACACATAGCCCGTGGCTAGGCTAGCTCTAACGAGTGCCCACATGGGATAGAGTAGGCATTGAATCAAAGCAGGGAAGATTCCATTCAACCCAGTCGACTTGTATGGTTTGAAAGAATTTACCGCTCATACTAGCCTTGTCATGTTAATTAGCTTATTTCCTGTCTTCCAGTTTTCCCTATTAGCATTTCTTGTAACTTCTAGGTTTTGACCGATAGGCTCGTTTTTAGGTTGGATTATACTTCCCGTGCAATGCGTGTGAAGCATAACATCCAGAGTTTCCTCCCTAGTAGAGGTATAATCCACCTGGGGTTTCTAGAGTGCCCCTAACCTTCCCTCAGCTAGGCACATTTTTGTGTTTCTTGAACACCTTCATAGCATATCCTTCAGGAAGTGCTGTATTGCAATTAAAATTCTATAAGATTTGCAAAATAGTTTTAAGTAGCAAGTAGGACAAATCAGTAAACGATTTTTTTCGGCCTATTCTGGTCCACCTCTTTTTCCCCCTTCTTCAAACACTTGTAAATATTCAAGTCTACTTACTAAAATAAAATAATCGGTTAAAGTAATTAGCAAGCCTTAATGTAATAAAATTAAATTAAATGAAAATGGTTATTGTACATTAAAATCATCGGGAACTTCACTGCAACGTAGAACCTGACTTCATCAGGAGATGGTGCTAGTCATAAAGAGCCGTGAATAACTGGCTGCTTTTAAATACTAAGTTAGCTTCCAAGTACACATAGACGTGTTCTAAGAACAATGACACCGCCTTGCCTTGTCGCATAGCATAGTTTTGCTCTGTGGTGCATATTTGTTTATCAAATTCTATTAGCCTCGCTCCGTGTAATATTATTTAGAGACGCAGCGTTTATACAAGTGCATTACTGCCTTCATTACTTCAGGAATTTTTCAAAAGGCGGATATATACAGAAAATTTGATGAAACTATAATATTTCATTTGAACTTATAAGCTGAATTATTCTCATGAATATACTTTCTATTGTTCTCAAACAACCATACGACATCTCTTGAAAGAAATGAGTAGCTTACGTTTAAAGAAGCGCTTAAAGAATTATTCAGGATGTGATGTGCGTTCCAAACGGCACTCTTTACTAAGTTTTAGTGTTAAGCATTGTCCTTAATTGTGGAAATTCGGTCTTAACTGATACTTCAGAGTTTCCTCGGCCCGTTTAATTCCTTTCTTGCTTTTCTAAACTGACGGTGAAAAATCCAAAATGTCAGTTATTTAAGCCCCTTGAGAACTTGCAACGTCGTCTTTCCCAGGAAATAAGAAAAATATTTCGTACAAAAAGAGAACCGTTTTCACATTTAAAAGCTTTCCACTCACACGTAACGTTCCGGGCACATATAAGTCATCACCTTTTTTTTTTGATTAAGTCGACGTCGGGATTTTAGCGGTTTTCAATTTTATTTCGACATGAGCGTAATTTAAAAGGCCGTTATAAAATTTTGGAACGTTTCCAATGTCATATACAATCACAAATTTTCTCGATACGTTAAATTATGGTGCATTAAGTTCGATACGTTCATTCGAATTGCGATGGATAATATCCAATTTAACTGATGACTCCCGAACGTGAAGGGAAAACCAATAGCGTCAGCTCTTTTTAAGTTTTTACGCTAGGTATTTTCATTCGAATTGTCTGGTTAGATATTTTCGAACCTTCCGAATAATCATCTGAAATTTTTGCAGCGGATAAAACTAATCCAGGACGGTTTGCCAAACGTAAATAAAATGTAGGTTTATACTCGTATCTGCACTGTTTGGAAATTCCTCAGCGAATTGCATTGCCTGCAGTAAACGTCAATATTTTGAAGTAAAATTTATGGGATAGTTAATTTAATGGGACTTCTGTTTGATATTGATTTTAAAGCAAAAAGCTCCCACCTATTTTCTGTTTTTACAGGTACTCAATGTAGATTGGTTGATATTTGTACCTTTTTACATTGTTTTCGGATTAAAGCAGTTCTGTGCTCAATCGCAATAGTAATTTAAATGCGACAAATGAAAATCACCGGTGAAGCACTGTTTGTTTGCGTAAAGGTTTAACGTATGTACAGAGCACGCCGAGAAATTAATTCAAACGTTTTTGTTTCTAAACACTCTAATGAAGACTAATTATGGTATTGTCTTCTAAAATTTCAGCAAAAGAAATGTTTCAAAAATAACGGAAGATTGCATAATACGACACGGCATCTACACAACAAATACCGAATGCTGAGAGTGCTCTGGATGTCTCGGAAGTCTCCAGAACACTTGAGAATAAAGTGACGGCCCCATATAAATATATAACGATATACATAAATAAATGTAAACATTCAATGTAAATAAATTAGGTTAAGTAGGTATTCAGGCCTGCTAACTTAAAGGTCCATAAATTAATAAATAAATATCTTAAATATAGAAATAATTGAAATCACTACAATATGCAAGATGCATTTTTGATCTTTATGCCACATCAAAACCTAACAACCTAACCAAAGACCGTCTGCGGAATACACAATCGTCTGATCCCGTCTATCGAGGTTTTCTTTGGAGGCGAGGGTCGGAGAAACCATGTTCACACCTTGTCCTAACCCTCCTTTTTTCTTTAATCACCCCTCAGGTTCGACACATTTGTAGGGATAAATTTTTTAGTTGATATCTCCCATAATGGATGTTCCAAGTACTGGGAGCAGTAAATATAAATCAGAAATCCTCTGAAACCGCTAGTCTAACCATCTATCACGCAAATCTCCCTCGGGATAAAGTTCGCGTTTCGAATCGAACTTTGATTCGACAAAACATCGGTTTAGTGCACCTTCAGGCCCTGTTTTCACCACTGCTATTCATTACACGCTCGTTAGTCTTACGCGCAGTCATTTGCGAAATTATGATCATTATCCTCGTCCTTCTACTTGATATCTTTTCTAATAGGATGCACGGTTCTCTTATTTATTAATATAATAAAAAGATTTAAATTAAAGCAAATTTAATAAGGAAACTTTTACGAAAATTATACATTTTAACCTATATTATTGCAACCTTAGGCCGGCGACATACTTGCGGTTCCGTTGCAGCGGTGCAAAAACTTTTGCAGCGCTGGCAACCAAATATTCAATTGACTGAATGCTGCAATATATGTAGCGGCTTGGCCGCAGGTATGAACATCTGCATAAGCGCTACATGTTGCGACCGAGCCGCGGTGAGCTGCAAATGGCGCCGCAAATGTGACACCTTACATATAAAAGTAGTGGCGCCGCAAGTATGTCGCAGGCGGAAATCAATTCATTCAAGCTTAATAACAATGATAAATGTAGCCCACGAGTTGACGATAAATGGCTAACATCGCTAAAATGATTGACGACTTTCAAGAATTTATGAACCAATTTCAAGAGGCTCTTCAGCGCATGTGAAAGATCCTTCAAGCTATCCAATAGACAAAAAAAAATATTGAAGGGGAAACTCTGGCATGGTGGAACACAGAGCGAACAATAATGTGCAAGAGACTAAACGTACTACGAAGGAGGTATCAAAGAACTAAAAATTATACCTTGACAAAAAAAAAGAAATCTAGGAAAAATCCGAAGTGAAAAATATAAATCTTGGAAAGATTATTGTAATCTATCAGACAAAACAAATCCCTGGAACGCCGTCGATAAAATAACTTCTGGGAAATGAAAAAGCAGCCCTCCTCTCTACAATACAGAAATCGGATGGAACATATGTAACTATACAAAAGATTTAGAAGAAACATTTTCATGCATGATTAGACACTTTATAAGTACAGACACTGAAGATATTAAATTAAAGAAGATATACAGGCAGAAGAGGATAAAGCATTTACTAAGAATGAAGTTTTTGAAGTTATAAAAAATATGTATAGCAAAAAAGCACCAGGAGGATACGGAATAGGCAGCAGCCTATTGATGCAGCTATTCAACACCTTACCTAAACTTATAACAGCTAGTTAAAACGAGTGCTTGAGAAGAGGAATAGTACCAAAGATATGGAAAAAGCTCGAATTGACAAAGTTTAGACATGTAAGTCTACTAAATACCGGAGGCAAAGTACCTACTTGAAAAGCTTTTGATAAACAGAATCATGCACCACATGTACTCTCATCTTAGTTGCTGAATAAAAATCAATATGGATGTAGACCGCAGACCAGCACTATAGACAGCATTATGGACGTCAAATGCTTCATCGAAGATGGTCTAAAAGAGAGAAATGAAGTTATAGTTATTAGACTGGAGGTTCAGGGGGCTTTAGATGTTGCCTGGTGGCCATCTAATTTAGGTAAATGCTTTGAAGGAATGTAAATGTTCCAAAAACCTGTACAGAGTAAGCCAAAGCTACTTTAAAGATAGAATTGCAGCAGTACAAACAAACACTATCCGGTTAGAGCAATCTATAAGCAAAGGATGCCCACAAGGCTCTTGTAGCAGCCCTGACTTTTGGAATATCCACTATAGTTCACTGTTAAATTTGGAATATGTGAAAATGACAAAAGTAGTAGCTTTCGCTGACGACCTAATTGTTATCACAAAGGGTAAATCCGTAACTGAAGTAGAAAATATTACGAACTTAGAGATGGACAAAATCGCAGCATGGGCAAACAACCATTAGCTGAAATTTAATGATTAGAAACCCAAGGTAATTCTAGCATCAAGAAAAAGATCAGCAATTGTAAAGAATATAGAAATTTACTTAAACAATGTAGAAATGAATCAAGTCTCTGAAATAAAATATTTGAGAATAACTATAGATAAAAATTTAGTTTTGATAATAATAAGTAAATGTACTAAATTGAAACCACTACTATCGCAATCTGCGAGAATTAAATGGGGACTTAAACACTTCGTATTAAAAATAATTTATAAATGCGCTGTGCTACCTCTTTTATCGTTTGGAATTTCAGTTTGGATAAAGTCTTTAAAAAAGAAAAGCAACAGAAGAAACGTAGAACGATTACAAAGAACAATCAATATACAAATACGGATCGTCGTGTATAATAGCTGGGGAAACACTGATTATAAACAAGAATTACAAGAATGAGAGGAACTTTACAGAATAACAAAAGGATTAAATCAATGCAACATAACAATTGAAGAGTGGGTGCACCCATCAGAAATAACTAATATTAAAGAACTGGAAAACCATAAGACTTAAACATTTCATACTTACACCGACGGTAGTAATATGGCAAACGGAGTTGGGCTGGGAGTAGTAGTACATCATCATGAAGAACAATTAATTGTCAGAATTCAAGAAAAGCTATCCAAAGATATAGTAATAATCAGGCTGAAAGCCTAGCAATTTTTAAAGTATCGTAGAAGAAATTCAAGAATTGAAAAATATACCAGAAAATGATAAGCAAGTTACATACGCGGACGGTAAAATAACACTGAATTCATTAAAAAAACAAGAGAAGTCGAAAGAAGATAATAGAAGAAATCAGACGCAAGATGAACATCCTACTTATAAATGGAATATATGTCCCAGCTAGGTGAAAGCGCTCATCGGAATAGAAGAAAACGAACTAGCGGATCAACAGGAAAAAGAAGCAACCAAGCTACCGGAAGACAGGGACATGAAGTGAGAAAACAAAGTTTAATTAGGTGGCAAAATCTATGGGCAGACACAGAAAAAGGTGCAAATAGACTGATAGTGTATATTCCAATATCTCCACAACTTACGGTCTTGTTATTGGGGCATAGAAGACTCAGAAGCTATTTATATAATATGTAGGTGTAAGATCTTGAACAACCAATTGTGTATTTTCAGTATGGAAGAACAAACTATAGATCACTTGTTATTTAGATGTACTAAGTTAAATACCGGAAGAAGAACTCTGTAAACACTATACTACAAAATGGGGGAGACTGGCCAGCACTAAGAAGATCTGGTTAAGAAACATTGCAAATTGTTTTTGCGATTTGTTAACCAAGTTGATTTTGATTTATTGTAATTAGATAAGGTAAGATAAGACACAGCATTTTGCAAGTATTAAGAAATAAAACGTATTAATAAGAGAAAAAAAGGCATGTAGTATTACCCTGTAATGAAGCATGCTGTCAATAAAGGTTTTTAAGACAAAAAAGGATATACGGAAATAGTGTGGCTAGTTGATTTATTGTTAGAAATTAATAGAAATAAGTTACTTTAATTTAGGTAGAGTCTTCGACCAACTTCGCCATTTGATATATATTTTGCTTAGCTTTTACGACATTTTTTTATTCAAAGTCGCATTCAACTAACATCATGTATTTCGTATCTGCGCTTTAGAGTTACACAAATTCCCAATTTAAAATAAAGATTTAAACAGTTAAGAAATAAGTCCCAATTACATTTAAACGGCTGAGTCCATAAAAAGAATTCAAATATTTTATAGAAACATTTTACAAGTCTTGATTTAAAGTTAAGTTAAAATAAACTTGCATAAATATTAGTGGAACATCGTCTCGGAAGCTGTCAATTTGTCGTAGATACTGCATCTTTGATGGTTGAATATAACTATATCTCAGCGTACATTAGGCTGCAGTATTTATACCGTAAAATTGACTCCCTCTTCTCAATATTCGCAGTCTCTTATCTATGCGCGTACGAGGTGTCGAATTACTTAAATTAGTGCAATGCATTTTAATGTACGTGCTTTTCTTGCATTTTTAAAATATTGGGCCGGTTGCACAAAGCTTTTGTTAAATTAACGAATGATCAAGGTTGACAAAAGAGCTACATTGTTTTGCTTGCTGATTTATTATTTGTCATATATGTATTCGAATTTTGATTCGATTTTGTCCACTTTGAGGAATGATTTGTGCAACCCGCCAAAGACTTTAAATCAGCTAAAACTAGAACTATCGCCGGATTAACAACAGCGCGGTCGGTTGCTTGGTGGGTGGCCTACCCAGTCACTGAAAATAATTGGGAATCGAAACATAGTAGTGGAGTGGGGAAGATAAGCGGTTGTCGGCGGCGTGGTGCTTACCACACCATCATCTCGTACGCATAGCGTGCGAGACTTAGGAGGGCTTAACCCTCCATGTCATGCTCCCTCGCAGGCGTTAGAGCCGATACCTTTGCCTTTAAAACTAGAACATAACCCAAACTTCGCAGTACTTAAGCTCTAATTTAAGTTGGCCTTATCTCAGCCTCTGCTTCTGAAATATCAATTGTAAATTTGAAAGTGTCGAAAACTAAGTAGAAAGCTTTGCTCGGCCGTGTCTGTCGGATGTGCAATACGTTTAGTTTACCCATTCCTTAATATTTTGGTAGAGGTACGGATAAGCTGTACGTTGTAGGAACTGTATTTGTAAAAATTATACGTAGTAAAATCTGTAAATACATTTTCCACTAAACTACACTTTCTTTGAAACATCCTGTATGTCTTATAAACTTGAAGTAATGAGTTTTTGATAAGTCTGTCTTCTTATTATTTCTCTTTTACCCTCTTATACCTTTACAGTGTCGAGAGGGCCGAGCACACCGGGCCGCAGAGTGGTCCACCCATTCTCGTTCAGACCAAGCAGGCGACTGCTTAACTTTCAATATGTCAGTATTACGTGCACGGCCAGTGTGCCGTACTGCCGGTTATAAGTCTTTCGAAGAATCAAAAAATTCATTTTTCACTCCTTAGGAAAACTAAAAATTTAGTTTTTATAATTAGCCATTGAAGATGCCAAAGAAAACATTGCGAGTAATTTTTTTCCCACTGATTTAGTAAGTTGCCCTTATCTAATCACGATAATGACGTATTGTAGTAAGTATGAACTTACCACCCTAGGACACTTAGAAAAGTAGTGACTACTTCGCAACTCAAACGTAGGTAACTATTGATTTTTTTTTTTGATAAATTAAGTTAGTGATAATTAATATCAAATTATCTTGTTAAACATGGTTTACACATCTTTGCAGCAGTTTACAACAGCAGAGATTAATATTGAACATATCATGAGAGTTAAATGAGTTACTCTGCTTTGTAGGACCATATTACAATCTACATTTTTGACTTATTTACCTCTATTGTTTTGTACATACATATTAAATCTTACGTAGCTCCTTTACCATGTAGGTAAATTGCTAATTTTATACAAGTAAGTAAGGTTTACTCCGTTGAGCATGAAATATTACAGTCCAAGCGTGGCGAAAGCTTACCACCATGCGAGATAGAAAAAATTGCGTCTTGTATAATGTTTTTCTACTGCCACTTAAAATATGAATATTTTTCGATATAATAATTTAACATTAAGTTAAGGTTATTAAAAACAAAAGTAAAGGTTACTAAATCCGACTTTCAACGTATTTACTACTTCCCTAGTGCTGTAAGTTCAAACTTAACTTTCGTATGTTACGGCAACCTATCGTTGATTTTAAAGTAATCATTATTTCCCTATCGTATCGACATCCAAATGTTAATATCAACCTACCTCTTTCAAATACGACCAAACTCACGCGAAAATGAAGCTTGGCAAAAAATAAACTGGGATGTAGTATGTTGGACTTCCTCGACAATTTGTAGGTTTAGTAAAGTTGTTAAGAACAAAACGAATTGTTTTGCTCTAAAGAAACCGCTTGAAACCCAAGAGCCAGCTTAACAGAAGGCAAACAACCCTTCAGAGAGGGTAAAAACAACAAGGAAACTCTGTGTGCGACACGTTATTGGTCTTTTTCATTACCCGACTTGTGTAACTTGTTCGATTTTATTGGATTACATCCTTAGCCCTTTCGTTTTGTCTTGAAAGCGGCCTAGGGTGTTAATGCGTTATCTTAGTTAGTTTTCGTCTGAGAGTTCGAGAAAGGAAAATTCCTAAGAAAAATCATTGACTGTTTCGGTACTTTTTCATTAAGATTACTTAACTTAACCCTGTTGGATGTTACCTAATTTTTGAAGGTTAGAATGTTAGGATATCACATCTTTGATAACTAATTTTCTTCACTGAGAGATTTGTTTATATATGGCCAAATAGTATACCCAAGTTTGTTTAAATGAGAAGTATTGCAGGACGCATTCATTAATAAAACTGTTTGGGTCGGCCATAACTTGAAAACCGCACATCGATTCTTAATCAGTACAATTTAGAGTCAAATACGCAAATTGATCAGTTTGCAAACTATGTTCAACGGGTTACCAATTATTTTCGATTAAGAGTCTTAGTTACTGCAGTAGACAACAACTAATCCTCCAGTATTTCTGTTGCTGCTGCAACAACTCCATCTGAAAACTCTATCACTCTAAATTTTATTTAAATTCTTCACCTTGCAGAACTTCTTCTTACTAGCAGATACTGATTAGTTTCTTACATTTAACATTTAATTTAAGAGAAATCTAAAATTGGACGAAAATAATAAAATATCCCCTTTGAAACACCCAGAACAAACAAAAGTAGAATACGCTTTACAAAAGCCATAATAACCCCTTAAGTAAATTTATAATATGAGATACCGCAGTGTGTACTTTAAAGTCAATATTTTTATTAAGGGCAGGTTCAAAAGTGAAGCGAGTGTTGTTAATCGGCGTGGAAGTACTTGCTTGGGGGCGACAGATAAAATAAACACTTTTTGCAGCACTTCCTCCTTTCTGACTAAATTTACAGGATATAATTACGAACACATCTTGCTTTATTGTATCTACGTTTTTGGTCCGAAGTGCTGCTATCGTCAATTCGCAGCATTAGTGCTTTTCAAGCAACATTATATGGATTTATAGGGTATTTAGGGTTTTTAGACTGCCGTTTGGAAAGGACGGGAGTTATTGTGCTATAATCTTTCTAACTGAGTCCACTTTAAGAAACGTACATAAAAACGAAACAAAATCGAACAAGTTTCAATCAGGAACTACTATAAAAAGAACGTAAAGTCTTTTGTGTTACTGCATGGAATGTCTCTTGAAAATTGAGACCATTGTGTGATTTCTGTAAAAGGCAAGCTATAATAGTTGACCGATAAGGACAATAACCTTTTGAGAGGTCATAAATAAAATTATTATTGAGGTAATAAATTGAATGCCAGTTAATTAGTGTAGGTGCTACCAGATCTTCGATAACAGAAAGAGTGGTCGTGGTATCAACACACGCAGGAGACCGCTCTTGTTTAAGCTGGATCGTGTAAGATCCTAGTTAACGTGGAAGGGACGTATTCAACTTCGTAGAATTTGTTCTGCGAAACTTGATTGTACTTACTTAATCTAAACAGTTTCGCCGACTCTGTATTTTGTAATATCCAAATTCAGATGTTTCTTTAAACTTCTAAGAGCATTTCGTTATCTGATGTAGCGATACAGGGAATAGAAACTGATACAGCGATCTCGCTTGCAGTAATCTTATAATAAAGACGGTTATTTTTATCCATTTATCCACAATTATGTTGTTATTAATCGTGTTCTTGTTATGTTCAGTATCGTCCTTATGGCTTCAGGAACATATGGTGTCGACAAATTTTCGTCATCGAGTTCGGATTCTGGCTAAAGTTCTTATTTCACAGAAAGACTTGTTACTTTACGATTAACGCTCCTTTTCATTCCGTTGGGTATTCTTCTTTTTCCCAAATATCTCGAAAGTGGGGTAGTAATAAATCAGCAATCATTTTAGGATCAATACCTTCGCCGTTATATTATAAATACCCGTAGCCTTGCCATTCTTCGGGCATTTAACTTCTGTTACTATTTCTCCCTTAGTAGGTGCTCTTTTTCGCAGTAACGGGACCTGTCTATCTTTTGCTCCCTCGTCTTCTTCTTCGTCGTGATCTTGTTCGCCATCTTTCTGATTTAATATTTATTGAAATGTTCTTTCCATCCATTAAGCTGGTGTTCTACAGAGGTAAGTATTTCTCCGACATTATTCTTGAGTGGTGCACTTTTATATGTATATTTGTTGGTCTGCTATTTTCCTTTTCAGTCCAAATAAATCTTATATATTTTTTAAATTTCCTCTGCGCCTTTTCTACTAAATCTTTCATATACTGTCTCTTCCTATTTTTCGTTTAATGTCCCTATTAAGATGGCAGTATTGTGCTTTTAGTACGGCAGATTGTTGGTCATCATCGTATGCGCAGATTTGTTCTTTTACTTTCTTTCTCTGTTCCATTGTAGCGAAGTGGGGGGTTGGTTTATTGTTCGAAATTAATATAAATAAGTTACTTTAATATTTTGGGTAGAGTCTTCGACCAACTTGGATATTGCTTGGCTTTTTATGAGAGGTTTTTATTCAAAGTGGAATTCAACTAACATCATATATTTCATATCTGTGCTTTAGTTTTACAAAGTAATATAAATTGTTCAAAGTTCCAATTCAAAGTAAATTGATACAGATTATTACAAATCCTGATTCAAAGTAAACTGATATAAATTACTCTAAGTTCTGATTACATTTAAAACCATAAGTCCATAAAACGTATTTAAATAATTCACACAAATATTTTACAGGTCCTGAATTACAGTTTAAGTTAACATAAAACAATATTACATGTATTTACTGGAACACCGTGTCAGTTCTCTCGTACATACTGTTGCTTTGATGCATCGGAGATAACCATACCTTTAGCGTATTTTGGTCGCAGGATATATACAGAAAATTGATAACCTTCTCTCAATAAACTTAGTTTGTGATCTATGCTCGTGCGAGGTGTCGGGTTTCACGGTACGTTGCACTTCAATGTGTACGTGCTTATCTTTCAGTCTTATAACATTCTGTATGATGAGCATACACGTGCCTTGTTAGTGCATTAACCTTAATAACTGACGTCATATCAACCGCGCGTGCATTCATATTTTATAGTTTTGGTATTCTTACATTCGCCTTTGTTACACTATTGTGTCTTCGTATTTATGATCTTCCTTTTAGTATCGCCCTTTTTTTGAATACCTCTTATACTTACGCGTAAGGAATCAATGAGCAGGTGGTGCTTTTTCTAGTTACGTACATTTAATAACATGTTACTGAATTCCTGACTTATACACATGCGTATAAGTTGGAGTTTTATGGTGCGGTGATACCCATGTAACTTTATGTATTTCTTTATAGGGGAATAAAATGCCTCCAATTTTTAGCCCATGATTTCAACATATATCAATTAGTAACTCTCCTATTCCACGGGAAAGGTTTTTATTTATTGTAACTGCCCACTTTAGCATTGAAATCCTCCAAGAGTTTACTATGTCATTCTTTCTAATATATCTAAGGGTTCTATCTAACTGTTTAGAAAATATTTCCTTAGTACCCATTTCTGCCTCTTCAGTCGGTGCGTAACATTGAACTAGAGTGATCTTTCAATGTTTGCTGTTTAATCTGACTGTATAGTCCTCTCTGATATAAGTTTCCAATCAAGTAGTGCCCTACTGAATCTACTAGTTAATATAATTCCCACTCATACTTGATGTTCCTTATTTGTTCTTACCCATTCCATGTCACGTTACTAACTGCCAATGGTGTATTTTATAGTCGTTTCTTTAAGAGCTTGCGCTAGTTTCCCCGCTTGATTCATCATTTTGACGTTCCATCCGGCTACTGTTTCTTGTCAAAAAATTTAGAGATTAAGTTCTCGGGCCGCCTGGGATATCGGCTCACGTCTCCCAGTTTGGTAGCGGAGCTGATAGCTGAGGCATCAGACTGCCTATATTTATTATTTGCATATATTATTGCAGTTTGCACCAGCATTTGCTCAGGTGCAGATGTTAGAGTTATTCTGCTCTTACTGTTACTAGAGCCCCATTTGCTGGGTGAATATATAGCATTAATTAAATAATTATTTAGTATTTATTTACGCAATAACATACTCATTTTACGATTTTGTTTCAGGTAATTATTCCAGCGAAGCAACGCCGTATGTTGAACTTGAACTGCGCCAATCGTTCGGACAGAGCGTTCCTGCAATCAGCTGTGACTCACCCCCACCAGGTTGCCGAACCTCGAATTAGTGAGTCGCTTCTAACCTCTGATTTCCAAAATTCTCTTGCATTGTGATACTCAGCATAACTTTCTTGTATTTTTCTGTTGTCCTGCATTTTTCTTTATTTTCCCAATTAGCCATCATTTTCATCTTCTGTCGCTTTATACCTGAATTGCTTTAACGGATTGGTTATGAAATAAAGCAGCTTTTAGTAGAAACTGCGTTACTAAAAACACAAAACAGACAAATGAAGGCAGCATATTCAGGTATATTACAGATGAAGTTATCAACTTACTAAATGCCACTATTTACCAAAATAGACTAATCTATAACTAAATGGACCCTCAACGCCTCTACAAATTTGGAAAGGCTTTCCTAAAATTTTAATTTAAATACAGACTAATTAATGGATTATGTTTTTAAATGTGCAAAATTTAAAATTATTGTTTTATACAATTCGAATTTTCTTAACCAAATGTCTATTTACGTTCACCTAATAAGGAAGAGGTCGGTTTTCATAATGTAGAAAAGCGGCAAGGTTGCCTTGAAAACCAAAGGTTTCGGATTCGATACTGGCCAAGATCAGATGTGGAAAAACTCAAACTTTGCTGTATTTCCAACACGAGGTAAAACAAGGTGCCAGTACAATGTTTGAGACAGTCAATTCCCTAATTAGAGTGGGTTAACTTTAGTTGGGTAATGCTAAATAACCGAAGCAGTCGACGCGCGTTCAGGCCCTTACCACAATAAATAATTAAAAAGTAACGAAGGTTTGAATTACCTGCCCGACTAATTCTGACAGATTAAAATATTCACGTGTTGTCTGTCTATGTATAGAATATTTAATTATTTATCGCTGTAGAGAATTTTACAATTCGCTATGGCATTTAACCCGTAATAGCACTTTAAATTCTCACCGTTTTGAAATATTAAACAGCAAAACAAGGATTGACTGACATTTCGGATAATTTGCAGAACTGTGGCCGCATGAATAATTTTTATAAGGTTTTGTCTAGCTCTGGTTGTCAAATTAACGAAGAAATTTTTTGCAGGATTGCAGTTAACTCGTTCTAGGTAAAATTGCAAATTTGTAACAGACATTCAGATCAGAGCGATAATAAGGAAATGCGATACAGATCTGCCCTTTTTTTAAGCTTTCAAATTCATTCTTATGTTCTTTCAGAAAGCTTTAAAGAAATCAGCCGGTGTCCATACATCGTGTGACCAAATTTTTTCTTAAACTTAATGCGCACATCGCTTACGAAAAATATCTGAGGGTTTTTGTCAATGCCTTTGAAAAATTGACTTTCTTTTACTTGACACTAATGTCGAGTTATGAAACAATAAGTGACTATAATGGCAGCTATCAACATAAACGTCGATCGATACAGAATGGCCCACTTTTTTCAACTTTTGGGTAGCAGGATGCCAGTAATTCCTTGTATCAACTAAACTTCATTTCTATAGCTGTATTGAAGACAAAGATAACTGTAGGGGATATTCTACCCTCAGTTTCCGTGATTAATCACGGATCGTTTGTATTAATTTAATATATCCGACCGAGTTCGATATTTGTCATCCTCTTACTAAGGCGGAAAGCTTTGCAGGTGGTTGACGATATTATACTGCCGAGCAAAGCTCATATAATCGTTTCAGATCGTACTAAAATAACCAATTAGTAGTTATACAACGTGTTCTGAATGGAACGATTAGGCACGAACGAAAAAGCAGTGATACTGAAAATATTATTTATAAGTGTCGATTCTTATTTGTATGGAATTCCTGACACCAAGCTTCTGTTCAGAGTTTGTTCGATTTTTTCAAGAATCAATAAACGTATGGTTGCAGGTGTACGGTAGTTTTCAAAGTCTTTCTTAAGCAGAATGGTGGAGTGACGGCCCAAACTACAATCTTATTAGTTCATACATTAACAAAATAGCCGATTATATGGACTTGGATTACATGGACAAACTTCTCAAAAAGATTGACATATAGCCACCTTTAAATTTCCTTGAAAGATCTAACAAATACTCGTTCCACCAAAGGATGAACATCAATTCCTATCATCAAGAGGTGCCTGTATACTCCCTGTTAGTGTGGTTGGGAGTACATAGGTAAAACAGGCCGCTCTGCACGCATGCGTATCTGTTAGCCTAAGCAATGCCGGTGCTTGACAATCAGGTCCTCTTTCACATTCTGCTGTTGTGGATCATAATCATGATATCTGCTACAACATTCTGTTTGAGAAAGCCGCTCGTATCATTGGCAGCGCTATTTTTCAGAAAGATAGGCTCTAAAATTCGAATGACGAGATGCGATTGCCCTTCTTTCTTCCATGACTTGTGTCGTTTCTTTGCTGATTCTGCTTATATTTCCTTTCGTTATCTGTGTAAGGATTTTATTAGCTACGTTTATAATACTATTTGTGATTCCTTCGTTTAGTTCTTCTATCGCTAGAGCTTCATGGTTTCGTCAATCCCTTTCTAAAGACCTCCTTTTTCTCTGGTAATCGTTCTATGTTATATTTGTGTTTTTCAATCTGCGTCAATTTTTGTGTTTCCGATCTGATTAGTAACGAAATTTGTCTGCAGACCATTCAGTGGTCACTAACATTATGTATGGTCTTTATCACAGTCATATGTAATGGTGTATGGTGGTAATTACAAAGTCAATTTCGTTTTTTGCTACATCGTTCTAACTTTCCCAAGTCCATCGTCTTTGAGGTTTCTCTTTAAATAACGAGTTTTTGAGGTATAAGGTTCCTGTACCATATAAGGTCATGCTAAAGTTTAATATTTTTTTACTCGAAGACTTTTTGAGCAAATGATTTGTAAACTTGGTGTGATTTATTACGGGGGATATATACAATTTTATTTTTGCTTTAATGCTACTATCATACATGTTATAAAGAAGAATTGATTTTAGAGTCACTGGCCCTATTAGGAACAGGGTGTTCATAATAATGCCCATATGGACAAAGAGGAGTTACATCGTGTGATTCGGCAGAATCTATAATATTGGCATCTAAATGTGAGACTGTACTATCAAATATTAACAAACAACGACCAGCCACTTTGTATTTGGAAAAATGATCTAACCACTTGACAAAGGTCGCTGCCGTCATGCTTCCTTTCGCAGTCATTTCAATCAACGCTCCTGGTGGCATTGAATCCATCAATTCCGGCTGTTGGTGTTTCCCTTTAAATAGAATCATAGGTGGGATTGCTTGTCCCTAAGCGTTTCCACATGCAACCACAGTAACATTCTCAGCATGTTCTGGTACGATAAGATGCACTCTTTTTGATCCTCTTCTATCAAGGACTTTCTGCTGATGATGGAGAGACGGTATCCTTTTTCGTCCATGTTATAGATAAATTGTAGCTGGTTTGTTATATTCAAATATGACAAAATTTGTTTTAATTTTTGAAAATAGTTATTCGCGATCATTTTATGAACTTTTTGAGCCCTCGGCGGATTCATTGATTGAGTTTCTCTCTGGGTAACTTCAGGGTGCCTGTTCTAGAACAGACTTATCCATTTGCGTCCTGCCAATCTGGTATCCTGAGAAAAAGGATGCTGTAAACCATTTTCTTTGGCGAAAGTGAAAACGCTTCTTCGAAGGACTTTGCTTGTATGAGATGTCTCATACAAGCAAACTTCGGCTGACCGGAAAATTCGTTGGCATAACTCCGTTTCTTGTTGTTTAGTTAAAGGACTAACCGTCTCTTGGTGCTCCCACTCCGAATATGATTTCTTAATGTTTTTTGGGGAATGTTATGTTATTTGGATTTAACAAGAACACTCATCCCATCACAAAGTGCTTGCTTCGCTTGCTGCAGTGCTTCTTGGGTCCACAAGGCTCTCTTTTTAGGCATTTCCAGGCAATCTACTGAAAAAAATACAAAGAGATATTGCCAAAGAATTTTGTTCAAGATAAGGTCAGTGCGCCAATTAAGCAGAAATACAATATGGTACTTAGTAAAACAATTGTCACCGAAAATTCCACATGTTTGATCACTGTTCACTTACCCTATCGCTTCCTAAATACCTTAAGCACCTTCTACTATCAAAACGAATGGTTGTACTCTTTTCAGACAAACAAAAACACAACAGGTTCTAACCTACAATCTTATAACACACAACCGCCTAAACTGCGAATGGGTATATTGCTGTCTAGTGGCCATCGTAGAAACTCCATATTTCAAGACGCAGTATTACAGATGTATTTTCGTGTAAGGTAATTAAATCGAGCACCATGTTTGAAATTTCGCGAAAAAGGGGGTACTGGCCTTATTAGTTCTCCTAACCCAAAATTTTCAACACAGTTCTCACTTTGGCGTTGAAATCTTCCACTATAGTTTAGTAGTAGGTAAGATTTGTTCGAATCGCAGTTTGTATGTTCTCATAGAGCAATAATTTACAAGAAAGAGCCACTGCAAAAATCGTGGACTTCGAATATTTAAATGTCACACATCCCTAGGAAAATTATTTTAATAAAACTTATTGATGAGATCGGGGTGGGGTGATTCTGTCGGAGAGAAAGGAAATTCTAAAACGCATAGAAAGATTTTATGGTGATCTATTATACTCTTCAAAAGTGTTTGCATGAAGGAAAAGTACCCACAAGCTGGAAAAACTATGTAGTTGTCTTGTTACATAAAAAGCGAAACATACATGATCTCGAAAACTATAGACTATCGCCTCTGCAAAAACTATTAAAGAAATAATAACAAATAGAATATACACTCGCTTAGATCACTAGCAATCCATGGAGTAAGCAAGATTTAAAAAGAAAATACAGTACCATAGACCATATACTTACCCTCTCTACTGAATCTGCAATTTATAAAATACAATAAAAAAAAAAGATAAGTTGCCTTCATCAACTACCAAAAGGCTTTTGAAAGCATTGAAGCTAGGTCATTCATAGATAGCCTGCAGAGATGCAAAACAGATTACTGCTATACTTATTGAAATCATTAGACATCTCCAAGAAAATGCCAAGATAATTATTAAAACTTTTGACAACAGCGAACCAGTGAAAATGCAAAGAGGTACAAAACAAGGGCACACAGTATCCCTAAAATTGTTTACTAGTGACTATCAGTTGACATCCTAAGTTTAATTTTAAAATTAATAATAAAG
This sequence comes from Melanotus villosus, assembly GCA_963082815.1. NCBI lineage: Eukaryota > Metazoa > Arthropoda > Insecta > Coleoptera > Elateridae > Melanotus > Melanotus villosus. The sequence continues at coordinate 53,238,855 of OY720426.1, forward strand.
ATAAGGGCTAGAATAACTTCAATTTTTGGCCTTTTCAGCTCGTTTAAGCTCGTATCAGTAGAATGCTACAAGGCGGGGAGTTTAAAATGTCCTTTGAAGTAGGTAATAGGCCAAAGAGGTATCGTAATTTTAAACCTCATATAGAAAGGTTTTCGAATAGTAGTAGTAATAAATAGGTTAGTGGCCCAGTGTTCAGACGCCTACATTGTTACCAAGAGGACACAGGTTCCAATCTCAGTTGTGACAGGAATTTCTAAAAATGTGAGGCGATTGAGAATCTTTTAGGCATGATATGTAGATGGCTAGTGGCTTGAGCAACCTACTTTGTTATTATGAGAACTCAAGTTCTGGGACAGGAGTTTCAAAAATTCGATTGGGTTGAATTTTTTAGGCGGAATAAATGGCTTAGCAGTTGATCCCCTAGGTTTAATTTAAAAAATAATAATAATAAAGGTGAGCACAACAACACCTCTGATGGGGTACCATTTCAATTTTCATTGACTGATATACCGAGTTTGTTCTAGGACTCTTGAGTCTAAATAGTTGCAACTTCTGCCACGTTAGGCAAGTCATAAGATTGGTCTAAACTTCCAAGTTCCAACAGTAACGAATATTTTGTAAGAGTTCAGTTGGTTGGAAATAATTTCAACTTCACGAATGAACTTTCAACGCGACGGGTGTTCTTTTTAAATTTTAAACCCTCTCAAATTCATTCTCGTCTGTTGGATTTCAGCTGAGGTTTTAGTTCGGAGTTTTGTTTATTTTTTGCCAATATTCGCCGATCGACCTTTTCGAACATTTGATTGTTTTCCGGACGAACTGTTGAACTACGAATTGTCGGCCTAAATTTAGAAATACAAATAAAAATACAACTTTGATTAATACAAACCGAGTTTTTGGTGTCGATAACTTTGGTAATCTACCGGAAAGGTTGCGTTTGAAAAACGGCCTGATTGTAATTTTAGATAAATTAATCTCTTGACGTAGAAAAACGGTTTAAATTTTTACCGTAACTATATTACAACTTATCTGACGTGGGCGATAAAAATAACATTTTTAGCGGAGCTGTAAATTAATTTGATCTCGTAATTGTTTTAAAACCTTTAAAAGTAATTTTTAATGATTATTTCTTTATTTGATGACTTCGGTTAAATGTGGGTATAAAGGCAAACGGTTTTTCATTTAGAACTTACAAGCAAGTAACTAAGGTTTCAGGATTTGAAAAAGTTGTCCATTAAATTTTCCAGTCGGCAAAAGCGATTGCTCTCTTTGATCTCAACTTGCGCTGAAAATAAAAAAGCCTGGATTTTTCAGCAATTAGATAAATCCACTACGCCCACTGTTTGTATATCTCTGATAATATAATATACTGAAATTATATTACGATCTAATTAAAAACCACGAACTCATTTGCGTGGGTTATAGAAACATTATGACGATCTTAACTGACGTTGGTTACCCTTGTTTCAAGCGGTTTCTTTCTCAGACTTAGTTGAACAGCAACAAACGTTAGAAATACGCTTATTGATTGATTACCGCGCTTAACATGGCGCACCTTATAGGTATGTATATGCTGTCACAACTTTGGTTCTCGAAGACGGTGGAAATTACGAGCGTGTTTTGGGAGTCCGATTTTAGATAACGTATAGCACTATAGCAGATATTGTAATGAAGCGATATTCAGGAATCGCTACATGCGTTGATATGACGTGTTAATCAGGGTCACTATACGAGTCAAGCATGCACGCGAATGACCGCCGTGAAAGACTATACTTTGCGGCTGTGTAAATACTGACTTGCATTTTGTAAAATATACAGCTCAGCACGATTCACGGCACGTATGACACATTGTGCGTGGGACTTGACCTTTTATATAAGGAATTGCTCAGCAAGAGCTCTTCATGGTTGGTGTTGTCGTCGAAGAACAAACATGTCCTTAAGAACTAGTGATGTTTCCTACAATTTTGATGTAAGACTATTTTTCTGTATTTAATTTAATGTAATTCAATTCGTAGGAAGACTTGCTAACAGTTTGGATCAAACCCTTTGTTTCATTTTATTAACTTTGATGTTTGTATGTACTTGGAACTCATACCTAACGTTTAAGTGTCTTCTCTTTAACTTTAATTCTAAATAATATTTTGTAAAACTTAATCAAACTCGGACAATACATGTTAGTTGAATCAAAATTTTAATATAAAACCTCTCGCAGCAAACCCCCACGTGGCGTAGTTGGTACTTAAAGAATTATCAGTAATTCTTCTAAATTTAATTAACTTATTTTTGCTAACTTTTAACATTATTATTGGTGGGGACCACTACGTTACAATATGAAATGTCTTCACATGTTAAACGTATATCAGGAGGTAAAATAGCCCCTAATAAGGATCTCCGGGAGGCGGTAACATGAGTAGGCAGAACAAGTAAATATAGAATAACCCAAAGAAATAGATTCCTCAAAAGAATAGCACAGTGGAATGTAAGATCCTTGTTACAAAGTGGTAAATTGGAAAATGGAACAGTTAAAGGTAGATAGACTTGTTGGTTATAAGCGAAGTAAGATGGCCCCAATGAAATTTTTGGAGTGAAGCATATAAAATGATACACACTAAAGCAACACCACAAGGAATCAGAGGTCTGGGAATAATATTAAATAGCAGCTTGGAGAACAGAGTAATAAGTTACAATCAACTCAGCGAACGAATAATTATGGTGAAGCTAAAAACCCAACCAAAAATACCATGATTGTACAAGTTCATATGTCCACATCAGACCACACAGATGACAAGATCGGCGACACATACAATGAAATACACAAGATAATAGAGCAACAGTACCTGGGGAAGGAAATCTAGTAGTTATGGGCGATTAGAATGCAGTGATGAGGGAAGGTGGTAGATATGGGCATAACATAAATTCAACACTACATATATGGAAGATACCAGAGGACATAAAAAGATTTATAATAGATTTTATATAATAGTCAAGCAAAAACTCAAAAACCAAATAAAGAACTGCAAGGGCTACCCTAGCGCAGATATCAATAGCGAACACTATATGATTATGATGAAATATCGTCTGTACTTGAAAAAGTTAGCAAAAGAAGAAAGCAGTGGGACCTAAAACAAGCTAAAAACGAAGAGGTAAACACAAAACTGTAACTAAAAATTCAATAAAATCTAGGAACGAGCCTGAAAGAACAATGGATAGGTCAATCGAAACCAGAGAAAACATAAGAATTCAAAGACTGAAGAAGGACAAGAAAAAGTACCGAGACCTACGAAATACAACTAACATATTGGCAAGAAAAGCGAAGGTACTTCTTCCTTGAAGGAAACTCAAAAGGAGTTATGATACCAATACCGAAGACACTGTCAGCTTATACGACGCGAAGATCACTATTAATTTTATACCACATAACGTATATCGTAGTATCGAAAGGAAAATAGAAGAGAACTTAGCAGAAGACGAATTTGGGTTTAGGAGGAACATTGGAACAATAGAAGCAATACCTGCGAATTAGGATGATCATTGAAGAAACGATACAAAAAAAATAAAGAAATATATGTGTATAGCACTTGATATGGAAACGGCATTTATAACTTATGCATAAACCAAACGGTTGTCATCGAATATCAAGACGAACGAAGGGAACCTAAAATAAAAATAAAACAATAATGTTCTCTCTCACCTTTCCTGTTCCATATTTACATACATAAAGCTATAGATGCGTTAAGAGAAATAAGAGAAACCTAAATTAAGATACAAAAACAAAATTCGCAAATGACATAGCCCCATTCGACGAAAATGAAGAGGCTCTTGAAAACATTGAATGAAATGGAACGACTCCTGAGGAATGAATGCAACACGAAACTCAATAAAGAAAACAAATGTGGAATGCAGCAGGCACAGGGCAATAGAGCAATAACTGTAGCAGGCGAAGGAATCCAAGAATTCTCCGATTTCTCATACCTAGGAAGTATGGTATGTAATGACTGTAATGAGTAATGACGGACGCAGCAAAAAGGGAATGAGTAGCAGAATACAACAACAGCGTCCTTTAACAAAAAAGGGATACTGACGGCAAGGAAAATTTCTAATAAATTTAAGAAAAACCTTATACAGATTTACGTGTGGAATGTGGCCTTGTACTGTTGCGAAACGTGGACATTGGGCAAACAAGAATGGAATTGATTGGAAGCCCTATAAATTAGGTATTACAGATGATTACTAAAGATTAGTTGCACAGAATGAATCTCAAATACAGAAGACTTCCGAAGAGCCAAAGCGAAAAGAAAAATACGCAAAGAAGGAAAGAAAAAACGAAACAATTTAATAGGGTACATACTGAGAAGTAATATCATGTCAAAGGCAATAGAAGAGTAGAAGGATGCAAGAGGGCGACCGTGGTTGCAGTATATAAAACAGATAATGATAGATAGACAATAACTACTGCGAGTTGAAAAGAAAGGCTGCATCTAACCAGTCCAGAAGAGGATAGCGCTACGATATTAAAAATTGTGTTAAACTATTTATTATTGTAACGAGCCGGGATGTGAATCAATTCGCTAGTATGCGTCAGCTGTTCCCGACTGTCTGCCCATCGTATCATTGGCTATAGACTCCTCTCGAATGTTACTCGACGAGCGTAGAATAAACTCGAAGTTCGCGCTCGGATATAAATAGGCGCGACTTTCTTGGCGACCGGCAGTGATACCAAAGTCTAATCAAGCCTACCAAACGGTCGCGAATACGTGCGTCGGTGAAGATAAATAAGTGCATGAATTAAGTTGTTAAATAAATTAGTTAGTTTACCGATATTAATATTAGTGTTGTGTTTTAGTGTTAAGTTGTTATTTCGTGTTGCTTCGTTGTTTAATAATTTTAACATTTGTTAATAAATAATTCACACTATGAATCGAAGTTTTAAATAAACGTTTTAAAACCGTTACATTATTATATGAGTGTAAATTGTGATGTAATGATGATTATTCTAAAGAGGTATATTTACGTCCATTAAACTGCTTCGCTAAATGGATATTGACTGCATTATATCCGTTGGTACGAAATATACTTTTCTTGAACTTTTTGTATGAAGTGTTAGTTACAGATCGATGATTATTCAGCTTAGTCGCCATGCCCGCTTATTTTTCGAATAATGTATACAGTCTGTTTATGATCGACAATTCCAAAGTGATGTTGCCTACGTCAAAAAAAGATACGAAAGCAATTAATAATTGGTACTCTACCATGCAATAAGTTATATTTATGGCTTAATACATTAACCCATTAACGTGGCGATCGAATATCACATACATTTTGCTTCTAAACTTGGAGTAGTTCCAACTTCAGTATCTTAATTGTTACGTTGTACCTGGTAGCGAACGAATTCGACCATTTTCGATTTATTTCAGAACATAAAACTCATGCGCTAGATTAAGTCCATTTATCTTGAATTTATTCTTGAAAAGTAGCCAACTTTGTTGGGTTTAACACAATTTTTCGCTTTGTGTTTAACACAGCGGAATGAAAAATTTGGCCACAATTTCTTCGGTTTTTATTGAAATAATTTTTATAAGAGTGCCAGCATGAAACTGGGTGGGATATAATACGAATACTAAGCATTATAAAATATTTACAAAAATAAAAACCGCGTTATTTGCCTATTGATTGGATGATTGCTGAAGCCACTTTCATACTGCTTGTTAATGTCCTTTTTTTGTCAGAAGCTTAAAGTGAAGAACAAAGGCAAATATTTGATACAGAAATCAATAAGTACGTTTTAGAGTTTCGTAAGAATATATAGACAAGCAATGTGGGTTTAAATTTCAACATTTAGTTCAATTGAAAGTTGATACTTTCTGTCAATATAATACAGTCTAATATCAATTCGCGCTGGCATCGAGCAACATACAGTTGTTAGGCAATTTATCTTCATAATAACTCATTTCATAAAGGACTTGTTGTTTCAATTGCTATCCTGGCAGTGTGCTTACTGCAAGCTGCGTGAAGTTGGCAGACACCTTTTTGCTTAAAAAAATTCTTTATTAAGCATATTGACAGCGCCTGCGTCTGCTGAGTAATTAACCATTTAACTTTAATCTGATAGGTTCGGCCAAACGCTAGGTCGAAATCTGGCCATAGTTAAATCTGAACAAGGAACCTATCGGTCGCGAAGCAGGCACTTGCCCACCATGATCCTTGCTGCTCGATAATTCATGGAATAGGGAGTGGCTGAGCTGTGGTTTAAAGCACTAACTAATAACTCAGCCATAACTTTTGATATACATAGTTTCGCGTATTAGTGCGTGATTGATGGTGGAGGTACACTGTTAGATGTGGAGTGGGAGAGCTTTATTTTCTTAAATTACAATTCAAAACACTAACAATGCAATAACGTTTGATACAGTTGTTATTGTCAGTGCTTTATACAGTGGAGTCAGTGAAACAATCCGATGAAGTTAGGAGGAAGTGATTTTGCCTTAGGCCCTAATGAATCTTGCCGAAACACCGAGTTTTTATAATACGAGATCTGATAAAAAAATATTGGATATATTTATGTATACACATTTTTTAAATCTCACGTGTGGAGTGATGTGATCGTCTGAAGTGCAGATGGATCTTTCATGGGCCTGGGTGAATCTTCTCCAGGTCACGATTCAACCCATCATCTCTTTTAAGACAATTGAGGAACTCTGTATTTGCAAGTTCTGTCAGAATTGAAACTACAAAAAATTAGAAATGATTTTGGAATGATGTAATGAAGGTATCACAAGTCTAAGATTGATAAAATGGTCAAACATCAGACGATAGTGATGGGCAAGCTTGTGGACTGTCAACAGACAGAAACCCTAAAATTGTCGGAACAATTTGTGCCACTGGTAGTCTATGACCATCACATTAGGGAAATCGAAGGAATTTATTACAGTTTGATTCAAATAACCTTGGCGGAAAATCTGGGTATGTATCATTTTCGCCGTGGCCAGAAAGACCTCGTGATGAATCTTGGATATAAGATTATGATCCACAATCAAAGATTAGACCGTCCCAGTGAAAGTTTCCAGAGTTTCCAAGGGACAGGTTTATCGGCAGACCATGGGACTGTTCACAGCAAATAAGCTCAGGAAGGTCAAACGGTCGTTAGAAGGTATTCTCTCGAAGGTCTTAGTGACGGAGTTTGTTGCAAACGTCCAGCTTGCATCTGACTGCAATACGACAATGTCGCACCTAACCAGGGCTTTTTGACCAAGTCTGGGAGGCTTCTTACTTCTTAGCCTCCTTAGGGCTATACCTTATGCGATTTTTGTTTTTTTTTTTAGACTTTTCTCGAGTAGAATGCAACGAAAAGAACATATGAAATGCGACAAAGTAACTTTTAGTAGTTCCTAAAGTCATTTTCAGCACAGCAAAAAACTTCTTGGTAAGCGTGAGTTAGAAAGAGCGAGGAAATGATGTGATAATTTTCTTCCCTGGTCCAGGGTCGGTTCCCTTCTGATTAGACCTTATACATCCTTTGAAATTAGTGCTTCTTACGACCTGTCGGCTTCAAAATATGTATAATTGACGCCGACTAGGACCCGCATTTTCAAAAATTTAGACTTTGAATTTACTTTAGAAATTTGAGATTTCCGAGTGGCCGGGAGGTTAGGCACCCGACCCTAGCGCAAACGGTTTCCAATTCAACTCCGAATCGGACGCGTTTCACTGAAAATAATTAGCAACCGAAACGGGGGGTGATGAAGATAGGGGGTTGTAGAAGGCGTGGTGCTTACCACACCAGTCTATACGCTTACATGTTGCTGACAATACTCACTCCTGGAGTGTTAAGCCTGATACCTTTACTTTTACTTTTATAATCGAAACTATTGAATTATTGTGCCTACAAAATAAACGAACTTGCTAAAATGTGGCCTACTTAAAACAGAGAAATTAAATTTCTACTGTTCTGAAGGCTGTCATCAAAGGAGAAGAGGAAGAAACAACTAGGGAAAGTATTTCTAGTTCATAAACGAAAACTGTATTCTAACCAGAGTTAGTTATTCTGTTTCACCGGATATCTTTTTTAGCGCATAACACTAATGTGAGTCATAATGGAGCTAACTTAAATTATTTCGCCTCTCAGAACTACGTTTTGTCTCCAGTATGTTGATTTACATATAAAATGGGTCGTAGTATATTTGCCTCCGTTGTAATGTAAATAACGTAGTTTTAAAAATAAATGTTTTTAATTATTTCGCATGGAAGAATTTTATGTGATCTAAATTAGAGTTCTGTAAAAACAGAGAACTGAATATACACGCAAGAGCTCACAATAACCTAAAAGTGAAATTACTCTTCGAATATTATTCAAAGAACAAAAACGGATATTTAAGCGAGCTAACTACCTGGAGGAAGCTACATTAAAAATAAATTGCCTGTCAGCTCATATTTGTAAAACTGGAAAGAATATTTTTCTGTTGTATATTGTGCCGAAGTGAAAAATTATTCCGTGAGATGTTAAGTTCGCATTGGATACCTAAACCTATCAAAAGCTAATCTTAAAATCACATTGGGAATTTTAAACTGGGTCAGGAGTGTACGATATCATCGTAAGGTAAAATTGATCCCGTTTTAAAATCAAATCAGATCCGCAGATCGCTTTTTAGTTGTAGTACAAAAATTTAATTTTCTAAGCCTCTGCGCACATTAAATTTGGAGGTAGTTTTCTGACTCGCTTATTCTAACTTTTAATAAAAAAGAGGTTCCAAACGCCTTTTTCTCCCATAAATTACACTCTCAATTTAGCCAATTCCCACGATATTGAACTTTCATTGTTACATAAAGTTGCAGTAAATCCATTTGGTTACCATTGAAATATAACCAGCGTGTTCCATTTGCATTTTACAACCAGACTGAGTAACTTCCTATGTTACATTAACATTTATAGCAGTTGTATCCGGTACTTCATATACAAGTTTAACTTTATATTATCCTCGGTTATTCATCTTTATTGTCTCAGTTTTATTTTATTTTGTGCTATGATTAATTTTTCGTCAGTTTTAACTTGAAGGTTCCAGGCGATAATTTAAAATTTCAGGAATAAAAAACTTGGGCTATGACTAATTAAAAGAATGTGCTGGTTGGCGTCTACTAAATTTTTAGAGTCTTGTCTTACTTTTCCTTCTTCCTGTTTCCCTTACCGTCCTGCGTGATGTGCTCTTGCTACTTTTCTTTCAGCCCCACCTTCAGCCTTCGCACAGCCTTATTCTTCTGCCTCATAATTTTTTTCACCCCGTTCTATTCTTCCTCCCAACTCCGTTCTCCTATTTCGATTCTGCCGTCATCCTGCGTTCTGCCCATACCCTCGTTCCTTATCTCGCACTCCTTATTCTTCTCCACCTTATCGTTTTGCTTCCTCCTACCTTATCCTCTTCTGCCCCACCTCCTCTATTCCATCTTTCTCGAACTTCACACTGCCCTTCATCCTTGTCCCGCTTTTTTCCCGTTCTCACCCTTTGTCTTCATCCTTCCTCCTCTCATTTGCTACTGCCTCGTCTCCTGCCCCGCACCCACCTTTTTTCCTCATGCTGAATATCGTTCTCCTCTTCATCCGCTCCAACTCTCCTCTGCGAACCATAGTCCTTAGCCCGTCCTCGGCCCGGTTCACATATATCTTCTTCTCTTCTTCCATGTTTTTTCTGGTACAAGGTCATTAGGATTTATACCTATTTAAGGTTCCTAGGTGAATGTGGTTATCTGATCATTTTATTGAAAGGAGCATTAAGGATTAAATGTTCACCAGGATATAGCCAATATAATTTCTGAATATGTAAAAAGATTAAGGTATTAGGTAGGAGATGTCATCGTTCCTACCCTAGTTTGTCGCTTCTGAGTTTCGCTATCTTACAGTGCTTCTGTACTGTCTGCTCGAGTATTTTTTCGAAGTTTTTCTTCTCTTCTCTATTTGATTATTACCTGTCGTGTTTGCCGTTTTTTGTTTCCACCCAATCTATTCCGCCAATCTCTTTCATTTAGAACTAGTTCCACCATTGCACTTACACAACATAGTGCCTTCCGTTTTTCCTTTTTCCCCTTAAAGATCATTTCGTTAGTTTCTTCGGCCATCTATATTTTGGCATTCGTTTGACATGGCCGTACTCCCGGAGTTTTCGATTTTATAGTTATCCCTCCTTGTTACTCGCAAACATCTTCTCAAGTAGTCTAGTTTTACTGTTCTTATGTTTCCTCTTGTCAATTTTGTCAACTCCCATATTTCAGCTTCATATGTACTCTGAGAATCGTTTCATTGTGACTTTGCTGATGTTTGTACTCCACAGTATTCCTTCTACTATTTTCGTGGCTTGTTGGCCCATGGTAATTCATGTATCTATATCCTTCTCGCATGTGCCTGCTGCACATCGAGCCTAAATATCTAAAAGTGCATGATTATATTGTTTGGTCGTTTATTATCGAATTAATTTGTGTCTTAAGTATCTGTTTTTTTGGAGATTAATTTTAAGGCCCATTTTTCATATTCTTCTTTAAACTTTTTCAACATATATGACATGTCTTTATGGTTATGTGCGAATATTATCCGTTCTTCAAAGCTTGTTTGATGCATTCTTACTTGATCGTTATGGTATATGCCTTTTACTAGGTTTATTATTTTTTCTTTAATGTTTAATCTTCTCATTGCTGTCCACAATTTACATACGTATAGGAATGCTATCATAGGCTTTTTGCAGGTCAAAGAGAGTCAGGTGTGCAGCCTTGCTTTTTTTTAATTTCCTGCCTAAGGTGTATGTTGTCGAGGCATGATATTTCTCTTCTAGAGCCCCTTTGGTCCTCACTGAAAATAATATTTCCTTCTTGTGTTTTTTTCCAACACACTTGAAAAAACTCTTGTTGTACATATATGATATAACAAAAATCTTTCTATACTTAGTACACAGCTTCTTGCCTCCTTTCTTGTTTATAGAGGTGGTTGATTCCATTATCTAGGAATTTCATAGCCTTCTTGTATTTTGTTAAACATTTTCCTTATATATTGTTTCGTTTTTTCCTCTTCATATTTAAGGAGTTTCAATCTTATATTTCCAGGACGTGAGGCTTTGCTGTTTTTAGCCCTAGTTAGTGCTTTTCGTCTATCTTGTTCCGTGATTTCAAGTGCTTGGGTGGTTTTTGTATACTGTTCTTTTAGATGTTCTTCTAGCAGATTAAAGTAGTGTTCAATCCATCGTTTTGAGGGTATTGCTGGTATTATGCCTGTGGTGCTATTATTACGTATTTCTGGCCCTTTTTGTTATTTTTCAAGCTTCTGATGATTTATTATACGCCAATTTGTTGTCAAATCTATACAGCGCCTCTGCCAATATTCCTATTTTTATTCTTTGACCTATGCTTTTCCAAGACATATTCTTCCCTTTTCTGTGGTGTTCTTTTTGAGATTCACTTCATATATGCTTTTCCTTTTCTTGTATCTATCGCTCCAGGTTTTCTTTTTCTTGTATTTAGTCTTTCTGTTTCCTACACCTTCTTCAGGTGTTGGTACATTTCTTCAGGAGTGCTGTCCTTGTTTATAAATAATTTGCTTTCTAAGCTGTTTTGATATAGCAATTATTGTATTGTTTTAGTAATTCTTTATGATCAAAATGTCCCTGGCGGTTGCTGCTGTGGAATTTAATTTATCTCTGAAATTATATACTTTTATAATTTTTATGCCATTGACGGTTACTTAGCATCCTTTAAAAGTGAGCAGATTGTAATTAAAAAGGCTTTAAAAAGAATATAAGGTGTTAGGATCCATAAAATGTAACATCCACAGCAGCAACTACTAGCCAAGGACTTTTTGATCATACGATAGTTTCTGCTAGAATATCCATGTTTGGCATTTCTTCCTCATTTATTTTCTTCTAGAAGTGGCGTGCCCTTTACAGGGCGTTGCCGATCTTCTTTCCATATGTCTGTGGTGTGCTGCGAACCACGGAAATGCTTGCACTTCTACTCCAGAGAGGACTTACTAGGCAGAAATACCTTGGTGGTTTGCCATTGCCTTCCGAGGGAAGCGGTCGGGTGTTTTCGGTGTAATATTGTGTTAGCTACTATATATGAGTTGATGAGCTTTTTGTCATCTTCAATCATTTCCTCTTCTCCAAAGTTTCGTGCCACGTCCTCTTCACCAGTTCCCACCCTACTGTTTAGGTCCTTATTAGAATTAGTTCCTTGTGTTTCGGCATCTGTTCTATAATTTCTCCTAGTTTATCCTCAGAATATTCATTTCTGCTATAATTATTTGTTCATTGCACTATTCAAATATTTCTTCCGTGTCTTGTTTATCAGTAGGCATACTCCACTTTTAGCTACTTGATGTTTCGGTACATCGCTCCATATTCAATTGTTCTTCATATGTATATTTCTTCTTGGTCTCACTGATGATTATTATGCCTAATTTTCGATTATTTATTCCTGTAATGACTTCCTTCTATTTCGTATGTATTCCTTGAACATTCCACGTTGCAATACTTACATGATACTTTACTATCCCCATTCTTTTTGTTTCTTCTGGCTATGTCGTCGTGTTTGGTTTAATGTAAATCTCTACCTTGTTTCTTAGGGCAGACTGTCTGAACAGTGTGAGAGTCTGACTGATGGTTCTACACGCGCGGAAGAGTGCATATTTAGGAACCACAACCCTCTTCCTTTCCCGGGCTTGGGACCGGCCTCAAAAACACTTCCACAGTTTTATATTTAGTGCAACAAGAGATTTAAGTAACATAAATGTGGTAGTTATTGTACGAGTAAATCGGGGTCACCTTGGAAGGATTCGGATCTCATAATTAGTTAAGGGAAATATATAGAAAACTGTCGAAAACGAACCTGCAGCTATCACCCGAGAGTTTGCACAACTTTTCTGTGTGAGGCACTCTAGTATCTCTACTATCAGCTAATTAAGGTAGACGGTTTATACCGCAAGTTCAAAAAGTCTTTACATAAGATTTAGAATTTATTAACTGTCATCACTGTGTTGCTGGCATAATGCTGTTGTGCAAATTCCAATAAAATTGTAAAAACAAAGGTTCTAAATCTTGCAGTAGATATTAATTTTGTGTCTCATGGTCAACCCTTATGTAAAAACTTTTTGAACTCACGGTATAATTACCATATATACAGAAAGTCCAAGTATTCCGCTTTATATGTGAAATACGTACCTTATGTATACAATTTACATAATGTAGATTGCTAAACTGGAAAATCTCGAAAGACTGCAAATTAAGATGTTAAAGTTTGTTTTATTAGAAAGGGTGGCGGATTTTATGTCTAGCAACTGGAAGCCCGGTAAATGTCAGAAACGATTTTAGCTCCGAAAATAATAAATGAAAATGTAAAAAAATAAAAATATCTATACATCAGATTGAGGATTTGGTTGGCCAACTTCTGTAAGGAGTCTTATGTAAACAAGCTCTCTTAAAATTGTTTATTTGGATTTAGTGGAATTATTGAATTTCTGTGCTTTATCCTGTTGAGTTGGCAAGATTATCAATAAATAAATGAATAACTAAATTTTGCCTTATAAAATTTAATACCATTTAATCATGTAAATATTTACATGAACAAAGGAAGCAGCAAATAATGTAAGTGTCGATGCCACCACTGCATGTTTTCTTTCCAAACTGTGAAGCTTTGAGGCGTTAAGTCCTTCCATAATACTAATGGCTTTCCACGTAGAGAATTACTTCCGTGCTTTGGATCACAAATTGCTCGTGCAAACCTGAATTCGAGTCTATCCTATCCTCGAGAGGAATGTACTACTATCTCCTCGTTATTACTACTGTCTCCGTGGACTAAATAAACTAAACCTTACATGTTTTCTACGGACGCGACCGTTTTAACTCAACTCTGCTCATTGGGAAGCTTTTCTACGGTCGTAATGAACCCAGAAACGATCATTAAGTATTCAGGAGGCCGAGATTTGTGCCGAAGTTCCCATATTTCTTTTGTTCGCTGAATGTTAGAATTTTTTCTGTTATTTTTTAAGTTACGCAAAATAGTCACGTTTTTGTTATACACTAACCTACAATGGAGGATTTTCCCTTGAAGTAGTTTAATCAGTTTTTACCGTTTGAATAGAGGAGTGTTGAAGAGCGAAAGGGAACTTAGGAAATCCTAAAAAGTGTGTGCGTGAAAATTCTCTCGAAGTTGAAAAATGTTCTTTTTGTATAGGAGCGACTTGCACGCCTCATTCATGTGTACCAACGGGAGGCAACTGTTGAAAGTATTTTCGGTTATTCAAGATGTGATTGCAAATGTAGTGTTCTTTTGTTAAAGCCTTGCTTGACCTACATGTTTTCAAAGATGAAAGCAGAATTTTTTTTAACGACGTACCTATTGTGAATACGATAGACTGGATAAAAAGCAGAAGTCGCTTCTTTGATTACAGTTTAGAAAGTAGGTGAAACTTATTTAATATTTAGTGCATTAAGTTCCTTCTACGCTTCTGTTTATTATATTCTTTTTGTTTTACTGCAACTCAAGCACATAAACCAGTGAAGACTATAGCTGTATATTAATAATGTGTTTATAAAATAGTAACATCCTGCAACGAATGAAGGTAGACAGTATTCAGGTATTTATTAGTCACAGATGAATTTGTAGCAGTCTGATAAGGACGAAGTAATCCTAATGAAAGCTGTAAGTTGGTCTTCGCATGGCGTGAGCTCCTAAGTGTCCTGGTTTGTCTTCAGCAATGTTAGGTTGGATTCGCCTAGATAGAAGAAGATGCAAGAGTCTTTGTCTCAGCTGTGACACAAAGAACCTTTAGGTATAATTTAACTAACCTTCCCTAGCTACAGTCGTTTTTCCTTATATACACAAGGTCACTTATCGAATAGACGGAGTTCTCATTTAAGCCCCCTCCATACATTTTGCAGAATCTTCCTTCGTCAAAAGACAAACCTTAATCTTAATTATCAAGAAGTGTCTTCAGAATTACTAGATCGTGCAGCTTGATGTATATAGGAGGAAGTCTTTATTCATATTCTACAATACCGGCCAGAACATTCTGTTTGAAGACTGATCTCTCATCTCCAAATCTTCCTATTCCGCGAGGCATTCGAAAATATCAAGAGTCTCTACCGCGCTCAACCAATCGACTTCTTCATCCGAGTCAATCAGCCGTTAATAACTAGTAGAAATACATTATTTCTTTTCTATTTCTGTAGAAGAGTTTCGACTCTGACACTAGCTCCTCATGGTGCCCTTTATGATACTACACATTTAGCTTTTCTACCTGAACAGTAATACGGTTCAAACTCGGAAGATGCTCATTTAATCATGTATATTCATCATCACCTTGGCTTCTCCTTCTTCAACTGTTAATCGCCATGGGCTTTTATATACAATTTCCCTTTACTTACCCACCATTTCGGTATAGTATCACCTGGTTTCCTTAGTCTTATGGTATGGTTGATACTATTGTAGATAACTTCTGATCCTTTAGTGCTTTTAACTTGAATAATTGCAAGTCTCTCTTGTTCATTCTAATGGATCATAATACGCCCAAATATAATACGCCCAAATAGCTTTTCCTAATTTGAAATTCGCCTATTGTTTAACTACCTGCTGACCATCTATAAAATTTTTAAAATTTACTGGTACTTATATATACTACTCAAAAATGAATAGGGATATTGTTATTACACACATTTGTAGGTATTGTGAAAATGTTTCGGGTTGTATTTTATGTTCCTAATATGGTTAATACAGCAATATCTCTATTCATTTTTGAGTAGTTTATATGACAATGCATTTCAAATGATGCAACTCATCATTCTTCTACCTATTCAAACGATTACTATGGTGAGATATATAGAAACTGCTTCCGTCGTTTGAATTTCCCCCGTCCCATCTTTCAATGTGTCGCATCTTTTGCTAACATTTTTGGCGTAATTTGTCGTATTTATCATTTTGTACACCTTCTGAACTGATTCTTTTAATCTTATTAAAGAACACTGGAGGGAAATCTAAGAAGGCATTAATAGAACAGCAGAACAAATCCTCGAAAGAACTCGGGGACGAAACAAGACCAGTTGGTTTGACCAAGAATGCATGTTACCAATAGATAACAAAGCAAAAGCAAGACTCCTCATGATACACGAAACTCAGTAAAATAAAGATAACTTATGAAGTATATAGAAGTAGTGTAAAATAATTCTGCAGGCATAAAAAACAAGAGCGCTATGCAAACAAAATGGAAGAAATAGAACAAAACGACAATAACAAAGAGATAAAGTACTTTTACAGAAGAAATAAATAGAGAAACAGAGACTAGCAAGCAAACTCAACCTTTTATAAAGACAAAGAAGGGAACTTGTTAGAAAGATGGAAGGAACTAAATGTGGTGCAGGTGAAAGCAGGCCTAATAGAAGGGCAAGAACAAGACCTGGAGAAAATTGAACCCCCTGAAGTATAGGAGGTAAAAAAAATAATAAAAGTAGCAGATAAACCATTTATTAGTCCAATTTATAAAAAGAGGAACAAAACGCAATGTGGTAATTATAGAGGGATAGCATTATAATGAACGGTCCGTACGGTCAGTGTCAGTGTTAAAAGAACGTTTTCCGGGTTGGGACCGTGTCACTTTTGAGACAGACGAACTCAACGTTTGGCCCATAGAAGGGTTTCGCCTCTGGCTTGGCTTACAAGTTGAGTTACCGTGCCTTTCTTCATTTTGCTAAAAGAGTTTCGCCTCTTGCGTGGTTGACACGTTGAGTTACCGTGCTGTTTTGGTGTCTACGTTTTCCTCCTGATGAAGCCGCTTAAAAAAGTGGGCGAAACATTGAGTTCTTCTATCTCAAAAATGACACGGTTCCAACCTGAAAGACGTTATTTTAACACACAACAGGGATAGCATTACTAAATGTAGCACATAAACCCCTAGCAAAAATAATAACAAATAGATTGAAAATGTATGAAAATCCAATTCTGGGAGAATATCAGGCTGGTTGAAAGAGGAACAGGTCGCTAGTAGATCAGATATTTTCTGTAAGGCAAACCCAAAGTTTTATGAACATAGACAAAGCTATACATAATTTCCATTGATCTCAAAGAAGCTTACAACCAAGTTTACATAGTACTGAGCGAACTAAGAATCCTAGGAGAAACAAGGTTTGTAAAAATAAAACTTAAAAGCATAGAGAATCAAGTAAAAGTACATGGTGGAGCTTCAAGCTCACTTGACAGTGGTTAGGGTTGAAGGACTCATTATCTGCTATATTGTTTAAATTATTACTTTGAAAGGTAATCAGAGACGCGCTTATGCGGATGATATCAATGCGAGAACTAAGACAAAATTAAATCAAAACATCCAAAGACTACAAGAATCAGCAAGAAGAGCTGAATTAGAAATAAATGAGATGAAAAGCCGGTACATGGCGATTTGTAGAGAAGGCGAATGTTCAGAGCACATTATAATTAACACCGACCAGGTAGACAAGCATAGCATGGAATACTATGAGATCAAAAAGTAGAAAATAGTTGGCAGCACATTAATATTATATTGGCGGCATGGAATTAGCCAGTGCCGCGCATGCGCACTTTGTTTATTTTGACATCCTATGGTTTTTTGAGGTTACTTGTTTTGAAAATAGTTTTGTGTGTTTTTATCTGCCGATTCTGAACTTCTGTTAGTTACCTTATTTTTTACGGGCTGCCAACTATTTTCTACTTTTTGATCTCATAGTATGTAAGTTACTTACTTAGGCATTATAATAATTATCAGTCACAAAGACTACACCAAAGGGCGGATGATGTGATGAAGTGCCGCAGCCTTCTTCGACTTTATTCTCTATGGGTTTCGTCGTCGCCGTCTCCTGGTGCAAGGTCCCTCTCTTCCGTTATACTTTTTGTATAGTCCTTCCACTTTAGGGGTGGCCTTCCTAGTCTTCTTTTTCCTCGTGGTTCATAGTGATGATTGAAGTATGGTTTTCAGACATCATTCTTTCGGTATCCTCTCAACCACCTCAACGTACGATTCCCACGCTTCCTCGTAATTGATGACTTGATTTCCATTTCTTGCTACATTTTTTCAGTCCGCCACACCTCAGGGCATCAAGTTCTATCGTTCTTATTTTATCACTTATCTTGGTTGTGATTGGCCGCCCTTCTCCCCGTATATTGTTATATTTTGCACGAAACTGTTGTAGTTCGATGGGTCTTTTGCTTTCTTTGTTAAGTGCTCTTGTTACTGTTTTTCCCATCCCAACTTTATTATTGACGTCCTCTTTCACTCTGCCTTTATTCGTGATGATTGACCCTAGATATTTGAATGTATTACAGTTTTTAATGTGGTGGTCTCTTACGTAGATGTCGTGGAAATATGTAGTACTTTGCGTTCACCATTAACTCATCGCAGGATCACTAAAGTCTTGGTTTGTTTTTCTTTAATGTCGCCTTTTGCTTTGAAGCCACATCTATGGCCAACAGGATTGTAGCCATCTTGGCCTCTTTTCAGGATTCTTCCATGTTATTTTCATTTGTTAAAGGAATTCTAACAAGGCGCGTGAGTTTCCTACTGTAAGCCTGCTTAGGTGATTTAGAAATCTTACACCCAAGTTTTAGTTTTCTCATCGGACAAGATGTATCAATTACTTCTGCAGTTAACGGATCAGGGGCTTTAGTTTTATGTTGTTGGATCCCAAAATGTTCAATAATTGAAGAAAGCCAGAAACATTTTTCGTGAAGAACTGTATCGTCATACCACGTAAACGTTCTTAGCATTTTTACTGATCTTCTTTTGGGTAGTCGCAATGTGTTTATCGTGGAGAATTTTTGCCCGATATTGTTTTTAGACCAGATCTAAGTCCCATTCTTGTGCTTCATCTTTCGTCCTTCGAATTCCGCTTTTGGTCTATTTTGAAGGCAGACTGAATTGTTATACTTATACTGTTAATTTATTTAGACTTATTGTTGTTAATATTTTCGTCTATTATTATTTCTTCTCTTTCCGAACGGGTAAGTCTTAATGCACATTTTTCGAGTTACGTAGTACCTAGTTTAGGCACTTCTAGGCAATCTATGGCCAGTCTAGTTGTTTCCAGGATTTTCAACCACGGTGGCTTCTTGTTCTCTACAAAATTTGACTACTTAAATTGAGTTAACAAGTCTCAGCTAGAGTTTAACCGCAAGCTACATCGACCTAACGTGTCATTGATGTAGTACAAGGTGTGACAGTTTAATTCCCAGAGTAACCCCTCAGCATCATCTATGTAGTGATTTGGTTGTGATCGCGCTTTCCATCGTATTTTTATATGTTTTAACTGAAAGTTAGGTCATGGAAAACCTTCTAGTCAATTCGATCGCCCTACCTAGTTACCTGATCTAACCTCCTGGTCTTTGGTGTTGAAAACTGCACAAAAAGGACGAAATTGTCTGTGATCATTGATACCTAGCGTTGTAATAAAGGAAGGTTGCAGAGCAATAGTATATTGCGTCATAAGGGAAGATATAGGCATATTTCATCCCGAAGATTTCTGCTGCACGAGCGAACGTAGTGAGCGAGGGCAGCAAAAGCCAAGGTTAGATTCCCGTAGGGCACAAGTTATTTTTCCGCATCCGTGAGAAGTTCGTATTAAATAAAAATAGTTATAATATAATACGTACCTACGTTTTTGACATATAACCTCAAATTACACATGTCAAATTTTCGTATTAAAAATAACTTCTATAATGAATTTATGTAAAAAATAATCGTATTTGCTTGAATTTTAAAAAATAATTACACTTATCAATCACTTAAATGAAGATTTTTGTATAATCAAATAATAATTTTGATTCTAAATTCTATCGGTAGATGTCACGTCGATAGCATGCACGGTAAAAACCCGCAAATGTTCATATCATCCCGCTTTTTCATATTTACCCGCCATCCGCCATTGTTAACCTCAAATGAGATAAATAATCTGTCAATTACATACCATGGATACGGAAAAAGTCATTAATGTACAGATCTAAAGTGCATTACGCGAGTCGTGGAAATTTCCACGTCGCCATTGGGATATCTACCTCGCTACCTACCAAGCCAGCGAGCCCCCACGTATTCTGTAATTATCATTGAAAATTGTGAAGTACTTCGAAACATATTCTATTTTACATAATTACCAAATCCGGCAACATACTGTTTAATTCGTGTAAAACGGCATTAAGTACCTCTTTTACTTCAATAACAGTTTGACAGTGCTATGAAAAAATAATGTATACTGTAGGTCTCTTGTGAAGTACATATTTCCATCATGGGTGAAGCTCCTGGATCTAGAAAAGCTTTAGCGGGGCTGCACCAATACCATAGCCACTTCCTTTAAAACATACCCGTTAAGGTACTTGGGCGCCGCAAGTCTGGGTTACATTTACTAAAATAGGTCATCGAATATTCAAAGAAAACTGCAACCTTAAAAAGTCATGGGCATCCCTTACATAAGTTGACCGTAAATAAGCTCTGCCAGAACTGAATTCCAATCTTATTAAATAGCAACAATAACTAAAAATGCATTTTGCGTTTCGTTTCATTTAAACAATGGCAGTAAAGACTTCGTGGACAGCAACCGCAGCTGCATTTAATGGAAATTATTTGTCGTTAGGACTGAAACGGAACTGCAACTCCAGCAGATAGTTTTATGAAATTCAGAAACGAAACTGCTGAATACGTAATAATGACCAATTCAAGCGAACAAAGGATAATTTTCTCCATTCATGTAAAGGACAGATATAAATTATCGGGGTGGAATTATGCAGCATTTATTATTAATGAGAAGTTTATGCTTAATTAGATTCCTAAATGTTTATGATGTTGTATTTCTTATGAAATCCATATCACTCAGGTTTATCTTATAGTGATTATTTATCGAAAGCCGAGTTTAGTCGATTATTGGTAAATTGTATAAATAAATTTCTAATGCTTCGGTTTTGTTCAGTGATACTTTAGTTACTAAGTTTTACTTAGTTATTTGGCATTGGGTATTCAGTGTTCACCGCATAACGTTGGCCTCCTTCAATTTCTTCAGATATTTCTGTCTTGGGCTCTTAGGATCCGTCAGTGTAGTTGGTCATCGTTCCTTATTTATCTTTGTGGTTCCCGGTGTTCATTCCAACAGTCTCCTTGCTCGTCATCCTTGTCGTAATCTTTCCAAATGACCTACCCAAACTTCAGTTTTTTCAAACTATCACTCTTTCAAGTCAACATGTATTGAGATCCTCGGCACCCGCACTATATGCAACAGAGTATCACCTTTTGGTCGAAAACAAACAATTTTGAGGATGATAGTTAATGTATTACCGACAATCTCAAAGTTGTGAACAGACGGATACCCCGTCGGGTATCCACTTACGGCAAAACGTAAGATGACTAATTAAGAATCCATGAGCTCGCTCTTCCTGAGTTACTTAAGACCTCAGAAGACCAACATAAAATGTAGAGTACCACCTGAGGTGGATGATCTCTTAGTTATGCCAAAAGTCAAACCTGACTACCAGTCTCCCAGGAAAATATTCAGCAATTAGGACCTTAACACCTGAATAACGTAGCTTAACAATTGAATAATGTCCCGTGGATTTGATGCTAATACAATCAACAGCACGTTAAACACTATAAAAGCTACTTCTGCAAACCATACTTGGCACTGTAATAAAAACTCTTATGTTCAGATATAATTAATAATAATCGGAATAAAACAGGCATTTTAAAGCAAGGCCAACGCTTACAAATTTTCTCTCACAGAAAGACCAATTGATAGTTAGGTCAAACCAACTGGGCCACTGAATCGAATTAAACTAATTTCAGATTATATTTTATTCGCAATGTTCGTAGAGATAAAGAACCCGGAATTCGATTTCATTCAAAAGATTAAGATCAAATTTATTTTATCTTTATGCTGTCTCATATTTTTCCTAGAAGTTATTAACCTAGTTAGAGCTCTCGCTACATTAAGACTTATTAAAATGAATAAACTTCGTAGCTGCTGTTTTACTATTTAGTTGAATTATTATGGAATTGTTCATGGGGGTCATTGATTAAATAAATCGCACACTGTTAGAATAATGTATGCAAGTTGGCGACATGGATTGATTTGCTTCTAAATCAATTTAGAGTGCCAGTAATATACGATAATTTGGGGATGCGTGCTCTAAAAGCTAGAGAAGGATGGTTTGGTATTCGTTCAACGAATTCCCCCATTTTTCCTCCATATTATTTTGACATTTTCGGCTCACGTGCTTCTTGTGTAACTCGTTATTATAACGTGGAGGAAGCATAGTCGAGGGTGTATTGGGTTTGTACGAGGTGAATGAAAGGCGTTTTAGGGCTATTTTCGAAGCGTCGTTGTTGGTATGATTGATGATCTTTTAGGCGGAATCCTCGTATCATACATGGACCCGTTATTGGATTTATTTCTATCCGATCATTCTAACGAAATGTTTATGGTAATTTAGGTGTTAAATGAATATTTCATCCGTGGATTTTGCCTGAGACCTAAACGACTGGCCAACATTTTACATAATAAATCTTGAAGCACACGTGTGGTCATAAATACCAAATTTTCTTATCACTTGCGATGATAAGAAATAATAGACTAACGAGGCGATTTAGTTCGGTATTGGCCGCCGGAAGCTCTTATGACCAATATAAGTCATTTTAATGTATCCGCGGCGAACCACACTAATCCGATTGAAGCTCTCGGCCGGAAATAATCCGATGCGCGCTACTTCGAGCCCTACGACTTTTATTTTCCACTAAAATTGCTCCCGGTACGTACGGTATGAATGTTTGACGAAGTAAATTTAGATGTTGGGTCTGTTTGGGTGATGTCATTTTTTAAACTGGGACAACACGCGGAAAAGGCCAATCCCTTTGCCACTTTTAACACGACAACGTGTTAAAGTTTTATTTAAAATTGGAACACCTTTTGCCTGGCACAAATCGGTTTTCTTTGGGTTAAATCTAGAAAGTTTGTGGAATTTCGTTTTACTCAGATTTTGGTCGGTGCTGCTGAGGTTGTTATTTTCTTGAATGGCGTTAATTTGCATATCTGATGGCTTTATTCTAATTATATAACAGCTATAAAAAAAAGGCAATAAACCAAGACCATAAAATGCTACATAATTTGGTAATGAACAAATAATTGCCTGAATTGGTTCAAGTTTATGTTAAATAGCCGCAGTTAATTACAAAAATTGTGCTGTTGGAGTTGGTATTTTAGTCGTTATTCGCATTTTGACAAATTCGTCGAATAAGGGATCGTCCTGTCGAAATAATGAAATAACGTTCCAAAAATTTTGGTTCATTTTCTGTTTAAAAATGTTTCTTCAGATTATTAATTTATAATTTTTTAAACGAAAGTAACAGATTGCTCATAGCTTTAGATTCAGTCTAAGCGATTTTCGAGTATCTTTTGATAAATATCTAGATATTTTTTTTTAGTGATAAGTTTACTATGTAATCTGCTTTTACAAACAATAAACATATTTTCTAAATGGCATTGTACAAGTGACATGTAGAGTCTGAACAACAGTGAGTCGAATACTTCAAAAAACATTATTCTTCAGAAACAGCACCAATAGAAATAAATCAAAAAGTCGCCGGAGCTACCACTTTGAACCCGGAAAAGATTACGTTCGGGCGATTTATGGAGTCTATCGCAATGCCGGAATGACATCCTTAAATATTCACGGCAGAGCTGAATTGCGCAGCTCGGCACGTCAACGTATTTACGCCAGCGTAAAAATACGTAGAATGGCACGGCAGAGTAAATGCGTTTGTTCTGGAACATGTGTGTGTGACAGCTGACTTTGTATATAAAAGGATTCGGTTAGCAAGTGGTCGTCGAAGAGTCATATTGTTAAGAAATCAAGTCCTTTGTGTTATCAGTGATGTTCCCTACGATTAATGTAAGATGACTCCTTTGCATTCGTTTATTATGTTTGAGCCTTACGAATGATTTAAATTTATATTAAATACGTTCATTTTAATATTGTATTTGTTTGAAGACTAGTTTGGATTATTTTAAATATTTGCTTATTAACTTCAGACGTTCACTCCCACCACAAGAGTGATTGCCAGTAGGCCAATGAAATAAAAACCAAATCAGAAGCTCTTAATGGTTTTATTAGTTGTCAAACTAAACAAGTAAACAATATTTATCACAATTTTATTTTTGTTACTGAGGTAATGCTTATGGCACCCTAGCAAATAATTAGTTTTAAAGAAGAAATAAAGGAAATTTTAAAGAAAAAATCACGTACTTACATTAACTTTTTATAGAAAAACTTTCTTGAGTATTAACATGCATAAACGCTTGATCCTAATACACTATAAAAGTACATAAAAATGCACAAACCACCACGTGCTTTCTGATCGTTACAGAGCAGCTGATAGACGGCGTAGGTAAATTATTTTGGTACGATTGCATTGTTAGGTATTTCTAAAGTGCCACATGCCATTCTTAAGTCATTACTACAGTGCCAAGAAAATATATTCAGTACTATGTTGAATGTTGCCTGAGACCCACGAGTAATGCTCAGATGCTCACAGCACCGCGATAAAACCTTTGTGAAACTCACCGGAGGTACTCATGGCAGTGAACGTGTTAATATGTAAAAATTAATGAACAATAATGCGCCAATTAAATGTGAAAAGTCAATCGAATAAATATAACAAGTCTGCAATTATATGCCTTGCAGAGCTCTGTAATGCATTTACCAGAGTCAAGTTAAATGATGTACTGAATGCACTATACCACCAAAATCTTCCAGTAACTTATAAAAATAATTCAGGATTATACGAGTACAATGGGGCAGTAACACGACTAAAAGTGGGAAGTAAACTTACGGAAGATATAAAAACACCCAACGGAACTAGACAAGGCGATGCTGTTTAATATCATAATGGACAAAATCATAGACTCGACGAATGCAAAACCTGGATACTAACTAGGTCAAAATATCATAAACACACTCTGCTATTCCGAGGACGATAGCAGAAAGTTAAGATAATCTTCAAATTCTACTACATCAGTTTGTTCCAACAGCAAAAACATGGAACAAGCAGGTATCCAAGGATAAAACTAGGTACATGTCAATATCAAAAAATCCTATTAGGTGCAAACTAGAAATCGAACTAGCTACCTAGGAGTGAAAACAACTAGTGATCATAACCTTAAAAAAGAAGTACCACGCCAAACAGTGAAAGGTGCAAGAATATCGGGCTATTTACGTGACATGTTCTGCAAAAATAAATATATGAGCGTCGAAACCAAAGTTAAGATATATAAGAGTGTAGTAAGAACCAAGGACAAAGTTTATGCTACAAACAACACTCAGAGCAATTACTCACAACACCCGAAGGGGTAAAATATAAGACATCATAAAATTCAAAAAATAGCGCCGAAGAGAATGGAACGCACATGCACAACGTATGACAGAAGATCGTCTACCAAAGATCCATAAAACAAGAATTCCAACAGAGAAATGTCAACCGGGGAGACTACCGAAGCGCTGGCTTGAGAGCTGGGCTTCATCTTCACACGGAACGCTCCCTTGAAAGAATAATGTCAATTGCGAAAAGGAAGATGAAGATGAAGAAGAAGACAAACGGAGCCGACGAAACTTACTTGACTCAATCGCGCTAGAACGCGGTTAACTCTTCGCGCTACCACTCGTGTTACTTACTTTAGAAGGTAACCGTTGTAAAATTGTCTTACAATTCTGTCCTTACTTGCTCTCTTTCGCCTGCAATATCATTATTTGCCTAGATTTTCCCACCATTTTGTCAGTACAATTCTTTCAGGTAGCAAAATATGACAGCGTTTATTCTATAAAATTCTATTAGCTAAATGTATTTTTGTAAGTGATTCTATTTTAATCTAAAATCGGCAAAAAATATCACCAACATTTACATGCTGTACAGTAGACGAATAAATAACACCAGAGCACTTCCCATCTAAAAGTCTTTTGATGTGAAGTAAGTAATTTAAATCCACGTATTTTATTTAAGTAACGCCAATTATTTCGTCCGCCTTTTAATCTTTCGATAAAAGTGCAACCTAAACTGAAATTCTTTACAGTCAGTAGTATTTCATGAAATTGGGGTTTACTGTGAGTAGCAAAAACAACTGACAGATCAAACAAAAATATTGCCGGGAAATTATTGTTTTATACAGCAGAAAATTTGAAATGGGAATGACAGAAATATAAAAAGAGGCACCAGACGCACAGCTCGACTTACGTGACTAAAATTTGTCACGTTCCTAAAAACTCATTTACAGTATATTATACGTTTTGTCACAGCTGCGATGAGTTTCTAGATGGGCGTGTTAAGTTTAGATAACGATCTTGAAATTTATAGTGGGAGTTTCAAGAAGTGATGGCGAGACTTTTATTTAAAAATCTAGTCGTTTAGATTTAGATAAAAGTTATTACATTTTACAGTAATTACATTTTGCTTTTTATTTAATAAAATAGGGAGCGTTGTCCGGCATATCCAAGACGAACCTTGAACCTTGTGGAACAGCCTTGAAAATTTAAATAGAATTCATTTCAGTGGCCAAACGTTACTAATTTTGGAAAAGGTTCACTTAATTAGTAGTAAAACAATTGAATAATGCTTTATCGGACGATTAGACCGTCCTGAGATTTTCCTCATTATAATCTGCTAGTAATTTTCGTAACTTTAGTTTGTCTTGCTTCTTTTGTTTTTCTTCTATATTTCATTTAATAAAAAAGGGGGAAGTACAAGGAACGCATTTTCATTTTGTTTTTCTTCTTGTTCTTCTGATTCTTTTTGGTGTAACTTTCTAGTAGCTGCTTTGAATAACATTATGGCACTGTAACTTAACTTCCAAACACATTGGGGTCCATGGCAACTACTGTCACAACCATAGCCTTCTACACATCCGTTTACTTCTTCTTTCTTCAATTTCTTATCCTCGTCCTGTCCCTTCTTTTGTTTTTGGTGCATATACCTGTGTCTTCTCTTTCTTCTACTTCTTCTTCCTTTTAAATACTATCTATGTTCGGAGTATACGAGCAGTTTGGGTTTTGCTTACCGTCCATCGAAATCAAACAATTTTTGAAGATTTTATCAGATAGAAAATCCTTCTGTAACGTGGTTAACATGGTTTTCCAGCCATTTCTTCTTTCTGTAGCAGAGTGGATTTCGGTGATGTTATAAAGTTGTTCAGACAATTTTTTTGTTTTCGTTGCGTTAGTTTAAGATGCTCTCAGGAGTTACTTGTAAAATCACATTTAGGACGTCTCCAATTTGACCGCTCCTCATTTCCTTTCCATCAAACAAATACACTTATAAGCGAATACATAACGAGGGTTATAGATTTATTCAAACATTGAACTTCGCTCTTTGTTTGAAATGAGTGAGGCTTGCTCTATTTATTCTTGCCCTTCGTCGAGAATTTTTCGTTACCAATTATGGCACGGCTAAGACAGAGCTAAATGAGCGTCTTACAGTTGTATGTCATGCTATTTTTGAGGTATAAGCACTCGACGTTGCGCTCCTTTTCATAAAAGGCCATAATCAAAAGACTCAGTAACAAATATACCAATCACGCCAGGGGCAAGACACCTTGAAAGGGCAAAAAAAGAGAACCAACGTGTTAAGCAAACCAAATGGGCGAATACTACTGAAAATATCTGCTTAGTGCAATTGTGTCCCATTTACTGTGATTATTTCAGCAGTATTTTATTGCTTATTAACTATTACTTATAATGGTCTGCTCAACATTCGGCTCAGAAATATCACTAAAACGAAGTCCTGACTTCTGCATGAAATAAATACTATTATTATATTGTATTATTATAATGATCGCTTACTGGCTGTATCCTTTTGTATAATAAATTAGCTCCTACTTACACGTGCTCTAAGAATACTGGTACTGCTTTACCATGCTGTACTGCATAGTTCAGCTTTGCCAGGATTGTATACTATATATTACCGAACGGAGTTATCTGCGAATCACGCCGGTCATGTGGGATGTAGGTGCATTACTGTAACTTTTGTTTTCACATTTAATGGTTAGGAATTCTTGCTATAGTTTATTGACATCCGTGTTTAAATTGTTCTAATTTGACATAATATTCTTTAGTATAAATTCTTCAAGGACGTATTTCCAAGCTTAGCACTCCGCGACTTTATCACCTTGTGTAAAGCACCCGCGCACTTTTCACCTGTTAGCCGTGCTTCAATCCTAATACTTTCATCACATGGTTCTGTTATAAGCACTCTTAGGGATACTCTCACTATCTCCGTTTCACCTCCATATTTATGCTAGATTTGTTACCTTTTATGACCAAGTACAATTGGCATCAGCACTTAACACTTCACGAGAGAATAAGGCCGGCAACATAGAGGATTAAGAATTATTTTCAGTGGCCGTTCGCGCTCTAGTCGAATCCGTTAACTACTTTGCAACGGGGTTAATATATAATTCTTCAACTTACTGTCCTCTTTCGTTTCAATTTCCTAGTTTATATGTGTATATCAATAACCTTATCTATCGATTAGGTCTATATGTATATAAATAGTAGCTATGCTGTCTTTAGTCTGTATTATAAACAAGCCTTTTCCATTGTCTTCTATCCATTGCCAAGCATTGTAGCCTCTTTCCACACCATGTTTCTCTTCTTCAATGCTTCCGCAATTGTTCCATCCCATGACTACTTTGGTCTACTTCTACCTGTGCGCCTTTGCTTCCCATACACATTTCAATTGTCTTTCTTCGCTCAGTCTTATTACATGGCCAAACCACTCTTGCTGATGCTGTTCGATTCTTGTTCATATGGGTTGTATCTCTTAGGTCTCTCCTTATTTTATCTTTCTGTATTTTGTTTCTTCGTGTTATTCCCTTTGCCCGACATATGTAAGTATTTCATTTTCACTGCTTAGATGTTACTTTTCAGACTATTGTTTAACACCCAACTTTCACTTCGATGTGTTGGTCGGTATATTATCTTGTACGTTGTCATTTTACTTGTTTTACTTGTTGTCTATAAATGATTTGTTGAGAGCATTATACGTTTTTGTATCACTGTGGATTCTTTTATTTATTTCTAATTCCATATTCCCATTTCTTTGTATTATCATCGAACTATCAACCTATTTTAATTCGTTGCCATCGATTCTTGCGTCCATTTTTTTGCTCTCATTTCGAATCACAATTATCGTTTTATTTGTATTGAGTTTAGTGTTTCTGTTAGTCAACTCCTGCGCCCAGAATACCCATGTTAGGTTCTCTCTTAAATGAGTTTTTCCTTTCACACGCATCGGTGCCCATGGTCAGAACTTGGACGAGTGACGAAACTTTCTATTCTTTTCCACAGTTTATTCTCGATGCCTCTTCTCTTCAAGCTATCCCGTATTACTTTCCTTGGTGTTCTATCGAACACCACTTCAATGTACAGGAATGCCATATATACTTGACTATTTTTGCTGGTTTTTTCGATTAGTTTGGAGAATATCTTGTTCTGTGTGCTCTTCCTTTTTTTAACCCATTTTGTGATTCCTCTAAATGTTGTTCGATTTTCTCTCTGAGTTTCCCATCCAATACTCTCTCATACGTTTTTGCTGCTACACTTAATAGGGTTATACCCCACAATTGTTTGAGTCACCCTTCTTGAAAAGAGGTGTTATTATGCCCACCTTCCAATCTTCGGGTACTTTTCCTTTGTCCCATATGAAGTTCAAGATCCTTGTCAGCGCCCCTATATCTTCTCCTTTAAGCTCTGCTGCTTTTCCATTTTTGATTTCCTTTATTATTTGGCCTTCAGTATTTTCTGGGTATATTTCCCCCCTTTTGCTCAGATTCTCTATAATCCATTTCCGGATTTGACAAGTCTTGAAAATACTTTCGCTGCTTATTCATTGTGTCATTTCCTTTGGTGAGTATTTTCTTTTCTTTATTTTATGTTTACTTCCATATACATTTTTGTTCTTTCCTTAAATTTTTATAGCTTTGTAAAATACTTTCTGGTTTCTGGTTGATCATGTTTTTAACCTTCGTTCTCTGTTCCTTATATCTCTGTTGTATTTGTCAGGTGCCCTTTCCATTTTTCTTTCTTTAGTTTCAGTTATTCTTTTAACTACTTACGCCATTAATCGTGCTTGTTTCTTTTGTTTGTTTGTCATGATTGTTCCACACACTTCACTTGCTGCTTTTAGTAGTATATATTTAAACTCTTGCCATACTCCATCTATCTACTTGCTCTTTGAACTTATTGCTATTTCGTCTTCTAATAACTTTTATCAATCCTTTCGATGTCGTAATTGCTTTAGAGGGGCTGTTTTCTTGTTTCTGTGTCGTTCTTTTTGTTCTTCCCATCACTAGGTAGTTGCCAAATCTTTTGTGTACCCTTCCATCTGTTCGCTACTAACAGATTATTTTCGGTGCAAATTATTACTCGCTTCCCGTTCTTGTTCCTGGTCTCCTCTCCAAACTGTCAAGTTACCTCAATTGGTTTACCATTTTTCCTACCCACTCTATTGTATAGGTCTCCCACGACTATCACTTGAGCTTTAATATTTTCTATGATAGATCTAAGCTTTTCCCAGAAAGTATCCTTGATTGTCACTTTTTTGTCTTCATCTGGACTGTATACAATTAGTATGTTTGTCCTTCTCTTTTCTTCTATTTGCAACTCAATTATCATTACCCTTTTTGATATGCACTCCCATTTTTCTAAATTTTTTAGGCTGTCGTGTTTCCACCGTAGATCATTTGATGTCCTACTTCTAATGCTTTTTCCCCTCTTCCTTTCTTCTTCGTTTCACAAACTGCCAATATATTGCCTATTGCTAATTTTCTACTTTTGATATTAAGCTTTTAACGTTTCAAAACGCAGTCTTTACAGAGAGAAGATTATTTTTAAACGGACATACACAGTTGGATATGATAGAAATAATTTAGCAAAGCTGTGATAAAACAATTAAACAACGTTCATCATCGGATTGCCAACTTCTCTTGAGATACCTATTTCAAAATATCGGCTAAGAATTCTTGTAAGCACTTCTTCTTTATAACTCTTTTCAATGCCCCTTTTTATTCTCAAGAATTGCTTTGGCAGTGATGGGCATTGAAAGTGTCCTGAAAACCGACACTTTTGCTTGGAAACTTGAATGCAAATCGGAAGGAATGGGTCCTTTAGGTATGTTTTGTCTTATTCCATAACATTTTTGGAATTTTTTTGTTGTTGTAGATATACTGCGATTTTAAAAAGTTAATATTTTATGTAATCTGGATAAAGGCAGAAATCCCAAAGGTTGTAATAATTCACAGTTTAACGTATAGGCATTCCCAATAATAAATCATTGCAGCGTTAGTAGTTTCTTAAACCGCAACAGAACCGTGTGTATAAGCAGCTGTGATTGACCCAATTTTCGGAGCCCTACCCTTCAATATGCATATGGACTTATCCAGTTCCGAATTAGTGCAGGGGGTTTATATAACACAGGTTTATAATTAAAACTTGATTTATTAATGACACCGAAAGCAGAAAGAAAAGGCCAAGCCATGAATTCTAATCGATGTCATTAAAGGTACGGAAGGACGTAAATTTACTTCCCAATTCCGCCCTTCACCCTCACATGCCACTCCAATTCAGCTGGAACATTGTACCTGTCGCCGTAATAAACTACAAATTGTTTAATACTATGCTCGTGTTAACAAAAGGTTGTTTGATATTATTCCGAGATTAGCTCAAAACGCTATTTTGGTGAGCCTGTACAAAACGTTGCATGTTTTGATAAAATCGTCGCTGACAATTTTTTCTTTTATTTGTAATATTTGATGGCATTCGAGAATTAATGTAAATAATTTATTACACAAAGTCGCAGTTGTGTGTTTGGATTATTTAAAAATTTTCCATGGATTACAACAGTAAGTGAATGTGCTTTGGGACAGCTTCAATACAAAGTCTGAAGTTAAAGGAAACTTTTACAAAAGTGACAAATTACGCGATGACAGGTAATTCATATTGCATTCAGCTATACAGAGAAGGAAAACAACCAGGAGGGTTGATGAGTGTAATCGATATGAAAGGATAAGGGTTGACCATCAGGCTAGTTGACCTTAATTCCTGCCATTCATCTTATTCGATAGGACGGAATCCTCGATTCATTATCGAAGTTTATTATGTAACTCTGTAATTATCTGGCGTGGACTTTTCGAATTTGAGTGAGGTATTAGCTTCGTTCGTTGATGGAGGTAAACAGCTAT
Source organism: Melanotus villosus (assembly GCA_963082815.1). NCBI lineage: Eukaryota > Metazoa > Arthropoda > Insecta > Coleoptera > Elateridae > Melanotus > Melanotus villosus. The sequence goes on from OY720426.1 coordinate 53,271,098, forward strand.
GTATAAAAGTTGGACGAAAAAAAACGTAGAATGAAAGTCGGAATTTAAAGCATTCATAAAGTACGTAAATATTGATGAGTGGTTTATAAATATTCGTTTATTGGGGCCTTTTAGGGGTTTTATAAAAGCTTTGAGCTTCTAATTTTGTATGATATGATTCAAGAAGGAATATTAAAGAGATATGTGCGAAATAAACTACCAAACGTGTTTTGGATATATTTATAGCGTTAACAAGCGTATTCCTTCGATTTTCCCGGTCTTTAGAGTTTTTCTACCCACCATTCCCTGATACCTTTCTCTTCTACAGCTCCTGTTACAGTAACCAACTCTCCATGTTCCCTCCATTTCCTTCTTCATTGCTTGTTTTAACACTCTGTCCTCGCCTTAGTAGGCGTCTTAGCTATTTTATTCGCTGGGCCCTTATTACTTGTGATATACTAGGTTGGTTGTAAAGACGCACCACCTCCTCATTTGTCCTCCTCTTTCATCGATTACCTATTTTTCTTTCAGCGAATATTCTTCTTGAGAGCTTCCTTTCCCAAGCCTCCACCTTAGTTTGTTCGCCCACTTTGTGACGGTAGGTCTTATGACCGTCCTATATATTCCAAGTGTAAAACATGCGCGCACTTTTCACCTATCATTAACCGTGCTTTAATCCTAATACTTTCATCACATTTTTCACATGTATTTAGTCTTCTTTACGTTGAAGTACGACCCTCTCTTTCTGGCCTAATATTCTACTTTTCTTGACATATCTTTCAGGTCAGATATTGATCTTGACATTAAGGTTAAGTCATGAGCATATACCATATGAACAAAAATTATTTAGATAAAGGGTGGCTTTGGAATTCTGAACGTACCTATCATGTAGAACCAACAACAAGCTGAACCAATCAAAGGCAGTGATTTTGTTCACCATGGCCATCCCTTATGTAAATAATTTTAGTTCATATGGTACTAGACTTATGTTAAACCAGGTCTCACTAGCCATAGTGCCGCTGTCTGTTATTATGTTTTCCAGAATCGCGTTAAACAAAATGGTGGAGGATCACTTTCCTGACTTCGAAGCTTTCCGACAATTCTGAATTGCTTCTGACTTTGCTTTTTGTGTGCTCCAATGTCATTTTTACTAGCCGTAGTAGTTTCGCTGGTATTTGTAGATTTTCCAATTTTTGGTGTAGCTTTCTTCTATTGATTGCACCGTATGCCTGCCTAAAATCGGTCAACAATGCGTGAATGACTGTGTTATGGTCGTAACTGCTTGCAGTTACATATCTGTTTTATTTCGAAAATGTCTTGGTATGTCTACTATGCCTGCCAATGATTCTTCCTTTCCGATCATGGTATTACAGTCTCCTACAATTACTTGTATGTCCTGTTTTGATAGCTCATCATACAGTTTCTTTAGATCTTCGTAATCATAAACTAGCAAATTTTGAGAATGTTTCCGATTTTTGGAAAATCTGTTGAAATTAATGCATTAATATAAGTTCCGTCCAATACAAACTCCTCTTGGTTTAGTTTTAAGCCCTGTGTTGTAAACTACCGTTCCACTGCACCATCAAAGGACATCCTGTTTAAAAAATATTCATGACTGTCATTTGAAGAATATTTACACGCTTCTCTGTAGTTCTACGCATTAACATCGTCCTAGTTAGCCCAAAGTACAATCATCCCAAGGTGGTAGGTACATCCAGACTGTCTATGAGGTGCCATGTTGCTGGCAAAAGGATTGAGTATTGTTCTGTAACAAAAATTGATCAAACATGGACCTTTCTGAAGATTTTGACCATATGCGTTCTTCAAACTCTCCAAAGTTTAGTTGTAGAAGTTGGGAGTACAGACTTGTACGAGATTTACCGAAACAAAAGCAAAGAAAGTTCAAAAAGATCAAATTTATTTCTCTCTCTCTCTCTCTCTCTCTCTCTCTCTCTCTCTCTCTGTCTCTCTGTAACCTCTTTTACCCATCGGTATCGAGGCTGATGCGTTAGCGTATGTGATCTTTACGGGTGCGATGAACAATCCGGCCCGACTTTATGGGTTACGTGATTGGTGTGCCGTTTGATACCTACATACTGCACCATGTGTTTTAGTGTAAGTGTGTGTATGTGTAGGACATTGTTACTCTACCTCGTAGGACTTTATTCGAAGGAGAGCGTCGTTAATTTGGTGCCAAACGACGAATGGTCACCAGGACTCGATAACGACCTCCAGACTGCAAGAAACTCCTGCCCATCAAGAGATTCAGATCAAGGACTAACGTATCGCTAGCCTGACGCTCTACCACTGTGCCACCCTGGCATTTTGGATGTGGATATACTAAGAAATAATAAAGAGTCCTATCCATAAAAATTAGAAGAAAGGTTTGCTGCCACTGCTCAAATACATTTGGGAGGTCGTCCTTTAAAAGTCTTTCCAGAATTCCTCTCAAGCCTGGTAGAGAGACAATTTCATTTTTGGAAATACTGTCCTTTTAGCTTCTTTTTTGCTTGGGGCACAGATAAAAGTCGCTAGATGAAATATCGTAGCTGCAGGCAGGATATACACATCCTTAATGCCTTCCTGGTGCAAAAACTTTATTACACTTATTGTTGGAACTACCATGGCTGAGTTTGTCACTGTGGTCCCCTTTGCCGTTGTATGTATGTACCTTTATATTCACTAAGTCTTCTCACAGTTGGTGACAGATACGATAACCTGAAAATTAATTCCCGGGCAATTAGAGAAGAAAGAAGAGATAACATTAACTAATCAGAGTAGTAATATAAAAGGTAAAAAATTAAACCGCCTATGATTTGCAGGTGACATTGTAATTACTTCTTTCGGAAGACTTGATTATGACCTGAAAAATAACTAAAACGCACTTTTGATAAATCTATACTGTACGTTTTTAAAACGTTTATTTAAAACTTCGGTTCGTGGTGTGAATTATTAACAAATTTAAAGAATGTAACTTAAACGCTAAAACACAACACTAATATTAACCCGTAACACTAACTAATTTATTTGTACACGTTATGAAGTTATTTATATTCACACGCACACTTCTATTACACGTATTTGGTCACTCCGTAGTAAACTTCGGTATCACTACCGCTTGCCAAACGAAGGGTCGAATCGCCTGGAACATTCTCGCGGGCTTCTGTTAGATGACGCATAGAACTGATATCTCGTTACAATACTACCAGTACCAGTCCTGTCTTCTGGATTACACGTTTGGACACGTACAAAGGAATATATCCACCAAATCACTAGAACATGCAATGCTTTGAATAAAACTAGAAGACTGGAAAATGAATACTTGAATCAGGAAACAAAACAAGTAGATAAATTTAAAAGGTCGTGTACAGCACGTCGCCCATTAAATGGTGGTGGAAAGGTCACACTATACCAATTTTTCTAAAAATATACGAACACTTGAGTAGGCATTGTAAGTAGTTACCAGAAAAATATTCTTTGTGATAACTGTAAGCGGCGTTTGTAACGAAGTAGGGATGTACTAAGCCGCCAGACTGTAATCCTTGCTGAGGCATTGTGTGAGCTACTACCGGTAGTACCCCTTTCTCGGTGGTGCAGAGCAGAGCACGTAGGATTTTAAAGTAGTAAAGATCTTACGCTCGATTTCAATCAAGGCAGGTCACGGTTGTTCTATGAAAAAATCTGGACAATATGCCGCCTTTGGTATACGATATGGAACCGTAAGTTTCGTGACAATGCGATGTTGGACAAGGTCCCCTCGGTAGTTGGAGGTCCGTTGCGTTTGGCAACATTTCAGTCGGGTTGTGATAAATAACCATCGTAGTCGACGAGTGTTGAGATCTCTTGCAAGCCTTGATTTTCCCCTGCAAATAGATTAACTAACAGTAAAATTCTCTCTCTCTTTCTGAACAACGTGAATTGCTCACGTTTGGACATACGCCTTCCCAGCATTTCTCAATTTATCTCTATCATGTGCTTACACGATTCGTCCTTCTTCTGCGATTTCCTCTAAGTCTATGGTGTATCCTGTGATTGTAGTTATTTGAGTTCATCTATCTTAATTAGAGGTATTGATAACAATTTAATAAGAAGTTATTTATCGAACAGGCATCAGATGGTAAAAATTAATGATAAAATAAGCAGTAAATTAAATGTCAAAATGGGAGTCCCACCCGTTATCTTATCAATTGTATGACCTTTCTACTTCGCAAAGTGCAGCTTGAACAGTAGTACTCCTAGCAGTTTATTGTTCTGTGTTTCAGTCTGACATGGTTTATTTGAACCAAATATATTTCTTTAGGTGAAGCATCAATTAAAGTATAATTTAATACCTATTTGCATCAAGTTTTGCTGCTATCGTTAGAGTTAGTTATTGATTATTCAGTTTCACATGGTATACGTTAGACACGTAGATCTCATTTCCTCAGCCAATTTTTAACTCGTATGGTGGACGTACTAGTTTTGCACAGGAATCCATATGTTTGTACCTTTATAAAATCCTAATTGTGTCGAGAAAAACTGCAAAGTGATTTAACTTGCCCTTGTTTTCTATTTATTCCATAACTACCCTGTATAATTGGATGTTGTTGTTAAAGGTTTAATTATTGCCCAAGCGTAGAGGCATCATCCCCTTTAGCACTAATTTTCCAAATGCTAGTGTGTTCTCCTTGGGCTTGTCAAGCTTCTGAAGAAATATACTGAAGTAACTGTGTTACTTTCCATTAGCAAGAAAAGTATCCCAGTTTCAATAGGGCATCGAATAATGCAGTAAGGGTTGTTGCAGCTTCGCCCAATAGTTAATTTAACACCTTCCCTATAATTATGGGACGGCGTTTTGAGGTAAATTCAGTCGAAGCTTAGTTTCTCCTTCTTGAAATGGCATACCCTTTACAGAGCATTGCCCGTATTCTCTCCATATGTCCGTAGGTGTGCGTGACAACTAGCCTACAGATATAGGGGACCTACAGCTTTACATGGGCTCCGAGCCACGTAAGTCCTTGCACTTCTACTCCAGAGAAAGCACTTTCTTCTTTTTCTATCCCTGCTTCTTCTTGTTCTCCGCACCTTCTATTCTCCAGATATTTCTCATCTTCCGCCACGCCTGCTTCTCTTCCTCTTTCTCCTCCACCTGTTCATTTCATCTTCCTTTTCCCCTCTTTCTCTTCCTTGTGATCGCAGTTATTAATATAAATTGAAAAAGTCTCATTTGAATAATTTTAATTTCTTCAAAGTATATTGCGTTTGCGAGGGAAGCGGTACGGTAATGAATATTGGGATGGCGTATGGCTCTGCAAAGTGAAGCATCGGTGTCCATGGTCAGAGCTCGGACGGGTGACCCGAAACAGGCTCAACTTACTACGGCTCGATGTGTCCTCCTCGACAGGCTATGGGCCTTAATGGTCTGATAAAGCTTAATACATACATACTGCGTTTGCGAGTCCATTTAACTTAATTGAAATTAATGTTGCTATTATAAAGGAAATGAATGAAAAAGTGAAAAATTAATGGAAGTCGAAACATGTCCTATGTTAAATTACCCCAGTTTATTATAACAAATAGCCTGAAGGTACTAAACTTAAGTGCAACTGATTACAATAGGTAATATAAAGTTGTCAAATCGATTATAGACTCGGAAATTATTTATGAGATGGTAACAATGGTTTATGTAACAATAAAGCTTTTACGACAAAATAACATAAATAAATCGATAACGGTGTGCAGCTTCGTCTTTTTCTGTAACCAACACATGCACAGCGTTTGACAAAACTTTTTGACACAATTTCATTTGCATATCCAGTGGCAAGTTAATGCAATAAAAACTAATATTTCAATGTTTTTAACATTATCAAACATGCTTGAAAAGTGGTTGTATGTGGGTTAAAAGAATGAAGAGGAACAGCGTGTCCATTACAATTTAAGAAAACTAATGTGAAAGTTTTTCTCGCTTCTCTTATTTTGAATAAGGTCAACCATTTCATTCACCCTCGTAACTGTCTTCGTAAACCTAAACAGCAACTTGGATGAAAAATGATACCAATTAAATTTTCAAGAGCTCCTTCAACTTTTATCTGAAGGCGAATACCCTTCAACTAGAAATCGATCTTGATATTTTTATGGGTAAGCTTCGAAAACAAACTACAATAAAATAATTTTTTTCGGGTCCAGTTTAGCTACCACAAAATTCGCCCCAGATTTATTTTTGAATAGCGGGCATACTTTATCAAAAATTTATTTATCCCCCTCTACGATAAAGATAATTTAGTATCAAAATCAATAAGGATGTGGAAGGCCATCTATAAACCGCTCCCTGAACTTTACAAGCTTGGGCGCAGCTGCCTTCCGTGAAGCTTTTTTCCGTTCAGTATAAAACTTTAATCCTAAAAAATTGTCCCGATTACGTTTAAGAACATTTTTTAATGCGAATTCATTTTTCACGGGTTGATCTCTAAATATATGGGTTTCTGCAAGTCAGATCTGTTTAAAAGCTTAAACGTTGCGTCGTTCTACCGCAATACGGCGCCAGTTGTCGTTGTGAGCTCGCCGAGCTTTTCAGTCACCTGGACGTCCTTGAACTTCGTAGTATCCTAACCTAGGCCATCTTCGTAGTATTGATTTCTTACTAATTTAGGGAGGGTCTGTTTTTATTACCGCGATAACAGAATTGTGCGCTTGGTGAAGCAATATAAAGGAATTCGGCGAACGGATTTGATTTCCACGCTAACGAACAGGCGCGTCCTATATTTTTCGTTTTTTGGGTATTTTGACGTAGATGGCGGACCCTGTCATTATTTCAGGATAATTAAACCTCGCTTATTTTGTACGTTATGCATGGGGTGAGATTTGACTCTAACAACGATATATTTATTTAACGAGCTTGGAAAGTTTTCAGGTCCGAAAAGTTGTTTACTTAAAATTATTACTTATATTTCCTTAGTAATATTGTAACGTAGTAAATTATTATGATTAAATCGTTACGTTACGATTATAATTATCGCGAGGATGCTATTTAATTTTACAAAATTTACAGTAACAAGTTCAGTTAACTATGACACAAGTATCGGAATACGAATATCCCCGAAAACGTTACGCACGGCAAGGTGAGGTCATCCGGCACGGTAGAACTTAAATTCGATTAACAGCAATAATATGTTGTCTTAGATTTCTCGCGCGCGCATTGAATTTGAATAATGAGACTCTGTTAATAAAATACCTAGCTAAACCCCCAGCTGAATTTAATTTCCTCTCAACATACGTAGTATTTTGATTTATTATCGCCTAAAAAGGTTCTGTGGCCTAGGCGTAGGTAACAAGACTCATATTAAAGGGACTTGGAAAAATATTCCACGCCACCGTCGGGATTTGAACCCATGTGAGCTAATCACGGAGTGATCTCTACGTCTTAATTCGGTGTTTATAATCACTAAAAGTTTGTTATTATTTCTACGTTGGGAACTGTTCGATCTAACATTCAGAGATGTACCTTGAGCTGTATATCCTCTTCCAAGGTTTTGATAAAATTACATCTTAGCATGACTTATTCTTTCAACGGATCTAAGTGTTAATTTGGGACATGTCTTCTGTGAACTTAAAATTTACTCTAATCTTAAATCTTACAAAACTTGCAGAGAATGCCAGCAACAGTCACTGAATAACATTAGTAGGCAGCGCACCACCATGATTTTTGAGTCCTTGCGGCTCGTCAGGTGTTTGTATCAAACCGATGCTGCTTGATACAACAATTAAAACCAATTCTACTAAACCTTTTAAGACATTCTACTGGTAATAAACGCAGATAGTCTCCGCAACAGCTTTGCTTTAGCAATTCTTGAAGCGTTTCTTTGACGTTGCTTCCAATAGGGCCAAGCAACACTAACTTAATACTAAGCAGGAATTAATGACCAAGTTGTCTGTATGCTTAATGTTTGTGCCATTTCAATCGATGCACCTTTTACTTTAAAAGTCCTTGGTTGAATTTTGACGTCATAACTGTATATAAATTATTCAAGCAATGTTAATCCCTAAGAGACAGAATTCGAATATAGCCAAAAAGGCTTTGCAGGCTCAAACAAAGAACAACAAAAGCACGTATACTTTTGTCTCGTAAACGTTTTAAAAATATCCTTCAGGAAGTGTGCTCCGATTTAGATTTCCCTCAATTATTCTTCGGTGCCTTCCTTTGAGCTGAAGTTTCTTATTCATTTTATATGATATTTTTTGGTGTGCCTAAAGGTCGATGTAAAAACAATGCCAAGTTTTTCTAATTTTTTGTTAAAATATTCTTCTACATAATTTTTAATCGAAACGAAAAAAATCCTTCTTTCTTGAATCATAATTATTTGTAGGTGGGTATTTAAAGAGATTTATGACCCGGGGCATTTTGAATTTCCACTGCGTGAAATTACGCTTCCTTAAAGGAACAAGTGGAGCTTTATAAAGGAAATACTGTTAAGGATCTTGCTGTTGGGTTTCTTAAAATACGAATGTCATATGGAAGGTAATGTTTGTATCGAATAATGCATAAAATGTTTAAACAAAATTGGCCGGTTATCGAACTTAGAATTCTGTAAAAATGTAAGAGTGGTTAAAACACTCCACTACAACGCGGACAGTCTCGGGTTCAAACCCTATTCAGAAGCTTTACAGGTGGCCTACCCAATCACTGAAAATCATTGGGAATCGAAACGCAGTGGTGGAGTACGGAAGGTAAGCGTTTAGAGTGCGAAAGAAACTGTTATAAAAGCCGCATAGGAAGCCTTAACTTTCCATGTTGTCAGCCATACTCATTCGTAGGGTATTAAAGCCAATACTTTTCTATTTTACCTTCTAGAACTTCGGAGGCAAAGATCTTTCAATTAATAATTAAATAAATTAGATAATTCTTTAAAGCATGTGAGGATTGATGTTTCTTCTCGAGAATATCTTCATTCATAATGTTAAAAACTTTTTCAATTTAAATGGGGAACGGGCTTAAGCAAAATATAATTTAAGTTCGCATTTCAATATTATTCAGTATTCAAATCACGTTTCATTTATTTGAAATTATTGTAGTCTTTTTTCTCATCTCTCCTTTAATTTCCGCAGTTCTGAGTTTTCTATTTTATTACATTATTTTACTTTTAGAATACCTCCTTTTGAAAGTGTACTCGTAGTTTCAAGATGTTCTTAGAATTGTAAAAGCCCTTACTCGTTTAGGATTTAAAGTCGCAGCTTTAGAAAATCTTATGCTTGTTGCGAAAACTAGTATATTCTAACATTTTTACTGGTTCAAATGGTAAACTTATTGTAATGCATATCAAATTAATGGAGTTCATTTTTGAATTTTTTCTACAAGTTAGGTATAGGTGTTTAGGGTTTGTCTTGATATTTTTATTTCTCTCTGGAATTTCGTCGATAACAGCTGAATTAATAGGTAAGTATTGAATTATTACGCAGCAGTAGATGTCTAGATAATAGATAAAAATGACTAATTTAGAACTAATAATAAAATTAAAAGCAATAGAAAGCCACTGCAAAGACCATACCCTGGAGGTATAAGAAAGTTCACCACGCCTAGTTGTTTAAAAAAGTGGCTTTGACCAGCTAGCCAGTGCATACAACATATAAGACAAATGTAAAATAATTACTAAAATTGTTAACCAAAATTTGTTTACTTAGTAATGCATTTGCTTCATCACAACGTTGCAGTATGTTGGACTTGAACTGACCGTTCCTAGTGATACCCTTCTTTTTAATACATCAATATATTTTCCTCCAAATTTCTACCAGTCTGTGATAACGACTTAGGTTACCAGGTCTATACAAACGATTTATTCGACTATTGCTGGGTGACTCACAACAACCTTAAATACATTTTCTGAAAGCTTTCTTGGGGAGTCTGATTAAATACAACCACAAACCATGAGGTTTAAGCACTTGTTTCTGTTGTGGGGATTCTGAACTAACTGTATATTCTGTAGTTCACCAAAGAAAATAGCTGCGTTTTAAATTACCGGCTAGCAGATTAAGTGACCTACCTGTCTCTTGAATTGAAATAAAAACTTTGCGATACATCTTAATTCATTGGCTTTAAACAGAAAAAGACTTTATGTACAATGCATTCAGTAATAATAACTTGACGCCAAGACAAAATATTGTTTTTGTAATTGCATATCAGATACCGTAATACATCTTTTGTTTGTTATGACGCCACTGCTGTGACCATATACCCTGCTACCCTGCCTTACAAGCGTAAAATCACGAAGGCTTGTAACATTTTGTTATGCTTCCACTGGGATTTGAACTCGAGTAGCTGGTCGCGAAACAACTTCTCAACCTATACCCTCATTAACACATTTTTTATAAAGACTATCCTACCAGATCCTCACTAATTATCATTCGTACCACTTCTTTTGCACTTGTGCCTCTTGATATACCGGAGTATATTAATTTGTAGCTTCTTTCTAGTATTTGTTCCTTTGTTCCCTCTTTCTTTATCTCTGATAGTTCTTGTATTTTCCCATCTCCTCCACCAATCCCACTTCTTTGTCATTTGGCCCTGTAACATTCCATATTCCTACTCTTGTCCTGTGTTCGCGCTTGGGAAGCTATCAGTTCAAGGCTAACACTAGACATCAACCTAGAAGAGAGGATCACATTCATATAGATCTAAGCACTAATAGACAACGACAACGTATTAGGAAAGGAAGTATTCATACAACCCTACAGCAGACGCTTGACATGGTTGAAGTCAATAGACCTTTATATTAGGGGATTGGAATAGAACAGAGTATCCAGATTGTCAAGAGTATACTACCAACTAAATACAATACCAATCAATAGAGACCGAGTAGAGGGGCACACTTAGGTAGAACTTTTAAAACAGTTATTTACTATTGCCGCTCTCTAGAAATTATAGTTGTGTTTCCTAAAAAAGGATGGCAAAGTTCAGCAATCATTATGGTGCAATATATTTACAATAGGCGTGGCCAAGCTTTTGTTGAGTCACCAAACCAATCATTTATTATTGAAGAACTATAACGGCACAGGAGGGGGCAACCATATTTAGAAATATATAGTACGCTTATGAATTTAGCCTAATTTACCTATTTGGATGACTCATCATCACCTAAAAATGTCACCTAAAATCCGATCTCTACTAATTAATAAAAAGAGTTTAGTAAAGAGACCAAACTACACTTGTAGAAATCAGTCTACCTACCTCCACTGACGTATGGAGCAGAAAGCTGGCCACTCCAAGATAAATATGAGAGAAAAGTGACGGCAGCAGAGTTGAAATATCTACGTCGAGTGGTAGGAAGAACCAAAAGGGACAGACTTAGAAACACAACTACAAGAGAGGTACTAGATCCACATAGAACCACTAGTGTATACAATACAAAGCAGACAGTTGAAATGGTACGGACATGTATTACGTTTGGGAGAAGAGAGGTTACCGAGAAAAGTATTAGAAGCAAGAACAGAAGGTAAAAGACAACGAGGCAGGCCAAGGCTCATGTGGATGGACACAATTAAGAAAGCAGTAGAGAAGAGAGGACAGAACATGGCAGAAGCTAAACGGTCAGCGAAAGGCCAGGAAAGAGTTCCGAAAGTGGATGTCCCGATACCTTAGGGTACAAGGATAAGATAAAGAAGAAGAAGATTAACCTTGGAAATTACGTGAAAGCTCCTTCCAAGTCTTTTCAGTAGTATTTACACATAAGTCTTGATTTGTTCACTTCTCTGTTTGGAAATTTATTCCTATAACAGAAGGCATTCTTACATTCACATAGTCCTACTTAAATTGCCGAGCCAATGGAGTGAACACATGCCAGAAGAGCGTAAACTATGTTGCGTAAATGGGACGTTTGACGTTCCTTCTGCCTGCTTTAATACCGTGTGATCACTCCATTGGCTCAGGAATCCAGTTGCCAACAGATTGGTATAACCTTTAGGTCGTTACATGTATAAATTAAGATGTAAATATATTATAACATTCTAAAAATATCACCAGGAAAGTGTTCTGTTTAATCTATTAGTTTCTAATATTTGCTTAGTAAGAAGCGGTTTGATGTTTCGTAGATGGAATTCCCGTTCTGTTATTCCAAAAAAGCTTTAAATTATCTTAGTTTGGAAGCTTAGCATGTTTTTAAAGAATTTGAAAAATTAACTTAGACATATTTTTGCTGAAACATAGGAGGTCAACATTTACAAGAAGCTGGCCTTAATACGTAAATTGCAGGAACTGTTTGTATTTTCAGCTGTTATACAAAACTGAAATAATTACAGCGTATTTAAATCATTTAGTCTAGACATTTAGAAACAGCAGGCTTTACAAATAATATTAAGCAAATTCATCGAGTATTTGATAATGAAACATTCCATACACATCTCACATTCCTTAGAACTCAACTGACGACAGATTGCTTCGAATTCCTAAGAGTCCTTTGGCTGTAGTTTACAAAATCTGGTGGAAAGTTACGGTTCTAATAAGTACCTTACAACGAATTCCTAAATCAACTTCTATGTAAAGTATTTTGTTTATTTGTTTATTCGGCGGCATATCGGTTTGCGGTTACCAAGTATCTCAACGTGAATCGATTGCTGTGATCATTTAGCATCGCCCGATAAGAATTTTGCTGATCGAACATGAGATTTTAGTTTATTATTTCACGTGGCAAAGTTTGGAAGCCAATTTAAACCTAAAGGCTATTCGTTACAATTCAGATTGAAATATTTTTAGTTTTTCAACAAAGCGGTGTTGACTAGTTCTTTTTTACAACTTAAATTAGAACTTGTTTTGCCCTTATGTTTAGCGTTCTTTTAGTTTACCTCAAATTTTCTAAAAATCATCTATTTGCTTATTAATATAATATAATACATTTGTTCTCGTGGATGAAGGTAAATGATAAAAATTGAAGAAGCGTTATAAGTTTTGTGGTTTTTGTCTGTTCTTTATAAGTCTTCTTCGTAGCATCTCCGCAGTACAAGTAAAACGAGAAAAACGCTCGAATGCAGGCACATAAATTACAAACCACGTGAAGTAGACGTGAAGCTTCTCACACATTTCTCTCGGCGAAAGTTCAAACGTTCTCACTTCCTACAAAAAGCTCAAAATGCCCCGTTTTATAGTAAAGACACGTCAGAGCGCTCGTTGAAAATAATTACTTGAGAGCAAGACTAAACGCAAATTGTAGAGCTTAAACTGGAGCAGGTTTCCTTAACCTGTTAAAGTTCCATGAACCCGGAATGTAGTTACGTCTGCAATGACCTACTTGCATTTAGTTTCAACAATTTTAAATTGGATACTCGACTTCATAATTCCAACGATCGTATTTTCCTGCATTCGAAATGAAATGTTGTTATGCAACTGCTTCTCACAATAGGAACACTCATTTTGTTCCTTTATATAAATCCTAGAAACCCGATTAATCCCCTTAACTATACACAATGAACTAACTACATGGAATAAATAAACCGTACTTAGTGAAATTGTTTACTCTTTTACTCCAAGTAAATTTATTTTATTGAAATATTTGTTTATTATTTTTTCGGAAAATCACTTTTAAATATATGATTTACTTTTGTTATCTATTCAAAGACTTTCATACTTTTTCCTTTTGTTTTACTATTACTTTCGTTTGGAAACCATCGCTGAAATAATTTTTTCATAATTGTTTCGTTTGAATTACGAACCAAATTGTCACGCAATTTACATAAAATGTTAGTTTTCTACTGCCAATTTATTACCTTGTGATATCTGTATCAAATCAGTTGATTATTGATTTCATAGCAATTGTTCGCGTAACAAATATAAGTTTGTTAATCACATGTATTTTCAAAACTTGGTTGCCTTGACTTACCTTGAATTTTCCATACTGAAACAGCTATGTTTGCTAGTGTCTAGTCAAGGTTGTGCACTTGGGGCATGAACAAATTGCAGCCAATTCTGAATCACTGACTAGTATGCGTTTCTTCTTCAGCTTTATTCCAATACACACATGTGAACGAGCGTTTTAATGCGAAGCGTTTTAGTTAATTTATTTACACAATATTAATACTTTCTCCGGAAACCAAATAAACTCAAAAATAAAAAAGGAGTTCAAGGCAACCCTATGTAAGTGATAAAAATGAGCGTTGTTGGGCCAACCAGTGGATCATCAAACAAAAAGAAAATCGGGTAACACCAACTAACTAATTATCCAACAGCAATATGTAACTAAGTATTTAATTTTGATAAATTAATTTACTGAATTAGTAGCAAATTAATCACGTATTAAATTTTTATTGAAAGTTTAAGTAATATTGGAAAAATTTGTACAAACCATGGGAAGTAAGTTATATATTTTGTCTACCATACTCGGAATGGAGTAATTCCCACTTACCTTCTTTGTTTTGCGAATGATCATAAAACTAACTGGTAAACAAGAAATCCTGAAAATAAATTCATGAATTGATGTATATCCTGATAACAAAAGTATTATGCCTTGAATGTTTTACTTAAAGAAGATATCTTCGTGTATAATCTTACATAAAATGTTTCGACCTTTGCATTCGTCACTTTTATTAATTTATTGTGCACTTAAAGCTTCTAATAAGAATTATGAAGGAAAGTACAGTATTTGTACAACATTGGGGACAAGTTTCATTAATACAGGTTTAAGTAATGCGCTCTTTATGTTTTGTGACTATTAGTCGGAGCAATTCAACGAAGTAGCATCATCAAGTTTCATTTACTAATGCATTTCTTACAAAGACGCTGAAATATCTATGATAAATTTACACACTCCCTTTATATTGCCCCATTTTGTATTTCTGGTCGAGCGTTACGTGGTGGGTATCCTTGGTATCCGTAATCCTGGATCTATTTTATTTAAAACCATGGTTTACATTTTTCAAAATAAGATTTTGTCGACCCAAGTTTTAAACTGCTTGAAAGGTAAACTACGACAGCGTCACTCTTATAATAGTTGAAGTTTTCATCTTTTCTTTGGTAAACATCAGCATTAACTTGACGTACGAAGAGCTTTGAGTAAATTCCAGAACCTCAGCAGACGTTTTTCGTTTGAATACGATCAACTGTAATGCTGCTTGTAAGTTGAAATATGAAATATGTTTACAAATCCTTTGTAAAGTTAAATCTTCAAGTTTATTTGAAACAGTCAACCGGGGTTTTCCTGAGGATGATTGAAGACTGGTTAAATTTTACGATCTTTATAGCCGAATACAGATGTAACTTAACCAAAGACGACGGTGTATTATTTAGTTGGTATACTTAGTAATGTTAAGACAATGATAGAAACTTTTTTATGGGTCTACAAGAACTGCTTACAAGGTCTTTAAACTTTGAAATATGACGCTCCTCATAGAGGTGCAGTTTAGATTAATACAGCGTAAGGTATCCAACACAAAGGTTACTGCATAAGCTTAAAAATTCTTTCTATCTACACTACACCTTTACGCTGCGTGTAAAAAAATCATAAGCTTTGAAATTCTTTGGGGACCAAAAGAAGAGAGTGCTTATTTCACGTGTGCTGTGTTCTCCATTTTTACCCTTTAGTAAAGGCATAAATAATGTAAATCCAGCAAAGAAGGTAGCTCGTATAGCGCGGTTTTTCACAATGATAAATTTTAACTCGTTACAATTCCCTGCTGCGCACATTTGAAATATTTATGCAATACCCTCTAAGGCTTTTGTAGTGAAATGCGTCCCAACTGTGCAGTTTGTACTCGTTTTTTGAGTTCCTTTGTTCTTTAGTTTTTCAGATGGCATCTTTGTACCTACTGGTTGAAAAAAATTTACCTGACTAGTTCTATAAAAAGATCTAGGGATACACGTTGTTACATAAAGAATTCTCATGTTTGAATGTTCGATTTTGTAGTATTGTTGAGATTAAGTTAGGTACTTAGATTTGGAAACCTTTTCATTTTATAGCAGTTCAGTCATGGATCTTATATTCTTGTTTTATGTGTTAGGATTGAAACAAAAGTAAAAGCAGGTCTCCCAAGGTGCTTTCATACCCGGTTGTTTCACACGCTAAGCGTGCGGAGTGATGTAAGCTTCACACCTTCAACAATTATTTTCAGTGGCTGGGCTAAGGTCACCAACTGGGTTTGAAACTGAGACCCTCCACGTTGTAGCCAAGGCGGCTCAAACGATCATTGAAGTTCTCATTTTAAAAGCACTTCGTTTGTTCAGCCTGACACTGTTAAAAAAACAAAACTTTGCCTTACACGTCAAAGTGAACTCTGAAAGAAACAGATTTAAAATATGACTTTTATTTTTGCTTCAAAAGCGTGACCAAAAAATAAGGAAGCTGGCGGTTGTTCTACAATCACTAAGGAAGCAGAATTGACATAATTCGACCTGCATTACGTATAAAGTTTCCAGGAATTCCCAGACTGGCGTTTTACATTGAGATTAGGATGTGCTAATTACTCCAACCATAATCCCCTCCCATTTCTAACAAGCATAATCGTGTAACAAGATGATTAATGAGAGGTATTTTAGTAAATATATATTCAGGGTAACAATGCAGTTTAGGAGTATATAGAAGCTAAAATCTGCGGTAGATGATTTATATTAATCACTCTCACAGCATTGCCCTAAAGAATACAATAAGGAGCTAACGTATATTTCCCGTTTGAAGCTTACCAGGCAAGCAAGAGTTGATGATTAAACCAAAACTGATTTTTTTTTAAATTATCACCCCAATTTGTTTTATGGTCTACATAGCCCAAACCTAACTTACAGGATTCATATCTTGGTGGTTCATGCCACCGATGAGGTTTAAACCTGCGACCTGACCTGAAAGCACACTCGCAATCCGTTGCGCCACTGAATTTATTTAAATCATCTTAGAGCTTTGATTCTACAATGTAGTTCCCTAAGCTTGTTTTAATTTAGTCTCACCTTGAACTGGATTAAATTGCGTTAGAATTCCCACGGAGGCACTCAAAAACTGTTCTAAAGATTGGATTTGCTGAACATTGGCATTGCATCTGGTAACAATGAGTTATGAGGTCGGCATGGAATTGATAGGAATACCCTGGCTTTACGATAGATATATAAAAACAAACGTTGTATATTGTGGCGAAGTGGCTGGTTGGTTTATTGTTAGGGATTAATATAAATAAGTTACTTTAATAATTTACGTAGAGTCTTTGACTAACGTCGCCACCTGAATATTGCTTGGCTTTTTACGAGAGGTTTTTATTCAAAGTCAATTTCTACTAACATTCATGTATTTCATATCTGTGCTTAAGTTTTACAAAATAAAATAAATTGTTCCAGCTTCTAAGCAAAGTTATACAAATTAATCTAAGTTCAAATCGACACAATTTACTCTAAGTCCAGAGCGAAAATGAATTATTTAACAGTTAAGAAATAAGTGCAAATCACGGTTAAGTCCATAAAACGAATTTAAATACTTTACCCAAATATTTTACAAGTCCGGAATTAGAATTTAATTTAACATAAAACAATCTTACATGTATTTACTGGAACATCGTCTTGAAGGGTATCACTTCTGTCGTACATGCTACATCTTTGATGGCTGGATAAAAACCATACCTTTACTGTATTTTAGTCGCAGTATATATACAGAAAATTGACCCCTTCTCTCAATATTCAGCGTCTTATCTTATGCATGTGGAGAGTGCATAACTGCATTGAAGCACGTGCGAGGTGTCATTGTTTCACCGTCTAGAATCCCAACAACCAAAGGAACAAATATCTGCACCCAATGCATGACAGGCTATGCTCAATAAGGTTGAACCTTTGCCTGTTAATTATATTGTCACGAAGAATCTGTGTGATATCGACTGGAATATTCACATAAGTCTGCAAGCGTGGATTATTATCATGGACCTAGTAGTAAGTTAAAGAAAACAGAGAGATGTACAAAAAATGAGGATACCGCAAGGGGCAAATGCATGGGTATTCTATGTTAATACCCTGTGGATCCTTCATAATTGACTTTTGGAATTTACTCGGATATTCAAAAGTAATTAGGGTATGTTCAGTGATTTTAAAAGCTTTTATATTAAACTAGAACTTCTCTAAATGAAAACTTACAGTGCAAAGTGGTTTTGCGTTCAGCGAGTGCTCAATATAGCGCCTTACTTTCAAAACAAAATAAGCTAAATCTACGGTAAGCCTCAGGCTGTTACGAGTTGCATACGAACTTCTTGATCATAAAAGCTTCAGTCTGCTTTACTAGAAGTCAGCTTCGGTATAAGCATAAACCATCAGATTAAGTACTACTAGAGCGAGGTACGTCAAAACACGATATAGAAGTGAAACATTGATCTATTATTAAATAGGCTTGGTTGCTCATGAAAGGAACTCTTGCTTTATTATTTTTCTTTGCTGCCGCCTTGATGCATGCGTCGGGGAAATTGATTTTTCCTGTTACATGCTTTCTTCATGCTTTGAGCGATAATTTTGAATAATAATCCTGAATTAATTTGTAATACGAGTATTTCCCACATCCAACTACTAAGTATAAGAAAACACTTTAGAAGAAGGTTACTTCCAATTTAAAAATAACAAAAAGGCGATTGCGACTGATCCGATCGTAATTCCGAAAATATTCGAAAGACTTAAGGTGTCCAGGCAAGCCCTTGAAGATGAAACATCCCTTGGGCGTCCGGATATATCCCGATATCATTCTAACTTCGTTTCCTTTTATTGGATTTTCACCGTTCGGTTCTCGAACTCGCCTTGATGCTTAAATACTTCCTCGAGCTTACTGTTACGAGTATTTGACGCAAAAACGTAATTAAAGAAAAATTCATTAATACCCCTGTCACTGAAATATCAAGTAAGGATACAGAGAGAGACCATTTCTTTTCAGGGATACGGGTTTTATTTCGTGTGGGTTAGTAATCTGCTCTTTGACACTGAAACGTCGCTAGTTATAGAAATCGTCTTTCAGAGGATTTCTTTTATGTGGGAAAGGGATTTCAACTATTCGCTGTTTCAGTCTGAGGCTTTGCTTGAGCTGCAGATCTTTCCCGGAAATTATTCTTCTAACATTTTGCGTAATTTCGTTTACGCTTTTAGGTGCATTTATGAGGCGCAAAATCTCCTGAAAATGCTTTTGTTTTAGCTTACACGATTCTTAATTTCTTACTAGAAAGGCGTTTTCAAAATACTTAGTCAAACAAAGAATACAAACAGCATTCAATAGTGTTAATTAGCCCATTTAAAGAATGCAAGACGCTAATTAAATTAAGCTTAAAGGATTCTATAGGGTGACTCAGAACCTTTTTGACTAAACATCAGGGCAGATTAACGTTATTAAAATTTTTAAAAATGCTGAAAATCATATGTCGTAAGTTGCTTTGTTGATGTTGCAATTAGGGTCACAATTAAACTGTTTACAGAAATAGACAAAGAAGTAAGCCAAAATATTTACTCAATGAACTCTGATTCTTGTGAATACACCTTGTGCTCTTTGAAATACTTCACAGGCGGCTGCAACTTCGGCAATTAATTCTAGTCCTGACTCTGCTGATATCCGATGCATTAAACTCATTAGGCGGTTTGGTGGCTATCAGATCAACGTTCGGTGAACGTGCTGGTCAATCCCCGGAACTATTTCTTGCATCCATCCAAGCTAATCAGTAATCACAAAATCCATCATGTACATGAAAAAAGTTAAGTTAACGTGTTCTCCAAACACTCAACCATCGGAAGCCCTGTAAAAACAAACAGGACTTCTAACGTTTGATTGAATCAGGTCACAATCCCAGTTTGTTGAATTATATACACCATCTAAGTCGTTTTAACCTAGGAGACATCACGTATGGTTCAGTTAGGGGAACTCCGATTATATTCGTCTCTATTGTATTTTTGGTAGCTTCTGATACGTCTAGAATAAGGGTTCTCCGTGATTCTGGCTGTCACTGTAAGGGGCTATCGTGGTTGTAGGCTGGTCACACGCCGGAGTAAATCTGAAAGGTTGAATCGCTAAAGTCTACATCCTTGCATCCGTAAAAAAAGAAAACTGCTAAGCACCCAATTAAACGGGTGAGTAGAACTATAAGATCAAAATCTCACACTCTTCTGATAATCAGCCCTACTGATTCAGGGAAGGAGGGGGGAGGAGTCACTCAACACCGAGAACCACAAAAGACACAGAACAAAGCAGAAATGGATTACACGAATATTAAAGCTCGCCACACGGAATGTTAGAGGCATCAGTGGTAAAGAATTCGAAATGGCCAAAATTTTGGAAGAAAGAAAAATAAACATAGCAACATTGTCAGAACCTAAAAAGAAAAGCCGAGAATCTAAACATGTTAGAAACTACGCTATGTTTTACAGTGGGGTAGCGGAACCAAGTAGAGGAGTGACACTTTAGGTTGACAAGAATCGGAATTCAAAATCAAAAAATAACGAATAATAACTATAACTTTTCAACAAGATAGAGGTAAAATTACCGCGGTCGTGGCTCAGTTGGTTAAGTGAGATCAAGGTTGGCTCAGGTTCGATTCCCAGGGCCACACGTACACCGTAAACACTATTTAAATTTAATTAACCAATTTTTATTAACTTTTAACATTATTGGCCAAACCCGCTACGTTACAATATCCGAATTAAAAATGCATGTAGATTTAAAAAATGGAATATTAACCACCGAATCCACACAGATTATAGCCTATGCTGACGACGTGAAGTTGGCGGGAAAATACATGATTAATGTACGGTACTTTTGGAAGAAAAGGCGAGTAAGACAGGTCACTATATAAATGAAGACACAACTAAGTTAATATCCATTAAACCAATAAAAAAGACAACTAGGACAAAATATCAAAATAGCACATTTTTCTCTCTTTGGGCATTATTTCTTCTTTGCCTGTGTTATCGCTTCCAATTTTGGCATTGATACAGCCCATTAATACGAAGAGGATTTAACTTTAGCCCGGAATTTTGCCGCCATATACAAAGTAATTTGTATACGACGAAATAGCTTTTCTTGACAATACATTGGATAATTTAGAAACCGTGTGTGCTGTTGTTCTGGTTACAATTGTTTTTGTTTAATATCTGCAGCCATGACGGAACAGGCCTGGTGAGACCAATCACAGTTGGGCTTAATTGACTGTGCTCTCCTCAGAAGTCTGGTCTATGAGATAGAGTAACAAGGCCACTACACACGTAGCAACGCATACATAACACAGTCTGACTTGAAGTAATGCCTAAAAAGGCGATTCCGCGCAGATTTTCTATACACGCATAAAAGACACACACACAAAAAGAAAGAAAGCCATGACGAAACAACCAGTTGCGCAGCAAATTACCCTTAAATTTCTTATTAATGAAAGGATACAAACCAGCTGAAGTTCTTGAATGACTTCGAAGGCAATTTGAGGTAGACACGCTGTCAAAGCCTCAAACATTTCGCTGGTGCCTAAAATTCAGAGAAAGCCAAACTCAGACGGAAAATTTACGACTACACTGATAGACGAATTTCCGTCCGTGATTTATCAAACAGACTTCAGATAAGTAAAGGTAGTGTTGAAGAAATAATCCATGAACATTTGAAATTTCGAAAAATCTGTGGAAGGTGGATCCCAAAGCTGCATTCTGTTGAAAGATTGAAATCTCAACCGAACCTTTTCATCGATACGAGTGAGAAGGAGAAGCTTTTTAAAACTCAATACGGACTTGTGACGAAACCTGGGTATACCATTTTGTCCCAAAATCCAAAAAATCAAGTATGGAATGGAGACACAAAACCTCACCCAAGTCTGAAAAAGCAAGATAATGGCCATTGTGCTTTAGGACGCAGAAGGAGTTTTGTTTACAAATTTTTTTAGAAGATAGGCTTACAATTAATTACGCTCAACTACTTGCCGAAACAGTTAAGCCTGAATTTCGGGCGAAAAGGCGTTCGGTTAGGAGTGTGGTTCTTCTCCACGACAACGCTCGCCCGCACACCAGGACTAGAGAAACTTCGGATAACTTACACTGGGAGACACTTCCACATTCTCTTTACAGTCCGGATTTGTCTCCTCGTGACTTTCAATTGTTTGAGCCACTGAAAGAAGCAATGGGTGGTATTCGTACAACTTTGTGCAAAATCGGCTTGTCGCTCAGCCTTTCCATAACGAAGGGATTATGAAGCTCCCAAAGAGATGGAAAAATTGTGTTGAGTTAGAAGGGGAATATGTTGAAACGTAGGATAAATCATATTCTAAAGATCTTGTTACAAAAAGTTACAAAAAAATTCCGGGTTAAATTTGAACCCTCCTCGTACTATTCTATGCTTTTTGTGTTTTTTCCGAATTTGGAGTTTTTTATACAATAAATATTGTTAATTTTTTGTTTTCTGCGTTTTAGTAGTACTAATCTCTTCAGTTTCTCGTTACATTTATCTTCAATGTATATCGAACTTTTCATTGATGTTCTCTAACAACTTTCCCATATTTGCAATTATTATTTAGATATTTTGTTGATAACCACCAACATAAACATCAAATAATTATTGGAATCTACTAAAGACCCCGTCTTATCCAAGAGGCTAAATACGACTTTTAAAAAGGACTTCCTCCGCGATATAATACGTAGCTTTCAAATCAATTCAGGTAATTATCACAAACAATTGCATTTCATAAGAAATCATTGACGTCAAAGTACTTACCGGCTTGCTTTAGATAATTAAACTTCCAAGAACACCAAAGCTTCACGATGAATCTTGTTAGTGCATCACTCAAATTTCGGTCGTAAAATGGTGAACCGTAAATTTATTTACCGGAACTCCACTTCCTTGTAAGTTCATGCTAGTCTTCGTTATTAGTGTTATTTCGACAAAGGCGGAAAACACTCCATCGATTTCTTGTGTTCCATAAAACTATACAGTTAGACTAGGGAAATTTGTTGATTTTTAGATACAAAACTTCATTTTCGAGTGGAGTTTGTCCCCAAACATTCAGACACGGATTTGAATGTAACTCTTAACGTTAGAAAATTTAATATTTGGATTCAGGCCCAATCATCAGCTTAAATTAAAATTAACATACGTTGGCTCCAAGGAAGCTTTTGTTACTTATTGGTTTAGAATTCGTTCCTGTATTTCTAATCATTCTAACACGAATTTCAAAGCAAAAGAAAGACCAATTTGGTGAAAATCTTCTAAATTCTTCAGATCTGGATTTAAAATTGAAATCTTCAAAGTCAGCTTTGAATTCTGGATTTAGACTTTACACAAAAAAATCTTGAAATTTTGGTTATTTAAATTTAACTTCTGAATATTCGAATCTGAAAATACACAAAAATTCTCAGATTTTTCAAAATCAAAGTTAAAGAGAAGAAGAAAACTTTTAAATAAATTTTGTTTGTTTTTGTAATTTTCGTCGCAAAGCATTTGAAAGTTTTTAAAAAGGTGTTCGGTATAATTACTACAGTAACGATTAAGAAGTTAATTTGAAGTCTGGATTCGCTTACATAATGAAATTTTGAAAGCATTCCAAGTAATATTCCATTTAATTCAAACGAGCCTCTGAAATACTTCTTCCGCAAAGGCTACGCTTTGAATTTTACAGTCTCCTTGTTTGTTCTCTTTAGTTATCTGCTTATCTGTGAATACTCGTATAATGAAACTCTTCTGTTTTCGCCTTTTTTGAGCTTTTAATTATTGAAAATAATTCCTTATGGTCGCTGTTGAACTATTGTGATTTAAATTAATTCGTAATTGTAAAAGATTTTAAAGTCAGTAATCTCATTACAATCAAGTATGACCTTTTCGACAGGCAGGAACGAACGGGTTTTAAATAAAATAAGAAAAAACTTGGAAGGAAGGGAAAGGAAAGATTAAATATGTAAATCTTTATTAATCTTGTAAGGGAGAACGTTTAAAGGTAAGATTCTGTTTACATTCTTTTATTATTGGATAAAATTTAATAAAAGAAAATTAAATTTAGCAAAAGTTGTTTCTAAACGTTATTTGTGGCGAAATATCCATGAAAAACAAAAAAGGTTAACAAAACCCATTGCTAACTTTGCAAGTTGCATTTGCCACTTTACTTTTAGCCATATTTGAAGGAACTGGGTTGGTTTTATCATTCGTCTGGTGGTTGTCATAGCAACATGGTAGTAAGTGTGAATTTACTTTCCGAGCTCTCAATAAATTAATTTAGTGACGATTAATGTCAAATCATTATCGAAACAATTATTTACATTCCCAAGGGCAGTTTGTACCAACAATGGAAAAAATATTGTATTTTCCAAGGGATTAAGAAATGGAAACATAAACAAGAAATTTCTGCTGGGAGCCTGATCTGGTACACGGACAGCCCCACAACAGACTCAAGTGCTGGATCAGGAATTTATGGCGAGGGGCTCAGGGAAAGACTTATCTAAGTAAACTCGCCACAGTCTATCAGACAGAAATATATAAAATAAAGGAATGATGTAATATACTAATAAGCCAATCTTCATCTATCTTGTCCGATACTCAGGCGGCTCTGAAGGCCCTCGCTAGCCCAAAGATTTCATGCAGACTAGTATGGGAATATGCCAAAATGCTCAATAACCTGACAGAACGTAGCACTGTGTCACGGCCTTTTAGAATTTTACGTAAATTTAGTATAATACGGCGCTGTTTTTCGAAGTTAAACGCCGCCTCTGAAGCTTGCAGTATTCACTCGAATAATTTCAGATCAGCACATTCAGTTTTGATTGCGCAATACTTCAGAGAAGTCCCAAATGCATGACCATATATGGTAATGTAATATTGGTTCGTATGATTTCGTCATAGTTAATTCGGGGAAGCCCCGATTGATCGTGAGGTACGCTAAAGCTTTATCTTTTGAGGTTTCACCCCCGCGCCAGGTACATTGGTCTACCTCTATCTAACATCTTTCGCTTACGGAAAAACAGCAAAGCAAATCAGAGTATAACCAGCTGTGAACATCAATAGAAGAAATTCCCGCTTTACGTATTGGACTCTCATTACCGGTAGTTTTCGTGGAAAACTACATTACGACATTCTGTCGGATAATTCCAGAGGGTGTATTCTATTTCGCACCGGGAAATCTTAAGTGCTGTATAGGGAAGTTCCGTTTAAGTTGATGTTGGTGAAGTTTTTCGTTTCCACATAGTTCTTCGTTCTTTGGATTAATTCATCTACCAGTGAGGGCATCTCGTTGTGTTCACCCCTGTTTTCGTAAGAAGGATTCCATCCCTTCTTTTCTATGCCGACTACTGTTATCTCTCCCTGGGGTTTTGAAGCTTCCACCGATTCCAAGGGCTACCACCAACAAAGCTCTTCCCAGGTAACAATGTTGTCTTAGGCTGCCTTTACTGCCGGCTGTGAGTGTACCGATTTAACCCAAATTCAGTACCGTATTTTTGGAGATTTACTCGTGAAAAGGCTTTAGTTAAATCTATTGTTAATAATGCAAGTACTACAAGCATTCTTTTCTTCGTTTATTCGTTCAACAAGTGTTTTAAGTATTCAACTAGTGCGTATAACTTTTTGTTTTGGTGTTTAGTGGCCGATTTCTGTACAATCTGTTTGTCCGGCGGTATTGTGTTGAAGGGGTTGTGAATCGCCTTTAGGCGGCTCTTATATTCACATTGCAAAGGTTGAGAACCGCTGACAACCAGTTGGTTAGTTTGTTTTATTAATTTCGTGTTTGTGTAAAATTATTTGTTATCAGATTGTTAGTTTAAGTTTTGTCATTGCAATACATTTAATTGCGATTAAGGGAACCTAGTTGTTAATGATATTTGCCTTTAACAGTCGCACTAAGACCCTATACGTGTACCTGAGTAATTGAGAACGGGGGGGGGGTCAGCGACTGATCCCAGTCTTTTAAGTCCCAGTTGTAGTGCTTTCTTAACCTATTGCATGAAAAGTAGGCGATAGTGAATACCGAGGTTGAAATAAGTTAAATAAAGTGTATTTTTGTTTCTAATATTTATTTTTACACATAAGATATTATACAGAGTGATTATATTTGATGCGTGTCATGATTGTCGTCTGTTGTTCTTCGGCGGTATCCTTTGGGTAAATATACTTTTGGCAATGAGTGCAGGCTTTCATATATTTATTTCCCGCCTAAATTACACAAAATGTAATACCATCTGACTTCAACGCCGCCGTACAATATTAACTTGGAGCGCCTTTCCGCGGATTTCATTTTTTTACGCCGATGTTTAGAAATTAATCTTAATCAATTATATATCGCCAGATTTAGAGTGATTCGGGGATAAAAGTCATAAATTTTGAGATAAAAATATTAAAAATTACACGAGAACGAGCAAACTAAGTAACCTGGGGTCAGCGCATGACCCCCGCCCCCTTCACAGTGCGACTGTTAAGTTACATAAGTGTGGTCTCCCTTGATCACCGTTTCATATAAAGTAAGATAGAATCCCCTTTTATGTCATATTTTGAATATTATTTGCATTCATTAAATTTCATTGTCAATTCATTCTTGTCTTTTATTTGTGTTTATTGTGCTTACTTTAAGATAATTGTGTATAGCTTGTGAGCCTGACCTCCCAGTTCCGGTTTTACTTCAGTATATAACGGTAAGTACCTCAAGCAATGGGGTGCAGCAACCCTCTACCCCTTCGAGCCCAGAGGAACTATCTGCGGTACGCCCGATTACGCCATCCCTATTTGAAGGGTTTAGCATTTCGAACCCCCCTTCTTCACTGTTTGCTAGCCGATAGCCATGGGACTTAGACGTCCCTATAAAATGTCGTAGTGCGAGATTTGTACGTGACAACTGTTAAATTGTTATGGGTTCAGGGCCATAGCGGAATAGACGGCAATGAGATTTTGTAAATCAGAGAGCAACTTGGTCCTGAACCTGCCTTTGGAATTTCAAGAAGTACAATCCGTACATTTAATATTAAGGACTGGATTTGTACTCAACATATTTGCTACTGGACTAATAACCCTCCAGCACAACGCCGTAGCAGGGTATTTTTAGAAAGACCCTGCAAAAGACCTATAGAAGTTTTCTCTTTAAGTAAGATGCAGTTCAGAGCTATCATTGGTCTTTTAACAGGACGTGCGTCCGTGCAGGAACAGAAGATCAAAACGTTTATTAGGGACCTCATATACAGGTTATGCAATGAAGAAACTGAGACTACTACTTATGTACATCATAGTGTGTGAATATCCGGCGCTTGGGACAAGAAAACAGTGCCTATTCGGGTATCCAGTTATGTAACTGGAGGACTTCTTATCTCAACCACTAAGAGAACTCCACATATTGGTGTGGGAATGTCAGATCATGCAATGGTTCTGATTCATGTAAATTAAAGCAAACACAATAAGCCTTCTAGGTTGTAGTGTAAAAATCAAAACCTTTGGTAGACGGACCTTAAACAAAAAAAAGAAATGTGCTCTGATTCGCGCGATTGCTTTCACCCTACGCTCGGTTTGCAATCTTTCAGCTAGGCAAAGTAAATCTCACTTACCTCCCTTGTTACGTAAGAAATTTAAAAAAGTTAAGTGTCAGATAGTGCTTCAAAAACGAGGTAAAAGAACAAACCTTCTGAAAATGGCTTCAAGTATGCCCTGAGCCGTTTTAGGATGAAGGAAAAATAATTGACTTTAGAAATAATTAACAAAAGACGATTGAAATGCACCTACGTTTAGAAATCAAACGCCCATTTTAATTACGTGGCATTAATATGCGATTGACCTGCATTCCAGAAATCGATCGCGGTATTATTTTAAATATTCAAACCAAAAAGCGGCAAATTGTAAACAATAGATTTTAATTACGCCGCTGCACTGCTGGTTAGTGAATTATTTATCACTCGTAATTTGTGTTTGGAAGGCGGCGTGTGACGTTTGATGTTTGTTTTTCCCTGTATATTCATTCCAATAATTTGGCCAGTGGTTTATTTAAATTTAAAGACTTTCTATTTTTGGTTGAGCTCGGGCGAAACTGCTACAATATTTACCTTATTTACTTAAAATTTGTGACCTTTTACTCGGCTTTCAGTCGAAGCCTAGTACAGAAGGGGTTTTAGACTATTATAGTGGATGATTTAAAAGTAACAGTATATTCGCCTAATAACCTCCAATTCAGTACATTTCTTTAATTAGAATTAATTTAGTTAAATTGAAAGAAAAGAATGCCAGGGTGGCGCACTGTTAGAGCATCAGGCTAGCGGTACGTTAGTCATTCGTTCGAATCTCCCGATGAACAGGGTTTTCCTGCAGTTTGGAGGTCGGTATCGAGCCTAATTAACGACGTTCTCCTCCAAATACAGGCCTACGGGGTAGAGTAACAAAGTCCTACACGTACACACCTTCTTTTTTATTTTATTAAAGGGTGTAGTGGGCACTAGTCAAGTTAATCCATCGAGTGACCCGTACGAACCTCCCTGTCCCGGAACGGCGACAGCATTACTTCAGGATAGGGCTTTCTTTCTTAAGTCGCTGCTTTTACTTTAATTGATTCACCCTACTCATAATAATGTATCTACCGTATCTACCTTAGCCTATTCAGTTCCCTTCCCCGGGCTAATTCTCTTTCGTCCTCTTCTTTATTTTTCATAATTTTATGCATTTCTGTCTTTATGACGTGTCATGCCTCCCGTGTCTGTACCGTAAGTCCTACTGTGTTCTCTTGAGTAAGTTATATAATATATACCCCCACTTTTTGCCCAATAGCCCTTTCGCGCTTCTCCTAACACATTAATATAAAGTGTGTTCCGCTGCGTCAGGTTGTTGGCAATGCCAACATCTCTCATCTTCTTTCTTCCCAATTCGTTTTAAATAGGAGGCAAAACACCCTTGTCCGGTCATTAACTGTATAATATAGATTAGCATTATAAGCCTTAAAAGCTCTTAGCTTCGAGTTTCTTAATAGCTTTCTTCCACTTTGCTCTGTCTTTGGCCACTGTCTTCTAATTCTCAACACCTACTCTTTTTATGTCACTCACTACCGCTTCTTGCAATTTCTTCCTAGGTTTTCCTTTTTTTCCTCCTTCTCCTCCTAAGAATATCTTTCGTACCTTTCTCTCCTTTGGCATGCGTATTACGGGGCCTAACCATTTTTCTCTTTGGTCTCTAACTGCACTAGTTATTTTTGGGTAGCCATACATGTTTTCCGTTTCTTGATTTGTTTTTCTCCTCCATACCTAGTCCAGTTTCATCCTTAATTCCTCCGAAAATTTCTCTTAAGATTTTTCTTTTCCATATCTCGAGTTTTTTTAACCATATTTTGGTTCATCACTCTGAGTTTTGCCTTTGTAGATACTAGTTTTGATTTCAGCATTATTCATTTAGGTACCCTGCAGCCCTGCTTCCTTTTGTTCGCCGCTTATCAATCTCTGTATTCTCACTGTTGTTACTTGTTACTGTTACACCCAGGTATTCGTCATTAACTGTATTGTGTGGAAATCTACTTCAATATATTTTGTCGTCATTCATGTTCTAATGTCTGCTATAAGCCTTTTGGTCCATCTTGCTTTATCTTCCAACGCTCACATCTTTGTTGCCACTGTTCAGTATTATCTTTCTAATTTTTTTTTGTCCGGATATTTTCTTTATCGTGTATGTAAGCTCTCTCTTCGATCAGAAAATCTATCGGTACGCTTTTCGTCAGCACTTGGAGCCCCTCCAACGATGTCGTTCTGTAGACGCTGCCTATCGCTATCATAAGCTTTTTTTGTGTTCTTTGGTAGTTCACAACCTTTCTCCAGATCGGTGCGGTATAGAACCACCGAGTAGACCACGTTGGTCAAAAGCCTCCTACAGTTGCTCTTGGTCCCACCTTTGTTTGGTATTATCCTTACTAATTGTTTCGTTATTTTATCCGCCTTTTCCACGGTGTATTTAATATGGCTCGTCGTGGTTGCATTACGATTATGCATTACGCCATTTACAGTTCTAATCGTCGTATCTTCCACATGTATCTCAAGTTCCTCTCGCTGCCAATAACACGGCTTCCGTTTTGTGCGAACTCATTCACCCTCTTGAGGGCACAGTTTGCCTTACAGCTCAATTCTATTGCGTTTTTGCCTCTCACTATTATTGTAAGATCATGAGCGCATCCGATGGTAGATACGCCTAGTGGCATTGGTAGTCGCAGAAAATCATCATAATAAATGTTCCAAACAAGGGATCTTAGCACGGATCCTTAAAATCTTCCGTTTCTCCGATGTCCAGCCATCTATCTTTAAAGTAGTCTTCTATTATCCTAATCAGATACCCACTTATTCCTCTTAATATCAATTGTTCTATTATACCTCCCCAAGGTGTCGAATTAAATGCATTCTCGACATCTATTGTTATCATTATGCAGATGTCTCTCGTCCTATAGTCTGCCCTGATCTTATTCGTCAGCGCATTCAGGGTGCTCTGGCCCTTACGGAATCCAAGTTAATGGCGCCAGATCACCTCTCCCTTCCAACTCCTCCTTCAGTCTAACACTGTATTCAGTAAGCATATGGTTCGTCTTGCGGAGATTTCTTCGGTTTTTCAATTGCCCTTATCTACGTTAAATAAATTTGTAAACAGAAATTTGGTTGGCTGTTTACCGTCATCTGTACAATTTCTGGCGGTAACCTGTCTGGGCCCGCTGCTCTCTTATGCCTAAGTTTCAATTCCTCTTATGTTTTGTATCTCGACGTTCGGTTGTCGGTGTTTCCATTGCCGTTCCACTTCCGAGGGAAATAACTTTTGTACAATCTCTGTTTTTTTTATCTCATCTATTGCAGTACGAGCTATTCGGTATCCTTGCCCCATACATCATTCTCCACCATTTGGCATACCTCTTTCCACGCATCCTGCTTCGCTTTCCACATCGATTTCCTTAGAGTATTTCACCTAGCTGCATGTTCACTGTGGAGGCTTTTCCTTTCTTCTATACCTGCTGTTTTTCTTAACTCTGCTAGTTCGATGTTCCACCAGTAAACGCCTGTTTTTTTGCCTTTACATTTTGTCTTTTTTTTAAAACTATCATTACATGCTGCCGTCATTATTTCAACGTATTCGTTAGTAGTATATGCAGCCCCTGTTTCTAGCCGCTGTTCTATTTCTTGACGTACACACACCTACACTATATGTACATATGGTGCAGTATGTAGGTATTAAATGGCGCACCATCACATAACCACGGAGTCGAGCCGGATTGTGTATTGTACCCGTTAAAACCACATACGCTAACGCACCAGCCTCGACACCGAAAGGTAAAAGAGGTTACGGATACAGCTTCAGAAATTAAAAGAAAGCTTTTATTGTTACATTTATTCTTACAACTATTAGCTTTGGAAGGTAGGGCGACGTCAGACCACCCTTTTCAAAATCAGTCTTAGCCTAGATTTTTTTGTATATAAACTTGCCGAATAGTTATTTAAAACAACTCCTACGTTTTCCTAAAACCAGACCAAGAGCTTCGTGATTTCAAAGATAGTTCAACAAAACCATCTACAAAAGGGTATCATGTGGTTGTAATGTCCGTAACGTGTTCATTTGTTTCATTTGTATTTTAGTAACTTTTGTTAATAACTGTCTGTTAGTTAGCAATTCTGATTGTTAGTTAATGCAATACATGTTTATATCATGCTTTTAAAGCCGTACATAAATTAATTGCACATTGCATTAATTCGTCGCCCCACTAATATTTAAAGCTAGAGTCGCCATTATTTTCAGTTTAGAATTAACTGTCAGATTCTAATTTTAATTATGACAATTCCATAAGTATTTACATTAAAATACGAAGATTATTAAAGACCTCTGAACATTCTCATCGCAACTGCTTAGAAAAGCAATTTCGACTTTGTTTAGAAACGAGCGTATCCAAACCCATTTCTTTTATAGTGGGCGTTCGAAATTTATTAACGATCTGAATAAGTAAAATTTTTGATGTAAATGCGTAGGAGAAGCTCCAGGAAATGTTAAAGGTAATATCAATTTGTATTAAATTTAATGTTATTATGTTATAAAAACGTTTTCGTTTACTTTTATAAAAAATAATTGAGTTAAATTTAAGTCTGGATGTCAAAAATACTAAAGCTTCTTTAAATTGATGGAACTAAATGTAAATCTTATAAATGTAGGAACTGAAATAAATTTTTTAAGAAAATCAGAAAATGTTGCAGTCGCATACAGGAAGAGCAGACATGTTTTTAACGATGACCAGGAGAACGCCTTAGTTGATTACCTAATTAAATACTGTCAAATTTATTACGGATTGACACCAAAAGATGTTAGGATATTAGCATATGATTGTTCATCTACGTACAACATAACAATGCCACATGATAATAGAGAAACAGGAGTCGATTGGCTGACAGGCTGACAGGAACTGAGTAAGTTGGTTCCATAATATCTGCTGAAACAGCTCTTTGCGTAGCAGCAAATGCCTCAGGGAATTCCGTGCCCTGCATGTTCGTCTCCCCTCGGATTAAGTACAGGGACTATTTTGATGGACCTCCAGACTGTGTAGGTGCTGGAAACTCAAGCAGTTAGATGACTAGAGTAGATTTCAGGATGCTTATGGACCACTCCCCAAAACACGTGAAGCCGTCTCTATCTGATCCTGTGTTTCTCTTACTGGACAATCATATTTCACACGTGGATATTCACATCGTAGAAAAAGCAAAGGAAAATAATGTGATATTGTTGTCTTTGCCCCTTCATTGCTCCCACAAGCTGCAACCACTGGACGTGGGAGTCTATGTACACTTAAAAATTACTGTGCCAGTCAATAAGACGCGTGGCTGCGAAACAACCCGGGAAAGACTATGACGATCTACGAAATCCCAAACGTAGCCAGCTAAGCACTACCACTAACATTAAATATAAATCCAACTAACATCATTAATGGATTCAACAAAACTGACATTTCACCATTTAATAAGGATGCTGACTTTCTGTCAGCTTTTATTACTAACAGACTGAAGAAGACACTGAACCAAGTCATGAAAATCTCACTCATCCCGATCCTGAGTTCTATATAAATGAAGATACCGAAATTGAAGTCAACATCAATCAGGAAAAAATTGCTGGCCCTAGTGGTCTCAATTTAGATTCGACTCGGAAGCGGAATGTCTTTTTTCCTGAGATCCAATAGCTGCCCCAAGGGTAAAGAAAGTAACACGAAGAACGTGCGAGGTAGAAATATTAACTGACACACCAGTAAAAAATGTCTTAGCTGAGGAGCAAAACAAAATAGGTAAAACTAAAAATCCTGCAAAGAAAATCAAAACAAATAAGAAGAAAAGTGCGAAAAGGAA
This sequence comes from Melanotus villosus, assembly GCA_963082815.1. NCBI lineage: Eukaryota > Metazoa > Arthropoda > Insecta > Coleoptera > Elateridae > Melanotus > Melanotus villosus. Next base: position 53,304,279 of record OY720426.1, read on the forward strand.
AATTTTAATCGATTTCGAAGACGAGGATGACGAAGAATGCCGGCGGTTAATAGCTCGCGCTGGTAAGAAATAGGACAGAATGGATAACTCTGCGGGAGCATTTTGTCCTACAATGAAGAAGAATATGCCCCCTTTCGGATACGAAGTAAAACCGTAGGTTCATTCCAGGGGTGGAAATTCCTTGGGTTCCACAAAATTCTAGAAGTGTTGAACGAAAAGACGGATGCGCGTTGAACTTCCTGGCATCCGTAAACAAACAAACAAACAATAATTGTACAAGGTGTTTTGGCTGCCTACAGACAAGACAAACGAGAAATGTCACTGGTGTTCTCCGTTAACCCTGTACTTTCTAGCGTTGAGACTACTATAATTCCTTAGTAATTCATTTACTTAACTCGAAATCTTCTTGTATGAACTGATCATGTGATCATCCAAGGTATTATCAACTCCAAATGCACCATAGAGATCTTTATTATATTCTGTATACGTCACAACCAAACGCAGTTTCTTTCCTCGTGAATGTAATACGAGCAAATTTCCAATAAAAGGGAAAGGTAGTTTCATACAGCTAATTGGTTCTCTAAGTTTCAAAGGAAATATACTACATAGGTACGCTTGGCATTAAGCTGTACCATATCGACCTCTTTGTAATCTAAAAGGGCACAAAGTAATACTGCGTCTGTAACGGTAACGACGCTGAAGATTTAATTACCTTTTTGTGTCGGTACAGAGTTTGTATTCCGGACTGTTTTTAAAGATGTACCTTTAACTGTTGTACAATTTAATTTAGAGGTTGAGTATAAAAGATTGTGACAAACCGTTTCATGTTTCATGTAACATATAGCGTCCATTTCCTCTAACGGAAATGATTTAGTTCGTTGAGATGGCAAGGCGATATTAAAAAGCCTTTGTAAAAGCGACTTGCCTTTTTATTTTAGTTTTAATTCTTTTCGGTAATTTTATTTCTCGATCCTTTGATACTCCCATCTAGTCGGGAACACGGCGGAAGCTGTATTTTTGCATTTGATTGAATTGCAAATATTAAATAAACGCTTTTTGTATGTTCTAACGCTTTAATCTTTGTTTCAGGTATGCGTTGAGTTTCAGTCATTTTTCACTTTTTAAGGGTAAGTACTTTTAAAGAATGTTTCGTGCTTCTTATGGAAAGAACTGACATTACATTTGTTTTAGGTTCATTTTTTATGTTTTTTTGTTAAATCTGACATCCTTATTTTCTACCGAGGGATTTCATTTTTATCCCTGACAACTTGCGTAGGTGTTGGAGTATGTTTATTTGATAAAACTTTACCTCCGCTTGATGTAACCCACATTCGGTTTTATTCCCTGAACAGAAGAGGTATACTAAAAGCGAATCTGTTTTATGAATTATGAATGTTAATATACTGATATAAACTCGGGGGAAATCCCCACCTACAATATTTGTTGTGAAAGAGCTGTGGAGAAGGATTAATTAAGACCTAATTTTATTTGATTTTCCACGGATGTTTATGCTCGTTTTGTATATTTGCAAAGGTTATTACTCCAAGTAGGTAGAGCTAAATTAACAAAAACAAGTTTATTACGTACTAAATCTAAGAAAAAGTTTATTACAGGCTTGCGAAGCAACTAAGTTCAAATTAATCGGTTTATTGCTTCTTAAGCTAGATTTAATTGCTTTTATTAATCTTGCGAGAAGAACACCAACGAAAAATGTAGAAATTGCCCTCATTGTGCCATTAGTCAGTCACCATCTTGAGCTACGAATTATAAGTCAGATTTGGAAATTCGCTTAAAAGGCTTAGGGTCCTTGACGCAATGAAATGTAAGTGAATAACTAATAAGCTTTGTACATAATGAAAATGGCCTGTCCCTGACACTATGATTAAAATTTAATACACAGAAGCACATTTGCATTTTAAACTATGGGCTCCAGAGTTATAGAATTACAAATGTCCTCTTCAGTGGAAAATCTACCAACAAAGAAACCTGTAACCTTGAGACAACAAACAGCTTCACTGAGTTAAACTAACTATGAACGTAGTAAACCAAATTTACCAAACCGTTTGGTTATTGTTCTCATGTAAATTCCTATATTTAAATTTATAATTAGTCTTCTACGTTAAATAATTACCCGGCTCCAAATCCAAACTCAAACGCTACTCCAAACATGGCTCCCGTCTACGAAAATCGACCACTCATTTCTATGTGTTATGATTACACTACAACAAATATTTTGTAAAATTTCAATATTTTATCCCACCGACCGGGAATTCGTTCAACTGACTAACAAATAAACAATTAGATTTACCATAAAACCCATGAAATGTTTATTTTTGGGGCTTTCACTTAGTCAAACCTTATCAACAACTTTACGCAAGGGGTTTAACGTAAAACCTTTAAATTTTGAAAATATAAACGGAGCCGACGAAACTTACACCGCCCAACCGCGTAAGAACACAGTCAGCTGTTCTGTCTGTTTTTCGTAGTTTTCCTCCGCGTTATTAACCAATACCCGGCTTCTCTTGGCAATTACAACGCCCATTAGAAATCAGGTTTAGTTTACTATGGAACTAACTAACTAGTTATAGAAAATACTGTTAAGGTTCAAATAAAGACAAATTCTATTCATTAAAGCTACAAGCTAAACTTCTCATTAACAGATCGAGCTGTATAAAATTACGTGTTAGGCACTAAATTAAAGCTTGCTCAGATGCGTTTAAATGGTGTCAAATTAAATATTGGATTTGGAACGACGTATAATTGAGATAATTATAACCAACCGATAGATACGTCTAGAATTTGTTTTACACACAGGTTTGGGTTGTTAATTAACCACGAAATTTAATAACATCTCTGGACGTGTTTACTAATTTGCAATATTTAATGACATTACTGAAAACGTAAAACGACATTGTGTTAGTTATTAGGGTTTTCAGTTTACAACGAAAATTGCCGTTAATTGTTAATTCTAAACGTGTGACTTCAGCTTACAAATGTCGTTTTAAATTAAATAATTATTATCTGTTTATCGCCTCGGTAGTTTAGAGGAGTAGCAACGCTGTTTTGTTAACCAAAAGCTTTAGGTTCGATATCAGCCAAGGTTAAGTAATATTTTTAATCCGAAAAAGGTCTTTGCCCTTTTTTAACTAGTGGATATATAAATAAAATCGTAAGTCTCGTGTCAATGTAATGTTTAGTTCTATAAAGACTTGAGGGGGAAAGTCCCAAGGGTTCAGCTACATTCTAGTTGGGTACTGATAGATTATCATGGCAATCGACGCGTGCTGAGGACCTTGACACCCGCAAGCCTAGAACTCGCCCAATAAATAAACAAGCAAACAAATAATAAACATTGTAAAAACCAAGTTAAACTTACTTTGGCCTCAAGCATAAGGCCCTAAGACCTTTAGACGAGAAATTTCAGAGTAGCTATAAGCACTGATTGAAGAAATGCCATCAGCCTACGCTATAAACAACAGCGAGCCTGATTTTACGTAGTATGTGCTCTGGATACAGAAAAGGAATAATGACTGCGACATTGTAAATCAAAGGTGAAGAGTGGATGTAGAGGTGCAAAAAGGCTTACAACGAGCGAAAAGGGAAAAGGCGGAGTCTGCAAGAGAAATATTGTAATAAAGGCAAATGTACAAAATATTAAGTAAGGTTAAAATGAATTTAAATTTATTAAATTCATGTACGTATAGTTGATGTGACGTCATTCAAGCAGGTTATTCACTAGATAAGTCGCGCGCGTAGCGTGAAGGTTTCATCCTTTAAAAGGTTTGTGTGTGAGGGTACATTGAACGATGAAATCTGACACCAAATACGTGCGTTTGTATGAATTTCACAAGCGTGAGAACTGTTGACAGTAGCATGCTTGCAGACATTTCACACGCTTATATTAAGAGAAGAGGTTCAATTTTCCGTATATAACCGGGGCGAAATTAGAGTAAAACTATAGTTTTCTACCCAGCCATCAACCATGCAGTACCACGGTAAATCGACACCCTTCAAGATGTGAATTCACTATGGACTTAGTTGTTTAAATGTAATTCTGGACTTTTAAAATATTTGTGTTAAATTATTTAAATTCATTTCATGTACTTAGTCGTTTTAAATGTGATTGGGACTTAACGTAATTTTGTATAACTTTTAAATATAATCAGAACTTAGAGTAGTTAATGTATTTTGATTGTGAATTCGGACTTGTAATGACTTATGTCAATGTACTTCGAACTGGGACTTGGAAACATTTATAGTGTCTTGTAAAACTAAAAGCACTGATATTAAATACCTGTTTTGTTAGTTGAATTTAACTTTTAATTAAAACCTCTTGCAACAGCTAAACAAACCCCAAGTAACGGAGTTGAGTCAAAGCCTCTACCATCATTATTTATTTGGTTAACTTATTTCATTTACCTATTGTTATTATACAGCCCCAACTCACTACGTTACAATATGTTGAGAGAGGTTTTTGTAAGGGAACAGGGTAAGCGAAACAATGATAAACTAAAAAAAAATTCTTTGATCAATGTTTTAAACAGCAAAGAGCCAAAGGAACTTGTCATGTATTGGCCATAAAGAGAAAAATAGCCCCAAATAAAATGTTAAACTGTAAAGTGAATAACTAAGATGAAGAAGAGAAAGAAAGCTGGTTGGTATAAAGATACCAAAAAAATTACAATGAGTAAAGAGGAGAAGGAAGTGATACGGGAAAAGGAGAGGGAGAAAATGCTAAGGAAGATATTTGTCAGGAAGATAATGGGCATACTTTCAGATAAGAACCTATAAAATAAGCAATTTCTTCAGTCAACGTTATCAGCAATAGATAACCAAAGGGATTGAGAGATTAAGTGGAAAGTGATCCAAAAAGGGTGTGAAACTGTGAAGTGAGAAACAGAAGACGAACAAATAGGCAAAACACCACGTGTTGAGGCACATAAATATTTACAGTGATCAAGAATAGGAACGAGATGCGAGCAAAAAAGACAATGAAGAAGATTCTTGCACAGAAAAACTACTTCCATAAAAGAAGTTCAAGAGCAACTATAAGCATTTTCCTTGAAGGAACTTCTTGAATCAACATATCTGTCAGGACAGAGGGAGTATCATGCGCTGCGAATAAAGAGAAAAGTATACCCTAAAATTATGCTAAACTGTAAAGTGGGTGTAAGAAAACCGGCAACAAGGTGCAAGAAGATTTACAGTGGGTGAAAAGACTTGAATTCAGATGAGAAATTAAAGAGTAACTAGAATCATTATTTGAAATGATGGCCTCATAGCGAACACCAAAATGCTAGAGGAATGTTTCATGAGTTATGGATAAAGAAAAAAATAGGCTCAAAGAAAGGTCTAAACTGCGAAGTAAGAGGCAGAAGACAAAGGGGAAAAGTGTTTGACATTAACTGTGTTGAAATGCAAAACGACGCACAGGAGACTTTTATAGCGAAGAGGGCTTCCACCAATATCCTCGTCAACGAAAAAACCAAAAATATGTGCCACATGTTACTGGTAAAGGAAAGTATTTTAACAAAAAGGTAAATTGTGAAGTAAAAGATGGAAAAGGAAGGCAACGCTAGGTGGATATTAAGGTGCAAGAAGGTTTACACTATGAAACAATGCCAAGAATAGTAGGGTATGAGAGAGATGCCAAACAAGATTTTCATTGGGAAAAGGGTAAACAGAAACTACATCAGATTTATAGATGACCAATTAAGGACTAATAATTTCTCTTTCGATGCAAGGAATCAACGCCATTAGGAAAAAGCTAGAGAGACGTGTCAAGTGTTGCTGCAAATTGGAGAAATAACGCTAAATCGCGAAGCGGGAACAGAAAGATAAAGGAGGAGATAAAACACCAGGTGGGTATTGAGGTGCATTAAAATTTGTGTAAAGCAGAAGACGGGAATATAAGAGACAAAACTAACGACGAAGATTTTTGTAAAGAAGAGGGAAAATGATAAGACCTTCAAGAAAGAAAGTAAGGTTTAATTACAAGCACTTGCTTGAAGAAAACTCTTCACTAAACGCTATGAGCAACAAAGAAACATGTGCCGTTGATAAAGAGAGAATCACCCCAAAAGGGAGTGGTAACTGATGAAGTAGAAAATACAGGTTGCAAAAGAACACTAAAAATGATGTAGACGTAGGGGTGCAAACAGCTTTCCAACGAGTGTAAAATATAAGAAATGGATGTAAAGAAAGATGTTTGTAAGGAAGAAGACAAACAGAACTTAGCCAAAAACTACCAGATGAGAAGTTTCGGACTACCTAAACTCTGAAAAGGGAGAGAAACATTGAAGAAGGTAAAACACAAAGAGGAAAATTAACAAGGAATGCCAGTGGGAAGCTCAGGAACAACTATAAACATTGCTTCGGAGAATTTCTTCAGTCAAGGATTTCATAAATTAAAGATCAGAACGACTTGTACTGCTGCTAAAGAAATAAGTGGCCCCAAAGAGAGTGGTCAGTTGTGAAGCTGGAGGGATACTGGAGATAAAGAACAAGGTGGAAAAGTAGATGAACTCTGTAGAGGTGTAAAACGAACTAACAATGAGTAAACATGGAAAGGGGTGATGTGAAACAGGAAAATGATGAGGAAAGTTTAGGGAAGAGAGTAGACGAAAAATGTACAAAAGTTTCAGTGAAAAATTAATTCTTTAATCAGCGGTTTAAACAATCAGATCCAGAGACATAAGTCACCTAGTGGCTGGCGATGAAAATGAAAATAACCCCAAAAGGCTGATAAACTCTGAAGTAGGAGCCAGAAGTTGAAGAACAAGACTAAAAAATATGTATGTAGAGGTGTAAGGTAAACGAAACCCGACAGAAATTATATATGAGAAGTTAAAGAGTAACAAAGGAAGAAAGAGTAATTGGGAAAGTATCCTCAAGAAAGTGCTAGAAAAGAACCAAACAGTAGAAGACGAGGGCAAAACACCAAAAGACTAGGTGTGTGAAGATGTAAAACTACCTATGGAAGGAAGCAGATGAAGGGAGTTTGAGGCTCTTGCAGATGGTAGTAGAAGTAATGGTTCATAGTGCAAAAGAGGCCTTCACTTGGTGGAGAACAAAAGGCTGCGTGCGTGGACTTTAGCCCTGAAAAAATTACCAACTTCAGAACTTGATTTCCTGTTAAATACTCTTAATTCTATATTGATATCAGGTTACGTAGAATTAATTAAAAGTTATTAATCCAATCTCAAACTTATTGAAACAAAGAAAAAAAACAGTAAAAGATTTAATTAAATGTTTGAAATAATTATTGTTAAATGCGGAATTTTAAATTAGACATGAAATCGAGCTTTTTACTTTTTAAACCAGTTACCTGACACGAAACATATTTAATCTCTATTAAAACCTCGAAATGCTCCTCATTATTTTTAGGCATACGGTTTGAATCCTCACGTTTCCAGGCGCTGGGAAGCCAACACATGTATAGGAATAGATAACAATCTGAATTACAATTTGAACTTGGCATGGACAATATAACTTAATAATAACAGGGCGGAATCCCCTTGAACATATTCAGATTCAGTTTAGGCATTATGTGAGATAATTTGGTCGTTGCCTGAATTAAACTAAACTCGTAACTCGTTATTAATATTAATTAAGCGAATTGCCGCGGCAAAACGAAATAAACGGACAGATTCGTGAGTAAACCCCTTGGAAAAGGTAACATCCTTGACGTTCACGTGTAAAGTTTATCATTTCCACTCTGTGACAAATAGTCGGAGTACGGAAGATTTATAGCGTTCAACGCTTCGCTTGCTAAAACTTGTATTTGGTTGAAGTGTATGAATGCTACTGCACTTCGCTGTGAGAATATTGCTCTCTCTTTTGTACTACATACATATTGAAGTTTGACATTTCGATTTAACATGGTTTCGTCGACGCTCTGTCTGCTTCGGTATTCTAGTAACGTTTTAATACCCGAAATTACAAAATGACGCCAAAAACTTTACATTCTGTTGAAGCGTTTTGTCGGTGGATTACTATAGAAAAACAAAATTATAAGAAATAAGTACCAAATTCAAAACTTTTTGACTTGTACGAATAAGTTACGAGCTCGTATTGAGAGAACCTTGAGTTTTTACATACCAAAGGGGAATCTTAAACAGTTGAATTCCCTTCTATGATTAATATGGCTAAGTTCTTACCATAACATCACTTTATGATATGTAGATCCCCAAATTCTACTTTGACTAAAATTCAAAAGATATATTTCAAATCTATGTGGGCTAATGAATTAAATTTGAACATCACGTCACCTAAGTGATGGTAGACACGGCGTTTTAAAAGGAAATTTATAAACCTGCAACTAAAAAAATATGTATGAATTTTGATGAACGGTAAACTTTGAAGTCTACGGAATATAAGCATCTTCTGTAAAATTAAACCACTGGAATGCGGAGACGCGGAGAGTGTTGAAAACGTTGTAGTATACAGCCACATCTACAAACTGGAATCGACATTTGAACACCGAATTGTAAAAGGTCATCCTGCGCTCTTACCCTGCGAGATATCAAATAGCCGCAAGATAGTCGGTGCATTTCGTATCATTAAATAAACAGTATTACTCGTATAGTATTTTCGAAGGGCTACATATATTTTTTCATTACATTAATTATTAGAATGATAACTTGCTGAGCAGGGCCAATGGCCCACGCTCAAAATAACATGTATCCAGTTATCTCAAAGTTCTTCAATACCCTGTGTTGCCAGCTTAACAAATTTATCCACAACATAATTATTCACAACCTTATATTATAACACCGATGGCAAGCCTAACTTACAATCAAGCATCGTATCCACCACCACCAAGCCGTTTTGGAAATCAATGCCAAACGATCGCACACGACAAAAAGCAAAATATGTAAAGTCACTCAAACACAAACTGAATCTGAAAACCAAAACTACTGGCTAGGCGATCCAATAGCAACCAGCAACCAATAAGACAATCTTCAGGAAGAAGACATGGATTCGAGCAATCAGATGCAAGAGAAACCAAAATCTAAAACCATATTTATAGCAGGAGTGAAGGATATCAAACCACTAATAGAGCTACCTGAATAACTAGCCAAGAACAAATATAACCTAAGCAATGACTAAGCTAAAGTATAGCCCTTGGAGAGTAAAATATATACCTCCGTTATTAAGGCATTAATAAACAAGAAGACTGAGTTCCGCACATACAAACCCAAGCAGAACATGCATGCCACCACTGATATAAATAACGCCAAACTAAGCTTACAAGGAAAAGGCCACGAGGCCAACATATTGTAACAAAGGCGAATGTAAAAATATTAAGCAAGGTTTGAAATGCATTCAATTTATTCAATTCACTCGCACGCGCGGTTGATATGACGTCAGTTTATAGGGGGTCATTATTCTGGCAAGACACACGTGTAACGTATCCAGTTACATCTTATAAGAATGCAAGATAAGGCACGTATATGAAGTGCAATGCACTGACACTTAACATCTCGTACGTGCTTCTATGCAATTCTGCAGTTCCCACGCGCCTGAGATACGATGCTGAATATTGGAAGAAGGGGGTCAATTTTCTGTATAAATACTAAATGAAATCAGATGAAAGATATGGTTTATACCCGGCCATCAAGGTAACAGTATGTACGACAGAAATGACACCCTTTATGACGATGTTCCAGTAAATACATGTAAGATTGTTTTATGTTAAACTTAATTTTACTTCAGGACTTGTAAAATATCCGTATAATGTAATTGGAACTTATTTCTTAACTGTTAAATAATTTATTTTCTGGACTTACAGTAAATTGTGTCGATTTTGTATTACTTTACTTTGAATTGGAACATATAGTAATTTATATCAGTTTACTTTGCATCAGAACTTGTAACAATTTGTATCAATGCACTTTCAATTGGGGCTTAGAACCATTTATATTATTTTGTAAAACTAAAGCACAGATATAAAATACATGAATGCTAGTTGAATTTAACTTTGAATGAAAACCTCTCGTAGAAATCCAAGCAATATTTAAGTGGCGACGTTGGTCAAAGACTAGCAATAAACAAAACCACCGACTACGCCCCAATACGGAATATAAAACAATAACGCAAAACTAAGACACAGCTCCCCCTATTCTTTATAGATCTTAAACAACAAAAAAACAAGGATATTTATAACATTAAGCTTAAACGTTAAAAGTGTTTAAGCAAGTGATAATTGAAAATAAAGACTTACCAGTTCAAGATCAAATGGAATAGCAACAAGTTGTGAAGAGGGAAATCAGCTGTTTCAACGATGCGAACACAACCACACTCGAGACCTTGAACGTAGGGTTCTTCCCGCGCAAAACCCCCGGATCACCAGAGTATTTAAGATAAGTCGGATTTAATTTTACAGATAATCAATTTTTGATTTTGTTTCTTCATTCATGAATTTAAATGTCAATATTTGTAAAAGTGGGATTTAATATTATTTGTTTTTATAAAATTTCAACCTTTATAATAATACTATTTTCGAAATTTTTACACTGTCAAGAATTCATATTGAGTACCTATTTATAAATTTATTATTGTAAATGTGAATATTCGTGTATTTTTGTTTGAGTTTGTTTGTTGTGTATGTTTATTTTACAGGAATTGTTTCAAATATTGAGCTCATCTTAATATTTGATTACACAAGCACACATACACTTACCATTACAGTTATTATTATTTTTTAAATCCTGAGATCTACGTTATAAATTTAGTTAACACAATAATAAAATTTAATTTTCAAAGTGTTTAAAGAACACAACAATATATAAACCGTGTCGCGTCAGGAGCGCATGGCTGGTCGCAAATCAGGCGATCGAGATTACCTGGTGCGTTCAACATACATACATATATATTAGTAAGTTAGCGAATAAGTGTTGTTGCTTTGTTCTTGTTGAAGTTACTTAGTTATAAAGAAATAATTCACACAGAATCCGCTCTGTGGTTGTACCTATAAACATTCGCAATGCAGACCGATTGGCTACTAGTGCAACCCAAGTCATGGGAGATAATGAGAAAGGGTCAAGTTGGGAAAATTTTGAGAGGAAATATCCTCAGATGCTGAGCCCTTTTCTGTTCCTACTTCTTTAACCTAAGTGCTCCTAACAATTCCACAGGGTTTCTAGAGCAAAGGGCTGTCGAAAACCTCCATCTACAAAGGCAAAATAGGCACGTTGCTGTTTGTGCAATAGATTGATCTTCTATCTCCTTTTACAAGAGTAAATTCTTTAACAAATTAACAACTTGTATTATTTTTGGTACCTACATTTTAAAAATAAACAAATTAATCAGGATCGTTGATTTTTCGGAAATTATTGAAAAGCTGTATATTTAAAAAATAAATTTAAAAAAATGCTTAGTTCGGTGATAAAGCCAGGCTTTTTCCTTACATCAATCACTAATTACCGTAAGCAGTTTAAAAATAAATTACCTTAGAAAGGAATGACAAGCATGTAAAAGGTGCTTATGATTTTAATTACGAGAGAAGCCTTTTTCATTTTTCCTCAGCCTTCCTATCTATTTGTTTTCCAATATTTTAAAATTTTTGTTGGAATTCTAAGTGCACACTTCTAAGGTGTTATTAAATGTTTAAAATAATATTGTAATTTCATTCTTAGAACCTCTTTAAGTTTGAAATGTTGGCCTATTGTTTTGGATTTCCTAATTTTAAGGTTTAATATATCAGTCTGGACCAAAGCGATATGTGGGTTTAAAATTAATGAAGCACTATTTGAAGCTAATACATCAAAAGGTACTCTGTGAATAGTTTATAAACTTTCCACGGAATACCTAAAGCCCTTGGTGTTTACTAAAAACAAAGAAACAAATTTCAATCACAAGATCTCTATGAAATTTTGTTTACATAAATACTTCTGCAGTTTGGAAACAATATTAATAAGACAAGTTTAGACTTTTAATTAGTAGATAATACAAGTAAATAAAATACAAAGTTAAGAATTTCAGCAGCAATACGTGTATGCTTCAAGGTGTTGTTATAATATTAATTTGTTCAAAATTACACATTACCGTTGCTACCTAAATCAGTAACAACGCCATATGTTGAACTTAAACTACTTGTTTCTAACAAAGCCCTTCCTCTAAATCCATTCCTGCAAATATAACCTCGCTGAGTCTTGAACTTGAACTTTCTGCTTCCAGCTAGGCCACTTCTAATTCTACACAAACGTTGCAGTTACTATGGTTCGTGAAACACTGGCAGTAGTTTTGTCAGATTTTTTTACTTCAATCTATAATCTTGTAACTTTATCTGTGATACACTTTTTTCTTCTTTTTCTGGTGGTTTTGTAAATTTCAAATACACTATTCAACTCAAAAATGGGACCTGTAGTCTGATTCACGCGAAGGTTATTGGCTTTTTGTATCGCTTTAAAGAAGCATACCTTCCATCTCAGCCAACTTTACTCTAATTTGGGGAAGAGACTAACTCTAAGGTTCCAATGACCATTGAAACTTAGTTGCCGAAATACATATTTGATTAGATTGTATAGGGTTCATAACGTTTGATTCAAACGCCTTACTGAGCGCTTCTATAACTAAATATCTGGGTTTATCCTAAAGGGTTTTCCTGACACAGGTTTGCAATGGGATATAAGAAAGCACAAAAGAAACCTTTAAGTTCGGCCCGAAAAGGCCTTCAAGCGTAACCAATTTTATAAATCTCGTTGTAGTAGTTCGTTTTACACACAAACTAAAGGCTGATAGTAACTTTTTGTTTCGGCTGTATTTACTAACAATTAATGTTTAGTAGACGTAGATAATTAAATAATAAACATTAAGGTAGGTAACAAGTGGCATGTCTATCCGTCACTGATGTACGTTAAGTATGCGCCGCAGATGGATAGACAAACTATTTAGCTTCTTGCTTACTCTTCGGCGTTACAACCCTTTGTGGGTTTTACTATCTTATACCGTTGTTTTCTGTTCTCCACCTTGGTTTTCCAGTCTTTTATCTTCATTACTTTCAGGTTCAGTTGCGCAGCATTCCACCATGTATCTCGAGGTCTACCTCTCATCCTCCCGTATCCTGGATCCCACTCTGTTATCACTTTCACTATTAGATTATTATTCATTCTTATTAGATGTCCTATCCAGCGAAGCCTTTGCGATTTAATTAAACGTACTACGTCTGCATGTTTAATTAACTCGTCTAACTCCAAGTTCATTCTTTTTCCGTATGTTCCATCGTCTTCTTCAATCCACTCGTATATTCGTCTTAGAATTTTTCTCTCCATACATCTCAATCTATTCTGTTGGCTGATTGTTAGAGTCCACGTCTCACATGCGTATGTTGTAGCCGGTCTTATTAGTGTTATATATATTCTTAGTTTGGTCGCTCGATTGCATTAGATTCTTTTGAATTAAGTTGTGACCCTAGATAGGTAAGACTCTTTTCTTCTTCAAATTCGTATTCACCTATTTGGAGTTTCTTTTGTTCGTAGTCCTTTCTTGCTAGACGTAAATACTTGTTTTTCTTGTCATTTATTTTTAATCCTAAGTCTGCTGCTGCTTTTTATAGTTTCTGGAAGATGTTTATTAGTTCTAGCTGACTCCTACTCACAATCACCAAATCATCCGCATAGGCAATTATTTGATTATATTTTGCTTTTACAGATCCTGCAACCTTAACCTCTCGTGTCGCCACTTCAATAAGTAACTTAAAGATTAGAGATGATAGACAGTCCCCTAGTTTAACACCAGAATTATTTAAAATTAAACTCCTCTGGATGTTCCTGTTGTATGTCCAATGTCCACTACTGCTTTCGTGTTTTTTAATGTCCTACTAGTCAAACTAACAAATTTTTCAGGGATATTGAACTTTCTCATACAATCCGCTATTTTGTTCCTCTTAACACTGTCAAACGCTTGAGAAAATCAATAAACAAATTATGTAGTTCTATATGACACAGGTCTAAACTCATTTTAAAGCATTTTCAGCATATTTGGTTAGTCGTATGTATAGTAAACAAATTAATATTTTATACGGGACGCACAATAACGATATCCCACGGTAATTACTACATACACTCACTTCGCCTTTTTTTGAAAATAGATATAATTATGCTTACTATCTTCTTGCTAAAAGATCGTTTTCCGTGTTGGGGCCGTGTCAGTGTTGAAAAAGAAGAGCTCAACATTTCGCCCACTTCCTTAAGGGGCTTTACCAGGATGAAAATGGGGACACTAAAAGGTCACCGTAATTCAGAGGAAGAGGAAGAAGGGCACGGTAACTCAACTTATAAACCAAGCTAGAGGCGAAACCATTCTAAAGAAAACAGAAGAAAGCAACGACTTTACACCAGTTGTAACTGATCAGGCGTATCGATCGAAGATGACGATTGGTCAGGAGTGGAGAAGGCGGAGCCATTAGCGTAGGCAGACTTTCATATGTCTAACAAATGATAACCAGTGTCACGAGTCAAGTTGTTAGGGATCTTGATGTTTTCAATAGTCTCACGAATTTTCCTGTTAAAGAAATGCCTTATGGCCAGTGTCCTAATGAAGTTCAGCAGCAGAGTGAGATAAGCTCTGATTTCAAGCAAGTGTGTAGGTGTGTACAGAGCGACCAGTTTCTCCACTAAACCCCAAGAACAAACCCTGTTGATGACAGAGGTTGAAGCTTATCCTTTACTGAAGAGTGTATCCGGGACACTCTTTCAGGGGGTTCGATCTTATGTTTTTTGAGAATCCTATCTATGTATATGATCAGTAACTGGGCGAATATAGGACAAGAAGGCAGCAGCTTGGGGTGTACAAGTGTTCTGAGAACTTCAAAAGTGTGAGGGGTGTAGTTGTCTACTTAATATTCTTCTGCGCGTCATCTTTGCTTTTATCCGGGAACGCATAAGGCAAACGAGGAGGGATCTTAACATTGTGTCACGGAAACTTTTGAGTCTTCATGTAGAACCTTCGAATATTCTTAGTAACTTTACTTGATAACTAGAAATTGAATTCTAAAATTATTCGTATGTAATTAGATACCCACTCAAGCAGGTTGAAAATAGAATGAAATCAAATCTTTAAAAAAGGGACGGACAAGAGTTTTCGAGGACAAATAATAATTGACCAAATTATAGAAATCCACATAACCAACGGGCAATTCTCTTCAACTGCGGCGCTAATTTATCCAAAAAAAGTTTATTTTAACAATATAACATTGCTTAATTTACATCCTATCCATTCAATTCAACTTACTTGGAAGTACTAACGCCATCCTCGTTGTGTTATTTTGTTGTTTGGGTCTTAACTTGTTCCGCTTTCGCCTGCGTTTTATGGGACGTTCTATACTTCTACGTCCCTTGGGCTTATATTCGTATATTTCCTTCTTTCCACATGGTCTTTCCACTTCCTTTTATATCTCAGCACATAGTTTCATTTTTTATTTTGTCTTCTTTAGTTAGTCCCTTTATTCTTCTAAAAAATTTAATCTCCGCCTTTCCAAGTCTTTGTTGTTGTCCAACTTTCACTTCCATATAGTACTGTCAATGTATTATTGTAAG